>OY997266.1:204620345-205870345 GCA_963921465.1 Triticum timopheevii
CTGAAGGTGGCAGTCAACCTCGCGCGCTACCAGCGCGAGCTTGACAACGCGAAGCCGAGGCATCCCTTGAGGCCTCGCGAAAGGCCTTTTCCCGAGCTCTGGAGGAGGCTCGGGAAGCAGATCATCGTCGTGAGATCACGGAGAAGCGCGCCTGGGAGCTCCAAGCCTGGAGTGCTTCCCTGGAGATGCAAGTGGAGCTGCGTCAGGCCGCCCTTGCATCGCTAAGGGGGATGCCTGTCAAGGAGGAGGAGCTCCGGAGGCATGAGGAAGCGCTGATGCTAGAGGCCGCCGAGCGCAACCTTGACCTTGAGCGGTTGGAGATGAGGGAGCGCCAGGTTACCCAGGCGGAGGAGGATGCTGGCGCGCGAGAGGCTCGAGTCCAAGAAGAGGTCGACCGCCGCGTGGCGGAAGTTCGCGCAGATCTTGTGCGCAGGTATGACCAGAGGCTGGAGCTGATTGAGGGTAAGGCAGCGGGCAGGACTGCCGCTCTCAGGTCCAAGCTGACTGAAATGGAGCAGCGCGCGGAGGCCGCCGCAGCCGCCTTGATCTCGGTGCAGACCGAGTTGGCCTCCACACGTGCCGAGCTGCTTCTTCTTCAAGAGCAGGTCGACAACGTCGAGTCCATTGCGCAGCAGAACAGAGAAGAAATTCTTCAAGGGCAGACGCTGGAGCACATGCACGACCCCATGCTCCAGCAACTCAGGAACAGGGCCAACACAGCCCTGGGCAATATATGTGATGCAGACGCCCCGCATCCTCATGTGACCAACTATGCCAGTCACCTCTGCTTCTTCACTGATGTGGTGACGTGCCTGAAGAACCGCTTCGAGAGAGCTCGCTAGCTTGTCGAGGAGAGGAGCCGCAGCCTGCTCGGGCACGCATTTTCCCGCGTCTTCAGCCATCTTCAGAACACCGACCCCCACTTTGACTTTGACGCCGTCTTCGCCTCGGTGCCCGAGGCCATCCGAGGCAACCTAGCGCGGTGGGTGGAGGACAATGTGGATGCACTCGTTAGGGCCTTCGCTTAGTTGCAACGGACGAAGGCGATGTGGTCAATGGTGGTGAAGACGGCGCCAATGATGGCGATGGTGATGCCAGTGACAACGACAGCGGCGCCAATGATGCCCCTGGGGGTGACCAAGAGGGTGCAGTGAGTGATATGTCTGACTGATCCTGTGTTCCTGTGCTGTTTATCCTGTACACGAAAGCTCGGGTGTGGCCCTGAAGGTTGTAAGAGCATTTTGGGAGGGGAATCCCCTCATGTAAAAAGATTGTCGTCCGTATGCTTTTAGGAACGATGCCGAACATGCGCCTACATGATTCTACGGGCCCTGTGGCGAGCTAGTTGTTGTAGTTTGCCTTTAGCCCAGACATGTCCTGAATAGGCCTGCGAGGCCGTGAGCCTTCGAGGGTCCTCTGAGGGACCTGCTGACCAAGTGGTGTGGGCCTCACGAGAGCGAGTGCCGGGCGGGACGGCATGCACGCGTGTGCTTGGCCCAGCCCCGCCCGCGAGAGGCTCGTGAGGGGGAGGCAGCTAGTGCAAATTCCAAACTTGGGCAAAAACCAGAATACGAGAAATCACACGAATGAGACAAGACACCCCCCCCCGCGCATACGCAAATGCAAATTCAATTTCAACTTAAATCTGAAGCAAGGAAGCTCAACCACAGAAAGGGGGGCAAAAAGCAAAAGGCCGTGTCCAGCACCTAGTCTAGTCTTCGATGTCTTCTCACCAGCGCGGAGCTAAGTGCTGCCGCTGGGCGTGGGAGGGAGCCCCCGAGGCCCGAGGGCAGCTCTCCGGAGACTCCGGGGCGTGTACAGCCCCAACTCATTATTACGTGAGAGTGTCACGGGCGGCGAGCTTCACAGGCACTGGGCCTTCTTCACAGACACCGGACCTTGCTTCATATCGCCAGACGAGGGCCCCGCCTTGCGCCACCCTCGACCACCATTGACAGCGGCCAGAGACCAAGGACGACGCCAATGGGGCAAACGGGACGCCAGTGGTTCCCCCAGCGACCATGGGTCCTCTATCGGGGGCAGGCTTTGCAGCACCTTCCCGGCAGAGGGCCTACCTCCGAGAAATGCCTTGTTCCATGCGCCGTGGGGAGGGGCCTGGCTCCTGGTCCCTCTCCTGCAGCCCCCAGTGTGCTCCTCCTGGCGGAAGGGAGGCTGCTGAGCTGGGGCAACCTTCCGCTGCAGCGACATGAACTTCCTGCGACCCATGGTTAGCATAAGCTTCCTCCTGAGGAATTAGCAGTACCCGATAGTGCTGCTGCCAGCACGGTTGGTGAGGCTTCCTTGGGGCTCCTAAAAAGGATTGGCTTCCGACGTCTCTTCCTCCCAGCCTGACCCGAGAAACGAGCCAGGGTCGTCTTCCAGCGCGTACTCCCGATCCACCATGCGGGGCACGTAAGCCTCCGAGGTCGCCGCGCCGAAGACTTCGTTGTAGTGCCCCACGCTCCATGTGGCCTGGCCTAACGCGCCGTCTTGGGGATGGTAGGGCGGCGGCCCGCCCGGGCCGTAGGCGGGGATGCGCATGCCCTCGCTCATCGGGGGTGGTGCTGGTGTAGCCTGACGCTCGGCGCCGATAGTTGAGCTGGTGTCAATGAAGCCTTGGGGCGCGCCTGAGGGTGCACGGGCGCAGATGGGACCGCCACGTGATCCGACCGGGACCTGGGGTGGAAGCAGGACACAGAAGGGAGGCGCCCCCGAAGCTGCGGCATCCAGGAGCTCGGCAACGCGCTCCAGCAGCACGTCTTGGCCGCTCTCCTGCAACCTGCACCGCAACAGCTCCCAAGCCACAATGAGCGTGACCCTCATGTTCACTTGTTCCCGTCGGGTGTGCGGCGCCATGGCCGAGGCGTGGTTTGAGGCCCTTGGGGCTGATCGCACCTACCACAGAGTGAGGGAAGGCAGTGCTTGACCGCGTCGCCCGCCCTCGCAGTGTTCTGCGGCGCGCGGGCTGCCTGAGGCGCGGGGTCGAGGTCACGTTGGCTAGGCGGCGTGGCACAGGCTGGCCATGCCGGCCAGCGGTCGGCGTTGGCCGTCGGGTCGCCGGCCATGGATGCAACGGAGCAGTGGAACATAGATCAGCGGAAGGAGGACTCTGGCGCACCCCTACCTGGCGCGCCAAATGTCGGATATCAGGTTCTGGCAAAACCCTTAAGGTTCGAACTCTGGGGTGCACACAAAGATCTTCTCCCTACCAAAACATGCCCTCAGCCTCGCCGCGATTTCTAAGCTAGCACGATGAACAACACAAGAGACACAAGGTTTATACTGGTTCGGGCCACCGTTGTGGTGTAATACCCTAATCCAGTGTGTGGTGTGGTGGATTGCCCCTTGGGCTGATGATGAACAGTACAGAGGAAGAACAGCCTCGCGAGGAGAGGTGTTCTTGTGGTGGTGTGGATGAACTTAACTTGTCCTGCTACTGTGGTGGCTAGCCCTATATATAGAGGCCCTGGTCCTTTTCCCAAATATTGAGCGGGAAGGGATCCAACAACGGCCATTTTGAAAGGGGACATCTAGTACAAGCTATCCTGACTAAAGGTGGTCTTCGCCTGCCAAAGGCACTGGTGATGACGCCGTCTTGGGCTCCACGGTGACCTCCATCCTGCCGTCCTGCTGGGCTTGGTCTCATTGCACTGATAAGGAAACCTTTGCCTGATGCCTCGGTACTCCGCGCCTGCGCTTGCCTCCTTTGCACCAAAGAGGAAACGAGGACACTTCATAGTTGGCACCCGCCTGGTCTTGATCGTCATGGCTTTCGTCATGAGCACCTCGCGAGGTACCCCTCGCCTTGATCTCTCTGCGTCCTCGCGAGCCTTCCTGGTGAGGCTGCCCCTGAGGGGGCCTTGCATCGTCCGCCCCGCGAGGCTTGGCCCCTCGCGAGGGTCTTGAGCTTTGGTTAATGAAGACGGGCCGTACTGGGCCACTGGTTGAGCCACGCTGCAGGCCGCAGGCAGGCAAGTTTGAGGACCCCCGTTCCCAGAACGCTGGCAGTTTTCCTCAAAAAGTCTTCCCTTCCCATGTTGCTTCACTCTCGGCATGGTATTCCCACTGCACCTTGTAGAGCTTAACCAACTTGCTTCGGGTGACTCTTTCCATCTCATCCAATATTCGGAAAGGTTTCTCTTCATATGTTAGATCCTTAGCAAGCTCTATTTCTGCCATATCGGTTTGTTTCTCAGGTCGTGAGATACACCTTCGCAACTGTGATACATGGAAGACATTATGTATCTCTAACAGTTCCCGGGGAAGTTCCAATTGATATGCCATTGTGCCAACCTTGGACATAACTTGAAACGGGACAATATATGTTGGTTCAAGATTTCCCTAAGTCTGAAATCTCTTAATTCCTTTCATAGGTGTGACTCGGAGGTAGACATATTCACCGGGTTCAAAACTGATCTGTCGGTGCTTAGCATCATAGTAGCTCTTCTGTCAAGACTTGGCTAGTTGTAATCTGTCTCGGATTTCCCTGACTTGCTTCTCGGCTTCCATCATCAAGTCAGTCTCAAAAATACTACTGTCTCTTATATGGGACCACTTTAAGGGGGTACGGCACTTCCGTCCATACAAGGATTCATATGGTGACATCTTGAGGCTGGCTTGATAGCTGTTGTTGTAGGAATACTCAGCGTAGGGTAAGCTGTCTTCCCACTTGGGTCCTTGAGCAAGAGCACACGCCCTCAACATGTCCTCAAGTATTTGATTTACTCACTCCATCTAGCCATCTGTCTGAGGGTGATAAGCTGTGCTATATTTCAATGATGTCCCCAAGGCTTGGTGAAGATGAGACCTGAATGCTGAGGTAAAAAGGGATCCTCGATCTGAGGTGATAGTTCTAGGTACGCCATGCAAACTGATGATTCGGGAGACATAGAGTTGAGCCAGTTGATTTGCACGGTATGTGGTCCGGATAGGAATGAAATGGGCCACCTTGGTTAGCATGTCCACCACGACCCATATAGCGTTCTTTCCATGAGGGGTGGTTGGAAGACCGGTAATAAAATCCATGCAGACATCATCCAATTTCAATTGCGGAACGGGCAAAGGTTGAAGTATCCCGACGGGTTTTTGATGTTCCGGCTTAACCCTATTGCATATATCACAGCAGACGATGAAGTATGCAATATCCTTCTTCATTCCATCCCACCAAAACGTTTGCCTGAGGTCCTCGTACATTTTGGTACCTCCGGGATGGATCGAGTATGAGGATTCGTGTGATTCCTTTAATATCTTCTCCCTCAACTCTTCTACTTTGGGTACACATATTCATCCTCGAAATTGTAGGCTACCTTGCTCATCCATCAAGAAATCTTGAGTCTTGCCGTCTTTTATCCGGGTGACTTGGTGCTGCAAGAACGTATCTCCCGACTGAGCTTTGCGAATTTCTTCTTCTAGAGTGGGAGTGACTACCATCATATTAGTGCAATTAGTCACAACAATATAATGCTTAGATTGAGCTTGGCCATTTCTTCTTGTAGTTTGGGTGGCAAAGATGTCATTAATGCATTGATTGTGACTGGATTGCGACTAAGAGCATCTACGACCACGTTAGCTTTACTCGGGTGATAGTTTATCCCGAGGTCATAATCCTTGACCAACTCAAGCCATCTTCATTGTCAGAGATTTAAATCAGGTTGAGTAAATACATACTTGAGACTTGTGTGGTCGGTGAATATTTGGCACCACTTGCCAATAAGATAATGCCTCCAAATTTTTAAGGCATGCACAATGGCTGCTAGCTCCAAGTCATGAGGAGGATAATTTCCTCTCTGTGGTCGTAGCTGTCTAGATGCATAAGCCACAACCTTGTCATCCTGCATGAGTACACATCCTAGACCCTTTCGAGATGCATCACAATATCGAAGCTTTGATAGATGCCTCGGAGTGTCAACATGGGTGCTGAGGTCAAACGACTCTTTAATTCATTAAAGCTCTTCTCACAGTCTTCTGACCATATGAACTTTTTGTCTTTCTTGAGCAGTTCTGTCATGGGCTTGGCAATCTTGGAGAAGCCTCCAATAAATCAACGATAATAACCAGCAAGCCCTAGAAAACTTCTGATTTCTGTCACTGACATGGGTGCTAGCCATTTTAGCACATCCTTAATCTTGCTTGGATCCACAGCTATTCCTTCAGCAGAGAGTATGTGCCCCAAAAATCCAACTTGCTTAAGCTAGAATTCACACTTACTGAATTTTGCATATAACTGGTGGTCACGAAGCCTTTGCAATACTGCTCGGAGATGTTATTTATGCTCTTCTTCTTCCTTGGAGTATATGAGGATATCATCGATAAAGACCACCACAAATTTATCCAAGAAATCCATGAACACTTTGTTCATCATATGCATGAAGAAGGCATGAGCATTGGTCAGCCCGAATGACATAGCTGTGTATTCGTATAGACCATAACGAGTGGTGAAAGCATTCTTAGGAATATCTTCTTTCCTGATCTTGAGTTGATGATACCCGGTCCTTAAATCAATCTTGGAAAAAATTTGAGCTCCATGTAGTTCATCGAACAAATCATCAATTCTGGGGAGCGGGTACTTGTTCTTGATAATAACATCATTGAGCTGACGGTAGTCTATACACATCCGAAGGCTACCATCCTTCTTGTTCACGAATATGGCAGGTGACCCCTAGGGCGAAGAACTGGGGCGGATGTATTCTTTCTTGAGCATCTCATCAAGTTGTTTCCTTAGCTCAACCAGTTCGGATGAAGGCATCCGGTAATATTTCTTGTATATGGGTGTCGTTCCTGGCACGAGATCAATGGCAAACTCGAGTTCCCGGTCTGGTGGAATTCTTGGTAATTCTTCAGGGAATACATTTGGAAACTCACTGACCACTGGTATTAATTTCACATATGAGGATCTTGCTGCAGAAACCATTTCCTTCTTAGGCATGGTTCTACGAGCCATGAACCTCGCTGTCTGTCCTGCTAGATTTGTTAAGGTAACTTCCCTTGTTGCACAATTTATGCAGACATGATGCTTTGTCAGCCAATCCATTCCCAATATGACGTCCAGCCTTGCGGATTCAATGGCTACCAGTGTGGAGGGGAACATGACTCCAAGAATCTATATTTCCAAGTCACGACATACCAAATTTGTTTTGGGCATGGATCACGGGGATAGCGCCATCATTCTTTGCTCAAGAATAGAGGAAGAAAACTTGTTTTGGGTAACAAAACTCCGCGAAATAAAGGAATGGGAAGCCCCCGAGTCGAATAAAATTATTGTGGGTATGTTATTAACAGGAAACATACCAATGACCACTTTGCGGCTTGGGCTTCTTCGGCGGAGAGACGATGCACCTGGCCATGGACCAGTTCCTCCTTGGTGTAGGATCCCACATGGTTGACTTGAGACTTGAGGGGTGCATTTGGCTTGTTGTTTTTGGGACACTATTTTGCATAGTGTCCTGTCTGCCCACAAGAGAAACATGTGTTGCTACGTTGATAGTCTTCCCGGACATGATTGGTCACGATGTTCTTGACTTGGTTGTTGGTCATGTTGGTATTCTGCTGCCAGGTTGGTTTAAACTCAAACTGAGGCTGCTGCCAGGTACGAGCCTTCTGAATTGGCTGTGCATCCTTCTTGGGCTCGAACTTGCGTTTATGATCATTATACACTGGCTTACTATCGTGAACTAGCTTGTGTTCCCTTTCTACTATAAGGGCCTTGTTTACCAAAGTTTGAAAGTCGGGGAAGTCGAACATGCTGAGTGTGCATTGGAGGTGCTGATTGAGTCCTCCAAGGAATCGATTGATCTTCCTTTCTTCAGTGGCCACATCATAGAGGGAATAACGAGCCAAGTGATTGAATTTATGCAGATACTCACTTACTAACAGGTTTCCTTGAGTGAGAGCGAGGAACTCACGTTGCTTGACTTTCAGGATACCGGCGGGAATGTGGTACTTGCGGAAATTGTCCTTGAATTTATCCCAAGTGATCACATCGTCTGTAGGCCACATAGCTTTAGCATTATCCCACCATATAGCAACATCTCCTTAAGAATAGTGTGTAGCAAATGGAACCTTGTCCGCTGATACGTCTCCGTCGTATCTATAATTTTTGATTGTTCCATGCCAATATTATTCACTTTCATATACTTTTTGGTGACATTATTTTTGGGACTAACTTATTGATCCAGTGCCCAGTGCCAGTTCCTGTCTGTTGCATGTCTTATGTTTCACAGAATATCCATATCAAACAGAGTCCAAACGGGATAAAAACGGAAGGAGCTTATTTTTGGAAAATATGGAAAATTCCAGAAGAAAAATCCACGCGAGACGGTGCCCGAGGTGGTCACGAGGTAGGGGCCCACGCCCGTACCAGGTTGGCGCGCCCCTACCTTCGTGAGCCCACCATAAGGCGGTTGACGCTCTTCTTTTTCCACAAGAAAGCTAATAGTCGGAAAAAAATCACGGTGAAGGTTTCAGGCCAATCGGAGTTACGGATCTCCATATATACACGAAACGGTGAAACAGAGCCAGAACAGAACGCAGAAACAGAGAGATAGATCCAATCTCGGAGGGGCTCTCGCCCCTCCCAAGCCATGGGAGCCAAGGACCAGATGGGAAACCCTTCTCCCATCTAGGGAGAAGGTCAAGGAAGAAGAAGAAGAAGGGGGGCTCTCTCCCCCTTGCTTCCGGTGGCGCCTGAACGCCGCCGGAGGCCATCATCATCACCGCGATCTTCACCAACACTGCCGTCATCTCCACCAACATCTCCATCACCTTCCCCCTTCTATATCTAGCGGTCCACTCTCCCGCAACCCGCTGTACCCTCTACTTGAACATGGTGCTTTATGCTTCATATTATTTTCCAATGATGTGTTGCCATCCTATGATGTCTGAGTAGATTTTCGTTGTCCTATCGGTGATTGATGAATTGCTATGATTGGTTTGAGTTGCATGTTTTATTATTGGTGTTGTCCTATTGTGCCCTCCGTGTCGCGCAAGCGTGAGGGATTCCCACTGTAGGGTTTGCAATATGTTTATGATTTGCTTATGGTGGGTGGCGTGAGTGACAGAAGCACAGACCCGAGTAAGTAGGTTGTTTGCATATGGGATAAAGGGGACTTGATACTTTAATGCTATGGTTGGGTTTTACCTTAATGAATCTTTAGTAGTTGCGGATGCTTGCTAGAGTTCCAATCATAAGTGCATATGATCCAAGTAGAGAAAGTATGTTAGCTTATGCCTCTCCCTCAAATAGAATTGCAATAGTGATTACCGGTCTAGTAACATAGTCAATTTCTGGGACAATTTCACAACTCCTACCACCACTTTTCCACACTCGCTATATTTACTTTATTGCATCTTTATCTTAACAGCCCCTACTTTTTATTTACGTGTTCTTTATTGTCTTGCAAACTTATCCTTTCACACCTACAAAGTACTTCTAGTTTCATACTTGTTCTAGGTAAAGCGAACGTCAAGCATGCGTAGAGTCGTATCAGTGGCCGATAGGACTTGAGAGAGTATTTGTTCTACCTTTAGCTCCTCGTTAGGTTCGACACTCTTACTTATCGAAAGAGGCTACAACTATCCCCTATACTTGTGGGTTATCAAGACCTTTTTGTGGCGCCGTTGCCGGGGAGTCATAGCGTGGGGTGAATATTCTCGTGTGTGCTTGTTTCGCTTTATCACTAAGTAATTTTTATTTGCTGTTCTTAGTTGTTCTTTATCTTTAGTTATGGATATGGAACACGAAATACCAAAAAAATTAGGTGTACTTGCTACTCATGGAGATGGGAACCTCCTCTAACCCTCGATGCTGGTTATGTGAAAGATATTATGTACTACTTTAATAATCCTAAGAAAACCCCATTCAACTATGTAATGGGAGTAACATTGGATCAACGTGAATAATTTAGGGATTATGGCTTAACACAAAAAGGGAAACTATTATGGGATCAAATTCATATATTGAAGTGGTATGCTTGGCAACTATGCGTGAGTTATGATTATACTTGTTGCTCTAGGATGAATGCTCCACACCTTCCCTTTTCATGCAAATTTAATTATAATAAAACCTTAGCTTCTTATGCTAATGGTATATATGATTACTATGATGTGGAACAAATAGAAGAATTTGTTGCTTTTATGGGTGCTTATGAAATTGAATCTATGTGTAAATGGTTTGAAGATTTTGATGATGCTGTTTATAGATCTGAAAATTTAGCTATCCTCAAATATTGCTATGAGAACTATGAATACAATTACGAAATTAATGCACTTATTAAGAAAGTCTCTGATGTCCAAGAAGAGACTAATATTTTGCAGGAATCTATGGAAGGAGTTGATAAAACTGTGAGCTCATTGGATGAAAAAGATGAGGAGGAGATCGAAGAATAAGAGGAGGAAGAGCGGATTGATCACCCGTGCCCACCTTCTAATGAGAGTAACCCTCCAACTCATACATTGTTTAATTTCCCTTCGTGCTTACCGGAGGATGATTGCTATGATCCCATTAATTCTCTTAAAATATCCCTTTTTGATGATGCTTGCTATGCTTGTGGCCAAGATGCCAATATGAATTATGCTTATGGAGATGAACTTGCTATAGTTCCTTATGTTATGAATGAAATTGTTGTTATTGCACCAACGCATGATAGTCATATTATCTTTTTGAATTCTCCCGACTACACTATATCGAAGAAGCTTGCACTTATTAAGGATTATATTGTTGGGTTGCCTTTTATTACTACACATGATGATTTTGATGAATATAATATGCATGTGCTTGCTGCTCCTACTTGCAATTATTATGAGAGAGGAACTATATCTCCACCTCTCTATGTTTCCCACACGATAAAATTGCAAGAAACAATTTATACTATGCATTGGCCTTTACTATGTGTGCACGAATTGTTCTTTTATGACATGCCGATGCATAGGAAGAGAGTTAGACTTCGTTGTTGCTTGATATATGTTACTTTGTGCTCACTACTAAATTACGAATCATTGTTAATTAAAATTGGCTTTGATATACCTTGGGATCCGGGTGGATCCATTACTTGAGCACTAAATGCCTAGCTTAATGGCTTTAAAGAAAGCGCTGCCAGGGAGACAACCCGGAAGTTTTAGAGAGTCATTTATTTCTGTTGAATGCTTTCATATAGTTTAAAAACAACAAAAATAAAGAGGGGAACCCAAAACTTTTCAAAAAGAGAAGTGAAAGTGAGAAAGACGAGCATTGTGAAAGTGGGGGACGTCCTTGAAATTTGTTCATGCCCATGGGAACTTTGTGAATCTTAATTACAGAAACTTTTCATCAAAAATAATTATCCCCTTGTATAATTCCATTGTATTATAGAAATAATGTGCCAAGGTTTGCCTTTAGGATGTTTACAATGCTTGTTGGTTTGTACAGTGCAGGACAGAAACTTTGGCTGTAGTGCGCAATTTTACATTTTTAACTGGAACGTCAATTGGTTCTTATTCCTTTTGCACTGTCTTGCTATACAACTTTTTTATTTTTCCTAATTTTAGTATAATTTTTGGGGTACCAGAAGTATTGTGATTGTTCAGATTTCTACAGACTGTTCTGTTTTTGGCAGATTCTGTTTTTGATGCATAGGTTGCTTGTTTTGATGAACCTAGCAATTTATATTAGTGGATTAAGCCATGGAAAAGCTATATTAAAGTAGACACAATGCAAAAACAAAATATGAATTGGTTTGCAACAGTACTTAGAGTGGTGATTTGCTTTATTATACTAACGGATCTTACCGAGTTTTCTGTTGAAGTTTTGTGTGGATGTAGTGTCTAGTTGAGGATGTTTCGATGTGAGAAGAAGGAAGAGAGGCAAGAGCTCAAGCTTGGGGATGCCCGAGGCACCCCAAGTAAATATTCAAGGAGACTCAAGCGTCTAAGCTTGGGGATGCTGGGGAGGCATCCCCTCTTTCTTCAACAAGTATCGGTATGTTTCAGATTCGTTTCGTTCATGCATTATGTGCAAGTCTTGGAGCGCCTTTTGCAATTAGGTTTTTCTTTTTCTTTTATGCACCTTGCTGGTATGAGATAGTCCTTGGTTGATTTATAGAATGCTCATTGCACTTCACTTAAATCTTTTGAGTGTGGCTTTATAGAATGTTTCATGTGCTTCACTTATATCATTTGAAGTTGGATTGTCTGTTTCTCTTTACATAGAAAACCGCCATTTGTAGAATGCTCTTTTGCTTCACTTATATTTGTTAGAGCATGGGCATATCTTTTGTAGAAAGAATTAAACTCTCTTGCTTCACTTATATCTATTTAGAGAGATGACAGGAATTGGTCATTCAGATGGTTAGTCATAAAATTCTACATAAACTTGTAGATCACTGAATATGATATGTTTGATTCCTTGCAATAGTTTTGCGATATAAAGATGGTGATATTAGAGTTATGCTAGTGGGTGGTTCTGGATTGTAGAGACACTTGTGTTGAGGTTTGCAAGTCCCGTAGCATGCACGTATGGTAACCGTTGTGTGACAAATTTGAAGCATGGGGTGTTTCTTTGATTGTCTTCCTTATGAGTGGCGGCCGGGGACGAGCGATGGTCTTTTCCTACCAATATATCCCCCTAGGGGCATGCGTGGTAGTTTTTTGCTTCAAGGGCTAATAAATTCTTGCAATAAGTATATGAGTTCTTTATGACTAATGTGAGTCCATGGATTATACGCACTTTTACCTTTCCATCATTGCTAGCCTCTTCGATACCGTGCATTGCCCTTTCTCACCTCGAGAGTTGGTGCAAACTTCGCCGGTGCATCCAAACCCCGTGATATGATATGCTCTATCACACATAAGCCTCATTATATCTTCCTCAAAACAGCCACCATACCTACCTATCATGGCATTTCCATAGCCATTCCAAGATATATTGCCATGCAACTTCCATCATCATCATATTCATGACTTGAGCATTCATTGTCATATTGTTTGCATGATCGTAAGATAGCTAGCATGATGTTTTCATGGCTTGTCCATTTTTTGATGTCATTGCTACGCTAAATCATTGCACATCCCGGTACACCGCCGAAAGCATTCATATAGAGTCATATCTTTGTTCTAGTATCGAGTTGTAAGTAAATAAAAGTGTGATGATCATCATTATAGAGCATTACCCCATGAAAAAAAGAAAAAAAAGAAAAAAAGGAAAGGCCAAAGAAGCCTAAATAAAAAAAAGGGGGCCAAAGAAGCACACCCAAAAAAATAAAGAAAATAAAAAAAGGGGGCAATGTTACTATCTCTTTTTCCACACTTGTGCTTCAAAGTAGCACCATGTTCTTCATGTAGTGAGTCTCATATCTTGTGCTTCAAAGTAGCACCATGTTCTTCATATAGATTGTCTTCTATGTTGTCACTTTCATATACTAGTGGGAATTTTCATTATATAACTTGGCTTGTATATTCCAACGATGGGCTTCCTCAAATGCCCTAGGTCTTCATGAGCAAGCAAGTTGGATGCACACCCACTTAGTTTCTTTTCTTGAGCTTTCATACACTTATAGCTCTTAGTGCATCCGTTGCATGGCAATCCCTACTCCTCGCATTGACATCAATTGATGGGCATCTCCATAGCCCGTTGATTAGCCCCGTCGATGTGAGACTTTCTCCTTTTTTGTCTTCTCCACATAACCTCCATCATTATATTCTATTCCACCTATAGTGCTATATCCATGGCTTGCGCTCATGTATTGCGTGAGGGTTGAAAAAGCTGAAGCGCGTTAAAAAGTATGAACCAATTGCTCGGCTTGTCATCGGGGTTGTGCATGATGGGGGCATTTTGTGTGACGAAAATGAAGCATGGCCAAACCGTATGATTTTGTAGGGATAAGCTTGCTTTTGCCTTGTTGTTTTGAAAATACATGATTGCTTTATTGGTACACTCGAAGTATTATTGTTTTATGTCAAATGATAGACTATTGCTTTGAATCACTCGTGTATTAATATTCATGCCATGATTAGATATATGATCAAGATTATGCTAGGTAGCATTCCACATCAAAAATTATTCTTTTTTATCATTTACCTACTCGAGGACGAGCAGGAATTAAGCTTGGGGATGCTAATACGTCTCCGTCGTATCTATAATTTTTGATTGTTCCATGCCAATATTATTCACTTTCATATACTTTTTGGCAACTTTTTATATTATTTTTGGGACTAACTTATTGATCCAGTGCCCGGTGCCAGTTCCCGTCTGTTGCTTGTTTTATGTTTCGCAGAATATCCATATCAAACGGAGTCCAAACGGGATAAAAACGGACGGAGCTTATTTTTGGAAAATATGGAAAATTCCGGAAGAAAAATCCACGTGAGACGGCGCCCGAGGTGGTCACGAGGTAGGGGCCCACGCCCGTACCAAGAGGACGCGCCCCTACCCTCGTGAGCCCACTAGAAGGCGGTTGACGCTCTTCTTTTGCTGCAAGAAAGCTAATATTCGGAAAAAATCACGGCGAAGGTTTCAGGCCAATCGGAGTTACGGATCTCCATATATACACGAAACGGTTAAACAAAGCGAGAACAGAACGCAGAAACAGAGATATAGATCCAATCTCGGAGGGGCTCTCGCCCCTCCCAAGCCATGGGAGCCAAGGACCAGAGGGGAAACCCTTCTCCCATCTAGGGAGAAGGTCAAGGAAGAAGAAGAAGAGGGGGGCTCTCTCCCCCTTGCTTCCGGTGGCGCCGGAATGCCGCCGGAGGCCATCATCATCACCGCGATCTTCACCAACACCGCCGTCATCTCCACCAACATCTCCATCACCTTCCCCCTTCTATATCCAGCAGTCTACTCTCCCTCAACCCGCTGTACCCTCTACTTGAACATGGTGCTTTATGCTTCATATTATTTTCCAATGATGTGTTGCCATCCTATGACGTCTGAGTAGATTTTTGTTGTCCTATCGGTGATTGATGAATTGCTATGATTGGTTTGAGTTGCATGTTTTATTATTGGTGCTGTCCTATTGTGCCCTCCGTGTCGCGCAAGCGTGAGGGATTCCCGCTATAGGGTTTGCAATATGTTTATGATTTGCTTATGGTGGGTGGCGTGAGTGACAGAAGCACAGACCCGAGTAAGTAGGTTGTTTGCGTATGGGATAAAGGGGACTTGATACTTTAATGCTATGGTGGGGTTTTACCTTAATGAATCTTTAGTAGTTGCGGATGCTTGCTAGAGTTCCAATCATAAGTGCATATGATCCAAGTAGAGAAAGTATGTTAGCTTATGCCTCTCCCTCAAATAGAATTGCAATAGTGATTACCGGTCTAGTAACATAGTCAATTGCTTAGGGAAACTTTCACAACTCCTACCACCACTTTTCCACACTCGCTATATTTACTTTATTGCATCTTTATCTTAACAGACCCTACTTTTTATTTACGTGGTCTTTATTATCTTGCAAACTTATCCTTTCACACCTACAAAGTACTTCTAGTTTCATACTTGTTCTAGGTAAAGCGAACGTCAAGCGTGCGTAGAGTCGTATCAGTGGCCGATAGGACTTGAGAGAGTATTTGTTCTACCTTTAGCTCCTTGATACGTCTCCAATGTATCTATAATTTTTGATTGCTCCATGCTACTTTATCAACTGTTTTGGACTATATTGGGCTTTATTTTCCACTTTTATATTATTTTTGGGACTAACCTATTAACCGGAGGCCCAGCCCAGAATTGCTATTTTTTTGCCTATTTCAGTGTTTCGAAGAAACAGAATATCAAGCGGAGTCCAAACGGAATGAAACCTTCGGGAACGTGATTTTCTCACCGAACGTGATCCAGGAGACTTGGACCCTACTCCAAGAAGTGCCAGAGGCGGTCATGAGGGAGGAGGGCGCGCCCCCCTGCGCGCGCCCCCCTACCTTGTGGGCCCCCTGTTGCTCCACCGACGTACTCCTTCCTCCTATAAATACCTACGTATCCCCAAACGATCAGAACAGGAACCAAAAACCTAATTCCACCGCCGCAACCTTCTGTATCCACGAGATCCCATCTTGGGGCCTGTTCCGGAGCTCCGCCGGAGGGGGCATCCACCATGGAGGGCTTCTACATCAACACCATAGCCCCTCCGATGAAGTGTGAGTAGTTTACTTTAGACCTTCGGGTCCATAGCTAGTAGCTAGATGGCTTCTTCTCTCTTTTTGGATCTCAATACCATGTTCTCCCCCTCTCTTGTGGAGATCTGTTCAATGTAATCTTATTTTTGCGGTGTGTTTGTTGAGACCGATGAATTGTGGGTTTATGATCCAGTATTGTCTATGGAAAATATTTAAATCTTCTCTGAATTCTTTTATGTATGATTGAGTTATCTTTGCAAGTCTCTTCGAATTATCCTTTTTGGTTTGGCCAACTAGATTGGTAGTTCTTGCAATGGGAGAAGTGCTTAGCTTTGGGATCAATCTTGCGGTGACCTTTCCCAGTGACAGAAGGGGCAGCAAGGCACGTATTGTATTGTTGCCATCGAGGATAACAAGATGGTTTTTTTTATCATATTGCATGAATTTATCCCTCTACATCATGTCATCTTGCTTAAAGCGTTACTCTGTTTTTAACTTAATACTCTAGATGCATGCTGGATAGCGGTCGATGAGTGGAGTAATAGTAGTAGATGCAGAATCGTTTCATTCTACTTGTCTCGGACGTGATGCCTATATACATGATCATTGCCTAGATATGCTCATAACTATGCACAGTTCTGTCAATTGCTCAACAGTAATTTGTTCACCTACCGTAGAATATCTATGCTCTTGAGAGAAGCCACTAGTGAAACCTATGGCCCCCGGGTCTATTCTCATCATATCAATCTCTATCACTTTATTTACTTGCTTTGTTTTACTTTGCCTTTTACTTTTCACTTTGCATCTATCTATCAAAAATACCAAAAATATTATTTATCATCTCTATCAGATCTCACTCTAGTAAGTGATCGTGAAGGGATTGACAACCCCTAATTGCGTTGGTTGCGAGTAGCTATCATTTTGTGCAGGTACGAGGGACTTGTGCGTGGTCTCCTATTGGATTGATACCTTGGTTCTCAAAAACTGAGGGAAATACTTATGCTACTTTGCTGCATCATCCTCTCCTCTTCGGGGAAATCCAACGCAGCGCTCAAGAGGTACCAAGAAGAATTTCTGGCGCCGTTGCCAGGGAGGCTCACGCAAGCAAGTCAACTATACCAAGTACCCATCACAATCCCTATCTCTCGCATTACATTATTTGCCATTTGCCTCTCGTTTACCTCTCCCTCACTTCACCCTTGCCGTTTTATTCACCCTCTCTTTCCAAATCTCCTCCTCTCTTTCCCATTTGCCTTTTCTTGTTGCCTTTCTGTTTGCTTGTGTGTTGGATTACTTGTTGCCATGGAGCAAGATAATACCAAATTGTGTGATTTCTCGAATACCAATAATAATGATTTCCTTAGTAATCCGATTGCTCCTCTTAATAATGATGAGTCTTGTGAAATCAATACCGCTCTGCTGAATCTTGTTATGAAAGATCAATTCGTCGGCCTTCCTAGTGAAGATGCGGCTACTCATCTAAATAATTTTGTTGATTTGTGTGATATGCAAAAGAAGAAAGATGCAGATAACAATATTGTCAAATTGAAGTTATTTCCGTTTTCGCTTAGAGATCGTGCTAAAGTTTGATTTTCATCTTTGCCTAAAAATAGTATTGATTCTTGGAACAAGTGCAAAGATGCTTATATCTCTAAATATTTTCCTCCCACTAAAATCATCACTCATAGGAATGATATCATGAATTTTAAACAACTTGATCATGAGCATGTTGCCCAATATTGGGAAAGAATGAAATTGATGCTTTGCAATTGCCCTACTCATGGTTTGAATTTATGGATGATCATACAAAAATTTTATGCCGGATTGAATTTTGCTTCTAAAAATCTTTTAGATTTGTCCGCGAGAGGCACGTTTATGGAAATTACGTTAGGAGATGCTACCAAATTGCTTGATAATATTATGGCTAATTATTCTCAATGGCACATCGAAAGATCTTCTAGTAAAAAAGTGCATGCTATAGAAGAAATCAATGTTTTGAGTGAAAAGATGGATGAACTTATGAAGATGTTTGCTCCTAAAAATACTCCTCTTGATCCCAATGATATGCCTTTGTCTACTTTGCTTGAGAATAATAATGAATCTATGGATGTGAATTTTGTTGGTAGGAATAGTTTTGGAAACAACGCGTATAGAGGGAATAGTAATCCTTCTAATAATTATGGAAATTCCTACAACAACTCTTATGGAAATTTTAATAAGATGCCCTCTGAATTTGAGAGTAGTGTTAAAGAGTTTATGAATTCACAAAAGAATTTTAAACCTTTGCTTGAAGAGAAATTGCTTAAAGTTGATTATTTGGCTAGGAACGTTGATAGAATTTCTCTTGAAATTGATTCTTTAAAGCTTAGATCTATTCCTCCTAAGCATGATATCAATGAGTCTCTCAAAGCCATGAGAATTTCCATTGATGAGTGCAAAGAAAGAACCGCTAGGATGCGTACTTCCAAAGATGCCTTTATTAAAGCGTGTTCTTCCAATTCCTATGAAAATCAAGATGAAGATCTAAAAGTTATTGATGTGTCCCCCATTAAATCTTTGTTTTGCAATATGAATCTTGATGAAACTGAATATGATCTTCCTTTACCTAGAAGGCGTTCTAAGAATTCGGAGTTTCTAGATCTTGATGATGAATTTGATGAAAGTGGGATTGAAAGAAATAAAAACCTAGATGTTGCTAAACCCACTATTTTGTATCTCAAGGAATTTAATTATGAAAATTGCTCTTTAATTAGTTGTATTTCCTTGTTGCAATCCGTGCTAGATTCTCCTCATGCTTATAGTCAAAATAAGGCCTTTACCGAACACATTGTTGATGCCTTGATGCAATCTTATGAAGAAAAACTTGATTTGAAAGTTTCTATCCCTAGAAAACTCTATGATGAGTGGGAACCTACTATTAAGATTAAAATTAAAGATTATGAGTTTCATGCTTTGTGTTATTTGGGTGCTAGTGTCTCTACTATTCCCAAAACTTTATGTGATTTGCTAGATTTCCGTGATTTTGATGATTGCTCTCTAAACTTGCATCTTGCGGATTCCACTATTAAAAAGCCTATGGGAAGAATTAATGATGTTCTTATTGTTGCAAATAGGAATTATGTGCCCGTAGATTTTATCGTTCTTGATATAGATTGCAATCCTTCATGTCCTATTATTCTTGGTAGGCCTTTTCCTTTGAACGATTGGTGAAATTATTGATATGAAGGAAGGGAATATTCGGTTCCAATTTCCCTTAAAGAAGGGCATGGAACACTTCCCTAGAAAGAAAATAAAATTACCATATGAATCTATCATGAGCTTTTATGCCTAGCTAGGGGCGTTAAACGATAGCGCTTGTTGGGAGGCAACCCAATTTTATTTTTGTGTTTTTTGTTTTTGCTTCTGTTTAGGAATAAATAATCCATCTAGCCTCTGTTTGGATGTGGGTTTATCTTTTAATTAGTGTTTGAGCCAAGTAGAACCTATAGGATAACCTACGATGATAGTTGATTTGATTCTGCTGAAAAACAGAAACTTTGCACGCACGAATATAATTTTGTTAAATGACATAAACGTGCTTTTGCGTTGATTCTTTCTGCTGCTGTTCAATAAACAAATTGTCCAGGACTTCCTATTTTGTTAGAATTTTTAGAGTTCCATAAGTTTGCGTTAGTTACAGATTGCTTCAGACTGTTCTGTTTTTGACAGATTCTGTTTTACGGGTGTTGTTTGCTTATTTTGATGAATCTATGGCTAGTAAAATAGTTTCTAATCCATAGAGAAGTTGGAATACAGTAGTTTTAACACCAATATAAATAAAGAATGAGTTCATTACAGTACCTTAAGTAGTTCTTTGTTTTCTTTCTCTAACGGAGCTCACGAGATTTCTATTGAGTTTTGTGTTGTGAAGTTTTCAAGTTTTGGGTGAATTCTTTTGATGGATTACGGAACAAGGAGTGGCAAGAGCCTAAGCTTGGGGATGCCCATGGCACCCCCAAGATAATCCAAGGACACCAAAAAGTCAAAGCTTGTGGATGCCCCGGAAGGCATCCCCTCTTTCGTCCACTTCCATCGGTAATTTACTTGGAGCTATATTTTTATTCACCACATGATATGTGTTTTGCTTGGAGCGTCTTGTATTATTTGCGTCTTTGGTTGTTAGTTTACCACAATCATCCTTGCTATACACACCTTTTGAGAGAGCCATACATGATTTGGAATTTGTTAGAATACTCTATGTGCTTCACTTATATCTTTTGAGCTTGATAGTTTTGCTCATAGTGCTTCACTTATATCTTTTGAGCATGATAATTTTTGCTCTAGTGCTTCACTTATATCTTTTAGAGCACGGTGGTGGATTTGTTTTAAAGAAACTATTGATCTCTCATGCTTCACTTAGATTATTTTGAGAGTCGTTAATAGCATGGTAATTCGCTTAATGTTAATATACTTGGTGTTCAAGATATGTGAAACTTTCTTTTGAGTGCGTTGAATACTAAGATAGGTTTGATGCTTGATAATTGTTTTGAGATATGAAGATGGTGATATTAGAGTCATGCTAGTTAAGTAGTTGTGAATTCAAAGAATACTTGTGTTGAAGTTTGTGATTCCCGTAGCATGCACGTATGGTGAACCGTTATGTGATGAACTCGGAGCATGATTTATTTATTGATTGTCTTCCTTATGAGTGGCGGTCGGGGACGAGCGATGGTCTTTTCCTACCAATCTATCCCCCTAGGAGCATGCGCGTAATACTTTGCTTTGATAACTTCTAGATTTTTGCAACAAGTATATGATTTCTTTATGACTAATGTTGAGTCCATGGATTATACGCACTTTTTCCCATCCTTCCACCTTTGCTAGCCTCTCTAATACCACGCACTTTTCGCCAGTATCATACACCCACCATATACCTTCCTCAAAACAGCCACCATACCTACCTATCATGGCATTTCCATAGCCATTCCGAGATATATTGCCATGCAACTTTCCACCCTTTCGTTTATTATGACACGCTCCATCATTGTCATATTGCTAGCATGATCATGTAGTTGACATCGTATTTGTGGCAAGGCCACCGTTCATAATTCTTTCATACATGTCACTCATGATTCATTGCATATCCTGGTACACCGCCGGAGGCATTCATATAGAGTCATATTTTGTTCGAAGTATCGAGTTGTAATTGTTGAGTTGTAAGAAAAATAAAAGTGTGATGATCATCATTATCAGAGCATTGTCCCAAGTGAGGAAAGGATGATGGAGACTATGATTCCCCCATAAGTCGGGATGAGACTCCGGACGGAAAAAAAGAGGCCAAAAAAAAGTGAAAGGCCCAAATAAAAAAATGAGAGAAAAAGAGAGAAGGGACAATGCTACTATCCTTTTACCACACTTGTGCTTCAAAGTAGCACCAAGATCTTCATGATAGAGGGTCTCTCATTTTGTCACTTTCATATACTAGTGGGAATTTTTCATTATAGAACTTGGCTTGTATATTCCAATGATGGGCTTCCTCAAAATGCCCTAGGTCTTCATGAGCAAGTGAGTTGGATGCACACCCAGTTAGTTTCTTTTGTAGAGCTTTCATATACTTATAGCTCTAGTGCATCCGTTGCATGGCAATCCCTACTCACTCACATTGATATCTATTGATTGGCATCTCCATAGCCCGTTGATACACCTAGTTGATGTGAGACTATCTTCCCTCTTTTTTGTCTTCTCCACAACCACCATTCTATTCCGCATAGTGCTATATCCATGGCTCACGCTCATGTATTGCGTGAAGATTGAAAAAGTTTTGAGAATGTCATAAGTATGAAATAATTGCTTGGCTTGTCATCGGGGCTGTGCATGATTTAAATATTTTATGTGGGGAAGATGGAGCATAGCCAGACTATATGATTTTGTAGGGATAACTTTCTTTGGCCATGTTATTTTGAGAAGACATGATTGCTTTGATTAGTATGCTTTTAATATTATTATTTTTATGTCAATATGAACTTTTGTCTTGAATCTTTCGGATCTGAATATTCATATCACAATTAAGAAGATTTACATTGGAATTATGCCAAAGTATCACTCCGCATCAAAAATTCTTTTTTATCATTTACCTACTCGAGGACGAGCAGGAATTAAGCTTGGGGATGCCTGATACATCTCCAACGTATCTATAATTTTTGATTTCTCCATGCTACTTATCTACTGTTTTGGACTATATTGGGCTTTATTTTCCGCTTTTATAATATTTTTGGGACTAACCTATTAACCGGAGGCCCAGCCCAGAATTGCTGTTTTTTTTGCCTATTTCAGTGTTTCGAAGAAACAGAATATCAAACGGAGTCCAAACGGAATGAAACCTTCGGGAACGTGATTTTCTCACCGAACGTAATCCAGGAGACTTGGACCCTACTCCAAGAAGTGCCAGAGGCGGTCACGAGGGAGGAGGGCGCGCCCCCCTGGGCGCGCCCCTACCTCATGGGCCCCCTGTTGCTCCACCGACGTACTCCTTCCTCCTATATATACCTACGTATCCCCAAACGATCAGAACATGACCCAAAAACCTAATTCCACCGCCGCAACCTTCTGTATCCACGAGATCCCATCTTGGGGCCTGTTCTGAAGCTCCGCCGGAGGGGGCATCCACCACGGAGGGCTTCTACATCAACACCATAGCCCCTCCGATGAAGTGTGAGTAGTGTACTTCAGACCTTCGGGTCCATAGCTAGTAGCTAGATGGCTTCTTCTCTCTTTTTGGATCTCAATACAATGTTCTCCCCCTCTCTTGTGGAGATCTATTCGATGTAATCTTGTTTTTGCGGTGTGTTTGTTGAGACCAATGAATTGTGGGTTTATGATCCAGTATTATCTATGGAAAATATTTGATTGTTCTCTGAATTCTTTTATGTATGATTGAGTTATCTTTGCAAGTCTCTTCGAATTATCCTTTTTGGTTTGGCCAACTAGATTGGTAGTTCTTGCAATGGGAGAAGTGTTTAGCTTTGGGATCAATCTTGCGGTGACCTTTCCCAGTGACAGAAGGGGCAGCAAGGCACGCATTGTATTGTTGCCATCGAGGATAACAAGATGTTTTTTATCATATTGCATGAATTTATCCCTCTACATCATGTCATCTTGCTTAAAGCGTTACTCTGTTTTTAACTTAATACTCTAGATGCATGCTGGATAGCGGTCGATGAGTGGAGTAATAGTAGTAGATGCAGAATCGTTTCGATCTACTTGTCTCGAACGTGATGCCTATATACATGATCATTGCCTAGATATGCTCATAACTATGCTCAATTCTGTCAATTGCTCAACAGTAATTTGTTCACCCATCGTAGAATATCTATGCTCTTGAGAGAAGCCACTAGTGAACCTATGGCCCCCGGGTCTATTCTCATCATATCAATCTCTATCACTTTACTTACTTGCTTTGTTTTACTTTGCCTTTTACTTTTCACTTTGCATCTATCTATCAAAAATACCAAAAATATTATTTATCATCTCTATCAGATCTCACTCTTGTAAGTGACCGTGAAGGGATTGACAACCCCTAATCGCGTTGGTTGCGAGTAGCTATCGTTTTGTGCAGGTACGAGGGACTTGTGCATGGTCTCCTACTGGATTGATACCTTGGTTCTCAAAAACTAAGGGAAATACTTACGCTACTTTGCTGCTTCATCCTCTCCTCTTCGGGGAAATCCAACGCAGTGCTCAAGAGGTAGCACTCCTCGTTGGGTTCAACACTCTTACTTATCAAAAGAGGCTACAACTATCCCCTATACTTGTGGGTTATCATCGGCTTCTTCGGTGCGGGCAATTTCAAGCTTCTTCTCAATAGTCTGCAACCAATCATTGGCTTCCAAAGGATCGACAACTTGGCTAAAACTGGGAGGCTTAGTGCTCTGAAAGTCTGATAGTTTGGAGTGATTGCCATACTGATTTCCATTCTTCCCAACCATAGCCAGCACACTTCTCAGTAATTCAAGTAAATCTTGGTTTCTTCTTTCTTTGAACATTCTCATAATCTGCTCTGTGGTAGGTGTTTGCGGTGGAGGAGGTGGTGGTGGCTCATATGGTTCAGGGGAATGCCCTGCTTGTCGGGCGGAGTGACGGACAGGAGTATCATCACATGCCTGACTGCTGCTACCTCCTCTTGTCATCCTATTTTTGTTTCCCAATATGAAGCATCGAGATGAGAAACATCCATAAATGGGGAAGAAAAGCAAGCGGCAAAGCCCGAAAGATAGCAACAAGAAACCAAGGCGAATAATAACGGAGAAAAGTTCCAACATAATTATACATAGAATCATACATGAAAGGAAACATCATGACATGTACGGCTACACTCATACATGAAAGGAAACATCATGACAGGTATGACTACATTCGTACATCCAAGCATCATGACAACCTCGGATACTCTGGTGATCTAGTGCTCTGCTGGTCCCGCTAGGTCCTCTCCTGACCCGGACTTGGATCCTGAACTGACGGTGTTAATGGAAACCTCTGGGTTAAATGTAACATGACAACATTGCCTCGAGGGCTCTCCCTCAGGGGCGGGTGCTGGATGAGTCTGGGGCATAGGGGCTGCGGGAGTAGCGAGAAGTGAAGCCCACGCGACAGGGGCACTATGGGGAGTCACGGTCGAGGTGCCTGAGTTACTCCAAGGAGTAACTGGGGTAGCTGGCGAGCTATAAGCTGGGGGAATAACGGTGTAAACCCTATGGAAGGTGGAACGAAACTGGACCTAGCGGCCACCAAAGCAGTATGAGCACAAGTCAGCTCTCAGGCCAGCTCGTAAATCAGAAGATAGCTAGCAGTGATATAGCGGAAAAGGTGGCTAGAGGGACTACCGCTCGCCGGATCAATAATAGGAAAACGGACACGGCCATCATCGTTCAGGGATGGGTAGTAGTAGAAGCCTAGGTGAGTTTGCATTTGGATCTCATTATAGCGTAACTCAACGAGAATCTCAAACGCAGCAAACTGAACAGCCTGAGCGGGTGTAGAAGCGAAACCACTCCTAGAAGAATGGGTGTATGTGCCAGATGTCGAACTGCAACACAAGGTAACCACCGCGTGATACTCGAATACTGAGGCTGCCAGGCGCTTCTGGTACACCCGATACACTAGGTCGTCACCGTGAGGGTAGATTCAACACCATACGCTTCGAAGTAGGTGCGGCGAAGTGTACGGTGCCATCTCCAACTGACACGCATACGGTACTGGAGCCATCTACACTCACTACTGTTAGTCGGTTAGTAATAAAATAAACTATATGCATGCAATGCAGGAACCAAAAGCACACAAGCACTACTGGCACTCAGAGTTACTATCTACAGTTTGAACTAACGTGTTAGCTGTCTAGCGTGGCCTACAGTCAGCGTGGCTCTAATACGAATCGTTGTGGCACCCCGACTCAGAGTGACCGGTTTGCCTTGCATTGCCAGCCCAGAGATGAAGTCTTCTAGCAATGCACAACAAATTGGTACAGAAAGATAACCGCTTTATTGAAGCATAGAGTCGATATTACATCAAGTAGCGAGGCCAAGCGGCACACACAGTGCTGCTGAACATATGTACATTATTTAGTAGACATGAGCAGGGGCCTCGACATCACAATAAAGCTACGGGCCAGCGGAACGATGACGTAGAACGACTCCATCTCACAGGGACACTGATGTAGACACGATCTAGACTGTGATACGCTATGCAACTCCAACTCCGGCATGACTTCTCCTGAAACTGGCATGACACGCCAGGTCAGTACATTGAATGTACTTGCAAGCTCACACAAACAAAGCAACAATGGCAAACAACAACAATGATATTTAAGTAGGTTTAATGCAAAATTTAACATGCTACTCATGAAGTGATCGTGCTCATAACATGGCCTTCCTGACCCGCTTACCATCTCGATTACCTAACCATGAACCTCATCATATCAAGGTGATCACTTCCGGATCACAAACGAAACCATCTTGATGGTCTCAACAACTTCACCAACATAAATAGTGCCACAAGTATTCATTTAGTGTGCAAGTTTAATATTTTTTTGATCCATGTTGTGACCTACTACAAACTTGTGTCCATGATCGAGGGCGCGGCTATCAATAGATTATACACACTCCGCAGAGGTTAGTACACTGTACCCACACCATGGAACCCATGGCCTTGGACTCCCATTCGTGTGGACCAATGGCATTCCGACAGAACCAGTCTATTGCCATGACACTCTCCCGGCCACTCCGACCAACTCCCCTTTGGGCTAAGTCATGGGTGGCCTCGATGCCACTCCGGACATCCAACAGCCACCATCGTGAAAAAACAATCGTCCCAAATGGGACATGGTACCAAAATAACTACGGGCACACAAGGTTATACTTGCCTACCGGGTAGGGGTAGCGCCGGTGCATAACCTTCCCTAGTTGGAGGCACCATTGAGAGGCATAAGAACAGACCGAGAAATGGCCCCCTCATAAAGGCAAATGTGCTCGCACTTTGGGAAGCTTGATTCGGTGGCACCATGACTCGATCAACAACATGTTCAAGTTGGTTTATTATCAGGTTTCAACTTGCAAATAATTTTACCGAGTCAGAGTATGCCATGGGAATGCAATGACAACTTATGCATTACTTTCAACATAATCTCAATATTAACTAAATCAAGCATAATGTCATATTACTCTACTGCATAAACTTATCCATCCAACTACAATTATACTGATAACAGAATAATCACAGCAAGAACATGCAACTAGCATCAAATGAATTTATATGAATTTTCTATATGCATTTAAAATAATCATATTCAAGTGAAAAGCATAGTTATTGAAATGACATCCTTGCTAATATTTGTGATGGCTTGCCTTAGTGTAGAGGAGGGTCACACTTCTTCTGGTTCTCCTCAAGGCAAGTTTCTTACTCTAAAAATATTTAAAATAGCCAAAAGAAAATGTCACATAGCACTGTTTAATTCACCAGAAAATAATCACAGGAAGCAAAAATCTCATCTTTTGCATGCTGAAAGAAAATTTCAACACAAAACCAATGCAAAAAGAATCATGTCATTTGGACTTATAGAATAGAAGTTAGAGCTGGTCAAAGTTTAGTCAATTTTATGAGTTTGATTTGATTTTTCAGAAAATTAGGGAGGGGTGACGTCGAAGGCGTATTTTAGCGAATACGCCTCCACTCGTACCGCTTCGGGCGCGAGGAGAGGCTGATAGTGGGCCCCGCCCATCGGGTTTAGAGAGAGGGGGAGAGAAATAGAGGGAGGGGCGGCTCGTCGCCGACGTTTCTCCGGTGAGGAGGGGTCGCCTGCTGCCAGTGAGAGGATGGGAGGATGCGCAAGACTATGGCGAACCTGCATGTACCCATAGCTTGGCTAGAGGTGGACGGAGAGCGTCGCGGTGGTCATCTCCAGAGGCATCGATGGAGGAGGCTCGTCGGAGTTGTCGATCCCGGCGAGGCAGGGCCGGTCCAGCAGCTCCAGCAGCACTGGTGCGACCAGTGGAGCACCACGAGCACCCTGGAGAGGTTGGATGAAGACGAGGGGCGTTGAAGGAAGAAGAATGCCGAGGCAGGGTCGGCGGCCATATTTGGAGCAGAATGGCGGCCAGAGGCCCACCTGGCCTGGCTGCGGCTGTCTAGAGGGAGTGTGGGTGCCAGAGGTGTGGGGTGCTGAGCAGAAACGAGCTCGGGGGGGGGGGGTCCTATATATAGGCGGGGTCGAGGAAGGGATCAAGAGCTCGCCGGAGGCTCTGGAAGCGGTGCACGGCGATGAGAGGCATCACACACACACACACACACAAAGAGAGAGAGAGAGAGAGAGAGCGGGAAGTGGCCAGGGATCACGCAACCACTGTGGGAGCTTGCAGCCAAGCACAGGGTGCGGGTAGAGACGAGCATAGGGGCATGGGCAAGCTGTGCTCTTGACCGCATCGTTCCCGTGCTTGCTACGGAGAACTCCGGCGTCGGCGAGCGGCAGGGAGAGGTCAAGGGCGATGAGTCGAGGCAGCAAGCACTTGGTGGCGAACTGGTTTGGCTTTGGGCGCGCATGAGCGAAACAGAGGCATTGGCGGCACCCAGAGCGCGTCGAACAACTGCATGGCACCGTGTCCTCGCGTGGTCACCGCGTGAACTCTGGCATCACGCGACCTGGGTTGTGCAAACTGTGTCTAGCGTGTAGTTCATGCATAGAGGGGTCTAGGGAAGTAAATGGCATACTGCCAGGCCAACTGAGATGAACGTGAGAGAGGGAGCAAGTTTCTGGACATAAACTTTCTAGCTTAATAGATAAGAATCTAGAGAGGGTTAAGAGCTGAGTTTTGGTGGTTAAGGGTTACTTAGGAGGGTAATGAAGCCCTAAAAATTTCAGCTCCATTGGATCAAGGAAAAATGCACTTCCTTCACAACATGCACTTTCTGGCCAGAATAGAAAAGATTTTCTATAGCAAAAATATTCCAAATAACAATGAAATAGTTTTTCACAAGGAGGTGTGCCAAGGTCCAAAGAATATTCAGGATTTTTCTTAGAATTTCGTGGGTTATAAAATGAGAGTTGCTTTGGAGTAGAAGTGACTGAAAGACTATTTCAGAGAGAAAATGAATATTTTTCATGTAAGAAAAATATTCCCATGGCCGTATTTTGATATATCAGAGAGAAAGAGATGAGTTTGAGAGTGAGATGAGTCACTCGGGTGAAAATCAAAGAAATACCCAAGTGATTAAGTCCAAATGAGTTGATTCAAAACTCAAATTCAAATAAAAAATGCAATAAAACCCAGAAAAAAGAAAAAGGCAAAAACCAGGGTGTCACATAATGTGACAACCACAACTACACATGCTAGTTCCTTCTTGTCTCTCGCTTTCATCGGTGGCCTGTGATGGATTTTTTCTTGCTTCATCGCACCGATTGTACATTCCAGATCAGCCAGTTTCTTCTTCAGCTTTACGTTATGTTCTGCGAGCTTGGTGATAACACTCCGAGCCCTGCCATGCCATTCTTCATCCAGCCAGTTAACAAAGGCACAAGCCTCATATCCCTGCCAATGTTAAATAGTATTCACGATGAGCGGAGGCATTAACTCAAGTAAAATGATAAACTTAGCACTAATCTCTAAGGGGAAACTGAGAAACCGCCTACCAATGTCGAATCCCTCCATGCATACACGTCAAGCGGGAGTGTGCCCGTGCACACAACTCAGCTTTGGTACTTCTCGGTGGCGCAAAACTCGGAGTCGAGCTCGTGTTGCGGGAGTCTGGAGTCATGCTCCGGATCCGGTGGCAAATCGCTTTCCTGGTGGGGGGGGGGGGTCATTCAGGATGGATTCAGCAAGGAGCTACTTTGGACATGCTAAAAAAGATCGGAATAGATTGGAACCCGACAGGACGCTTCGGACCCGTAGTACACCTGCCTTCCGATGACCTTAGGCAAGTGCTCAGCGGCGACCCCCACCGTGCCGGCGCTACCGAGAGCGGCGATATGAGCAGGAGCAGCCACACCGAAACCATTAGTAGCACTCATCCGCATTCCCCCAATGTTTGCGCCACGTGAGGGAATTTGGAGGCTATCTTGGGATTTGGGGGAAATGGGGAAACTGTGGGGATAAGCTAATGGTCGGGAACTACTTATGGCACTATATGTTGTATACAACACACTATTTATACATGTCGTTTGTCTTAGGTATTACAATGTACGTGAGACACGGTTGCCGTTACATTACTGTATGTGATGTACTACCATGTACATATAATTGAGTTGCAGTACTAGGGCTGAAAAAAAAGCTCGAAGCTCGTGAGCTAAACGAGTAACTCGTGAATCGGCTCGAATCGACTTGAACTCGTAGAATAATGAGTCGAGTCAATCTTTAGTTTAAGATCGTTTATAAACCAAGTTAAACGAGCCAATCTCATGAGTACTCGTGTAACTCATTAGGCTCGATACAAGAGATCAGCTAAGCACCCTGCGTCCTAGGCACACAATACAAGGCTCAGTTGCGCTACGAATATGAAAAAAATGATTACTTGTGAATTTAAAATATACATACTAAACATGTACAATGTTCACAAACAATGTTCATTTTTATCTTATTCGTAAGGTTTTACGTTCATATCCTTAATGAGCTTAACAAGCTAAACGAGCCAGCTCGCGAGTTATACGAGTCGAGTCAATCTTGGATTTGAACTCATTATAATAACGAGTCGAGTCGAGCTAGCTCGTTAATGAAATGAGCTTTAGCGAGTCGAGCCGAGCTGGCTCGAATCGGCTCGAATTCCAGCCCTAAGTGATACCGTGTAAATATCCGCTCTGTGTATATCCATCAAAAAACAAAACAGCCTCTCTGTAGATAGAGATGGCGGCGGCGGCCTAGGCAACGGCTACCGGATAAAAGGTCAATTCTCGGTCGGTGGGCGGTGGCAGCGTTATAGGAGGTCAATCCTCGGTCTGCTGTGGGAGATAGGAGGAGCTCAACCATCGAGGTCGGCGACAGCGTGATTGGAGCACATCCCTCGCGGTCGAGGGCGGGATAGTGGAGGTTGAACTTCAGGTGGCACCCACACTAAGATTTGCTCCTCGACCCTGCTGTCTCGGTGTGCCGCCGCATCGCACTTCTCTGTCTGTTGGGTGGAGGTCGCCGCACGTCTAATTAATTAAGGTATTCTTTTCATGAGTGGCTTAATTAAGGTATTCAATTCCTAGGGTAGTGCTGTAGTACTCTATGTCTAAATTGACTAGCCATTAATTTTTGTCATTGCACGTCTGGATAACAATATGGAGCGACCTCAGTAATTATGAAAATAAAACCTTGTGATTTATGCCCGCATCTTTGGGCATCAGTTAATCCGTGTATTAGTTGTTGTTTTGTTTCTAATTACCATTCCTGTGGTGCAGATGGAACGATCTCAATGGATGAATAATCGGAGAACCATAGATTTTATAAGTGGCGTGATAGAGTTCATGAATTTGGCTGAAAATACAAAGAGGAGAATTGGTGATGCGGATTACATCCTATGTCCATGTACTCATTGTGCCAATACAGAGTCACGTGAAGTTGGAGATGTCCAGTGGCACTTACTATCTCGGGGATTCATGGATGGATAAACACGTTGGACCAGACATGGTGAAGATCGGGTCATGCATGAATATACCCGGTGCTGCGAGATGCCAAACTCCGGTCAGTGTCACATGGATGTTGAATCTAACATCAGGGCAGAGGCGTCAAGCTACCAATGGAACACTGAAAAGCTGAAATGCCCACAGGAAAACCAAGATGTCAACACAGATGACGATGATCTTGATATGCCAGATTTGGCTGCTATGATTGTAGATTTCAAGGGCCCCAAAAAGGATATGATTGGGTACAAGGATCTCGAACCATTGATGCGGAATCCAAGAAAGAGTTGTATCCAGGCTGCAAAAAGATATATTCCAAGTTGAGTGCCACCCTGGCGCTTCTCAGATTTAAAGCAGGAAACAGTCTATCAAACAAGGGCTTCATAGAGATGCTATGTCTTTTCAAAGAAATTCTTGCAGAAGATAATGTGCTCCCCAAAAGCATGAACGAAGTGAAGAAAATTGTTTGCCCATTGAAACTTGAAGTACAGAAGATACAGGCTTGTGTGAACGATTGTATATTGTACCGTGGTGAGTACAAAGATTTGCGTGCATGTACCATATGCAAGCATGCACGATACAAGTGTAGGAGAGCAAAGAACAAGTACAAATTGGACGGCGAGATCAAGATAGGAATGCCGTTCAAGGTTGTTTTGTACTTGCATTTAATTCCAAGGTTGAGGTGTTTGTTTGCAAACCCTACAGAGGCAAAGAGGTTGCGTTGGCATCATGATGAGCGAACTGCTGTCGGTGTACTAAAGTAGGGGTACCTTAGTACCCCGAACTTGTGCACGGGCAGTCGCAGCGTCCCGCGGGAAGGCTTGCCGGGCGTCCGCCAAGACCCTCCACTATTCATATTACTGCCATTCAAGAACAAAGTGTTAACCAAGAAGACAAAGCCCCGGCAAGAGAAACTTGCCGGGAAGGACAAGACCCCGGCAAGAGGAGCTTGCCGGGAAGGCCAACCAAAGGCACTTCAGAAAACTTGCCGCGACGCACCACGCGTCCCGGCAAGACCCGACGAGCGGCAAGCTTGCGGGTGCGACAAGACAGAGACCGCAGCAAGGCGCTTGCCGCGGCGAAGCCACCACTCTGCGCCCATGCTCCAGCTCACCCGACGACGTGTCGCCGCAGGATCACTCCTGGTGCACGTGGCGGGTGGCTGTGCAGCCTAGCGGTGAGAGGTGGCAAGTGAAGGTGACTAGGAGGCCATCGTGGCGATCGGTGGCGCCCCTAACGGTCGCTTCCTGCACTGTTGGAGCGATCGAACGGGCATTAAATGCCCTTGCCCCCTGCCGTCAGAGTTAGGTAGGGGACACTGTTGATAGTGGTTGTACCAACCCGCGTTTTTATGTTTTTACCCCTCTCTCTGCGTTGCCACCTGTCGGTGACCCCTTTAGACTATAAAAAGGAGGCCCATGCGCACGTAGAAGGGGTTCGACTCATTGGAGACCACAGCATACCCACGCTTTAGAGCAAGAACAGAATAGAAACACAAAGCAGCAGTAGGAGTTTTATCTCTCCGGAGAGCTCCGAAGCTGGGTAAAATCCCTCGCGCGCCCGACCTCGATCTGCTCTTCGTGTGCCCTCCGTTCCCTGCTGGACCGAGAAGGGGCCCCTGCCCCATAGGTGCTCGTTTTCCCCACGACATCTCTGGCGCGCCAGGTAGGGGGTGTCGAGGTTGTGCGAACCTGATCCGGTCTCCGCGCGCGCTACATCAACATCTTCATCGACATGCCACCGAAGAAGAAGCCTTCGGAGGTGGCCGCTCCGTCTATGTTGATTCCACCGCCGCTGGAGCAAACGGGCGGTGGGGTAGACGCCGGCAGAGGAGCGGGCGCCGACGGTGGGACTCACGTCGTCACCAGGTCCAAGGACAAGGCCCCGCAAGCTTCAGCGTCTGTACATCCACCGCACCCCTCCCAGGAGGGGCAGGATCGACAACGCCACGGTGCTCCTAGCACCGTACTCGCGTTGGAGCAAGGCCAAGCTGGTGGATCTCGGGGCGTTCAAGACCAGCGTGCACGCCAGCATGCTGGCACGAGCGAGGTGCGGTCGCCTGGACGGGTTACTGCTTCTTCCAACCCAGTTGGGAGTCCGAGCATATCTCGTTCCTCGCGCCGCTCGCCGCCGCCGCCGAAGACCCCAGAAGAAGCGTTGGCTCGAGCCCAACTGCTACTAGACTACCCTCCAGCGCCAGACAAGATCGACGACTGGAGGATTACCATTCAGAGTCTCATCGGCTTCTCCAACGCCGACAAGCCCCGGCAAACGAGCACGTCGAAGCCGCGGCAAGACGCTCAGGCGGAAGCCGGTGGCGACAAGACCGGCGGGGGTGCCACCACCGTGCACTCCCCGCCCCGAAGGCCAAGATCGCCGACTCGCCGGGCCAACCTCGACACTGACTCCACTGCGTCGTCGGACCCGCGAGCTCGACGCGATCAACGCCAAGTTCTCCAAGAACGACGACACGAAGACGCTCGCACTCGCATCGAGCGTCGGAGAGAAGCGCGACGTCAGTCTGACCAGCGCACTGGGCCCACTGTCGATATGCATGCGCCAGGGGAACCAGGCGACTTGCCGTACGCGGTAGGTTGCCCTGCGTTCACTCGTGAGCTGCGGCAAGTCCAGTGGCCCAACACCAAGAACTTCAAGCCAGACGTACCCAAGAAGTACGATGGCAGGATACATCTGTCAGAGTTCCTCAGCGTCTACACCATCGCGGTGCAGGCTGCCGGGGGGCACGACGAGAAGATCCTCGCCAACTACTTCCCGCTGGTACTCAAGCCCAACGTCAGATCTTGGCTCATGCACTTGCCGGACAACTCCATCTCCTCGTGGGCGGACCTGTGCCATCAGTTTGTCGGCGCCTTCACAGGCGGCCACAAGCCCCATGGCCAGGAAAGTGATCTTCATTTGCTTGCCCAGAAGGAAGGAGAACCCCTGCGCAAGTACATACAGAGATTCAGCCAGGTGCAGCGCAACATCCCAGACGTCCACCCTGCCGCGGTTATTAGCATGTTTCATCAGAATGTCTGTAACCGCAGGATGAGGGAGGAGATGGCGATGTGCAAGATCAGAGATGTTAGCGAGCTCTATGCTCTGGCTGACAAGTGTGCACGAGCTGAAGAGGGGAGAAAACTCCCCGGAGAGAACGCAGGAGCAGAAGGATCTGACAGTGAGGATGCCCCTCCGGCAAAGAAGAACCGGAGGCGGAACAACAGAAAGAGGAAAGCTAAGGATGTACTAGTTGTCGAGCAGTCCGGCAATGGAGGCAGCACCGAGAAGGCCAAAGCTGGCAACTGCGGCGAGGCTGTGGTGGCCGCCGACAAGCAGGACGGCTTCGGCAAGCAGTACTACAAGATCCACCGCACCAAGGGCCATGACCTCCAAGCCTGCAAGAAGGTTGAGCAGATGGCAGAGCTACAGAAAGCTGAATATGAGCGTCGCGACAAGGAGAAGGCCCAGGAAGGTGGCGGAGGATCCGGCAAGAAGCGTCCCGCCCGGGGAAGGCGCCGCGGCAAGGCCAAGCAGCGGCAAGGAGACAGACCTCCCCGTGGCCGCGACAAGGACGAAGACGAAGATGAGGATGATGAGATGGACGAGGATGAAACCGACGACCAAGAGTTTCAGAAGGCGACAGAGGTTTTGTGCGTAGACGGCGGTGCTTCTCTGCACACCTCGCACCGTCAACTCAAACAGTGGGTGCGGGAGGTGAATGCAGCAGAACCATCAGTCGAATCGCGCAAGCCCCTGAAGTGGTCCAGCACGCCCATCGTCTTTGATGTTGAGGATCACCCTGATCGCATCACTGCGGTTGGGTGCTTGCCGATGTTGGTTTCGCCAACCATCCGCAACCTCAAGGTCATGAAGATGTTGGTTGACGGCGGGGCCGGCCTAAATCTGATCTCTTCCGCGGTGCTCAACAAGCTCCAGACCCCCGATAGCGAGCTCGAAGAAACTGGTACCTTTCAAGGAATAAACCCAGGAAGGAGCAAGCCCAAGGGGAAGATCACACTGCCAGTGACGTTTGGCAGTGAGCTGAATTTTAGGACAGAGAGAGTCACATTTGACGTTGCTGATTTCCCATTACCCTACAATGGGATAGTCGGCCGTCCAGCGCTTGCCAAGTTCATGGCAGCCTCTCACTATGCATACAATGTGCTCAAAATGCCTGGTCCGATAAGCGTCATTTCTGTCCAAGGCGACAAGAAGGATGCACTTATCTGTACCGACAAGATCTACCGGGAAGCAGCAGCCGCAGCAGAGCGCAAACCACTTGCCGCTGAAGCTCCCGGGGGGAAGAAGAAGAACACCAAGTCCGGCAAGAGTAGCTCTGATGCCCACTCCGGCAAGCGCACCTCTTCGGAGTGCTGCGATACCGTCGAGGACGCACCATCGAGCTCCACCGGCAAGTGCAAGAAGGCAAAAACAGCTTCACCAGAGACCAAGAAAGTGGCCGCCAAGGAGGACGGCACTGGTGGTACCTTCACCATCAGTGCCACGCTTGACCCTAAATAGGAAAGCGCGCTCGTTGCTTTGCTGCGGGCGAATGTCGATGTGTTTGCATGGCAACCATCTGACATCCCCGGTGTTCCCAGGAAAGTAATTAAGCACCAGCTTGCCGTCTGTCCTCACGCGCGGCCCGTCAAGCAGAGAGTCAGGAAGCAAGCGGTGGAACGCCAAGAGTTCATCGCAGAAGAGATCAAGAAGTTGGAAGCAGCAGGCCTCGTCCGAGGAGTACTCCATCCAACGTGGTTAGCCAATCCAGTAGTCGTGCGCAAGGCAAACGGGAAGTGGAGGCTTTGTATTGACTTCACGGATGTTAATAAAGCTTGTCCCAAAGATCCATTTCCCATGTCGCGCATTGACCAGATTGTCGACTCCACAACAGGATGTGATCTGCTTTCATTTCTTGATGCATACTCAGGATATCACCAGATCTTCATGGCAGAAGAAGATGAAGAGAAAACCGCATTCATTACTCCATGCGGCACGTACTGCTTTGTACGAATGCCTTTCGGACTAAAGAATGCTGGTTCGACGTTTGCAAGAGTAGTCAGTCATGCTTTTGAGCCACAGCTACACAGAAATGTAGAAGCATACATGGATGACATAGTGGTCAAGAGCAAAGACAGAGAAACTTCGGTTCAAGATCTGGAAGAAACTTTTGCAAATCTGCGCAAGGTCAATCTCAAGTTGAACCCCGAGAAGTGCGTGTTTGGAGTTCCTTCCGGCAAGCTTCTCGGGTTCTTTATATCCCAGAGGGGGATTGAAGCCAACCCCGACAAGATGAAGGCCATCGAGCAGATTGAAGCCCCGAAGCGCGTCAAGGATGTGCGAAGGCTTGCCGGCTGTGTTGCTGCTCTCAGTAGGTTCATTTCTAAGTCTGCTGAACGCGCCCTGCCGTTTTTCAAAATTTTGAAAAAGGCGGGTCCAATGAAATGGACTCCGGAAGCGGAGGCTGCGCTGCAGGACTTAAAGAAATACCTATCCTCCACTCCAGTACTTGTCGCACCTAAGCCACAAGAGAAGTTGCTGCTATATCTGGCGGCAACCAATCAAGTGGTTAGTGCTGCGTTAGTAGCGGAGAGGGAGGCAGATGATGAGCCAGCAGCCGCGGCAAGCGAGTCCAGCGACAAGCAGGGGGCTTCCCCGACAAGCTCTGGTCCCGGCAAAGAGGGATCTGTGCAGTTGCCGGAAGAGAAACAGAAGAAGATGGTGCAGCGCCCAGTTTACTTTGTCAGTTCCCTTCTGCAGGGGGCTAGATCAAGATACTCTGGAGTGCAAAAGTTGCTTTTCGGCCTTCTCATGGCCTCGAGGAAGCTGCGCCATTATTTTCAAGCACATGAGATCACAGTTGTCACTCGCTTTCTGTTGAAGAGGATATTGCAAAATCCAGAAGCAACAGGCAGGATTGTCGAGTGGGCACTGGAACTGTCAAGCTTTGGCCTCAAGTTTGAAAGTACTTCAACTATCCAAAGCCGAGCATTGGCAGAATTTATAGCAGAATGGATGCCAACACCTGATGAAGAAACTCCGGAGAAGAGCATCCCCGTCAAGGAAGCAAGCAAGGAGTGGATCATGTACTTTGATGGTGCCTTCTCGCTACAAGGCGCCGGTGCGGACGTACTACTTGTCGCACCCACCGGAGAGCACCTCAAGTACGTGATCCAGATGCACTTTCCCAAGGAGCAAGCAACAAACAATACTGCAGAGTATGAAGGCTTGCTTGCCGGACTCAGGATCGCGGCAGAACTTGGGATCAAGAAGCTTATTGTCAGGGGTGACTCATAGCTTGTTGTCCGCCAAGTGAACAAGGATTATCAGAGTCCGCTGATGGAAGCCTACATTGATGAAGTGAGGAAGCTGGAAGAGCATTTTGACGGCCTGCAGATGGAACATGTTCCAAGAGCTCAGAACGACATTGCAGATGGCCTGTCAAAAAGTGCCGCACTTAAGTTGCCTGTGGAACCAGGGATTTTTGTGCTCAAGCTGACTCAGCCATCTGTAACACCATCAACTAGCCAGAGCAAGAAGAGAAAGTTGGTTACTGGCGACTACTTTCCGGCAGAGCTCCCCGAAGCCGCCGCCAAGAAGGTCCCCAGGATCAACACAGAAAGTGCTGAGGAGCAGTCTGCTCCGACAAGCCCTGGGGTTTGTTTCGTTGAAGCAGACGCTCCCGACAAGTTTCGCTCCGGCGAGCTTGCCGGGGAACATCAAGCTCCGGCTGAATCGGAGATTCTTGCCGTGGAAGGAGATGTTCCCGCAGCAGCATTTGCGCCTTTAGTCCTTGTTGTCGAGCCACAGGCTCCAACATGGGCACAGCAAATAGTCCATTTCCTTCAAACAGGAGAACTTCCCGAAGAGCAAGAAGAAGTAGAGAAAGTAGCCCGGCAATCAAGTATGTACCAGTTTGTCGATGACTTACTGTACAGAAGAAGATTCAACGGAGTGAAATTGAAGTGCATTTCCCGGGAAGAAGGACAGGAGCTGTTGGCGGAGATACATGGAGGCATATGTGGTCACCACATTGGCGCAAGAGCACTTGCCGGCAAGGCCTTCCGGCAAGGTTTCTTCTGGCCGACAGCCCTCCAGGATACAACTGCACAAGTAACCAAGTGTGAAGCGTGCCAGTTCCACTCCAAACAGATTCATCAACTAGCTCAAGCTCTCCAAACAATCCCTTTATCCTGGCCATTTTCGGTCTGGGGGCTCGATATCCTCGGCCCCTTTCCCCGAGCTGTCGGGGGCTTCGAGTACTTGTACGTGGCAATCGACAAATTCACGAAGTGGCCGGAGGTGGAGGCAGTGAGGAAGGTGACTGCACAGTCAGCAGTCAAGTTCTTCAGGTCAATTGTTTGCCGTTTCAGAGTCCCTAACAGGATCATCACCGACAACGGCACGCAATTCACGAGCCGCACCTTCATGCAATACGTCCAAGATCTTGGCGTCAAGATCTGCTTCGCTTCTGTTGCTCATCCGAGAAGCAACGGTCAAGCGGAGAGGGCGAACGCTGAAGTGCTGCGCGGGCTCAAGACCAGAACTTTCGACAGGCTGCGCGAGTGCGGAAGAAATTGGATCGAGGAGCTGCCGGCATAGTCTTGCCGGGACGTAGAAGATAGAAAAGCTAAGTTGCCAAAGTTTGAGCACAGTCATTTTTAAATTTTTAAGTTATATTCCTTGAACGGCCATGCCTTGTATGGAAAACCTGTGCGCGGAGGAACCAACTCGTGGTTAAGTTGCGCCCTTACTTTGTTTTGAGTCCGCTCAACAATGAAAGTGTGCTGCGACTAGCCCCGACAAGGTTTCTTGCCGGAGGCAACACCGCCAGCAGGCTGCTGATGTTTCGCACTCAGCGCTCGCGACAAGCGTGTTTGCACCGGCAAGTTCCCTAAAAGCGCAAGGGTAGAAACATACAAGGAATGGAACCGAATAAAGGAAGTAACATAGTAGATAGTACCTAGAATAAAGTTATATTACAATAAATAACTTGCCGCGCTCTAAGAGATTGTCCCTATGACATATCTAGCAGTGGCAAGAACAAGGAGGGCGCGCCGGCACCTGGGCCCCGACAAGCCAGTGTTGCTGGGGGCTGCGAATACCAAGATTCATCCACGGCAAGCCAGAGTTGCCGGGGGCTGCGATATCAGATAAGTCTTTCGTCCCTTTTTCATTAAAAAAACATCCCACTCAGGTACAGTCCATAGAGGATGAAAAACATGAAAGAGAGGATTACAAGTTTTAGATGCAGCTAAGGCCCGAGGGCTTACAAATTAAAAAGATAAGATGCCCGTAATCCCTTTCCTATCCCTCTCTTCAGGAGGTAGGTCGAGGAGGCGAAAAGGGCAAAAGGGGCGCCTAGGTGAGCTACAGGTGCCAGAAGACACCAAGAAAACAATCCGGGGGCCGTCCGAAGGCTGGACGGTGATGGTGGCGCCGGAAGCGGGGCTCGAAGACGGGGCGGCAGGACGTCAGCACGTTGTCGAGGGCACTACGCCCTCGTACTCCGACTTGACGGCCTTGTCGCCAGCCCTCTTCCCCTTCCGCAGCCTCCCTACGCCAGCCGCCCAAGGAGACGACCCCGGGGAGTTCAAGGAGCTGGCGACACGGATGATGGGGTCGCCGGTGGCGCACGAAGCGGTGCCCGACGCCTAGTCGGGCCCGCCATCCCGCCGCCCGCTACCCTCGTCGTCGCTGTCACTCTCCTCCTCGTCACTCTCGCTCGAGGGGGAGTCTTCGCTATCGGAGGAGCTGTCCACGCAGCACTTCGCCCGAGTGCCGAAGTCCCCGAAGACCTTGACAGAGAGGAGATCGCCCTCCATTAACTTAAAATGGAGGGTAAACCCCGCCATCAGGCTGTGGATTCGGGCGAACGTCTTCCACCCACGATCAAGATACATCACATTAGGGGCTGGGAATACAATGCGGACTCGCGTGCCGCTGATCCCGCAGCCCCTCATGTGCAATCTCAGAGTCTCGGGCGGGTCCAACTCCATCGCGCTCGCAAACGGAGCTGGAAGCCGGAGGCGACGACGAGGCGCCCGGCGCAGCCTGACAAAGAACTCGCAAGGGTCGTCCCCTGTATGGACCGCCGTGGGGAGAGGAACCGCCGGCGGAGGCGGAGATGGCGCGCCGCCCCGTCCGCCTCTTCCCCGAGCGCCTCGACCTCGTCCTCGACCTCGTCCACGACCTCGCCCCCTCCCTCTTCCCCTTATGGCTGGCTCTGCCACCACGGGCGCAGGATAGGGAGTGGCGCGCTGTCTGGCGGCGACCCTCGCCGCCACCAATGAAGGGCTAGGGTTCCCTTTCTCCATGGCGAATGAGAGAAAGGGGGGGGGGCAGAAGCTGAAGAGAGGAGAAGATGAGAGAGTGCGGGCTTCTGCGCTCCCCTCCCGCTCTTCTTAAAGGAGCGGGGTGGGGGCTCGGCCGCCCCGCTCAGCGAATCAGGGCACAGGAAGAGCAGGGAGTCAGGGCTGACCCGCTCCCACCGTCCGTGACCCCAAGCGCATGGGAGCCGCGTGGCGGGGATGCAGAACCGAGGCGAACGTTACACATTTCCTGGAATTTAAGTATTGCCCACGATCTCTCCCACGACGCCACGATCGACGCGTGCCGTTACGAGAGGACGCGGTGGATACGGAGTGGATTTTGTTTGGACCCAGGCCGCGCGTGCCCGTGCCCTGTTTTGGGCCTGGACCAACAGCGCTCGGCACCGTGTGTGGCCCAGGCCCGGGGGCTCCTGTCGGTGTACTAAAGTAGGGGTACCTTAGTACCCCGAACTTGTGCACGGGCAGTCGCAGCGTCCCGCGGCAAGGCTTGTCGGGCGTCCGCCAAGACGCTCCACTATTCATATTACTGCCATTCAAGAACAAAGTGTTAACCGAGAAGACAAAGCCCCGGCAAGAGAAACTTGCCAGGAAGGACAAGACCCCGGCAAGAGGAGCTTGCCGGGAAGGCCAACCAAAGGCACTTCAGAAAACTTGCCGCGACGCACCGCGCGTCCCGGCAAGACCCGACGAGCGGCAAGCTTGCGGGTGCGACAAGACAGAGACCGCGGCAAGGCGCTTGCCGCGGCGAAGCCACCACTCTGCGCCCACGCTCCAGCTCACCCGACGACGTGTCGCCGCAGGATCACTCCTGGTGCACGTGGCGGGTGGCTGTGCAGCCTAGCGGTGCGAGGTGGCAAGTGAAGGTGACTAGGAGGCCATCGTGGCGATCGGTGGCGCCCCTAACGGTCGCTTCCTGCACTGTTGGAGCGACTGGACGGGCATTAAATGCCCTTGTCCCATGCCGTCAGAGTTAGGTAGGGGACACTATTGATAGTGGTTGTACCAACCCGCGTTTTTACGTTTTTACCCCTCTCTTTGCGTTGCCACCTGCCGGTGACCCCTTTAGACTATAAAAAGGAGGCCCATGCGCACGTAGAAGGGGTTCGACTCATTGGAGACCACATCATACCCATGCTTTAGAGCAAGAACAGAATAGAAACACAAAGCAGCAGTAGGAGTTTTATCTCTCCGGAGAGCTCCGAAGCTGGGTAAAATCCCTCGCGCGCCCGACCTCGATCTGCTCTTTGTGCGCCCTCCGCTCCCTGCCGGACCGAGAAGGGGCCCCTGCCCCATAGGTGCTCGTTTTCCCCACGACAACTACGGATAAATATATGAGGCACCCGAAAGATGGGGCTCAATGGGAATTAAATGACAACAAGTTTCAAGACTTTTCCAAGGATCCTAGAAGTATAAGGCTCGGGAAGTGTACTGAAGGGATGAATCCTTTTGGCAATATGAGCACCAATCACAGCACATGACCGGTGCTTCTGTGCATATATAACCTAACTCCTTGGTTGTGTATGAAGAAAAAATACATTATGATGTCAATGATTATCCAAGGCCCAAAGCAACCTGGAAATGACATCGAGATTTACTTTCAGCTACTAGTAGAAGAACCGCTAATAGTGTGGATAGATGTGCCTGCTATAAAATGTGATGGTGCTTACAAAAAGGAGATTTTTGATCTACATGCAATGATGGTGCACACCATTCAAGATATGTCGGCATTAGGCAACACATCGAGGCAGAAAACAAAGGGAGATGTAGGGTGTGTCACATGCATGGATAGGACAACTAGCAGATTTCTTCCCAACTCGCGAAAAACCGTGTATTTGCATCATTGTAGGTTCTTACGGAGAAATCACCCATACCGAAAGATGAAATCTGAATTTGATGGTATAGCAGAGGTAGATGTGGGCCCAAGACCCTATGATGGGGAGGTGGTCCACAACATGGCTAAACAAATTAATGTTGTGCTTGGAAGAAGCATGCATGCTTTGACGGTGAAACAAACACCCAAGAGTCAAGTGTTTAAGAAGAAATTGGTGTTCTGGAAATTACCTTACTGGGAGATTCTATGTGTACGTCACTGCATCGATGTCATGCACATAGAGAAGAACATATGTGAAAGCATCCTTGGTACTCTGCTCAAGATTAAAGGTAAAACAAAGGTTGGTGACGGTGCACGGCTCGATATGCTTGCTGATCAATCAAAACGCAAGAGTGAAGTAGAAGATGATGAAAAATTCATCATAGCTCACCAGAGTTACAATTTCAGTACAAAATAAGCAACACGGTTTTCACCTATTTGTTGCCAGCTAAGACACCCTCTTGCTACTCTGCAAACATCAGAAGTCTTGTGGATGTGAGCTCAGGTAAAATGAAGTTGGGACACATGAAGTCACATGATTGCCACGTAATGTTGACACAAATCCTCCCAGTGGCCATCAACAATCTGATGGACAAAGATATAAGAAACACACTCATTGAGTTCTGTGATTTCTTCAACCAACTATGGCAGAAAGTTGTAGATTCTAAAGAGTTGGATCATATGCGAGAGGATATTGCAAGAATATTGTCCAACCTAGAGATGTTTTTCCCACCATCATTCTTTGATGTCATGGTCCATCTCACTGTGCACCTTGTCGACGAGATAAAGTATTGTGGTCATGTGTTTCTTCGCAACATGTATCGCTTCGAGCGGTTCATGGGAATACTGAAGCACTATTGTCAGAACCGAAACCATCCAGAGGTAAGCATCCTACAAGGTTATACCACGAAGGAGGTAGTTGAGTTTTGCACCGAATACATGAAACAAAGACCTATAGGTTTGCCCCTCTCTCGCCACGAGGGAAGGCTGAAAGGTAAGCCAGTCCTTGCTGGCACGCAAATAGCTGCCCCCAGAGAACTGGCAGAGAAAGCCCACTTGACAGTACTGCTTAATAGCCCAGTTCTTAGTGCTTATGTCAAAGAACACTTGGTGGAGATACACCAAAGCTTCTTAACAATGGTGCCTTCATCATATGTGGAGATGAAGGAGCACACTAAGAACTACGCCGAATGGCTGAAGAATCGTTTGCCACAAGGATCCATCGATGACATTGCTACGTGGTTGGCCCAAAAGCCATCACCTATGGTGTTGATGTACCAAGCATATGACATAAATGGGTACATGTTGTACACCGAGGAACGTGATGAGAAGACCTCATATCAGAACAACTCTGTTCGAATAGAATGCATGACTAGAGATGAAGCTGATAAAAGGGTATACTATGGAACCATCAAAGAGATTTCGGAGCTTAACTATGTGAAAGTTAAGGTGGCATTATTCAGGTGCGCATGGATCCCTCTTGGTCATGTAATGGTTGATGATTACAGGAAGACCTGTGTTAACAGGACAACGATGGCATATCACGCGGACCCGTTCATTCTTGCCAGTGATGCTACCTCGATTTTCTATGCGGAAGACCCCTTGCATAAGAACTGCCATGTAGTGATGTATGGGAAGAGGAGGGTACTGGGTGTCGAGGATGTTGCCGATGAGGATGAGTATGATGAATTTGGTGAGTTGCCAGCTAAGGGATCACACACCCATCTAATAGAGAAGCGTAAAATCATCAAAAACCCAAGTTCATTCGGGGTCAATGTAATGATCCTAGTTCCCCCATGTACATGGGAATTAAGCCGTAAGACTAGTCTTTATACCTACCCTGCAACTTAATTCGTTCAATTTAGAACAGTCGCGTGTACTGAATTTGTGAGTTATGCCCGATTTTTTTATTGATGTAAGAACCATTAATATGTTGACCTTGATATGCTGTCAGCTCAGGCAATGAATACGAACTGTTTATTATTATTATTATTATTATTATTATTATTATTATTATTATTATTATTATTATTATTATTATTATTATTATTATTATTATTATTATTATTATTATTATTATTATTATTATTCTATCATAGAGGTAGCACACTCAATTGATCTCACTCCAGTATGTGTGAACAAAAGATATGCAATCTGGTTTGCGAATAGCACACGGTTCATTCATGAAAGCCGTATGCTAACCAAACCCTACATGCGATCTGAGTCGTGCTTTCTGATTGGCCAGAACCCAAACCCCATGGATCATACGTCTGCACCATTGGATGCTCCCAGATCGAACGTCAATCCTCATTCCTTTCGACAACAAACGCAGTTCCGGTTGTAATTTTATTTTTATGCACAAAATGCATGTTAAACTCAAAAAATGTCTTAAATATAGCTAACGATACTTGAAATGTGCCAGAAAATCAAACCCATGGTATAATGATGATTGTGTACCGTGGAAATTTTTATGAGGCCAAATGATGAAGTCATCGGCCATTGGAGTCTTAATTGACACGTCTCCTTTTGGAAACCATGATCCTTCATGTTAGATGCTCCAGTTTGGAAGGAGCGATTATCAAAACTTTTGCCAAACTTTACCAAAAAATTCCACGGGGTCGTGAGAACACGCCACAGGCACATATCGATTTTGATGATGTCCGAACTCCATCTGAATTTCGTGTATTAAAATACCAACTAGGCCTACGCCAGTGGCCACACCTCGCGGCCGAAATGTTTGAAACTTCTCCACGCTTCTTGGACAAATGGATGAAAACTCACAAACGATGCACAAATGATTTGGACACCTTCTTTGCTAAGGTTGGCCATAGTGGGGGTATCATGGCCGGTATCATGCACTCGAGAACAGAAAATATGATGATGTGGCAAGGAATTAGAGAAGGGAGAGTGGGTTAGGCTGGTCATAATGGTAGTATCATAGATAGTATCATGCATGCCAACTAGGAAATTTTGATGAGGTGTCATAAAATTAAATGAAGAAAGAGACGATTGAGTATCATATCATGATACCGTATCATAATAAATGCTATGCTACTACGTGTCATGCATGACAATAAATAGAGTACTACATGATACTAATATATGATATTATGCATTAGGGAAGTAGTATCATACACTAGTATCATATGCATGATACTAGTATATGATACTCCCCAGTACAACCAGCCTTAGAGTAACATAGGTAGATACCATAACATAATAAATGCTATACTACTTTGTGTCATGCATGGTGATAAATACGATCATCTATGATACTATGCACTATGAAGATAGTATCATACACTAGTATCATATGCATGATACTAGTATATGATACTCCCCACTATAAGGCTGGCCACAGTGGTGGTATCATAGCCGGTATCATGCACTCAGAAATAGCAAGTATGCTGATGTGGCAAAGAATGAAAGAAGGTAGAGAGGGTAGAGTAACATGTAGGTAGATACTGTATCGTTTTAAATGCAATGCTAATTTGTGTCATGCATGGCAATAAATATGATCATCTATGATACTACTCTATTATACTATGCACTATAATTAAAGGTAGTATCATACACTAGTATCATATGCATGACTAGTATATGATACTCTCCACTATGAGTAGCCTAAGTAGCCTAACTAAAACACCCACATGTAGTTGTAGTAGGGCTTTGACTTTATATGCACTAAATGCAAGGTAAGTGCAAAAAATGACTTAAACATAGCACACGAGACCTGAAATGGGCCAGAAAATCAAACCAAGGGTATATCCATGATTTTTTACCATGATTTTTTTTCGACACGGAACGATGTAGTCACTGACGATTTGGAGTCTCAAGTGTTGCTTCTCTTTTTGGAAACTATGTTCCTTGTGAGATGCTCCGGTATGGAAGGTGCGAGCACCAAAACTTGTGCCAAAATTTACCAACTTTTTTTCCATGCGATCATCAGAGCACGCCACACTAACACAATGATTTTCGTTATTTCTGGACTCTATATGCATTTCCTGTAATTAAAATACCAACGAGGCCTACGCCTCTAGCCACACCCTGCGGCCGAACTGTTTGAAGTTTTTTTTCCCGTTTCTAGGACAATGAATTAAAAATTGCAAAGCGACACACAAATGATCTTGCTAACACCCATGTGTAGTTGCGACTATATATATATGCAAAAAATGACTCAAATATAGCAAACGAGATCTCAAATGCACCAAAAAATTGAACCATAGGGTACGATTGTGATTTCTTACCGTGGAAAAAAATTGGAGGCGAAACGATGAACTCATGTTTTCATTCAAACGAAAATATGCTATTAGTTCATGTAAATGTTTTCAATTAGCACACGGCTCACTCATGAAAGCCGTGTGCCTACTAAACCATGGCCTATGCCCCCCTGCCGCGCACGCGATCTTAGTCGTGCGTTCTGATTGGCCAGAACCCAAACCCCACGGATCTTATGTCTGCACCGTCGGATTCTCCTTGATCGAATGACAATCCTCATCCATTTTGACAACACATGTAGTTCCGGTTGTGATTTTATTTATATCTACAAATTTTACATTAAATTCAAAAAATGTCTTAAATATAGCAAACGGTACCTGAAATGCGTTAGAAAATCAAACCTGTGGTATAATGGTGATTGCGTACCGTGGAAATTTTTATGAGGCCAAACGATGAAGTCACCAGCCACTGGAGTTTAAATTGACACATCTCCATTTGGAAACCATGATCCTTCATGTCAAATGCTCCAGTTTGGAAGGAGCGATCATCAAAACTTGTGCCAAACTTTACCAAAAAATTTCCATGGGGTCGTGAGAGCACGCCACGGGCACACGCCAATTTTGATGATGTATGGACTCCATCTGAATTCCCTGTAATTAAAATACCAACTAGGCCTAAGACGGTGGCCGCACCTCGTGGCCAAAATGTTTAAAACTTCTCCCCGTTTCTCGGACAATGGATGAAAACTCGCAAAGTGACACACAAATGATTTGTACACCTTCTTTGCTAACTAACACACAGATGTAGTTGTAGAACGGTTTTGATTTTATATGCACTAAATGCAAGGTAAGTGCAAAAAAATGACTTAAATTAGCAGACGAGACCTGAAATGGGCCATCAAATCAAACCTAGCTATATAAGTGATTGCTTATCGTGAAAAAAATTCGAGGCGGGACGCTGTAGTCACCGACAATTGGAGTCCGAAGTGCCGCATCTTCTTTTGGAAACTATGATCCTTCTTGTGAGATGCTCCGATTTGGAAGGTGTGAGCATCAAAACTTGTGCCAAATTTTACCAAATTGTTTCCATGGGATCCCGAGAGCACGCCACAGTGACACACCGATTTTTGTTATTTCCGGACTCTATATGCATTTCCTGTAATTAAAATACCAACAAGGCCTATGCCTCTGGCCGCACCCTGCATCCGAATTATTTGAATTTTTCCCCGTTTCTCGAACAATGAATGAAAACTCCCAAAGCGACACACAAATGATCTTGCTAGCTAGCACCCAAGTGTAGTTGCAAATGTAGCAAATGACTCGAATATAGCAAACAATACCTCAAATGCACCAGAAAATCGAACCATAGGGTACAATGGTGATTTCTTAACGTGGAAAATTTTTGGAGGCTAAACGATGAACTCTTGTTTTCATTCAAACGAGAATATGTTTTAGTTCATGTAAATGTTTTCAAATAGCACACGGTTCACTCACGAAAGCCGTGTTCCTACCAAACCGTGGTCGATGTCTCCCCTTGCTGCATGCGCGATCTGAGTCATGCATTCTGATTGGCCAGAACCCAAACCACATGGATTGTACATCTGCACCATTGGATGCTCCCAGATTGAACAACTATCCTCATCCCTTTCGACAAGAAATGCAGTCCGGCTAGGATTTGATTTATATGCCAAAATGCATGGTAAATGCCAAAAAATGTCTTAAATATAGCACACGAGATCTGAAATGCGCCAGCAAATCAAACCTATGGTATAATGGTGACTGCTTAACGTGGGAAAAAATTAGAGGCGAAATGATGAACTCACGTCTTCATTTCAAACGAAATTATTCTCTTTGTGCATATGAGTGCTTAGAGGCAACTGTTTGCATAGGCCTTTCCGCGCGGCGACCGGGGATATTTTTCACCCTTTTCACCTAGGCCACCAACACCCCCCACCGCCCGCCCATGTTTCACTCAATTAGTCCACCCAATCTCCATCGCCAGTCCCCCTCCCCTCGATCCACATCAGAACCCTCTCTCACGTCGTAGCGCTCACCCCGGCCGTGTATCTGCTCTTCGGCATCATCCCTACCTCTACTGTGGTTCCCAACATGCGCTGCCCGCGCCTCGCCGTCTTTGTTTGCTAGCCAGCCACCCTCGAGCATATTGATCCTGTAACCCTCGCCTCTCCTATGGTCTTGTCGGGTTTGCATTAAGAAACATGTTTGTTACTGCTCTCCATCGCGGTGAGGCATATTACCTTGCAATCCCTCTTCCTATTTCGTTCCATATGTTCCCAAATTGGCAAATAACGGAGAGCATATATATGTTCATTATCTACCTTCCTAACTAGTACATATAAGCTATATTTGTTCCAATAAGTTACTGCCGATTTACAGATCGCGGGTGCTTGAGTCACACAAACTTAACAAATAAGTTGTGCATTTTCTTAATTATTGATGGCATGTTTAGACAACTTGATATCAAGTTCTTAGTTTTATACTTATCCACCTTTCCTGAGTTTAGCATGTGTTCTCTATAGATGCCAAGTAGCAGCGACATCACTCATGCTTCAGGTGATGTATCTTCATCTAATTCTGATAACCCTAGGTCTTCAACAGATGGTGAGCTATCAAGTAATCTTGAATGGGATAGGGCTGCAGCAATTACCCTTCCGGTCAGGACACGGAGGAACACTCCAAGGAAGCCCACACACTAGCCTAAAGGTGTATATGAAGTAACCGAGATCGATTTAAAGTCTTGGGCTCCAACTAAACCAGATAAAGCACGCACAAGGTTCAGGAGTGTGTGTGGATTTTTTGGCAAGGCAAGGCTCAACATTAATCTGCCGGGGTTTCGGAAGGCTAACACAAAAACACTGCAAAGGATAGTCTAGGAGATCATGGATCACTTCAACGTTCCAGAGCAATGGAGAATGCAGGTGGAACACACTGTACTGAAGAAGGCTAGGGATTCTAGGAGAAACTGGAAGCACATGCTGTACAAGAAGTACTTGAGTGAAGGCAAGGACCCAATACCCACATCCCCCAAGTTACAAAGGCAGACTGGGCAGAATTCAAAAGGGTCAGGGCTACTACAGATTTTGCTGAGAAGAGTGCCAAGGAATCGAAACTTCAGAAGAGGAACACACACCCCCACCGTTTGGGTGTGGCAGGATACTGCAACATGAAAATGATATGGGACCAAGAGGACAAAGAAATAGTAGCGGCGAGTAGGAAACCGGCCTTTAGTGAAATCAGGGGCGAACGCGCTAGAGACTACTTGCGGGCACGTGCAAGGAGGTGTGATGACGGAACTTATTACTTTGAAAACTCACATGACGAAGAACTGTATTGCGTGATGTTAAAGGCTTCCAAGATCCCTGGAAGGTTCTACAGGAACTCAGGGCCATGTGACATTCTGTCCGATGCTCTCGAAACAAGAGAGCCCCCTGGCCATGCAAGGGGTATAGGTGTTAATGTCCCGCACAAGAGGGCTTTCACACTCAGCAAAGAAGAGAGGCTTGGCATGAGAAAGCAAGGAGTGAAATGAAGCAGAATGAATTGTATGAAAGGTTGAGTAAGGACATGTATCTAGCTGTTCGAAAGGATATTGAGGAGTCAATGATGATGCAGAAGACTCTAACACTGACAGATAGCCAACAGATGGGAGGGGAGGCGAGCATGGAGGATGCTGGTTATTGCACGACAGCACCGCACAAGAGTAGCTGTGCATCAGCTGACCCTAGCGACACTGAGACTGCAGCAACTCATGATGATGCTATATCTGATCTATCTGGAATGAATGACAGACTGAAGGGCGTGCTTACACATTATGAAGGTATATTAAAATGTGCAACAGCCTGGGTTTGCTCACCCTTCTTGGAAGAGGGCCTCTTGTTGGACAATGTCCAATTGAAGTCGGGCTGTGTGAAGTGCTACGTGACTAAAGTAAAGCCCGGATTCAATGAATTTTCCCTGAAGAATGTCCTACGAGACTTTGATGAGCAAAGGACCTTGGGAGAAACACTGTTACATCACATCAAGTGGCCATGAAAGGAAACAGAGTTCATGGATGAGATCCCTGAATCTGCGCCAAGAGCAACCAATGTCGCCCCTCAACCGGTGACGCTCTCCTTGCCACAGCAGCTCTTGCGTGCTTCCCCCAAAGAACCTAATACTCGTAATCCGACGGCTAATGCATCAACCTGTGATCAGCCAGCCCAAATTTGTGCCGTATAGGCCATGTCATCGTCCACCCCAGAGCAGCCAGTGGCAAGGCCTACAACTGCTGAAGACGCACCACCAATTCATATGTCGGCCGCTGAAGCAGCGGGGGGAGACCCAGCTACAGCACATGCTCAGCAGACCAACCTGGTGGAACGGACTGCTAAACAATCCGATGCTTCGGAACCGCCTGGTAAGCAGTCTATAGGTCCAGAACCGACTGCTCATCGGTCCATTGGTCCACAGCCGCGTGATCAGCATACCAATGCGGCAGCACTTCCTGCTCAGCAAACCAACGCGTTGGCACAGCCTCCTCAACACACCGACAAGTTGGCACCACCTGCGCAGAAACCCGACATAGCCTCAACACATGGTCAGTAGTCTGATGCCTCTGCTCCTATAGCCTAGCAGTCCGTCATAGCAGCACCGCCAGCTCAGCGGTCTGGCATAGCTAAACCATCTGCTAATCAGTCCATCGAAGATTCACCGTCTGCTCGGCAGTCTACCTTTCAGCCAACCAAAAATTCTACTAGAAGTGCTTCAATTACCAAGAAGGAAGCGGCCAAAAATGCTACACCCATGAGGAAGGGCACCGTGAGAGCAACAAGGAAATAGAACGATTGCCTCTTACTTAAAGCACTCATCGCCCAGAACCAAATTAACAGCAAGTTGTTCGAATCGGGGAGTAATATTATTTCTGACCGCATGTATGATGAAGAAATATCTTTGCAGCTTGCTAAAAATAAAGCAGACGTACTTGAAGCACACAATTACGTCCATGGCCAGCCATTTCTTGTTGGCGAATACTTTGATGAGTGCAACTCCTGTTGCCGCGAGTTACATAAATATTGCATGGATCAAATGTCAGCAGGTCATCATGTTCTGCTAGTCCCCTACAAGAGACATCATTTCCGACACGATGCTGATTCCATTAGTGTGGGTTTCGAGGACTTACATCTCTTCTTCAACTTCAACGAGCTCGATGCCACTCTTGTTAGATGCCTGCTTTTGTAAGTACTTAACAAACTCTGATCAACTTCTCCATACAAGGCTGTAAATGATAAATAGCTAACTGCATTTTATTCCTCTCAGGGGATTGAACGTGTAGAGAAGAAAAAGGGAGAGCGTGTATTTCATAGATCCTGCATTAGCAAATGGCACAACATTATATGGTAAGGACCTACGGGACTGGGCCATTAACACGGTCGTCCATATCTTCGAAAACACGTCCCATGCAGAATCATTTCTCTGGCCATATCATGAACGGTAAGTCAAGTAAACAACCACGCATACACTGATTGTCTTTCATATTTTGACATAATTCGTAAGTTCATGGCTTTCTTAATATGTAGCAATCACTGGATATTGGTATTCATTGTTCCAAACGAGAACACAGTTTACTACATGGATTCTCTCAAAGAGTCAACAAATGCTCAGGATCTGACGCATCTTCAGCAATTCATGGATAGGTATTGAATTTTATGATGTTGAAATTAATTTGCATTCATATCTGGTTCAATAATTGATGTTGTCAAAATTCATCTTCATTTGCAGTGTGCTCGCATTATGGAAAACTAAACCAGGGAACCTGTTCAAGAGGGAACTACCTCTACAGCACGAGATCATTTCTTCGGTAACACACCAAAATCCGTTATTTTCGGAAAATGTATCCAATAGTATGCAAATACCTTTTCTTACGCTAGTCAAATGTTCAAGCTTCTAAATAAACCTATGTCTATTTCTGTCCAAAGAAAAAAATACATCTAACACCGGTTGGGTTGTTTCTAACAAGACAAATAAATGACTAATTCTGTACAAAAAAATTCAGTGTCTTCACCAACAAGCAGGGACCAACCTTTGTGGATACTATGTTTGCAGACACATGATCTCCATCTGCAAATCTGCTGATAGTTGTGAAGATGCTCGTGAATTAGTACCAGTAAGTCTATCTTAATTAATGTCTTCTACTCCACTCATATGGCACATTCTGATTTAAAAATACTGTAGCTCATCTTATAATGAGGACCCCTGAGCTTCTCCCCGCTGGTGAATTGCTGATGGTTTGGAGATTTACCAGCGACTTCTTCTTGAATCACTGCATCAATCCCACTGGTGATAGTGAAGATTTCAGCATGCCTTCTCCTGAAACATTGAGTAAGAGTTAGCCGCTAAACATATATGCATGGATCCATTGTTTTCCATCTGATGAGGTATTCGTATTTCCTACAATATGATTAATTAAATGCATATATGTGTCGACAAATCATTGGTATTTAACTACCATTTGTTCAATTGCAATTGTTGCAAAATTTGATGAATTTTCTTCCTGTGGACACTATTTGTTCAATTGAATATTGTGGAAAATTTGCCTTTTGCATGCTGATTCAAGCGATATTTTTGTTTTAACCTCGCAATTGCTCCACACACAGTTCATATAAATGAGTGTGTGCGATCCACATCGGAAAGCATACGTCAATGGTAGCGGAACCGTCGGTGATACATAGCAGATCACAAACGATTTGCAGCACTACTATGTGTGCGTAGGGGCTCCGGAACCATTTGTGATATCACGTTATCGCACACGAGTGCTCGAAGTAAGCCATGCCCAATGTAAAATACAACCCCAGTCGTAAATTTTTCAGGAAGCGTGTGGGATCCCAAACGAAAAGCACACGTCACTCTTGCCACAACTGTCGGTGATATACAACAAATCACAAATGGTCTGTAGCACTTGTATGTGTGTGAAAGGGCTCTTGAACCATTTGTGATAGAACATTATCGCACACGGTAATTGTTGGGAAACGTGTGCGATGGAGTCTTGCATGGTAGACGGATTCCGCAGAAAACTCGTGTGCGAAGGGGCACACATTGCACACAGTTCATATGTTGGCCCGTGTGCCCTTACATACTGTTTCCCAAATAGTTCATTACGACATCGTTTGGTATCACTGCATCATTACAAACGTTTAATCACCGATCCCACACATGCAAAAGAATTTAGTGTGTGCTGCATCGCATATGTACGATTACATTTGGCAAGGCCTCTGCATCATGGCTCCATATCCGCGATGGTTTCTTGGTCGTGTGGGAAGGACTCCCCTATCGCAGTCACTCACTTGGCGATAGTTCAAAATGTCGTCGCGGAAAGGGTTTAAAAACTGTGTGTATAGCAGCTCGCTGTACCAGTGTAATGTCTTCACACAATGGAGTCAATAGAGCAAGCAAGCAATGAGTTAAGCTAAATAGTAAGTAAAGGGTCAAGTGATAGAACCAGTTGCTTGACAAATACAAGGATTTGGTAGACCAGTTCTACTTGCTGTGACAACTATACGTCTAGTTAGGGAGGCTAAGATTGAACTCGGAAGACCAGGTCTTCACCATATTCCCCTTGAGCTAAGGTCACTTAGTCCTCGCCCAATCAGTCTGGTAAGTCTTCAAGGTAGACTTCCAAACCTTCACAGACTTAGTTTACTGGCAATCCACAATGACTCTTGGATCTTGAGAACGCGAGCCGAACCGACTAGAAGATCACAGTCATCAAGTGTAACAAGGCTTCAGATCACGCATATAGAAAGACTTCAGTGATCCAAACACTCTTTGGGCTCTGGGTGTTTTGGGCTTTGTCCTCAAAGGATTCTCTCTCAAAGGCTTTGGTGGTGGGTTGCTCTCAAATGACAAAAGCCGTGCACTAACTCTAAGCAGCCACCAATTTACGGTGTAGGGGGTGGGCTATTTATAGCTTGGAGGCAACCCGACATGTTATCTCCAAAATGACCCTGGGTCACTAAGGAACTGACACATGTCCAATGGTCGGATTTCAAACACACACGACAACTTGACTTGGGCTACAAGCAAAGCCGACTCATCCAACTCTGGATAAGATTTTCTCTTATTGTCTTCACTCAAAGACATAGGATTTTGGTTGAGCATCACTTTAGTCTTTGGACTTTGTTCACCTGGACCCCACTTGACAGTTCAGTGGTTCCTATGACTCAGGAAATAAGAAAATGAAACTATGAAAGAAACTATGTCTTTGCACTCCATTGTCTTCAAGCGAATGTCTTCACACGTCATTATCTTCGATGTGAATGTCTTCACGAACCACCATTGTCTTCAACGTCTTCTTACATTTTTAGGGGTCATCTCTGATTAGTAAACCGAATCAATGAGGGACTTCTACTTGTGTTATCCTGTGAAACTCACAAACACATTAGTCCCTCAACCACGTTTGTCGTCAATACTCCAAAACCAACTAGGGATGGCACTAGATACACTTACAATATCCCCCTTTTTGGTGATTGATGACAAACTGGTTGAAGTTTTCAACGGGGATAAAAATATGTGAAAGTTAAAGAACGTGATCTTTGGCTTCATGAAGTTGAAAGGCCCCCCTGAAGATGTGCATATAAGTAATTTGCCTTTTAATGCAAATGAACATTGCAGGTTTTGCTTTGTGGAGATCTCCTTCTGTTCATGAAGTCAAATCATCATGCACACAAAAATGTATTGAAGATAACGGCATGCACAATGGAAACTGGGCGTCTGCAGAATGATTTCATGCGCATAAGATAGGAATTCAACCATGCAATTAAAAACAACAAAAAATGTAGCAGACGTCCCATCTGGACTTAAGTGTTACAACTCAAAAACCAACAGTTCGCGAACGAGAGTTGCAAGACTTAGCAAAAAAATATAGCACCCAACCAATATGAACCCTCTTGAAGACTATCATCCCATATGCTTCTCCCCCTTTTATCATCGAATGACCAAAAAGGAATGAAGACATAGGATGTCTAAGCGTTCCCTGGGGGTGTTGGTGAAGATGTTGGGGGCAGCCGGGTCGACTTCGGAGTTTGGCGGTGTAGTGGGGCCTGATGCAGCATTGTGATGCAATGAAGCCATATCTGGTGAAGTGGCGTCGTCCTCCTCATCAATGACTTGTGCAACAACAGTTGGAGTGGATGATGAGTGGTCAGAATCTTCAATTGATGGTGTAGGACACCAATTAGCCGATTGTGGAGGCTTGGAGTCAAACTTCAATCGTTCTATGAAGCCATCTTCTATGAGATCATCTTCAGAACAGAGCAGTGTGAGGCTCTTCCAAGCACGTCGACATGCTTCATGTGCAACAAATGAGTTCTTGGTGGAGAGGTTGCAAATACGATTGACATGCACAAGAAGACTTTGCATCTGACGCTTCATCCAGTCATGATGCCTATCATGCTTCTGATGTAGAGAAACAAGAAGTTCTCTGTCATTGAAGACACGAGCATGCTTCTAAGGCCTTTGAGGAACTATGCTGGCGGTTGCATATGTGTTAGCACGATGCAACAAACGAAGCTGACCGACAAGTGGACCAGCAACAAAAGTAGGATTGGGCACATGAGTGGCCTCAAGAGGTGCCGAGAAGCTCTGGAAAGCAGCATAGTCTTCACGAACTGGCTCCTTGGCAGGTTCTGGATAGATTGCTTCATGAGACATATCGACTTTACGCAAGAAGACAACATGATTGCACACTGAAGCTTGATAGTTGACGGTTGAGCGAAGCTTAATCAGCCACATGATCCATGGTGCATAGAATTTTAGGCCAAAAAGATCAATGCCTGAAGCTGCCAACTGCCTGATGAAGAAATTGAGCGTATTGAAGCAGATCCCACTGAGAATATAGAAGACCAATGTCTTCATGGTGCCTTCAATCTTCGCATGAGAGGAGTGTCCTTTGATTGGCCATAGAGTATGCCGCACAATGTGGTAGATGGTGCGAGGCAAGTACTCGAGGTCATTGACATAGAAGTGTGTGGGGTACTCAGCATCTGCAGGCAATGGCTTCATCATGCTCAGCATCTGGCTCATGTTTGGCTCGGGCTTCTTAAAGATGCTCTCAAGATCCTTTTCGTACAGATGACAACCTGGCTCATAAAGATCACCATGAGTGGGCAGGGAAGTGAGCTCGATGATATCCTGAGCTTTGGCTCAATGATGAACATCTCCTGTCATCCACTCAAGGAACCATGTTTTTGGATCCCTATTGTAGCTTATGATATGTGCAATGTGGCATAAAATTGGAGCAGCATCTCTTGATTCCTGTGCTCCTTATAAATGACAAAAGGGAGTAGGCCAACATCACAGAAGCAGTCAAGGGCTTCTTCCAGGTATGGTAGTCCAGCCATGGCACCACAACACATGCGCTTGTGTGGGAAGATCCTGTCCTAGTTGTACAATATGCATGAGTAATTGCTTCGTTGAGTGACTCCACAATTTGTCCGAAGATATCTCGGGATTCTTGTAGGGGTTCTTGGCCTTGTAGAAGAAAGTGTTATGCTCTTTGAAGCTTAACACACTGAATGAGATCTGAGTGGTGACTGTGCTTGGAAGCCTTGGCATTCTTGGCATGGGCTTTTGCGTCTGAGGCCTTTTCTCCACATGATAGTCATAGAGTGGCCCATGAGCTTCACGAGGTGTAAGGACTAGCCACCTAACACTGAGAAACTCTCCTTCACGACTGAAGGCCCTCTCCATGGTGTGTGGAACTGGTGGAGCAGCAGCAATATCCGAGGTGGATGGCTGGGCATCTTCAGTGGCGTCATTGGCTTCAATCTGAAGGGTGCCTTCAGGCTGCAGATTGGCTTCAGCCATGATAACATCATTGGCTTCAGTTTGTGTGGCAGCAGCAGTAGCATCATCACTGGGGGTCAGACACGATCACTTCTGGAATCTCAACTTTCTCACCGGGGGAACTAACAACCTGTTCTTCTTCATTTTCTTCGGCTGATGCAGCCGGCATATCTTCAGCCGATTTGGCTTCAGACTCTTGAGCAGTATCCGAGGGGATGGCTTCAAGGAACACTTGGCGTGCTACTAAGCTGGTGGTGTGCACACTCTCTTCAGGAATATTGGACATGGAGACAGATAGCTGATACGTGTCCAACGTATCTATAATTTATGAAGCATTCATGCTATTTTATTATTTGTTTTGAATGATTACGGGCTTTATTATTCACTTCTATATTACGTTTTGGACTAACCTATTAACCGGAGGCCCAGCCCATATTGTTGTTTTATTTCCTGTTTCAGTATTTCGAAGAAAAGGAATATCAAACGGAGCCCAAACGGAATGAAACCTTCGGCATCATGATTTTTTGGAAGAATATGATCCTGGTGTTGGGGAACGTAGTAATTTCAAAAAAATTCCTACGCACACGCAAGATCATGGTGATGGCATAGCAACGAGAGGGGAGAGTATTGTCCACGTACCCTCGTAGACCATAAGCGGAAGCGTTATGACAACGCGGTTGATGTAGTCGTACGTCTTCACGATCCGACCGATCCAAGTACCGAACGTACGGCACCTCCGAGTTCAGCACACGTTCAGCTCGATGACGATCCCCAGACTCCGATCCAGCAAAGCGTCGGGGATGAGTTCCGTCAGCACAACGGTGTGGTGACGATGATGATGTTCTACCGGCGCAGGGCTTCGCCCAAACACCGCGACGATATGACCGAGGTGGAATATGGTGGAGGGGGGCACCGCACACGGCTAACGAATGATCCGTAGATCAACTTGTGTGTCATGGAGTGCCCCCCTGCCCTCATATATAAAGGAGCAAGGGGGGAGGATGCCGGCCCTAGGAGGGGGCGCGCCAAGTGTGGAGTCCTACTAGGACTCCCTAGTCCTAGTAGGATTCCACCTCCCTTGTTGGAGTAGGAGAAGGGGAAAGAGGGGGAGAGGAAGAAGGAAAGGGGGGATGCGCCCCTTGTCCAATTCGGACCAGAGGGGGGGGGGGGGGCGCACGCCTCCTTCCTTTTGGCATCTCTCCTCTATTCCCGTATGGCCCAATAAGGCCCATATACTCCCCGACGAATTCCCGTAACTCTCCGGTACTCCGAAAAATACCCGAATCACTCGGAACCTTTCCGAACTCCGAATATAGTCGTCCAATATATCGATCTTTACGTCTCGACCATTTCGAGACTCCTCGTCATGTCCCTGATTTAATCCGGGATTCCGAACTCCTTCGGTACATCAAAACTCATAAACTCATAATATAACTGTCATCGAAACCTTAGGCGTGCGGACCCTACGGGTTCGAGAACTATGTAGACATGATCTAGAACTATTCTCGGTCAATAACCAATAGCGGAACCTGGATGCTCATATTGGCTCCTACATATTCTACGAAGATCTTTATCGGTCAAACCGCATAACAACATACGTTGTTCCCTTTGTCATCGGTATGTTACTTGCCCGAGATTCGATCGTCGGTATCTCAATACCTAGTTCAATCTCGTTACCAGGAAGTCTCTTTACTCGTTCCGTAATACATTATCCCGCAACTAACTCATTAGTTACAATGCTTGCAAGGCTTATAGTGATGTGCATTACTGAGTGGGCCCAGAGATACCTCTCCGACAATCGGAGTGACAAAACCTAATCTTGAAATACGCCAACCCAACATGTACCTTTGGAGACACCTGTAGAGCTCCTTTATAATCACCCAGTTACGTTGTGACGTTTGGTAGCACACAAAGTGTTCCTTCGGTAAACGGGAGTTGCATAATCTCATAGTTACAGGAACATGTATAAGTCATGAAGAAAGCAATAGCAACATACTAAACGATCAAGTGCTAGGCTAACGGAATGGGTCATGTTAATCACATCCTTCTCCTAATGATGTGATCCCATTAATCAAATGACAACACATGTCTATGGTTAGGAAACATAACCATCTTTGATTAATGAGCTAGTCAAGTAGAGGCATACTAGTAACGTTATGTTTGTCTATGTATTCACACATGTATCATGTTTCTGGTTAATACAATTCTAGCATGAATAATAAACATTTATCATGAAATAAGGAAATAAATAATAACTTTATTATTGCCTCTAGGGCATATTTCCTTCAGTCTCCCACTTGCACTAGAGTCAATAATCTAGTTCACATCGCCATGTGATTTAACACCAATATTCATATCTGTATATGATTAACACCCATAGTTCACATCGTCATGTGACCAACAACCAAAAGGTTTACTAGAGTCAATAATCTAGTTCACATCGCTATGTGATTAACACCCAAAGAGTACTGATGTGTGGTCATGTTCTGCTCGTGAGAGAAGCTTAGTCAACGGGTCTGTCACATTTAGAGCCGTATGTATTTTGCAAATATTATGTGTCTACAATGCTCTGCATGGAGCTACTCTAGCTAATTGCTCCCACTTTCAATATGTATCCAGATTGAGACTTTAGAGTCATCTGGATCGGTGTAAAAGCTTGTATCATTGTAACTTTTTACGACGGGCTCTTTTATCACCTCCATAATCGAGAAACATCTCCTTAGTCCTCACTAAGGATATTTTTGACCGCTGTCCAGTTATCTACTCGTAGATCAAAAATTGTATTCCTTTATCAAACTCAGAGCAAGGTATACAATAGGTCTGGTTCACAGCATATCATACTTTATAGAACCTATGACTGAGGCATAGGGAATGACTTTTCATTCTCTTTCTATTTTCTGCTGTGGTCAGGATTTGAGTCTTACTCAATTTCATACCTTTGCAACACAGGCAAGAACTCTTTCTTTGACTGTTCCATTTTGAACTATTTCAAAATCTTGACAAGGTATGTACTCATTGAAAATCTTATCAAGCGTTTTGATCTATCTCAATAGATCTTGATGCTCAATATGTAAGTAGCTTTGCCAAGGTCTTTCTTTGAAAAACTACTTTCAAACATTCCTTTATGCTTTCCAGAAAATTCTACATCATTTCCAATTAATAATATGTCATTTACATATACTTATCAGAAAGGCTATAGTGCTCCCACTCACTTTCTTGTAAATACAAGCCTTTCCAAAAGTCTGTATAAAACCATATGCTTTGATCCACTCATCAAAGCGTATATTCCAACTCCGAGATGCTTGCACCAGCCCATTGATGGATTGCTGGAGCTTGAACACTTTGTTAGCATCTTTAGGATTGACAAAACCTTCTGATTGCATCATATACAACTCTTCTTTATTAAATCCATTAAGGAATGCAGTTTTGACATCCATTTTCCAGATTACATAAAATGTGGCAATTGCTAACATGATTCGGACAGACTTAAGCATCGATACGAGTGAGAAAATCTCATCGTATTCAACCCCTTGAACTTGTTGAAAACCTTTTGCAACAAGTCGAGCTTAGTGGATAGTAACACTACTATCAGTGTCCGTCTTCCTCTTGAAGATCCATTTATTTAACATGGCTTGCTGATCATCGAGCAAGTCAATCAAAGTCCATACTTTGTTCTCATACATGGATCATATCTCAGATTTTATGGCCTCAAGCCATTTCGCGGAATCTGGGCTCATCATCGCTTCCTCATAGTTCGTAGGTTCACCATGGTCTAGTAACATGACTTCCAGAACAGTATTACCGTACTACTCTAGTGCGGACTGTACTTTGGAAGACCTACGGGGTTTTGTAGTAACTTGATCTGAAGTTTCATGATCATCATCATTAGCTTCCTCACTAATTGGTGTAGGAATAACTGGAACTAATTTTCGTGATGAACTACTTTCCAATTCGGGAGAAGGTACAAATTACCTTATCAAGCTCTACTTTCCTCCCACTCACTTCTTTCGAGAGAAACTCCTTCTCTAGAAAGGATCCGAATTTAGCAACGAAAATCTTGCCCTCAGATCTGTGATAGAAGGTGTACCCAATAGTTTCTTTTGGGTATCCTATGAAGACACATTTCTCCGATTTGGGTTCGAGCTTATCTGGTTGAAGTTTCTTCACATAAGCATCGCAGCCCCAAACTTTAAGAAACGACAACTTGGGTTTCTTACTAAACCACAGTTCATATAGTGTCATCTCAACGGATTTAGATGACGCCCTTTTAACGTGAATGCAGCTGTCTCTAATGCATAACCCCAAAACAATAGTGGTAAATTAGTAAGAGACATCATAGATCGCACCATATCCAATAAAGTGCGGTTACGACGTTCAGTCACACCATAACGTCGTGGTGTTCCAGGTGGCGTGAGCTGTGAAACTATTCCACATTGTTTTAATTGAAACCAAACTCGTAACTCAAATATTTGTCTCCGCGATCAGATCACAGAAACTTTATTTTCTTGTTACGATGATTTTTCCACTTCACTCTGAAATTCTTTGAACCTTTCAATTATTTCAGACTTATGTTTCATCAAGTAGATATACCCATATCTGCTCAAATCATTTTGTGAAGGTCAGAAAATAACGATACTTGCCACGAGCATCAACACTCATTGGATCGCATACATCGGTATATATTATTTCCAATAAGTCAGTAGCTTGTTCCTTTGTTCCAGAGAACGGAGTTTTAGTCATCTTGCCCAAAAGGCACGGTTTTCAAGCATCAAATGATTCATAACCAAGTGATTCCGAAAATCCATCTTTATGGAGTTTCTTCATGCGCTTTACACCAATATGACCCAAACGGCAGTGCCACAAATAAGTTGCACTATCATTATTAACTTTGCATCTTTTGGCATCAATATTATGAATATGTGTATCACTACGATCGAGATCCAACAAACTATTTTCATTGGGTGTATAACCATCGAAGGTCTTATTCACGTAAACAGAATAACAATTATTCTTTAACTCTAAATGAATAACCGTATTGCAATAAACATAATCAAATCATATTCATGCTCAACGCAAACGCCAAATAACATTTATTTAGGTTTAACACTAATCCCGAAAGTATAGGGAGTGTGCGATGATGATCATATCAATCTTGGAACTACTTCCAACACTCATCGTCACTTCCCCTTCAACTAGTCTCTGTTTATTCTGTAACTCCTGTTTTGAGTTACTAATCTTAGCAACTGAACAAGTATCAAATACTCAGGGGCTACTATAAACACAAGTGAGGTACACATCAATAACCTGTATATCAAATATACCCTTGTTCACTTTGCTATCCTTCTTATCCACCAAATATTCAGGGTATTTCCGTTTCCAGTGACCATTTCCTTTGCAGTGTAAGCACTCAGTTTCAGGCTTTGGTTCAGCTTTGGGCTTCTTCGTGTGAGTGACAACTTGCTTGTCATTCTAGTTGAAGTTCCCATTCTTTCCCTTTGCCCTTTTCTTGAAACTAGTGGTCTTGTCAATCATCAACACTTGATGCTTTTTCTTGATTTCTACCTTCGTCGATTTCAACATCACGAAGAGCTCGGGAATCGTTTTCGTCATTCCTTGCATACTATAGTTCATCATGAAGTTCTAGTAACTTGGTGATGGTGACTAGAGAACTCTGTCAATCACTATCTTATCTGGAAGATTAACTCCCACTTGATTCAAGCGATTGAAGTACCCAGACAATCTGAGCACATGCTCACTAGTTGAGCGATTCTCCTCCATCTTTTAGCTATAGAACTTGTTGGAGACTTCATATCTCTCAACTCGGGTATTTGCTTGAAATATTAACTTCAATTCCTGGAACATCTCATATGGTCCATGACGTTCGAAACATCTTTGAAGTCTCGATTCTAAGCCGTTAAGCATGGTGCACTAAACTATCAAGTAGTCATCGTATTGAGCTAGCCAAACATTCATAACGTCTGCATCTGCTCCTGCAATAGGTCTGTCACCTAGCGGTGCATCGAGGACATAATTCTTCTGCGCAGCAATGAGGATAAACCTCAGATCACGGATCCAATCCGCATCATTGCTACTAACATCTTTCAACACAATTTTCTCTAGGAACATATCAAAATAAACATATGAAAGCAACAATGCAAGCTATTGATCTACAAAATAATTTGCAAAATACTACCAGGACTAAGTTCATGATAAATTTAAGTTCAATTAATCATATTACTAAAGAACTCCCACTTACATAGACATCCCTCTAATCCTCTAAGTGATTACGTGATCCATATCAACTACACCATGTCCGATCATCACGTGAGATGGAGTAGTTTCAACGGTGAACATCAATATGTTGATCATATCTACTATATGATTCACGCTCGACCTTTCGGTCTCCGTGTTCCGAGGCCATGTCTGTTATATGCTAGGCTCGTCAAGTTTAACCTGAGTATTCCGCGTGTGCAACTGTTTTGCACCCGTTGTATTTGAACGTAGAGCCTATCACACCCGATCATCACGTGGTGTCTCAGCACGAAGAACTTTTGCAACGGTGCATACTCAGGGAGAACACTTCTTGATAATTAGTGAGAGATCATCTTAAAATGCTACTGTCAAACTAAGCAAAATAAGAAGTATAAAAGATAAACATCATATGCAATCAAAATATGTGACATGATATGGCCATGATCATCTTGCGCCTTTGATCTCCATCTCCAAAGTACTGTCATGATCTCTATCATCACCGGCAGGACACCATGATCTTCATCATCTTGATCTATATCAATGTGTCATCACATGGTCGTCTCGCCAACTATTGCTCTTGCAACTATTGCTATCGCATAGAGATAAAGTAAAGCAATTATTTGGCACTTGCATCTTATGCAATAAAGAGACAACCATAGGACTTCTGCCAGTTGCCGATAACTTCAACAAAACATGATCATCTCATACAACAACTTATATCTCATCACGTCTTGACCATATCACATCACAACATGCCCTGCAAAAACAAGTTAGACGTCCTCTACTTTGTTGTTGCAAGTTTTACGTGGCTGCTACGGGCTGAGCAAGAACCGTTCTTACCTACGCATCAAAACCACAACGATAGTTTGTCAAGTTAGTGCTGTTTTAACCTTCGCAAGGACCGGGCGTAGCCACACTCGGTTCAACTAAAGTTGGAGAAACAGACACCCGCTAGTCACCTGTGTGCAAAGCACGGCGGTAAAACCAGTCTCGCGTAAGCGTACGCGTAATGTCGGTCCGGGCCGCTTCATCCAACAATACCGCCGAACCAAAGTGTGACATGCTGGTAAGCAGTATGACTTGTATCGTCCACAACTCACTTGCGTTCTACTTGTGCATATAACATCAACGCATAAAAACCTAGGCTCGGATGCCACTGTTGGGGAACGTAGTAATTTCAAAAAAATTCCTACGCACACGCAAGATCATGGTGATGGCATAGCAACGAGAGGGGAGAGTATTGTCCACGTACCCTCGTAGACCATAAGTGGAAGCGTTATGACAACGCGGTTGATGTAGTCGTACGTCTTCACGATCCGACCGATCCAACTACCGAACGTACGGCACCTCCGAGTTCAGCACACGTTCAGCTCGATGACGATCCCTGGACTCCAATCCAGCAAAGCGTCGGGGATGAGTTCCGTCATCACGACGGCATGGTGACGATGATGATGTTCTACCGGCGCAGGGCTTCGCCTAAACACCGCGACGATATGACCGAGGTGGAATATGGTGGAGGGGGTACCGCACACGGCTAAGGAATGATCCGTAGATCAACTTGTGTGTCATGGGGTGCCCCCCCGCCCCCGTATATAAAGGAGCAAGGTAGGAGGAGGCCGGCCCTAGGAGGGGGCGCGCCAAGTGTGGAGTCCTACTAGGACTCCCTAGTCCTAGTAGGATTCCACCTCCCTTGTTGGAGTAGGAGTAGGGGAAAGAGGGGGAGAGGAAGAAGGAAAGGGGGGCTGCGCACCTTGTCTAATTCGGACCAGAGGGGGGCGCAGGCCTCCTTCCTTTTGGCCTCTCTCCTCTATTCCCGTATGGCCCAATAAGGCCCATATACTCCCCGACGAATTCCCGTAACTCTCCGGTACTCCGAAAAATACCCGAATCACTCGGAACCTTTCCGAACTCTGAATATAGTCGTCCAATATATCGATCTTTACATCTCGACCATTTCGAGACTCCTCGTCATGTCCCCGATTTAATCCGGGACTCCGAACTCCTTCGGTACATCAAACTCATAAACTCATAATATAACTGTCATCGAAACCTTAAGCGTGCGGACCCTACGGGTTCGAGAACTATGTAGACATGATCTAGAACTATTCTCGGTCAATAACCAATAGCGTAACCTGGATGCTCATATTGGCTCCTACATATTCTACGAAGATCTTTATCGGTCAAACCGCATAACAACATACCTAGTTCAATCTCGTTACCGGCAAGTCTCTTTACTCATTCCGTAATACATCATCCCGCAACTAACTCATTAGTTACTATGCTTGCAAGGCTTATAGTGATGTGCATTACTGAGTGGGCCCAGAGATACCTCTCCGACAATCGGAGTGACAAAACCTAATCTCGAAATACGCCAACCCAACATGTACCTTTGGAGACACCTGTAGAGCTCCTTTGTAATCACCCTGGTTACGTTGTGACGTTTGGTAGCACACAAAGTGTTCCTCCGGTAAACGGGAGTTGCATAATCTCATAGTTACAGGAACATGTATAAGTCATGAAGAAAGCAATAGCAACATACTAAACGATCAAGTGCTAGGCTAACGGAATGGGTCATGTCAATCACATCATTATCCTAATGATGTGATCCCATTAATCAAATGACAACACATGTCTATGGTTAGGAAACATAACCATCTTTGATTAATGAGCTAGTCAAGTAGAGGCATACTAGTGACGTTATGTTTGTCTATGTATTCACACATGCATCATGTTTCTGGTTAATACAATTCTAGCATGAATAATAAACATTTATCATGAAATAAGGAAATAAATAATAACTTTATTATTGCCTCTAGGGCATATTTCCTTCACCTGGAGACTTGGAGTTCACGTCAGAAGATCCTCGAGGCAGCCACGAGATAGGAGGGCGCCCCCCTGTAGGGCGCGCCCCCTATCTCATGGGCCCCTCGAGCACCTCCCGACCGACTTCTTTCGCCTATATAAGCCTACGTGCCCTAAAACCATCGAATATCAAGATAGATCGGGAGTTCCACCGCCGCAAGCCTCTGTAGCCACCAAAAACCTCTCGGGAGTCCGTTCTGGCACCCTGCCGGAGGGGGAACCCATCACCGGTGGCCATCTTCATCATCCCGGCGCTCTCCATGACGAGGTGGGAGTAGTTCACCCTCGGGGCTAAGGGTATGTACCAGTAGCTATGTGTTTGATCTCTCTCTCTCTCTCGTGTTCTCTCTATGGCACGATCTTGATGTATCGCGAGCTTTGCTATTATAGTTGGATCTTATGATGTTTCTCCCCCTCTACTCTCTTGTGATGAATTGAGTTTCCCTCTTGAAGTTATCTTATCGGATTGAGTCTTTGATTTGAGAACACTTGATGTATGTCTTGCCGTGTTTATCTGTGGTGACAATGGGATATCACGTGCCACTTGATGTATGTTTTGGTGACCAACTTGTGGGTTCCGCCCATGAATCTATGCATAGGGGTTGGCACACGTTTTCTTGACTCTCCGGTAGAAACTTTGGGGCACTCTTTGAAGTACTTTGTGTTGGTTTGATGAATCTGAGATTGTGTGATGCATATCGTATAATCATGCCCATAGATACTTGAGGTGACAATGGAGTATCTAGGTGACATTAGGGTTTTGGTTGATTTGTGTCTTAAGGTGTTATTCTAGTACGAACTCTTTAATAGATTGATTCAAAAGAATAACTTTGAGGTGGTTTCGTACCCTACCATAATCTCTACATTTGTTCTCCACTATTAGTGGCTTTGGAGTGACTCCTTGTTGCATGTTAAGGGATTGTTATATGATCTATCTATGTTATTATTGTTGAGAGAACTTGCACTAGTGAAAGTATGAACCCTAGGCCTTGTTTCCTATCATTGCAATACCGTTTACGCAATCTTTTATCATTAGTTACCTGTTGTTTTTATATTTTCAGATTACAAAAACATACATCTACTATCCATATTGCACTTGTATCACCATCTCTTCGCCAATCTAGTGCACATATACAATTTACCATTGTATTGGGTGTGTTGGGGACACAAGAGACTCTTTGTTATTTGGTTGCAGGGTTGTTTGGGAGAGACCATCTTCATCTACGCCTCCTACGGATTGATAAACCTTAGGTCATCCACTTGAGGGAAATTTGCTATTGTCCTACAAACCTGTGCACTTGCAGGCCCAACAACGTCTAAAAGAAGAAGGTTGTGTAGTAGACATCAATAGCCTTGGGCCTTTGCGAAGCCTTAGAAAGGGCGATGCGCGAGGGGAAGGAGTAGTCTTCTCAATGTCTTCTGGTGTAGCTTGGGTGTCTCAAGCACCGGAGTAGTGTGATACGTCTCCAACATATCTATAATTTTTGATGTATTCATGCCATGTTTACAATTTTTTTACATGATTTCGGTATAATTTATTAGAACTAACCCGGACTGACGTTGTTTTCAGCAGAACTACCATGGTGTTGTTTTTGTGCAGAAATAAAAGTTCTCGAAATGCGCTGAAAATCAACAGAGATTTTTTCTAGAAAATATAAAAAATACTGGAACAAAGAGTTACCGGAGGGGAGTCCCATGGGCCCCCATGAGGGTGGAGGGCGCGGGCCCCCTAGGCGCCCCCTGCCTCGTGGACTCTCCGTGGGGCCCCCTGACTTGTTCTCGATGCCAACCTCTCCTATAAATCCCCAAACCTCCAGAACATAACCTAGATCGGTAGCTCCGCCGCCGCAAGCCTCTGTAGCCACCAAAAACAAATCGGGAACCTGTTCTGGCACCCTGCCGAAGGGGGGAATCATCACCGATGTCCATCTTCATCATCCCAGCGCTCTCCATGACGAGGAGGGAGTAGTTCGCCCTCGGGGCTGATGGTATGTACCAGTAGCTATGTGTTTGATCTCTCTCTCTCTCTCTCGTGTTCTTGATATGTCACGATCTTGATGTACTGCGAGCTTTGCTATTATAGTTGGATCTTATGATGTTTCTCCCCCTCTACTCTCTTTTAATGGATTGAGTTTTCCCTTTGAAGTTATCTTATCGGATTGAGTCTTTAAGGATTTGCGAACACTTGATGTATGTCTTGCGTGGGATGGTGACAATGGGGTATTCTATTGATCCACTTGATGTATGTTTTGGTGATCAACTTGCGGGTTCCGTGACCTCGGGAATCTATGCATAGGGGTTGTCACACGTTTTCGTCTTGACTATCTGGTAGAAACTTGGGGGCACTCTTTGAAGTTCTTTGTGTTGGTTGAATAGATGAATCCGAGATTGTGTGATGCATATCGTATAATCATACCCGCGGATACTTGAGGTGACATTAGAGTATCTAGGTGACATTAGGGTTTTGGTTGATGTGTGTCTTAAGGTGTTATTTTACTACGAACTCTAGGGCTGTTTGTTACACTTATAGGAATAGCCCAATGGATTGATCGGAAAGAATAACTTTGAGGTGGTTTCGTACCCTACAATAATCTCTTCGTTTGTTCTCCCCTATTAGTGACTTCGGAGTGACTCTTTGTTGCATGTTGAGGGATAGTTATATGATTCAATTATGTTATTATTGTTGAGAGAACTTGCACTAGTGAAAGTATGAACCCTAGGCCTTGTTTTGAAGCATTGCAATACCATTTGTGCTCACTTTTATCATTAGTTACCTTTCTTTTTTTATAATTTCAGATTACAAAAACTTATATCTACCATCCATATAGCACTTGTATTACCATCTCTTCGCCGAACTAGTGCACCTATACAATTTACCATTGTATTGGGTGTGTTGGGGACACAAGAGACTCTTTGTTATTTGGTGGCAGGGTTGTTTGAGAGAGACCATCTTCATCCTACGCCTCCCATGGATTGATAAACCTTAGGTCATCCACTTGAGGGAAATTTTCTACTGTCCTACAAACCTCTGCACTTGGAGGCCCAACAACATCTACAAGAATAAGGTTGTGTAGTAGACATCAAGCTCTTTTCTGGCTCCGTTGCCGGGGAGGTTAGTGCTTTATGGTATATCTTTAGATCTTGCAATTGAATCTTTTTGTTTCTTGTTTTATCACTAGTTTCGTCTATAAAAGAAAACTACAAAAAATGGAATTGAGGGTGCCTCATGTGCTTCATCTTTTTAATATCTTTTTTGAAAATGATGGAAAGGAAAATTGTGCTCAAGTGTTAGAAGAAGAATGCACTAAAATGTTTGGCACTAAACTTTTGAATGATGAGCATGATTGCAATGTTGTTAGTATGAATTCCTTTCATATACATGATGCTAATGATATGCAAAGCCACAAGCTTGGGGATGCTATGTTTTATGAAGATGATATTTTTAGTCCCCCAAGTTTTGATGAGCAAATTTATTATGATGATAACATGCCTCCTATTTATGATGATTATATTGATAAAAGTGGATTTGGAGAGGTCATGACTTTATTTAGTGATGAATCCGCTATTTTGGAAGAGGTTTCAATTGATTATGAGAACAAAGTTCCTATATATGATGATTATTGTGATGACATGTATGCTATAAAGAATAATGATAACCATGAAACTTGTCATCTTGATTTTAATTTTCAATTGGATTATGCCTCACATGATAGTTATTTTGTTGAGTTTGCTCCCACTACTATTCATGAGAAGAAGTTTGCTTATGTGGAGAGTAGTAAAATTTATATGCTTGTGCATCATGAAAATAATGCTTTATGTGATGGTTATTTTGTTGAATTTATTCATGATGCTACTGAAAATTATTATGAGGGAGGAGTATATGCTTATAAGAATTGCAATAATATCATGTTTTCTCTCTATGTGTTAAAAATCTTGAAGCTATGCTTGTTTTGCTTTCCTATGCTAGTTGATTCTTGTTCCCATAAGTTGTTTGCTCACAAAATCCCTAGGCATAGGAAGCGGGTTAGGCTTAAATGTGTTAGTCATATTCTTCATGATGCTCCCATTATGTTTCAATTCTTATATTTTATGTGAGCATCATTGTCATCATCATGCCTAGCTACAAAGGCATTAAAGAAAATCGCTTGTTGGGAGACAACCCAACATTTACCCCTACTGTTTTTGTGTGTCCACATGATTAAGCTACTGTAGTAATCATGTTTTATAGCTTCTATTTCAATAAAGTGCCAAGTAGAACCTTTGGGTGAAAGTTAATGTGATCTTGATGTAAAAAACAGAAACTTTGTGCTCACGAGATTAGCTGTCATTTTTTTTATAGAAGAGTGTTTTTAAGTTGATTATTTTTGAAGAAGATTAATAGACAAATTCCTCACGTCCACCAACTTCGGAATTGGTAAGCGAGACATCCTCGGGATTCTCTAGAAGTTGTTCTGCAGTAGGAGCCTTTGCATTGACCCCGACCCTTGCCGAGGACCTCGGTTTGGGATTACCCCCTGGCGCCTATTTGACGTCTCCGGACGGTGGTGGCGGTACACACCTACTCCAGGTCTCAGCAAAGATTATGAGTATTCGCAGCGGCGTCAATAATGATCGAACTATAAGCTCAAATGTATTACCTCTTGGTCGGGGGTGCGGTCAATGTAGCTCCCGTGGTTGCCGTACGCTTTGGATTGGTGCCGACCCAGTCGGCGCTGCTCTCATCCATGTTCGGTGCATGGTGCGGCGACCCTTTGAAGTAGAAGTCAGCATACTAAGAATGGCGCAAGGTGAAGTCCCTTTTCAGGAAGAGGCCTTCTTTCCACTTACATCGGAAGAGGGAGGGTCCTAGGTAATCAACTAGAAGGGTCACCTTAGAGCCGTCAAGACTTTCCTGTTAAAATACCCCGTCCTCAAAATTGACTGACGTCTCTGGATCGTTGTGGAATACATGGTCATCTTTGTTGGGGAACGAGGTAATTTCAAAAAAATTCCTACGATCACGCAAGATCTATCTATGTGATGCATAGCAACGAGAGGGGAAAGTGTGTCCACGTACCCTCGTAGACCGAAAGCGGAAACGTTTAGTTAACGCGGTTGATGTAGTCGAACGTCTTCTTGATCCAACCGATCCAAGCACCGAACGTACGGCACCTTCGCGTTCAGCACACGTTCAGCTCGGAGACATCCCTCGTACTCTTGATCCAGTTGAGGCCGAGGGAGAGTTTCTCAGCATGACGGCGTGGTGACGGTGATGATGAAGTTACCAGTGCAGGGCTTCGCCTAAGCACTACGACGATATGACCGAGGTGTGTAACTGTGGAGGAGGGCACCGCACACGGCTAAACAATGTCAACTTGTGTGTCGGGGTGCCCCCTCCCCCATATATAAATGAGGGGAGGAGGAGAGGGACGGCCTAGGAGGAGGTGCGCCCAAGGGAGGAGGATTCCTACTCCTAGTAGGAGTAGGTTTCATCCTTTCCTAGTCCTACTAGGAAAAGGGAGGAAATAGGAGGAAGAGAGAAGGATGGAGGGGGCCGGCCCCCAAACCCTAAACCAATTCGGTTTGCACCTAGGGGGGGTGCCCCACATCTTAATTGCTGCCCTCTTTCTCCACTAGGGCCCAATAAGGCCCATATACTCCCCGGGGGGTTCCGGTAACCTCCCGCTACTCCGAAAAATATTCGATGCACTTCAGAACCCTTCCGGTGTACGAATATAACCTTCCAATATATCAATCTTTATATATCGACCATTTCAAGACTCCTCGTCATGTCCGTGGTCTCATCCGGGACTCCAAACAACCTTCGGTCATCAAAACACATAAGCTCATAATACAAATCATCATCGAACGTTAAGCGTGCGGACCCTACGGGTTCGAGAACTATGTATACAGGACCGAGACATGTCTCTGGTCAATATCCAATAGCGGAACCTGGATGCTCATATGGGTTCGTACATATTCTACAAAGATCTTTATCGGTCAAACAGCATAACAACATACATTGTTCCCTTTGTCATCAGTATGTTACTTGCCCGAGATTTGATCGTCGGTATCATCATACCTATGTAACACCCACGATGCGGCTATATCTCCCACGTGTTGAGGCATGACTTAGAGGCATAATTGCATGGTGGTTTTGTTGCAAGAAGGGTCATCTTCACACAATCTCATGTAGTGAACAAGAATGGGATAAAGAGTTGGCTTACAATCGCCACTTCACACAATGAACATATAATTCATACATCATTCAGAGCACACACATAGTCCGACTATGGATGAAGCCAAAAGAAAAGAAGATAACCCAACTGCTAGATCCCCGGTCGTCCCAACTGGGCTCCACTACTGATCAACATGAAATGAAACATAGCAACGACCAAGATCTTCGTTGAGCTCCCATCTGAGCTCGGTTGCATCACCTGCACTAGTATCATCAGCACCTGCAACTGTTGTGATAGTATCTGGTGAGTCACGAGGACTCAACAATCTCAAAACCCGCGAGATCAAGACTATTTAAGCTTATGGGTAGGAAGTGGTAATGAGGTGGAGCTGCAGCAAGCACTAAGCAAATATGGTGGCTAACATATGCAAATAAGAGTGAGAAGAGAAGCAACGGAACGGTCGAGAAGCTAGAAGTGATCAAGAAGTGATCCTGAAACTACATACGCACAATCATAACACAAAGACCGTGTTCACTTCCCGGACTCCGCCAAAAAGATACCATCACGGCTACACATGCGGTTGATGCGTTTTAATTAAGTCAAGTGTCAAGTTATCTACAACCGGATATTAGCAAATTCCCATCTGCCACATAACCGCGGGCACGGCTCTCGAAAGTTTATACCCTGCAGGGGTGTCCCAACTTAGCCCATCACAAGCTCTCACGATCAGCAAAGGATATTCCTTCTCCCGGGAAGACCCGATCAGTCTCAGAATCCCGGCTACAAGACATTTCGGAAATGGTAAAACAAGACCAGCAAGACTGCCCGACTATGCCGACAAATCCCGATAGGAGTTGCACATATCTCGTTCTCAGGGCACACCGGATGAACACTACGTACAACTAAAACCAACCCTCAAGTTTCCCCGAGGTGGCGCTGCAAGTGGCTCTAGTTCGGACCAACACTTAGAGAAGCACTGGCCCGGGGGGGGGGGGGGGTGTTAAAATAAAGATGACCCTCGGGGCTGCAGACCCCAAGGGAGGGTTATAGGTTGTTAGGAAAATGTAAAACCAAGGTTGGGCCTTGCTGGAGGAGTTTTATTCAAAGTGAACTGTCAAGGGGTTCCCATAAATCCAACCGCGTGAGGAACGCAAAATCAAGGAATATAACACCAGTATGACGGAAACTAAGGTGGCAAGAGTGGAACAAAACACCAGGCATAAGGCCGAGCCTTCCACCCTTTACCAAATATATAGATGCATTTATTAACATAAGAGATATTCTGATATCCCAACATAAACATGTTCCAACATGGAGCAATCTTCAACTTCACCTGCAACTAGCAACACTACAAGAGGGGTTGAGCAAAAGCGGTAACATAGCCAAACAATGGTTTGTTAGGAAGGGTGAAAAATTTAGAGGCTGACATGGCAATATGGGAGGCATGGTAAACAAGTGAAAGGTAGCGCCACATAGCGATAGAACGAAGCAACTAGCAAGCAAAGATAGAAGTGATATCGAGGGTAATGGTCATCTTGCCTGAAATCCCGCAAGAAATAAGAACGAGTCCATGAAGTAGATAAACCAACATAGTCGAACGAATCCTCGCAAATGCAACGTTATCGGAACTATCAAGGAGAAGCGCAACCGGAAAGAAGCAAACAACATGGTAAACAACCATCACATAAACATGGCATGATGCACAAACAAGTATGATGCATGTCCGGTTTAATGAGGCATGGCATGGCAAGGCAAAGTGCACAAACAATACTACAAGTTAAGTGGAGCTCAATATGCAACGAGTTGCATATTGACGGAACTTCACAACAATTATTTAGTTCACTCTTGTTTAGGTACTCATCAATATTAAATGTTGTTAAACATGGCAAGAGGTGAAGCATAATTAATCTAACAATTTAGGCAAGTTTAAATGAGGCCGGAAACATCAAACAATAATTCCAGAAGATCCCCATATGTTATTTAGCAATTTAAAGCAAACAACAATTTTAAACATTTTAAATGTTGTTAGCATGATGCGGATGACATATGCAAGTTATATGCAATTTTATAAAATGTTGACATGAACATGTTATGAAGCATTTGGTCACCATGGCGGATCGAAAGGGGTTCCATGGCAACGACAACGGAAATGGTGCCACAGTAACATTCCGGTCCCGGTAACTTGATTGAGATACCGATGCAAACGAGAAGTGTTCGGATGTGTGGAACATGCAAAAGATGGTGGGGTGATCCCGGATAAGGGGTGTCCCACGAATCGGTGACATGGCAAACGAGGACGCGCAAGCGACAACTCAGACACGATGCAATCACGGGCATCTCATACAACACATGCATTCGGTCCACGAGTGATCATTTCGGGGCTATACCTTTGAAGCGTGCATTTTCGAAACGGATCAAGTTCGGTGCGGTAGCGGAAGTAGACGTTCTCGGGACGGTCGTAGTGGAAGTAGTGGTACACGTAGACGATAGTGGAAGTAGTGGTTCACAGCAACAATAGTGGAAGTAGTGGTTTACGTTTCGGAGAGGAACTTGACGGATTCGAATCCCTTCGGGGTTGTCGTGGTACTTGCGGTCTCAACGACAGTAGTCGAACTTGGTGTATCCGAAGAAGTACTTGGTGAATCCACGTAGTCGAACACCGGTCGTAGTGGTACTTGCCGCTCCTTGTGTAGTTGAACACGGGGTTCCTCGGAGGATCGATCTCGACGATCCAGTGGCAGCAGCAACGCGGTATATGGGGCAGTAGTTGGAGGAGCTCCCGACGACGCAGGAGAGCAGCTGGGACTTGGTGAAGAGCGGCAGCGGCGAGGCTTGTTGCCGGCATGGGGAGGTAGACCGGCGGGGCAGGAGGTCGACGCCGACGGAGACCCAGGGTGGCGTGACGAACTTGGAGCAGAGGAAGGAGGTCTGACGGGGGGGGGGGGCTAAGGGTGCAGTGTGGCAGGGTCGAAGCAGAGGGCGTAGACAACGCGGATGGGACGAGCGGCGAGGTAGGAGAAGCGGGGCTTGTCGACGGGGATGGCTGCTAGCGGTGCACGATGGCGGATTTGGCTCAAGGCTGCCTGGATCTCGCCGGAGTCGTGCCTAGAGGCGGGGGCGCGGCTTCCTGAGCAACTCTGGCGGTGGCGCTCGGGCTGTAGTAGGAGAACGAAGGAGGTGCAGGAGATGTCCGATAGAGGTCTGGTGGTGCAGTGCAAGGAGAGGCCGGCGCGGTGCGGGGAGGTGGAGAGGCGACACGAGGATAGGAGGGGAGTCACGGGATCGAGGGGAGCAAGAGAGATGGGGATCGAGTGAGCGGGGTTGTCGCTCCTCTGTGTGTGTGTGCGTGGCGGCAGAACGAGTATGAAGGGGATCGTGGAGGGAAGGCAGTAGGGATCGAGAGAAGGAGAGATGAAAGGGATCGAACCAGGGGTGCTAGGGTTCGGGAGGAGGCTGGGCTTTAGGAGGTTAGATGGGCTGGCCTGGTCATTGGGCCAAAATAGGCTTCTCTCTTTTCCATTTACAAAAAAAGAAAGAAAGAAAAGAGAGAAAAGAAGAGGTTAGAGAAGGAGTATGGACTAGTGAGATATTTTCCTGAGATTGGGAAAATGTGATGATTTAACGGAAATGGTTGGAAGGGTGTTGGGCAACAAAGATCCAAACTCATTTGAATTTAATTCAATGAGTGGTGAAAGAAGTGGGTGTTTGGTAGGTCCAGAAATGTTAAGAATTTCGGTGGAGCTCGGGAAAATGACGAAAGAATTTAATGAACAAAGTTTGAGGTCAAGAAGTGAGATAATAAAGGCATGGGAATAATTTTGCAAGTGTGTTACGGCCAATTCCAAATTAATGGAATATTTATAATAGCCCCCTATAATATTGGGATGATATGTTATAAATAGAAATCACCATGTGAATTCCCTTGTTTTAAATGGACCGAAGATCCATGCAATTTATTTAGCCGAGTTTTAAAAAGGGGGTGCAAGATGACATGATGCAATGCACATGATGCAGAGATCAATGCACGAACAAAACAAAATCACATGATGAAACTCATGAAACATGGAAGGCGTCTGGATCATCGGTCTTGGGGCGTCACAACCTAGTTCAATCTCGTTACCGGCAAGTCTCTTTACTCGTTCCATAATACTTCATCCCACAACTAACTCATTAGTTATAATGCTTGCAAGGCTTATAGTGATGTATTACCGAGAGGGCCCAGAGATACCTCTCCGAAACAGGGAGTGACAAATCCTAATCTTGATATATGCCAACACAACAAACACCTTCGGAGAAACCTATAGATAACCTTTATAATCACCCTTTTATGTTGTGACGTTTGGTAGCACACAAAGTGTTCCTCCGGTATTCGGGAGTTGCATAATCTCATAGTCTAAGGAACTTGTATAAGTCATGAAGAAAGCAGTAGCAATGAAACTGACATGATCATAATTCTAAGCTAATGGATGGGTCATGTCCATCACATCATTCTCCTAATGATGTGATCCCGTTCATCAAATGACAACACATGTCTATGGTATAGGAAACATAACCATCTTTGATTAACGAGCTAGTCAAGTAGAGGCATACTAGGGACTATAAGTTTTGTATATGTATTCACGCATGTACTAAGTTTCCGGTTAATACAATTCTCGCATGAATAATAAACATTTATAATGAATTAAGGAAATAATTAATAACTTCATTATTGCCTCTAGGGCATATTTCCTTCAGTCTCCCACTTGCACTAGAGTCAATAATCTAGTTCACATCACCATGTGATTTAACACCAATATTCACATCTGTATGTGATTAACACCCATAGTTCACATCGTCATGTGACCAACACCCAAAGGGTTTACTAGAGTCAATAATCTAGTTCACATCACTATGTGATTAACAAAGAGTACTAAGGTGTGATCATGTTTTGCTCGTGAGAAATGTTTAGTCAATGGGTCTGTCACATTCAGAGTCGTATGTATTTTGCAAATATTCTATGTCTACAATGCTCAGCACGGAGCTACTCTAGCTAATTGCTCCCATTTTCAATATGTATCTAGATTGAGACTTAGAGTCATCTGGATCGGTGTAAAAGTTTGCATCGATGTAACTCTTTATGACGAGCTCTTTTATCACCTCCATAATAAAGAAATATTTCCTTAGTCCTCACTAAGGATAATCTTGACCGCTATCCAGTGATCTAGTCTTAGATCAAAATTGTACTCCCTTGCCAAACTCAGGGCAGGGTACACAACAGGTCTGGTACATAGCACAACATACTTTATAGAACCTATGACTGTGGCATAGGGAATGACTTTCATTCTCTTTCTATTTTCTACTGTGGTTGGGCTTTGAGTCTCACTCAACTTTACACCTAGTAATACAGGCAAGAACCCTTTCTTTGACTGATCCATTTTGAACTTCTTCAAAACTTTACCAAGGTATGTTCTTTGTGAAAGTCCAATTAAGCGTCTTGATCTATCTCTATAGATCCTGATGCCCAACATGTAAGCAGCTTCACCGAGGTCTTTCATTGAAAAACTCTTATTCAAGTATCCCTTTATGCTATCCAGAAATTCTATATTATTTCCAATCAACAATATGTCATCCACATATATATTAGAAATTCTACAGAGCTCCCACTCACTTTCTTGTAAATACAGGCTTCACTGCAAGTCTGTATAAAACTATAGGCTTTGATCAACTCATCAAGGCGTATATTCCAACTCTAAGATGCTTGCACCAGTCCATAGATGGATCGCTGGAGCTTGCACACCTTGTTAGTACCTTTAGGATTGACGAAACCTTCTGGTTGCATCATAAACAACTCTTCTTTAAGAAATATCCATTTAAGGAATTTAGTTTTGACATCCATTTGCCAGATTTCATAAAATATGGCAACTGCTAACATGATTCGGACGGATTTAAGCATCGCTACAGTTGAGAAAATCTCATTGTAGTCAACACCTTGAACTTGTCGAAAACCTTTTGTGACAAGTCGAGCTTTGTAGATAGTAACATTACTATCAGTGTCCGTCTTCCTCTTGAAGATCCATTTATTTATTATGGCTTGCTGATCATCGGGCAAGTCCACCAAAGTCCACACTTTGTTCTTATACATGGATCCCATCTCAGATTTCATGGCCTCAAGCCATTTCACGGAATCTGGGCTCACCATCGCTTTCTCATAGTCTGTAGGTTCATCATGGTCTAGTAACATGACTTCCAGAATAGGATTACCATACCACTCTGATGCAGATCGCACTCTGGAATACCTACGAGGTTAGGTAGTAACTTGATCTGAAGTTTCATGATCATCATCATTAGCTTCCTCACTAATTGGCGTAGGAATCACTCGAACTGATTACTATGATGAACTGCTTTCCAATTCGGGAGAAGGTACAATTACCTCATCAAGTTAGACTTTCCTCCCACTCACTTCTTTCGAGAGAAACTCCTTCGCTAGAAAGGATGCATTCTTAGCAACGAATATCTTGCCTTTGGATCTGTGATAGAAGGTGTATCCAATAGTTTCCTTTGGGTATCCTATGAAGACGCATTTCTCCGATTTGGGTTCAAGCTTATAAGGTTGAAGTTTCTTTCACATAAGCATCGCAGCCCCAAACTTTTAAGAAACGACAACTTTGGTTTCTTGCCAAACCATAGTTCATAAGGCGTCGTCTCAACAGATTTCGATGGTGCCCTATTTAAAGTGAATGCAGCTGTCCCTAATGCATAGCCCCAAAACGATAGTGGTAACCCGGTAAGAGACATCATAGATCGCACCATATCCAATAAAGTGCGGTTATGACATTCGGACACACCATTACGCTGTGGTGTTCCATGTGGCGTGAGCTGTGAAACTATTCCACATTGTTTTAAATGAAGGCCAAACTCGTGACTCAAATATTCTCCTCTACGATCAGATAGTAGAAACTTTATTTTCTTGTTACAATGATTCTCCACTTCACTCTGAAATTCTTTGAACTTTTCAAATGTTTCAGATTTGTGTTTCGTTAAGTAGATATACCCATATCTGCTCAAATCATCTATGAAGGTCAGAAAAAACGATACCCGCCATGAGCATCAACACTCATTGGACCGCATACATCAGTATGTATTATTTCCAATAAGTCATTAGCTCATTCCATTGTTTCGGAGAATGGATTTTAGCCATCTTGCCCATGAGGCACGGTTCGCAAGCATCAAATGATTCATAATCAAGTGATTCCAGAAGTCCATCTTTATGGAGTTTCTTCATGTGCTTTCACCAATATGACGCAAATGGCAGTGCCACAAGTATGTTACACCATCGTTATCAACTTTGCATCTTTTGGCATCAATATTATGAAGATGTGTATCACTACGATCAAGATTCAATAAACCATCAACAGTGGGTCTATGACCATAGAAGGTTTTATTCATGTAAACAGAATAACAATTTATTCTCTGTCTTAGATCATAATCGTATTGCAATAAACATGATCTAATCATATTTATGCTCAACGCAAACACCAAATAACATTTATTTAGGTTCAACACTAATCTCAAAAGTATAGGGAGTGTGCGATGATGATCATATCAATCTTGCAACCACTTCCAACACACATCATCACTTCACCCTCAACTAGTCTCTATTTATTCTGTAACTCCTGTTTCGAGTTACTAATCTTAGCAACCAAAAAAGTCTCAAATACCCAGGGGCTACTATAAACACCAGTAAGGTACACATCAATAACCTGTATATCAAATATACCCTTGTTCACTTTGCCATCCTTCTTATCCACCAAATATTCACGGAATTTCCGCTTCCAGTGACCATTTCCGTTGCAGTAGAAGCACTCCGTTTCAGGCTTTGGTTCAGTTTTTGGGCTTCTTCACGGGAGTGACAACTTGCCTGCCATTCTACTTGAAGTACCCTTTCTTTCCCTTTTCCTTTTTCTTGAAACTAGTGATCTTTCTTAATCATCAACACTTGATGCTCTTTCTTGATTTCTACCTTCGTCGATTTTCAGCATCACGAAGAGCTCGGGAATTTATTTCGTCATCCCTTGCATATTATAGTTCGTGACGAAGTTCCAGTAACTTGGTAATGGTGACTAGAGAACTCTTTCAATCACTATCTTATCTGGAAGATTAACCCCCACTTGATTCAAGTAATTGTAGTACCCAGACAATCTGAGCACATGCTCACTTCTTGAGCTATTCTCCTCCATCTTTTAGCTTTAGAATTTGTTAGAGACATCATATCTCTCAACTTGGGTATTTGCTTGAAATATTAACTTCAACTCCTGGAACATCTCATATATTCCATGACGTTCAAAACGTCTTTGAAGTCCCGATTCTAATCTGTTAAGCATGGTGCACTAAACTATCAAGTAGTCGTGACATTGAGCAAGCCAAACATTCATAACATCTGCATCTGCTCCTGCAATAGGTCTGTCACCTAGCGGTGCATCAAGGACATAATTCTTCTGTGCAGCAATGAGGATACACCTCAGAGCACAGACCTAGTCTGCATCATTGCTACTATCATCTTTCAACTTAGTTTTCTCTAGGAACATATAAAAACATAGGGAAGCTATAACGCGAGCTATTGATCTACAACATAATTTGCAAAATACTATCAGGACTAAGTTCATGATAAATTAAAGTTCAATTAATCATATTACTTAAGAAGTCCCACTTAGATAGACATCCTTCTAGTCATCTAAATGATCACATGATCCAAATCCACTAAACCATGTCCGATCATCACATGAGATGGAGTAGTTTTCAATGGTGAACATCACTATGTTGATCATATCTACCATATGATTCACGCTCGACCTTTCGGTCTCCAGTGTTCCGAGGCCATATCTGTATATGCTAGGCTCGTCAAGTTTAACCCGAGTATTCTGCGTGTGCAAAACTGGCTTGCACACGTTGTATGTGGGCGTAGAGGTTATCACACCCGATCATCACGTGGTGTCTCAGCACGACAAACTGTCGAAACGGTGCATACTCAGGGAGAACACTTATACCTTGAAATTTAGTAAGAGATCATCTTATAATGCTACTGCCGTACTAAGCAAAATAAGATGCATAAAGGATAAACATCACATGAAATCAAAATATGTGACATGATATGGCCATCATCATCTTGTGCTCATGATCTCCATCACCGAAGCATCGTCATGATCTCCATCGTCACCAACACGACACCTTGATCTCCATCATAGCATCGTTGTCGTCTCGCCAACTATTGTTACTACGACTATCGCTACCTCTTAGTGATAAAGTAAAACAATTACATGCCGATTGCATTGCATACAATAAAGCGACAACCATATGGCTCCTGCCAGTTGACGATAACTTTGTTACAAAACATGATCATCTCATACAACAATTTATATCATATCATGCCTTGACCATATTGTTGCGGAACGTAGTAATTTCAAAAAAAATCCTACGCACACGCAAGATCATGGTGATGCATAGCAACGAGAGGGGATAGTGTATCTTCAGACCCTTGAAGATTGCTAAGCGGAAGCATTAATCAACGCGGTTGATGTACTCGTACACCTTCACGATCCACCCCAATCAAGTACCGAACGTACGGCACCTCCGCGTTCAGCACACATTTAGCTCAATGACGTCCTCGCCTTCTCGATCTAGCAAGACGGGAAAAGTAGTAGATGAGTTCCGGCAGCACGACGGTGTGGTGACGGTGTTGGTGAAGAACAATCTCCGCAGGGCTTCGCCTAAGCACTATGGAATCTATGACGGAGGATAAACTAGAGAGGACGGGGTTGCCGGCACACGACTTGGTGTTTATTGATGTCTCTTTGGTGCTAGCCCTGCCCCTCTATTTATATGTTGAGCCTTGGGGTCAAAACTTGGAGTAAAAGCCTCCACAAAGTCGGTTTCACCCGAAAGGCACGAGTCCTTCTCGGACTCCAGGGCCAGACGCCAGGGTTCCCGGCGTCTGGACCCAGATGCCAGGGACCCTGGCGTCTGGTCCCTGGACTCCACAAAACTTCCTTTTGCGCTTTCCAAAAACCTTGTGGGCTTTCCCCTTTGGCCCAAATAACGTGTTCTTGTACCCAAACATTTCGGGAAACATCCGGAACCCCTTCCGGTGAATTTTGGAACCCTTCCAAAGACCAAACAACATTATCCCATATATTAAACTTCATCTCCGGACCATTCCGGAGTTCCTCGTTATGTCCGTGATCTCATCCAGGACTCCGAACAACATTCGGTCACCAACATACATTACTCATATAATACTATATCGTCAACGAACGTTAAGCGTGCGGACTCTACGGGTCCGAGAACTATGTAGACATGACCGAGACATTTCTCTGGTCAATAACCAATATCGTAACCTGGATGCCCATATTGGCTCCTACATATTCTACGAAGATCTTTATCGGTTGAACCGCATAACAACATACGTTGTTCCCTTTGTCATCGGTATGTTACTTGCCCGAGATTCAATCGTCGGTATCTCAATACCTAGTTCAATCTCGTTACCGGCAAGTCTCTTTACTCATTCCATAATACATCATCCTGCAACTAAATCATTAGTCACATTGCTTGCAAGGCTTATAGTGATGTGCATTACCGAGAGGGCCCAGAGATACCTCTCTGACAATCGGAGTGACAAAACCTAATCTCGAAATACGCCAACTCAACATGTACCTTTGGAGACACCTGTAGAGCTCCTTTATAATCACCCAGTTACGTTGTGAAGTTTGGTAGACACAAAGTGTTCCTCCGGTAAACAGGAGTTGCATAATCTCATAGTTGTAGGAACATGTATAAGTCATGAAGAAAGCAATAGCAACATACTAAACGATCAAGTGCTAAGCTAACGGAATGGGTCAATTCAATCACATCATTCTCCTAATGATGTGATCCCATTAATCAAATGACAACTCATGTCTATGGTTAGGAAACATAACCATCTTTGATTAATGAGCTAGTCAAGTAGAGGCATACTAGTGACACTATGTTTGTCTATGTATTCACACATGTATTATGTTTCCGGTTAATAAAATTCCAGCATGAATAATAAACATTTATCAGGAAATAAGGAAATAAATAATAACTTTATTATTGCCTCTAGGGCATATTTCCTTCAGTCTCCCACTTGCACTAGAGTCAATAATCTAGTTCACATCGCCATGTGATTTAACACTAATATTCACATCTATATGTGATTAATACCCATAGTTCACATCGTCATGTGATCAACACCCAAAGGGTTTACTAGAGTCAATAATCTAGTTCACATCGCTATGTGATTAACACCCAACGAGTACTAAGGTATGATCATGTTTTTCTCGTAAGAGAAGTTTAGTCAACGGATCTGTCACATTCAGAGCCGTATGTATTTTGCAAATATTCTATGTCTACAATGCTTTGCATGGAGCTACTCTAGCTAATTGTTCCCACTTTCAATATGTATCCAGATTGAGACTTAGAGTCATCTGGATCGTTGTAAAAGCTTTCACCGATGTAACTCTTTACGACGGGATCTTTTATCACCTCCATAATCGAAATATTTCCTTAGTCCTCACTAAGGATATTCTTGACCACTGTCTAGTGATCTACTCTTAGATCAAAATTTTACTCCCTTGCTAAACTCAGAGCAAGGTATACAATAGATCTGGTACACATCATAGCATACTTTATAGAACCTATGACTGAGGGGCATAGGGAATGACTTTCATTCTCTTTTCTATTTTCTGCTGTGGTCGGGATTTGAGTCTTACTCAATTTTCACAGCTTTGCAACACAGGCAAGAACTCTTTCCTTGACTGTTCCATTTTGAACTACTTCAAATTCTTGACGAGGTATGTACTTATTAAAAAAACTTATCAAGCGTCTTGATCTATCTCAATAGATCTTGATGCTCAATATGTAAGTATCTTTACTGAGGTCTTTCTTTTAAAGAACTCCTTTCAAATACTCCTTTATGCTTTCCAGAAAAAATTCTACACCATTTCTGATCAACAATATGTTACTCACATATATTTATCAGAAAGGCGGTAGTGCTCCCACTCACTTTATTGTAAATACAGGCTTCACCGCAATTCTGTATAAAACTATATGCTTTGATCAACTTATCAAAGCGTATATTCCAAGTCTGAGATGCTTGCACCAGTCCATAGATGGATCACTAGAGCTTGCACATTTTGTTAGCACCTTTAGGATTGACAAAACCTTCTGGTTGCATCATATACAACTATTCTTTAAGAAAACCATTAAGGAATGCAGTTTTGACATCCATTTGCCAGATTTCATAAAATGTGGCAATTGCTAACATGATTCAGACAGACTTAAGCATCGCTACAGTTGAGAAAATCTCATTGTAGTCAACACCTTGAACTTGTCGCAAACCTTTTTGTGACAAGTCGAGCTTTGTAGATAGTAACACTACTATCAGCATCTGTCTTCCTCTTGAAGATCTATTTATACAATATGGCTTGCCGATCATCGGGCAACTCCACCAAAGTCCACACTTTGTTGTCATACATGGATCCCATCTCAGATTTCATGGCCTCAAGCCATTTCGCGGAATCTGGGCTCATCATCGCTTCCTCATAGTTCGTAGGTTCATCATGTTCCAGTAACATGATTTCCAGAATAGTATTACTGTACCACTCTGGTGCAGATCTTACTCAGGAAGACCTACGAGGTTCGGTAGCAACTTGATCTGAAGCTTCATGATCATCTTCATTAGCTTCCTCACTAATTGGTGTAGGAATCACAGGAACTAATTTCTGTGATGAACTATTTTCCAATTCGGGAGAAGGTACAATTACCTTATCAAGCTCTACTTCCCTCCCACTCACTTCTTTTGAGAGAAACTCCTTCTCTAGAAAGGATCCATCTTAGCAACGAATATCTTGCCTTCGGATCTGTGATAGAAGGTGTACCTAACAATCTCCTTTGGGTATTCTATGAAGACGCACTTCTCCGATTTGGGTTCGAGCTTACCAGGGTGAAACTTTTTCACATAAGCATCGTAGCCCCCAACTTTAAGAAACGACAACTTTGGTTTCTTGCTAAACCACAGTTCATAAGGCATCGTCTCAACGGATGTTGATGGTGCCCTATTTAAAGTGAATGCAGCTGTCTCTAATGCATAACCCCAAAACGATGGTGGTAAACCGGTAAGATACATCATAGATCGCACCATATCAAATAAAGTGTGGTTATGACATTCGGACACACCGTTACACTATGGTGTTCCAGGTGGCATGAGTTTGTGAAACTATTCCACATTATTTTAACTGAAGGCCAAACTTGTAACTCAAATATTCATCTCTACGATCAGATCGTAGAAACTTTATTTTCTTGTTTAAGATGATTTTCCACTTCACTCTGAAATTCTTTGAACCTTTCAACTATTTCAGACTTATGTTTCATCAAGTAGATATACGCATATCTGCTCAAATCATCTGTGAAGGTCAGAAAATAACGATACCCTGCCACGAGCATCAACACTCATTGGACCGCATACATCTGTATGTATTATTTCCAACAAGTTAGTAGCTTGTTCCATTGTTCCGGAGAACGGAGTTTTAGTCATCTTGCCCAAAAGGCATGGTTTGCAAGCATCAAATGATTCATAACCAAGTGATTCCGAAAATCCATCTTTATGGAGTTTCTTCATGCGTTTTAGACCGATATGACCCAAATGGCAGTGCCACAAATAAGTTGCACTATCATTATTAACTTTGCATCTTTTGGCATCAATATTATGAATATGTGTATCACTATGATCGAGATCCAACAAACTATTTTCATTGGGTGTATGACCATTGAAGGTTTTATTCATGTAAATAGAACAACAATTATTCTCTGACTTTAAATGAATAACCATATTGCAATAAACATGATCAAATCATATTCATGCTCAACGCAAACGCCAAATAACATTTATTTAGGTTTAACACTAATCCCGAAAGTATAGGGAGTGTGTGATGATGATCATATCAATTTTGGAACTATTTCCAACACTCATCGTCACTTCCCCTCAACTAGTCTCTGTTTATTCTGTAACTCCTGTTTCGAGTTACTAATCTTAGCAACCAAACAAGTATCAAATAGTCAGGGGCTACTATAAACACTAGTAAGGCACACTTCAATAACCTGTATATCAAATATACCCTTGTTTACTTTGCCATCCTTCTTATCCACCAAATATTCAGGGTATTTCCGTTTCCAGTGACCATTTCCTTTGCAGTGTAAGCACTCAGTTTCAGGCTTTGCTCCAGCTTTGGGCTTCTTTGCGGGAGTGACAACTTTCTTGTCATTCTACTTGAAGTTCCCTTTCTTTCCCTTTGCCCTTTTCTTGAAACTAGTGGTCTTGTCAATCATCAACACTTGATGCACTTTCTTGATTTCTACCTTCGTTGATTTCAACATCACGAAGAGCTCGGGAATCATTTACGTCATCCCTTGCATACTATAGTTCATCACGAAGTTCTATTAACTTGGTGATGGTGACTAGAGAACTCTGTCAATCACTATCTTATCTGGAAGATTAACTCCCACTTGATTCAAGCGATTGTAGTACCCAGACAATGTGAGCACATGCTCACTAGTTGAGCGATTCTCCTCCATCTTTTAGCTATAGAACTTGTTGGAGACTTCATATCTCTCAACTCGGGTACTTGCTTGAAATATTAACTTCAACTCCTGGAACATCTCATATGGTCCATGACGTTCAAAACCTCTTTGAAGTACCGATTCTAAGCCGTTAAGCATGGAGCACTAAACTATCAAGTAGTCATCATATTGAGCTAACGAAACGTTCATAACGTCTGCATCTGCTCCTGCAATAGGTCTGTCACCTAGCGGTGCATTAAGGACATAATTCTTCTGTGCAGCAATGAGGATAAACCTCAGATGACGGATCCAATCCGCATCATTGCTACTAACATCTTTCAACACAATTTTTCTCTAGGAATATATCAAAATAAACATATGAAAGCAACAACGCGAGCTATTGATCTACAACATAATTTGCAAAATACTACCAGGACTAAGTTCATGATAAATTTAAGTTCAATTAATCATATTACTTAAGAACTCCCACTTAGACAGACATCTCTCTAGTCATCTAAGTGATCACGTGATCCAAATCAACTAAACCATGTCTGATCATCATGTGAGATGGAGTAGTCTCAATGGTGAACATCACTATGTTGATCATATCTACTATATGATTCACGTTCGACCTTTCGGTCTCCATGTTCCGAGGCCATATCTGTATATGCTAGGCTCATCAAGTTTAACCTGAGTATTCCACGTGTGCAACTATTTTGCACCCGTTGTATTTGAACATAGAGCCTATCACACCCGATCATCACGTGGTGTCTCAGCACGAAGAACTTTCGCAACAGTGCATACTCAGGGAGAACACTTCTTGATAATTAGTGAGAGATCATATTAAAATGCTACTGTCAATCAAAGCAAGATAAGATGTGATGTATGGTGGAACCCTATGGCAACGATCTTTCACGTTTGGAGTGGATCCTACGAGGAATCACGAAGAACACGCGAAAGCACAAAGGGAAAACACGGGGGAAAACGAGAGAGAATCACTACACCGACAAGGAATCAATCACACAAGTGCTAGATCACCACACATATAAGGTAGCACAAGGTTCAAGATCAACAAAGGTAAGGATACAAAGGAACCGTTCTTCTCCGCGAGGAGGCCTTGATGTTCTTCCCTAGAAAGGGGTCTTGAATCCGCTTGGGGGATCTTCTCCGAAGAGGTTGATGTAGGGTGGAATCCTATAGCGTCGATCTTTCACGTTTGGAGTGGATCCTATGGGGAATCACGAAGAACACGCGGAAGCACAAAGGGAAAACACGGGGAAAACGAGAGAGAATCACTAAACCGACAAGGAATCAATCACACAAGCGCTAGATCACCGAACACAAAGAGATACACGAGATCCAAAGTCAACAAAGGTAGAGGATACAAAGGAACCGTTCTTCTCCGCGAGGAGGCCTTGATGTTCTTCCCTAGAGAGGGGTCTTGAATCTGCTTGGGAGATCTTCTCCGAAGAGGTCGTGAACTCCGAGGAGAAGTATCCAAGTGGATGAGCAAAGGCTCTCACACAAATATGAGCTAATCCAATGCTAACCCTAACTAGGAGGAGGGGGTGTCCTATTTATAGTCTTAGTATAAAAGGGGGCGAAGTGGAGGGGTACATGGGCTTCGGCCCGAATCTGCGCGCAGACATGTATCGGACGTCCGCTGGGGGCCGGTCGTCCGGTGGCTCATGAGGGACCGGTCGTCCGGTGTCGCTGGACGTCCGCTGGAAGCTCTCTGTGAAGGGGCGCCGGATGTCCGGAAGTTTCATACTTCCGTTAATTTCCATTCTGTTGATAGGTGCCGGATGTCCGGTGCGGCCGGGCGTCCGCTCGCTGGGATGTCGCCGGACGTCCGGTCTGGACCGGTCGTCCGCTTGCTGTAGCATGCGTCTGCTGGGTCTTGGCCAGGCTGGTCATCAGGTGCCGGACGTCCGGTCGCCAGCGGTCGTCCGGTGGCTGTAACTTCGTCGGCGTCTCTTCTTCGAGGTTCTTGTACTTGGTGTCCTCGCTAGCTCTTCCGTTGGATGTGGTGGCTTCGTGGCTTTCCTCCAAGTACCTGATCATGCATAGAACACACGTTGGAGGTAGTAGCCATGTCTCACATGTAGAAAGTGAAGGTTCAGAAAGGAGCGAGTTCACCTTGTGTCCATTGGCGTCTAGTTGAGGTCTCGTCATAAGTCCTCTTAGGGTTTGGAGAGTAGTCGGAGTGTACATGGGGATGAACATGGGATGCTCCGCATCATCTCCCCCCCCCCCTTGGGAAAGATCCGACCTCGGATCGTGATCCTCATCACCATGGAAACGGTTGTCGTAGACGGACTTGTAGTTGGACGAAGTTAAAGACATGGTGCAATCCAAGTAGTCCAAGGTGTCGCTAGAGTGATAGTCATGCAAAAAGAGCAAACACAAGCAACACTCGGAAATACAATGGTTAGCGCACACAAAGTGTCCATCATGTAAGAATGAGTCCGTGCGGCAAGATTGGTCGTGACAAAGTGCATGAAGCTTATCAAGATGATCTAGAATGAGATGCAAAGCATTCATGGGAGGAATTGCAATCATTGTGCACACAAATGTGTTGTAAATATGATTAATGCAACCACGGTGCAAAATGATGTCATAGTGAGACGGTTTATCAATAGCATGAATATGGCAATGGATGCTCAACATGTGTATGTTATCATGCAATTGATGGTGGTCAAAATGATCATGATGTATGAATATGCCATCAAGGTAGATCACAACAAATTTGCTAAGGAAGTGAACAAGCTCATATATCATGGATGACATGGAAATAGATGCAACAAGACAAGCATAATGTGAGTCAATCCATGCATAGGGTGCAAACTTGTGGTGAGTATGATAAGTCCATCGAGCATGACATGTATGAGCACAATCAACAAATATGTAGGTGTTGGTGTACCAAAGCTCGATGTCGAGGCATGAGTGGAGTTTCGAAGGTGCATGCAATAAGTGCGAGGTCTCCTCAATGTGAAGGTCCATAGAGCCAATCTCCAATGTTGCTCCTCCATCCAATAGATGTAACATGTAGACAACAAGAAGGAAACAACAATGAAAGAGTGACCCATCCAATATGCCTATTTGAGGATGGCTCAAAGAGAAGGAGGTCACCTTTAGGAGTTTCTCACAGATGATGTCGTTACGCATCTTGTATGCCTTCACATACCAAATATGTCTCATGACGGTATCGCCTTGTGACTCCTTCCAAATGAACGAACATGACAAACACTCGGAAAAACAAATGAGGTTAGCGGAAGTGCAAAACCTATCATTCGTGTGGTAAGATACCCAACAAGTGTATGCATCATGCTCATCATAAGAAAGTACAAGGGAGCAACTCATAGTATGGCGACATATGATGCAAGAACAACCAAATAAAAGAGGCTCAATCAAACAAGCATGCATCACAAGTAAAGTGTCTGAGTCTCCAAGATCAATAAGCATAGCAAGTTGGCACACAATACAAGGTGATATGTGAGGTGCAACTAATGGAGACAAGAGACAATGATCATGGCAAATCAAGTGAGAGGCATGAACATATATGTCATGAACCCAAGAAAGCGAGTAAAAGTGGAACATGGGTGATGCAACATAGCAAGCAATCATAGCGATCAAGTTAAGCAAGATAGTAGTGCAAAGATGCAACGTACTAGAAAGAATCATGGCAAGCATGTCATGTGTGCAAATAGTGGGTATGAATAATTCACATGTCATAGCACAAGCATGAAAGCAAGATGTGAGGAAAATAACATGAATGTATTGGTGAGAAGCCATATGTAAATAGCAATGGGTCATCATGACTGTCCCAACACAACAATCATCAATAGCATGGGTCACATGATAAACATGGCAATAGCAACAAGGATCTCCACCAAGCATGCAAATATATTTTGAAGTAGCATAATGGTGAATCATGGGTATATGCAAGCAAGGGTCACAATTGCATGGCAAAGGCATAGGAGCAAGCATAACATGCAAAGTGAACACGGGAAAATGAGCATAAGGTGACAAGTGGTAAATAGCCCATAGCCGTGTGAGAGCCAAGTAAAAGAGATGCACGTAGTCGTTGCGTGAAGGGAACGGTGGAAAGGATAGTCCACGGGATCCCAAGTCATTGTTGCTCTCAAGAGCTCATTTCGTCAACTCTTGGGATTGAGAGGTTGACGAGTATACGTGGGTACCTACACAAAACAAAGACAAAGGGAAAATTGTGTGTGCGTGGTATATGTACACATCATCCATCATGATGCGCACATGCATGTGTCGGTTAGCACAAAATAGCCAATGCTCAAATAAATGAGATGCGTGATATAGAAACATGTCATCCATCATGAGAGGTTTGTTATTATGTATGGCATAATGGAGACTCAAAGGATGTAATGCATCATGAGAAATATCGAGAGCATTGTTGAGTCCGGAACCCTGCCCAACTTGAGGCTCAAGGGCCGAAAAGTTTCTGAATTTGGAAGCTTGGATTGCTGGACGTTGTCCAACGAATTTGGTCCGCTGCCTGACTTTAGGTTCAGTACTTGATTGAAGTCCATCCCTCCGGGGAATCCGGCATGGAGGGATCAGGAGTCCGGACATGACTGGTCTTTAATATAGAAGAGGAGTCGCCGCGTTGTTCCTCCACCACCGCAACACGGTGGGTAACCTGGGGAGAGTTAATCTCTCTTAGATCGATTTTAAGCCCAATCTGATCGTAGTCTATAGCGACTCCCAGGGCGGCGATGCGATCCAAGAGCTCGTTTATGGAAGAGAGCTCCATCGGATCCAGCTGCTCGATGGATTCCGAGTTGACGTGAAGATTGCTTTTGATGACTCGAGAGGTCATCGTCAAAGCAGCGGCCGAACAGGCGGTCATAAGAAAACCACCTAGCCGGATAGTTTGGCCGGCGGCCAAAGCTCCTTTGGCAATGGTACCGTCTTTAAAGACGGGAAGAGACATCCTTCCTGATTGTGACGGCACAGAGGAGCTCTCAATGAAAGCACCAATGTCGGTGTCAAAACCGGCGGATCTCGGGTAGGGGGTCCCGAACTGTGCGTCTAGGCGGATGGTAACAGGAGACAAGGGACACGATGTTTTTACCCAGGTTCGGGCCCTCTCCATGGAGGTGAAACCCTACTCCTGCTTGATTGATATTGATGATATGGGTAGTACAAGAGTGGATCTACCACGAGATCAAGGAGGCTAAACCCTAGAAGATAGCCTATGGTATGATTGTTGTTGTGTCCTACGGACTAAAACCCTCCGGTTTATATAGACACCGGAGAGGGCTAGGGTTACACAGAGTCGGTTACAATGGTAGGAGATCTACATATCCATATCGCCAAGCTTGCCTTCCACGCCAAGGAAAGTCCCATCCGGACACGGGACGAAGTCTTCAATCTTGTATCTTCATAGTCTTGGAGTCCGGCCGATGATGATAGTTCGGCTATCCGGACACCCCCTAGTCCGGGACTCCCTCACTAACCCTCTTTGGTGCCTATATAAACCGGAGGGTTTTAGTCCGTAGGACAATGAACAACAATCATACCATAGGCTAGCTTCTAGGGTTTAGCCTCTCTGATCTCGTGGTAGATTTGCTCTTCACTACTCATATCATCAATATCAATCAAGCAGGAGTAGGGTTTTACCTCCATCGAGAGGGCCCGAACCTGGGTAAAAACATCGTGTCCCTTGTCTCCTGTTACCATCCGCCTAGACACACAGTTCGGGACCCCCTACCCAAGATCCGCCGGTTTTGACACTGACATTGGTGCTTTCATTGAGAGTTCCTCTGTGTCGTCATCTTTAGGCCCGATGGCTCCTCCGATCATCAACAACGATGCGGTACAGGGTGAGACTTTTCTCCCCGGACAGATCTTCGTATTCGGCGGCTTTGCACTGCGGGCCAATTTGCTTGGCCATCTGGAGCATATCGAAAGCTACGCCCCTGGCCATCAGGTCAGATTTGGAAGTTTGAAATATACGGCTGACGTCCACGGAGACTTGATCTTCGACGGGTTCGAGCCACAGCCAAGCGCGCCGCACTGTCACGAGGGGCATGATTTAGCTCTGCCGCCGAACAGTGCCCTGGAGGCCGCACAAGTATCCGCTCCGACCCTTAGCTCGGAGCCGACCGCGCCGATCGAGGACTGGTGGGTGGACACCGCCTCGGGGGCTGCAATCTCTACGGCGATTGAGCCGAACACCAACCCTGTCGTTTGCGAAGCTCGTGACTCCAAGGTGCCAAACTCCGAACCCCCCGCGCCCCTGCCAATCGAATCCGATTGGGCGCCGGTTATGGAGTTCACCGCCGCAGACATCTTTCAGCACTCGCCCTTTGGTGACATCCTGAATTCACTAAAGTCTCTCTCTTTATTAGGAGAGCCCTGGCCGGATTATGGTCAGCAAGGTTGGGATGCGGAAAACGAAGAAATTCAAAGCCCACCCACCACCCACTTCGTAGCCACTGTCGAAAGTTTAAACGACGTGCTCGATTTCGACTCTGAAGACATCGACGGTGTGGACGACGATGTAGGAGATAAGAATGAACCAGCACCTATAAGGCACTGGACAGCCACCGCATCTCACGACATATACATGGTGGACACTCCTAAAGGAAGCGACAACGAGGAGCAACGGGACAACACGAGGGATCATCCCCTCGAAAAGCAGTCAAAATGGTGACGTAAGCACCGCTCAAAGTCCCGCCTCGACAAAGACAGCAGTCATTCAGACCTAGCCTTAGAGCAGGGCAAACCGGTGGACGACGAACATGCTATCAAGCAACCGTCCGAACAGGACAACCTGGATAAACAATCCGTCCTCGGCGAAGATAACAGTCCGGACGATCTCACGCCGGACAAGTTGTTGGAGCAGAAGAACCTCCACAAAAGGCTCATCGCTACTACGCGTAGCCTGAAAAAGCAGAAGCGGAAGCTCAAAACAGCGGAAGATGCGCTCAGAATCAGATGGAGCAAAGTACTCAACACCGCAGACAAATACGGCGACAGTCGCCGAACAAAGAGCTACCCGAAGCGGAAACTACTGCCCGAATTCGATGAGGAGGCCGTAGAGCCCCTGCCATCAAAAAACAAGGAGACCACCCGGTTGGATAGACAACCCCATGGCAAACATAGAGCGGCAAACGGCGCCGCACACAAGCCGGCATGCGATTCGCACACGGATTCACATCAAAAGGATGGCCCAGTTAGATCTATCTACGGGCCAAGAAAGCAAGCTCTAGTAATCAATGCAACACGTCAAGTATCCGAATATTACGGTACACCTAAATATAGGGGTGCCGCACATCCCCTATGTTTCACCGATGAGGTTCTGGATCATGAATTTCCAGCGGGATTCAAGCCCGTAAACATAGAGGCATACGATGGAACAACAGACCCTGGAGTCTGGATTGAGGACTACATCCTCCACATACACATGGCTAGAGGAGATGACCTCCACGCCATAAAATACTTACCCCTCAAGCTCAAAGGGCCAGCCCGGCATTGGCTCAAAAACCTCCCCGAAAACACCATTGGAAGTGGGGAAGAGCTCGAGGATGCTTTTCGGGCAAATTTTCAAGGGACCTATGTACGACCTCCGGATGCAGACGATTTAAGTCACATAACTCAACAACCCGGAGAGTCAGCCCGAAAATTCTGGAATAAATTCCTCACTAAAAAGAACCAAATAGTCGACTGTCCGGACGCCGAAGCCTTAGTAGCTTTCAAACACAACGTCCGAGACGAATGGCTCGCCAGACACCTCGGCCAAGAAAAGCCAAGAACAATGGCCGCATTAACAAGCCTCATGACCTGCTTTTGCGCAGGAGAGGATAGCTGACTGGCAAGATGCAGTACCAGTGACCCAAGTACATCCGAAGTCAGGGATGGAAACGGGAAACCGCGACACAGCAAAGAACAGCGCCGGACCAAGGGCAACAGCCCTAAGAGCATGGCAATCAACGCCGGATTCAAAAGCTCTCGGCAGAATCATAAAAAATTGCCCCCTTAGGATAATAGGGATGAGCTATCCAACTTAAACAAAATCTTGGACAAGATATGCCAAATCCACAGTACTCCCGAGAAGCCTGCAAACCATACCCACAGAGATTGTTGGGTCTTCAAGCAGTCCGATAAACTCAACGCCGAACACAAGGGGCTCAACACACCAAGCGAGGACGATGACAAACCCCACAAGCGGATCATCGGAAGACAAAAGAATTTCCCACAAGAAGTCAAAACAGTAAACTCACTTCACGTGAAAAAAGGGAAAAATAGAACGGTGCCCATAGAGATACGCACCATACGGCCTATCCCAAAGGAGTCCCGCCACTGGTTGTCAAAACCAATCACCTTTGACCATCAGGATTACTCTAGATGTATCCGGAATGCAGGATGGACTGCCTTGATATTAGATCCGATAATCGACGGACTCCAATTTACACAAGTCCTAATGGACGGCGGCAGTGATCTAAACCTGCTATATCAAGACACAATCCGCAAAATGGGGATAGACCCGACCAAAATTTGCCATAGCAACACTTCCTTTCAAGGGGTAATGCCAGGCCGATATGCCCATTGTACGGGCTCTCTATTGCTAGAAGTTGTGTTCGGCTCACCCGACAACTTCCGCCGCGAAAGGTTAACCTTCCACCTCGCCCCATTTACGAGTAGCTATCAAGCACTACTGGGGTGCGAAGCTTTCGCCCGCTTTAACGCAGTACCGCATTATGCATCCCTCACACTTAAAATGCCCGGTCCACGAGACTTCATCTCCTTAAAGGGGAATATCGAGTGTTCCTCGAGCGCGGAAGATTGTGTGACTGCCTTGACGGCCACACACTAAACTAGCTTCACTAATCCAAGCACCTAAACAGGTCGTTCAGACCCCGGACACGGTTAGACGAGTCCGGCGTAAACATACAGGGGCTTACCAGCCGCATACCCCCGCATTAGGGGCTCCGCGCATATACAACAAGAGACAATAAAGCTCAATTTTATTCATTTTTTGAAACATACTTTGTTTATTTAATATAACGTACATTTTCGCACGATCTTTTTCAACTAAGTTCCTCTCTTTTACAGATGAACACCGTGTGACACCCGTCCAGGATACGGCACAACGGAGACACAGGCGCAGACGTGCAGTAGGGACCCGTTGCAAGGATTCTTTTCAGATTAAGACCCTGCGTAAACCTTTTTTACTGTCTCTTGTTGATACACATCCCCTGGTTTCTTACTATAACCAAGGAGGAGCCTAGCATTTTGGCATAGGCCACGTCAGAATTTTGCGCGTACCTGGACACCAGGGGCTTATTACCAAGGGCGTTGTTCGGCCCGTTTTCATAAAGACCGAATACCTTAGGAAATGTTCGACGTCTCGAGTTAGGCCTTATATGCATCAGCTCCGAATCATGTCTTTGGTCAAATGTTGGGTTTGCCCGGCTCCTGTGTTTTGCTGTCTTACGTTCCGCTCTATTGGCTAACGCGGCACCAGGAGAACTACTACGATTGTGCCCCGGTTTGGCCAGGCGAGCACCTCAGTAGAGAAAGCCGAAAACTGACTGTCAAGATATAGCGTGAGACTGGTCAAACACTCGATGACCCGCCGGAATCTATAGGATTCCTCCGCATTGACGAAGGGCCGTTTCCCGGTTAGGCACATACGCGCCCCGAATTCAGGTGAGCGCGGTGCCCCTAGGGGCTATATTGTAGCCCCATTGTCAAACTCCTATGGCTAAGTGAAAGTGATAAAGCATTATAGTCCGGTTGCCTAGTTTGCTACGCTACCACCTCCTTTATAGGACCAAGACGTTGGATCAAGTGTGAAAATGCGCCTTTTGCAGACACCCCCGCATTATATGCGTGGGGGCTGAAGCCGAAGACTGCCATCTTTCAGGTTATATACACATATACATCAACGGCCGCACAGGAGGTATTTTAATTCTTGAAGGCACAAGTATAAAAAGCTTTTATATTTCATCAAAACATTGTTTCACAATAACACATGTTATTCGAACATAATATCCTTCGAGCACTGCGTCTCTATTAAACGAGTGCCCTGCAGAACTTCTTGAAAATAGTGCTCGACAGGTACTCGGCTTCCGTTCGAATCTTGGGTTGCAACATCGGTGGCCTTCATCTCCGCCCAGTATGTCTTGACACGGGCAAGAGCCATCCGCGCACCCTCTATGCATGCCTACCTCCTCATTGCATTGATATGCGGCACCGCACCAAGGAACTGCTGCACCAAGCCAAAATAACTCTTCGGCTCGGGCCTCTTCGGCCACAAAAGACTCACGACATCCTTCATCGCAAGTCCGGATAACCTATTCAGCTTCGCCCATTCGGCCAAGCGATCGGTTAATGGAAGTGGGCGCTCTGGACTATGGAACTGCGACCAAAAAACCTTCCCTGTTTCGTGATCCTCTTGATCTCGGAAGTGTTCGGCCGCGTCCGCCGCACTTGCCGCCAAGTCCAGATAAGCATCTTCCACACTCCACAGCCGGTCCAACTGAGCATAATTAGGGTCTAGTACTTTCCTCCGCAGCAAAAAGGGCTTTCCAGCCGCGATATCTCCGGCCTGACGCAGCTCCTCCTTCATAGCTCTCATCGCAGAGCGAGCATCCTTGGCCTCGGTAGTGGCCTTCTTCAGGTCCTCTCATACCTCCCAATCTTCTTTTTCAAGAAGCTTGCAGCGGTCGGCAGCATTCTTCAACTCCACGGCCATCTCGGCCATCTCCTTCTTGCTTCGGTAGTGAGCAGCCTATTCGGCTTTTAGCTCTTCGGCCGCCTTTAAGGCAGCCGCGTCACTCTTTCTGGCCTGCTCCTTGGCCTGGGCGAGCTCCGCCCGCAGGTTCTCCATGGCAGCAGCACCATTTGTGTCAAGCATACTTGTTGTGAGGTACGGGCATCAAGCTCCCTTACCAGGTGTCCGCGGAGAGATCACATACCTTGTGACTCGTCAAGACGCTTATTGACAAGCGCGATGTCGGCATCCGCCACGTCAAGTTGCCGCTTTAGTTCGGCAAATCCATCAGTCCGGATAGCCACCGGACACTTCGCCACCTACATAGGAAGGGCGACATATTATACCTAGGATTATGGTCCTCGGCGCATTGTCATTTTTGACAACACACCGAGTCTCAGGGGCTACTATCTACACAGGGCGCATTTTATATGCGGAACTGTCATAAGGTACATCATTTGCGTACCTCAAAACCTGTCAGTAAACTTCTGACGGCTTCATGCAATCCTCTCTCAGTGGACGAAATCCTTTCAATCACCGTACCCATTAACGCATGGTGATCTTCTGAGATAAACGCTCGCCCGAGCAGATCCTTCAGCTCCTCCGACCGTACACCATATGGTGCCGGACTCGTCCGATGGCCTTTTTCGAAGGCCGAACGCGGAGGGCTTTGAGGTGTCATACGACTACCTTCCGGCCCCGCTGGACTCGGAGAAACCCTCCGTGACGACACCTCAGGGTCGCCCGCCACGTAAGGCGGTACGGCAGGGGGAGGCGTTTCGCTCTCTATCATCTCCGGACGAAGATCCCCCGAAGATGAGGTCTGCTGAGAAGGGCTGAGATCCAAACTACAAGGTGAAATTTCGGTTATCACAAATAGGGTAGAGATATCCTTTATTTTAAAAAAGAACTCCCCTTTTTACTTACGGCTCGGTGGAGGGCTGATCCCCTTGGGGGCGTAATGCGGCCGAGGCATCTCTCGGCGCCGGACCCTCTGACGAAGATTTCTTCCCCCGCTTTGAGACCATGGTCTCCGGGTCTTCAGAGGCGGTCCTCTTCTTCCCTTGGATGGAGGGATTCTCGATCCCTCCTTTCCTGGCAGCCTCCTTCGCGGAGGCGGTAGCTTCCTTGTTCCCCCCTTCACCTTCTACCGAAGGCGCAACCTCCAGCATCCTGGTTAACACGGGATCCGGCGTGGTCTCGGGGAGAGGGGCCGGACACCTGATTAACTTTGCTTTCGCTATCCTCTCCTGTTCAAGGGACATCTCTTTTAAAGGGCAAGTTTGTAATAAATATAGGATAGCGTGTCTGGGTATAGGGCTACTTACTTGAGTATCCGGGCGATTGCAGCTCAGACATGCGTCCTCGGTCAAGTCCGGACACATCTCTTGTGATCCGAAGAAAAGCTTGTACATCTCCACGGGCGTCGCGCCCATAAAATGTTGGAGAGCTCGTGGTCCCTCCGGGTTAAATTCCCACAGGCAGAGGGGGCGACGTCTGCAGGGCAGGATGCGACGAATCAGCATGACCTGCGCCACTACGACCAAAGTGATCTCTCTCTCTCTCTAGGAGGTCTCGAATGCGGCCCTGCAGCAAGGGCACGTCCTTGGACGGCCCCCAGTCAAGCCCTTTATTGACCCATGACGCCAGCCACGGTGGAGGACCCAGGCGAAAGGCAGGTGGCGCCACCCATTTGGTGCCCCTGGGAGCTGTGATATAAAACTACTCTTGTTGCCATAAACTAAGCTCCTCTTGAAAAGAGCCCTCGGGCCACGGAGCATCAGCATTCTTGCTTATAACAGCCCCTCCGCACTCTGCATGTTGCCCCTTGATCACCTTCAGCTCCACTTTGAAGGTCTTGAGCCACAATCCGAAGTGAGGGGTAATGCGGAGGAAGGCTTCGCACATGACAATGAACGATGAGATGTGGAGGATGGACTCCGGATCCAAGTCGTGAAATTCCAACCCATAGTAAAACAGGAGCCCCCTTACGAAGGGGTCCGTCGGGAAGCTTAACCCCCGAAGGAAGTGAGACGCGAACACCACGCTTTCACCAGGCTTGGGAGTGGGAATAACTTGCCCTTGGGCAGGTAGCCTATGCGAAATTTCGCCGGTTAAATACCTGGCATCTCTTAGCTTTTGTTGGGGAACGTAGTAATTTCAAAAAATTTCCTACGCACACGCAAGATCATGGTGATGCATAGCAACGAGAGGGGAGAGTGTTGTCTACGTACCCTCGTAGACCGAAGCAGAAGCGTTGACGCAACGTAGAGGAAGTAGTCGTACGTCCTCCCGGTCCGACCGATCCAAGCACCGTTACTCCGGCACCTCCGAGTTCTTGACACACGTACAGCTCGATGACGCACCCCGATCTCCGATCCAGCAGAGGCACGGGGAGGAGTTCCGTCAGCACGACGGCGTGGTGACAATCTTGATGTTCTCCTGTCGCAGGGCTTCGCCTAAGCACCGCTACAATATGACCGAGGTGTAATATCGTGGAGGGGGGCACCGCACACGGCTAAGGAACGATCTCAATGATCAACTTGTGTGTCTAGGGTGCCCCCTACCCCCGTATATAAAGGAGGGAGGGAGGAGGAGGCCGGCCCAAGGGGGAGGCGCGCCCTAGGGGGGCAAAACCTACTCCAAGTAGGTTTGCCCCCCCCCCCTTTCCTATTCGGAGTAGGAGAAGGAAGGAAGAGGGGGGAGGAGAGAAGGAAAGGGGGGGGGGGGCGGCCCCCCTCCCAATTTGGATTGGGCTTGGGGGGGCGCGCCCCTCCCTTGCTCCTTCTCCCTCCCTTCCACTAAGGCCCAATAAGGCCCATATACTTACCGGGGGTTCCGGTAACCTCCCGGAGCTCCGGTATATTTCCAATCTCACCCGGAACCTTTCCGGTGTCCAAATATATCCGTCCAATATATCAATCTTTATGTCTCGACCATTTAGAGACTCCTCGTCATGTCCGTGATCACATTCGGGACTCCGAACAACCTTCGGTACATCAAAATACATAAACTCATAATGAAACTGTCACCGAAACCTTAAGCGTGCGGACCCTACGGTTCGAGAACAATGTAGACATGACCGAGACATGTCTCCGGTCAATAAACAATAGCGGGACCTGGATGCCATATTGGTTCCTACATATTCTACGAAGATCTTTATCGGTCAAACCGCATAACAACATACTTTGTTCCCTTTGTCATCGGTATGTTACTTGCCCGAGATTCGATCGTCGGTATCCAATACCTAGTTCAATCTCGTTACCGGCAAGTCTCTTTACTCGTTCCGTAATACATCATCTCACAACTAACTCATTAGTTGAAATGCTTGCAAGGCTTAAGTGATGTGTATTACCGAGAGGGCCCAGAGATACCTCTCCGACATTCGGAGTGACAAATCATAATCTCGAAATACGCCAACTCAACAAGTACCTTTGGAGACACCTGTAGAGCACCTTTACAATCACCCAGTTACGTTGTGACGTTTGGTAGCACACAAAGTGTTCCTCCGGTAAACGGGAGTTGCATAATCTCATAGTCATAGGAACATGTATAAGTCATGAAGAAAACAATAGCAACATACTAAACGATTGGGTGCTAAGCTAACGGAATGGGTCATTTCAATCAGATCATTCAACTAATGATGTGACCTTGTTAATCAAATAACAACTCTTTGTCCATGGTTAGGAAACATAACCATCTTTGATTAACAAGCTAGTCAAGTAGAGGCATACTAGTGACACTCTGTTTGTCTATATATTCACACATGTATTATGTTTCCGATTAATACAATTCTAGCATGAATAATAAACATTTATCATGATATAAGGAAATAAATAATAACTTTATTATTGCCTCTAGGGCATATTTCCTTCAGTCTCCCACTTGCACTAGAGTCAATAATCTAGATCACATCACCATGTGATTCACATCGATAGTTAACATCATCATGTGATTAACACCCATAGTTCACATCGCCATGTGACCAACATCCAAAGGGTTTACTAGATTCAGTAATCTAGTTCACATCGCTATGTGATTAACACCCAAAGATTACTAAGGTGTGATCATGTTTTGCTTGTGAGAGAATCTTAGTCAACAGGTCTTTCACATTCAGATCCGTTATGTATTTTGCAATTTTCTATGTCTACAATGCTCTGCACGGAGCTACTCTAGCTAATTGCTCCCACTTTCAATATGTATCTAGATCGAGACTTAGAGTCATCCAGATCGGTGTCAAAACTTGCATCGACGTAACCCTTTACGACGAACCTTTTGTCACTTCCATAATCGAAAAACATATCCTTATTCCACTAAGGATAATTTTGACTGATGTCCAGTGATCTACTCCTAGATCACTATTGTCTCCCTTGCCAAACTCAGTGCAGGGTATACAATAGATCTGGTACACAGCATGGCATACTTTATAGAACCTATGGCCAAGGCATAGGGAATGACTTTCATTCTCTTTCTATCTTCTGACGTGGTCGGGTTTTGAGTCTTACTCAATTTCACACCTTGTAACACAGGCAAGAACACTTTCTTTGACTGTTCCATTTTGAACTACTTCAAAATCTTGTCAAGGTATGTACTCATTGAAAAAACTTATCAAGCGTCTTAAGCTATCTCTATAGATCTTAATGCTCAATATGTAAGCAGCTTCACCGAGGTCTTTCTTTGAAAAACTCCTTCCAAACACTCCTTTATGCTTTGCAGAATAATTCTACATTATTTCCGATCTACAATATGTCATTCACATATACTTATCAGAAATGTTGTAGTGATCCCACTCACTTTCTAGTAAATACAGGCTTCACTGCAAGTCTGTATAAACTACATGCTTTGATCAACTTATCAAAGCGTATATTCCAACTCCGAGATGCTTGCACCAGTCCATAGATGGATCGCTGGAGCTTGCATATTTTGTTATCACCTTTAGGATCGACAAAACCTTCTGGTTGCATCATATACAACTATTCTTTAATAAATCCATTAAGGAATGCAGCTTTGTTCATCCATTTGCCAGATTTCATAAAATGCGGTAATTGCTAACATGATTCGGACAGACTTAAGCATCGATACGAGTGAGAAAATCTCATTGTATTCAACACCTTGAACTTGTCGAAAAACCTTTTTGTGACAGGTCGAGCTTTGTAGATAGTAACACTACTGTCGACGTCTGTCTTCCTCTTAAAGATCCATTTATTTTCTATGGCTTGCCGATCATCGGGCAACTCCACCAAAGTCCACACTTTGTTCTCATACATGGATCCCATCTCAGATTTCATGGCCTTAAGCCATTTTGCGGAATCTGGGCTCATCATCGCTTCCTCATAGTTCGTAGGTTCATCATGATCTAGTAGAATGACTTCCAAAATAGGATTACCGTACCACTCTGGTGCGGATCTTACTCTGTTCGACCTACGAGGTTCTGTATTAACTTGATCTGAAGTTCTATGATCATCATCATCAACTTCCTCACTAGTTGGTTTTGACGTCACAGAAACCGGTTCCTGTGATGTATTATTTTCCAACAAGGGAGTAGGTACAGTTACCTCATCAAGTTCTACTTTCCTCCCACTCACTTCTTTCGATAGAAACTCCTTCTCTAGAAAGGATCCATTTATTAGCAACGAATGTTTTGCCTTCGGATCTGTGATAGAAGGTGTACCCAACAATTTCCTTTGGGTATTCTATGAAGAAGCACTTCTCCGATTTGGGTTTGAGCTTATCAGGATGAAACTTTTTCACATAAGCATCGCAGCCCCAAACTTTAAGAAACGACAACTTTGGTTTCTTGCTAAACCACAGTTCATATAGTGTTGTCTCAACGGATTTAGATGGTGCCTTATTTAACGTGAATGCAGTTGTCTCTAATGCATGATCCCAAAACGATATTGGTAAATCGGTAAGAAACATCATAGATTGTACTATATCCAATAAAGTACGGTTATGACGTTCGGACACACCATTATGATGTGGTGTTCCAGGTGGCATGAATTTGTGAAACTATTCCACATTGTCTTAATTGAAGACCAAACTCGTAACTCAAATATTTGTCTCCGCGATCAGATCGTAGAAACTTTATTTTTCTTGTTACGATGATTTTTCCACTTCACTCTGAAATTCTTTGAACCTTTCAACTATTTCAGACCTATGTTTCATCAAGTAGATATACCCATATCTGCTCAAATCATCTTGTGAAGGTCAGAAAATAACGATACTTGCCACGAGCATCAAGCACTCATTGGATCGCATACATCGGTATGTATTATTTCCAATAAGTCAGTAGCTTGTTCCATTGTTCCGGAGAACGGAGTTTTAGTCATCTTGCCCAAAAGGCACGGTTCGCAAGCGTCAAGTGATTCATAATCAAGTGATTCCAAAATCCCATCAGCATGGAGTTTCTTCATGCGCTTTACACCAATATGACCTAAACGGCAGTGCCACAAATAAGTTGCACTATCATTATTAACTTTGCATCTTTTGGTTTCAATATTATGAATATGCGTATCACTAAGATCGAGATCCAATGAACCATTTTCATTGGGTGTGTAACCATATAAGGTTTTATTCATGTAAACAGAACAACAGTTTATTCTCTTACTTAAATGAATAACCGTATTGCAATAAACATGATCAAATCATATTCATGCTCAACGCAAACACCAAATAACATTTATTTAGGTTCAACACTAATCCCGAAAGTATAGGGAGTGTGCGATGATGATCATATCAATCTTGAAACTACTTTCAACACACATCGTCACTTCACCCTTAACTAGTTTCTGTTTATTCTGCAACTCCCGTTTCGAGTTACTACTCTTAGTAACTGAACCAGTACCAAATACCGAGGGGTTGCTATAAACACTAGTAAAGTACACATCAATAACATGTATATCAAATATACCTTTGTTTACTTTGCCATCCTTCTTATCCGCCAAATACTTGGGGTAGTTCTGCTTCCAGTAACCAGTCCCTTTGCAGTAGAAGCACTTAGTCTCAGGCTTAGGTCCAGACTTGGGATTCTTCACTTGAGCAGCAACTTGCTTGCCGTTCTTCTTGAAGTTCCCTTCTATCCCTTTGCCCTTTTCTTGAAACGAGTGGTCTTGTTAACCATCAACACTTGATGTTCTTTCTTGATTTCTACCTTCATCGATTTCATCATCATGAAAAACTCGCGAATTATTTTCATCATCCCTTGCATACTATAGTTCATCATGAAGTTCTACTAACTTGGTGATGGTGACTAGAGAATTCTGTCAATCACTATCTTATCTGGAAGATTAACTCCCACTTGATTCAAGCGATTGTAGTACCCAGACAATCTGAGCACTTGCTCATTAGTTGAGCGATTCTCCTCCATCTTTTAGCTATAGAACTTGTTGGAGACTTCATATCTCTTAACTCGGGTATTTGCTTGAAATATTAACTTCAACTCCTGGAACATCTCATATGGTCCATGATGTTCAAACATCTTTGAAGTCCCGATTCTAAGCCATAAAGCATGGTGCACAAAACTATCAAGTAGTCATCATATTGAGCTAGCCAAACGTTCATAACGTCTGCATCTGCTTCTGCAATAGGTCTGTCACATAGCGGTGCATTAAGGACATAATTCTTCTGTGCAGCATTGAGGATAAACCTCAGATCGCAGATCCAATCCGCATCATTGCTACTAACATTTTTCAACACAATTTTCTCTAGGAACATATGAAAATAAACATATGAAAGCAACAACGCGAGCTATTGATCTACAACATAATTTGCAAAATACTACCAGGACTAAGTTCATGATAAATTTAAGTTCAATTAATCATATTACTTAAGAACTCCAACTTAGACAGACATCTCTCTAGTCATCTAAGTGATCACGTGATCCAAATCAACTAAACCATAACCGATCATCACGTGAGATGGAGTAGTTTTCAATGGTGAACATCTTATGTTGATCATATCTACTATATGATTCACGCTCGACCTTTCGGTCTCCGTGTTCCGAGGCCATATCTGCATATGCTAGGCTCGTCAAGTTTAACCTGAGTATTCCGCGTGTGCAAAACTGGCTTGCACCCGTTGTAGATGGACGTAGAGCTTATCACACCTGATCATCACGTGGTGTCTGGGCACGACGAACTTTGGCAACGGTGCATACTCAGGGAGAACACTTCTTGATAATTTTTAGTGAGAGATCATCTTAAAATGCTACCGTCAATCAAAGCAAGATAAGATGCATAAAGGATAAACATCACATGCAATCAATATAAGTGATATGATATGGCCATCATCATCTTGTGCTTGTGATCTCCATCTTCGAAGCACCATCATGATTACCATCGTCACCGGCGCGACACCTTGATCTCCATCGTAGCATCGTTGTCGTTTATGCCGTCTATTGCTTCTACGACTATCGCTACCGCTTAGTGATAAAGTAAAGCAATTACAGGGCGTTTGCATTTCATACAATAAAGCGACAACCTTATGGCTCCTGCCAGTTGCCGATAATTTCGGTTACAAAACATGATCATCTCATACAATAAAATATAGCATCATGTCTAGGCCATATCACATCACAACATGCCCTGCAAAAACAAGTTAGACGTCCTCTACTTTGTTGTTGCAAATTTTACGTGGCTGCTACGGGCTTAAGCAAGAACCAATCTCACCTACGCATCAAAACCACAATGATAGTTTGTCAAGTTGATGCTGTTTTAACCTTTGCAAGGACCGGGCGTAGCCACACTCGGTTCAACTAAAGTTGGAGAAACTGACACCCGCTAGTCACCTGTGTGCAAAGCACGGCGGTAAAACCAGTCTCGCGTAAGCGTGCGCGTAATGTCGGTCCTGGCCGCTTCATCCAACAATACCGCCGAACCAAAGTATGACATGCTGGTAAGCAGTATGACTTATATCGCCCACAACTCACTTGTGTTCTACTCGTGCATATAACATCAAACCATAAAAACCTAGGCTCGGATGCCACTGTTGGGGAACGTAGTAATTTCAAAAAATTTCCTACGCACACACAAGATCATGGTGATGCATAGCAACGAGAGGGGAGAGTGTTGTCTACGTACCCTCGTAGACCGAAGCGGAAGCGTTGACGCAACGTAGAGGAAGTAGTCGTACGTCCTCCCGGTCCGACCGATCCAAGCACCGTTACTCCGGCACCTCCGAGTTCTTGACACACGTACAGCTCGATGACGCACCCCGATCTCCGATCCAGCAGAGGCGCGGGGAGGAGTTCCGTCAGCACGACGGCGTGGTGACGATCTTGATGTTCTCCTGTCGCAGGGCTTCGCCTAAGCACCGCTACAATATGACCGAGGTGTAATATCATGGAGGGGGGCACCGCACACGGCTAAGGAACGATCTCAATGATCAACTTGTGTGTCTAGGGTGCCTCCCTACCCCCGTATATAAAGGAGGGAGAGAGGAGGAGGCCGGCCCAAGGGGGAGGCGCGCCCTAGGGGGGCAAACCTACTCCAAGTAGGTTTGGCCCCCCTTTCCTATTCGGAGTAGGAGAAGGAAGGAAGAGGGGGGAGGAGAGAAGGAAAGGGGGGGCGGCCCCCCTCCCAATTCGGATTGGGCTTGGGGGGGCGCGCCCCCTCCCTTGCTCCTTCTCCCTCCCTTCCACTAAGGCCCAATAAGGCCCATATACTTACCGGGGGGTTCCGGTAACCTCCCGGAGCTCCGGTATATTTCCAATCTCACCCGGAACCTTTCCGGTGTCCAAATATATCCGTCCAATATATCAATCTTTATGTCTCGACCATTTCGAGACTCCTCGTCATGTCCGTGATCACATCCGGGACTCCAAACAACCTTCGGTACATCAAAATACATAAACTCATAATGAAACTGTCATCGAAACCTTAAGCGTGAGGACCCTACGGTTCGAGAACAATGTAGACATGACCGAGACATGTCTCCGGTCAATAACCAATAGCGGGACCTGGATGCCCATATTGGTTCCTACATATTCTACGAAGATCTTTATCGGTCAAACCGCATAACAACATACTTTGTTCCCTTTGTCATCGGTATGTTACTTGCCCGAGATTCGATCGTCGGTATCCAATACCTAGTTCAATCTCGTTACCGGCAAGTCTCTTTACTCGTTCCGTAATACATCATCTCACAACTAACTCATTAGTTGAAATGCTTGCAAGGCTTAAGTGATGTGTATTATCGAGAGGGCCCAGAGATACCTCTCCGACATTCGGAGTGACAAATCCTAATCTCGAAATACGCCAACTCAACAAGTACCTTTGGAGACACCTGTAGAGCACCTTTATATTCACCCATTTACGTTGTGACATTTGGTAGCACACAAAGTGTTCCTCCTGTAAACGGGAGTTGCATAATCTCATAGTCATAGGAACATGTATAAGTCATGAAGGAAGCAATAGCAACATACTAAACGATCGGGTGCTAAGCTAACGGAATGGTTCATGTCAATCAGATCATTCAACTAATGATGTGACCTTGTTAATCAAATAACAACTCTTTGTCCATGGTTAGGAAACATAACCATCTTTGATTAACAAGCTAGTCAAGTAGAGGCATACTAGTGACACTCTGTTTGTCTATATATTCACACATGTATTATGTTTCCGGTTAATACAATTCTAGCATGAATAATAAACATTTATCATGATATAAGGAAATAAATAATAACTTTATTATTGCCTCTAGGGCATATTTCCTTCAGCTTTAGCACGTCTTCTTCTGTAACGGAGGAAGGCATCCACCGGCCTTGCTGGTCGGAGCCGGACATCATCGAAGGTCCGAAGCGCCTGAATCTGGAGCTTTGGGTGTTGGAACTCGAGGCGAGGGGCGGATTCGATTGAGATTGAAAGAAGGGAGTGGAGACTTGGTCTCTTTATAAAGAGGTTGAATACCAAGAGCCTCCCCCGTGACCGTTTGGGGCTCGCCATCGATAGAGGAGACGTGCCAACGGGTGCGGTTGGGTTACCCACGCCCGTATTGATGAGAATCCCGGAATAAGGGGACATGATTTCTGCTTTGACAAGACGTGCCAAGGAAACCGCCTCGCTAAACACGCTGAGGTGGAACAGTAAAAACGATTCGAATAAAGGCTTGGTCGTGGTGTGATGTCACGCCACGGAATACGTCAGCAGATTGAATTTGTGTAAATATTATACTCTCTACGGTGGTATGTGGATCTTATTTTGCAGAGCCGGACACTATCCTTGTGTTCAAAATCTTCTATGAAGTATTCGGAGGAGGAACCCGCCTTGCAATGCCGAAGACAATATGCGTGCCGGACTCGTCGTCATTGAAGCCTGGTTCAGGGGCTACTGAGGGAGTCCCGGACTAGGGGGTGTCCGGATAGCCGAACTATCATCTTCGGCCGGACTCCTGGACTATGAAGATACAAGATTGAAGACTTCGTCCCATGTCCGGATGGGACTTTCCTTGGCGTGGAAGGAAAGCTTGGCAATATGGATATGTAGATCTCCTACCATTGTAACCGACTCTGTGTAACCCTAACCCTCTTTGGTGCCTATATAAACCGGAGGGTTTTAGTCCGTAGGACAATGAACAACAATCATACCATAGGCTAGCTTCTAGGGTTTAGCCTCTCTGATCTCGTGGTAGATCTACTCTTGTACTACCCATATCATCAACATCAATCAAGCAGGAGTAGGGTTTTACCTCCATCGAGAGGGCCCGAACCTGGGTAAAAACATCGTGTCCCTTGTCTCCTGTTACCATCTGCCTAGACGCACAGTTCGGGACCCCCTACCCAAGATCCGCCTGTTTTGACACCGACGGCAACCATCATATACACTTCAATATAATTGAGCAGGACGTAGGTTTTAGCTCTTCGAGAGGGCCCGAACCTGGGTAAATATCGTCTCCTTCATCCCTTGTTCCCCATTGATCCAAGATCCACAGCTCGGGACCCCTTACCCAAGATCCGTGGGTTTTGACACCGACACATCGTTCCTCTAATTCATTTTTGGTATAGAAAGAATTTATTTTTTGTTTTATGTATTCGTTAGGGTAATAGTGTACACCCAAATTCATTCTTGCATGGAAAGAAATTTGTATTTTGTTTGTAACTTTTGTAATTATGAGTTTAGGTTTTCATTTAGCTCTTTGATTTTTGTATTATGTATTGATTTAGGTTCTCTATTCGTGAGGTGTCGGTGTCAAAACTGGCAGATCTCGGGTAGGGGGGCCGAGCATTTAGATCAGATCAGTGGGTAAAAAGAGAGAACACACAGAGTTTACCCAGGTTCGGGCACTCTCTATGGAGGTAAAACCTTATGTCATGCTCTTGCTTACATTATGGAAGTATCAAGTGCTACCTCTTGAGCACTACGTTGGATTTCCCCGAAGAGGAGAGGATGATGCAGTAAAGTAGCATAAGTATTTCCCTCAGTTTTTGAGAACCAAGGTATCAATCCAGTAGGAGACCACGCACAAGTCCCTCGTACCTACACAAAACGATAGCAACTCGCAACCAACGCTTAGGGGTTGTCAATCCCTTCATGGTCACTTACGAGAGTGGGATCTGATAGAGATAATATTTTTGGTATTTTTGATAGGTAGATGAAAAGTAAAAAGTAAAGGCAAAGTAGAAACAAAGCAAGTAAATAAAGTGATATAGATTGATATGATGAGAATAGACCCGGGGGCCATAGGTTTCACTAGTGGCTTCTCTCAAGAGCATAAGTATTCTACGGTGGGTGAACAAATTACTATTGAGCAATTGACAGAATTGAGCATAGTTATGAGTATATCTAGGCAATGATCATGTATATAGGCATCACGTCCAAAACAAGTAGATCGAAACGATTCTGCATCTACTACTATTACTCCACTCATCGAACGCTATCCAGCATGCATCTAGAGTATTAAGTTAAAAACAGAGTGACGCCGTAAGCAAGATGACATGATGTAGAGGGATAAATTCATGCAATATGATAAAAACCCCATCTTGTTATCCTCGATGGCAACAATACAATACGTGCCTTGCTGCCCCTTCTGTCGCTGGGTAAGGACACCGCAAGATTGAAACCAAAGCTAAGCACTTCTCCCATTGCAAGAACTACCAATCTAGTTGTCCAAACCAAAAAGGATAATTCAAAGAGACTTGGAAAGATGACTCAATCATACATAAAAGAATTCAGAGAACAATCAAATATTTTCCATAGATAATACTGGATCATAAACCCACAATTCATCGATCTCAACAAACACACCGCAAAAAGAAGATTACATCAAATAGATCTCCACGAGAGAGGGGGAGAACATTGTATTGAGATCCAAAAAGAGAGAAGAAGCCATCTAGCTACTAGCTATGGACCCGAAGGTCTGAAGTAAACTATTCACACTTCATTGGAGGGGCTATGGTGATGATGTAGAAGCCCTCCGTGGTGGATGCCCCCTCCGGCGGAGCTCCAAAACAGGCCCCAAGATGGGATCTCATGGATAAAGAAGGTTGCGGCGGTGGAATTAGGTTTTTGGCTCCTCTCCTGATCGTTCGGGGATACGTAGGTATATATAGGAGGAAGGAGTACGTCGGTGGAGCTCCGAGGGGCCCACGAGGTAGGGGGGCGCGCCCAGGGGGGCGCGCCCACCACCCTCGTGACCTCCTCGGAGACTTCTTAGAGTAGGGTCCAAGTCTCCTGGATCACGTTCGGTTGGAAAATCATGATCCCGAAGGTTTCATTCCGTTTGGACTCGGTTTGATATTATGTTTCTTCGAAATACTGAAAAAGGCAAAAAACAGCAATTCTGGGTTGGGCCTCCGGTTAATAGGTTAGTCCCAAAAATAATATAAAAGTGGAAAAAACAGCCCAATATTGTCCAAAACAGTAGATAAAGTAGCATGGAGCAATCAAAAATTATAGATATGTTGGAGACGTATCAGGCATCCCCAAGCTTAATTCCTGCTCGTCCTCGAGTAGGTAAATGATAAAAAAAGAATTTTTGATGCGGAGTGATACTTTGGCATAATTTCAATGTAAATCTCCTTAATTGTGATATGAATATTCAGATCCAAAAGATTCAAGACAAAAGTTTATATTGACACGAAAATAATAATACTTCAAGCATACTAATCAAAGCAGTCATGTCTTCTCAAAATAACATGGCAAAAGAAAGTTCATCCCTACAAAATCATATAGTTAGGCTATGCTTCATTTTTGTCACACAAAGATGTTCCCAACTTCTATACCCCCGATGACAAGCCAACCAATTGTTTCATACTTAAATAATCTCAAACTTTTTCAACCTTCATGCAATACATGAGCGTGAGCCATGGATATAGCACTATGGGTGGAATAGGATATGATGATGGGGATTGTGTGGAGAAGACAAAAAAGGAGAAAGTCTCATATTGACGAGGCTAATCAACGGGCTATGGAGATGCCCATCAATTGATGTCAACATGAGGAGTAGGGATTGCCATGCAACGGATGCACTAGAGCTATGAATGCTCAACAAAAACAAAACTAGTGGGTGTGCATCCAACTCGCTTGCTCACGAAGACCTAGGGCATTTGAGGAAGCCCATCGTAGGAATATACAAGCCAAGTTCTATAATGAAAAATTCCCACTAGTATGAAAAGACAACTTATGAGACTCACTACATGAGGAACAAGGTGCTATTTTGAAGCACAATATATGAGACTCACTACATGAAGAACAGGGTGCTACTTTGAAGCACAAGTGTGGAAAAAGAGATAGTAGCATTGCCCCTTTTTTTGGGCCTTTCTTTTTTTTGGCCTTTCTTTTTTGGGGGGCAATGCTCTAATAATGATGATCATCACACTGCTATTGATTACAACATAAGGATTACAACTCGAAACTTAGAACAAGATATGACTCTATATGAATGCCTCCGGCGGTGTACCGGGATGGTGCAATGAATCAAGAGTGACATGTATGGAAAATAATGCATGGTGGCTTTGCCACAAATACGATGTCAACTACATGATCATGCAATGGCAATATGACAAAAGTAATGTATGTCATGATGATGATGATGGAAGTTGCATGGCAATATATCTTGGAATGGCTATGGAAATGCCATGATAGGTAGGTATGGTGGCTGTTTTGAGGAAGATATAAGGAGGTTTATGTGTGATAGAGTATATCGTATCACGGGGTTTGGATGCACCGGCGAAGTTTGCGCCAACTCTCAAGGTGAGAAAGGGCAATGCACGGTACCGAAGAGGCTAGCAAAGGCGGAAAGGTGAGAGTGCGTATAATCCATGGACTCAACATTAGTCAAAAGAACTCATATACTTATTGAAAAAATTTAGAAGTCATCAAAAATTCAAGTACTACACGCATGCTCCTAGGGGGATAGATTAGTAGGAAAAGACCATCGCTCGTCCCCGACCGCCACTCATAAGGATGCACAAGCCAGGTACTCTTCATGTTTCAAATTTGTTACACAACTTTAACCATACGTGCATGCTACGGGATTTGCAAACTTCAACACAAGTATTTCTCAAATTAATAATCACCCAACTAGCACGACTTTGATATTATCACCTCCATATCTCAAAACAATTATCAAGCATCAAACTTATCTTAGTATTCAACTCACTCAAAAGAAAGTTTCACATATCTTGAACACCAAGTATATTAACATTAAGCAAATTACCATGCTATTAAAGACTCTCAAAATAATCTAAGTGAAGCATGAGAGATCAATAGTTTCTTTAAAACAAATCCACCACCGTTCTCTAAAAGATCTAAGTGAAGCACTAGAGCAAAAATTATCGCGCTCAAAAGATATAAGTGAAGTACTATGAGCAAAACTATCAAGCTCAAAAGATATAAATGAAGCACATAGAGTATTCTAACAAATTCCAAATCATGTATGGCTATCTCAAAAGATGTGTACAGCAAGGATGATTGTGGTAACTAACAATCAAAGACACAAATAATACAAGACGCTCCAAGCAAAACACATATCATGTTGGTGAATAAAAATATAGCTCCAAGTAAATTACCGATGGAAGTGGACGAAAGAGGGGATGCCTTCCGGGGCATCCCCAAGCTTTGAATTTTTGGTGTCCTTGGATTATCTTGGGGGTGCCATGGGCATCCCCAAGCTTAGTCTCTTGCCACTCCTTGTTCCATAATCCATCAAAAGAATTCACCCAAAACTTGAAAACTTCACAACACAAAACTCAACAGAAATCTCGTGAGCTCCGTTAGAGAAAGAAAACAAAAGACTACTTCAAGGTACTGTAATGAACTCATTAGTTATTTATATTGGTGTTAAAACTACTGTATTCCAACTTCTCTATGGTTTATAAACTAATTTACTAGCCATAGATTCATCAAAATAAGCGAACAACACACGAAAAACAGAATCTGTCAAAAACAGAACAGTCTGTAGCAATCTGTAACTAACGCAAACTTCTGGAACTTTAAAACTTCTACAAAAATAGGAAGTCCTGTACAATTTGTTTATTGATCAGAAGCAAAAATAATCAACGCAAAAGCACGTTCCTGTGATTTATCATAACTAAATTCATGCACGCAAAGTTTCTGTTTTTCAGCAGAATCAGATCAACTATCATCGTAGGTTATCCTATAGGTTCTACTTGGCACAAACACTAATTAAAACATAAAACCACATCCAAACTGAAGGTAGATGGATTATTTATTCCTAAACAGAATAAAAAACAAAAAACATAAAATAAAATTGGGTTGCTTCCCAACAAGCGCTATCGTTTAACGCTCCTAGCTAGGCATAAAAGCAAGGATAGATCTAGGTATTGCCATCTTTGGTAGGCAATCCATAAATGGCTCTCATTATAGATTTATATGGTAATTTTATTTTCTTTCTAGGGAAGTGTTACATACCCTTCTGTAAGGGAAATTGGAATCTAATATTCCCTTCCTTCATATCAATAATTGCACCAATCGTTCTAAGGAAAGGTCTACCAAGAATAATAGGACATGAAGGATTGCAATCTATATCAAGAACGATAAAATATACGGGCACATAATTCCTATTTGCAACAATAAGAAAATCATTAATTCTTCCCATAGGTGTTTTAATAGTGGAATCTGCAAGATGCAAGTTTAGAGAGCAATCATCAAAATCATGGAAATCTAGCAAATCACATAAAGTTTTGGGTATAGTAGAGACACTAGCACCCATATCACACAAAGCATGAAATTTAAAATCTTTAATCTTAATTTTAATAGTAGGTTCCCACTCATCATAGAGTTTTCTAGGGATAGAAACTTTCAACTCAAGTTTTTCTTCATAAGATTGCATCAAAGCATCAACAATATGTTCGGTAAAGGCTTTATTTTGACTATACGCATGAGGAGACTCTAGCATGGATTGCAACAAGGAAATACAACCAATCAAAGAGCAATTTTCATAATTAAATTCCTTGAGATCCAAAATAGTGGGTTTAGGAACATCACGGTTTTTATTTATTTCAATCCCACTTTCATCAATTTCATCATCAAGATCTAGAAACTCTGAATTCTTAGAATGCCTTCTAGGTAAAGGAAGATAATCTTCAAATTCATCAAGATTCATATTGCAAAACAAAGATTTAATGGGGGACACATCAATAACTTTTAGATCTTCATCTTGATTTTCATAGGAATTGGAAGAACACGCTTTAATAAAGGCATCTTTGGAAGCACGCATCCTAGCAGTTCTTTCCTTGCACTCATCAATGGAAATTCTCATGGCTTTGAGAGACTCATTAATATCATGCTTAGGAGGAATAGATCTAAGCTTTAAATAGTCAATTTCAAGATAAATTCTATCAACATTCCTAGCCAAATCGTCAACTTTAAGCAATTTCTCTTCAAGCAAAGCATTAAAATTCTTTTGTGAATTCATAAACTCTTTAACACTACTCTCAAATTCAGAGGGCATCTTATTAAAATTTCCATAAGAGTTATTGTAGGAATTTCCATAATTATTAGAAGGATTACTAGGATAAGGCCTAGGATTAAAATTCCCTCTATAAGCGTTGTTTCCAAAACTATTCAACAAAATTCACATCCATAGATTCATTATTATTCTCAAGCAAAGTATATAAAGGCATATCATTGGGATCAAGAGGAGTATTTTTAGGAGCAAACATCTTCATAAGTTCATCCATCTTTTCACTCAAAACATTGATTCTTCTATAGCATGCACTTTCTTACTAGAAGATCTTTCGGTGTGCCATTGAGAATAATTAGCCATAATATTATCAAGCAATTTGGTAGCATCCCCTAATGTCATTTCCATAAAAGTGCCTCCCGCGGCCGAATCTAAAAGATTTCTAGAAGCAAAATTCAATCCAGCATAAAAAATTTGTATGATCATCCATAAATTCAAACCATGAGTAGGGCAATTGCGAAGCATTAATTTCATTCTTTCCCAAGATTGGGAAACATGCTCATGATCAAGTTGTTTAAAATTCATGATGTCGTTCCTAAGAGTGATAATCTTAGTGGGAGGAAAATACTTAGAGATAAAAGCATCTTTGCACTTGTTCCAAGAATCAATACTATTTTTAGGCAAAGATGAAAACCAAACTTTAGCACGATCACTAAGTGAAAACGGAAATAACTTCAATTTGACAATATTGTTATCCGTATCTTTTTTCTTTTGCATATCACACAAATCAACAAAATTGTTTAGATGAGTAGCGGAATCTTCACTAGGAAGGCCGGCGAATTGATCTTTCATAACAAGATTCAACAAAGCGGTATTGATTTCACAAGACTCATCATTATTAAGAGGAGCAATCGGAGTACTAAGGAAATCATTATTATTGGTATTCGAGAAATCACACAATTTGGTATTATCTTGCGCCATGGCAACAAGTAATCCAACACACAAGCAAACAAAAAGGCAAACGGGAAAAAGGCAAACGGGAAAGAGAGAAGGAGATTGGGAAAGAGAGGGCAAATAAAACGGCAAGGGTGAAGTGGGGGAGAGGAAAACGAGAGGCAAATGGCAAATAATGTAATGCGAGAGATAGGGATTGCGATGGGTACTTGGTATTGTTGACTTGCTTGCATGAGCCTCCCCGGCAACGGCGCCAGAAATTCTTCTTGCTACCTCTTGAGCACTGTGTTGGATTTCCCCGAAGAGGAGAGGATGATGCAGTAAAGTAGCGTAAGTATTTCCCTCAGTTTTTTAGATCCAAGGTATCAATCCAGTAGGAGACCACGCACAAGTCCCTCGTACCTACACAAAACGATAGCAACTCGCAACCAACGCTTAGGGGTTGTCAATCCCTTCACGGTCACTTACGAGAGTGAGATCTGATAGAGATAATACTTTTGGTATTTTTGATAGGTAGATGCAAAGTAAAAAGTAAAGGCAAAGTAAAAGTAAAAACAAAGCAAGTAAATAAAGTGATATAGATTGATATGATGAGAATAGACCCGGGAGCCATAGGTTTCACTAGTGGCTTCTCTCAAGAGCATAAGTATTCTACGGTGGATGAACAAATTACTGTTGAGCAATTGACAGAATTGAGTATAGTTATGAGTATATCTCGGCAATGATCATGTATATAGGCATCACGTCCAAAACAAGTAGATCGAAACGATTCTGCATCTACTACTATTACTCCACTCATCGACCGCTATCCAGCATGCATCTAGAGTATTAAGTTAAAAATAAAATAACGCCGTAAGCAGGATGACATGATGTAGAGGGATAAATTCATGCAATATGATAAAAACCCCACCTTGTTATCCTCGATGGCAACAATACAATACGTGCCTTGCTGCCCCTTCTGTCACTGGGTAAGGACACCGCAAGATTGAACCCAAAGCTAAGCACTTCTCCCATTGCAAGAACTACCAATCTAGTTGGCCAAACCAAAAAGGATAATTTGAAGAGACTTGCAAAGATAACTCAATCATACATAAAATAATTTAGAGAAGATTCAAATATTTTCCATAGATAATACTGGATCATAAACCCACAATTCATCGGTCTCAACAAACACACCGCAAAAAGAAGATTACATCGAATAGATCTCCACGAGAGAGGGGGAGAACATTGTATTGAGATCCAAAAAGAGAGAAGAAGCCATCTAGCTACTAGCTATGGACCCGAAGGTCTGAAGTAAACTACTCACACTTCATCGGAGGGGCTATGGTGATGATGTAGAAGCCCTCCGTGGTGGATGCCCCCTCCGGCGGAGCTCCGGAACAGGCCCCAAGATGGGATCTCATGGATACAGAAGGTTGTGGCGGTGGAATTAGGTTTTTGGCTCCTCTTCTGATCGTTCGGGGATACGTAGGTATATATAGGAGGAAGGAGTACGTCGGTGGAGCTCCGAGGGGCCCACGAGGTAGGGAGGCGCGCCCTCCACCCTCGTGACCTCCTCGGAGACTTCTTGGAGTAGGGTCCAAGTCTCCTGGATCACGTTCGGTTGGAAAATCACGATCCCGAAGGTTTCATTCCGTTTGGACTCCGTTTGATATTCTGTTTCTTCGAAATACTGAAAAAGGCAAAAAAACAGCAATTCTGGGCTGGGCCTCTGGTTAATAGGTTAGTCCCAAAAATAATATAAAAGTGGAAAATAAAGCCCAATATAGTCCAAAACAGTAGATAAAGTAGCATGGAGCAATCAAAAATTATAGATATGTTGGAGACGTATCATCAAGGTACAGAGTTGATCTACCTCGTGATCATGAGTTGTGGTCTAAACCCTAGGGGTATGACGAATGTATGAATGGGTGTATGGATGGCCAATACGGACTAAACCCTTATGTTTATATAGGCACCATGGGTATGTAGGGTTACACATGGTCGGTTGCCATCTAAGGATTTACATGCCGAATCTAATCAGATATGCTTGAAGTACACGAAAAGTCTTTAGTCACCGCACTTTTGAAGGGCTCCGGAGTCCTCCTTCCTTAGGGGGATGGCAGTCTGGCCCATACATTAGTTCAGTTGGGCTAGGAGCCCCGAGTCCACGAGATACCAAGATCTTACCCAGGGGTCTTAGTAAAAACTGAATGTTTGGTAGGAGCGAATGTATTGTAGCCCACGGCACACTGGTTGGAAGAAAGAAGCTAATCAGGGGATCGATATCATCCGAGGAAGCTAACTATGTTTGTCACAGGTTTCGGCCTAGGTTTCAGCATCCAACGTGAGGGAGTTGGAGGAGCTGAACCATAAGCTTGACCGATCTGAGAAAGACGCGGATCTGCTCAAGAAGCAAATGGAGGTTACTAAAGGTAATTACCGAAAACTTTGTAGCTTCATGGAATTGCAATGAAGGATGAAAATGGCTATTTTAATCTCTAATTCCAATGGTGATGTATTCGCAGCTACCTCCATGGAGCTTGAAAAACTCCGGTCCAAGCTGAAAACAACTCAGCAAGAAGCTGAATAGCAGAGAGCTGCAGTGGAAAGGCGAGCACGGAGCTGGCCAAAGAAAAAGAGGTCAGCGAGAAGCATGTGGCCCGGGTCGCTGAAGTCAAAGAAGACCTGGAGGGCCTTTGCATGCAGCGCAATGCCTTTATAAGGAGAAGGACCAGCTAACTTCCAAACTGGCCACAGCCAGCTCATTTTGTAAGGAGGTGCGACCCCAGGCCTGGGTAGATCGTGAGGTGCTTCAACAAGTGAAGCAAATCGCCGCCGGTAAGTCCTATCTGCGTTGCTGCATTTTTAGTGACAGCCGATTTGCTCATTTTACACAAGTTTAACGCTCTTCAGAGGCCTTTAGGGACCAGCCACAGACAGAGTGGCTCGGATGTTGGCGGCTCTTTTGCTGCCTAGCCTCATGGATCAGAAGAGAAGACCTTCTAGCCCAGTTCCAGGCGCCCAAGCACTCGTCGCTACTGAATAAACAGATGAAGCAGCTAGAAGAGTTGTTCCGTGTAGCCCGACCGGTGATGTAGGACATCTGTGTTAACCTCTGGCCGCCGATGTAGACAAGCTTATTTGACCTGGTGAGCAGGCTTTAGGAGACCAGCCCCTAGGTGGAAAACTGGAAGCGGTCGGACAGTCTGGAGGGTGCGGAAAGAGTGTATGCTTCCCAAAGATCAAGCCACTGGAAATCGCCTCCAGACCTCCAACGGGAAAAGATCGGACTCCGAAACATTTTCTGGCCCTGGTGCATGAAGGTGCTCGGGTGACCGAAGTCAAGCGTAGGAAGGCCAAACTTAAGTTCTGAGCTTCCCCTGGTATGCCGAGGAGGATGTGTAATAAACAATTTATATTTTGTTGATTGATCGTTTTTATCCAATGTTTTATTGTTGCTCCTGTGTGACCGTTCTCTATTCTGAAGGCGACAAGTCATCTGCTTCTGCCCCTAGTAGATGCGACACCGGGTGTTCCCTCAAAACGCATACACCCTTAGCTAATGTCTCGGGGGCCCGAAGCGGTGGCGTGTTTAGAGGAACCGGACAATCTGACTATAAAGGCTTGATAAGTTTCACTTAGTCATAGGAGCTCAAGTTGTGGGGTAGTTTATCTAGCCCCCGGTGAAGTGGTGATCGGCTTGGCCGAAGCGCACCTAGCTTAACACATCGGTCCTTGTAACAAGGACCCTTCGTTTATCATGGCGTAACCCCTAGCGGCTTTTAGTTTTACACTGTATTTGGATTGCCGATCAGTTTGTGCTTATTGTGACAGTCGATTTTTGGCTTTCTCCACTAAGGTATTTGACCATTCGAGCTGGAAGTACAATCACAGTGGTTCTCCCTTTACCCTCCTAGCCAAACATAGCAGAACATAGGAGGTAAATAGAGGAGCCGGGCAACCAAATCATTGACCACAATCACAATTTGAAACAAATGCATATAATGATATATCTGAGGCGTCGAACATTTTTCGGACTTGAACATAAGCTTGGTTCTAAATCCAAGCCCCCGGTTGCAAGACGAGCTCATCTGTATGTATTGTTGTGAGGCGAAAGGCCAAAGAAGAAAAATGACACTCAAAGTAATACTAGGACCGAAAGAAGGTATGTTTTATCATTCATTGGTTTATATCATGCATGCCTAGATGTTTACATGGAAGAACCATAACTGATACAAAGAGTATATAAAAAGAAAGGAAAGGTTACTGGAGTATGATACAAGGCTTTAATGAATAGGGTGCTTGGCCCGTGTCTTTTACCTACCGCACATCTGCGCCTCCGACTGTTGACCAGCTCTGCCTTGTCGATGCCAAGGGTGTGAGAGGACGGACAACTACTCCGCATAGGTTGTGCTTGAGGCATCCCAAGCATGGGGCCCTTAAGAGGATAGGGCCACAGTGCCAACCTGAAGCTGCCAGAATGTAATTCCTGGCGGGCCTTTATTGTGGTGAAGAGATCACCAGGTGATTGAGTGTGTTCGGGTAAACCGAGATGACACACCCTGTTTTTATGCTCCCCAAGCTCCTAAGGAATTTTAAGTGCGAAGTTGTGTACTCTAGGTACATAGTCTTCTACCATGAGGCACGAGCTAGGGAGCGCGTATCCCTATTTAGGATTCACGCTAGTGCATCCCGGAGCGAGGGTGAGGATGCGGACGCGCTTCGGAGAACTTGGGAGATCCGGCCGAGCAGATCGTCGGGCCGCTTCCTTGGATGCATAGGCCGTTGTTTGCTCCTCTGTATGGAGGGAGCGCTCCGTGTTGATACATCCATTTTGCATCATGTTTTTCCTATTGTTATTATAATGTTTTTATGCATAATAATGCTTTTGGAGTAGTTCAAATGCCTTTTGTCTCATAATATGCAAGGTTTACACAAAGAGGGAGAAAACTGGCAGCTGGAATTTCGGACCTGAAAAAGCTACATCAGAGTTACCTATTCTGCACATCTCCAAATGAGCTGAAAATTTACAAAGAATTGTTTGGGAATATATAAAAAATATTGGAGCATATAACTACCAGAGGGGGCCACCCTGGTAAGCACAAGACACCAGGGCGCGCCTGGGCCTCCAGGTGCACCCTGGTGGGGTTGTGCCCTCCTTGGCCCACCTCCGGTGCCCATCTTCTGGTATGTAGGTCATTTTGACCTAGAAAAAATCAGAGGGGGACTTTTGGGACGAAGAGCCACTGTCTCAAGGTAGAACTTGGGCAGGAGCACTTTTGCCCTCCGGCGGAGCGATTCCGCCGGGGGAACTTCCCTCCGAGAGGGCGAAATCATCGCCATCGTCATCACCAACAACTCTCCAATCTTTGGGAGGGAAATCTCCATCAACCTCTTCAATAGCACCATCTCCTCTCAAACCCTAGTTCATCTCTTGTGTTCAATCTTTGTACCGGAACCTTAGATTGGTACTTGTGGGTGACTAGTAGTGTTGATTACATCTTGTAGTTGATTAATATATGGTTTATTTAGTGGAATATTATATGTTCAGATCCATTATGCTATTTAATACCCCTATGATCTTGAGCATGATTATTATTTGTGAGTAGTTACTTTTGTTCTTGAGGTCACGGGAGAAGTCATGTTGCAAGTAATCATGTGAACTTGATATGTGTTCGACATTTTGATGATATGTATGTTGTGATTCCCTTAGTGGTGTCATGTGAACGCCGACTACATGGCACTTCACCATATTTAGGCCTAAGGGAATGCATTGTGGAGTAGTTATTAGATGATGGGTTGCTAGAGTGACAAAAGCTTAAACCCTAGTTTATGCATTACTTCGTAAGGGACCGATTTGGATCCAAAAGTTTAATGTTGTGGTTAGATTTTATCTTAATACTTTTCTCATAGTTGCGGATGCTTGCGAGGGGGTTAATCATAAGTAGGAGGTTTGTTCAAGTAAGATCATCACCTAAGCACCAGTCTACCCACATATCAAATTATCAAAGTAGCGAACACGAACCAAACCAACATGATGAAAGTGACTAGATGAAATTCCCGTGTGCCCTCAAGAACGCTTTGCTTATCATAGGAGTCCGTTTTGGCCTGTCCTTTGCCACAAAAGGATTGGGATACCTTGCTGCACTCTATTTACCATTACATTTACTTGCTCGTTACAAATTATCTTGCTATCAAACTACTTGTTACCGACTATTTCAGTGCTTGCAGAAAATACCATGCTGAAAACCACTTGTCATTTCCTTCTGCTACTTTTTGGGTTTGACACTCTTACTTATCGAAAGGACTGCGATTGATCCCCTATACTTGTGGGTCATCATGGCTCTTTTATGGCGCCATTTCCGGGGAGTGAAGTGCTCTTGGTAGGTGGGAATTGGTAAGGAAAAATTATTACTACGTGCTGAAATTTATTGTCACTTGTTACTATGGAGAACCATCCTTTGAGGGGTTTGTTCATGGTATCTTCACCTCAACCAGAAGCACAATTAGTTGTCCCTCAACCTACTACCCCTAATGAAAATATTGGTTATGAAATTCCTTTGGGTATGATAGAACAACTACTAGCTAATCCTTATGCAGGAGATGGAATTGAACATCCAGATATGCACCTAATATATGTGGATGGAATTTGTGGATTATTTAAGCTTGCATGTTTATCCAGAGATGAAGCTAAGAAGAAGGTTTTCCCTTTATCTTTGAAGGGAAAAGCATTGACATGGTATAGGCTATGTGATGATATTGGATCTTGAAATTGGAATCAATTGAAATTGGAATTTCACCAAAAAAATTATCCTATGCATCTAGTTCATCGTGATCGGAATTATATATATAATGTTTGGCCTCGTGAAGGAGAAAATATCGCTCTAGCTTGGGTGAGGATTAAGTCAATGTTATATTCATGCCCCAATCATGAGCTCTCTAGAGAAATTATCATTCAGAATTTTTAGGCTCGGCTTTCTCGTGATGATCAATCCATGCTCAATACTTCTATATTGGTTCTTTTATGAAGGAAACTATTGAATTCAGGTGGGATCTTTTAGAAAGAATTAAACACAACTCTGAAGATAGGGAACTGGACAAAGGTAAAGAGTCGGGTATTAGGCTTGAATTTGATTGTGTTACATCTTTTATGAATACCGATGCTTTTCACAAGTTTAACACTAAATATGGACTTGGCTATGAGATAGTAGCCTCTTTTTGTGAATCTTTTGCTACTCATGTTGATCTCCCTAAAGAGAAGTGGTTTAAATATCATTCCCCCTTTAAAGAATAAATTAAATAATTGGTCATAGTTAAAGAGGAAACTATTATTTACAATGTTGGTCCAGTTGTGCCTACTGCTTATATTGAAAACCCACCTTTCCCTGTTAGGATAAAGGAACACGCTAAGGTTTCAACTTTGGTTCACAAACCTAATATTAGAGCACCTAAACCTGCTGAACAAATTAAAGTAGAACATAGTGTTGCTATGGTTAAGGATCTCCTGGTAGAAAATATTGATGGCATGTTATTTACTTCTGTGATGAAGCTGCTAGAATTGCCAAACCCGATGAAAAAGATAAACATAGACCTGTTCTTGGCATGCCTGTTGTCTCAGTTAAAATAGAAGATCATTGTTATCATGGTTTATGTGACTTAGGTGCTCACGTGAGTGCTATTCCTTTTACCTTATACCAAGAAATTATGAATGACATAGCACTCGCTGAAATAGAACACATAGTTGTTGCTATTAAACTTGCCAATAGAGACACCATCACACCACTTGGGATTTTTAGAGATGTTGAAGTCTTGTGTAGGAAAATAAAATACCCTACTGATTTTCTAGTTCTTGGTTCCCCACAAGATGACTTTTGTCCCATTATCTTTGGTAGACCTTTCTTGAACACTATCAATGCTACTATAGACTGTCATAAACAAACTGTCAATGTTCGCTTTGGTGACGAGTCTCTTGAATTTAATTTTTCCAAGTTTAATAGACAACCTCATAAGAAAGAATTACCTAGTAAGGATGAAATAATTGGTCTTGCTTCTATTACTGTGCCTCCTACTAATCCACTAGAACAATATTTGCTAGACCATGAAAATGATATGCATATGCATGAAAGAAATTAAATAGATAAAATTTTCTTTGAACAACGGCCTCTGCTCAAACACAATTTGCCTATTTAAACTCTAGGAGGTCCTCCTCCACCTAAAGGTGGACCTATGTTTGAATTAAAACAATTGTGTGACACTTTGAAATATGCTTATCTTGATGAGAAAAAGATATATCCCGATGTGCACGCTTTCACTCCTTCTTTGAATCTATGTAGCTTATATAATGTTAACGTCTATGACATCAGAGGGAAACTGCTTTTGGCCGCGGTTGTTGGGCCTTATCGGTTCATCCTCGTTGTTGCTTCGAGAGAGGCTTTTGCTGGATTCCTCAGATACTGCTTTACCGGCCTGTTTGACCACCCAACAATGTCGATTGGAGTGGTTGGCAGGCTTGTCTATAGTGTCATGAATATGGCAAGATCTATCGAGTATCTTATCCAACGCGCTTGGGTCGTCCTTGTTCCCCTTAAAGGGCTTCTTCTTAGGTCCACCCCGTGGCAAGGTAGTCAAAGTCGGGATTCGGAGTCAGATCGATTTTCCTTAGACAGAATCGAGTCGTAGTATTGATGATTCTACTAGATTTATAGAAATAAGATATTTTGTATCCATGCAAGAAATTTATATGGGTTCTATAGTGTTTTGACACTAAATATAGAGAAAAAACATACACATCAATGCTAATTGCATTCCATTACTTTTTATGGCTAACCTACTATCTAGCTTGCATGTATGGAATATATATATGAGAGGGGAAATATACAGAACATTTAAAGCTTCAATGCATGAAATTTACTTAGGTTTTTTAGAGTACGTGAATATTCGATCACTTGTATATCTGACATGCCGTGCTGAACCTTGAAGGATCTTGCCCTCCTTCCCCGATCAATCTTGATGCATCCTCCTTCTCACGCCAATTCCATCTGTAGATAAGGTTGATCCTCAATTTCGATCTAGGGTTTCTAGGAGCCAGATCAAATGTGTCGGCGGCCGAGCGTTTGGGCTTGGGAGGGGAGGCCATAATGCATGTGAAAAAGTGTATGGATGATGGCATACTATTCTGCTAAACCTAAACAAATGACTTAAATAAATTAGTAGAATCAGACATATATAGTCCATAGCATAGTAGGGATTCTACAGTTTTGTACAGGATTCTATGATTTGATCGCGACTCAACATGGATTGCACCTGATCTGGATTCATAGTGGGACTTGGATCGACATGCTTCTGAAGGGTCGTGAAATCGTAGGATTCTAGGAGTTGAGTCAGGATTCTAACTACCTTGCCCCGTGGGCCACTGAACCTTGCGTTGACTGTTGGCTCCTCGGTGTCGCTGCAATTATTCTTACTTCAGCGCTTGTTTCCGTTGCGTCAAGATTTTCCATTGCCCTCACGTGCTTTTGAGGTGCCAGAATCGCTCCTATGGGAGCTGATACGTCTCCAATGTATCTATAATTTTTTATTGTTCCATGCTATTATATTATCTACTTGGATGTCTTATATTCATTTATAAGCTATTTTATATCATTTTTGGGACTAACCTATTAACCTAGTGCCCAGTACCAGTTGCTGTTTTATCCTTGTTTTTGACTTCTACAGAAAATCAATACCAAACGGAGTCCAAACGAAACAAAACTTTTTGATGATTTTTCTTGGACAATAAGACACCCATGAAGCTTCGGGAAGAGGCCAGAAGACCCATGAGGGCCCACAAGTCCTGTGGGGGCGCCCCAGGGGGCGCAGCCAGGGGGCTTGTGGGCCCCCCGTGGCTCTCCTAACCCTAACTCCAGCACCTTAAATACCCAAATATTCCCCCTATACCAAAGGGCACACCAAAAATACTTTTCCGCTGCCGGAAGCATCTGTTCTCGTGAAATCCCATCTTGTGGCCTTTTTGGTACTCCACCGGAGGGGGATTCGATCACGGAGGGCCTCTACACCAACCTTGCTGCCCTTCTGATGATGTGTGAGTAGTTTACCACAGACCTACAGGTCCATAGCTAGTAGCTAGATGGCTTCTTCTCTCTCTTTGATCTTCAATACAATGTTCTCCTCGATGTTCTTAGAGATCTATTCGATGTAATCTTATTTTGTGATGCGTTTGTTGAGATCCGATGTATATTAGATTTATGATTAGATTATGTATGAATATTATTTGAGTCTTTTCTGAACTCTTTTATGCATGATTAAGATAGCTTTGTATTCCTATCCGATCTATCAATTTGGTTTGGCCAACTAGATTGATTTTTCTTGCGATGGGAGAGGTGCTTTGTGATGGGTTCAATCTTGCGGTGTCCTCACCCAATGACAGTAGGGGCAGCGAGGCACCTATTTGTATTTTTGGCATTAAGGATAAAAATATGGGATTTTTACAATATTGATTGGATCTATCCCTCTACATCATGTCATCTTGCTTAAGCCGTTACTCCGTTCTTGTTAACTTAATACACTTGACGCATGCTGGATAGCGGTCGATGTGTGGAGTAATAGTAGTAGATGCAGGCAGGAGTCGGTCTACTTGTCACGGACGTTATGCCTATATTCATGATCATTGCCTTGGATATTGTCATAACTTTGCACTTTTCTATCAATTGCTCAAATGTAATTTGTTTGCCCATTGTATGCTTTCTTCAAGAGAGAAGCCTCTAGTGAAACATATGGCCCCCGGGTCTATTTTCCATCATATATTCCAGATCTATAAAACCAAAAACCCAAAAAATACCTTGCTGCAATTTATTTATATTTACTTTATTTTTCCTTTTACTTATATTTTATATCTATCTCTATTAGATATCACTCTTGCAAGTGACCATGAAGGGATTGACAACCCCTTTTTTGAGTTGTGTGCACGTGGTTGTTAGTTTGTGCAGGTGCATCTATTGGGGACTTTCTTGTACCACATATTGTACTGATACCTTGGTTCTTAACTGAGGGAAATACTTATCTCTACTTTGTCGGATCACCCTTTCCTCTTCAAGGAAAAAATCAACGCAAGATCAAGAAGTAGCAGGAAGAATTCCTGGCTCCATTGCCGGGGAGGTTCCACATCAAGCCTACGAAGTACCTATCATAAACTCTCATCTCTTGCACTTACATTATTTGACATTTGCCTCACGTTTCCCTCTCCCCCACTTTTAAAACATTTTAAAAAACACAAAATATTTGCCTTTTTATTCACCTTTTTTCCATATGCCTTTTTGCTTGTTTGCTATCTTTGCTTGTGTTGCTATGTGCCTTCTATTTGCTTGCATCTTTGCTTGCTAAAAATCTATTGATATTGATCCACTTAAAGTTTTCTACATGGATCATCTTTGATCCATATGTGCTCATGCTGAAACCCCAACAAGTTTAGTTGAGGATAAATCATTAGATGAGCATGCTCATTTTGTGCATCACTGTTTGTCTAAAAAAAGGGGACTCTTATGGAATCAAATAAATTGTTCACTATGCTATGCTTTGAATCTATGTGAAATTTATGATTTTACTTGTTGCTCGAATAACCCTAAAAACACCTTCCCTATCTATGTGAGTTTAATGATAATGAAATCCTATCTTCTTATGCCAAAGGTGTTTATAGCTAATATGATATCAAGCAAATTAAAGAATTTGTTGCTTTTAAGGGGGCTTATGAAGTTGCTTCTTTGATCGAAAAGTACGATATTGCTCTCTACAAAACTAAAATATTTAACATACTTAAATATTGCTACGAAAACTATGCTCATAATGCTTATGTTAAGGAATTTATTGATAGAATGTTCGTTGCTTTGGGAGAAAATAATGATATGCATGAATCTATAGATAATTATGATTCAGTTGATCTGATTGAGATATCTTCCCTTGATGAACATGATGCTTGCTATTCTTATGGCCATGATGCCAATATTAATTATGCTTATGGAGATGAACTTGCTATAGTTCCTTATGTTAAACATGAAATTATTGCTATTGCACCCACACTTGATAGCCCCTTGATGGAAAAACATGATTGTAATGATGTTACTATAAATTTTACTAATGTTAATTGTGCTAATAATATGCAAAACCCCAAGCTTGGGGATGCTAATTTTGATATGTCCGCTACTTATTGCGATGACCATGATTGGGGTTATAATGATGCTTATGATCTTGAAAATTTGTTTAAGCCTCATGATAATATGTTTGTAATAATATTGAAAGTGGGTCTGGAAGAGTGTCAACTCTAGGTAATAATGATCCCACCACTTTGGAGAATGATCAATCTTATGAAATTTTTGATAAAAGTGGGCCTGGAGAGGTCATGACTTTATTTGATGATAATCCCACTATTTTGGAAGAGTGTCAACTTTACATGCATGTAGATCATGAAGAGAAAATTTCTATGATATCTATATTTTTGAATTTGATTATGATACTACATATAATTATTATGACAGAGGAAAATATGATTGTAGAAATTTTCATGTCACTAAATTACCTCTCGTTATGTTGAGATTGCTATTGTTTCTTTCTTCTTCCTTGCATATGCTAGTTTTTGCTTGTCTTGATAATTTGTTTGCTTATAAAATGCATATGCATAGGAAGTATGTTAGACTTAAACTTGTTTTTCACATGCTATATGATTCTCACTTGGTGCTTCAAAATTTTGTCTTTCATGTGAGCATCATTAAAATTATCAACACCTAGCTAAAAGGCTTTAAAGAAAAGCGCTTGTTGGGAGATAACCCAATATTTTTCCTTTCTGTTTTTATGAGTATAAACAATATTCCTTCTGTAGTAATTGTGTTTTAGTGTTTTAATTAGTGTTTGAGCCAAGTAAGACCTTTGTGATGATCTATGGTGATAGTTGATTTGATCTTGCTGAAAAACAGAAACTTTTGCGCTCATTGACAGAATTTAAAAAAAAAATCACAGAAGTGTTCTTCCAATCTGAATTTTCTACACAAGATTTATATAAAAATTGCCTAAGTTGTCCTAATGTTTCAGAATTTTTGGAGTTACATAAGTATGGATAATATCCAGATTACAACAGACTATTCTGTTTTTGACAGATTCTATTTTCTTTGTGTTGTTTGCTTATTTTGATGAATCTATGGGTAGTATCGGGGGGTATGAACCAAGGAGAAGTTAGAATACAGTAGATATAACACCAATATAAAATTGGAATGATTTTACAGCAGTACCTGAGTTGTTACTTGCCTTTATTATACTAACGAATCTTACGAGTTTTCTGTTGAGTTTTGTGTTATTAAGTTTTCAAGTTTTGGGTAAAGTTTTGATGGACCACGGAATAAGGAGTGGCAAGAGCCTAATATTGGGGATGACCAAGGCACCCCAAGGTAATATTCAAGGACAACCAAGCATCTAAGCTTGGGGATGCCCTGGGTGGCATCCCCTCTTTTGTCTTCAATCAATCGGTAAATTTACTTGAGGCTATATTTTTATTCACCACATGATATGTGTTCTGCTTGGAGCGTCTTGTATTATATGAGTCTTTTCTTTTTAGTTTGCCACAATAATTCTTGTTGTACACACCTTTTGAGAGAGACACACATTAATCATGAATTTATTATAATACTCTATGTGCTTCACTTATATCTTTTGAGCTAGGTAGTTGCTCCAGTGCTTCACTTATATCTTTTTAGAGCACGACGGTGTCTTTATTTTGTAGAAATTGATTAACTCTCATTATTCACTTATATTATTTTGAGAGTCTTGAAGATAGTATGGCAATTTGCTTAGGTCATGAATTTGGTCCTAATATGATGGGCATCCAAGAGGGATATAATAAAAACTTTCATAAAGAGCATTGAATATATGAGAAGTTTGATTCCTTGCATTTGTTTTGAGATATAAAGATGGTGATATTAGAGTCATGCTAGTGAGTAATTGTGGAATGGTGGAAATATTTGTTTCAAAGTTTGTGATTACCGAAGCATGCACGTGTGGTCTATCTTTATGTGATGAAGTCAGAGCATGATTTACTTTTTATTGCCTTCCTTATGAGTGGCGGTCGGGGACGAGCGATGGTATTTTCCTACCAATCTACACCCCCCCCCCCCCCAAGAGCATGCGTATTAGTACTTTGCTTCGATGGCAAATACATTTTTGCAATAAGTATGTGAGTTCTTTATGACTAATGTTGAGTCCATGGATTATACCCACTCTCACCCTTTATGACTAATGTCTCTCTAGCACAGTGTAACTTTCACCGGTACATTAAACCCACCATATACCGTTCCTCAAAACAGCCACCATACCTACCTATTATGGCATTTCCATAGTCATTCCGAGATATATTTCCATGCAACTTCCACCGTTCTGTTTATTATGACACATACCATCATTATCATATTGCTTTGCGTGATCATATAGTTGACATAGTATTTGTGGCTTGTCCACCGTTCTTTTTATACATGTCATGCTAGATCATTGCACACCCCGGTACACAGTCGGAGGAATTCATAGAATCGTATCTATGTTCTAGTATCAAGTTGTAATTCTTGAGTTGTAAGTAAACAAAAGTGTGATGATCATCATTATTAGATCATTGTCCCATGTGAGGAAAGGATGACGGAGGCTATTGTTCCCCCACAAGTCGGGATGAGGCTTTGGACAAAAAAGATAAAATAAAAAAGAGGCCAAAGAGCCCGAAAGAAAAAAAAGTACTCTTGAACCTGCATCATGCCATTTAATTGCTGACATGTTTAGCTATGTATGGTAGATCTTTAAATTGTCCCCTCATGAACGACATCATTGCCATGATCTTCTTATTTGGAATATTGACTGAGTTGCATGTCCTTATCATTAATGTCTCATCTGATGTCATGAACTTGTGTGACCTTAGAAATCTCTTCTCACTAGGTGGACTCAACTCGTGGTTATGCTCTAGTATGATTCTTATTATGGTCCACACCCCTTTAATTTTTGTAGCAATCATCTCAGCTCAGCAATCCGTCCCTGTTATTAAGTTTTTTCTCCTACCCTTTGCCATTTCTGAGTTCTCGGGCACTTTTTTGTCTTTGTTGTATTTTCTTCTCCTAACTCCCACTCCTGTTGGTCCATTCTCATTTTTCCTCTGATTGTTTTCCTGTCTTGGTTTGCCTGACTTGTTACAATTCAGAGTTATCCTTGAGACTGAGTAGTCACTACCAATGGCCCTCAATGTTTAATTTGCTTGCTTAATGATTGAGGATCCTGCTATGCTTGCAATTGTAGAATCTATGTGCTTCATTTCAACTGTCAAAAGTCATTCCCAAAAGTGGAACATGATTGTCGTCGCCTTCCTGACTTAATCTGGGAGCTTTATGAAAGATCGTGGATGTTGCCTAGAGGGGGGTGAATAGGCGCTTTAAAATATTTACGGTTTAGGCTTGAACAAATGCAGAATAAAACTAGCATTTAATTTTTCAAGCACAAAACCTAAAACAACTAGGCTCACCTATGTGCACCAACAACTTATGCTAATCAAGATAAACAACTAGGTGATAGCAAGATATATATCATGAAGCTCTATGGCTATCACAAATTAAAGTGCATAAGTAAAGGGCTCAGGTAAGAGATAACCGAGGCACGCGAAGACGATGATGTATCCCGAAGTTCACACCCTTGCGGATGCTAATCTCCATTTGAAGCGGTGTGGAGATGCTCCCCAAGAAGCCACTATGGCCATAGTAATCTCCTCACGCCCTCACATAATGCAAGATGGCGTGATTCCACTAAGGGACCCTTGAGGGCGGTCACCAAACCCGTACAAGTGGCAACCCTTGGGGGCGGTCACCAAACCCATACACTTTCGCAACCCTTGGGAGCGGTCACTGGGACCCATACAAATTGCTCGGGGCAATCTCCACAACCTAATTAGAGACCCTATGCTTGCCCAGAGCTTTACACCACAATGATTGATCTCTGAGGCATCATCAACCGTCTAGGGTGCCCAAGCACCCAAGAAGAACAAGCTCTAGGGTACCAAGCACCCAAGAGTGTCTCAAACTTCACTTCCACATATCACCGTGGAGAACTCAAACCTATGCACCAAATGCAATGGCAAGGGCACACGGAGTGCCCAAGTCCTTCTCTCCCAAATCCCACCACAACAACTAATGCTATGGTCGAAAATGAGAGGAAGAACAAAGAAGAGAACACAAAGAACTCCAAGATCTAGATCCAAGGGGTTCCCCTCATGTAGAGGAGAAAGTGATTGGTGGAAACGTAGATCTAGATCTCCTCTTTCTTTTCCCTCAAGAACTAGCAAGAATCAGTGGAGGGATTGAGAGATAGCAAGCTCAAAGAAGGTCAAAAATGGGGGAAGAACACAAGCTCAAGAGATAGAAACCATTGGGGAAGAAGACCCCCTTTTATAGGTGGGGGAAATCCTACTCTAATGCCTTTGGCCCATGCATAAGTGGTAGTACTGCTCAGGCGAGCGGTACTAGGGTGAGCGGTACTTCCACTGGCACAGAAATTTCAGCATTGCGCGTTCAACTGAACAAGTCAGAGAGGCGGTAGTGCCGCCGGAGCGGTACTACCGCTCCCACCAGCGGTACTACCGCGTAGTGTTGAGCGAGCAGATGAGAGCGGTAGTAGAGTAAGACAGTGCGGTAGTGCCGCATGAAGCGGTACTACCACTCTAGTTTCGCCCGAAGGGCAGAGCAGTACAGAAGACATAAAACAAGCGGTACTTCAAGCGGTAGAGAAACAACGATAGTTCCGCTGGAGCGGTACTACCGCGGGGCAGACCAGTACTACCGCTTATATGTCTCAAGTAATCCCAAGCAAACAGATGGATGCAGGAAAACCAGAACTGCCATTACTTCTGCAAATGAGCTCCAAATTAAACAAACTCAATCTTGTTGGATAGATGACGACAAGTACTATGAATATAGAGATGTGAAACCTCTTTGAATGAAGAACCGGCAAAAACTCCAACATCAAAAACATCATAGAAGATGCATATAAACTCCTTTTTTGATGAACTCGAGCTTGTCATGAAGATGACCATAAGCACTAAAACTCACCAAGAGAAACACCAAACAAGAACTAAGAAAGATGATGCAAGGATGCAATGGTTTGAGCTCTCTATGAACGATACGATCAAGCTACTTACTTGAGATCCCCCTTGATAGTACGGCAATCGATCCTATAACCCGGTCTCCCAACTACTACCATGAGACCGGTAAAATAGAAAACCTATCAAGGTCAAACCTTTGCCTTGCACATAGTCCACTTGAGCTAGATGATGACGATCTTGACTTCCTCAAGTCGGACCACCTTTCTTGATTGCGTTCAATCGATGAAGACTACTTGATTGCTCCCCTATACTCTACTATGGGTGAGCCACTCTTTGGCATATCTTCACAAGTCCACTGTCACCATAATGGATGGCAAGCTTCAAGCATGACCTCTTCATGATGCTCGACTTGAACATGCACACCGCAATCTTGATGATTCCCATGGAAACACACCTAACCGCACATAGAACTCTCACGTAGAACATGGGTTGGTACACAAAGCGTAATAGACAATGCTTACCATACCATGGGATCACTTGATCCCTCTTGGCACATCTTTTATGCTTTGTGTGTTGATAAACTTGATTCACTCCTTGACTTATTCTTGATCAACCTTGTATCATGTCTTCTATGTGACCAATCTTTGGATAATTCCTTGAATAGAACCTTGGTCATCACATAAACTCTGTGAAACCAACAAATGGACTTTAAGAAATGCCTATGGACAAATCCAATGAATATAACTCAAGGCAACCATTAGTCCATAGAGATTGTCATCAATTACCAAAACCAAACATGGGACCACCGCATGTTCTTTCACTTTACCTATACTTTCACTCCCAATGTACATAGCAATGTGATCTTCAGATAATTCATTTGCATCTTGTTGACCTTCTTGACTTTTGGACGATTCTGCATGATTGCTATCAATAGTTGAGTTCTCATACTTCTTGGTGTGCGTTGATGCTTCAGAACTTGTGTTTCTAGGTATCTCCATTGCCAAATCTTCTACAAACTGTTCATCATCATCGCTTGTGATGTTGTTGCTTGAATCAGTTGTATCTGCTAAAGAGAACATGGTGTCCTCCTGGTCATGCTTTGTCTACTCAAAATTCATCATGTTATCTACCTATAAATTTTGTTCATCTTGATTTTTAGTGTGTTCAATCATGTAATTTCCACTTTCTGTCAAATGTTGTTGTGTTAACTCCTGCAAAGCACAATGGCTTTAATTTTTTTAGTTTTCATAACTTTATTGCTTATATTTTTTGTTTGTGAGGTATGCTTTACCTGTGATAGGGTTGTGCTTTGAAGCAACCCCATATACAAATGGATGTTTGTATCTAAATCCCCATTTTGTAAATTTGCTGTTGTTGTTATTTGTTGCATCAACTTTGTGTATGATTCTCTTATTTCTTGAGATGTTGTCATCTGCAAATAATTGTGTGAAGTCATGAGCATTATCTTTTTTTAGCATGCTTCATAATTGACAAAGTAAAGTCGGTTCTTTCTTTCTTTCTTTCATACCTGCTCCGCAGTAGAATCTATGATTGTCTTGATTAGGCCAAGTTCCTGCATACAATATCTAAATTATGTTATGGTGATATATTGTTATTCTTGCATTTTGCTAGTACCTGCAATTATTATTTTGGTAATGTGCAATTTCTGATCTTCAAGTAGTTAAATGATCACAGTTCTGTACTGCACCTTAGTTTTTGTTGTCAGTGTAAACTGAGGTCCATGATTGTTACAGCAACTTCTGATGAACTAGAAAAATATACTCACCTTTCTTCTAATGCTCTAAGAATTTAGGGGACATCTAGGGTTTTAGAGCATGTTTGTTCTTCTAATGTAGGATTTTCTTCTGATGTAGTAGCTTGTGATGAGCATGATTGATGTTGTCAGCTAGGGATTTAGATAATTCTGACCTGTGTATGGAGTGCCGTCCATGAATTCTGGTTTGGATCCTCTTTTGCCACTTGTTTCCCTTTTAATTTTCTGATTTTCTCGTATTCTTCATGTTCTTCCATATCTGCTCTATTAATGGCGGCAGTTGGGGGAGGAGCCTGATCCGGTTGTGTGGAAGAAGAAGTCGCTGGAGGAAGAAAGAAGGGGAAAGGAAGAAGCGCTGGCTTGAGGTGGGTTCGGTTTAGCGGGTTAAAGGTTTCCTTTTTGTGCCCGGTTTGGTGTGATAGCTGGTTTTTGTGGTCCAGGGTAGTTCGACTAAATTTGAAACAGATTTGAGTCACTCTTCGGTGGATCCGACTGGATCCGGTGTTTGTTCGTCTATGTTTGAATGTCTGCAGGTTGGATCCTTCCGGCCTTTGCTTCAATTCATCGGCGGCGGTTGTTGTTCTGGTGCGCTGGTCCTATGGGGCCTTAGCACGATGACTTCCCGATTGTCTACTACAACAACGTTTGCCCGGCTCCGACGAGGGAGGGGCGATGACAGCGTCGTGCCTTCAGCTCGTTCTAGTGCTTGCAGTCGTCGCTAGGTGATCTATGGACCTGGATGTAAATTTTAGTTATAGTGTTTTTTGTACTACCTTGACAGTTGATGAATAGATCGGAAGTTTTCTCACAAAAAAAGGAAAGTTGGTAGTGGAAAGTTTGTTTGATTTGGTTGAAAGTCTGTTGATTCTGGTTGAAAATTCGGATGCAATTTTTGGTGTAGGATTTTCTTCTGATGTAGTAGCTTGTGATAAGCATGATTGACATTGCCAGCTAGCGATTTAGATAATTCTGACCCCGTGTACGGAGTGGCGTTCATGAATTCTGATTTGGATCCTCTTCTGCCACTTTTCCCCTTTTAATTTTCTGATCTTCTGGTATTCTTCATTTTCTTCCATATTTGTTCTATTAATGGTAGCGGTTGGGGGAGGAGCCCAATCCGGTTTGGTGGAAGAAGAAGTCACTGAAGAAAGAAAGAGGGGAAAGGAAGAAGCGCTAGCGTGAGATGGGTTCAGTTTAGGAGAAAAGGGATTTTCCCGTGCATGCAAACTAGCCTTCCCTGTATACAAGTAGTATTTACCATTCATGCACTAATATATTAGTGTATTATGGCAGACCATCAATCACTTTATGTCATGCTGCCATGCTCTTCCTCTCTTTTCCTGCTCACAGTACAACTATGACATGCACACGTCTGAAATAAATCCATAGACTTTATTTCATCGTAGATAATTTAAATCACTCATATCTTTTAAATTATAAACTCATTTTTGAAACTTATAATATATTTGGACTCCTTGTGTCAAGACCTTTAGAACAAGATCAATCTTGAATACATTCCAAACACGTTTAAATTACAACATTTCACATTTCATATGTGAAACGAACCTATTTCACTAGAAAAATGTAAAAAAAACTATTTCAATTGAAAGATGTGAAACTAACCTATTTCATTAGAAACCTATTTCACTCAAATATAAAAATGAGTGAAATACCTTATATGAAATGAGTGAAATCTATTATGAAATGTTTTAAATCTGCTTTAATAACTGAAATGCGCTATTATGAAATGAGTGAAATAAGTTATGATGAAATGAATGAATTTTGCTATTGTAAAATCTTTTTGAAATACGTGGAATACGTTATTATGAAACCTTTTTTAAAATGAGTGAAATATCTTAGATGAAATAAGTAAGTTTTGTTTTGAAATGTGTGAAATCTGTTTTAAAATGAGTGAGCAATGTTATTTTGAAATCAGTGAAATACGTTCTTATAGATGTGTGAAACATGTTATTATAAAATAGTTTTGAAATAAGGAGAATATGTTATTTAAAAATATATTTTTAATGCATGAAATATCTATTATCTTATATGAAGTTGGAGATTCTAGTGCATGCAAACTAACCTTCCCCGTATACAAGTAGTATTTACCATTCATGCACTAATATAGTAGTGTATTATGGTAGACCATCAATCACTTTATGTCATGCTGCCATGCAAAGGACGCATGCATGGATCGTCTTTCTCTCTTTTCCTGCTCACGGTGCAACTATGACATGCACACGTCTGAAATAAATCCATAGACTTTATTTCATCATAGACAATTTAAATCACTCATATCTTCTAAACTATAAACTCGTTTTTGAGACTTATAATATATTTGGACTCCTTGTGTCAAGACCTTTAGAACAAGATCAATCTTGAGTACATTCCAAACAAGTTTAAATTTCAACATTTCACATTTCATATGTGAAACGAACCTATTTCACTAGAAAAATGTAAAAAAAAACTATTTCAATTGAAAGATTTGAAACTAACATATTTCATTAGAAACCTATTTCACCCAAATAAAAACATGAGTGAAATATCTTATATGCAATGAGTGAAATCTATTTTGAAATGTGTTAAATCTTCTTTAACAACTGAAATGCACTATTATGAAATGAGTGAAATAAGTTATGATGAAATGAATGAATTTTTCTTTTGTAAAATCTTTTTGAAATACGTGGAATACATAATTATGAAACCTTTTTTAAATGAGTGAAATATCTTAGATGTAATAAGTAAGTTTTGTTTTGAAATGTGTGAAATCTGTTTTAAAATGAGTGAGCAATGTTATTTTGAAATGAGTGAAATACCTTATTATGAAATGTGTGAAACATGTTATTATAAAATATTTTTTGAAATAAGGAGAATATGTTATTTAAAAATCTTTTTTTAAATGCGTGAAATATCTTATAGGGATTGCAGCTTGCCCATGGGTATGGGTACCCTACCCTAAAACAACGGGCCTGGGCAAGACTTAGAGAGATATTGTACCCACGGGTAATGGGTATCCATACCCGCAAAATATATGGGTAGGGTATGGGTATGAAATTATGCCCATGGGTAATCCAATGGATACCCATGAAATGTTGATAAGTGAAAATAACTTTTATGACATGTGGGTCAACATCCAACTCCTATGGCCCACTCTGAGTATCGTATTCCTTAAACCAGTTATAGCTCATAGGCCCATAGACATGCACACATCTAAAATAAATCCATAGACTTTATTTCATCGTAGACAATTTAAATCACTCATATCTTTTCAACTATAAACTCGTTTTTTAGACTTATAATATATTTGGACTCCTTGTGTCAAGACCTTTAGAACAAGATCAATCTTGAATACATTCCAAAGAAGTTTAAATTTCAACATTTCACATTTCATATGTCAAACGAACCTATTTCACTAGAAAAATGTAAAAAAAACTATTTCAATTGAAAGATGTGAAACCAACCTATTTCATTAGAAACCTATTTCACCCAAATATAAAAATGAGTGAAATATCTTATATGAAATGAGTGAAATCTATTTTAAAATGTGTTAAATCTGCTTTAATAACTGAAATGCGCTATTATGAAATGAGTGAAATAAGTTATGATGAAATGAATGAATTTTGCTATTGTAAAATCTTTTTGAAATACATGGAATACGTTATTATGAAACCTTTAGAAAAATGAGTGAAATATCTTAGATGAAATAAGTAACTTTTGTTTTGAAATGTTTGAAATCTGTTTTAAAATTAGTGAGAAATGTTATTTCGAAATGAGTGAAATACGTTATTATGAAATGTGTGGAACATGTTATTATAAAATACTTTTTGAAAGAAGGAGAATATGTTTTTTTAAGGGAAGAATGAGAATATGTTATTTAAAAAATCTTTTTTAATGCAAGAAATATCTTATATGAAGTTAGTGAAATCTGTTTTGAAATGTGTGAAATCTGTTTTAAAATGAGTGAGAAATGTTATCTCGAAATGAGTGAAATACGTTATTATGAAATATGTGAAACATGTTATTACAAAATATTTTTTGAAATAAGGAGAATATGCTATTTAAAAATCTTTTTTTAAATGAGTGAAATATCCTATATGAAGTTAGTGAAATCTGTTTTGAAATGTGTGAAATCTATGAAGATTGCTCTTACTTTAAATATCTCGCCCTCAGAAATTCAAATATATAAAAATATTTAAAAATAGAGTTTTTATTAAAAAGATACCAACGAATTAATATCTCTCAAGAAAATTATCTGCTAGGTTTTCTATGGGATAGTGGATGGGCAGAACATGACTGACGTAGCACTATTCCCCTGCCCATGCTGACACACAAATCTACAGCGTATCTGACAAGTTAAGTGGGTATTATACGAAACAATACTAAGAAGAAGCATTAAAATATTTTATGCTCCATTACGAGCGGGTATCTCAACGCCGGCATGAGCGGTTGCGCCATGCACGAGAGGTCCCATCCACGGTACCGCCATGCACGGGAGATCCCGTGCACGGTAAATTTTCCACTTCGTTCGGTTTAGCGGGTTAAAGGTTTCCTTTTTGTGCCCTGTTTGGTTTGTTGGCTGGTTTTTGTGGTCCAGGATGGTTCGACTAAAATCGAAACAGATTTGAGTCACCTTTTCTTCCCTCTTTCCTTCTTGTTTCTTTCCTGGTCGTTGATTTTGGATCTATACGCTAAGAATCAAAATGACTGAAACATAAAAAAAATCAGGTATCTGATGTATAGGTGCTCCCAAAGAAAAAATTGCTCTCTGTCTTAATATATTGGCTCGCAGGTCCTTGTGTGTTCTCTCTCGAGAAAAAAAGCATCATCATCACGACTCTAATCATCTAGTTTCTTCTTATCCACTTTATCATTTGTTTTCAGGTCGAAAGTTGAATATATGTAACAAATGATAGTTGGTTAAGTGGAAAGTTTGTTTGATTTGGTTGAGAGTCTGTTGATTCTGGTTGAAAAATCGGATGCAATTTTTGGTTGAAAGTTTCTTGTAGAGCCCAGCGGGTGCCCGTAAGTTAGACATGCCCGACTATTAGAATCTAGAGCCCCGGGCCCGCCTGGTCCCAGGAATCGCGGGTACGGACTGGCCCCGGGCCCGCCTCGGGCTGTGCATCCAGAGTGGATTTGGAACTGATGGATATTGGCCGCTCCCCCTCTGCATGCAGCGGCTTGTCTGTCCAATCCGCGGAGGTGGGCAGTATGATTGCTGCTCTACGTGGCAGCTCGGCACGGGCGCGCGGGCGCTCTCGTGATGCTTCTGCTGCCTCCTGGTCGGTCTGCAGCACCGGCTCGGGCAGGGTCCGCCTCTCATTTGACCTTGGCCCCGCCTTTGAGGCATCGGTTTCCCCGCTGCATGCGCGCTGCTCTCCCCAGGCGGACCCACGCGGGCTTTCACCAATAAGTACCCATGCAGCACTTGCCCACCTAGCTACACCCCCATGCAGCAGCCCATTTGATCCCGCTACGTCACCCCATATGCTGGCCACCCCCGCTCGAGATTCTGCAACCGGCCCGTCCACCCCGCCTACTGTGCTCGAACAGGTCCTATCTCAGATCCGTGATCACATACAGGCCCCCCTCTTGCCGCTCCCTGATGTGCAGCGTGGCCGGCGCAAGAGGCCTATCATTCCGGACGAGCTTTGCCGCCGCAGCGCGAGGTTGCAGCAAAGTGCCAAATCCTTGCCGTCGTCGTACATCAAACGGGCCCAACGGGTCTTGATGTCCAAGATGGGCATCTGTGAGCTGGAGGATGAGCCACCGGTGGACTGCCTGCAGAAATACGCGGAGCTGTTTCGGAGCCAGCTGCCTCAACACCGCATCGACGTCCTCACGAGGCTCTTCTCCTTAGATGTCCCTCTTGAGGAGTCCTCGCTGTCACTAGAATTCTAGAGGATCGGACTGGTGGGCTGTAGGCCTTGTAATGGAGATTGCAAATCATAACATTATGGTGTGGAACGTGAGGGGGCTCAACAGCGCAGCTAGGGGGGCTGCCATGAGAAGCTTGGTGGAGGACGCCTCGGCGTCGGTAGTGTGCCTTCTGGAATCAAAGCTCGAGCGGGTGGATCAGCGCCTGATCCACTCGCTGCTAGGGCTGAAATTTGACGCGTTCGTGGCCCTTCCTGCTCAAGGCACGGCCGGCGGAATCATCATCGCATGGGACTCCACGGTGGTCACTGTGCCCGCATTCCGGATCGACCAGTTCTCTGCCACGGTGGAGATGTTTTTTGGGAAGGGCAATCAGTGGACGCTTACCGCAGTTTACGGCCCAACCGACGACACGTTGAAATCTATGTTCCTTGATGAGCTCTGGGAAATCAGGGGGGCTTGTGCGGGACCTTGGGCGGTAGCCGGAGATTTCAATCTCATTGTTGAAGCGGCGGACAAAAACAACAACTTGATCAACAGGCGCATGATGGAGCGCTTTCGGCGCCTCCTAAATGATTTGGAGCTCAAGGAAGCATGCCTTATTGGATGGAGATATACGTGGAGCAATGAGAGGACTCGCCCTACCCTGGAAAAGATAGACCGTTGGTTCTCCATGGCAGATTGGGACACCGGGCACCCAGGGCACTTGTTGCAAGCCTTGTCCTCCTCCATCTCCGATCACTGCCCGCTTCTCATGTCAACCAACGTCTCGTTCCATCGCAAATCGCGGTTCCACTTCCAGAGTTACTGGCCTTCTCTTCCCGGGTTCCATGATGTCGTCGCAACGAGCTGGAACTCGCTGCCCCCGAAAGCCGACCCCTTCGTGGACCTATTTTTACGGCTAAAGGCCACTGCTAAGGCGCTGACCAGGTGGAATCAGGCCAAGGTTGGCAACATCAAGGAACAGATGCTGCTGGCAAACGAGCTCATCCTGTGCTTCGATCAGGCGATGGACTCCCGACATTTGTCGAGCGGAGAATCATGGCTCCGCAAGCAGCTCAAAAGGAAGGTGCTCGGGCTGGCGTCTCTGCAGCGGACCATAGCCCGGCAGAAGTCGCGCATCTCGTGGCTAAAGGCTGGGGAGGCAAGCGAGGCATTTTTCAAGATCTATGCGAGCTAGCGGCGCCGGAAGAACCACATATTCAAGCTGAAGTGCGGCGCGACAGAGGCATCATCGCGGGCGGACATGTGTGAGATGGCGGGGAACTTCTACGAGGGCCTCTTGGGCAGACCGGGGCTGCGGCAGCACACGCTCCGCCTGGCTGCTCTCGAGCTGCCGGCGGTCGACACTACGACGCTCGAGGCCCCCCTCTCTGAAGCCCTAATCTGGAGCACTATAAAGGCCATGCAGCCTGATAAGGCCCCGGGGCCTGATGGGTTCACCACGCGATTTTATCAGACATGTTGGGCCATTATCAAGGAGGCGGTGATGAAGGCAGTGCAGGCCTTCGATGGTGCGGATGGTAGGGGGCTGGAAAGGCTTAACGAGGCCTTCATTGTTCTGCTGCCAAAAGCTGAGGGCGCCACAGACATCAAAGACTTCAGGCCTATAAGCCTTATTCAAAGTTTCGCCAGAATCCTCGCAAAAGTGTTGTCGACTGAACTCGCCCCACTAATCCCAAAGCTGGTTGACCGCAATCAGAGTGCCTTCATCTCCGGTAGGTCTAACTTGGACAACTTCATGCTCATGCAACAGTCCATCCGTACCCTCCACCGCAAGCGAGCGCCGGCCATCATCTTCAAAATCGACATCGCCAAAGCTTTTGACAGCGTCTCATGGCCGTTCCTCCTTGAGGTGCTATCGCATCGTGGATTTGGCCCAAGGTGGATTGGACGGATCTCCACTCTCCTCTCGACGGCAAGCACCCAGGTGCTCGTCAATGGCTCGGCCAGCAATAGTTTCTGGCACGGAAAGGGGCTGCGCCAAGGGGATCCTGTCTCTCCAATGCTATTCATCATCGTCATGGATGTTCTCACTGCCATGTTCAGAAAAGCGGAGGTGGCGGGTGTCTTCTCCTCGCTCCATGCGCTAGGGGTGCGCCATCGCCTATCGCTATACGCAGATGACGCCATCCTCCTGCTCAGGCCTTCGGCCGCCGAGATGGACGTGGCAATGGGAATCCTAGAATGCTTTGGCGAGGCCACGGGACTTCGCTGCAACTTCGCCAAGAGCTCCATCTCCTTGATCCGCTGCAGTGTGGACGACGTGCAGGGAATTGTTCAGGCGGCGGGCTGCGCCGTCAAGGAGTTGCCAATCACCTACCTTGGCCTTCCCCTATCGCTGCGTGCCCTGACCCGTATAGAGCTCCAACCCCTTGTGGACAGGATTGCAGCCTAGTTGCCTACATGGAAGGCCGGCCTCTTCCGTCGGGAAGGCAGACTGACGCTGGTGAACTGCAAACTCACAGCGATGCCTATCTTTCACCTGATGGCGCTGGACCTCCCACCATGGTTCTTCAAATGCATCGATAAGCTGCGTAGGGGCTTCTTCTGGCGCGGGCTCGAGGACGCCAGGGGCGGGTGTTGTCTAGTGGCTTGGCATATTGTATGCTCCCCGAAGCCTCTGGGTGGACTGGGCGTGCTCAATCTGCAGCTCCTGAACCAAGCGTTGCGGCTGCGCTGGCTTTGGCTTCAGAAAACGGTTATGGATAAGCCTTGGGCAGGCCTGCAGGTGGGCATCTCGGACATGGCCATGTCTCTTGGCCAGGCGGCACTCAGGTGCACCATCAGGAACGGGCGCGGAGCTAGCTTTTGGCACGACTCTTGGCTCGACGGTCGTGCTCTAGCGCTAAGGGCTCCTCATCTCCTTCATTTCGTCCAGTCGGCCGGCAAAAGGATGAGCGTCGCGGAGGCCTTGCATGAGCACGCCTGGGTTCATGCAATTCGTGGGGCACCAACGGTGCCGGCCATTGCCGAGTTCCTCGACATCTGGGAGGACGTGCGGCATGTCACTGTTTCGGAGGCGCCAGACGTGTTCTCCTGGCGGCTTGGAGTGGCCGGCATGTACTCCTCCCGGGACACTTACGCCGCCTTCTTCCTGGGAAGGGAGCTCGCGCCATGCGCGGACCACATCTGGCGATCTTGGGCGCCGCTCGAAGTAAAGATCTTTGCATGGCTTGCGGTCAGAGCTAGGTTGTGGACGGCCGATCGTCTGGCTCGCAGAAACATGCCGCACACTAGACTGTGCCAGCTGTGTTGCCAACAGGACGAGGATGTCAACCACATGCTCCTGGGCTGTGTGTTCGCGCGCGAGGTCTGGTACCGCGTTCTGCTCCCGCTGAGGCTGCACAGATTCACCCCGGATGGTACGAAGCCGCTTTTAGAATGGTGGCCCAACATGGTGGAGACCGCACCGGCGAGCCAACGAAGACATCTCAACACCACTACCCTCGCCACCCTATGTTTCATCTGGCTCGAGCGTAACAGCCGCGTCTTCGAACGCAAGGCCTCTTCGGCCGCCGCCACGGTAGAGCTCATTAGGGCGGAGCTCCGGCTTTGGATTAGCGCTAGGGTTGACGGTGGATACCCTCTTCAGGTTCACTAGTACTTGCAGTGGCCGAAGCTAGGCGGAATTGCCATGTAATGATCCTCTGACTCGGTTCCTCTATTTCTATCTTAATGGAAAAGACATGCCGCGCTCTTGCATGTTCTTGAAAAAACTTAGAATCCAGAATGACTAATTCACATGTAGATGCTTTTTAAGGATGTCATATCTAAGTAATTCATCACATAATTAGGGGCTTCAAGGTTTGTACAAAAAAAAATTTTAATTTTTTTTCTAATGTTGTGTGATGTCATACTTAAATATGACATAGTTATGTCACATCTAGATGAGTCCTAGCCACACCCGAATCAACCTTGATTAGCCGGTTAAAATGGTAACGGAAGAAGATTAGTGTAGTTTCAGAACTTGTAGAACTTTCCACGAGATCCGGCATACCACAGGCTTCCCGGCTCCCGCCGCCGCTCGACTCGCGACGTCGACCTTCCAAGTTCCAACCCTCACAACGGTTGTGCCGCCGGCGCGTCCGTGGCTTGGGTAGCTCGTACGGGCCAGGCAGGGCCAAATTTAGCCATGGCCGAAACAGAAACGCAACAGCACGATGGTCGATCTATATACATCGCCATGGCTTCCCCGGGGTTGCAAAAATAGAGCTCCTTCTCTTTCCTTTCTTTTCCCCAGACGCAGCGGAGGGAAGGGGAAGATTAGAAAGGAAGGGGAAGGAACAAGGATTAACTAAAGCTGCGTAGATTCGTGTACAACTAACACTTTGAGGTAGCAATCAAAGATCGGGCCGGGAGAGGGCGGCGGCGAGCGACGGTGTGGGTGGTGGTGGCCGGCCGGCCGGCGGGGGAAGCGCAACACACGCCCCTTCTCCCTCTGCACGCTGCCTTGATCGGTCCATTCGGTACGGCTCTTCTACCGTGATCGTGGAGGAAAAGAGTATCAAATCAATTCCGCACAGCCAATGCCTTCGCCTGCCCCCGCCGTCGCCGCCGAGCCGTCGTCACTGTCGTCCCTTCCCGGCTGCGACGGCTGCTACTGACTCGACCTGGATGTAGTAGCTAGCTAGCTCTCGATTGACATGTTGTAACAAGCCAGAAACACAAACCGAGGTACGTCGTTTGTGTCTCCGGTCGCCATTGATTTAGTAATTTACAGTGCACATGCACCTTATACTATGATCTGAGGAAGTTGGTTTCATGCATGGATCGAATCTGTGAGTAGCCGGCCGTTTGCCACGGGCTACTGCCACCACCATCACCTGATGGCGATTGCGGTCGGCCACTGCCACGACCTCAAGCCGCCCGCCGTCCGCGGCCGGCACTACCGTCCGCACTCCGTCACCCAGCTCGACCGCTCGCTGCTCGAACGCGACAATCAGGAACGGAATGCCCTGTCACCGCAGCGCCGGTGTCTCTCCTCCCCGTGCTTCACCACCGTGGCCGAACCCGCCTCTGACGACGCCCACGACGACAAGAAGATGCCCCGCGTGGAGATCGTCGCGGGTCGCCACGCCCGCGGCGTGCACGAGCTCATCGCGGAGGCCGCGGGAGCCATCGCGTCAGGGACGCGGCTTGTGCCAGCGCAGAGCGGCCTCGGCGGGGCTTTGCTGCTCAAGGACGGCCGCTCCGGCGAGCACGTAGCGGTGATCAAGCCGCTCGACGACGCGACGTTTTCTCCATCGACCAACGGCGGAGGCGGCTACGAGAGCAAGGCCGTGCTGCGGGAGGTGGCCGCGTACCTCCTCGACCACGACGGGTTCGCCAGCGTCGCGCCCACTGCGCTGATCAAGATATCCCGCCCCGAGATGGAGACAACCGTGGCGTCCATCCAGCGCTTCGTGGCGCACCACTACGACGCCGGCGAGCTCGGCCCATCTAGGTTCTCCGTGACCTCCGTGCACCGCGTCGGAATCCTCCACGTGCGCCTCCTCAATATCGACCGCCACGCCGGCAACATCCTCGTCAAGAATCCGCCCACCAGCGCCTGCGCCGTGGACGGCAGCACGTCGGCGGCGCCGCTGGAGCTCGTGCCGATCGACCACGGCCTCTGCCTCCCGGAGAAGCTGGACGACCCATACTTCGAATGGCTGCACTGGCCGCAGTCGTCGCGACCATTCTCCGGCGCCGAGCTCGACTACATCGCGTCGCTGGACCCTTTCAAGGACGCCGAGATGCTCCGGGAAGAGCTGCCGTCCCTGACGGAGCCGGCCATCCGGATCCTCACCGTGTGCACCGTCTTCCTCCAGCGCGCGGCCGCGGCTGGGCTCTGCCTGGCTGACATCGGCGACATGATGACCCGCGAGTTCTCGTCGGCGGAGGAGGGGCTGAGCGCGCTCGAGGCCCTCTGCAAGAAGGCCGTGGACTCCATCGACACCCAGTCGCCGAAGCGCGTGTCGTTCGGGGAGCTGGGTGGCGAGGAGTGGGTGGCGTTCATGGAGAAGTTTGAGCAGCTGCTGCCGCCGGCGTTCGAGGACAAGAAGCGCGGGGCTGGCGTCGCGCTGAATTAACGCCGACGACTGTGATGAAACGTACGTACGATCTGCACGCAGGGTGTAAATGTGTATGCATACGTGTGTGGTGGTGATTTAACCGAAGAGAGAAGCCTTGCGTGTTATATGTGTGTGTGCGTACATTGATCGAGGCCGTACGTGTACGTGAGCTTGTGCCGTAACATGCTATGGGGAGCATGCAGCTCTGGAACCATCTTCCGAAGAGGCTGACACCAAACGTTGCAGCGATGCCAACACAATGCATTGGACAACTAACAGCTCGTGCCGGACGGTAGCTGGGTGGCTCCAGTTGATTCACCTCACCTTTAAAATTATAAAGCAACTCAATTAGGATCACTCAAGACTATTACTACCTCTGTATCATGGTATAAGATTGCAGTTCAAATTCAACTGCAAAAATGTCTTATATTAATGATATGGAGGAAGTAAATCTTAAAAGGTAATACCTAGGAATAGAAAGTCATCCTTCATTTTTCAACTGCCTCTTTCAGTGGAAGCTTTTGCCCAATCTCAAGACATGTTGATCTTGCTATAAAATTCCTAGAGGACCATCCTGACATGTGGCAATACCTTACTAGTGCTAAGTCATATACTTTGGCAAATGACTACAAAGTCCTTACTTCAGAATGTCACACTATCCCTGCCATCTCTTGGCTATGGAAGGCATGCTCTCAATTGAAGCATAGGTTTTCCTTTAAAAAAAATGGTTACTAATCAATGACAGGCTAAACACTAGAGAACTGCTACTGAGAAAGAGCTTCTTCATGAACACTAGAGAACTGCTATTGAGAAAGATCCATTCCAATTTTTCACTTAATGTCCCTTGACCCTCCGCCATGGGTGTTCAAGGCCATTGACAAAATCCGCAGAGCATTCCTTTAGAAAGGCCCTGATATGGTAAATGGCGGGCACTGCTTGCTAAGTTGGAGACAAGTTTGTCGTCCGAAAGAGAGTGGAGGACTAGGCATTCTGGACCTAAAGATCATGAACTCCGCGCTTCAGTTGCGGTGGGCTTGGAAGGCACACACATCAAATAATCGTGCATGGAGCATCTTACTAAACCCTTTGGAAAACCATGAAAGGCGTCTACGCAATGTTGCTGCTCGTGTTGAGTTAGGCAATAGAAATATATGTTTCTTCTGGACTGATAAATGGATCAACGGCGCCATAGTAGAAGATATCGCACCAGATGTTTTCAGTTCCGAGCCTCCGGTCGTCGGGGAGAGAAGAACAGTAGCAGAAGCAATGACTAGTGCAGTATGGATCAATGATATAAAGGTGAAAATAAATATTCGCATTTTCCATCGGGTCTTAAGCTTATGGGAGGTGATTTCTGAAGTTCAAATCATACATGGTGCTGAAGACAAATGGATCTGGTCGTGGAATTCTGAAGGTACCTACTCGGCGAAATCTATTTATAAAGTACACTTTGCTGCATCAGTTATGTGTAGTACTGCTTGCACCATTTGGAAGTCTTGGGCTCCTTTAAAATGCAAGCTCTTTCTCTAGTTTGTCGTCAAGGGGTGTGTACACTGGGCCGTCTAGCTAAGCGTGATTTGCCTCATAATGCTGCATGTTGTTTGTGCAACAATGCGCAAGAATCAGTTCATCATCCCTTCATGGGTTGCAGTGTAGTAACCATCATTTGGAGTTCAATGCTTCTTCGGGCAAATTTGAGTGAGGCCATCCCTCAAAATGCTCCTGATCTTCGGGATTGGTGGCAAGAGGCCAGAAATAGAGTCCATGAACCCAGAAGGAATTCCTTGAACACTATGGTACCACTAATTATATGGAGTATATGGAGGGAAAGAAATGGCAGAATTTTTGAAAATTCGCACACACTGCTTCAAGGAATCATCAACCAAATTAAGATTACGTGGTGCAATGAGCAGAAGCAAGTCTAGGTCATTTTGTATTACATTAGTTTCGTTCGGTTTTGCGGTATTTGTAGACAGTTTTGGTGGTTAGGGTTTTGGATCTTTTTGTTTGCGGTAGTTTAGGTTGTCCTTGTTGTAACTCTGATAGACGTTGGTCGTGTATTTCTGCCTCTCTCTTTAATATAATACATGCTGGTCGATGTCTAAGTGGTTTTGGTCCTGGTGTAAAGGCCATCGTTATGTTGCCTTTTTAGTTTTGTCAGGTCGATGTCTAAGTAGTTTGTGCTTTGAGTATTATTACATAGCAGCACATATGCCCCTCCATTGCAACGAGAGAAAAATTTGATGTTAGGTGCAAGTACAATATCATCGAATTCGATATAAAAGAAGATCCATCCACCAAAAAATTCAAAAACATGCAGACAATGGTACCCGATGATGACAGGAAGAAGACCACCCATGAAATCCCATTTAATTATTCAAAGCCCACACATGCAACATTTATGCACCCTCTATTTAAAACCCACACACAATCAATCCTTGATTTAATTATCTCGCTGCTTTCCTATGTTCTCATCGTGTGTTTGTTGACTTTGAGGTGGCTAATATGTTAATTAGTAGGAATCAGTTTTAAAAAGCGAGGTGGGAAAATTCCACATGTAAAATGCTAGCTCAGTTGGTTTTGTTTTTAAGCAGTAAACCAACCTTTATTAACTCAGAGTGCGGTTTAGTGGGATGGCAAAAGGGTCATGGGGTGAAACCAGCCACAAATGGCAACCCCCTTCTAAAGACGAAGAAAATTTACCTAAATTATGTGCATCAAAATTTAAACTGTGACCTTCAAAAAATGATCTCACAACTTGTGAATTCCATGGATCGTTCCGCGATCTCCTTAATGATTGCGCTATATCTTCCTTCCATGTCAGTCTTGATCTCTTGTACAACTGCCTTGCAATCACATGCGACGACCACTCTAGTTAGAGATAAATCGAGAGCAAGAGCCAAAGCTTCACGGCAGGCAAGCGCTTCCAGTGTCGCTTTGCCAGTAATACCCCTGAAAACCATTGCCGATGAGCCAAGAAATTTCCCGTATGATCTCGGCAGACTGAAGCCGTTGCACACTCAAACCATCTCTTAAAAAGCCTTCGTTGACTTGAATACTTGTTGTTCCTTGGTTGGGCGTGATCCACCTGATTGCACCCCTCGTCCTTGTTATCTCATGTGTCGTTGCTTGCTACACATTCCTCACCGGCAATTGCATTGAGTTTAGCTCAGTTATGAAGCTGATTACAAAGGCATGCGTTGCATGCCGACTCTGAAGAATCACATCATGCATTTCATTACGCCTTGCTGCCTAGGTGGACCACAACGTGACTACCAATTTGATCATAGTAGTATGTGGTAGTTCTTTCATTAGTGCGAACAGCCATTGTTTGGCGTTTGTAGAAGTCGAAGCTTGTACATACTCTGCTACATCCTCATCGACCAAGGCCCAAATACATTGAGCTACTGAACATTCTAAAAGGGAGTGTCTCCAAGAGTCTTGGATCCCACATAATTGGCAACAATCCTTCTCTGCCAGGTTCCTGGTGTGGTGGACATCCTCCGTTGGAATCGAATGCTTGGCCAATCTCCATAAAAAGTTCTGAATCTTTCCTAGCACCTAGACTGACCACAGAGATGTACATGCCTTTGATTCCGTCTCAAACTCTGAGGACCCTGCATTCCCTTCCAGCCAGTTTTCCCTCCATCGTTTCATATGAACTAACATGCGATAGGCTGACCGAACCAAGAAGGTGTCGTTCCTCTCGTAATTCCATGCAAGTGATCCTCCATCGGCCGCGTACATAGCAGTATGCTGAGAATAGCATTTGTATCTGCTGCTATAAAGACCTGATCCATGACCCCTCTATTCCATGTCGCATTTGTGTGGTCTATTAGGTCGTTGACCATGGTAGGAGGGTCAGCCGAGAGACAAGAAAACAATTGCATTGAGGCATTCCTCTGGATCCAATTCTCTGCCCATATCCATGTAGTTGACATGTCATCGATTCGCCTAATTAATCCTTGACACATAACCTTGTTGGAAATATGCCCTAGAGGCAATAATAAAATGGTTATTATTATATTTTCTTAATCATGGTAAAACTTGATTATTCATGCTAGAATTGTATTGACCGGAAACTTAAATGCATGTGTGGATACATAAACAAATATCAAGTCCCTAGTAAGCCTCTACTAGACTAGCCCATTGATCAAAAGATGGTTAAGGTTTCTTGACCATAGACATGAGTTGTCATTTGATAACGGGATCACATCATTAGGAGAATGATGTGCTAGACAAGACAAATCTGTTAGCTTAGAATATGATTGTTCAGTTTATTGCTACTGCTTTCGTAATGTCAAATACATATTCCTTCGACCATGAGATCATGCAACTCCCGGATACCGGAGGAATACCTTGTGTGCTATCAAATGTCACAACGTAACTGGGCGATCATAAAGATGCTCTACAGGTATCTCCGAAGGTGTCTGTTGAGTTGGGGTGGATCGAGATTGGGATTTGTCACTCTGTATGACGGAGAGGTATCTCTGGGCCCTCTCGGTAATACACATCACAAGAAGCTTGCAAGCAAAGTGACTAAGGAGTTAGTTGCAAAATGATGTATTATGGAACGAGTAAAGAGACTTGCTGATAACGCGATTGAACTAGGTATGGAGATACCAACGATCGAATCTCAGGCAAGTAACATTACCGACGAACAAAGGGAACTACGTATGTTGTCATAAAGGTTCGAACAATAAAGATCTTCATAGAATATGTAGGAACCAATATGGGCATCCAGGTCCTATTATTGGTTATTGATCGGAGAAGTGACTCGGTCATGTCTACATCATTCTTGAACCCGTAGGGTCCGCACGCTTAACGTTCATTGACGATATGGTATTATATGAGTTATGTGAATTGGTGATCGAATGTTTTTCGAAACTTCGAATGAGATCACGGACATGACGAGGAGCTCCGGAATGGTCCAGAGGTAAAGATTGATACATACAATGATAGTGTTTGGTCTCTAGAAAGGTTTCGGAATGCACCGGGTATTTATCGGATCACCCGAAGGGGTTCCGGGAATGCCACGGGAGTTGTTGGGCCTAAATGGGCCAAGGGGAGGGAGCACACCAGCCCACAAGGGGGCTGGCACGCCCCCATCCTAGTCGTCAGCCCTAGGGGTAGGAAAGAGGAGGGGCTAGCCCCTCCTGCCTTTCTCCTCGCTCAAGGAACGGAAAGGGGGGGCCTCCCCTCCTACCCTTCTCCCACGTGCCTAGGAAGGAAGGGGAGGGGCACCTAGGGCAGGCGCCCTAGGACTGGCCGCCGGCCCCCTTGGGGCGCCCTAGGCAGCCTTCTCTCCCCATCCGCCTATATAATGTGAGGAGAGGAGGGGGCAACAACCACCATGAATCCTCAAGCCGTGTGTGGCGCCCCCTCTCCCTCTAGTTCTAGTTCCTCCTTCGTCCACGTCCATTGTGCTTGGCGAAGCCCTACGGAATAGTTTCACCACCACCGTCACCATGTCGTCATGCTTCCAGAACTCATCTACTACTTCGCCCCTCTTGCTGGATCGAGAAGGTGAGGACGTCATCGAGCTAAACGTGTGCTGAACGCGGAGGTGTTGTGCATTCGGTGCTTGATCGGCACAGATCGTGAAGGTGTACGACTGCATCAACCGCGTTGATAAACGCTTCTGCTTAGCAATCTACAAGGGTATGTAGATGCTCTCCCCCTCTCATAGCTATGCATCTCCATGGATAGATCATGCGTGTGCATAGAATTTTTTTGTTTTCCATGCAACATTACCCAACAAACCTCGCATCCCTCAAGGATAGCCCGCCAGACTTGAGATGGTTAGTTACCCAATTTAGCTGTCTGGATGGTTCCTTGGGGAAATAGACTGCCTTCAATAACCGAGCACACAAAGAATCCGGTTGTTGTAGCATCCTCCATGATTGTCATGCCAAAAGTGCTAGATTAAAGAGTTCAAAATCACGAAAACCAAGACCTCCCATGTTTTTTGGCTGAGTCATAGTCTCCCATGACACGCAAGATGGCTTCCTTTTTCCTTCCTTACTCCCCCGCCAAAATTGCCTAATGAGCTTGTTAAGATGTTCACACAACCCCCTTGGTAATTTAAAGCAAGACATAAATAAAAATGGCACAACTTGTGCCACTGACTTTACTAAAACTTATTTCCCAATTGAGAACAGGGACTTCTCTATCCACCCTTTCACCTTATTCCGTAGCCTATCTTTTAGATATTTGAAAGCACCAAATTTTGAAGTACCTATATCCGAAGGCATGCCTAGGTACTTGTCATTCAAAGTTTCATTCGGCACATTTAGAATCCCTTTTATCTCTTCTTTGATATGTGAAGGACAACCTTTACTAAAGAAAATTGATGACTTGGAAGAATTGGTTCTTTGACCTGAAGCTAGACAATATTTATCCAACAGGTTTGATACTTCTGTCGCCCCTCCACTAGTTGCTTTGAAGAATAGCAAGCTATCATCTGCGAATAACAAGTGGTTAACAGGCGGTGCCGACGGCACAACTTGAATCCCACCAAGTTGAGATGACTCACTTAGATTTTTTTAACAAGCCCAAGAGACCCTCCGCTGCCAACAAGAACAAGGGGGATTTGATCTCCCTGGCAAATACCTTTGCTAGGTTTGATTTCCTCCAATTTCTTTCCATTAAACAGAACTAAGTATGAGACCAAGCAGACAATATTCATCACAATATTCATCCACCTATGCAAGAAGCCTAGTTTCAGCATTATAGCTCTCAAATAGTCCCATTCTACTCGGTCATACGCTTTCATCGTATCCAACTTCGGAGCACAATGATGATGCTTGACTGCTTTATTTTGCTTCATAAAATGTAAACAATCATAGGCCACAATGATGTTGTCTGTAATCAGACAAACCGGAACAAATGTTGATTGTTTTGCCGAAATAATCTCAGGAAGCCCTAGCTTCAAATGATTATCAATAACCTTGGAAGCTATCTTATATAAAGCATTGCACAAACTGATGGGGCGGAACTGTGATAGAAAAGTCAGATTTTTTACCTTCGGAATTAGGACCAAGAACGTTTTGTTTATACCTTTTTAGCTCTCTTGGCCTTTGAGAATTTTTAGAACAGCCGATGTTACCTCTTGCCCGCACACAACCCAATGTTTCTCGAAAAAATGCGCGGGAAACCCATCGGGACCCGGTGATTTAGTAGGGAACATTTGATATAGAGCTATCTTCACTTCATCCTCTGTATACTCCGCATCCAAAAGGGCGCGCATGTCAACTGTTATCTTTTGAGGGACTGAATCGAGTACCTCTTGCATGTTTGTGCACCCATCCGAAGTGTACAAATCCTTAAAAATTGTGTCATCATAGCTTCCATCTCGTCATTATCTTATGTTACCTGCCCACTTGGCTCAGTAAGAGCTGTGATACTGTAAGTGCATCTAGTGCCCCTTAGTGATTTTGGTGTATTGAAGACTTATAGGTTAAGGGACTAATGTGTTTATGAGTGTACATAGGTCTATAAGTCTATGAGAAGTTTGATATTTACAGAGAAAGTTGACCCCTAAAAATGAATATCTTCGACTGAAGATTTTGATATTCCTAAAGACTTTCATGAAGACTTTGAAAGTGAAGAAATTGGTGTGTCCATGAAGACTTGATATTCATGCAAGGAATATGAAGCTTGAAGACTTTCATTTTCATAGTTTTGTTTTTCTCTTTCTTGAGTCATAGGAAACACCGTACTGTTAAAGGGGGTCGAGGAAATACTAAGGAAAAATTTAAATGTGATGCTCAACTCAAAATCCTACACCTACCAATCCCTTCGAGTGAAGCCATTGGAAATCTCATACAGTTCAGTCAATTTCTTCAGTGACAGAGACGAAGTTCTTCTGGTCGCTGAGGAATTTGTTCTGACTGAGGAGTTAGGAATTCGCCAGTGCGAATTGTCTACACAGTGAGGAACATGATAGCCCTGAGGAATTTGAGAGTCAAATTTCCGACTGTTGCTGTGCTTCACGCCAGCTGTCCCAAAATATCTTATCCACCTAACGGTCATATCATTGAAGGGCATTTATGTCTTATCATGTCGGGCTGCTCCCTAGGCTATAAATAGCCGCCCCCTACAACCACTAGCTGGTTGGCTGCTCTGAGAGAAACTGACACTTGTCATTTGAGAGCAACCCATCCTCCGAGGACTTTGAGCGAAAATCATCGAGTGAGGAAAATCCAAACCTAAACACCCACAAACCCAAAGTGATTGAGCATCACTAAAGAGATTGATCCTGCGTGGATTCGACGCTTGTTACCTTTGAAGACTGTGCTTCTTCCAAACGGTTAGGCGTCATGGTCTAGAGCATCCAAGAGGAATTGTGGATCACCGAGTGACCAAAGTCTGTGAAGGTTTGGAAGTTGCCTGAAGACTTACCACGAGTGATTGGACGAGGTCTATGTGACCTTAGTTCAAGGAGAATACGGTGAGGACTTGGTGTCCTGAGCTGCGTGCTCAGCGACTGGGTGTCCGGGACTGTGTGTCCTCGAGTTTAAATACTCAGCCGCTCCAACCAGACGTACAACTAAGACAGCAGTTGGAACTGGTCTACCAAATCATTGTCTTCACCAACCTTACTGGTTCTATTTCCTCAACTCTTTCATTTCCTCATTATTGTGTTGAGTGATTGTTGATATCTGTGTTTGAAGACTTTGATTGAAGACTTCCTCAATTTCCTCAGTTCAATTTCTTCAGTATGTTTGTCTTCATCTTGTGTTATCCTGTGTTTACACTTTCTGTACTCTATGTTTGTCTTCATTTCATCATGATGACTATGTGTGTATTCTGTCATGCTTACTTCTGAGTACTTATTCTGCTGCTAGTAGTTCTTCGCTAAGGAATTTCCTCGCCGGCAAATTCCTCAGTGAAGAATTCATAAAAATCGCCTATTCACCCCCCCTCTAGTCGATATAACGCACTTTCAATTGGTATCAGAGCAAGGTACTCCCTTGTTCTGTGTGATTTTGGTTTAACCACCTGGAGTTCTAGTTATGTCGACTGCAGGTATGATCAAGGTCTCTGCTGGGTGTCCTACCTTCGATGGCACGGACTACCCCTACTGGAAGAATAAGATGCGAATGCATCTTGAAGCAATTGACAACGATCTCTGGTACGTTGTGGAAAATGGTGTTCCCTCAGTCACACCTTCCCTGAATGCTGTTGATGTGAAGAGATTGAAGCAACTCGATTCTCAAGCGAAGAATATCATATGTGGTCATCTGAGTAAAGGGCAGTATGGTAGAGTGATTGCTTTGGAAACTGCTAAGCTTATCTGGGATAGGCTCTCCAAAGTAAACGAAGGAGTCTCAACTCAACGTGACTCTCATGTTGACGTTCTTCGCAATCTCTTCAACCGCTTCAAAAGACTCCACAATGAAAATGTTCAGCAAACCTTCGATCGCCTCACTGATATCTCAAATGAGCTTCAAGCGCTCGGTGCCACTGACATCACCGATCATGAGGTGGTGAAGAAATTGCTGAGATCACGTGATTCGTCATTTGACACTCTGGCACTGATGATTCAAGAGTGTGCTGATTACAAGTCACTAGATCCCGCTGATATCCTCGAGAGGCTAAATACTCATGAGTTCCAGCTTGCTGAAAAGAGAGATCTCTATGGTTCAAGCTATGGCAGAACACGTGCCCTGAAGGCCAAGGCAGTGTCTGAATCTGAATGTGAAGATTCTGGTAGTAGCCTTGGTGATCCTGAAGAATTGAGCCAGGAGCTAGCACTGCTCGTGAAGAAGTTCTAGAAATTCTCAAGACGTGGTCGCTTCGGAAAATCTTCAAGGAGCAGTGATTCCTCATCAAGTGACTATAAGAGAAGGCTATGCCACAAATGCAAGAAGCCTAGTCACTACATTCAAGATTGTCCTCAGTGGGACAAGGAACTAAAGAAGGAGAAATACAAGGATTATAGTTCTGATGATGCCAAGAAGAACAAGAAATCTTTAAAGTCTTCATCATCAAAATCCTCGAAGTCTTCATCCCACAAGAAGAGCAGCTCCAAGAAGGCTCAGGCATTCATTGGCAAGGAAATGGATTCTGAGGCTGAATCTGAGGATAATGAGGAAGAGGAGGCATCCGAGGAGTCTGAGTCAGGTGTGGCAAGTCTAGCTCTTGCTACCGCATTTGTCAGCAAGTCTATCTTCAACTCTGAAGAAAATGGCAACACCAACAACGCTGATGAAGGCAATGATGACTACGCTCCCACCTATTGCTTCATGGCAAAGGCTGCTAAGGTAACTAAATACCCCTCCTCTGAATCAAGTGAGGATGAATCTAATGAAAATCTTAAGCCTAGCTACTCTAAACTTGCTAAGATTGTTGTGAAACAACAAAAGGCTATTGAAAAACTTCAAAACATGCTAGACAAAAGTGATGATATGTTGGGTGATGAAATGGACCGCACTAAAGACTTAACTGAAAATCTTCAAAGACTTCAGTCTAAGTTTGACAACCTTCAAAGTCATCATAAAACCCTCTTAACTGATCATGAGAAGCTTTCTTATGAATTTCTTCAAAGAAAGCAAGATCTTGAGAAGCTAAGAGTGAGTTATGAAGATCTTCAGAAGGAGCGCGATTCATTACTTGCTCAACAAATCAGCGCTACTCAGGAAGAATTTGATCCTCTATGCTTAAAGTGCATTGAACATGAATCTGCTAATTCTTCACCTGAATGTTCAAATGCTTCAAATGTTACAAATTCTTCACCTGCCCCTACTATCACTAATTCCTCATCTGAGGACATTGCTAGTATCACTGACAATGCAGGGCCGAAGGAATTGTATATGACAGGCATGTACAAAAGCCTCAAAGGGCATCAGACTCTTTGTGATGTGCTTAAAAAGCAGATCCTCAACAGAAACCCTAGGAAAGAGGGTATTGCCTTTGAGAGGAAACTCAATGCTGATGGAACATATTGGAAGCCTAAGTAGTACCCCAAAACCTCATGGGTTGCTGCAAAGGGACCTCCAGTTGATCCATCTAACTTATCTGGCTTTACATGTGAATCTCCTCATTCTTCTGATGAGTCATTTGACTCTAACTATAAATTGTTCAAAAATCAGAATGGTGAAGTATTTGCTAGATATGTTGGCACTAACTGCAGGAACGGTTCCCCTATGAAGAAAATCTGGGTTCCCAAAAGTTATGTTGAAAGTCTTCAGGTGAATGTCCTCATGACACCACCTGTGAAGAATAGGAACCCCAGATCAAACTCTTCATATGGACCAAATTCTTCATATGGATCCAAGTCCTCATACGGACCAAATTCCTCACATGGATCAAATTCCTCAAAAGGATCAAAGTCCTCATATGAACATCATCGTGCTAACAACTCTGTTTCGCAGGGTAAAGCTAAGGGCTATGAATATGTGCATTATTCTTCAAATCATTATGTTCATAAGTCCTCGAAGAATTTCTCTGCTTATTCATATGCTTACCCTAACCCCTCTTATGTGAAACGAAGTGGACTGGCGTCCATGCCACCTTTCTCATATGGTGCTCGCGGAGTGATGAATTCTTTGCCACCCCTCCAGATGTGGGTGGTGAAGAAAAAGAACTAATCTCTTATGCAGGGTCAGGTCTCCAGACATGCTTTAACGTCCGAAGAATTTGCTGGGGGCTGACAATATGCCTGAAAGGACGCGGGCGAATCATGATGAAATGAACTTTCATTTCACACGTCCTCACACTACTTATCTGTGCTATTGCTTGATGAAATTGAACTGATGATACTGATTTCATATTCTTCACTGATGAAGTATATGAGTTTGTAAGCTGCACTAATTCATCTGCAGGATGATCAACCCAAAGCAAATGAGTGGGTCCTCGATAGTGGATGTACAAATCACATGACTGGTGACAAGAATCTATTGATGGATGCTCCCTTAACACCATCACATCTGAAGCATATCATCTTCGCTGACAAAGGCAAAAGTCAGGTATTGGGTCTAGGTAAGGTTGCAATCTCTAAGGACATACACATGGACAAAGTCATGCTTGTCGAGTCCTTAGGATACAACCTCATGTCTGTCTCAATGCTTTGTGATCTTGATATGGTTGTTGTCTTTGGCAAGTATCGTTGTGTTGTGATCATGGAAGCTGACAATTCCAAAGTCTTCGAAGGCTTTAGGAGAGGAGACTTGTACATTGTTGATTTCTCTACAGGACCACAACCCGCCGTGTGCTTACTTGCAAAAGCTTCAGAAGGCTGGCTATGGCATCGACGACTTGGTCACGCAGGCATGAGGAATTTGCACACGCTTGCGAAGAAGAAGCATGTCATTGGCATTGAGAATGTCAAATTCCTCAAGGATCACTTGTGTGGTGCCTGTGAAGCTGGGAAGATGACTAAGGCCAAGCATCCAGCGAAGACTATCATGACCACCACTCGACCATTTGAATTGCTTCACATGGATCTCTTCGGTCCTAATCATTATTCTGCTGTGACTAATTATGCATCTCTATATGGCTTTGTTATTGTTGATGATTACTCTCGTTACACATGGGTACACATTGTTACTTACAAACATGAAGTGCAGGAAGTCTTCAAACGATTTTCCTCGAGGGCTTCAACCAACTTGGGTGTGAAGATCAAGCACATCAGGAGTGACAATGGAACTGAGTTCAAGAATTCGGTCTTAATGACTATCTTGATGAACTTAGTATTACTCATGAGTTATCTGCTCCTTATACTCCTCAGCAAAATGGCGTCGTGGAGCGCAAGAACAGAACTCTTGTTGAGATGGCTCGCACTATGCTTGATGAATACAAAACACCTCATCGTTTTTGGATTGATGCAATTGATACCGCGTGCCACATCATCAACAAAGTATATCTTCACAAATTCTTCAAGAAAACTGCCTATGAACTCCTCACTGACAAGAAGCCTAATGTGAGTTATTTCAAAGTCTTCGGTGCTAAATGTTGGATTAGAGATCCTCATCACAATGCTAAATTTGCACTGAAAGCACATGAAGGTTTTATGCTTGGTTACGGAAAGGACTCGCACACCTACAGAGTCTTCAACATCGCTCTTCACAAGATTGTTGAAACTGTAGATGTGCGGTTCAATGAAACTAATGGCTCGCAAAGAGAGCACCTACCTTCTGTGATAGATGAACCAGCACCTGAAGATTCTATCAAGTTCAAGGCTATTGAGGATGTCATTCCTACTGAAGAATCTACTGTAGAATTCATTCCAGAACGCGAAGATCGTCGAGCTGATGTACCTGAGGAAAATGCTGAAGAAAATGGTGCTGAAGAAAATGCTGATCAAATTCCTCGACGACAACCAGCTCATCCTCGCGTTGCAAAAGAAGTGCAAGTTGAAAAGATCATCGATGACATTGAAGCACCAGGTCCTCTCACACGCTCAAAAGCTTCACATTTATCTAACTTTTGTGGGCACTATGCTTTTGTCTCTATCGCAAAGCCCACTAAGGTAGATGAAGCATTTCTGGAGCCTGAGTGGATTCAGGCCATGCAAGAAGAATTACATCAGTTCGAGCTCAACAATGTCTGGGAACTGGTCAAACGTCCAGATCCTCGCAAGCATAATATCATCGGCACAAAGTGGATCTACCGCAACAAGCAAGATGAAAATGGCCTTGTGGTGAGGAATAAGGCACGACTTGTAGCTCAAGGCTACACACAGGTTGAAGGAATTGACTTCGATGAAACTTTTGCACCTGTTGCTAGACTTGAGGCTATTCGCATATTACTTACTTATGCTAACCATCATAATATCACTTTATATCAAATGGATGTGAAAAGTGCATTCCTCAATGGTAAGCTTGAGGAAGAAGTATATGTTGCTCAACCCCCAGGTTTTGAAGATCCAAAGAATCCTGACAAAGTCTTCAGACTCAACAAGGCCCTCTATGGCCTCAAGCAGGCCCCTCGGGCGTGTGATGAATTTGCCTATATGATGAGTGAAGAATATCAAATGTCTATAATGGGAGAGTTGAAATTCTTCTTAGGTCTTCAAATTCGTCAACAGCACAATGGCATATTCATATCTCAGGAGAAATACCTCAAGGATGTTCTGAGGAAATTCGGCATGCAAGATTGCAAAGGAGTTAAAATTCCTATGCCCACAGATGGCCATCTATGCACTAATGAAAATGGTATTGACTTCGATCACAAGGTATACCGCTCCATGATTGGTTCTTTATTGTACTTATGTGCATCTAGGCCAGATATAATGCTTAGTGTTTGCATGTGTGCCCGATTTCAAGCTACACCGAAGGAATCACACCATAAGGCTATGAAGCATATTCTTCGATATCTAACTCACACACCAACACTAGGATTATGGTACCCCAAGGGCTCTACTTTTGATCTCATTGGATATTCTAACTCTGACTATGCTGGTGATCGTGTGGACCGCAAGTCAACATCTGGTACTTGTCATTTCCTCGGACGATCTTTGGTCTGTTGGTCCTCGAAGAAACAGAACTGTGTATCTCTGTCTACTGCTAAAGCTGAGTACATTGATGCTGGTTCTTGCTGTGCTCAATTGCTGTGGATGAAGCGAACTCTCAAGGACTACGACATCAACATGTAGAATGTGCCTCTCTACTGTGACAATGAGAGTGCCATCAAGATCACTCACAACCCAGTTCAGCACTCGAAGACAAAGCACATTCAGATTCGTCATCATTTTCTTCGTGATCATGTGTTGAAGGGCGACATTTCTATTGAGCATGTGAAGACTGAAGAACAGCTAGCCGATATCTTCACAAAGCCCTTGGATGAGAAGAAATTTAGCAAGTTGCGGTGTGAGCTAAATATCTTAGAGTCTTCGAATGTTCTTTGAAAAGGACACACATCCTAACACTTATGCAAAATTGATGACTTAGATGTGCAACACATGAAGAAACGTTTTTCTTCAATCAATGAAGAATAACACTCTAAGTGTGAAGAAATTAATGAAGAATTTGATTCTCAGAACCCTACGACAATTGTACGCGGTGTCTGAAATCATCATTCTTATACGGTGGGACACGCCACCACCAAAGTTGAAAATCTTCAATTTGAGTTTTTCAAATTCTTCAACTTTGCAAAATCTTCACTGTTTCCGCCGTTTTTCTTCATTGGCTATATATATATATATGGGTTTCTATCCTCTACAGCATTCACTTATGGCTACTTACTCAAGTTGCATTTTCTGCTAAGTGAATGTGATCAGACCCTTCCCCCTCTATGCTATACTCAACCCAATCTATTCACAACTTCTTCACGTGCGTTCTATTTGAAACTCGTTCAAAATCTTCACTGTGACCTATCAGCTGAAGAAATTGCGAATGGAACTTTAAAACTAATCTTATCCAAATTTTTGGTTTTGCCACTCAAACCGTCCCGTATCCCACGATAGACTTATCTATTCACCCACGATCTAACACGATCTCCACTTTTCAGTACGTGGGTGACACATGTCAAGCGAATGAGAAGGGCCAGGGGCACGTTCGTCCTAAATCTTCGGGCGAACAGTTTTTCACTGCGACTATAAGTACCCCCTCACCCTTCCTCACTTCCTTTACTCCGCTCGACCACTCTCTCTCTCTCGCTCGAGCTTCTCAAACCCTAGCTCCGCCGCTACTCCATCATCGCCGGTGAGGAAGAGCTTCACTACCTCGACCTCTTCGCCGTCGTACTCGCGCCGGCCGCGGAAATCTTCACTCCGCCGCTGCCGTAGCTGTCTTCCTCCGCCAAGTTAGGGCATGGAAGATCTGAACTGACGAGCTTCAAATCTACACTTCTCAGTTCGTCGTGTTCTTCATCAAGGGTAATTAAAAGTTACTTTTACTGCCCTTTTTGATTCAAATTTTCTCCACAAAATCTTCAAAGGTGTTTATTCTTCAAATCCTCACACACAAAACACCTCACTAGTCATCTGTTCTTGATTCGTTTCCCTAAGCATCATTTTCTTCAAGATTCCTCAATTGTGTGGATCGTCGATCTATACAACTCTGGAACCTAAGACAAAGTACGCTTAGTGAAATTCTTCAAGACTCATCTGGTCAAATTCCTCAAACTTGTTCATTTTGAAAACCTTCTGAGAATGCATATGACCTCTTCAAATTCCTTGCAACTATACTCTGTTCACAGGTACTCATGTCCGCTGCTGAATCACTAGGTTCTCATCAACTTAACTCATTTGCAGCATTCCTCGAAGAAAAGTTGCATACTTCTTCAGAGAATTCGATTGTTCAAATTCCTCAACTGAAGAATATGGCAGAAGGTAAGAAACCTCAGAAAGGAGGAAAGAAGCCTGAGGTCATGACTGCTTTTGAGATCCCTGATGACATTTATAAGGATTACTGTACACCTGATGAGGCCAAGTTCGGAAAGGAGAACAAAAATCAGCGCAAAGTGCGCATACAGAGGATTGAAAGGAGATGGGCAAGAGAATGGAGAGAGTACAGATATGTAACTCCAAAGTATATGAAGAAATTCGCTCTAAATCCACCATGCCCAAGAGCTCCATTGGCACCTGGTCAAGAAGCTGATCCCACTAGTCTCAAGCGCGGTGAGGATTTTCCTGAAGAATGGGCCAAGCGCCAAGCCAAGTTGGCTAGACAAGCCAAAGAAGCAGTGAGGAAATTTAATGAAGACTCTGTTGCTGCTGCTGCCACAAAGGCCTCTGACAAGCCTAGGAAATCTATGGCAAAGAAGCCTGCTCACATGCCAAGTGCTTCACCAACTGTGCCCTCACGACCAAGTTCCTCAGCAATGCCCTCACGGCTAGAATCTTCAAAGCCCTCACGGCCAATTTCTTCAAAGCCCTCACGGCCAATTCCTCCAAAGTCCTCAGTTGCTCCGGCAAAGTCCTCAACACCTGTACACCTGGCCACATGCCAAAGGACTGCAGGCATCTCCATTGCCTCTGGTGTCTCAGCAAGTTCCTCAGTTGCACCAAATTCTTCATCAGGCCCCACTCTGCTGAAGACAAAGGCCACTGCTGGACGAGGTCCTTGGCCTAGTCCGAAGAAGAAACAAGTTGCCTTCCATGTGCCATCTGACGATGAAGCTAATGATGATGAACTTGCAGAAATCATCAGAGACAGGCAAGAAAGGGCCGCTAGAGCCAAAGGCACAAATGTGCCACTGCTTTTGGATCCAAAGGTGATCCTCAACTACATTGATCTCTGGCACAAGGACCCAAACACTCCTATGCCTGATTTTCATTTGACTCCTGGCCAAAGTCACGTGCTGACCCATTTCATCAATGAAGAGAAATGGAAATTTGAGAAGGCCAGGCAAATCAAGAAGGCTCAGTTCAGGAAAGAGAAGTTCCTGAGGAACAACGTTGTCAAAATGACAACTGATGAACTCCTCAGTATCCAGTCTGAAATCAAAGCCCTCAGCGATGATTTCAATTCTTATTATGTTGATTGGCAAGGAGCCAAAGTCAGGTTCGTTAAACTGACTAAGAAGTTCACCAACGTTGCAGCCCCATCGCAACAAGAAATTCCTCAAGATGAAGCCTCTGTTCAGCAAACTGAAGAACATGCCAGCACCGCTGATGATTTTCAGCCTGCTGAAGAAAATGCTAGTTTCAGGGCTGATGACTCCATTCCAGCCGCTGAAGAAACTGCCAGGGCATCCACTAGTGGTGCGCCTGAAGAAAATGAAGTAGTTAGGGCAACTGCATCAGTTGCGCCTGAGGAAATACAAATTGATTCCTCAGCTCCTCCTATGCCTACCCCAACTCCTACCCTTCCATCTGCATCAGACGTGAGGAAGACCAAGGCTGCAGAGAAAGCTATAGTGAAGAAAAGGAAAACATCATCTGCTTCAGATGCTTCAGCTTCGAAGAAAATGAAGACTATGACCAGCTCACTTGAGAATCCAATTGATGCTGTTCCGATTTCCACCATGCCATCAAAGGACCTTGTTCCTTATGGTGAAGAATATGTGATCCCTAGCGGATTTGATGATGAAAATCATTCTTCTGCGTCGTCAGAGCAGATTGATGAAGAAATTGAAGTGGATGCAATCCCTTCAACACCTGTTGCTTCCTCGCCCATTCCTCAGTTCACAGTTGAAAATTAAAGATGAAGACGTGGATATTGGATGCACCACGCCTGTGATGAATGGTGACTTTTGGGAAAGTCAGCATCCCAATTCTCCACACTTCACCCCACTACAACAAATACCTCAGTCCCCTGCACCAACCGTTCAAATGGGCTCTGAAGAAACTCATCCCACCTCGTCTGTACATAAAGAAATTCCAGCCACTAGTGCTGAAGAAACTGCTGCTGCTGATACCTTGAACATGCAGACTGCCACTGAAGAGGAACCAGAAATTCCTCAGCCTGAAGAACCTGAGATTGTGATTCCTGAGGTTGTGATGCAACTCATTGACACTCCTGTGCCCAAGCCAAAGGATCCATTCTCAAAGAAGCAAAAGTTCAAGGCTGCTGATTTCTTCAACGAGCATGTGTTCTTCACTGACTATAATCCCTATGATTCTGCTCGCATAAGGAAGAGGCGTTTCTGGACTACTAGTCAAGCAAATTTCTATTCCTCTGTGCTATTCGACAAAGACAAAGTCTTCGACCATGCACACATTCCTCACATGGACATGGAATCTCTGCCGTGCTTCGAGCCAGTCCTCAGTGTTCTTCACGATGCTGGATTGCTGAATTTCTACACTGACATCTGTGATTGGAATGAAGAACTCATTCTTCAATTCTTTGCAACGCTGCACATCACAGGAAATTCTGAAGATGTGAACACTTGGGTGCTGGACTGGATGTCAGAAAATACTCACTACAAGGCACCAGCAACTGAATTGCTTCGTGCCCTCCCACTCAGTCCTCCCCTTGATGGTTCTCGCTGCATCTACAATGAACCTGAGCTTACAAATCATTACATGCAAGTGCTGATGAAGCCTTTGAAGTCAGGGCAGGCCCCACGAACCAAATTCCTCGTTAAGGAATTACTATATGTGCCTCGGATTGTCTATCGCATTCTGACGAAGACAATGAGTCCTATCAAAGGCCACAACTCAAATGATGAAGAAGTCATTGGCATCATGAAGAATATGCTTTTCAATATCATTCATGGCGTTCCCGTCAACTTCCATGATTTCTTCATGAGGACTCTGGCAAATATTGCTATGTCACCATTTGAGCTGAAGCCTTATGCACCATGGATTATGAAATTCATTAGGACAAGGTCTTCACTCAACTACAAGGTTGATACTTTGAACCATGCCAGTTTCTTGCCTCCAATTGAAGTCCTCAAAAGAACATATTCCTCAGTTGATGACAAAGGAAAGTCAACTGTTGTGATAGATGAAGGCATTCGTCCATTGGATGGTCAATTTCGCAAGGCTGCATCTTACTCCACCAATGATGACTCTGCCACACATGATTCTGCCGCCAACACCTTTGCCAAGCAAATTCCTCAAGCTACAGCACCCAGGGTGATGACTGATCGTGAGTTACTCCTTAGTCTTCATCAGAAAGTTGATCACAATCATAAATGGGTCAAGCGTCAGTTTGGTTCAATTCTTCACAACATGACCTCAACCCATAATGCAGTGAAGAAAAACCAATACTACCTCCATGAAACCTTCAATCGTACCTGGGCTGTTCTATCTCATATCTACAGCGCAGAAGATCTGAAGAGCATGGGTCTCAAGAAAGAATTTGACTGGTCTGCACCTCCACCGAAGAAATTCAAGAAGGTCAAGGTTCCTTCCTTGGAAACCAGCTCCTATTCTTCATCGCGCGACACTGATGAAAATGAAGACTTGGACGACACTGCGGCAGGCCCTACTACGACAACCGACCCTGACAACGCTGGCGCTCCTACATCAACTTGATATTCTATAGGGGCGTTAGTCCTCAGTTTCAATCCTTTTGGTCATTCGATGACAAAGGGGGAGAAATCTGAGTTAGTCTTCAAGCGGGTCTATTATATGGGCGTTTTTTTGCTAAGTTACAACTCTTGCTCTTCTGAAACTTTTATTGGGTCGAGTTGTAATCTTAAACCCGATGGTGCTCTGATACTTTTGATGCACAGTGCTCTAATGCTTTTGATGCGTTACTCTGCATGCTTGTTCCTCGTTAATATTATTGCACGCATGCTGAATCTCTTCAGGCACCATATTTCATCATGCATTTCAAATTCTTCATATTATATGTCAAATGCATGTATGAATTACAAGATATAGGGGGGGATCTCCATGATTCAACTCTTCAAGTGTGCATTGCTTCAAAAGCAAATTCCTCACTATGCACATCTTCAGGGGGAGTTCTTCTATATCTTACAATCAAATTCCTCAAGATCAGTACTTACACTTCATATGTTTATCCGCGTTGAAAACTTAACCTATATTGTCATCAATCACCAAAAAGGGGGAGATTATAAGTGCATCTAGTGCCCCTTAGTGATTTTGGTGTATTGAAGACTTATAGGTTAAGGGACTAATGTGCTTATGAGTGTACACAGGTCTATAAGTCTATGAGAAGTTAGATATTTATAGAGAAAGTCGACCCCTAAAAATGAATATCTTCGACTGAAGATTTTGATATTCCTGAAGACTTTCATGAAGACTTTGAAAGTGAAGAAATTGATGTGTCCGTGAAGACTTGATATTCATGCAAGGAATATGAAGCTTGAAGACTTTCATTTTCATAGTTTTGTTTTTCTCTTTCTTGAGTCATAGGAGACACCGTACTGTTAAAGGGGGTCGAGGAAATACTAAGGAAAAATTTCCATGTGATGCTCAACTCAAAATCCTACACCTACCAATACCTTCGAGTGAAGCCATTGGAAATCTCATACAGTTCAGTCAATTTCTTCAGTGACAGAGACGAAGTTCTTCTGGTCGCTGAGGAATTTGTTCTGACTGAGGAGTTAGGAATTCGCCAGTGCGAATTGCCTACACAGTGAGGAACATGATAGCCCTGAGGAATTTGAGAGTCAAATTTCCGATTGTTGCTGTGCTTCGCGCCAGCTGTCCCAAAATATCTTATCCACCTAACGGTCATATCATTGAAGGGCATTTATGTCTTATCATGTCGGGCTGCTCCCTAGGCTATAAATAGCCGCCCCCTACAACCACTAGCTGGTTGGCTGCTCTGAGAGAAACTGACACTTGTCATTTGAGAGCAACCCATCCTCCGAGGACTTTGAGCGAAAATCATCGAGTGAGGAAAATCCAAACCTAAACACCCACAAACCCAAAGTGATTGAGCATCACTGAAGAGATTGATCATGCGTGGATCTGACGCTTGTTACCTTTGAAGACTGTGCTTCTTCCAGACGGTTAGGCGTCATGGTCTAGAGCATCCAAGAGGAATTGTGGATCGTCGAGTGACCAAAGTCTGTGAAGGTTTGGAAGTCGCCTGAAGACTTACCACGAGTGATTGGACGAGGTCTGTGTGACCTTAGTTCAAGGAGAATACGATGAGGACTTGGTGTCCTGAGCTGCGTGCTCAGCGACTGGGTGTCCGGGACTGTGTGTCCTCGAGTTTAAATACTCTGCCGCTCCAACCAGACGTACAACTGAGACAGCAGTTGGAACTGGTCTACCAAATCATTGTCTTCACCAACCTTACTGGTTCTATTTCCTCAACTCTTTCATTTCCTCATTATTGTGTTGAGTGATTGTTCATATCTATGTTTGAAGACTTTGACTGAAGACTTTCTCAAATGTCCACATCCTCCCTTTGTATCCAAGATCAGCAAGACCACAAATATCTAAGGCATCCCGGAATGCCTTAGATATGATTGAAGGACATTTGAGAAAAAGGCATCCCGGTCATATCATTGAAGGACATTTGAGAAAAAGGGAGGATGTGTATGATCCACTTGAGACCTTTTTCTCAAATGTCCACATCCTCCCTTTGTATCCAAGATCAGCAAGACCACAAATATCTAAGGCATCCCGGAATCCATCCATCTGTCCTTGACCCCTCAGGTTAACTACATCATGTTCCGATTGCAACAACACTTCGTTGAAGCCTCCTAGCGCCATCCACGGTAAATCTGATGTTCCTGCTATTGAGCATAATGTTTCCCACGTCTTATAATGCTCTATCACTTGGGCTTCCCCATACACGCAAGTTAGCCTCCAAGGTCTCGGTCCAAGCTCACATATGTTAACATCAATATGATATCTAGAATAACCCTTAACTTCTAACTTTGTTGCATCATTCCAATAAATTACAAGTCCTCCGCTCCTCCCGGAGCTCCCAACAGCAAAAGATCTATCATAGACAAAAGATTGAGCTAGTACTTCTGCATGTACATTAGTTAGTTGAGTCTCCACTAAACACAGTACGGTCGGGGGAAAATTGGCCATGAGAACACGGACCTCTAGAACTGTTGCGGGCTTGCCCGAACCGCAATAGTTCCAACATAACGTATTCATTGCGATGGGCGGTCCTCCTCTCGGGAGGCCGCCTGAATCCGTGTAGCATGTTCCTATTCTTCTGTGTAGTCCATGTAGACATACTCTTCATCTCCATCCTGCCTCCTTCTCTTGATAATTTGAGATTTCTCCGGTGTAGTATTTGGGTCTTGTGCATTCAAAACCAGAGTAGACCCTTCAATCATCAGAACTGCATCTACCACTTTACGCCAGGTTTGGTACTGACTGTCCTCGGATATTGACAGAGCCATCCGAGGCTATCAATCTCTTCCTTGCTCCCCTATCATTACAAGCAACTTCCTGATGTATGTACTCCATCCCCACCCTTCCAGCATCCACGTCTCCCTTGTTCATAAAAGCACATCTTCCCCCTCCTTCTCTTCCACACCAACCACCTCATCCTCCTGTATCATCCCCTCCCCCCATCCTACCTCGACCTCCTCCTCTTCCTTCCCTTCCCCCTCGTCCACCCATAGGTATGTCCATAAAATATTATCATATACAATACTAAACTTATAAAATATAAAAATTAAATTCAGAGTGCATCTAATGATATTGATTTCATATTGTAAGTGTTGATACATTTTTCAATTAAATTGGTCAAACTTTTTGAAGTTTGACTTTCGACAAATCTTATATCCAGAGTAAAAAGGACCGGGGAGAGTACGTGGATGGAATGTGCAATTTACTTCCAGCAAATTGACAAAATTACACAAAGAAAATGCCAACTGAGCCAGCGACCCCCCAATCCCGCGCCCGCTCGCACGCCATCCCCATCATCGCCAATCCAACTTTCTCTCCTCATCATCTGCTCCTTCCAACGACATTTGCTCGTCCTCATCTCTTTCCACTGCCACCTCCCCATGCCACATTACCACGCCACATCCCCATGCCTCCTGACCATGCGGCCTCTACGCCTCCCTTGGAATGACAATGATCACCCTGACCAAGACCACAATGTTTCCTTCCCACACACCGATGCCCCCGTCCAAGCAAACACTCTGTATGCAGGAGAATATGTTAGAATTGGACGAGCAGAGAAACGAAACTGCCTGTTGGGTCGCTCGCGGGCGACTTCGGAGGCCACCACCAGTCCTAGAGGTCTTCGATACCACTACTCCCTCCCATGCCGTAGCCAAAGGAGCCCGCTGATCTAAGCCCCGCGGTGGACGGCAATGGTGAGGACGTGCATTATCTTCTTTGGCACCTCCAATCCATCCCTCATATCCAAGGTTCTGGAGTCATCATCTGCTCTTCGGTCGATGTGAGTTGACTCCTCGACGGCTGTTTGCACTCTTCATCTCCAATGGGGAGGCCTCGTATGCATCCAGCATGGATGCTGCAGCAAGGCGGGCTACGGCGTCACGAACTGATCTGCCTTACTTTAGATTAGGTCATGTTGGCCCCTTGGCCGACAGGTCTGCGCAGGGCTATCTCCAGTGAGATGGCAGTCAGTGGTGATGTGATATGTCATCAGTGTTGGTTCATGTGATGATGACTCCGGCCTGCGACCGCGGCCTCGCTGCAGATTGTGGGGCCACCGAAAGGTCTTCGCGAGGATTCATCTCTCTAGATCGGTGGTTGCCTCGGTGATGGGAATCTATGAACAACGGCTTGACGCAAAGGGTATGTGTTGGTGTACTAAAGTAGGGGTACCTTAGTACCCCGAACTTGTGCACGGGCAGTAGCAGCTCCCCGCGGCAAGGCTTGCCAGGCGCCCGCCCAGACCCTCCGTCATTTCATATTACTGCCATTCAAGAACAAAGCACCAACTAAGAAGACAAAGGCCCCAGCAAGAGGAGCTTGCCGGGAAGGCCAACCAAGGCGCTCCAAAGGAACTTGCCGCGACGCCCCGCGCGTCCCGGCAAGGCCCGGCGGCCGGCAAGCTTGCCAGCGCAACAAGAGAAGGGCCGCGGCAAGGCGCTTGCCGCGGCAAGGCTGCCACCCTGCACCCAAACTCCAGTGCATCCAGCAACGTGTCACCCCAGGGCCATCCCAGGAGCACGTGGCGAGGCGCTGCACAGCCATGCGGAGCGAGGTGGCAAGCGGAGCTGACAAGGAGGCCATCGTGGCGATCGGTGCTGCACCTAACGGTCGTTTCTTTGCACTGTTGGGGCGACCGGACGGGCATTAAATGCCCTTGTCCCCTACCGTCAGAGTTAGGTAGGGGACACTGTTGGTCACTGTTGTACCAACCTGCGTTTTTACCTTTCTACCCCCCTTCCTACACTGCCACCTGTCGGTGACCCCCTTAGACTATAAAAGGGAGGCCCATGCGCACGTAGAAGGGGTTCGGCGGTTCGGAACTTTTCCACACGAGGGTTCCGCCGTTCGTAGATCCAAACACCACCATACGCTCGCGCTCTCGAGCAAGAACAAATACAAACACAAAGCAGCAGTAGGGGTTTTATCTCTCCGGAGAGCTCCTAAGCTGGGTAAAAATCGCCCGTCTCCCCCGCGCGCTCGACCTCGATCTGCTCTGCGCACGCGTCCGCTCCCTTGCCGGACTAGAAGGGGCCCCCTGCCCCATAGGTGCTCGTGGCCACAGAGAGACGCCCCGACATCTTTGGCGCGCCAGGTAGGGGGGCGTCGAGGTCGTGAGCATCTGATCCGGTCTCCGCGCGCGCTACATCAACGCCTTCATCAACATGCCACCAAAGAAGAAGCCTTCGGAGGTGGCCGCTCCGTCTACATCGATTTTACCACCACCGCCAGAGCAAACGGGCGGTGGAGTGGATGCCGGCGGAGGAGCGGGCGCCGATGGTGGGACTCACGTCGTCACCAGGTCCAAAAACAAGGCCCCGCAAGCGTCGGCGACTGTGCAGACGCCACACCCTTCCCAGGAGGTGCAAGGTCGACAACGCCCCGGTGCTCCTAGCACCGTGCTCGCGTTGGAGCAAGGCCAAGCTGGTGGGTCGCGGGACGTTCGAGACCAGCATGCACGCCAGTATGCTGGCGCGAGTGAGGTGCGGTCGCCCAGACGGGGTGTTGCTCCTTCCAATCCAGTTGGGAGTCCGAGCACATCCCGCTCCTCGCGCCGCTCGTCGCCACCGCCACCCAAGACTGCAGAGGAAGCGCTGGCCCGAGCCCAGCTGCTTCTAGATTACCCTCCGGCGCCACACAAGATTGACGACTGGAGGATGACCATTTACAGCCTCATCCGCTTCGCCAACGGCGACAAGCCCCAGCAACCGAGCGCATCGAAGCCCCGGCAAGGCGCCCAGGCGCAAGCCGACGCCGACAAGACCGCTGGGGGTGCCACCTCCGTGCGTTCCCAGCCCCGAAGGCCAACTTTGACGCCGACTCCACCGCGTCGTCGGACCCGCGAACCCGCCGCGATCAACGCCACGTTCTCCAAGAATGACGGCACGAAGACGCTCGCACTCGCATCGAGCGCAGAAGATAAGCGCGGCGTCAATCTGACCAGCGCGCTGGGCCCACTGTCGATATGCATGCGCCAGGGGAACCAGGCGACTTGCCGTATGCGGCGGGTTGCCCTGCGTTCACCCGTGAGCTGCGGCAAGTCCAGTGGCCCAGTACCAAGAACTTCAAGCCCGACGTGCCCGAGAAGTATGATGGCAGGATACATCCATCGGAGTTCCTCAGCATCTACACCATCGCGGTGTAGGCTGCCAGAGGGCGCGACGAGAAGATCCTCGCCAACTACTTCCCGCTGGTGCTCAAGCCCAACGTCAGATCTTGGCTCATGCACTTGCCGGACGGCTCCATCTCTTCATGGGCAAACCTGTGCCATCAGTTTGTCGGCGCCTTCACAGGCGGCCACAAACCCCATGGCTAGGAGAGCGATCTGCATCTGCTCGTCCAGAAGGAGGGAGAGCCCCTGCGCAAGTACATATAGAGATTCAGCCAAGTGCAGCGCAACATCCCTGACGTCCACCCTGCCGTAGTTATCAGCGCGTTCCATCAGAACATGCGTAACCGTAGGATGAGGGAGGAGATGGCGATGTGCAAGATTAGAGACGTCAACGAGCTTTATGCTCTGGCCGACAAGTGTGCACGGGCTGAGGAGGGGAGGAAAATCCCCGGAGAGATTGCGGGAGCAGAAGGATCTGACAGTGAAGATGCCGCCCCGGCAAGGAAGAACCGGAGGCGGAACAACAGAAAAAGAAAGGCTAAGGATGTGCTAGTTGTCGAGCATTCCGGCAACGGAGGCGGCTCCGACAAGGCCAAAGTTGATGACTCCGTCGAGGCTGTGGTAGCCGCCGACAAACAGGATGGCTCCGGCAAGCGGTATTGCAAGATTCACCGCACCAAGGGCCATGACCTCCAAACCTGCAAGAAAGTTGAGCAGATGGCGGAGCTACAGAAAGCTGAGTACGAGCACCGCGACAAGGAGAGAGCCCAGGGAGGTGGCGGAGGATCCGGCAAGAAGCTTCCCGCCCGGGGAGGGCACCGCGGCAAGGCCAAGCCGCGGCAAGGAGACAGGCCTCCCCGTGGCCGCGACAAGGACGAAGATGAAGATGAGGATGACGAGATGGAGGAAGATGAGACTGATGACCAAGAGTTTCAGAAGGCAACGGAGGTGTTGTGCGTCGACGGCGGTGCCTCTCTGCACACCTCGCACCGCCAACTCAAGCAGTGGGTGCGAGAAGTGAACGCAGCGGAGCCGTCCGTCGAATCGCGCAAGCCTCTGAAGTGGTCCAGCACGCCCATCGTCTTCGATGTCGAGGATCACCCTGATCGCATCACTGCGGTCGGGTGCTTGCCAATGTTGGTCTCACCAACAATCCGCAACCTCAAGGTCACGAAGATGTTGGTTGACGGCGGGGCCGGCCTGAATCTGATTTCCTCCGCAGTGCTCAAGAAGCTCCAGATCCCCGACAGCGAGCTCGAAGAAACTGGTACCTTTCAAGGGATAAATCCGGGAAGGAGCAAGCCGAAGGGGAAGATCACACTGCCAGTGACGTTTGGCAGCGAGCTGAATTTCAGGACAGAGAAAGTCACATTCGACGTTGCTGATATCCCATTGCCCTACAATGGGATACTCGGCCGACCAGCGCTTGCCAAGTTCATGGCAGCCTCTCACTACGCCTACAATGTGCTCAAGATGCCTGGTCCGATAAGTGTCATTTCTGTTCAAGGCGACAAGAAAGATGCACTTATCTGCACCGACAAGATCTACCGGGAAGCAGCAGCCGCAGCAGAGCGCGAGCCACTTGCCGCTGAAGCTTCTCGGGGGAAGAAGAATGCCAAGTCCGGCAAGAGCAGCTCTGATGCCCACTCCGGCAAGCGCACCTCTCCGAAGTGCTGCGCTGCCGTCGAGGACGCACCATCGAGCTCCACCGGCAAGCGCAAGAAGGCAAAGGCAGCTTCACCAGAGACCAAGAAAGTGGCCGCCAAGGAGGACGGCACTGGTGGTACCTTCACCATCAGTGCCACGCTTGATCCTAAATAGGAAAGCGCGCTCGTTGCTTTCCTGCGGGCGAATGTCGATGTGTTTGCATGGCAACCATCTGACATCCCCGGTGTTCCCAGGGAAGTGATTGAGCACCACCTTGCCGTCTGCCCTCACGCGCGGCCTGTCAAGCAAAGAGTCAGAAAACAAGCAGTAGAGCGTCAAGAGTTCATAGCCGAAGAAATCAAGAAGTTGGAAGCAGCAAGCCTGGTCCGAGGAGTACTCCATCCGACGTGGCTAGCCAATCCAGTAATCGTGCGCAAGGCAAACGGGAAGTGGAGGCTTTGTATTGACTTCACTGATGTTAATAAAGCCTGTCCCAAGGATCCATTCCCCCTGCCGCGCATTGACCAGATTGTTGACTCCATAGCAGGATGTGATCTGCTTTCATTCCTTGATGCATACTCAGGATATCATCAGATCTTCATGGCAGAAGAGGATGAGGAGAAAACCGCATTCATTACTCCATGTGGCGCGTACTGCTTCGTACGGATGCCTTTCGGGCTAAAGAATGCTGGTTCAACATTTGCAAGGGTAGTCAGCCATGCTTTTGAGCCACAGCTGCACAGGAATGTAGAAGCTTACATGGATGACATAGTGGTCAAGAGCAAGGACAAGGAGACTCTGATCCAAGATTTGGATGAGACTTTTGCAAATCTGCGCAAGGTCAACCTCAAGTTGAACCCCGAGAAGTGTGTGTTCGGAGTTCCTTCTGGCAAGCTTCTCGGGTTCTTTGTGTCTCAGAGGGGGGTTGAAGCCAATCCCAACAAGATCAAGGCCATTGAGCAAATTGAAGCACCAAAGCGCGTCAAGGATGTGCGAAGGCTTGCCGGCTGCGTTGCTGCTCTCAGTAGGTTCATTTCCAAGTCTGCTGAACGTGCCTTGCCATTTTTCAGAATCTTGAAAAAGGCAGGTCCCATGAAATGGACTCCGGAAGCGGAGGCTGCGCTGCAGGACTTGAAGAAATATTTGTCTTCCACTCCAACACTTGTCGCACCTAAGCCACAAGAGAAGTTGCTGCTATACCTGGCCGCAACCAATCAAGTGGTTAGTGCTGCGTTAGTGGCGGAAAGGGAGGCAGATGATGAGCCAGCAGCCACGGCAAGCGAGTCCAGCGACAAGCAGGAGGCTTCTCCGACAAGCTCTGGCCCGGCAAGTCCTGATCCGACGAGTTCTGGTTCCGCCAAGGATGGATCTGTGCAGTTGCCGGAAGGAACACCGAAGAAGAAGGTGCAGCGCCCAGTTTACTTTGTCAGTTCCCTTTTGCAGGGGGCTAGATCAAGCTACTCTGGTGTGCAAAAGCTGCTTTTCGGCCTACTCATGGCCTCAAGAAAGATGCGCCATTATTTTCAAGCACATGAGATCACGGTTGTCACTCGCTTTCCGCTGAAGAGGATACTGCAGAACCCAGAGGCAACGGGCAGGATTGTCGAGTGGGCACTGGAATTATCAAGCTTTGGCCTCAAGTTTGAAAGCACTTCAACTATTCAGAGCCGGGCTTTGGCAGAATTTATAGCAGAATGGACGCCAACACCGGACGAAGAATCTCCGGAGAAGAGCATCCCCGTCAAGGAAATTAGCAAAGAATGGATCATGTACTTTGATGGTGCCTTCTCGCTGCAAGGCGCCGGTGCGGGCGTACTACTCGTTGCCCCCACCGGAGAGCACCTCAAGTACGTGGTACAAATGCACTTTCCCAAGGAGCAAGCAACAAACAATACCGCGGAGTATGAGGGTTTGCTTGCCGGACTCAGGATCGCAGCTGAACTTGGGATCAAAAAGCTCATCGTCAGGGGTGACTCACAGCTTGTCGTCCGCCAAGTCAACAAAGATTACCAGAGTCCGTTGATGGAAGCATACATTGACGAAGTGAGGAAGCTAGAGGAGCATTTTGACGGCCTACAAATGGAACATGTTCCAAGGGCTCAGAACGACATTGCAGATGGCCTGTCAAAATGTGTCGCACTCAAGTTGCCTATGGAACCAGGGATTTTTGTGCTCAAGCTGACTCAGCCATCCGTCACACCATCAACTGGACAGAGCAAGAAGAGAAAATTGCCTGCTGGCGACCACTTCCCGGCAGAGCTCCCAGAAGCCGCCGCTAAGAAGGTTCCCAGGCTCAACACAGAAAGAGCTGAGGAGCAGTCTGCTCCGACAAGCCCCAAGGCTTGCTTCGTTGAAGCTAACGCTCCCGACAAGCTGTGTCCCGACACGCTTGCCGAGGAACATCACGCTCCGGCGGGATCCCTGGTCCTTGCCGTCGAAGCGGATGTTCCTGCAGCAGCCTTTTCGCCTTTAGTCCTCGCTGTCGAGCCACAAGCTCCAGCCTGGGCACAGCCAATAGTCCATTTCCTTCAGACAGGAGAACTTCCCGAGGAACAAGAAGAAGCAGAAAGAGTAGCTCAGCAATCAAGTATGTACCAGTTTGTCGATGACATACTGTACAGGAAAAGATTCAACGGAGTGAAATTGAAATGCATTTCCCGGGAAGATGGACAAGAGCTGTTGGCGGAGATACATGGAGGCATATGTGGTCACCACATTGGCGCAAGAGCACTTGCCGGCAAGGCTTTCCGGCAAGGTTTCTTCTGGCCGACAGCCCTCCAGGATGCAACTGCACAAGTAACCAAGTGTGAAGCGTGCCAGTTCCATTCCAAACAGATTCATCAGCCAGCTCAAGCTCTCCAAACAATCCCTTTATCCTGGCCATTTTCGGTCTGGGGGCTTGACATCCTCAGCCCCTTTCCCCGAGCTGTCGGGGGCTTTGAGTACTTGTACGTTGCAATCGACAAGTTCACAAAGTGGCCGGAAGTGGAACCAGTGAGGAAGGTGACAGCACAGTCAGCAGTCAAGTTCTTCAGGTCGATTGTTTGCCGTTTCGGAATCCCTAACAGGATCATCACCGACAACGGCACGCAATTTACGAGTCACACCTTCATGCAATACGTCCAAGATCTTGGCACCAAGATCTGCTTCGCTTCTGTTGCTCACCCGAGAAGCAACGGTCAAGCGGAGAGGGCGAACGCTGAAGTGCTGCGCGGGCTCAAGACCAGAACTTTCGACAGGCTGCACAAGTGCGGAAAAAATTGGATCGAACAGTTGCCGATGGTTCTTTGGTCGATCAGGACGACGCCAAATCGAGCCACTGGCCAGACACCTTTTGCTCTTGTCTATGGAGCAGAAGCAGTTCTCCCCACGGAACTCGTACACGGATCGCCACGAGTGCTCTCTTATGATGAGTTTGAGCAAGAGCAGCTGCGGCAAGATGACGCGCTGCTCCTCGAGGAGGATCGTCTTCAGGCTGCTATGCGAGCTGCTCGCTACCAGAAAGCTTTGCGCCGCTATCATAGCCGCAAAGTTAACGCCAGAAGCTTCGAGGAAGGCGACCTTGTTCTTCGGCGCGTTCAATCCGCCAAGAATTCAAACAAGTTGACGCCGAAGTGGGAAGGCCCTTATCGGGTGAAACGAGTCACTAGGCCCGGCGTTGTCCGCCTTGAGACCGAAGATGGCATTCCGGTGAGCAACTCCTGGAACATAGAACATCTTCGCAAGTTTTACCCATAAGGCGCGGTTGCCGGATCCGTTCCAGCAACCACCTTTTGTACAAGCCTTGCCGCTGTCGCATGTAACACTTTGTACAAAGCCGGGCGCAGCTCCCGTGCGTAAATAAAGTTTATGTGCCCTGCACATCTTGTCAAATTCAGTGCATCTTTCTTTTTCTTGCATGTATATCTGACACTTTGTGCAGCACTTACCCCTGGTAAGCAATAAAGAACCTTAGGGTTCCATATCATTATTTTCTCTTCTTTCTTCTCAAAGAGAAGATTCCTCCGCCCACAAGTTCACCAGGGGGGGGAGGAGGAGATAAAGGAGATAAAGGTCTGGACCAGGCGTCGTTCAAAGGAATCTAGCCTTGCCGGGACGAAGACAACAGAAAAGCTAAGTTGCCAAAATTTGAGCTTAGTCAATTTTAAAACTTTTAAGTTATATTCCTTGAACGTTCGTGCCTTGTATGGAAAACCTGTGCGCAGAGGAATCGACTCGCGGCTAAGTTGCGCCCTTGCTTTGTTTTCGAGCCCGCTCAACAATACAAGTGAGCTGCAACTAGTCCCGACAAGATTTCTTGCCGGAGGCAGCACCGCCAGCGGGCTGCTGATGTTCCGCACTCAGCAAGTGTGCTTGCGCCGGCAAGGTCCCTCAAAGCGTAGGGTAGAAGCATACAAGGGATGTAACAAAGTAAAGGAAATAACGTAGCAAGCAGTACCCAGAATAGAGTTATATTACAAGAATGACGTATTGTGGCACTGAATAAATTGTTCTCATAACCGAAATGGCAGCAGCAAGAAAAAGGGAGAAGAAGGGCGGCCTAATCCACGCGCCCGCCGTCGACCCTCCTGACCTCGTTCACCTTGTCCACGATGGGTGCGACGATGGCCCTGAGCTCCTCAAGATCAGCGCCCTCCGGCAGCTTCTTGGTGACGCGGGAGAGGTCGATGCCCGGGTTGCGGAAGAGGACCTTCACCAACACCTTCTCCAAGACCCCGGCGCAGATCGCGCGCGACTCGTCGGCCAGCTGCTTCAGGATCCTTTCCCGGAGCTGCCGGAGAGCCGTTACCACATCCTTGAAGAAAAGCGTGAGCTTGGCGCTGGGCTGGAGATTCTCCTCAGTAGAGTACCCGAAGCCCGTCAAGTTCAGCTCCGCCAACTCCTCGTCGATGAGCGCGGCGATGTTGACGAGGCCCTCCGTCCAGAGCTCCACCATGGTCTTGAAGGTGTTCTGGGCCTCGGCGGCCCTCGTCAGCAGCTCCACGTGGCCCTTGAGCTCTTTCCTCAAGTCGTCCTCTCGCTTCTTGGCGGCGTCCAGCGTCTCCGCCAAGGTAGCCAGTTTCAGCTCCAGATCGGCAGTCGAGTCTTTGGCGGCGTTCAGCTCCTTGGTCTTCTCGGCGAGCTGGACTTGCAGCTCGCCATGGGCGCGTGCGTCCTTCTCGCGCTCGCGCTGGAGTGCGGCAAGCTCTTCATTCCTCTTCCCCATATCCGCCTCCAGCCGCGCCACCCTCTCCTCTAAATCCTTCTTGGCGGCCTCGGCGGCCGCGGCTGCGTCCTTTGCCTCCTTGAGTGTCCCGCCAAGCGACTGCACTCGTGCCTCGAGCTCCTCCTCGTGACTGTCCAGACTGGCTTTCTTCTGTGTCAGTTCACCTTCCCGCCTGGACATCTCCTCGGCGGCGAGCCTCTGCTGCTCCTCGGCTTCAGCCTTCTCCAGGATGAACGCCTCCTTTGCCTCGTTGAGCTGCTCCCTCTCCTATGCAATGGATCGGAGGGCCTCTTGGTTGCGGTTCCGAAGCTCTTGTGCATGTTTCTCTATGTCAACTCCCGCCTGCGCGACAAGCGCTTCCCGGGACTCAAGCTTCGCTTGCCGGGCGCGGTAGAGTGACACCAGCTTTCGGAGCAGCTGCTCCTCCTCGGACTCGCCGCTGCTGCTGCTTGGCCTGTCGACCACTGCCAGCCCGGCGGAGGCAAGTACTTCCCCGTCAAACTCCTCTCCTTCAACCGGCGCCCTGGAGCTCGACGCCCAAGGGAGCTTGATATATACGCCCTCGCCGGCCTTTAAGTAAGCACCTGGCTGGGGCTCCTCGGAGCCCGACGCCGTGTCAGCGGCGGAGGGGTCGGCGGTCGGTGTAGCGCCTTGCGCTCCTGCATCCTCCGGGTCGCCAGTGCGACCGCCGGACCCCTCGCCGGCTCCTGCGCCAGCAGCCTTGGCGGCCTCTTCGCCGGCGGGCTCGTTAGCACCGGCCTCTTCCTTGTCTGCAACGACGTCCTCAGTGTTGCCGCATGCGCCCTCCTCGCCGGTGGCCTCCGTTTCCATCGGGTCCCCAAGAGGGGGATCTGAAGACAGGAAGAAGAAAGAAAAGTCAAGCAAATATCCAAAAATAAGAGAAAGAAGATCAGCAGAACCCAAGGGAAAGTCCCCGACGAGGAGGGTCACCTGTGCTGGGCTCTGTGATCATGGGCTCCACCACCGGGGGCTCACTGGTTCCGCCCCTTGCCGGAGATCCCTTCCTTGCCGGAGAGGGCTCCCATATCGGGGAATCGGCCCTTGGTGGCGTAGTCGAAGCCGACGACACCTCCGGGTCGGCCTCCGACTGCTCCTGGTGGGCCTGTTCTGCTCCTATATACAAAAGAGTCAACAATCAAGATGTTAGCAGAAGAAGAAGCACCCATGCGCGCCCCACAACAGGAAGCAAACCAATGCACTTACGCTGGGGGCTGTGCTGGGAGCTGCTGCGAGGGGAAGGGACCGGGTCCGTCAAGGTGGTCTCGGACGTATCTTCTGCCGCCACAGCAGGATCGTCCTCGATGTTAACCACGGGGACCTTGGCCCTCTTCGCCGCCCTCTCCGCCAAAGTCCTGAGACAGAACAGGGGTTTGGAGAGAAGCAGATTAGATACAAGGCAAACAACAACAAGGATAAAAAAAAGAGACAAGTACAGTAAGAAGAAAGCCTTACTCCTCCTCCTCCTCCTCCTCTTCATCATCATCTGAGCTCAGCGCGGAGAGGTCGAACTCCGGTACCCTCTCGGCGCGACGTGGCGGAGGAGTAGGCTCCCTCCGGCGCTTGCCGAGGGCTGCGGCAGTATCAGGCGTGGCGGCCCGGGAAGACCCCGCCTCAGCTGCCGGCACAGCCTGGGATCCTCCCGCAGCAACGTTGCTTGCCGCGGTGGAGCGTGTCCCACGGCACCGCGGCTGCTGGACGGCCTGCTCCTCTGCCAGCTCTCCAACTCGACGGAGGCGCCTTCTCGGTCGGAATTGGGGCTGCGCTGGGGGCTCCGCCTGCGGCAAGTTGCTCGAAGACGGCTGGCCGCTCGCGCCCTCCGCGGGCTCGCTCGCTTTGACCTCAGCCTCCCCTTCGCCATAGCCTTCTCCGGCAAGATCTTCCCGAGCGGCAAGGCTTGCCGCCTCAGCTGCATCCGACTCCGCCAGCGTGAAGCCAAACTCGCCCGCGGCAGCGGCTGCCGCCGCCTCCTCGGCCCTGCTAGCAATGTACGCCAGCTCATTGGCAGTTGTGGCGCGGGTGAGGAGCTTCTGCTCGTCGGAGTTGACTGCCACCTCCGACAAGTCATCGAAGAATTGCTGCACGACCTCGGCAGCGGGCTCTATCCAATTGGCACTTATCCCGTGTGAGTCGCACTCTGGCATCATTGCACAGATGCGATCGCGCTGGGAGTTATTGCACAAGGGGACAACGCCCTGCGGCAACTGGAACCACTCTGGATGATTGGCGTCGTGCTTGAACATCTCCCTCAGCATCGCGTTAAGCTCCATAACCGTGAAGTTGAAGTTGAGGCCTGGGCGCAGCCTCATGAAATCCGCCGGGCCGCTAAACAGCCAGGCGGGCCTCCCCCTCTCCTGCAGAGGGGCGATGCGACGGCGAAGGAAATCCGCGCCAACTGCCCCTGTTGTGAGTCCGGCATGCCTGAGCCGGAGGATTCGGGTGGTGGCGATCGTCAGCTTCACATCATCTGGCGACAGAACACTCCAGTCGCTGCCGCGCACAACCCGGGTCTGGCGCAGCTTAGTGAACGGCGGCGGGTTGGCATCACAGATCCAGCACCACTCCGCCCTCCACTCGTCCCACTTGCTGCGGAGCTCGCCCGTCAAGTACACCTCCTTCATGCCCATTCGGGAGGTCCAGGCGATTCCGCCAGCCAGTGGCTCCCTTTCTCGGCTCGAGGGGAGAAATAATGACGAAAAAGAGCAACATTGGGGAGGATACCAACGAAGTTCTCACAGAGGTGTGCGAAAACCGCCATTGTCAGAACGGCGTTGGGGGTGAAATCAAGAAGATGGAACCCGTACGTGTTCATGATGTCGCAGAAGAAATCGGAAAAAGGTGGGCAGAGCCCGCAATAGAAGAACATAGGAAAGAAGTAGTACCATCTAGGGCACTTCTTCGATTTGGAAGCCTCGGCGGAAAGCACCGGCGTGCGTGGATGCGCCCGCGTCTCCGTCGACCATAAGAGGTAGAACTCCGCCCGCAGCGCCTCCGGGGTGAGTTCGGGGAGGAAAAGCACCTGCTTCTTGCGCAGCGCCTCGAGCTCCAGCGCCTCGGCCGACTTCGCGGCCTTCGAAGCCTTCGCAGCCTTCGTAGCCTTCCCGGCCTTCGGAGCCATGGCGGAAGCAGTGGGGGAAGGCGAAGGAGACGGCGGCGACGGCGACGACGGGCGGCGGAGCACTGCTTTCTTCTCGATTCAGGAGATAGAGGAGAGCGGCGGAGCTTTCGGAGGAAGGAACTGCAAGTGGCGGAAGTGGGGGAACGGCCCCGCTTCCTCTGCTTATAAACAGGGGATGCGAACGTTACGCATTTCCTGGAGTTAAGTATTGACCACGTTCTCTCCCACGACGCCGCAATCGACGCGTGCCGTTGCGAGAGGACGCGGTGGACACGGAGTCCGATTTTGTGTGGACCCAGGCCGCGCGTGCCCGTGCACTGTTTTGGGCCTGGCCCAACAACGGTCGGCACCGTGTATGGCCCAGGCCCGGGGGCTCCTGTCGGTGTACTAAAGTAGGGGTACCTTAGTACCCCAAACTTGTGCACGGGCAGTCGCAGCTCCCCGCGGCAAGGCTTGCCGGGCGCCCGCCCAGACCCTCCGTCATTTCCTATTACTGCCATTCAAGAACAAAGCACCAACTAAGAAGACAAAGGCCCTGGCAAGAGGAGCTTGCCAGGAAGGCCAACCAAGGCGCTCCAGAGGAACTTGCCGCGACGCCCCGCGCGTCCCGGCAAGGCCCGGCGGCCGGCAAGCTTGCCGGCGCAACAAGAGAAGGGCCGCGGCAAGGCGCTTGCCGTGGCAAGGCTGCCACCCTGCGCCCAAACTCCAGCGCATCCAGCAACGTGTCACCCCAGGGCCATCCCAGGAGCACGTGGCGAGGCGCTGCACAGCCATGCGGAGCGAGGTGGCAAGCGGAGCTGACAAGGAGGCCATCGTGGCGATCGGTGACGCACCTAACGGTCGTTTCTTTGCACTGTTGGGGCGACCGGACGGGCATTAAATGCCCTTGTCCCCTACCATCAGAGTTAGGTAGGGAACATTGTTGGTCACTGTTGTACCAACCTGCGTTTTTACCTTTCTACCCCCCTTCCTACACTGCCACCTGTCGGTGACCCCCTTAGACTATAAAAGGGAGGCCCATGCGCACGTAGAAGGGGTTCGGCGGTTCGGAACTTTTCCACACGAGGGTTCCGCCGTTCGTAGATCCAAACACCACCATACGCTCGCGCTCTCGAGCAAGAACAAATACAAACACAAAGCAGCAGTAGGGGTTTTATCTCTCCAGAGAGCTCGGAAGCTGGGTAAAAATCGCCCGTCTCCCCCGCGCGCTCGACCTCAATCTGCTCTGCGCACGCCCTCCGCTCCCTTGCCGAACTAGAAGGGGGCCCCTGCCCCATAGGTGCTCGTGGCCACAGAGAGACGCCCCGACAGTATGGTTGTGGAGCATCGGCGGTTGATTTTCTAACTCAACGCATGCAGCTGCTAGGAACACAAAAAATTAGTGACGACAACACATTATTGACTTCGATGGTGGTGCTTCCGTAGTACCTAGTTTCGAGCTCCGGGTTGAAAAACTAGGCCTGACTCAAGTTGGTTATACCTAGCAATGGCGATGCTTTTGCGTCATCACCTTGATGAACGCATTGCTCAGATATACCTGGCAAAGGCTTTAGTGTGACTTCCTTCCTGGAGGCGTTGCTATTAAAGAACTCCGTTGTCTTTGTGATGTCATGAGATGGTTGGTGTGGATATGGTCGTTGTTATAGTTTGTTGATTGCGGATTTGATCGCTCTAGGGGTTTTCTTTTTCCTTGCCTAGGGATGTAAATGGCGGATAAACAGCGTCTGAAATTCTGTTTACTTAGTTCTCGCTAGCTCGACAGTTCATTTTCACCCGAAAAAAAAGTTTTTTGCACTATTAGACCATAAGTGGACATTAAATAGGATTAAACAGGACCGGGTTTACATCCCTATCTTTGCTTAGAGCATCTCCAATAGAAGATGTAGATGCAAAAATAACTAACTTTTGCATCTCCGAGACCCAAAACCCATCTCCAATAGATGATGTAGATGCAAAAAAATTACATCTCAGCCTACCGGAGATGTAAAATACAACACCCCATGTTGCAAATTTGCATCTCCACCTACTGGAGATGTAAAAATGCCAGTCGCGCGTCAACCAGCCAACTACCTTCAGTTCACTTCTGCACGACCGCCCATCGCCGCCCTGCTGCGACTCCGCCCTCATGTCCCTTGCCGCCTGCCTCTCCGTAGTACCGACGGCTGCCGCCTGCAGTCGTCGATTCGTTTTAGGCTGCCGCTTCGAATCGAAGCTTCTTCGGAGATACGGCTGTTGTAATGCCTTCAACGGTGAGGCCGTCGATGGGTTGGGCTTGTTCCTAGATACGACCCACCATCGGAGGTAGGGGAGGTGTGCCACACCGCCTGCCCGCCTCAGCCGTTCTTCCGCCGCGCGAAGCTGGACACCCGCAGCGCCGAGCTCCATCGTCTTCTTTGAACGGTTGCGGCTATCTCCTCTACCGATCTGTCGTCGCCGCCCGCACAAGCCGCCACAAAATGGCTGCCCAACCCGCAGCCGGCCAATTTCTTCCACCCCACAAGCAAGGTGTTCGACAAAATTCCCCAAGGTAAAAAATCGAGCAAACTTGACTGTTTTTTATTGGGGTTGAAGAGGTAGTTTGACGGTGATTTCCGCATTGTAGATGAGCTCATGCGACTCCTCTTTCATGGATGATTCCTCGTCATACGAAGAATTTGATTTGGACAAAGAGGAGGACATTGCTATTCTAGTGGTGATGCACAAGAAGAAAAAGGCGAAGCACGGCGATTCCATGTATGGCCATGAGTTCATCCGGAAAGAACGGGTTGAGGCGCACAAGAGGTTGATCCGCAACTATTTTGGTTCACCACCCGTTTTTTCAGAGAGGTACTTTCAACGCCGGTTCAGAATGTCCAAAAATTTGTTCATACACATTTGCAATTCCGTGAAGCAGCATGATCAATCCTTCAAGCAGGGGAGGAATTGTGCCCGAATGCTTGGACATAGCACCGACCAGAAGTTCACTGCCGCTTTGCGCATGATGGCCTATGGTGTTCCTGGAGACTACATTGATGAAAACTTGGCGATGCCAGAGAGCACTTCTATCTTCTATGTCAAACAGTTTGTAAAGACCATTGTAGAAGTCCTTGGTCCAGAGTACCTGAAATCACCCAATGCTCAGAATACTCAGAGGATTTTGGAGATGAACAAAACTCATGGGTTTTCAGGTATGCTAGGGTCCACCGATTGCATGCATTGGAAATGGAAAATTTGCCCAAAAGCATGGCATGGACAGTTTAAGGGTCGCGGGAAGGATGCCACTATCATTCTTGAGGCCGTTGTCGATCAAGAAACATGGTTTTGGCATTCATATTTTGAGGTGCTTGGACTTGCAATGGCATCAACGTGCTCGACCAGTCACCTCTTTTTGCCAAGTTAGCAAATGGAGAAGCACCATCGGTGACCTTCGAAGCAAATGGTGGCACATACAACTATGTATACTATCTTGCGGATGGGATCTACCCGAGGTGGTGTACTTTTGTCAAGCCAATTGCAAAACCCAAAGGTAAGAAAGACCTCATCTTTCACAATGCACAAGCGGCGGCTAGGAAAGATGTTGAGAGGGCTTTCAGGATTTTAGTCCCAATTTGCTATTGTGCGACGACCATCTAGATTCTGGGATAAAAAACTCGTATATCATAACTGCTTGTGTGATCATGCATAACATAATCATTGAGAACGTACGTGGACAGGATTTAGATTACACCTTCTATTATTTGATGGGCCTACGCGTTATGCCGATGAGAAGAGAGGAGTGAATCAGGCGTTTCATAAAGGTGTACAATGAAATTAGAGACTTCTATGTGCACGATCAACTTTAGAAGGATTTGATGAAGGGGTATTGGAAATGACATGGCAAAATAGCCGCCTAGTTTCATTATTTGTTTGTTGTATTGTGCAATAACCTTTTTGTATTTGTGTTGCATTTGATCTTGTGGATTCGATGAATTAAGTTAATAACTTGATATTGTGGACATGTGAAATTTTGAAGTTGTTTTCGGGATGTTTTTTCAATTTGTGCGGCCATACAATGGTTGTACATAACCGTGTGGCCGGCGGCCAATCTTTATATCTTGAGTTTGCATCATCTATTGGAGTTGCTCTTTTACATCTTTAAAATATATCATTTGTTGGAGTTGTCTCTTTTTTGGAGATGTAAAAGACACTTTTTGGAGATGTGAATTTTACATCTTCAAATTTACATCTTTTATAAGAGATGCTGTTGGCATTTGCTATTTGCAATGTTTTTTAGTGTGTGCCATGTTGATTGTGTGCTTTCTACCTATGCACTAGCCGGATATGTTTATTGTGTTTGTATCCACTTTGAGTAAATAAAATCCACGTTTTGTCGAAAAAGCCAACACTCAGTATAGTTGTTTTTAGCATACACTGTATATAGTTATTTTTCGAGAGGAACACGTTTTTTTAGCAAACTTGAGAGGAATACGTTTTTTTAGGCATACTCGAGAGGAATACATGTATAGCTTGCCTTTTCTTTGGTGGGCTCTGGGAGACCACGTAAACAACAACAGTACGAGCCCAGCCTGGAAAAAAGCCCATACACTTGGACCTTCTTCCCTTCCCATTTCCACCCGGTGATCTCGCCGCCGCGACGCACTACCGCCGGCGCTGACCTGCCGTGCCCAACATCCGCCTGCTCGAAGTGCCTCCTGTTTTTGCTTTTATTTGGAGCGTCTCCTCCGTGCTCAGCGGGCTACCGCCCTGCAGCAGATCCCGCGGCCCCGATGCCTCCTCCCGCCGCCCCGACGCCTCCTCCCGCCGAGCCGCTGCCAAATTCGCCAGATTCTACCTCCCCCACGGTTCGCGACCTGTCCCATGCTGCTTATGGTTTAGAGCTATGCCCTTATTTATTTTTCTGACGTGTTTTTGGTGCGGATGACCCAGGAGGAGGCTGAGGCGGATGCGGGAGGCACGCCGTCGAGGGCCGGGCCGGTGGGGACAGTAAGCTGGGGAACTGGGACCCTCGTCGGCGTATTCACCGGGCTTCTCTACGGCGGGGCCAAGGAGGCCAACGCCAACGTCGTAAGTTGCCGCCCCACTCCATTATAACATCCTCCTTTCTGTTACTGCCTCGTATGTAACCTTTGTGGATGTAAAAATGGAGCTGGTCAGTGATAATAATGAGAACACATATACAGGAACCAGAGTTCTAGTAGAATTTTGTAAAATTACAAAAGTACAGACTGCCCCAACTTGTTTGGGTTTCAGCTCTAGCCTACCCCAACTTGTTTTAGACTAAAGGCTTTGTTGTTGTTGTTGTTGTAGTACAAAATACAGACTGCCTTCTGCGACAGTATTGAATCAGAACACATCTATAGGAAATTACTCCTCTCCTACTTAGGATTTGGTATCCCAAAATTTTGATTAGATGCTTACCCCTTTCTTTCTTTCTTTCTTTCTTTTTGTTGAGGATGATATTTCACTCCTTTCCCTCTAAATATTACTCCCTCTGTCTCACAATATAAGATGTTTTTGCAAGCTAACACAGCTTGCAAAAACGTCTTATATTATCATGAGACGGAGGGAGTAGCATGCTTTAGGCCAAAAGAATAACTTCTGTGAAAACTACATCCGTATCCTATTTTACAGAGCAAAGATGCTGAAGTGATGTTGAAGATGGGAAGCACCACAGACAAGCGCGAACAGTATAGGTTGATGAGAGATGCCATGGAGAAAAGGTTCATCCGGGTTGCCAAAGGCTCACTAGTTGGTGGTGCTCGCCTTGGGATGTTCACTGCAACTTTCTTTGGCATACAGAACCTTCTTATTGAGAACCGTGGGGTGCATGATGTATTCAACATTGCTGGAGCTGGCTCGGCTACCGCAGCTGCTTTTGGGCTTATATGTATGTATTTCACCATATAAAATCTTGGATTTTAGTTGCACTTGGTTAAAACGTCGCATTGGTCACCGAAAAACATTTACTTATTATCATATATTATCATAGTTTATAACTTGAAAAGCTTATGAAATGTGTTCGCTACAGTATGAATTACATACAGAAGAGTACAAAAGTGAGTAAAGTAGAATATAAAGCAGCACCGCATTCATTATTAGAAGTTTACCAGATATACCCTCAGTGTGCTATGGGCCTATGGCTAATCCTGGTTTGTAACTACTCCCTCCGTCCCATAATGTAAGACGTTTTTTGACACTACACTAGTGTAAAAAAACGTCTTACATTATGGGACAGAGGGAGTAGCATTCTATGTTTAATATTTTGTTGTGTGCCATGATGAAATTATCAGTTATCACAGGCTATTTAGTTTAACTGTAAGGTTGGCTGCCTCTAGGGGCCTTCTATGGCTATGTGGCCCCTAACGTTTGATGATTGCAGTATCGGATATATGTTTTGATGGAATTGGCCTGCCAAGATGCGTCTAATAGGTGTTTTACATCAATCAAGATACTTGATTTTTTTTTTCATTACTTTACTTAGCGGAAGAGGAATTCATATAATAATGTTTGCCTAAATATCTTGATGATTCTTGATATCCATAATCAGCATATATCTTCAGAAACTGTAAATAATATTACCTTTTGTATTTACTATTGATAACTGATATCGCTCAGTATACTGGATTCATCTGAACTGATGTCTATACCTTCAGTGCCTGGTTCACCAATGTGGCGTGCAAGGAATGTATTGGTTGGATCTGCTCTCGGTGCCGGAATTTGCTTTCCCCTTGGTATTCTCATCTCCGTATACTTTTAGTGGTTATCAATACTAGCTTTCTCGAATGTACAGATCATTCTTTTTGTTTTTATGGACCTTCGTTTGTGGGCTTTTGAGTTATGAACCTTTGTTTGCGGGCTGTTTAGTTATGGACCTTTGTTTGTGGGCTGTTTAGTTATGGACCTGCTGATGCAACTATTAATAGATGTCTAATATCCTCTATGGTAGTATAGAATTTAGTGCAAAGTAAATGAATTGTTTAGCATCTTTGTGAAATGCTTTCTTCCATACTTAATTATAGCCCTCGTGTTTCATTCTTTTAAGAATGTTTTAACTTGTCTCATTATGGGTAGCTTATAATTTCACCTTTTCACATCTTCAGCTTAGCCTTGAAAATAGAAGTTTGATGCTACCTTCTCATTATGTACTTTGTGCCCAAATCTCAGTCACCTAGGTTCCTTCTTCATGTGGGGGGATGCGTTAACAAGTGTTATTATTATTAGAAAGCACATGCACATAATCCATTTATATACAACCATCTTGACATAAGCATCTGCATTACCAAGTTAGCAGCGTCATGTCATTCTTAAACAATGGTTATTATACACCATGTGAACTAGTTATGGTGTGGTTATTTGCTCAAGAAGCTCACCTTGGGAATTCTTCTACAGGTTGGGTACAGTTGAAGCTGGCAGAGAAGGCCAATCTTGAGATTGAAAATTCAAAATCGCCATCAGATTTACAAGGCAATCAAAGTCGTGTGGGGGCTGCTATAGACAGACTAGAGAACAGCCTGAGGAAGTAACAGCTTGTACCCATGCAAGGAGCCAAGGATCTGTTGTCAACACCCACGGCTATTTCGCTTTTGTTTTGTTCATGTACTTTTCATAGGAATGCAGTTACTTTTTGAAGTGGTAATGGCAGCAAGGGAAACTGTCTCTTGTATGAAGATAAATTTGGATACAAACACTCTTTACTTGGTGGAGCTGGGATATTTCTAGTTAAGGTACCTGTTTGGGTGTTTGTGCCATCATGACCTCTATGATCAGCATAGTATTAGTATTCATGACTTCTCGTCAGCTTGACAATACCTCGGAAGGATGCTGCCATCTCTTATTTCATTGGAAAGTTTGTATCGGTGATCCATCACAAATTATGCTTGTTTGGTTTGATGCCCATGTATGCTAAATTTTGCCTTGGCAGAATTTTGTCACCAATTTTCTTGCACATGAATTGTCCTGTAAAGCTGGAGGAGATAAAACAGTCGCTAAAATTTGGACAAATCAGTCAGCCTTCACGGCATCGGACACAGTAGACAGTACTAGCCCACGTCAAAACCTTAGCAGATATAAGGAATATTTGGTTAGGCTTAACTTTGGCTCAGCCAAAAGAACAGAAACAGGTGCTTTTCATCTTCTTTAAGCCAAACTTCAAAAAGCAAAGTAAGCCTAACCAAACACCCCCTTACACAAGACACACTGTTATGCTGCAAGAACACGACAGATCAACCGGCGTTTCATCCGACACACCCCAGGGTCAAGGACTGAGGTGCAGCCCCAATCCCAAAAAGGACTGCAGTGCAGATGAAATATAAGAGCAACTGAGTTTGAAACATGGCAGTATTTCAACAGGAACATTCTTTAATGTTCAGACAAGACATTTACCATGGATCTGGATACGATAAGCCAATCCTCATCTTGATATTTGTTCCATAATCCACATATCCCGGTATCAGTTGGCATATACTCGAACATGTAAAAGGAAATTACATAACTGATACTGGATAACCAAGTCCGAGACACTAAAGAACCAAAATCTGAAGTTCCAAGTTTCAGCCATTACAACACCAGTTTTGATACCAATAAGGCTGCAACTTAATGCCCAAAGAAGTACCACAATTTAACTAACATCGTTGTAGAAGCTAGGCTCCAATCGACGTGGACTTCTGTCGGCCATCTGGAATGGCAAAAAGCATAATTGGTTTGGACGACCGGATAAATGGAACATCACACCTGTAATAGCCTTTCCTTTCGAGCTGTATAACTTCTCCTTTCTTCACGTTCCGCATGTTCGGGTCTCCAAGAGCTAAAGCTTCTCGCCGAGTGCAAGGGTTGAGATTGTCAAGGAAGTCCTCATCTTCTTCCAGCTGCAAAATGTGCTAGATATTAGGATCTAAAGTACATGAAGATACCACTCAATGATGGAAGAGACAACTCATCCAAGAAACATCATGACATACATATAAAAAGAAGAAAACTAAATATCATCAACATCAGATTTCAACACTAGTAGGACAGAATATGGATAGGTTGCCATGTTGAGTTCCCAAGGACCAACCAATTCATCAAAAGTCTCAAGCTGTTGACTGTTGAGGTAATATAAGTTGGCCAAACCACGCATAGTTAAAAACACAATAACTGTGCTACTTTAGTACTATCTAACTAGTCCAAGTGAAAAAGCCTAACTAGTCTAAGTGAAAAAGCATGCATACTACTAGAACAATAGCACAAAACGCGCGTAGTTGAAAACATAGTAACTGTGCCACAGAAGTACCTAACTAGTCTAAGTGAAAAAGCATGCATGCTATTAGAACAATAGCACATATGTAGTATAAGAATATGGTTCTGGTAACCATGTGGTTACATGCCTACCAAGATGAACTTAGAACATGAGTTCTTACCTTCTTCTTATTAATTAGGTAGTCAAAATCTACCAAAGAGAGAGACACGAGATCTTCAATATCTGATAGCCATGTTAGTTTCAGCTTTGTCATCTTCACTGACCCTTCAAGATGGAGTTCACCAACTAGTTGAGTAACTGTTCCATTATCTGTCTTGATTTCTCTAATGATAGCATTTCCCCAGTCCATCAAAGTAACTTCCTCGCCCACGCTAACGACTGATGCATCAGCATACTCTAGCCAAATTCTGTTTGCGAACGTCGTAGCCTTCTTTCCAGCACCCTCGTGTTTCTTGTGCCTTGGTAAGATTCGAACAAATGGTTCCTCTGGACCATTAGTAAGGGTAAAAAGCACGTGTTTGTCTTTCAGCACAGCAGTATGCCTTCCACACACAGGATCAACTATCTTCTTGTTGATTGTCCAGAGTTTATCCCACTCCATAAGATTGAGATTTTTTGAAGCACCCTTCACAAATAGGAAATACAAAAAAAAAGAAAAAGGGAGTTAATAACTCGGTTACTCAGATATACATATAGTTGCAAGATCATGAAGAGCAACTTGTTAGAAAATTACCTGCTCCAGTATAAATTGGATCAATGCTTCAATCTTCAAGCCACGGCGTACAATGCCTTGTACAGTGGGAAAGCGTGCGTCAGTCCAGTCCTCCACCATATTGTTTTGGACGAACCACAGAAGCTTGCGCTTGCTAAGAACGGTATAAACCATATTCAGCCTGCTGAACTCATAGATTTCTACCCTCCGCAGGCCCATGTCTTGAAGGATACGATAGTACTGTGCATTCCGATCATGGTATTCGCTTGAACGAAGAGCATGAGTCACACCTTCTAGTGCATCAACAAATGGGCAAGCGAAGTCATAAGTTGGATAGACCTTGTATTTTGAGCCAACGCGATGATGGGGATCAGGGTTGCAACGGTAGTAAACAGGATCTCGAAGTGATTTGTTTGGGTCCTGCATGTCAAGTTTACCGCGTACACAGCACTCGGTACCCCTTTTGGTGCCATTAACCATCTCTTTCCACAGCGACAAGTTCTCCTCGACAGTACTGTTTCTACGTTTAGATTCCACACCATCCATCCTTTCACTCCTCATTTGCTCCTTGGGTGTATCATCAACATATGCCTTTCCCTGCTTAATCAAACTTTCAGCCATTTCCATTAGCTTTGGAAAATGATCTGATGTGTATGTAACTACATCGTATTTAACCCCAAGTGTCTCAATATCTTTCAGGACATTCTCAACAAATTCATTGCTTTCTTTAGAAGGATTTGTGTCATCAAATCGAACTATTAAACGCCCTTTATATCTTTCTGCAAAATACTTGTTCAACAGTGCAGCCTTTGCATGACCAATGTGGAGATACCCACTAGGCTCTGGGGCAAAACGAACGCAAACCTCCCCAACTTTAGCACCTGGGAGATCTATTTCATGACCTGACGTGTTCTCCTTCAAACCAGGCACCTTTTCTTTCAAGCTTGGCGCAGGAGATTTGCCAATTCCACGCTTTCCAACATAAGCAGATGTAACTTCATCTAGCGCGTCTGCATAGTCTGCAGCTACGCTGTTGAACCAGCGGACAAGGCTCTGATATTTCTTTGACCTCCTTAGACTTTCCCATCGTTGACCAGTTCCTGAGGAAAAGAGTTGTTACCTCCAGAGAGAGAGAGAGAGAGAGAGAGAGAGAGAGAGAGAGAGACCAATAAATTACTCAACAATGAAAGCCAGAAAATTACCTGTGAGATTTGACCACACAACAATGTCAGCAATTGATAGACCATAACCAACCAAAAAGGTTCGAGATGCCAAGTATCCATCAAGAAATGAGCAAGCAGCTTCAAATTCAGAGCCTGACAGAATGAGTGGTGCATACTCGAGCCATTGGTCAACCTACAGATGTGAAAACAATAGCAACTCAGGAAATAGTGAGATGATCTTGAAAATCAATTACAAACACCATAAAAGCAGAACATACATGTGCTGCCTGAATATCGTCTTGGCCATAGAAGCTGGAAAGAGATGCAGCACGTGAAATGTACCGGAGAATTGTGTTGACACCATGTATAAAATCCCTGTACAGAATCATGATAGATTCATTGAGACACTACAACGTACCAAACAAAAATACTGTGATATTTCACCAATAAAACTGTTTTGATTGACACATCATGTTCTAACAGTCATCAGTTCCATCACAATAATTTCCTTGAACCAAAGAATATTAGGATGAGGAGATTAAAATAAGAGCCAATCTTCAGAGTCGACTACAGAAACTATTCAAACATTTATCATGGCAGTAAAGTGTCCACAGTAATTGTAACATAAGGAATGTAGCAGTTAATCAGAGAGAGACGAGAGAATTATACTTGAACATTGATCACTTACCCAGAACTGAAGTGTAGTGTGGGCGCTGAACCTGAGGCAAGGGTTGGATCAATGATTAGGGGAACACCTGCAATCTTAGCAGCCGAAATGATGGAAAGTGGTGGGCTGTCCTGGGGGAAAGCTAGTTTGAGCTCCATTCAGTCCCTTGCAAGCCAAAGAGCGGAAACCTGCCAATGGCAGATAAATGTTGGGGATCAATGAATAAGTTATGATTCGCACGCATGTTTATCTTTTGATTTTCACAAGCAGAATGGATGCATTGACCCCATGAGTTAGCAAAGGTGCAAAAGTAAAACTTGATCGTTGGAACATTAGTTAGGTCAAGCAGATTTCAGAAGACCCATACATGGTAAAATGAACCGAATTAGCAGTTACAGCGATTAAACCTTTCGACTATATATTGCTTTAAACAAACTGCAAGCCTTTGACTGACAATGACCACACTTCAAGCTGTGACGCAACTCTCACGGGATCATCGCATGAGCAACAGTCGTTACTAATTTCTATAGAGATAAAAACAAGAAGAAAACGCACTTTGCGGCAAGCAGACTGTCCCGAGTTCACAAGAGATAAAGTTTCTCTTAGACTTATATTTTGAGATGACACGGCATCAGATCAAGGTCTGAGACCGAAGCTGGGGCATGGAGAAGGGGCGGATCTAGATGGCGTGGGTGTACACCGGCACAAAACTTGGAGGTTAATTGGTTTGGGTTTAAGCAATAATTGGGTGACTGTAAAGCTTATACCTGAAAATCCGATGTCCAAGATGGCGGACCGGGTGGAGACAGCAGGGACGGCGATGGCGGCGGCGAGCCGCGTGACAACGCGGAGGGGTCAGGAGGAGGCGGAGGTGGTGACGGCGGGCGGCGGCTATAGGGACTAGGGCACCGCGGTAGACCAGAAGAGATTTATTATAGCCGCATCTGGTCGGGTTGGACTGGGGACGGGTGGGTCAGAGCCAGGACATATGAGGATCGGCTCGACTCGGCAGCAGCTCGAGCGGCTCGCGAGCCCGGCAAGGCAGCCGCTGCCATGTGGGCCCAGCGGGGCAACGAGCAGCGTGGCATTGAGAACATCCCAAAAAAAAACAATAGTAACGTGCATCAAAGGCGCTACTACCTCCGTCCGGGGTTACTGGTCCCATTGTATTTCGTGTCAAATTTTGACCATAAATTAAACTAACAAAATGTTCACGCATGTCATCAAAGATTATATATTTGAAAACTATGTTCAAATACGAATCCAATGTGATGATTTTTCTTGACATGCATTAATATTGTGTTAGTTAAATCTTTAGTCAAAATTTGGCACAAACTATAAAAGGGACCTATAAACCAGGACGGAGGTAGTACCTTGCAATAGGCACGTCCTCTCATGTACTGTTCACCTATCCTTTTTTTTAGAATATTCACCTGTCATTTACTGTGTTGGTTTTACAATGCCGAACAAGGGAGAAAAAAAAAGAGATGAAAACGCGTCCAGCAATGAAAACCCTAGGCTATTGCTTCCCCCAATCCCGCTGCCGCACGCTCACCCTCCCGTGCTCGTCCTCCCTCCTCTCCACCTCCACGCCCCTGCTTTCCCACGTCCCTCCTCTCTTCCGCCTCCCTCCTCCTTCCTGGATCTCCACCATAATCCCCATCACCGCCACCTACTCGTCTCCTCCTCTCTTCTGCCTTCCTCCCCCTTCCCGATCTATATATCAGCGGCAGTGACGGAGACGCTCCGGTGGCGGCGGCACGAGGGAAGCGGCGGGGACGGAGACGCTCTGGTGGGGGCGGCGCTCGGGCGCGTGATAACGGCGGCTGGAGCGGCTTATCCGGGCCCCAATCTGGGGGTTCAGTTTCAGGGCACCGATGGTTCCGTCTACGATGACGGGGTCGAGCTGGCGTTCCACGTCGGCAACTATTCCCGCCACCGAACGCTCGGCGATGGGGCGAGGTGGTGGAAGCATGGGTGATGGAAGCTGACCGTGCGGGGTGGTGGAACGGCGGCCGCTCGCCGGGGCGCTGTCGAGCAGGAGCACGACCATGGTGCCGCCTTTTCTCGTTGTTGAGGATGGTACGTGCTTGAGCTGAAGCACGACATTGGCCATCTTCGGCCCCGAGGTTAGATGACAAGGTTGGGAGACTTCTGTAGTTAGTTAAATGCTATTTACTTAAACTTAGATTGTTGTTGCACTTCCTAGCAACCTATTTTGTTTCCTATTCTCTCAACTCATGTTGCTCATTCTTGATCATTAATGATTTAGAGGATATGTTGGTAATTTAAATGTTATATCTATGTATTTTTTCATCAAGGATAAATCTTGGTCCTTGGATAAATTATAGCAAAGCTTCAGTTACTTGGAAAGAATCATGAATAATGTTATTTTTAGCTAATACTAGATAAGAATGATTTTGCTTTACTGCAATTAAAATCCCTAGGGGCTGTCGGATATGGGGTTCCGGCAAAACCCTTAAGGTTCGAACTCTGGGGTGCGCACGAAGATCTTCCCCCTACCGATCCACGTCCCAACGCCTCGCTGAGAATCTAAGCTACACGATGAACACAAGGCACACAAGGTTTATATTGGTTCGGGCCACCGTTGTGGTGTAATACCCTAATCCAGTGTGTGGTGTGGTGGATTGCCTCAGGGGCTGATGAGGAACAGTACAAAGGAGGAACAGCCTCGCGAGAGGTGTTCTTAAGCTGGTGCGGTGTTCTCTTGGGTGGATCTCTCTAGGCTCTAGATGAAGTGATCTCTTGATCCGATCCCCTCTCCACGGTGGTAGCTATCTCTATTTATAGAGACCCTGGTCCTCTTCCCAAATATTGAGCGGGAAGGGAGCCAACAACGGGCATTTTGAAGGGGAACAGATAGTACAAGTTATCCTGACTAAAGTTGGTCTTCGTCTGCCAAAGGCACTGGCGATGACGTTGTCTTGGGCTCCACGGTGACCTCCATCCTGCCGCTCTGTTGGTCTTGGTCTCGTTGCACTAATATGGTAACCTTTGCTTGATGCCTCGGTACTCCGCGCCTGCGCTTGCCCCCTTTGCACCAAAGAGGAAACGAGGACACTGCGCAGGCTGGCGCCCGCCTGGTCCCGATCGTCATGGCTTGCGTCATGAGCACCTCGCGAGGTACTCCTGCCTTGATCTCTCCACCTCCTCGTGAGCCTGCCTAGCGGGGCCGTCCCTGAGGAAGCCTTGCGTCGTCCGCCCCGCGAGGCTTGGCCCCTCGCGAGGGTCTTGAGCTTGGGTTGATGAAGATGGGCCGCACTGGGCCACTCCTTGAGCCACGCCGCAGGCTGCAGGCAGGCAAGTCTGGGGACCCCCGTTCCTAGAACGCCGACAGTAGCCCCCGTGTCCAAGGCGCGCTCGGACTTGGCTTAGCAGCGAAGCGAAGGGGCAAGTGCGGAGCGCCGCAGGCCCCAATAGCATGCGTCCTTGGGCGCCGCGTGGCGGTTGATTGGATGTGGGCGTCTTCGCTTCCCCACACTCTCCCAATATCCGCATGGCTAGGCAGCCACGAAACTGTACACAATTATTCTCTCCTTGCTGCCTGCGTGCTTCCTGTTCCCCTTTCTTCCTTGAGCCTCTGTTTCTGCCTCCAATCCATCTTGAGCTCTGCCCCCCTCCCATTGCCATGGCGCCAACAAAAAAGGAGAAGGGGAAGAAGCTCGCGCCTTCAGCCAGCTCGCCTCCGGCAACTACGCCCGCCGTCGACCGGTCGCTGATACTTAATCCGGAAGCCTTGGACAAGGTCCGCTCCACCCTCGCCTCCAGCTTCAATGAGTGTGGAAGGACGACGGCTTGGCCCGCGTCCCATGACTCCTTTGACAGGATCGTCACGGAGGTTTGATTCTTCGCCGACGCCCTGTGGGCGGGCCTGGTTCCCCCCTTCTCTGCCTTCTTCAATGCGGTGCTTTCCCACTACCAGATCCATATGATGCATCTTGGTCCCCAATCCATTACTCTTCTTGCTGTCTTCGCCTTTCGTCTGCGAAGCCATGGTGGGCATTGCCCCTTCCGTTGCTCTCCTACGCCACTTCTTCTCCCTGCGCCTGACCGACCCATCGCAGTGCTCGGGGTGCGTGAGCTTCCAGGCCGTGCCTGAGACGGCCGCCTCGGGGATCGATTTTGGCCTTCCTCCTTCCATGAACGGGATCCGAGAGCGGTGGCTGTACGTGGATGTCGGGGTGCCCAGCCCCCTGCTCGTGCACCCGACATTGCCTGCTATCCCCAATCTAGGCTGGGGTCACGAGAAGCTCACGAGCCCCCAGCTCGCTTTTATCTGGCGCTGACTCGAGAGGTTGAGGAAGCTTGGCGTGACGGCGCCCCAGGTGGTGAAGGAGTTCCTCCAGTGCCGCATCGCTCCTCTCCAGCGCCACTCCCGTCCGATGTGGACCTTGACTAGGCATCAAGACCGCATGAGGCTCCAGGAGGGGGACCTTGCGCCTGAAACGCTGAGGAAGGTGCTGAAGGTTTTGACTGGCGACCCCTCTTCGGGCAGCATCCGACATGGGGGCGGCCTCTTGTATCTTTGCTCGGGCAGGGCCGAGTTCGCGAGGCAGATGCCCCGCTTCAACGAATGGGGGTTGCGCCCAGCTGACCTCATGGGGCCCTGTGAAAATCCCGTCGTCGTGGCTCCTCCACCCGTCGCCCACGTCAATCTTGCCTCAGGAGGTGATGCAGGGAGGCAAGCATTGCTGGAGGCTGGGGGATCTGGTGTTGAGATGTCGATATCGCACAGGGCTCCCGAGGCATCATCCTCTGGAGCTTGCGAAGCCCGTCCTGAGGCAGTCGTTGATGAGGGGACGCCAACTACAGCTCCCGAGGCCGAAACCCCGGAGGCCTCGGCAGGCCACCAAGAGCTGGTACCTGACAGCCCCTCCCAGCTTGGCGCCCCTGAGGCGGGCCGCCTTGGCGCTTCGCCGTCCATGCCACGCGCCGGCCCTCACGTGAGAGCTTGGGTCGTTTCCGCATAGACTATGACGCCCTCCGCAAGAGGAAGGAGTCTTCGAGTGGCAGCGAGCGCCCCTGCCGGCCGCTGAAGCATCGGAAGTACTTCGCCGTGGATGAGTAAGTCCCTCCTTCTTGTAATTCCTCATTCGTTGTTCCCTTTGCTGACTGTGGACCTTCAGGATCCCTCCTGCCAAGCCTGCGGAGCCAGCTGAGAAGCCACCTCCTTAGGCCTCTCCTCCATCGCTGGCCTTGGGCGCCCTGAGCCTGTGTGCCGCCCCTGACGCGGGCTCGTCCGGAGAGGCAAGCCGGCCCGCACGACGCCTCGAGCCCGTGTCCTCGCTGCCTATCCTTCGCGACCTTGCCCGAGACGTGATCAGCTTGCCCCAGGCTCCTTCTCTGATTGTGGATGGTGAATGGTTGAGGTCGATCTTTGGCTCTTCTCCTGGTGATGGATCAGCGCCGGGCTGGGTCCCTCACGGGGCCCGTCCGGCGACTATGGGGTCACCAGCCCCCAGCCCACTTCCGAGAGGGGATGAACCTCATGAGGGCCCTCCGCCAGCACCGGCAACGAAGGACGACATCGATGACATGCTTGAGTGAGCACGGGAACGCAGCGCCATCCGCCGAGAGTTTCTCCAGAAGGCGACGGATGCGGTGAGCCAGCTCGGTGTAGATCTCGCGGGCAAGGACGCGCGTCTTGAAGCCGAAGGCCTGCGGCTAACTAAGGAATGGCGCAAGCTGAAGGTGGCCGTCAGCCTTGCGCGTCACCAGCGTGATCTTGACAATGCAAAGGCCGAAGCATCTCTGGTGATCTCGCGAAAGGCCTTCTCCCGAGCCATTGAGGAGGCTCAGGAGGCAGATCAACGACGTGAGATCGCGGAGGAGCGAGTGTGGGAGCTCCAAGCCTGGTGCAATTCATTGGAGCAGCAAGTGGAGTGGCGCCAAGCTGCCCTTGCGGCGCTGAAGGGGACGCCCGTCGAAGAGGAGGAGCTCCGGAGGCGCGAGGAAGCACTGACGCTGGAGGCTGCCGAGCGCAACCTCGATCTTGAGCGGTTGGAGACAAGGGAGCGCCAGGTCACCCAGGCGGAGGACGACGTCGGTGCTCGGGAGGTCCGGATCCAAGAAGAGATCGACCGCCGCGTGGCGGAAGTTCATGCGGGCCTTGAGCGCGAGTACGACGAGAGGTTGGAGCTGATCAAGGTCGAGCCTGCGGGCAGGACCGCCGCTCTGAGGACCAAGTTGACTGAAGCGACGCAGCGTGCCGAGGCCACCGCAGCCGTCCTAGCCGTGGCACAGGCTGAGTTGGCCTCCTCCCGCGCCGAGTTGCTTCTCCTCCAGCGGAGGGTCGATGACACCGAGTCCATTGCGCGGCGGAACGAAGATGAGATTCGCCAGCGGCAGACGCTGGAGCACATGCGTAGCCCCATGCTCTGAACGTTGAGGGAAAGGGCCAACACGGGCCTGGGCAATATCTGCGACGCGGCCGCTAAGCAGCCTCATGTGACCAACTACACCGGTAATCTCCAGTTCTTCACTGATGTGGTGACGCGTCTGAAGAATCGCTCTGAGAGGGCTCGTCAGCTTGTCGAGGAAAGGAGCCGCGGCCTGCTCGCACGGGCATTCTCCCGTGTCTTCAGCCATCTTCAGAACATCGACCCCCACTTTGACTTTGACGCCGCCATTACCCCGGTGCCCGAGGCCATTCGAGGCAACCTGACGCGGTGGGTGGAGGACAACGTGGATGCACTTGTCCGGGCCTTCACCTCTGATGATGACGGGGTGGTTGTCGCTGTTGATGAAGGCGACATGGTGAACAGCGGCGAAGATGGCACCAATGACGGCTATGGTGAGGCCAGCGACAGCGACAGTGGCGCCAGCGACGCTTCTGGAGATGACCAAGAGGATGCGGTGAGCGACATGTCTGATTGATCCTGCGCCCCCCTGCTGTTTGTCCTATGCAGAAAAAGCTCGGGCGTGGCCCTAAAAGTTGTAAGAGCATTTTGGGAGGGGAAGCCCCTCATGTAAAAAGGATTGTTGTCCATGCATTGTTAAGGACGGCACCGAATGGGCGCCCGCGTGCTGTTATGGGCCCTGAGATGAGTTGGTTGTTGTGTTTTTACCTTCATCCTGGGCGAGCCTCGAGTAGGCTTTTGGAGACTATCCGAGGGCCCCTCGGGAGACCTATTGACCATGGGGCGAGAGCCTTGCGAGAGCGAGCGCCGGCCGTGGGACGGCATGCGCGCGTGTGCCGGGCCTAGCCCCGCCCGCGAGGGGGGGGCAGCTAGTGCGAATTCCAACTTGAGCAGAAATCGGAACACGAGAAAGCACGCGAACAAGACAAGACACCCCTCCCCGCATACGCAAACACAAATTCAACTTCAACTTAGATTCGAAATGAGAAAACTCGACCACACAAAAGGAAGCAAAAGCAAAAGGCCGTGTCCGGCACCTAGTCTAGTCTTCGACGCCTTCTCACCAGCGCGGAGCTAAGTGCTGCCACTGGGCATGGGCGGGAGCCCCCGAGGCCCGAGGGCAGCTCTCTGGAGACTCCGGGGCGTGTACAGCCCCAACTCATTATTACGTGAGAGTGTCACGGCCGGCGAGCTTCACAGGCACTGGGCCTTCTTCACAGGTACCGGCCTTGCTTCATATCGCCAAATGAGGGGCCCGCCTTGCGCCATCCTTGACCGCCGTTGACGGCGACCGGAAACCAAGGACGACGCCAATGGGGAAAAGGGGATGCCAGCAGTTCCCTCTACGACCACGGGTCCTCTGCCGGGGGGCAGGCCTTGCGGCACCTCCCCAGCAGAGGGCCTACCTCCGAGGAACACCTTGCTCCGTGCGTCGTGGGGAGGGGGCTGGCTCCCGGCCCCGCTCCTGCAGCCCCCAGTGCCCTCCTCCTGAGGGGTGGGAGGCTGCCGCACTGGGGCAGCCTTCCGTTGCAGTGACCTGGACTTCCTGCGACCCATGGTTAGCATAAGCTTGCTCCTGAGGAATTAGCGGTACCCGATAGCTGCTGCCGCCGGCGCGGTCGGCGAGGCTTCCTTGAGGCTCCTGAAAGGGCTCGGCTTCTAGCGTCTCTTCCTCCCAGCCTGGCCCGAGGAACAAGTCGTGGTCTTCTTCCAGTGCGTATTCCCGATCCACCATGTGGGGCACATAAGCCTCCGGGATCGCCGCCCCGAACGCTTCATCGTAGTGCCCCATGCTCCACACGGCTTGGCTCGAAGCACCAGCTTGGGGGTGATAGGGTGGCGGCCCGCCCGTGCCGTAAGCGGCGATGTGCATGCCCTCGCTCGCCAGGGGCGGTGCTGGCGCAGTTGGACGTCCAGCGTTGATGGTCGAGCTGGTGTTGATGAAGCCTTGGAGTACGCCTGAGGGCGCACGGGTGCGGATGGGCCCGCGCGTGATCCGCCCAGGGCCTGGGGTGGAAGCTGGACGCAGAAAGGGGGCGCCCCTGAAGCAGCGGCATCCAGGAGCTTGGCGACGCGCTCCAGCAGCACGTCATGGCCGCTTTCTTGTAGCCTGCACTGTAGCAGTTCTCGAGCCACCGTGAGCGTGGCCTTCATGTTCGCCTGCTCCCGTCGGGTGTGGGAGCTGTGGCCGCGGCGTGATTTGAGGCCCTTGCTGCTGAGCGTACCTACCGCGGGGTGAGGGCACACGACGCTTGGCCGCGTCGCCCGCGCCCTGCAACGTTCTGCGGGGTGCGGGCTGCCTGAGGCGCGGGGTTGAGGTCACCTTGGGCAAGCGGCGTGGTGTGGGCAGGCCATGCCGCCCAGTGGTCGGCGTTGGCCGTCGGATCGCCGGACATGGGCGCGACGAAGCAGTGGAACGCAGGTCGGCGAAAAGAGGATTTTGGTGCACCCCTACCTGGCGCACCAAATGTAGGATATGGGGTTCCGGCAAAACCCTTAAGTTTCAAACTCTAGGGTGCGCACGAAGATCTTCCCCCTACCAATCCACGTCCCAACACCTCGCTGAGAATCTAAGATACACGATGAACACAAGGACGCAAGGTTTATACTGGTTCAGGCCACCATTGTGGTGTAATACCCTAATCCAGTGTGTGGTGTGGTGGATTGCCTCAGGGGCTGATGAGTAACAGTACAGAGGAAGAACAGCCTCGCGAGAGATCTTCTTAAGCTGGTGCGGTGTTCTACTTGGGTGGATCTCTCTAGGCTCTAGATGAAGTGATCTCTCGATCCGATCCCCTCTCCACGGTGGTAGCTATCTCTATTTATAGAGGCCCTCGTCCTCTTCCCAAATATTGAGCGGAAAGGGAGCCAACAACGACCATTTTGAAGGTGAACAACTAGTACAAGTTATCCTGACTAAAGTTGGTCTTCGACTGCAAAAGGCACTGGCGATGACGCCGTCTTGGGCTCCACGGTGACCTCCATCCTGCCGCTCTGCTGGTCTTAGTCTCGTTGCACTGATATGGTAACCTTTGCTTGATGCCTTGGTACTCCGCGCCTGCGCTTGCCCCCTTTGCACCAAAGAGGAAACGAGGACACTGCGCAGGCTGGCGCCCGCCTGGCGCCTGCCTGGTCTCGATCGTCATGGCTCGCGTCTTGAGCACCTCACGAGGTACTCCTGCCTTGATCTCTCCGCCTCCTTGCGATCCTGCCTGGTGAGGCTGTCCCTGAGGAAGCCTTGCGTCGTCCGTCCCGTGAGGCTTGGCCCCTCGCGAGGGTCTTGAGCTTGGGTTGATGAAGATGGGCCACTCCTTGAGCCACGCTGCAGGCTGCAGGCAGGCAAGTCTGGGGACCCCCGTTCCAAAACGCCGACAGGGGCTCATATGATCTTCATAATTAATTTATTAATAGGTTTTGAGACACCAAGATAAAGTTTCTTTCAGGCCTTAAGCAAGACAATGAGGACAAGTCTACCTAGACAGAGCTTGTCGCTTCTCTTAAGGTAACGACCATGACTTACCTTCATTGATCATTTTATAATTCTATAATTTCAAATACAATCAGAAAGCACCTCATTGTTAACTAAAGCAATCTCCATTAGCTTATATTATTTTATGAAATGAATCGCCATAACTTTCTTAATACTTCCTGAATTCTGTATTGCTTTCAGTTAGATTTAGAGTGATTTGTTCTGCTCTTAAAAAGAAGAGGTGTTCAAACAACTATACCTATTTCAGTTGGAATGATTCTCTATGCAAACATTGATGTTTAGATAGTATACATCACTGCATCTAAATATCATTCTTTTGTTTGAAATTTGGATGCCACACCAAGGTGATAGAATCACATACCCATTTCATATAAGGTATCTTCAGAACTCACACAACCAGTTCCGCTATTGCTGTTGTCACTCTTGCTGATGGAGAGAAAATTGGATGAGCTCTTCCTTTGGATCTCTCCTTATATTGGTTAGTGAAAAGTTGTTCCCATTGCCACTGCTCACCTTGCTGCTACTCCCATGGATATGGAGCTCGGGGGAGAGGGGGCGCCACTACTTCCCATCTACCTTGCCTGATCCCGGACGCCGATGCATGACACCCCGTCCTCGCCTCCGCTGGATACGGGGATCCATCCGCGTCCTCATGCCCCTTGCATGGAGGCCACTATGGAGAGCCCCATGAAGACCATGACCACAGGCACGAATGGGGGAGGGGGTTGCCCTCGATGATTCCAATCAAGAGCACCACCACCATCACCACAACAAGATCCAGCGCCTGCTACCGGAGGAACTTGCCAAGGAGGCAGATTGCTTGGCGTTGGTTCAGTCAATCTGGAAGGTTATATATTTTCTTGCATGTTTGCTTCGTTTGACTATAGAGATAGATGTAAGATGATCCAAACAAAGCAATACCTTAACCTGCAATCCAATGCTTTTTATATGACAAATAAATTTTAGGGCAATACCTTCTAACTACATAAGTTGTTTTCCCAGTTACACTCCATGGGAATTATGTTGTGTGTGTGTGTGTGTGATATGCATGGAGCAATTTAAGTAGCTTGCTACAGATGTTGCTTGGTTGGGAAACCTGTGCAAATACCCCAAATGGCACAACTTGAATCAACATTTCTCGAGGTTGAAGTCTGAACCCATACATCAGAAATACTTTAAAGAAGCAGCAACATCCAATTTGCAGTATCTCCGTTCATTTGTGGTGGATCGATTGAGGGAGGGAGGTGAGGTGCCTGACGCACTATGAAACAACACTGATAGCTAAATTGATAACTTTAGTAGGGGTGGTCGGGGGAAGTTTTCCATTTGGAAGCATCTGGTAATTTGATTATTGATGGTGTCCTGCATGTTGTCAAAGGAAATCAGATCACAAAGAGGTGAGAAGATGGTTCTGCAATGGTCGACCAGACAGCACCGACCTAGACAGTGAGGCCATTCATGTACATCATCTTATATTCTCCTTTCTTTGTCATGCTTTCCCCTGAGTATGTGTGTAATGGAAGTGCTTATTTCGACTATGCATATTGGAACGGAATTGATCTGTCTCTTCATTTTGTTTTGCTTTACTCTCCTTTTGCAAGTATTTGTATTTCAAGATCATGTGCTAGCTTGTCCCTAATGACATTTATCTTTGTTTTTGTTCAGGGAACGTTTAGATTATGTCAAGAAGGTCGATAAACACGCGGGAACTGATTTGCACCAATGCCATTCCTCGCAAGAAGTTCTAATTATTATTCACCGGGTCTTAAGTTTTCAATGTAAAAACATCAGAATATCTTTTCTAGTTGTGGTTCCTACTTGGGTTAGTTGAGTCAGAACGTAGTTCTCATGCTTTCTTATTTGTTTGTGTACTTTATCTTTGTAGAAACATAACTAGGGGAAGCACGATTCATAGATGATATTCCCCTTGCCTGAGAAGAATATGTTTCTTTTCCGGTTTTCTTACATGCTCTCTGGTCATTACATTTGTGTATTCCGTTATGGATTTCAGACTATACTTGTTTGCATCACAACCAATGTCTGTAATGAATGCTTGCAATGGAGACGTCATTAAGAATGATGTTGATGTTTGCCTTTGATCCTAAATCAGGTGATGTAGATCCTTCAATTTTTTAAATCCGAGAGATACGATGTCATTCTTCGATTAGGTACAGCTCACATTCTGTTCTTTACATATTTGTGCCTAAAAGAAATTCTCAATTCACCATGTGTTCGTGTTTTTGCCTCTCGTGTATTCTAACAAGTAAAATAAGTTGATGAGATATTAAAGATATAGACAAGTCAAATGGCAAAAGGAGGTACTCCCTCTGTTCACTTTTGTAAGTCATTTAAGACAGCTGAAATTGAATTGTTTTAGGTGTTGTCCTAAATGTCTAAAACGTCTTACAAAAGTGAACGGAGGGAGTAATATTAATCAATTCTGTGTATGATGTTGTCTGGAACTCTCATCTTTATTCAAACAAATACCTGACTTCTGTGAGTTCTATTTGTGTGTGGCACTACTGTATTCAAATCTAAATCTTTAGAGGTTGCAAGTTGGTACGTCCATTTTGCATCATGTTTTCCTACTGTTATTTATGATGTTTTTATGCATAATAATGCTTTTTGGAGTAATTCTAACGCCTTTTCTCTCATAATACGCAAGGTACACACAAAGAGGGAGAATTTCGGCAGCTGGAAATCTGGACCTGGAAAAGCTACGTCAGGCCACCTATTCTACACAACTCCAAACAAGCTGAAACTTTACGGAGAATTTTTATGGAATATTGGAGCCAATAAGTATCAAAGGGGGCCCACTAGGTGGGCACAACCCACCTGGGCGTGCTAGGGAGCCCAGGCGCGCCCTGGTGGGTTGTGCTCACCCAGGCCCACCTTCAGTGCCCATCTTCTGGTATATAAGTTATTTTGACCTAGAAAAAATAAGGAGAGGACTTTCGGAATGGAGCTCCGCCGTCTCGAGGCAGAACTTGGGCAGGAGAACTTTTGCCCTTCGGCGGAGCGATTCCGTTGGGGGAACTTCCCTCCCGGAGGGGGAAATCATCGTCGTCATCATCATCACCAACAACTCTCCCATCTTGGGGAGGGAAATCTCCATCAACATCTTCAACAACACCATCTCATCTCAAACCCTAGTTCATCTCTTGTGTCCAATCTTGTTACCGGAACTATAGATTGGTGCTTGTGGGTGACTAGTAGTGTTGATTACATCTTGTAGTTCATTACTATATGGTTTATTTGGTGGAAGATTATATGTTCAGATCCATTATGCTATTTAATACCCCTCTGATCTTAAGCATGATTATCATTTCTGAGTAGTTACTTTTGTTCTTGAGGTCACGGGAGAAATCATGTTGCAAGTAATCATGTGAACTTGATATGTGTTCGTTATTTTGATAGTATGTATGTTGTGATTCCCTTAGTGGTGTCATGTGAATGACGACTACATGACACTTCACCATATTTGGGCCTAAGGGAATGCATTGTGGAGTAGTTATTAGATGATGGGTTGCGAGAGTGACAGAAGCTTAAACCCTAGTTTATGCGCTATTCCGGAAGGGACCGATTGGATCCAAAAGTTTAATGCTATGGTTAGAATTTATTCTTAATACTTTTCTCATAGTTGCGGATGCTTGCGAGGGGGTTAATCATAAGTAGGAGGTTTGTTCAAGTAAGAACAGAACCTAAGCACCGATCCACCCACATATCAAATTATTAAAGTAGCGAACACAATGAACCAACATGATGAAAGTGACTAGATGAAATTCCCGTGTACCCTCAAGAACGCTTTGCTTACTATAAGAGATTGTTTTGGTTTGTCCTTTGCCTCAAAAGGATTGGTCTATCTTGCTGCACTTTTGCTACCATTATCATTACTTGCTCGTTACAAAATATCTTGCTATAAACTACTTTGTTACTTACAATTTCAACACTTGCAGACATTACCTTGCTGAAAACCATTTGTCATTTCCTTCTGCTCCTCGTTGGGTTCGACACTCTTACTTATCAAAAAGATCTACAATTGATCCTCTATACTTGTGGGTCATCAAGGCTATTTCCTGGCATCGTTGCCGGGGAGTGAAGCGCCTTTGGTAAGTGGAATTTGGTAAGGAAACATTTATATAGTGTGCTGAAATTTACTGTCACTTGTTACTAAGGAGAACAATCCTTTGAGGGTTTTGTTCGGGGTATCTTCACCTCGACCGGAACCACAATTAGCTATCCCTCAACCTACTGCACCTACTGAAAAAATTGAATATGAAATTTCTTCGGGTATGATAGAACAACTGGTAGCTAATCCTTATGCAGGAGATGGAACCAAACATCCTGATATGCACTTGATATATGTGGAACAAACTTGTGGATTGTTTAAGCTTGCAGGTTTACCCAGAGATGAAGTTAAGAAGAAGTTTTTCCCTTTAGCTTTGAAGGGAAAAGCATTGGCATGGTATAGGCTATGCGATGATATTGGATATTGGAATTGGAATCTATTGAAACTGGAGTTCCACTAAAAAAGTTATCCCATGCATCTAGTTCAGTGTGATCGGAATTACATATATAATTTTTGGCCTCGTGAAGGAGAAAGTATCGCTCTAGCTTGGGGAGGCTTAAGTTAATGTTATATTCATGCCCCAATCATGAGCTCTCAAGAGAAATTATTACTCAGAATTTTTATGCTCGGCTTTCTCGTGATGATTAATCCATGCTCGATACTTCTTGTACTGGTTCTTTCATGAAGAAGACTATTGCATTCTGGTGGGATCTTTTGGAAAGAATTAAATGCAACTCTGAATATTGGGAACTCAATGAGGTTAAAGAGTCAGGTATTAAGCTTAGAGTATATATGATTGTGTTAAATCTTTTATGAATACCGATGCTTTTCAAAAGTTTAGCACTAAATAAGGACTTGACTCTGAGATAGTAACTTCCTTTTGTGAATCATTTGTTACTCATGTTGATCTACCTAAAGAGAAGTGGTTTAAATATCACCCACCTATTAAAGAAGAAACTAAAGAACCAGTACTAGCTAAAGAAGAAACTATACTTTATAATGTTGATCCAGTTGTTCCTACTAATTATTGAGAAACCACCTTTCCCTGTTAGGATAAAGGAACATGCTAAAGTTTCAACTGTGGTCAACAAAAGTTATATTAGAACACCTAAACCTGATGAACAAATTAAAGTAGAGCCTAGTGTTGCTATGGTTAAGGATCTCCTAGAAGAAAATGTAGATGGGCATGTTTTTTTACTTCTGTGAAGAAGCTGCTAGAATTGCCAACCCTGATAAATGATACGTCTCCAACGTATCTATAATTTTTCATTGTTCCATGCTATTATATTATCTGTTTTGGATGCTTAATGGGCTTTACTATACACTTTTATATTATTTTTGGGTCTAACATATTAACCGGAGGCCTAGTCCAAATTGTTGTTTTTTTTGCCTATTTTAGTGTTCCGCAAAAAAGGAATATCAAACGGAGTCCAAATGGAATGAAACCTTCGGGAGAGTTAAGGAGACTTGGAGTGGACGTCAAGAAAGAAACGAGGCGGCCACGAGGCAGGAGGGCGCGCCCAGGGGGGTAGGCGGGCCCCCCACCCTCATGGGCCCCTCATGGCTCCCCTCACCGACTTCCTTCGCCTATATATATCCATATACCCTGAAAACATCCAGGAGGACCATGAAACCCTATTTCCACTGCCGCAACCTCCTGTACCCGTGATATCCCATCTTGGGGCCTTTTCCGGTGCTCCGCCGGAGGGGGAATCGATCATGGAGGGCTTCTACATCAACGCCATAGCCTCTCCGATGAAGTGTGAGTAGTTTACCACAGACCTTCGGGTCCATAGTTATTAGCTAGATGGCTTCTTCTCTCTCTTTGATTCTCAATACAAAGTTCTCCTCGATCTTCTTGGAGATCTATTCGATGTAATTCTTTTTGCGGTGTGTTTGTCGAGATCCGATAAATTGTGGGTTTAAGATAGAGATTATCTATGAACAATATTTGAATCTCCTCTGAATTCTTTTATGTATGATTTGTTATCTTTGTAAGTCTCTTCGAATTATCAATTTGGTTTGGCCTACTAGATTGATCTTTCTTGCAATGGGAGAAGTGCTTAGCTTTGGGTTCAATCTTGCGGTGTCCTTTCCCAGTGACAGTAGGGGCAGCAAGGCACGTATTGTATTGTTTCCATCAAGGATAAAAAGATGGGGTTTATATCATATTGCTTGAGTGTATCCCTCTACATCATGTCATCTTGCCTAATGCGTTACTCTGTTCTTATGAACTTAATACTCTAAATGCATGCTAGATAGCGGTTGATGTATGGAGTAATAGTAGTAGATGCAGAATCGTTTCGATCTACTTGTCGCGGACGTGATGCCTATATACATGATCATGCCTAGATACTCTCATAACTATGCGCTTTTCTATCAATTGCTCGACAGTAATTTGTTCACCCACCGTAATACTTATGCTATCTTGAGAGAAGCCACTAGTGAAACCTATGGCCCCCGGGTCTATTTTCCATCATATAAGTTTCTTATCTATTTTATTTTGCAATCTTTACTTTCCAATCTATATCATGAAAATACCAAAAATATTTTTCTTATTATCTCTATCAGATCTCACTTTTGCAAGTGGTCGGGAAGGGATTGACAACCCCTTTATCGTGTTGGTTGCAAGGTTCTTAATTGTTTGTGCAGGTACGAGGGATTTGCGTGTAACCTCCTACTGGATTGATACCTTGGTTCTCAAAAACTGAGGGAAATACTTACGCTACTTTGCTGCATCACCCTTTCCTCTTCAAGGTAAAACCAACGCATGCTCATGAGGTAGCAAGAAGGATTTCTGGCGCCGTTGCCGGGGAGTCTACGCACAAGTCAAGACATACCAAGTACCCATCACAAACCCTTATCCCTCGCATTACATTATTTGCCATTTGCCTCTCATTTTCCTCTCCCCCACTTCACCCTTGCCGTTTTATTCGCCCTCCTTTTCCCGTTCACCTCTTTTTCGCTTGCTTCTTGTGTGCTCGTGTGTTAGATCGTTTATTTCGCCGTCATGGCTAGTCCTTCTATCATTGTTAGCACTCCCGATCATGAAGTTCTTAATTTTAAACAAAGGAGGGAGAAAATCTAAAAGATGCTTAGTATGGAATTTGCAATGCTCAAAATAGATCTACTAGGAAGCAATCCACTCTCGTTCTTCTTCGCAATTTTTATGTAGGCATTACTCCTTGGAATAGATATATTCTTGATATCATTACCGGAGGGAATTTCTTGGGTAGCCATACTTTTAATTCTTATAATGCTATGATAGATTTGTTTTGTCCACCACCTCATTTGGTTAATGGAACTATTTTAACTTTGGAACATGTGATGCAAAGGCTTGAAATTATTGAAAATAAAGTTGCCACTGTAGAGTTAATTAAAATTGGATAAAAAGATCCACAATCAAATTATCGAATATGGATCTAAGGTTGGAGTTACTCTGATTTTTTTAAAGAAAAGGAACCTATAGTTAACGAAAGAATAGATCAAGATTCCACAAGAATAGGTAAACTTGAGGATATTATTACCAACTTAGGGTCCGCCTTTTCTTCCGTGAAAAACACTCCAAATCCTCCTACTACCAAAATTGCCAAATTAATGTATGTTCCTAAAAATAAGGGTGAATCTTCTAGTAAAGAAACTACGGATCTCAAATCAATAAGTGTTCACCCCAATTTTTTCGCTATCATTAAGGAACCTTTTTCTACCAATGAATTTCTTGATTTCTTGCCTAGGAGTTTGATCATTAATAAAAATAAGGAAACTCCTAAGGGTTATAATGCTATATTTTTATTCACCACATGATATGTGTTTTGCTTGGAGCGTCTCGTATGATATGAGTCTTTGCTTTTTAGTTTACCACAAGCATCCTTACTGTACACACCTTTTGGAGAGACACACATGAATCGGAATTTATTAGAATACTCTATGTGCTTCACTTATATCTTTTGAGCTAGATAATTTTGCTCTAGTGCTTCACTTATATCCTTTTAGAGCACGACGGGGGTTTTATTTTGTAGAAATTATTGATCTCTCATGCTGCACTTATATTATTTTGAGAGTCTTTTAGAACAGCATGGTATTTGCTTTGGTTATAAAACTAGTCCTAATATGATGGGCATCCAAGATGGTATAATAAAAACTTTCATAAAGAGTGCATTGAGTACTATGATCAATTTGATACTTGATAATTGTTTTCAGATATAAAGTTGGTAATATTAGAGTCATGCTAGTTGGGTAATTATGAAATTGAGAAATACTTGTGTTAAAGTTGGCAAGTCCCGTAGCATGCACGTATGGTGAACGTTGTGTGACAAATTTGAAGCATGTGGTGTTCTTTGATTGCCTTCCTTATGAGTGGAGGTCGGGATCGCGCGATGGTTAACTCCTACCAACCCTTCCCCTAGGAGCATGAGTAGTAGTACTTTGCTTCGAGGGCTAATAAACCTTTGCAATAAGTATATGAGTCCTTTATGCTAATGTGAGTCCATGGATTATACGCACTCTTACCCTTCCACAATTTGCTAGCCTCTACGGTACCGTGCATTGCCCTTTCTCACCTTGAGAGTTGGTGCAAACTTCGCCGGTGCATCCAAACCCCGTGACACGATACACTCTATCACACATAAACCTCCTTATATCTTCCTCAAAACAGCCACCATACCTACCTATTATGGCATTTCCATAGCCATTCTGAGATATATTGCCATGCAACTTTCCACCGTTCCGTTTATTATGACACGCTCCATCATTGTCATATTGCTTTTGCATGATCATGTAGTTGACATTGTATTTGTGGCAAAGCCACCTTTATAACTCTTTCACCATGTCGTTCTTGATTCATTGCATATCCCGATACACCACCGGAGGCATTCACATAGAGTCATATTTTGTCCTAAGTATTGAGTTGTAATTCTTGAGTTGTAAATAAATAAAAGTGTGATGATCTCCATTATTAGAGCATTGTCCCATGTGAGAAAAGGATGATGGAAGCAATGGTTCCCCCACAAGTCGGGATGAGTCTCCGGACTTTATGAAAAATAAAAGAGGCCAAAGAAGCCCAAATGAAAAAAAGGCCAAAGAAGCCCCAAAAAATGAGAGAAAAAGATAGAAGGGACAATGTTACTATCCTTTTTCCACACTTGTGCTTCAAAGTAGCACCATGATCTTCATGATAGAGAGTCTCCTATGTTGTCACTTTCATATACTAGTGGGCATTTTTCATTATAGAACTTGGTTTGTATATTCCAATGATGGGCTTCCTCAAAATGCCCTAGGTCTTCGTGAGCAAGCAAGTTGGATGCACACCCACTAGTTTATTTTTGATGAGCTTTCGTACATTTATAGCTCTAGTGCATCCGTTGCATGACAATCCCTACTCCTCGCATTAACATCAATTGATGGGCATCTCCATAGCCCGTTGCTTAGGCGCGTCGATGTGAGACTTTCTCCCTTTTTGTCTTCTCCACATAATCCCTATCATCATACTCTACTCCACCCATAGTGCTATATCCATGGCTTACCCTCATGTATTGCGTGAGGGTTGAAAAAGCTGAAGCGCGTTAAAAGTATGAACCAATTGCTTGGCTGAAACTGGGGTTGTGCATGATGGGACCATTTTGTGTGACGAAAATGAAGCATGGCCTAACTATATGATTTTGTAGGGATAAGCTTTCTTTGGCTATGTTATTTTGATAAGACATGATTACTTTGTTAGTATGCTTGAAGTATTATTACTCTTATGTCAATATTAAACTTTTATCTTGAATCTTTTGGATCTAAACATTCATGCCACAATAAAAAAATTACATTGAGAAATATGCTAGGTAGCATTCCACATCAAAAATTCTGTTTTTATCATTTACCTACTCGAGGACGAGCAGGAATTAAGCTCGGGGATGCTTGATATGTCTCCAACGTATCTATAGTTTTTTATCGTTCCATGCTATTATATTATCTATTTTGGATGCTTAATGGGCTTTACTATACACTTTTATATTATTTTTGGGACTAACCTATTAACCGGAGGCCCAGTCCAAATTGTTGTTTTTTTGCCTATTTCGGTGTTTCGCAGAAAAGGAATATCAAACGGAGTCCAGACGGAATGAAACCTTCGGGAGAGTTATTTTTGGAACAAACGCAATTCAGGAGACTTGGAGTGGACGTCAAGAAAGAAACAAGGCGGCCACGAGGCAGGAGGGCACGCCCCCACCCTCGTGGGCCCCTTGTGGCTCCCCTGACCGACTTCCTTCACCTATATATATCCATATACCCTGAAAACATCCGGGAGCACCACGAAACCCTATTCCCACCGCCGCAACCTTCTGTACCCATGAGATCCCATCCTGGGGCCTTTTCCGGCGCTTCACCAGAGGGGGAATCGCTCACGGAGGGCTTCTACATCAATGCCATAGCCTCTCCGATGAAGTGTGAGTAGTTTACCACAGACCTTCGGGTCCATAGTTATTAGCTAGATGGCTTCTTCTCTCTCTTTGATTCTCAATACAAAGTTCTCCTCGATCTTCTTGGAGATCTATTCGATGTAATTCTTTTCACGGTGTGTTTGTCGAGATTCGATGAATTGTGGATTTATGATAACGATTATCTATGAACAATATTTGAATCTTCTCTGAATTCTTTCAGGTATGATTTGTTATCTTTGCAAGTCTCTTCAAATTATCAATTTGGTTTGGCCTACTAGATTGATCTTTCTTGCAATGGGAGAAGTGCTTAGCTTTGGGTTCAATCTTGTGGCGTCCTTTCCCAGTGATAGCAGGGGCAGCAAGGCACGTATTGTATTGTTACCATCGAGGATAAAAAGATGGGGTTTATATCATATTGCTTGAGTTTATCCCTCTACATCATGTCATCTTGCCTAATGCATTACTCTGTTCTTATGAACTTAATACTCTAGATGCATGCTGGATAGTGGTCGATGTGTGGAGTAATAGTAGTAGATGTAGAATCGTTTCGATCTACTTGTCACGGACGTGATGCCTATAACCATGATCATGCCTAGATATTCTCATAACTATGCGCTTTTCTATCAATTTCTCGACAGTAATTTGTTCACCCACCGTAATACTTATGCTATCTTGAGAGAAGCCACTAGTGAAACCTATGGCCCCCGGGTCTATTTTCCATCATATAAGTTTCCTATCTATTTTATTTTGCAATCTTTACTTTCCAATCTATATCATAAAAATACCAAAAATGTTTATCTTATTATCTCTATCAGATCTAACTTTTGCAAGTGGCCGTGAAGGGATTGACAACCCTTTATCGCGTTGGTTGCAAGGTTCTTATTTGTTTGTGTAGGTACGAGGGATTTGCGTGTAGCCTCCTACTGGATTGATACCTTGGTTCTCAAAAACTGAGGGAAATACTTATGCTACTTTGCTATATCACCCTTTCCTCTTCAAGGGAAAACCAACGCATGCTCAAGAGGTAGCAATAAAAAGGATAAACATAGCCTATTGTTGGCATGCCTGTTGTCTCAGTTAAAACAGGGGATCACTGTTGTCATGGTTTATGTGACATAGGTGCTAGCGTGAGTGCTATTCCCTACTCCTTATATCTAGAAATTATGAATGACATAGCACCCGCAGAGATAGAAGACATAGATGTTACTATTAAACTTGCTAATAGAGACACTATATCACCAATTGGGATTGTTAGAGATGTTGAAGTCTTGTGTGGGAAAATAAAATACCCTACTGATTTTCTTGTTCTTGGTTCCCCACAAGATGAATTTTGTCCCATTATCTTTGGTAGACCTTTCTTGAACACCGTTAATGCTAAAATAGATTGTGAGAAACAAATTGTCGGTGTTAGTTTTGGTGATGAGTCTCATGAGTTTAATTTTTCCAAGTTTAGTAGAAAGCTTCATAAAAAAGAATTGCCTAGTAAGGATGAAATAATTGGTCTTGTTTCTATTGTTGTGCCTCCTACTGATCCGCTAGAACAATATTTGCCAGACCATGAAAATGATCTACATATGCATGAAATAAATGAAATAGATAAGATTTTCTTTGAACAACGTCCTCTGCTTAAACACAATTTGCCTATTGAAACTCTAGTAGGTCCTCCTCCACCTAAAGGTGATCCTGTGTTTGAATTAAAACCTTGCCAGAAACTTTGAAATATGTTTATCTTGATGAAAAGAAGATATATCATGTTATTATTAGTGCTAACCTTCCAGAACATGAAGAAGAAAGATTATCGAAAGTTCTAAGGAAGCACCGAGCTGCTATTGGATATACTCTTAATGATTTAAAGGGCATTAGTCCCACTCTCTGTCAGCACAAGATTAATATGGAACCTGATGCTAAAACCGTTGTTGACCACCAACGTCGGTTAAATCCGAAGATGAAGGAAGTGGCAAGAATGGAAATATCAAAACTTTTGGAAGCAGGTATAATTATAGCTGATAGTAGATGGGTAAGTCATGTTCATTGTGTCCCTAAGAAAGGAGGTATTACTGTTGTTCCTAATGATAAGAATGAACTTATTCCACAGAGAATTGTTACATGCTATAGGATGGTAATTGATTTATAAAATTAAATAAAGCAACTAGAAAAGATCATTACCCTCTTGTAACATCCCAAATTTTCAATTTGGAATGTTATAAATTAGATCATCACTGCATATCATATTTTATTGCATTTTGGCTTGATCCTAGAAATTCTACGCAACTCAAGGACCCACAGAGAGAGTTGGGTATTTCGTTATTTTCATATTTGAGTTTACTCAAATTTTGAAAAGAGGATCATTTGATTTTAATTATTTTCTCTTCGAATATTCTTTTATGGAAATAAAAGAGAGGGGATAAAATGACTTCCCCAAAATAAAGAAATATTAGAGATTTAATATTAAAATCAAATAAGTATTTTTATTCGAAGTTTTATCACTATTTTATTTGAATTAGGAAAAATATGCATTTTTCGAAATTGCATTAGAGGCCCAAATAAATGTTCACTTTGTCTGCTATATTTTTAGAGGACGGGGAAAATTTATTTCAGGATTTTTGGAGTCTGTTTAGTATTTCTTTTATTTATTTTTCTGCGCACGGAATTATTAAAAAAAATCAACCGACCTAGCCGGGCTGTGCCCGACTAGGACTCCAGCCCGGCCGGCCTTTAAGAGGTGAGGCCCGAGCTGCCCCAAACTCTAGCCCCGCCCCGCCTGATCCGCCGCCGCCGCCGCGAGTCCCGCCGCCGCCGCCTCCCGCCCGCGCTACCGCCGTTCCCCGAAGCCTCGCTGCCACCCGACCCCGCCGCCACCCGACCCCGCCGCCACCCGTCGCCGTTGCCGGCCATTGCCGGAGCCGCCGCCATCCCGCCACCCGCCGACCCCGCCGACGAGGTAGTGGCCGGATCCGCCACCGTTTTTTGCCGGTTAACCGTTCGGGTTTTTTAGAACCCGCGGTTATTTTTTTAGATTGGTTTTTTCGGTTTAGTTATTTAGCGAACGCCCGTTCGTAAATTCGTTTTAACGAACGGTTTTCACTCATTAGCCGTAGACAGTGAACGTTCGTTCGTTAGCCTGTTTGTCAGTTTTTCTTTTCCCAGGGATTTTCCGCGATTATTTTCGATCGTGATTTCTGCCCTGATATTCGTTTTAGTATATCTTTTCGCTCGTTTATCAGAATCAGGCGTTTCAGGCGCCTAGTTCTTCGTCTCAAAGCCCTCTTTCTGTTTAATCAACTTGAACAAGATTTTGGTACTGTAAAATTTGACTTAAGTCCAGATTAGTAAACGGATCTTGTTTCTTTCGCAGTTTGAGTTTTGTTGCTTCGTTTGATTTGATTCTTTTTGCAAACCGGAGTTCTTAAGTTGAACTTTCTGGTTAGATATCTTATTTGAGTTTTACCCATGCTTCTAGTTGAGTACTTATTGTATGCTTGTTTGTTTTCGATAGAGTACCCGGAGTGCGAAGCGTGCTACTACGAGTCTCTAGCTTTCACGGATCATCAGCAAGGCAAGTAACACTTTGATCATACCTCTTTACTACCCAGCTTTATTGCATTAGATCAATCTTCAAACAATTGCATGGTTAGGATCTGATTTTAACATGTGGGTATTGGGAAGTAGATGATGAGGTAGAACATATTACCCTGTTTGTTATCAAACCTTTGGGAGTTACTTCTACGTTGCTTATATTGCTATGCTATGCTTGTAGACGTGGTTTGGTTTGAGTGATTCATGACAGATGTGAGTGTTGTTACTTAATGGTTGAACTAAGGTGGCTACTTTAATACACATCTGGATGGATTGCTTGAGGCACCCTGGAGTACCCAGTGGTTGTCAGGGCACCTGGAGAATCCAGTGTTATCCTAGGATATCCCGGAGTACCCGTGTGATCATCCTACGGTCCGCCACCCAGGCTCAAAGGGATCATAAGATTATTCATGCTAGAAACTTCTGTGTGCAGCCACAAGCTATTATGGGCTCTAGCATAGTTGAGTATGTTGCAAGACCTCTTTCAGTGGTGGGCTAGCAGATGTAGGGGAAAGTAGGTGTAATTGTCCACCCAGAGTAAAGAGTTATTGTTTCAGGAAGACTGTGTCTCGACTCTCCGACCATGGATGTATTCGAGTCTTGTGGGGAAAAGTGCGCAAACCTCTGTAGAGTGTACAAACCAATCATGGTTAGTCGTGTCCCCCGTTATGGACGTTTTGAGTATCTAGTTCTTGGATTATCATGTTGATCTCATCACTCTTAATTTAATTTGATTGGGTTTAATGATGATGTTTAATTGGGATTGAGTTGGAGGAACCTTCTGAATGTTTAACAACCACCATGATAGTTAAATAAAATTTATTCCTTTGTTGTAGGAAAAAATTGGCTTTATGCAAAACTGTAACCATAGAGCTTTCCCCCAGCCATATATGCATGTAGTGATAGCAATTATTTTGTTCATTACTCTCTTGTGTTACACTGCCAGCATATTCCATGTGCTGACCTATTTCAGGCTGCAACTTTCATGTTGCAGACTTTTCAGACAACGAGTAAGGTGCCATAGGTCATTGTCTTTCACTCGGTGATGCCGTTGGAGTTGATGGACTCCTTTATCTTCCAAGCCTTCCGCTGTTATCGATTTTAGATGGCCTTAAGCCATATTTATTGTAATAAGTTCTCTTTTGAGACATTCAATGTAATAAGTCTGTGATTGCTACTCTGTTATAAATCCTCAAGTACTGTGCATGTCAGCATTATCGATCCAGGGATGACACTGATGCACAGAGATCAGACTGTTTGAGGTCTGGTAGCTACAAGATGGTATCAGAGCACACGCTGACTGTAGGACATGACCACTAAGCTAAAAGCCCTAGATCACTACTCTCTTCTCATTTCTGACTCCTCACCGTTTTCTACTCTTTAGGATGGCGGATGCAAGGAACAAGTTCACGCAACCGGATGAAGATACACCTTTTGGATGCCACTTGAAGGAAGTTACTAGGTATGTGAACATCGAAATACCAAGCTTCACCGGGACCTGCATCGCCACTTTACCAGAAGAGGACCGTTGGATGATTCGAGTTCAAGTTTCAGGAAGGACGTTCATGCCAGTCACTGAGCCCATAGAGTTTTCCTTTGATGCACCAACTGGAGTCTAGGAAAGACCATGGCAGCCCACATCACCATGGGACTCATTGGAGAAGTTTACCACAAGGATCTCAAGGATACTATCTACCAGATTTGTGGGCGCCGAGATGAGCAATGGGAGATGATCAGTACCATGAAGGATAGATTGATACGTCTCCAACGTATCTACTTTTCCAAACACTTTTGTCCTTGTTTTGGACTCTAATTTGCATGATCTGAATGAAACTAACCCGGACTGACGCTGTTTTCAGCAGAACTGCCATGATGTTGTTTTATGTGTAGAAAAGAAAAGTTCTTGGAATGTCCTGAAAATCCACGGAGGCACTTTTCGGAATTAATAAGAATTTCTAGGCAAAAGAAATACACCAGGGGGCCCACGGCCTATCCACGAGACAGGGGAGCGCCCCCCTATAGGGCGCGCCCCCTATCTCGTAGGCCCCCTGGACCTCCACCGACCTCAATTCCAACTCCATATATTCACGTTCGGGGAGAAAAACATCAGAGAGAAAGTTTCATCGCGTTTTACGACACGAAGCCGCCGCCAAGCCCTAATCTCTCTCGGGAGCGCTGATCTGGAGTCCATTCAGGGTTCCGGAGAAGGGGATTCGTCGCCGTCGTCGTCATCAACCATCCTCCACCACCAATTTCATGATGCTCACCGCCGTGTGTGAGTAATTCCATCGTAGGCTTGCTTGACGGTGATGGGTTGGATGAGATTTACCATGTAATCAAGTTAGTTTTGTTAGGGTTTGATCCCTAGTATCCACTATGTTCTGAGATTGATGTTGCTATGACTTTGCTATGCTTAATGCTTGTCACTAGGGCCCGAGTGCCATGATTTCAGATCTGAACCTATTATGTTTTCATGAATATATGTGTGTTCTTGATCCTATCTTGCAAGTCTATAGTCTCCTATTATGTGTTATGATCTGACAACCCCGAAGTGACAATAATCAGGATACTTCTCGGTGATGACCGTAGTTTGAGGAGTTCATGTATTCACTATGTGCTAATGCTTTGTTCCGGTTCTCTATTAAAAGGAGGCCTTAATATCCCTTAGTTTCTGCTAGTACCCCGCTGCCACGGGAGGGTAGGACAAAAGATGTCATGCAAGTTCTTTTCCATAAGCACGTATGACTATTTTACGAAATACATGCCTACATTACATTGATGAATTGGAGCTAGTTCTATGTCACCCTATGTTATAGCTATTACATGAGGAATCGCATCCGGCATAATTATCCATCACTGATCCATTGCCTACGAGCTTTTCACATATTGTTCTTCGCTTATTTACTTTTCCATTGCTACTGTTACAACTATTACAAAAACCCAAAAACTATTATCTTTACTTTTGCTACTGTTACCTTTATTATCATACTACTTTGGTACTAAATACTTTGCTGCAGATACTAAGTTATCTAGGTGTGGTTGAATTGACAACTCAACTGCTAATACTCAAGAATATTCTTTGGCTCCCCTTGTGTCGAATCAATAAATTTGGGTTGAATACTTTACCCTCGAAAGCTGTTGCGATCCCCTACACTTGTGGGTTATCAAGACTAATTTCTGGCGCCGTTGCTGGGGAGCATAGCTCTATTCTCTGAGTCACTTGGGATTTATATCTGTTGATCACTATGAAGAACTTGAAAGATGACCGAACTACTATTTTGCCCTCAATTACGAGGGGAGGTAAGGAACTGCCATCTAGCTTTGCACTAGATTCTTCTTCCGTTATTAGTAAGCTTGCGACACCTAAACCTGCTACTGCTATGAATTCTGATATGTCGCATGTTATTGATGATGCCACTTCTGCTATGAATGATGAAACTACTTCTGTGCATGATACTACTTTGCCATTAGGTGAATTTCTTGATGAACAACTTGCTAGAGTTAGGGGGAATGAAAATATTGAAGATGCTATTATTGATGATAGTGATGATGAATGTTCTCCCAATGATTATGAATTGCCTATTGTTCATGAGGGTTATGTTATGAATGAAGAAGCTGCTAGAGCTATCTTTGCTTGCAATGGTAGATATGATGTTAAGAAATTATTAGCTAAATGGAAGCAACAGTCTCTTAATGCTAGAATGGAAACTGACCCTGCTTTTGCTACTTCACCTATCTGTGTTACTGATAAGGATTATGAATTCTCCGTTGATCCTGAAATTATTACTTTAGTTGAATCTAATCCTTTTTATGGTCTTGAATCTGAAACTGTTGTGGCACATCTTACCAAGTTGAATGATATAGCCACCCTGTTTACTAATGATGAGAAGTCTCGCTATTTTTATATCCTTAAGATATTTCCGTTCTCGTTAAAGAGTGATGCTAAGACTTGGTATAACTCTCTTGCTCCAGGTTGTGTGTGTAGTCCCCAGGATATGATTTATTACTTCTCTGCTAAATATTTCCCTGCTCATAAGAAACAAGCTGCCTTGCGGGAAATATATAACTTTGTGCAAATCAAAGAAGAGAGTCTCCCACAAGCTTGGGGGAGGCTTCTCCGATTACTTAATGCTTTGCCTGATCATCCTCTTAAGAAAAATGAAATACTTGATATCTTTTATAATGGACTAACCGATGCTTCCAAGGACTACTTGGATAGTTGTGCTGGTTGTGTTTTCAGGGAAAGAACAGTCGATGAAGCTGAATTACTATTGAATAATATGTTGACTAATGAAAATAATTGGACCCTTCCTGAGCCAATTCATGAGGCAATACCTGAACCAATTGAGCCAACTCCTGAGCCTATTCCTAAACCCACTCCGAAGAAGAGAGGTTTTTTATTTCTCAGTCCTGAAGATATGCAAGAGGCAAAGAAATCAATGAAAGAAAAAGGTATTAAAGCTGAAGATGTTAAGAATTTACCTCCTGTTGAAGAAATACATGGTCTTAATATACCGCCTGTTGAAGAACCACATTGTCTTGATAACCCGACACAGGTAGTAAAGGTAAATTCTCTCTATAGATATGATAAAGTTGAAATCCCCTCTACTAAATTTCATAGCCCATGCTTAGATGAATTTGATGATTTTATGGCTAGAAAAGAAAGTTTTAGTGCTTATGTTGGTAGAGAGTTAAAGAATAATGCTTTCGAGATAGGACGTGTGAGCGATAATATGGCTAGAGTTAAAGGTGAACTCCAACTCGTTAGCAAATATGCTTCTATGGTTGCTACTCAGGCTGAGCAAGTACTTAAAGCTCAAAATGATTTGCTTAATGAATTAAATAATAAAAATGACTTTGCTGTTAGAGTGGCTACTAGAACTGGTAGAATGACTCAGGAACCTTTGTATCCTGAAGGCCACCCTAAGAGAATCGAGCAAGATTCTCAAAGAAATGATTTAGAGGCACCTAGTTCTTCTAAGAAGAAGAAAAAGAAAAACTATAGAACTTTGCATGCTTCTAGTGAACCTACTGTAGACACACCCGAGAATCCCAATGATATTTCTATTTCTGATGCTGAAACTCAATCAGGTGATGAACATGAACCTAGTGATAATGTTAATGATAATGTTCATGTTGATGCTGAACCTAGCAAAAATAATGAAGTAGAGATTGAACCTGCTGTTGATCTTGATAACCCACAGTCGTAGAATCAACGTTATGATAAGAGAGATTTTGTTGCTAGGAAGCACGGTAGAGAAAGAGAACCATGGTTTCAGAAACCCATGCCCTTTCCTCCTAAACCATCCAAGTGAAAGGATGATGAGGATTTTGAGCACTTTACTGAAATGATTAGACCTATTTTCTTACATATGCACTTAACTGATATGCTTAAAGTAAATACTTATGCTAAGTATATGAAGGATATCATCACAAATAAAAGAAAGATACCGGAAGCTGAAATTTCCACCATGCTTGCTAATTACACTTTTAAGGGTGGAATACCAAAGAAACTTGGAGATCCGGGGGTACCAACTATACCATGCTCCATTAAAAGAAATTTATGTTAGAACTTCTTTATGTGATCTTGGAGCCGGTGTTAGTGTTATGCCTCTCTCTTTATATCGTAGACTTGAATTGAATAAGTTGACACCTACTGAAATATCTTTGCAAATGGCTGATAAATCAACTGCTATACCTGTTGGTATTTGTGAGGATGTGCCTGTTGTGGTTGCAAATGTCACTATCTTAACGGACTTTGTTATTCTTGATATTCCCGAGGACGATAGTATGTCTATTATCCTTGGTAGACCTTTTTTGAACACTACAGGGGCTGTTATTGATTGCAACAAAGGCAATGTCACTTTTCATGTTAATGGTAATGAGCATATGGTACACTTTCCGGGGAAACAATCTCAAGTTCATAGCATCAATTCTATTGGAAAACTTCCAACTATTATTATTGGAGGTTTTGAATTTCCTCTCCCTACTGTCAAGAAAAAGTATGATATTCTTATTGTTGGGGATTTTCATATCCCCGTTGAGGTAACTTAGTGTTATTCGAAATTTCTCCGGTTCCGTGTTATTCGGAATGAGTTTGTTAACAAGACTTGATCAACCTTGTTAGTGGATTCATTTTGATGATCACGAGATGGATGAAACTAGAACGCACAACCTTCTGTACCCTCTTTTTTACTTTCTGTTATTTAGAATAAATAAAGCAAAAATAGTATTATCCGTCTGTTTTCTGAATTATCCGTGCATTAAAATATATCCTGAAAATAAAAGTGCTCCAAATGCCCTACAAATTTAGTATGATTTTTTATGGAGTATTTGAGGATTTTAGGCACTGAAAACACTGTAGGAGGGGCAAGCACCAGGCCACGAGAGTGGAGGGCGCGCCCCCTATCTCGTGGGCCCCTGGTGGCCCCCCTCCACTTATGCCAGCACCCACACACTTCATCTTCTACCCAAAAAAAATCCCCATCCAGCTCAAGCACGAGTTATAGCTCATTTTGCTGCGATTTTCGATCTCCTTGCTCAAAGCTCCATTCACAAAACTGCTTTGGGAGATTGTTGCTTGGTATGTGACTCCTCCATTGGTCCAATAGTTTTTGTTCAAATGCTTTATTCATTGCAAATTTTTGCTGCATAGGTGACCATGTTCTTGAGCTTGCATGTTAAATTTATGAGGTCCCAAGCAATTCTAATGCATGATATAGGCTCTAGGCACTTGTAGGAGTAGTTGCTATCAATCTTGTTTAGTTTTATTCACTTTTATTTTGAAGTTACTAAAATTTCAGAAATTTTTCAGAAAAAGAATTATGTCTAGGAGAATGTACCAAGGTGGTTCCTCGGTGAAGAAAGGGCCCAGGATTGCTATACGTGAGCAAGATGTTGAATTGCCGAGGGACACGGATGTACGAGCTTGTGAGTGGCCATCCGATGATTTTATGGTCGAAGCAGGCTTCAAGGAGGAATTTGACGCGTATGTGCGTAATGCCGAACTGGAGGACTTCTTACAAGATAAGTGTCCGCAGTACTATCAATTGACTGATTCTTTTGTGCAGAGGTTCAAATATAACTGTGCGCATAATTCTCCTAGTGTCATATTTGATATTTAGGATACATCTTATACCATGGATTTAGAGGATTTCACAACTGCTTGCAAACTCCCGCAACGGGGTAATATTAATGATCCTCACAAATTTGAATTTAGAGATTTTCTTGCTAGTATTACTGTGGGAGAATCAAGGGACATAGCACAAGCTACCATAGGGAGCATTCATTTTCCTGTTATACATTATTTTGCTCTCTTTATTGGTAGATGCATTAACGGTAAAGACGAAGCATGTCACATGTGTGTTCCTAATCTGTGTGTCCTCAAGAGTGCTGTGTTAGGTTATAAAGGTTATAACTTGGGGGCAATAGTTGCACGTAGGTTGCAGAATAATAGTAGAAAGGGAAATTTATTTGGAGGAATTTATGCAACCCGTGTGGCTAATTATCTTGGTATAGCCCCACGAGAGGGAGTTATGATAATACCTCCTGTTTATTTGGATTCTGAAGCTATGGTCCATCATCAATTTCTTGGGAGGAATGAACAATTCCTCCAATATCGACTAATCTATGACAGACGCAACATCGTCCATGTTACTCTTCCTGCTCCCTACCTTTTTGATTATCAGGCAAAAGGAAGATATGTTGTCACCAGGGAGGAAGCAGCTGAACACGAGAGGAGAGCGGAGGCAGCTCGTCAACACGCTGCAGCTCAGGAGGCGGTTGTCGCTGCATCTCAGTACGACCCCGGTTTCACTTATGGATATCAGCCAGGCGGCCCTTGGTACTAGACCAACTTAGGCCAAAAGCCTAAGCTTGGGGGAGTACGTATTTCTCACCGACTTTACATTCATGTTCACACACTAGTCATCGGTGCTCATACTCTTTCATTGTATTTTCCATGCTAGTTTAATTTTCCTTTTTCACTTTCTTCTTGTGTGTTTGATAAACTTTAAGAAAAACCAAAAAAATTAGTTAGTTTAATTTCCATGCTTGTAGTAGAATTAAAATGAAAACCGAAAAAGATTTCTAGTTCTTCTTCTTACTTGTTGGGAGCTTTCCCGTGTAAATAGTTTTATTTTCTTTTCTTTCCTTTGGGGGTCGAGAAGAGCATATTGAAAATGTTTGACACAATTTCACATTATGATGGCTAACTAAAAAAGATGGAAAGACATAGTTCAAAATATGAGACTATGTAAACAGGATGACATGACATAACTATATAATGTGTTTATTAAATAGGTTGGCATGCCATAATTCACATACATTCATGGATAGAATGCCATAATTCAAAATATGATGACTGTAAACACTAAACAAGATGAGATGATATAACTATATGATGTCTTTATTAAATGGGTTGCCATGCCATAATTCAGATAGATGATGTGTATGTACTATGTAAACATGATGGCATGATATAATTCAAATATATGATTTATATAGTAAGCAAGTAAGCAGATGGCAATCTATATATGATGTAAAAACTAAGCAATGCAAGACAACATGCATGACATGGGTAATATAACCCTGCCAAGTTTGAGCATAGACCTCAGGGGGGAAATAGGACTGGTCATCAGTCTCTGAATCCTCCTCTGAGGAGCTCTCTGTAGCCAGCAAGATGTCTGCTTCAGCAGGTAGCATTGTCTGCTCTGAATACCTTGTTTTCACTCCAGATACTTCCATCACCGCTTCAAATGGCTGATGCACAGGAAGAGTAGTTGAATATACAAACGTTGTCGACAAATGGAACACGTAATACAAAAAAATGATAGCACGATATAATTCACATACATGATGATTGGCTAAACAGCATGGCATTGCATAATTCACATATATAATGCCTTTGCAACAAGATAGCATTGTATAATTCACATATATAATGTCTTGCAACAAGATGGCAATGCATAATTCACATATATGGTAATTAGACACTGAACAGGTGGCATTCACACAAAGCATGTCTAAACTAATCAATGGCATAGCAATGCGAGACACCATACACACGATATGAGCAACATAACCCTGCCAAGTTAGAGCATACACCTCGGGGGGGGGGGGGGATAGGACTGGTCATCTGTCTCTGAATCCTCCTCTGAGGAGCTATCCATAACCGGCGAGATATGCGCTTTGTCAGATAGCATAGTCTGCTCAGAAGACCTTGTTTTCACTCCAGAATTTGCCATCACCGTGTCAAATGGCTGATGCACACGAAGAGCAGTTGAATGTACTAACATTGTTGACGAATGTAATATGTAACAAAAAAAAGATGGCCTGATATAATTTACATATAAGATGACTGGCTAAGCAGGATGGCATTGCAAAATTCACATATATGATGCCTGGCTAAACAAGGTGGCGTTGCATAATTCACATAAACGATGAATAAACTAAACAGATGGCATTCGCACAAAGGATGTCTAAACTAAGCAAATGACATACTTGATGTATAAAGTAAGCAATGCAAGACACCATATGCATGATATAACCAACATCAGCATGCCAAGTTAGAGCGAAGACCTCAGGGGGTAAATAGGAGTTATCTTCTCCTTCTGAGTCCCCCTCAGAACAGATATCTTCCTCTCAATTACAATCCGAAATGCGTGGAGGGGGGCTGCCTTTGCGCCTACCATGGAGCAACGTCTGCATGAAATTATATTGCCACGCAAGGCACGTCTCTTTTGATCTACATGTTCAGTTCCATTGTTTACAATAACTATCATGCATAGGAATAAAACATAGTGAGATTATGTAAGGAGTGCATGCAGAAATCCAGAGTGATGGTAGCAACCTGTGGATAGACCCAAAACCAATAATAGCAGGTAGATAATGGCTTCAGTTAATAAATACAGATAATGGCTTCTTTATTGTTTGTTTCCCACCCAACATGAAACTCATAGTAGACACCGGAGATTAACCAGATAGTAGATAGATACTATTGATAGCGGCCCCGATATGTACCCCACAACCATTTAAAAACTCAAGTTTGACCATTAGTTTGGAGCTGACTCAGAGTCTAATCAGTGAACAGGATGATAAAGTAGCATGTAATATTAAGTGATGCATAACGTAAGCAGACACGAAAGTGTGCGACCTCTCTTGCGGACCCGTGTAGTCCTCGAGGTCATCTGCTCGGTTGATGATGGTAATGCAGTTTTCATGGCTGCCAGCGGCGCGGAAGAAGATCTGAGGCGGCGAAAGACAGTCTGGAGGCCGGATCCCTGCTCTGCTGGACCCTTCTGTTGTTGGAGCAGCTGAGATGGGGTGGACAACGACGCAGTAGGACCGGGACAAACCACGCAAGGTTTTCTTTGACAACTATCTGTAAGAGAAGTAATTCTGTAAGGGCTCGTTTGAATTGGAGGATTCCAACAATGCAGGGATAGGAAATAGACAGGAATAGGATAGGAATGCACGTGCAAAACAGAGAATTTAAAAACACAGGATTTCTGCCAATCTGGGTGTTTGATTCACAAAAATTGGAAGATCAAAGGATGCAAAGAAGCATGGTGAGATTAAGTCAAACCACAAGAAAATGTATGGTTATAATGCTATTATGCTACTATCTCTTAGTCTTGTGCTTCATGAATAGGAATTTGAAAAGGAGGACAAGTGAAAATTAAAATTCCTACGTTTTTTCTTTCAAGGAGACACTAAAGGAACAAATCCGTGTGCTCAGTGGACAATATATATATAACATGTAGAGTAAAAAAGAGATGCAACAAGTACAACCTCTTTGGCGAAGCCATGTCGATCTCAGCGTGATATGGAGCCCGAGGTACTGCTCCGCTGTGATGGAGGGTTTCGTCGTTGGAGCAGCTCCGGTGAGTTGTACGACGCTGAGGCTGAAGCAGGACAAGAGAGACAACGAACAACGTTAACCTGAGTGGAATTCTAATAGCATCTCCAATACATGACGTAAAATACATAACCACAAAGTGCTAGATGTAAAATACATCAGCCGCTAATCTCTGAACTTAACTGTCGAAACTCAACCTAACTGTCCAAACTGAATTTTGTTGTCGAAACTGAATTTTGCTGTCAAAACTGAACGCACTAGCAAGGTGAGGCTACACGTCGGTCGACTGACTTTTTCATCTCTGGTCAGTCGATTTTGCAGCCGTTGGATACGAAATCAAGGGCCTGCGGTTCATCTTCAACCTCCACCCCCCCGCCGCCAGCCACCACCGGCCAAACAGCAGCCCCCCGCCGCCCGCGGCCGGCGGTGCGCCGCCCTGCCCGCCCCGAAAACACTCCCCACCGCTGGTCCGCCGCCGCCCCGGCCATCCCTCTAGCCCCCCCGTGCCGAGCTTTTTCTCCGGCGATCCCCACGCCACCGCCCCGCCAATGCCCCGCCACCCCCGGCGACCACCGCCCCCATCCTGAACCCTAAGATAGATAGTGGGGTACCTCTCCGGTGAGCCCCCCTCCCTGTTGCGGCTGGTTCTTCCTTCACCCCGGCGAGCCCACCCCTTGGAAATCGACTGACCAAAAGTCGATTCAGTCGACTGAAGTGTAGCCAAATCGGAGCAGCATCGCAAGCAAGAGCAAGAGCGAGAGCAGCAGCACGAGCAAGAGCAATAGGAAGAGCAGACCAGGCAGGGGACCGAGAGCAAGAGCAGAGCAGCAGCGCGAGCGAGAGCTAAAGCAGCAGCAGCTCCTACTGATGTGGACGTCGCCGCCGAGGGAGCGACGCCGTGGAGGAAGTGGCCGGCGACACCGCCGTGGATGGAGCCGCGCCGTGTCGGCTTGGTACCGAGCGCCGACAGCACCATGAGATCGAATCAAGAAGAAAATGCAGCGATTAGTGTACAACCTCTTTGGTGGCGCCGATTAGGCCGCAGCTTCATCCGAGGAAACAGTGATGATGATGCTCTTCCGATGGTGCAGGTGAAGACGATGGTGTGGGAATGGAGGTGGCGCGAAAGACGAGGGGAACATCAAGGCAGCTCCTTGGAGGTGGAGGACGGGATAGCTGAACCGGCGGGACGATGAGATCGACGACGGATCCTCATCCGGTACGGTGGATGAGGGACGTCAAGGTGTTGCTGTGGACGACGTCGTCGGGGAAGAAGCTCCGGCTGGGTGGCAGACGGAGCAGGGTGTTGGGTTTCGTCGCGGGTTTTCGCGGCCTCGGTGTATGAATGGGTGGGCGGATGGGATGGCAGTGGGGAAGCATGGCTTAGAGACGCGCTTGTCCGAAATGTGGGGTAAGTTACGAAAGTACCCCCCACTGATTTGAGGCGGTTCTTTCGGTTCAGGGGTACCACGGGCATTTCGCGTGTCGGGATTTCACAGGAGGTGGGAGTTTTCGCGCGCGTTGTAATTTCGGAATAGCAAGGCGGGGGTTGAGATGGAGGGAGTGGTCGGAGCACAACGAGACAAAGATATATCTTAAATATTTTGGGCTAACAAGGCGCGGGTTGAAATTTCCGGACAAGCCTAACATGTACTGTACCAAATCAATGCGCACTACAAATGTCATTCAAAACTTTGAATTCATGTTATGTTCAATTAAAATATTTCGCTACGTGTATAATGCATGCAACCTACTACTCAAATGAATGTTTTAGTGCATTCCAAACACATATACTACCGCTTCAATATGAACTAAATTTGAATAAGATCTACAGTAATGATTGTTGTGAAGTCAAAGCATTTGAATTCGTTTCTCTGTTTTAATAAGATCTACAATCATCATTATTGTCAAGTTAAACCATCATTTGTGTATTATCTTCACAGCACACCACATGATCAGTATCGAGTTACATATGAACTATGTGTACTATATGAACTCGAACTAGATTTTTTGAATCCACTTTATTTTGATTTCAAATCACATTACATTTCTAGCTCTAGCTAGATCTTCATAATCTAAACCATGTCTCATATGTATAATGTGTTTATCACATTATGTATGGTGCCTCGCCCCCTACGCCTACAAGTATTTAGATGTGAGTTGCAAACACCACACATTACCACAAATTCAAATAAAATGTGAGAATGCTCGATATATAGTATTGTTTAGATTGCTCGATATTTAGTTGTAAGCTGCAAACGCCGCACATTATCACAAATTCAAATAAAATGTGAGATTGTTTGATGTATAGTATGGTTTAGATTGTTCGGCATTTAGCTGTGAGTTGCAAACGCCATGCATTATCACATTATGGTATAACATGTGCACAACACGTGTATCACCGCTACATTCATGCATGCAATGTTTAAAACACTATGATCTCCTATTCAAATATATGAATCCACTTTCATATCAAATTATTATCTTTGCTAGTCTCTTACACCCACACAATCCTCTAACCTTTGTAGCTACCACTAACTTTCTCTCGTGCATGCACACGCCCTCCTCGCCCTCCCTCTCCCTCGGCATTCTATCCACCGAGCACATTCATTTTTTCCTTTAGGTTGTTCTCCCAGAGTCTACACAACTCCTTTCCGACACACACCGATTGATAAACCTCTCCAGCGATGCCTCCTACAGCATACACACACAGCTTCAATCTCCTCCTTTATGTGTCCTTGCCTCGTGTCTCTCATATGGTCAGACACACGTGTAAACTCTCACCCCTCTTTTAATCAATCTCACAACCGCACACTCCTCCCCCTATCTAGCTAGTAGTTGGGCCTCTCGCACCACCTCCTAGCTCCATTCTCTCTGTCTATCCGTCTCGCTGGGCCTTATTTGCCTCTAACAAATGGACGTACACCGACCGATCTCTCGCTATATATATAGCCAGCTAGGTCCTTATAACTCGTTTTTACCCACACATCGATCGATCTACCTCATTAGCTGTGTCTCTCCCTTCCTCCGACAAACAACAATTGATCTACCGATCTAGTTAGGTTTGCTTACCAAACACATGGTTCCCCTTCATCATCCATGGATGCGTCCCGACAGATCTATCACGCACAGGCACACATAGAAACACATCCCCACTCTTATTGATAACATTGCAGTTCCACCCTCAGTTTGTCTAGTAGGCCTCTCCCAACATCTCCGAGAAGCAACTCCATCACCCATCCAGCACTCTACCCCTCTCCCTCCCTCTCCCTCCCTCTCTATCTCCTCTCTCTCTGTCCCATCATATTTCCCGTCCTTCAGTTATGTATGGATGTCGACCGATCTCCCTCATGACATAGCTGGGTCTCTCCTTCTCAACACATATACGAGTCGCTCTACCTCTATAGTTAGGTCTCTGCCTACCCCTCCCCCACCCCTCCCCCCCACACACACCGATACATCAAGCACTCTAGTCATGTCTTCCTGCCACACACAAACTTGACATGTGCCCTCTAACGTTCCGATAGGCCAGTTGCCCTATATCTTTAACTTGCACACACACACACACACACGCAATTTCGATGGCTCTCTTCATCGATCTCGCATCCACCCGTACTTGATCCTATCTTTGACTCTATCGATAGCTATGACCCCTCCCTCTCTTCTCGTGGATTGCCCGGCCCTCTATGTATGAGATGGATAGGCCTCCATTTCACACACATTGCATGCAAAAAATTTTTTGAGATGTCATTGACACATATTCCCACAAATAATTCACGAAATCAACCCGCCACCCCACCCCCACCCCCACCACAAAACAAAAAACACTCACGAACGTGGTTTGTATCTCTCACACACACCCACATAGGTGGGGGATGTGCACGAAGAGAAGAGGTGCATGCACGGCGCACGTACTCCCATCTCTTTCCCAACCACACCCGCGCGGGTACATGGTGGAGCTCATTTCTGTACGAAAAAGGCAGCCCACGTGGTAATTTGGCATGTGTACTGGTTGTCCACTTGGTGGAGGGAGGATCGTCTACCACGGGTGAACAAACAAATTGTGACTTGACGCGTTATGTTAAATTAAAAAAAGAGGCAAACCATGTGAGGCCTACCTTAGAGGCAAGGCTCTATACACTGGAGTACTTTTGATGTGTCCCGTCAACTCGCAGAACGAGGAGAAGCTTGCTTAGTATGCCGTCTCCCCCGCCCACGGGCACGGTGGCTCGCAGGATGATGTGAAGCTTGCTCCTTCCTCGCCCATGCGCGCGGTGGCTCACAGGACGAGGAGAAAATTTACTACTCCCTCCGTTTACTCCTCGTCCCTACTACCTTGGTTATAGAGATTATATCATATTGTTTGGAATATATATGTCCTTAGTAGATTTCAATATGAACTACTAGTACATACTCCAAACACTGATGTATATAGACGTATTTTAGAGTGTACATTCACTCATTTTGCTCCATATGTAGTAGCACTCTCCCTCGCGCCTCGACCCTCGCCCACGTGGTGGACGTGCAACAATTCATTCGGTCTCATATAGCCAGAACGATATATACTGCACTACCATTATTGCTCGACTTCCCAAAGAGGCGAAGAGCCAATCGCAAGGTTAATATTTTGGAGATGCCAAGCGCAAGGTTATAGGAGAACGAGTAGTAGGTGCCGCGTCATTTATAAATAATTTTTTTCCTTCAGTGGCACGTACGCAATATGATAGGTTCATATGGAGAGAAAAGGAAACCGCTCCACTATATACATAGTCAGGACGGGCCAGCCTACACGGTTGCTTGCTGGGGTTGCTCTCTTCACACTCTCTCGCACAAAACGACTGTGGCCACATCTCTAACATCCTGGCGGATCATGTCCGCTTGGGGAAGGGGTAGATGCTTAGTGTAGATGCGGTGTCCGCCGCCCACGGTGAAAACCCACTGTCGGCACGTCCCGATCAGGGGTCCCCGCCGTTCTCTCTCACAAAGCCGGTGAGGTTGCCTTCGTCCCTTGCTCACTGCCGCGACGTGGGCAGTTGCCGCCTCCCGCCACCCTCCTCAAGGTCGAGCTACGTCCCTCAGGTACAACTCCCTTTACAGCGGGCTTGCACCACTGCTCCAGCTGCCCACATCACTCCCTGTGGATATTTCTCTACTTCTTTGCCCCGCACATACCTGATACCTCTACTGGCTTCTACGCACTGTATTTGTGATGAGTTTATGTCTCGTCAACTAGTCCTAGTAATCTTATTCTAATCACGCTTCTTCAATTTCTTTGCCATAGGGATGCTCATCTCGATTTTGGTGAAACTGCACAAAATGATCCGATGGTCAAAAGGTTGCAAACTTCATTTATTAGGAAGCTCGAACGTTGCCAGCAAATTGAAGCCTGGTCAGGGTTCACGGTTCAAGGGCTAGGGACTGCATGGATCATTTTTTTCTTTAGCTGCCTCTGTTCCAAAATAAGTGTCAACTTTAGTAGTAGTACAACATTGTTCTAAAGTTTGCACAAAGTTGAGACACTTATTTTGGAACTGAGGGAGTACATATTTGCTATGATCTGTCAATCATTGAGATGCAATAGCATGCATGTTAGTCTCCTTTGTATTTGATGAAATGTTGCAACGGGCAACCTTGGACGCAAGATACATGTAACAGGAGCTGGAAGCTTCATAGCATTGTACAAATTTATCTCGCTGATAAATTACAGTACATACTAGTACTATACTAGTACTTCCTCCGTTCCTAAATATAAGTCTTTGTAGAGATTTCACCATTAACCACATGCGGATGTATATAGATGCATTTTAAGTGTAGATTCATTCATTTTGTTCCGTATGTAGTTCACCTAGTGGAATCTCTACAAAGACTTATCTACTAGTAATAGCTAGCCCCCACTACTAGGAATTCTCTATCCTCTCCTTGAGCCACATCATCAAAATTGACGAAGCCGTTAGATGAAGTAAATCAGTCATAATAGTCGTCTGATCTAGACGTTGAGAGGCTCAGCACTAAGCCACAAGCATGCAGAAATACCATGGCACATGCATGTGAGTGGGTTTTAAATCACATCAACATGTCTGCATGCAAGCATGCACCAGTAGCATGCATGTAAGTGAGCTTTTAAGTCCCATTAACATGTCAAAAAGAAAAATATAATCCCATTATGCAGTAGGAGTTGGATGATCTTTTTTCCTTATGTGGGATGATCTAAATGATGATGGGAGTTTATTTAGTTTGGCTACCACATTTGTCATGCGATTATAGATTTTTTTAGTTCTATGAAATCAATAATTTTGCGCAGAGAGATATACCGCTGTTCCGCGGCAACGAGCGGGGACTCATCTAGTAATATTTAGGAACGGAGGGAGTACTATGTAAAGAGTTAGGTTTCGCACGGTGATAGTGTGAGGTAGGCCATGTAATCACCGAGCATGCGTGTTTTCACTGCTCTTGCACTCCTCCGCTGTAAGAATGGAGAAAATTGTAATCTACTACCTCCTTTCACCAAAAGCATGGGACATCAAACAGTCCTACCACCTCAGTAATAAAGACCAATGAGCCGTCAAATCACATAGACCCAGCAGTAAGTTGGACGGACAAAGCAACCATCACTCTTGCGCCAGTGAGAGGTCGCGTCCGTTCTGCCCGGGCATGAATGCGGCACCGATCTTTGGAGCGGCGCTGACAGTTTCGGGCGGGAAGCGCGCGTGGGCGATGGAGGGGCTTTGGGTGGGCCAGGCTAGTCAGGAGAGGGCGTGGCAGCCGTCCGCATGTCCCTACTGGACACGCCCGGAAACGAGAGGATGCACCAACTCTCGCGGCTAAAATCGTACACTACACACCATATCTCTATAGGAGTAGGTCGATCTGTCACACTCTCTAACACACACATGCTGTTAAACACATACACGCACACGCACGCACCTTGGTCCCGTTGCACCTTCTAACGTGACTTATTACACCTAGACGGAGGGAGTAGTAAGTATACGAGATACAATGGCACACTGACTTAAGTCGAATACAAGTGCCCAAAATTTGTGTGCATGTTATAATAAGGATTCACTTAAAATAGTACGTGAGTGAACAGAGGGATCAATTGGACAGTGTTCCCGAGCAGTAGCGAGATGTGTGAGGTAGTAAGATACACCGCTGGCGCTTTTAATTTTTCTTATTAATTTGTTTGTTTCACCCTCTGACTAGTGGGACCCAACGTACTACGTGGAGAGAGGTAAGGTGACTAAGGCTGCATTATTTCTGCACCACTGTGGATAGTCTTACCACCAAAGCCACATGACACGATTATGATTGAAATCCTAATGACTCCCCCCCCCCACACACACAAAACATGCCATGCCTGTCACACGAATGCAGGAATGTATAAAAGGTTATTTTCCTCTCGTTGAACATAACAGGAGGGTTGTGTAGCTGGTTAGCCTGTTCGCTCATCAAACTTGAGGTCTCGGGTTCGATAACTACACTTGAGCATAATTTTTGCCAGGAGGATTCTTTGACTGGTCAAAATGTTTTCTAGGGTTTGCACGCTTCACTCTCTCTCTCCAGTATATATATATATACACGCTGGAGCCTCAGTGCTTGTAGTTGCTCTCTTCACACTCTCTCGCCCTCTCCCGCTGGATCCTCAGCGCTTGTAGTTGCTCTCTTCACACTCTCTCGCCCTCTCCAGATCTAAACAAGACTTCGTTGGCCTCTCTTCCCTCACTGCTGCTCAAAGAGCCGGCAGGATCCGTCCGCCGGGAAGGGAAAGAGGCTTAACACTGTCGCCGTCGGCGAGGGAGGGAATCCACTACCGGCGCTGCTGTTCACTTTCCACCCAGCGGCGACTCGGGAGGGCCTCCGACCCCTTCTTCTTCACCGCCGTCCCGTCGCCCACCGAACCACGCCCCAAGAACCTTAAGGTATATTTTACTTACTCCACATGCATTGCTCTAGCTGCATGTATACCATGAATCTAGGACGTGGTTCAAAGATGAAAGGAGTGGGGGAAAGTAGTGGGAAAAGTTGTATATAGCATGAATCTAGGACGTGGTTCAAAGAGGAAATGAAGGGGGAAAGTTGTATAGCATGAATCTAGGACGTGGTTCAAAGAGGAAAGGAATGGGGGAAATTAGTGGGGAAAGTTGTATCGCATAAATCTAGGACGTGGTTCAAAGAGGAAAGGAAGGGGCGAAAGTACTAGTTCAAAAAGGAAAGGAAGGGACAAGGCTGTAGAGTTTGAGCAGGACTAGATTTGCTGCGCTCACATAGGGAAAGGTGTCTAAAGATAACAAAACTGGGACCAACACAAATATGCTCCTTGGTTGTTTGTTCTTTGTTGCAACAGACTGTGCATGACCACAGTACATCGGTAGATGCACATGGTGCTGGTGCGTCCACTCTCCCGTGCAACTCATTAGCTATTGTTACTGTTTGGTTAAAAACTCCCTAGTCCCTACCTGCTTGGTTCCAGGGACTAAACATGGACTAGAGGTTATTAAATGACATGATAAAATACCATGTTACCCCTAGTAATGAACTAATAGAAACAAGGTGCAATGCGTGGCAGGGGCAACTGTTGGAAAAAGTCCCAAAAAGACTCCCTCGTGGTCTTCTTTCTTTAGTCCCAAATGCCCACTTTTAGTCCCGAAAAGTCCCTCCTGTTTGGTTTAGATGTGACTGACATGGAGTTTTTTTAGTCCCTACACCAAAATGTCCCTGTAAACAAACACCCTCTAATAATGCCGCTGGAAAATTGATGCAATGCCACAGTTAAAAGCAAATTACATGTTTAACGAATTTTATTGTTAATATAATCTCTATGTTAATATTAATCAATGCCACCGTTTGAGAAATGCTACTGTCTTGCTTTCTTTCCCATTTAGATAAGGTAGATGCTTCTTTTTGTTGGCTTCTGTGTCATCCATCGTTATTGACCACTAATTGTTTCCTTTGCACCTCTGTGTAAACAGGGTTATCTACTTCACCTCGTTGCCATTGTGACCTTTTGTTGCACTGCACAAAACACTTTTGTTTTAAGAGTGTTTTGTGCAGTTCAACCAAAATGTCACACCGACAACATTGCTTGATTGCTTAATCTTAGTGGAACTGCACAAGAGGAGATCTTACTTCCTATCCGTTAAGGCGAATTTGGTTCAGATCTTGTTCTTGTGAGTTGTTTGAATTCCGCATCATGAGAGGTCAGTACTAGCCTTCTTTCACATGATTCTGCAGTGTGCTTTCATATGTTGTGCTACTTGTGCGATAATGTTGCTTGATTTTAGTGAACTGCACAAATGGAGACAAGGCTTTCAATCTGTATGTGCACCGTAATATCCCATTGAGGTAAGATAAGGATATTTCACAACTGCTGGCCTGTATTTTGCCACTTTCATCAGAAAATTAAGTTTAGTACTATACTTGTGCTCCCTAATTGACATGCCAAATCTTACATTGAAGGTGAAGCTTGTCTGTTATTGAACCAAGTGATGACGAGGAAGAACAAGCGGAATAAAAACAAAAATCAACTCCCGGTGCTGTAATGAAGCACTGGAACTGTGATGACACAAGTAATGATATAGTTTTGCATCTTAATTTATTGCTATGGCTGGAACGAGCAATTGTTTTGCCACTGATTTGATGCCATACGTAATTATCTCTACTTCTGCAAACATGGATCTTCTTTGAAGATACCATATATTTTAGTGGAAGTGCACAAGAAGATGTTGGAAACATTAAACTAACCGAGGAGTATATAGTAAGCATGGCCACCCCCGTAGATAGCAACAAATGGTTCTCGAGAAGTGCTTCATCTGTATGCTCTACAAAATCAACCTCCTGACAAAGGTTGGTACTCGCCCGCTGATTTCATCCATATGATTGAGCTTTGTCATCTCTATTGGTGTTGTGCTACTATTTAGATACTGTCAAGAAAAGTGGTATTGTCCTTGGGAAGTGCTTCATCCGTGCTATTTTAAATATTTCCTTTCCTTTTTTTCGAGCAAACATGGATGCTAGCATTTAGTAGTCCTCTTGTCTTTGCACAACAGGATCATCTTCCTCTGAAGAAGAATATGGAGTACGTGAAGTGACTAGTTCCGATTATGCCAGGATGAAGAAGCCTGTCTATCTTCTCATCAGAAGGAGCAGTTGAAGGATGGTTACATTACTCCCCACAAGACCAAACTAACTTCAGCTCAGAAGGACCGGCAAATCTCCATTTTTTTGCTGTGATGCGCGAGTACAATATTGTTCTAGGATTCTTTCTGGTGAGTTCCATTTTTCTAAAAGTGTGCTCTACATGGACCATATATGTGCCTGTTGAAACTGTCAATTCACAGTACAGTTTGCTTTATACTAATCACTTTTTTGTATTTGTGCAAACAGGGATGCTCAGCTTGATTTCAATGGGAACTGCACAAAATGTTCATGAATACATTGAATCATTCATTTCCACCACAAGAAAGGAGGTGCCCATAAGTTCAAGGCGTTGCAACATATAAGGGTGAAATCATACAAGCTACGCACGAATTTGGTTGATTTTGGTGGAACTGCACAAAAAGAACAGCTGGTTTATTTAGCATGAGTTGCCATGTCAATGTCCGAACTGATGGCAAACCCTGCCCATTCCACAATCGTAGGCATTTGATATTTTGGAATGGGACAACCTTGTCAAATTTTGCTCATTGATTTTAGCAAGATATGCATTTGATATTTTCGAATGGGACACACTTTGCTGTTAGCAGCGGCGATCAATTTTTTCTTTATTCTTTAGTTGTGAAATAAATATTGCCTCTGACATGTGAGTCGCTGAGATGCATAATCATCGATTGTTTTGAATGTTCTCTATGAATCACCAGTCCTGTGTGTTTCATTGCAATGTACAGAAACGCTAAAAAGCTGCTCAAACTCTTTGTACTCCTTCTGTTCCTTTTTACTTCGCACATAGTGAAAGTGCATACTTTCTTTGTATAAGATTGGTCAAAGTAGAGATACTTTGACTGCAGAGAAAACTTGTATGCAGACTAGAAAGGACCGGAGGGAGTACATGTGAAACTGGTGCAAACGTGGTGATCACCCTGGGAATAATGCTAGTACGTATTGTTTTGCATGTTCATCCAGTGCCAGTGATACAGGAATTCGAACTAATCGAAATAAATTCATTCATACACGGTTGGATTTCATATAAACATGCCGGATTTCATTACATTTCATACATTCTTCAACTAAAAAGGGGTGTTTGTGGCCGCATGCATCTCCCAGATCCAGAGGCCGGGGGTCATCCTCCTTTTCGAAAAAAAACTAAAAAGGGGTGCGCTGGAGGTATAATTAATTTACCGAAGCTACCCACCTGTGTCCCGCTGAGCCGAACAGAAGCTTCAGTGACTTAACTGCAGGTGCAATTGCGTAACTGACATGTGGCCTGTTGGGCCCACGTGTCAGTCAACCAACTGCACCAGCAGTTAAGTAGAAGCAGCGTTCTTCTCCAGCGCACCTCTCTGACTCCACGTCGCCGCCAAGAAGCTAACCGGCCGTCAATGGTCAACCCGCCTAGCTTGGCTTCAACCGGAGGGTAGCAGCGATGGCCTTACTTGGACCCGAGCGGCGGTGACCTACCGTGTTCTACTCTTCCTTGTTTTCTGTGTGGCGCGGCCTCGTTGGCAGCGGGGCGGGGCCTCGGCGGAGCCGGCGATGCCTCTGTCTCGTTGCCGGCGGGCGGCGCCTCAGCGGAGCGGTGGAAATCCTCCCCCACGTTGCCGGCACGGTGGGGCCTCGGCTGAGCCGGTGATGTCCTCTGCCTCGTTGTTGGCGGGGCGGGGCCTCGGCGGAGCCGGCGGTGTCCTCTGCCTCGTTGTTGGCACTGCGGGGCCTTGGCGGAGCCGGTGATGTCCTCTGTCTCGTTGTTGGCGCCGCGGGGCGTCAGCGGAGCAGGGCATCGTCGATGCCAGCAGAGCGGGGACTCGTCGGAGCCAGCATTGTCCTCTGCCTCGTCCTCGGTCTCGCCAAACAGCGCCTCGCCCGCTTCAACGCCCTCTTTGCTAGCCTCTTTGTAGGCGGCCGCAGCCTCTGCCACCCGCATGCGGTACCGCCAGCGCTCGCAGCGGCCCTTGCGGGCGGAGCGGTACGAGTCGAGCAGCGCCTCCTGCTCCGCCCGCTCCGCGGTGATCTGCTCCTCCGCCTGCAGGTGCTCCTGGAGGAGATGGTGGTTGTAGGCGGCGTCGACCTGCACCTCCCGGAACTGCTCCTCACGCATTTGCCTCATCCTGCCCATATATTGGGCACGGGCCTCGCCGATGGTCATGGTGCAATGCACCCGCGAGAATGGCACGGAGGAGGGGGTTGGCGCCGGATCGTCGACTACCATGTTCTCCATTGGGACGTCGTCGTCCTCCGGCTGCCTGCCGGCCAGCCGGTCGGCAGCAATGGCTGCTATCTCCTTGTGGTCTGTTGTCCGCCCGTCCGAAGAGCGCTGGAGCGCGAGGAAGCCATGGTGGGCAGTAGTGGTGTGGACAAGAGAAAGGCAACGGATGCGGATGACTGCGGCTATGGCCGGTGCAGCAGTTTATATAGCAATGGTGGGCGGGCGGAGGGACGGACGTGTGATGCTGGAGTAGCCGCTTCAGCAACCGCGTATCATTAATGTGTGCGGCAGATGGTCGGACGGACGACACTTGTGTCGTTTGAAGGTGGATCAATCGCCTGCACCGGGAAGCGGGGCGGCCGGCGCTGACTGTTTCGGGCGGAAAGCGCGCGCAGGCGAGGAAATCACTTTACTTGGATAGGATGACAATGGGGACCCACCAGGTCCATAGCCTCACGTACGCAAGTGCCTCCTTATTATATATATATATATATATATATATATATATATATATATATATAACTATAATTTATTTTGCTTCCTCCTGGTTTCCTGAAATCACGGTCCCACACCATTGTCTACCTATGTACTCCCTCCTTTCCGGTTTATAGGGCTTATCTCAAAATTTTAGTTTTTCCATTTTATAAGGCTCAATTTGGTTGTTTTCCATCACATGTTCAGATTCCAAGGTGCATTAAATCATTGCATGCAAGTGTTAAGAGAAAATTGACCAATGCATGTACTTTATGCATGCATGCATTGCAATTAATGCATTGATAAACATAATTTTTTGAGGATAACAAGAGCACTAATTAGGTGCTTTCGCAAAACTAGAAAAAGTATTCCACCACTCGCCATCTACCTTGATTGGTGAGATTTTTGAATTGAGCATTATAAACAGGAAAGGAGGGAGTAGTCAATAAACGAGAGAATTGCACAAGAAGCGGCCGACAGCTGGGACCAAGCAGCTCGAGCAGTATTTGTGTTTTTGAGGTGTGAGCACTGCAGAGTTTTTCGATGTTTACCCCAAATATTAATTTTTCTCCTCTGAACAACAACGAAAACATCACTGCAGGTATTAACTGGGCGGGCTGTGGCCCGTCTAGCCTAGGCCAGATATCCAGCCCAGATATTAATTTTTTTCAAGCTGAAAATGGCTAGCCGAACTATACTTTTTTAGGAATACCCAGGCAAGGTCAAGTTGTTATTCTTCGCCTCGCTGGGCTGCAAATCTTTCCTAGGAGGGATGCATTAGGCTTAACAAGAAAATGGGCTTGAAGAAATAATAAATGGGATGTAATTATAAAAACTGGGTAGTAACTATAAAAAAAATGCACCAAACAGTGATTACTTTATAAAATATTATTTTTGGAATATTGAAAATTTTAATTTCATTAATTGTTGCAAGCGGAATGTTTCGTTGGATTTTTACGCAATATAAATTTATATTGAAGTTGTATTTAATCTGACTAAAATTTCGGGATAAAAATATTCGGATCCCATCAAAATGTGGGAAATTTTATTGAATTCTATTTTGAACGGTTGGTTGAAATGGGCTGTACTTTTAACAAACTGTAAATGGGCTGTAGTTAATTACATTAGAATTCAAAAATGGGCTACACATTCTTACAAATCTCAAATGGGCTATAAGTTCTCTGCCACACACTTCTGGCCTTACTAAGTTGACGCGTCCCCTAAAAAAACAGAGTTGACAGGTATGCAAGGCTTTGTCAACTTATACTCAACACACGGTTCTAGCAGCGGTGGCCGTTGGATGTCCATCCCGGATGCCGTGCTTCTTCTTCAATCTCGGATATTCTAGCTTCACCCGCCCAAAAAATGATTCATCCCCCTGACATCTGGGGTGCACCGTTTCGGAAGCTGACCTGTGGGCCTACTAAGTTGACGTACCAGGGGCTTTGTCAACTTAGTCAATATAAACGATTCTAGCTGTAGTGACTGTACGATGTCCATCCAACGGCCGTCGTGCTTCTTCAACCTCTGGTCTTCTTGCTCCAGCCGCCCAAAGCAGCGCTGGTCGTGCCGCCTGCTCCTGCCTCCCGTGGCCGGCTGTGCTGCCGCGGAGGCCTCACCGCCCCCTACGATTCCCACCTCACCCACACCCCCTGTTATTCTGCAGCGACGGCAGCGCAGCCGAACCAGTGAACCCTCATACTCCTCTCCGCGTGTGCATCCACTGCCGCGTCTTCCCCGGCTCCGTGTCGTCCCCTTCCTAGGCCTCGCCGCCGTCCACCGCCGTGGTGCTCTCAGCGCGGCGTGGTCAACGTGGTCAAGGAACGACTTCCATCGGACATGGACTGTACGTGGAGAGGTTGACAGCTGGGTCCACAGCAGCCGCAAGGAAGTGCCTCCTTATTACACGCAAAATAATTATTCCTCCACCTGACAGCGGGGACCCACCGGACGGGCCACCGTATTTCGTGAAAAAATGATTCGCCCCCTGACTGCTGGGACCCATGAGCTACATCTTCGCACGCAAGGAAGTGCGTCTGAAAAAAAACAATTCACCCCCTGACTGCTGGGACCCACCAGCTACATCTTCGCACGCAAGGAAGTGCGTCCGAAAAAAAACGATTCGCCCCCCCCGACTACTGGGACCCACCAGCTACACCTTCGCACACAAGGAAGTGCGTCCGGGCAAAAACAAAAACGATTCGCCCCCCTGACTGCTGGGACCCAGCAGCTCACACGCAAGGAAGTGCATCCGGGCAAAAAAAAAAACAATTCGCCCCCCTGACTGCTGGGACCCACCAGCTACATCTTCGCAGGCAAGGAAGTGCCTGACAGTCGGGACCCACCTGGTCGAAGCGTACGTAGCGTTGTCATCCTGGTCGCGAACGTGTACGTACATACTGGTCGATGTAGAGGCGCGCACGTGTCGTAGTAGAGGCGCGCACGTGTCGTAGTAGAGGCGTGCACATAGCATGTACACGTACGTATAGCGGCCAGGGTGTAAGAAAGAAAATACGGTCACGTATGTGTACATACGGGCGGGGTCCCGAACGCCTAGTCGCGCATACGTACGGCGAGGGCTCTTGTTCATGGGGAGGCAACGGAATGCGTCGTGTTCATGGGGAGGCAACAGAATGCGTCGTGTTCATGGGGAGGCAATGGAATGCGTCGTGTTCATGGGGAGGCAACGGAATGCTTCGTGTTGATCGGGAGGCAACAGAACGCATGGGAGCCAACCAGCTGGGTCGGAACGGAATGCGTGGTCGTGTTCATCGGGAGGGCTTGGACGGAACAGGCGATGGAAACGAGGCCTGGCGTACCGCACAACGGAGGAAACGGACCTCCTACGTTCGGAACGGGGTCCTGTTGATTGGGAGGGGTGTGGCATACCGCAAAACGGAGGAAACGGACCTCCTACGGTCGAAACGGGGGTCCTGTTGACCGGAAGGGGTGTGGCGTACCGCAAAACGGACGAAACGGACTTGTGTTGAAGCGCTACGGTCGAAACGGGGGGGGGGGGGGGGAGGGGTGTGGCGTACCACAAAACGGGACTCCACGGGATACTGTTCATCTCCACCGTCGACCTCCTCCAGCCTCCACGGGCTACCGTCGACCTCCTCCAGCCTCCACGGGCTCCTATTCATCCAGCCTCCACCGCGCGCTACTCCACTGGCTACTGTTCAACCACCCCTCCACGGGCACCCCTCCACCGTCTACTGTTCATCCAGCCCTCCACACCACGGGGTCCTGTTCAACCACCCCTCCACCGTCTACTCATCCAGCCCTCCACACCATGGGTTCATGTTCATCCAGAGGCAACGCCACCGCTCACTGTTCATCCAAACCCCCCGCAACGCTCACTGTTCATCCAATCGATCGGCTTCAGTTAGCAGCAGTAGCGAAGGAATCGCTCCATCGGGTTCAGTTAACAAGCATCGATCGATCGCTCGGGTTCAGTAACGCGTAGCCTGCAGTGCAATCGCTTGGGTTTAGTTAGAGCCCAACGCCTCGCTCGGCTTCAGTTAGAGCCAACGCATTGCACGCACGCGCGTACGTACGAGAGAAATGCGCATCGCTCAGCCCCCGACCTCCCATCGTAACCGGCAACTCCCCGAAATTTTCCTCCCCCTCGCTTCTACCATGGTTTTTTCCGTCATGGACGGCCCAAAGAATGTCATGCAGCTGCGTCTCCGGCCCGCCCAGGACGAAAAGCCCATTTTCTGTCATAATTTTTTGTCATAGAAGTAGGAGCCCACCACATCTATGATGATACCAGGTTTTGTCACAATTATCGTCATAGAAGTGTCATATGTATGACAGAAAAAAAATTCGTTCGGCCCAAAATGTCACGGATGTGTCTTTTTTTTTGTAGTGCAAGTAGACCGACTCCTGCCTGCATCTACTACTATTACTTCACACATTGACCGCTATCCACCATGCATCTAGAGTATTAAGTTCATAAAGAACAGAGTAATGCATTAAGAAAGATGACATGATGTAGAGGGATAAACTCATGCAATATGATATAAACCCCATCTTTTTATCCTCGATGGCAACAATAAAATATGTGCCTTGCTGCCCCTACTGTCACTGGGAAAGGACACCGCAAGATTGAACCCAAAGCTAAGCACTTCTCCCATTGCAAGAAAGATCAATCTAGTAGGCCAAACCAAACTGATAATTCGAAGAGACTTGCAAAGATAACTTAATCACACATAAAAGAATTCAGAGGAGATTCAAATATTTATCATAGATAAACTTGATCATAACCCCACAATTCATCGGATCTCAACAAACACACCGCAAAAAGAGTTACATCGAATAGATCTCCAAGAAGATCAAGGAGAACTTTGTATTGAGATTTAAAGAAAGAGAAGAAGCCATCTAGCTAATAACTATGGACCAGAGGGTCTGTGGTTAACTACTCACAACTCATCAGAGAGGCCTTGGAGATGATGTAGAGGCCCTCCGTGGTCGATTCCCCCTCCGACGGAGCGTCGGCGAAGACTCCAAGATGGGATCTCGTGGATACAGAAGGTTACGGTGGTGGAAATAGTTTTTCGTGGTCGCTTCTGATGTTTTCGGGGTACATGGGTATATGTAGGAGGAAGTAGGTCGATGGACGCCCGAGGGGCCCACGAGGGTGGGGGGCGCGCCCACCTGTAGGGGGCGCTCCGGGCACCCTCGTGGCCGCCTCCTTTGTTTCTTGACTTCCACTCCATGTCCTCTGGATCACGTTTGTTCCAAAAAGATCGCTCCCGAAGGTTTCATTCCGTTTGGACTCCGTTTGATATTCCTTTTCTTTGAAACACTGAAATAGGCAAAAAAAATAACAATTTGGGCTGGGCCTCCGGTTAGTAGGTTAGTCCTAAAAATGATATAAAAGTGTAAAGTAAAGCCCATAAACATCCAAAACGGGTAATATAATAGCATGGAACAATCAAAAATTATAGATACGTTGGAGACGTATCAATCATCACTGCATATCATATTTTATTGCCTTTTGGCTTGATCCTAGAAATTCTACGCAACTCAAGGACCCATGGAGAGAGTTGGGGATTTCGTTATTTTCATATCTGAGTTTACTCAAATTTTGAAAAGAGGATTATTTGATTTTAGTTATTTTCACTTCAAATATTCTTTATGGAAATAAAAGAGGGGGGATAAAATGACTTCCCCAAAATAAATAAATATTGGAGATTTAATATTAAAATCAAATAAGTATTTTTATTCGATGTTGTATCGCTATTTTATTTGAATTAGGAAAATATGCATTTTTCATAATTGCATTAGAGGCCCAAATAAATGTTCACTTTGTTAGCTATATTTTTAGAGGACGGGGAAAATTTATTTCAGGATTTTTGGAGTCCGTTTAGTATTTCTTTTATTTGTTTTTCTATGCGGAATTATTTAAAAAAAAGTCAACCGACCTAGCCGGGCCGTGCCCGACTAGGACTCCAGCCCGGCTGGCCTTTAAGAGGCGAGGCGCGAGCCACCCCAAACCCTAGCCCCGCCCCGCCGATCCGCCTCTACTGCCAGCCACCGCCGCCGCGAGTCCCGCCGCCGCCGCCTCCCGCCCGCGCAGCCACCGTTCCCCGGAGCCCGACCGCCACCCGACCCCGCCGCCACCCGTCGCCGCCGCCGGCCATCGCCGGAGCCGCCGCCGTCCCGCCACTCGCCGACCCCGCCGACGAGGTAGTCGCCAGATCCACTGCCGGTTTTTGCCGGTTAACCGTTCGATTTTCTTAGAGCCCGCGTTTATTTTTTTAGATCGGTTTTTTTGGTTTAGTTATTTAGCAAACGCCCGTTCGTACGTTCATTTTAACGAACGGTTTTCACTCGTTAGCCGCAGACAGCGAACGTTCGTTCGTTAGCCTGTTCGTCAATTTTTCTTTTCTCAGGGATTTTCCGCGATTATTTTCTATCGCGATTTCTGCCCTGATTTTCGTTTTAGTTTATCTTTTCGCTCGTTTATCGGTATCAGGTGATTCAAGCGCCTAGTTCTTCGTCTCGAAGCCCTTGTTATGTTTAATCAACTTGAACAAGATTTTGGTACTGTAAAGTTTGACTTAAGTCCAAATTAGTAAACGGATCGTGTTTCTTTTGCAGTTTGAGTTTTGTTGCTTCGTTTGATTTGATTCTTTTTGCAAACCAGAGTTCTTAAGTTGAACTTTCTGGTTAGATATCTTATTTGAGTTTTACCCATGCTTCTAGTTGAGTACTTATTGTATGCTTGTTTGTTTGCGATAGAGTACCTGGAGTGCGAAGCGTGCTACTACGAGTCTCTAGGTTTCACGGATCATCAACAAGGCAAGTAACACTTTGATTATACATCTTTACTACCCAGTTTTATTGCATTAGATCAATCCTCAAACAATTGCATGGTTAGGATCTGATTTTAACATGTGGGTATTGGGAAGTAGATGACGAGGTAGAACCTATTACCCTGTTTGTTATCAAACCTTTGGGAGTTACTTCTACGTTGCTTATATTGCTATGCTATGCTTGTAGACGTGGTTTGGTTTGAGTGATTCATGAAAGATGTGAGTGTTGTTACTTAATGGTTGAACTAAGGTGGCTACTTTAATACACATCTGGGTGGATTGCTTGAGGCACCCTGGAGTACCCAATGGTTGTCAGGGCACCTGGAGAATCCAGTGTTGTCCTAGGATATCCCGGAGTACCCGTGTGATCATCCTACGGTCCGCCACCCAGGCTCAAAGGGATCATAAGATTATTCATGTGAGAAACTTCCGTGTGCAGCCACAAGCTATTATGGGCTCTAGCATAGTTGAGTATGTTGCAGGACCTCTTTCAGTGGTGGGCTAGCAGATGTAGGGGAAAGTAGGTGTAATTGTCCACCTAGAGTAAAGAGTTATTGTTTCAGAAAGACTGTGTCTCGACTCTTCGACCATGGATGTATTCGAGTCTTGTGGGGAAAAGTGCGTAAACCTCTGCAGAGTGTACAAACCAATCATGGTTAGCCGTGTCCCCGGTTATGGACGTTTTGAGTATCTAGTTCTTGGATTATCATGTTGATCTCATCACTTTTAATTTAATTTGATTGGGTTTAATGATGATGTTTAATTGGGATTGAGTTGGAGGAACCTTCTCAATGTTTAACAACCACCATGATAGTTAAATAAAATTTATTCAATTGTTGTAAGGAAAAATTGGCTTTATGCAAAACTGTAATCATAGAGCTTTCCCCCAGCCATATATGCATGTAGTGATAGCAATTATTTTGTTTATTACTCTCTTGTGTTACACCGCCAGCATATTCCATGTGCTGACCCGTTTCGGGCTGCAATGTTCATGTTGCAGACTTTTCAGACAATGAGTAAGGTGCCATAGGTCGTTGTCTTTCACTCAGTGATGCCGTTGGAGTTGATGGACTCACTTTATCTTCCAAGCCTTCCTCTGTTATCGATTTTAGATGGCCTTAAGCCATATTTATTGTAATAAGTTCTCTTTTGAGACATTCGATGTAATAAGTGTGTCTTTGCTACTCTTTTATAAATCCTCAAGTACTGTGCGTGTCAGCATTACCGATCCAGGGATGACACTGATGCATAGAGATCAGACTGTTTGAGGTCTGGTCGCTACACCTCTGCCTTTTATTGATCAAATGCTAGAAAGATGATCTAAGCACACACATTTTTGCTTCCTTGATGGATACTCTGGCTTTTCACAAATACCTGTTTCTCAACCAAATCATGAAAAGACCACTTTCACTTGTCCCTTTCGAAGTTATGCTTATAGACTTATGCCTTTTGGTTTATGCAATGCACCTGCTACCTTTCAAAGATGTATGACTGCTATATTCTCTTACTTTTGTGAAAAGATTGTTGAAGTTTTCATGGATGAGTTTTCTGTTTATGGGAAGTCTTTTGATGATTGTTTAAGCAATCTTGATCGAGTTTTGCAGAGATGTGAACAAACAAATCTTGTCTTGAATTGGGAGAAGTGCCACTTTATGGCTAATGAAGGTATTGTCTTGGGTCATAAAATTTCTGAAAGACGTATTGAAGTGGACAAAGCTAAGGTTGATGCAATTGAGAAAATGCCATGTCCTAAAGATATCAAAGGTATTCGTAGTTTCCTAGGTCATGCTGGTTTCTATAGGAGATTTATTAAAGACTTTTCTAAATTTTCTAGGCCTCTTACAAACCTTTTGCAAAAGGATGTTCCTTTTGTTTTTGATGATGATTGTTTAGAAGCCTTCGAAACACTCAAGAAAGCCTTAGTTTCTGCAGCTGTTGTTCAACCACCTGATTGGAACTTGCCTTTTGAAATTATGTGTGATGCTAGTGATTATGATGTTGGTGTTGTTCTAGGACAAAGAGTTGATAAGAAACTAAATGTCATTCATTATGCTAGTAAAACTCTAGACAGTGCTCAACAAAATTATGCTACTACTGAAATAGAATTCCTAGCAGTGGTGTTTGCTTGTGATAATTTTAGATATTACATTGTTGATTCAAAAGTAATTGTTCACACCGATCATGGTGCTATAAAACATCTTATGGAAAACAAGATGCTAAACCTAGACTTATTCGATGGGTTCTCTAGCTACAAGAATTTGATTTACATATCATTGATAGAAAAGGAGCTGAGAACCCCGTAGCTGATAACTTGTCTAGGCATGAAAATGTGCTTGATGACCCACTACCTATTGATGATAGTTTTCCTGATGAGCAGCTAGCTGCAATAAATGTTTCTAATAACACTCTTTGGTATGCCGACTATGCTAATTACATTGTTACTAAATATTTACCACCTAGTTTCACATACCAACAAAAGAAAAAAATTCTTCTATGATTTAAGACATTACTTTTGGGATGACCCACATCTTTATAAAGAGGTAGTAGATGGTATTAGTAGATGTTGTGTACCTGAGCATGAATAGGGACAAACCCTACAAAATGTCACTCCGAAGCATATGGAGGGCATCATGCTAGAGATAGAACTGCTCACAAGGTATTGCAGTCTGGGTTTTATTGGCCTACTCTCTTCAAGGATGACCGTAAGTTCGTCTTATCTTGTGATGAATGCCAAAGAATAGGTAATATCATCCAGAAATGCCTATGAATTATTCACTTGCTGCTGAACCATTTGATGTTTAGGGATTTGATTACATGGGACCTTTTCCTTCCTCTAATGGGTATACACATATTTTGGTTGCTGTTGATTATGTTACTAAGTGGGTAGAAGCTGTTCCAACTAGTAGTGCTGATCACAACACCTCTATTAAAATTCTTAAGGAAGTTATTTTCCCAAGGTTTGGAGTCCCTAGATATTTAATGACTGATGGTGGTTCACACTTTATTCATGATGCTTTCGGTAAAATGCTTGCCAAGTATGATGTTAACCATAGAATTGCATCACTGTATCATCCTCAGTCTAGTGGTCAAGTTGAACTTAGCAATATGGAAATAAAATTAATCTTGAAAAGACTGTCAATAGGCCTCGGAAGAATTGGCCTAAGGAATCATATGATGCACTTTGGGCTTATAGAACAACTTATAAAAATCCTATGGGAATGTCTCCTTATAAAATAGTTTATGGAAAAGCTTGTAATTTACCTCTTGAGTTAGAACATAAAGCATACTGGGCAATTAAAGAACTCAACTATGATTTCAAACTTGTCGGTGGAAAGAGGCTATTTGATATTAGCTCTTTAGATGAATGGAGAACCCAAGCTTATGAAATGCCAAGTTATTTTAAGAAAAAGTTAAAAGATGGCATGATAAAAGAATTCAAAAGCGTGAGTTTAAAGTTAGAGAATATGTTCTTTTGTAGAACTCTCGTTTGAGATTCTTTGCAGGAAAACTCCTCTCTAAATGGGAAGGGCCCTATGTTATCGAGGAGGTTTATCGGTCTGGAGGTATCAAAATAAATAATGCCGATGGTACTAACCCAAAGGTTGTTAATGGGCAACGAATAAACCATTATATCTTAGGTATGCCCATTAATGTTGAAAGCTATATTATCCAAACTTTGACACCGGAAGAACACATAAAAGTGTCCTTCCAGAACACTCCAGAATCGTGAAAATAAGGAGGTACGTGATACAGTAAGTAAACGAACTCCGAAAAGTCCGCAATTTTTTTTGTCAGTTTTGGAATATTAAGAAAATTAGGAGAATAAGAAACTTCCAGAAAGCGTACCCTGGTGGGCGCAAGACACCAGGGCCCAGTCGCGCCCAGGTTGGTTGTGCCCACCTCGGGTACCTTCCGGACTCCGTTTTTCTTCCGTTTGCTTGTTTCCCAAGATAAAAATCTTGATATACCCCCCGAACCTATTGACCACCATATCGCTGTGAAATCTTCTGTTTTCTTTTCCTCGCTATTTTCTGTCAGGTCTCGTCTACCATGGCCGCTTAAAGCTCCTCAAAGGACAAGTTCTTCAAGAACATCATCAACCCGTATTTGCGGGAGTTGGTGCAGCACCCTCAGGTCATCCAAATGCACGAGGGGGTGCTTCACCTCCGCAATGTGCCAGGTCCTAAGGGAACGAGAACCATGGAGGCCAGGCTTGAAGCTATGGAGCAGGAGGTCTTATGGTGCAAGGGGATGTTGGAGCGTGGACTCAATGCCAATCACCTTATGATCACGGACCTTTCCCGTGATCTCAAGGTGGATGGCAAGTCCATGAAGGACATCGTCTTCACCCTCAACGAGCAAATCAACTTCCTCCAAAGCCATATCTACGATCTTCAAAACCAAGTCTTTGAATATGAGGCGAGGTTTAAAGGTATGAGTTTGGCTGCCGGTTGCAGGACCCGTGAAACTCACTCCTATTATGATGGTGGATCTCTGCCATCATCCCCACTATCTTTTGCCTTTACTTATTTTAGTTCGATCTTTTGCTTTAGATGAATAAAAGTTTAGTTCGATCCTTCTTTTCGAGAGTTTGCTTAGTGATCTATCCTTGTAATCGTGTGCGAGACATATAATAAAGTTTATTTTGAGTTTTTGCTTTCTTTACTTTCATGTTGCAATAAAAAGAAAGGAAATAAATTAAAAAGATCATATGCTAATCTTATAGTAGGTGATGACACCACGTAAGGAAAAGTATAAGTAGAGAATTTTATTAGAGATTGACAAACATAGCATTGGTCAATGATGCAACTCATGAAAGAATTAATAAGGGAAGAGAAGATTCACATAACAATACACTATCCTAGAAGTATTTTGTGATTGTGAGCCCCCATCAAAATATTATATGCCAAAATTGTTGACATTGGACAAGGAAGACAACTTAATGATTTATGTTTGTTCGTATTCACACAGAAGTCATATTGTCATAGATCCTTTAACATGTGGTGCTTGCCCCCTATCTTTGCTAGCCAAAAATTCCGCACCAAGTAGAGATACTACTTGTGCATCCAAAAACCCTTAAACCCAAATCTTATTTTCAAGAGTCCACCATACCTACCTAGGGATCGAGCAAGATCCCTCAAGTAAGTTGTCATCGGTGCAATAGGGCAATAAAAATTGCTTCTAAAAGTGTGAGATCATTTAGTGTAAGAGAAAATTGAGCGTTGTACGAACTTGTGATGGTGAAGAATAAAAGCGACAGACTGCATAATAAAGGTTGCCATCACAAGGGGCAATACAATGTGACATTCTTTTGCACTAAGGGGTTGAACATACAAAATAAACGTATGGCAACCTCTGCTTCCCTCTACGAAGGGCTTATGTTTTACTTTTATGTATTTACTTTTATGCAAAGAGTCAAAGTTTTCTCTCTATTCCTTTTTATTTTTCGCCTTTGGCAAGCATCATGTGGTAAGGAAAGATCTAGGCACATATGTCTAGTTGAATGTGGGTAGCATGAGTTATTATTGTTGACATCACCCTTGAGGTGAATATGTTGGGATGTGAAACTATAAGCCCCTATCTTTCTATGTGTCCGATTGAAACATTTTGCTCATGTGTATGCGGTGAGTGTTAGCAATCATAGAAGACTATATGATGGTTGAGTATGTGGACTTTCCTAAAGGCTCCGATATGTGACCCTTCCTGAAAAGATGATGAATTGTAGTTGCAAAGTTGACTGAGAACATAGTTTGTTGGTTTCTAATAAAGCTTTTTTGCTTTATACTTCGATAAGTGTGATGAATTGTCACTTGTTCATGAGAAGTCTATGATAAAAGTTCTATGATAAAAGTCGTATGTTTAACCTTGTTGCTATTATAATAATCGACATGATGCTTCTATGTCCGTATTTTGTTTTTATTGACACCTCTCTCTCCCTAAGCATGTGGACATGTTCTTTGATTTCGTTTTTTTTGCTTGAGGACAAGCGAGATCTAAGCTTGGGGGAGTTGATACGTCCATTTTGCATCATGTTTTCCTACTGTTATTTATGGTGTTTTTATGCATAATAATGCTTTTGGGAGTAATTCTAATGCTTTTTATCTCATAATATGCAAGGTACACAGAAAGAGGGAGAATTCCGGCAGCTGGAAATCTGGACCTGGAAAAGCTACGTCAAGCCACCTATTCTGCACAACTCCAAACAAGTTGAAACTTTACGGAGAATTTTTATGGAATATTTGAGGAATATTGGATCCAATAAGTACCAGAGGGGGGCCACCAGGTGGGCACAACCCACCTGGGCGTCCCAGGGAGCCCAGGCTCGCCCTGGTGGGTTGTGCTCGCCCAGGCCCACCTGCGGTGCCCATCTTCTGGTATATAAGTCATTTTGACCTAGAAGAAAAATAAGGAGAGGACTTTTGGGATGGAGCACCGCCGTCTCGAGGTGAAACTTGGGCAGGAGCACTTTTGCCCTCCGGCGGAGCGATTCCGTCGGGGGAACTTCCCTCCCGGAGGGGGAAATCATCATCATCATCATCACTAACAACTCTCCCATCTTGGGGAGGGCAATCTCCATCAACATCTTCAACATCACCATCTCATCTCAAACCCTAGTTCATCTTGTGTTCAATCTTGTTACCGGAACTATACATTGGTGCTTCTGGTTGACTAGTGGTGTTGATTACATCTTGTAGTTCATTACTATATGGTTTATTTGGTGGAAGATTATATGTTCAGATCCATTATGTTATTTAATACCCCTCTAATATTGAGCATAATTATCATTTATGAGTAGTTACTTTTGTTCTTGAGGTCACAGGAGAAATCATGTTGCAAGTAATCATGTGAACTTGATATGTGTTCGATATTTTGATAGTATGTATGTTGTGATTCCCTTAGTGGTGTCATGTGAACGTCGACTACATGACACTTCACCATATTTGGGCCTAAGGGAATGCATTGTGGAGTAGTTATTAGATGATGGGTTGCGAGAGTGACAGAAGCTTAAACCCTAGTTTATGCGCTATTCCGTAAGGGACCGATTGGATCCAAAAAATTAATGCTATGGTTAGAATTTATTCTTAATACTTTTCTTGTAGTTGCGGATGCTTGCGAGGGGGTTAATCATAAGTAGGAGGTTTGTTCAGGTAAGAAATGTTGGGGAACGTAGTAATTAAAAAAAATTCCTACGATCACGCAAGATCTATCTAGGAGATGCATAACAATGAGATGGGAGAGTGTGTCCATGTACCCTCGTAGACCGAAAGCGGAAGCATTTCATAACGCGGTTGATGTACTTCAACGTCTTCACGATCCAACCGATCCAAATACCGAATGTACGGCACCTCCGTGTTCAGCACATGTTTAGCACGATGATGTCCCTCGTGCTCTTGATCCAGTTGAGGACGAGGGAGAGTTCCATCAGCACAACGGCGTGGCGACGGTGATAATGAAGTTACTGGCGCAGGGCTTCGCCTAAGCACTATGGCGATATGACCGAGGTGTTAAACTGTGGAGGGGGGCACCGCACACGGCTAAGAGATTGTCTGTTGTCCTTTGGGGTGCCCCCTGGCCACGTATATAAAGGAGGGAGAGGAGGAGGCCGACGGCCAGGAGGGGCACGCCATAGGGGGAGTCCAACTAGGATTCCCAATCCTAGTTGGAGTCCCCTTCCTTTCCCAAGAGGGGAAAGAGGGAAGGAGGAGGACAGGGAGAAGGAAAGAGGGGGCCCGCCCCCTCCCTAGTCCAATTCGGACTTTCCATGGGGGGTGGGGCACCCTTGCGGCCCTCCGCTCATTTCCACTAAAGCCCATGAAGGCCCACTACTTCCCCGCCCCCCCCCCCCGGTACTCTGAAAAATACCTGAATCACTCCAAAACCATTCTAGTGTCCGAATATAACCTTCCAATATATCAATCTTTATGTCTAAACCATTTCGAGAATCCTCGTCATGTCCGTGATCTCATCCGGGACTCCGAACAAACTTCTTTCATCAAATCACATAACTCATAATACAAATCGTCACAGAACATTAAGCGTGTGGACCCTACGGGTTCGAGAACTATGTAGACATGACCGAGACATATCCCCAGTCAATAACCAATAGCGGAACATGGATGCTCATATTGGTTCCTACATATTCTATGAAGATCTCTATCCGTCAAACCGCATAACAACATATGTCATTCCCTTTGTCATCGGTATGTTACTTGCCCGAGATTTGATCGGTGGTATCATCATACCTAGTTCAATCTCGTTACCAGCAAGTCTCTTTATTCGTTCCTTAATGCTTCATCCCGCAACTAACTCATTAGTCACATTTCTTGCAAGGCTTATAGTGATGAACATTACCGAGAGGGCCCAGAGATACCTCTCCGATACACAGAGTGAGAAATCCTAATCTTGATCTATGCCAACCCAACAAATACTTTCGGAGACACCTGCAGAGAATCTTTATAATCACCCAGTTACGTTGTGATGTTGATAGCACACAAGGTGTTCCTCCGGTATTCGGGAGTTGCATAATCTCTTAGTCGGAAGAACATGTATAAGTCATGAAGAAAGCAATAGCAATAAAACTGTAACGATCATAATGCTAAGCTAACGGATGGGTCTTGTCCATCACATCATTCTCTAATGATGTGATCCCGTTCATCAAATGACAACACATGCCTATGGTTAGGAAACATAACCATCTTTGATTAATGAGCTAGTCAAGTAGAGGCTTACTCGGGACACTTTGTTTTCTCTATGTGTTCACACATGTATCAAGTTTCCGGCTAATACAATTATATCATGAATAATAAACATTTATCATGATATAATGAAATATAAATAACAACTTTATTATTGCCTCTAGGGCATATTTCCTTGAGTCTCCCACTTGCACTAGAGTCAATAATCTAGTTCACATCGCCATATGATTTAACACCAATAGTTCACATCTATATGTGATTAACACCCATAGTTCACATCGCCATGTGACCAACAACCAAAGGGTTTACCAGAGTCAATAATCTAGTTCACATCGCTATGTGATTAACACCCAAAGAATACTAAGGTGTGATCATGTTTTGCTTGTGAGAGAAGTTTAGTCAATGGGTCTGCTAAATTCAGAGCCGTATGTATTTTGCAAATTTTCTATGTCTACAATGCTCTGCATGAAGCTACTCTAGCTAATAGCTCCCACTTTCAATATGTATCCAGATTGACACTCAGAGTCATCTGGATTTATAAAGCTTACATCGATGTAAATCTTCACGACGAACTCCTTATCACCTCCATAACCGAGAAATACTTCCTTAGTCCTCTTAGGTAACTAAGGATAACTTTGACCACTATACAGTGATCCACTCCTGGATCACTATCGTACCCCCTTGCCAAACTCATAGCAAGGCACACAAATGGTCTGGTACATAGCATGGCATACTTTAGAACCTATGACTGAGGCATATGGAATGACTTTCATTCTCTTTCCATCTTCTGCCGTGGTTGGTCTTTGAGTCTTACTCAACTTTACACCTTGTAATACAGGCAATAACTCCTTCTTTGAATGATCCATTTTAAACTCTTTCAAAGTCTTGTCAAGGTATGTACTCATTAAAAAATCTTATCAAGCGTCTTGATCTATCTCTATAGATCTTGATGCCCAATATGTAAGTAGCTTCACCGAGGTCTTTCTTTGAAAATATCATTTCAAACTCTCCTTTATGCTTTCCAGAAAATTCTACATCATTTCCGATCAACAATGTGTCATTCACATATACTTATCAAAAAGGCTATAGTGCTCGCACTCACTTTCTTGTAAATACAGGCTTCACCGTAAGTCTGTATAAAACTATATGATATGATCAACTCATCAAAGCGTATATTCCAACCCCGAGATGCTCGCACCATTCCATAGATGGATCGCTGGAGCTTGCATACCTTGTTAGTACCTTTAGGATCGACAAAACCTTCAGGTTGCATCATATACAACTCTTCTCTAAGAAATATCCATTTAAGGAATGCAGTTTTGACATCCATTTGCCAGATTTCATAAAATATGGCAATTGCTAACATTATTCAGATGGATTTAAGCATCACTACAGTTGAGAAAATCTCATTGTAGTCAACACCTTGAACTTGTCGAAAACCTTTTGTGACAAGTCGAGCTTTGTAGATAGTAACACTACCATCAGCGTCCATCTTCCTCTTGAAGATCCATTTATTTTCTATGGCTTGCCGATAATCGGGAAAGTCCACCAAAGTCCACACTTTGTTCTCATACATGGATCCTGTTGGGGATATAACTATTAGGTATGACCCGCCTAGGAGGGGTCGGGTTATACCTATGGCGATTCATAATATGAAGCCCAAGACAATACTTGAAGATGGCGGTTCAGTTAAGGGCCCAAGGCCCAAAGGCAGCTTAAAGCCCGTAGAGATAAACCGCCATATATGTATAACTTGTATTGTAAGGCAAGAATAGATAGTCACCGAGCCGGACACTGTTTATAAGCCGACCGGGACTCTGTGAGCCACTGGGCGACCTCTGTGTATAAAGGGACGACCCGGTGGCAGTTTAGGAGAAGGAAGATCAGATCGAAAGCTAGGTCAAGCGAATTCGCTCCCTGGTAATCGAGACATAAGCAATCCCACCTCAAACTGGATTAAGCCATTACCTTCACAGCAAGGGGCCAAACCAGTATAAACTCTCGAGTCCTTTGTCCCGTTTTAACCCCTTTAAGCTTCCTAGTTGTGATGGCTCCACGACTAAGTTCTTTTGCTAGGACATCTGCCATGACGTTTCCACGACAGTTGGCGCCCACCATGGGGCCAGCACACGATGGATTGAGTTCTTGAAGGGCAGTTTCGAAGGGCTCAAGGGATACGCTGTGGGCCAGATGACCAAGAGTCGTCGCGGCAAGCTCTACATCGACGACGCAGGCTCGGGCCCCGGTGCCGGCTCAATTGAGTACGGGTACCGGGTCCCCTTCGGTGGAATCCACGTCTTCATCGGCAAGATCGGCGAGCCGGGCCCTGAGCCGGACATCTGCACCGACATCGTCGAGACGGCTCAGCGTGCGAGACCCGCCCGAGCTCAGCCCGCCGTGAAGCATGCCTTCGTGGGATGCATCCATGGATGGGAATTTTCTGAAGGATCCGTGTCTGGCAGTGAGACGGCCATCTACTCTGATGGTGAGTCATCCATGGGTGAGACAGATTCATTGTATCAATTGCAAGATGGCGGGCTTGGGGGCTATTCCAATGGCAGCAGTATTCCGGACCCCTTTGAGCCGCCGAGCAGGGTTGGGATCTGCATGGCTGGCACGCAACCCAGGCAAAACTCTATGGCTGCGTCAGCAATGACTTCTGGGCCAGCAGCGGTGACGACAGTCGGGGCAGGAGGCCCTACGCGCCCGCTGGCTCAGGTTCTGATGGTCCTAATGGATAGGATCTCAGCTCTATTAACCGTCGTGGTCAATCCGGCGGATCAAGCTCAACATGATGCGGAAGTGGCACAGTTACGTGAGGAGGTAGCACAAGCCAAGGAAAACCTTGCGGCGGAGGACGTCGGGATGGCTGTGGAGCGGGCGGCTTTGGACGCTCGAGCACAGCAGATTCAATCAGAGGCTTTCCAACTTACGATGGATCAGAACGCATCAAATGAGATCATGAGGAGAACGCACCAGAAGGCTCAATCCCGTCTGCCTCCGGTTTAGGATCCTATAAACCTCTTTCGCACACCCGGTGCAGGGCCCAGTAACCCGCCGGAGGTAAACCGAGTTGCAACGCCTGGGGCTGGGACGCTGGTTCAGCCACATGTGACGGAACCCCCTCGTCTAAATGCCGCCCCACCTCCCCATGTACCGACACCACCAGGTCATTATTCTAACCCCCTGGAGAAAATGACCGCTACGACGGCACGATTAGCGGCTCTCCTGGTGGATGGCGACTCTCCGACGGCGGTTGAAACACGAAGGGTCAGAGAACTTCTTCAGACAGCTCTGGCACAGCAGGAGGCATATTCTTATAGTCGAGACATGATTCATTTGACCCCCCGCCCAAGCTGGAGCCGGAGCTATAGCAGGCACATGGACTCACCGGCCATTTCAAGCAATGCCCAACGCTTTGACCAGCCACGTGGGCATGACCCGGCGCGTGATGGAGTTCCTAATTTGGTTGATCAGGATAGGATACGTCAAGAGGCTAAGCGGGTGGCTGAGCAGGCGGCTGAGGAGGCGGCTTAGCGGGCGGCTTACCAGTCTTTTCCGGTTTATCCGACAACTTCAATTGAAGCAGGCTTGACCTCTAGGACTGCGGGTGTACCCTATTTGGTGCCGGCTCTGCGTAATGTGCATTTGCCCAAGGATTTCAAGGGGCCCTGAAAGGTGCCTAATTATACGGCCGACTTGCCCCCTCAAGCATGGATTGAAAGCTATGAGATGGCCATGGAGTTGCTGGAAGTCAGTGACACTGCATGTGCCATGTACTTCACCATGATGCTGGATGGAACGGCCCACACTTGGTTGAAGGGGCTGCCGCCTAATTCCATCGGTTCATGGGCAGAGTTAAAAGCCCATTTTATTCAGAACTTTAAAGACACCTTCAAGTAACCCATGTCGATTGTGGACTTGACTAATTGCAAGCAAGAGGAGGGTGAGTCCACGACCAATTGGGTGCGCCGGGTCAAAGCAATCATACACTCATGAGATAAGATGGACGCCAGTTCTGCAGTCTTAATGTTGGAGAAAAATTGCCGTTTTGAGCCTCTGAAACAGAAGCTGGGGCGGCTCAAGCGCGATTGTAATGACATGGGCCAACTGATGGCGGCTCTAGTCAAATATGCCGACTCTGGTAGTACCAAGGATCCAGAGTCTGATGATGAGAAGACAGGGAAGGGAAAGAAGAACGGCAACGCTAAGGGCCCTCAGCATAACCCGACGAGTCAAGGGGCAATAATAAACGTAAGGCTGATGGTAGCTCGGAGTTTGTGTCTAACACCAATGCGTAGGTCAACAATCAAAGACGTAAGGGGAGGCCGCCTCCTCGGTCCGGCGGGTCTGGTCCCACTCTTGAGCAGATAATAAATGAGCCCTGTCCAAGGCATGACAGTCAACAGAAACCGGCCACTCACCTATGGAAGGATTGTACGACCATGAAGGCTTTCAAGAACTCTAACATGTTTGACAATAATCATGGACCTGACGGAGGCTCAGGTGGCGGTGGTTTTCATGGCCCGGGTTATGGAGGTGGCGGTTCTAATTCCAACTTTCAAGGCCCTCAAAATAATCATGGTGGTTATAATCAGCAATCTAGCCAGGGAGGTCAGCAGCAATAGCAATCTGGATATCAGAGTAATCCAAAGCAGCTGAATAGTGGAAAGTATCATGTGTTTACCACCAGTTTGTGCAAACGGGACCAGAAGCTTCATAAGAGGGTTGTGAACGCTATTGAGCCGGCAGTTCCTCATTACTTGAGATGGTCTGAGCAGCCTATTCTGTGGAGTAGGGAGGATCACCCTCCCCGGGCTAACAATCCTGGTCACTTGGCCTTGGTGGTGGCACCTCAGGTTGGTGGATATAAATTCACTAAAGTGCTCATGGATGGAAGCAGTAGCATCAACATCCTCTATTATGAGACTTTCCGTCGCATGGGGTTGACTGATAAAAATCTTAAGACGTCCAACACTTTTTTCCATGGAGTGGTGCCCGGTAAGTCGGCCTACCCAGTGGGTAAGATTGAGCTAGAAGTGACCTTTGGAGATGAGCATGATTCCAGGGCTGAGAAGTTAACTTTTGAAGTGATCAAAATCAAAAGCCCGTATCACGCTCTGTTTGGACGGCCGGCTTATGCAAAGTTCATGGCACGACCATGTTATGTTTATCTGCAACTCAAGATGCCGGGTCATAATGGAACCATCACAGTGCATGGGAGTCGGAACATAGCCCTGGAATGTGAGGAAGGCGATGCTGCTTATGTGGAGTCTGTTTGTGCAATAGAGGAGTTGAAGTTTTACAAGGACAATGTTGACCCGGTGGGCATGACGTCCTTGAAAAAGCCAACCACAGAGCATGAGCCAGTGATGAACTTTAAATCGGCGGATGACACCAAGCTGGTTGATTTTGTTCCTGGCGACTCATCTAAGCAGTTCAGTATCCGTGCTAATCTGGATCCCAAATAGGAAAGCGCGCTCATCGAGTTCATCCATGAGAACCGGGACATCTTTGCATGGAAACCTTCTGACATGCCAGGTGTACCGAGAGAACTCGCTGAGCACACTCTCAATATTGATCCAAAATTTAAGCCGGTCAAACAGCTTCTTCAGCGGTTCATTGAGGAGAGGCGTAAGGCTATTGGTGAGGAAGTGGCCCGGCTCTTGGCGGCCAGGTTCATTATCGAAGTTTTTCATCCAGAGTGGTTGGCTAACCCGGTGCTAGTGCTTAAGAAGAATGGCACCTGGCGTATGTGTGTGGATTACACGGACTTAAACAAGGCTTGTCCGACTGATCCTTTTGCTCTCCTCGTATTGATCAAATCATTGACGCTATGGCGGGTTGTGAGCGTTTGAGCTTTTTGGATGCTTATTATGGTTATCATCATATCAAGATGGCAGTTAAGGACCAGGAGAGGACGACTTTTATTACTCCCTTTGGAGCCTTCTGCTATGTGTCCATGCCTTTTGGGCTCAAGAGTGCCCAGGCGACTTATCAGCGATGTGTGCAGAGCTTTCTTCACAATCAGATTGGGCGCAATGTTCATGCTTATGTGGACGACATTGTGGTGAAGTCTAGATAGAAGGAGATGTTGATAGATGATTTGAAGGAAACCTTTGATAATCTCCGGGTCTACAAGATGATGCTTAACCCGGCCAAGTGCATTTTTGGTGTGCTAGCAGGCAAGCTTTTGGGTTTTCTGGTTTCTAACAGAGGCGTTGAGGCTAACCCGGAGAAGATCAAGGCCATCACCTCCTTAGCTAAGCCAGCGTGTATCAATGATGTTCAGCATTTGGCGGGTCGTATTGCTGCTTTAAGCCGGTTCATAAGCCGGTTAGGTGAGAAGGCCATACCGCTGTATCAGATGATGAAGAAAACAGACGACTTTGTCTGCAGTGATGCTGCTAATGCTGCATTTGAAGATTTGAAGAGGCAGCTCGCTGAGCCGCCGGTCCTTGCTGCTCCTATTGATAAGGAGCCATTATTGTTATCTCTGGCTACTAACACACATGCTGTCAGTGTGGCCATTGTGGTGGAGCGCAAGAAGGCTGGCAAGGAATATCTGGTTCAACGGCCGGTTTACTACATCAGTGAGGTGCTTATTGAGTCCAAGCAGCGATATCCACATTGGAAGAAGCTCGTTTATGGGGTGTTCATGGCCAGCCGGAAGCTTAAGCAATATTTTCTGGGTCATCCCATCACTGTGGTTAGTTCTGCTCCTTTAGGAGATATCATTGAAAACAGAGAAGCCACAGGACGAGTCGCCAAGTTGGCCATTGAGCTTGGGCCTCATGGTTTAAAGTATGTGCCACGCACTGCTATCAAGTCTCAAGCACTAGTGGATTTCATCAATGGTTGGACAAAGCTATAGATGCCTGAAGAGAAGCCAGACAACACATATTGGACTATTCACTTCGATGGGTCCAGGCAATTGGAGGGCTCGGGGCCTGGAGTTGTTTTAGCTTCCCCTCGAGGTGACAAATTTTGTTATGTGCTAAGGTTGATGTTTCCTTGTACTAACAATGCAGCTGAGTATGAGGCCTTGCTCCATGGTCTTCAAATGGCTAAGGAGATGAACTTAAGCCGGGTGAGGTGCTTTGGCGACTCAGATTTGGTGGCTCAACAAGTCTCAGGCAAATGGGATTCCAAGGATCCCCTCACGGTGGCTTATTGCCGCGAAGTTGATGCTATTGCTGGACACTTCAAGGGTTATCAAGTGGAACACATTTGTCGCAGAAAGAATGAGGCGACTGATGCTTTAAGACGGCTGGGATCTCAGCGTAAGCCGGTGCCACCTAACACTTTCTTGGATATTCTGCATAACCCTTCTCAAGTTGCCTACAGATGAAGAGTTGGTTGTTCCTGACTCGGAAGCACAATTGGTGGCGGCGCTTCACGTCATCCCAGATTGGATAGTGCCATATTTGGCTTACATGACCCGGGGCGACTTGCCTGAGGATGAAACCTTGGCTAGGCAGACAACCCGGCGGTCTAACTCAATGAAAATTGCCAATGGTGAGTTGCATCATCGCAGTGTCACTGGTGCGTTTCAGTGTTGTGTCTCTCCTGAGGAAGGTCAAGAAATTCTTCATGAGATTCATGAAGGAGATTGTGGCCATCATGCCGGTTCAAAGTCCCTTGTGGCCAAAGCTTTTCGTCATGGATTTTATTGGCTGACGGCTCATGCTGATGTAGAGGATCTGGTCAGTAAATGTGATGGTTGTCAGAAATTCTCACGGCGAGCTCACGTGCCGGCTCAAGAATTGCGGATGATTCCAATTACTTGGCCTTTTGCAGTCTGGGGACTTGACATGGTTGGGCCTTTCAAAAGGTCCAAAGATAAAAAGACCCACCTCTTGGTGGCGGTTGACAAATTCACAAAGTGGATTGAGGCAGAGCCAGTTAGTAAGTGTGATGCAGCCACGACGGTTCAATTCATGAAAAAGGTGATCTTTCGTTTTGGCTTTCCACACAGCATTATAACTGACAATGGCACTAATATGTCCAAGTGCGCTATGGAGGAGTTTTGTCAATGTGAGCATATTCGGCTTGACGTTTCATCAGTAGCTCACCCCCAATCCAATGGTCAAGTTGAAAGAGCCAATCAGGAAATCTTGAAAGGCATCAAGCCCTGGCTTATGGTTCCTTTGCAATGGACGTCGGGTTGTTGGGTGGAGGAGTTACCTTCTGTGATATGGAGCATCAATACTACCCCAACAGGTCTACGAGTTACACACCTTTCTTCATGGTTTACGGAGTAGAGGCAGTTCTCCCTAGTGACATCCGTCATGACTCGCCCCGCGTGGCGGCTTATGTTGAAGCTGATAACGAACAAGCGCGTCAAGATGCACTTGACTTGTTAGATGAAAAGCATGAGTTGGCAGCAGCCCACTCGGCGATTTACCAACAGGACCTGCGCTGTTATCACAGCCGCCGGGTTAAGTACAAAACCTTTCAAGAAGGTGATTTGGTGCTCCGGCTCATCCAGGATCAAACTGATGCACACAAGTTATCCCCACCTTGGGAAGGGCCCTTTGTGGTCTGCAAGAACTTTAACAATGGGTCATACTACCTTATCGATGTTCAAGAGCACAAAGACTCACGTAAGTCGGAGGAGGAGACCCGCCGACCGCGGAATATTGCTCATCTTCATCCTTACTACACTTGAGCCACCGGCTCTTATGATGTACATATTTTTGACGATGTATATATTATGACAAGTAATAAAGCAGGACCTCTGTCCTTTTCATCCTTAATGATCATGTGTCTTCATCATCATAAGTCCAAAGACCAATTGGGGGCTGATCGTACTCGAATCTAGCTTAACTCCTTTGGCACGGCTTCCTGATCATATCCAAATCATAGTTGATAAAAAAACAATTGATCATTTGGGGGCTGGATCGTATTCGAATCACAGCTTTAACCCCTCTTGGTCCAGCTCATGATCGTATTCGAATCTTAGCCGTTAAATCTCATGGTCACTTGGGGGCTTCCTGTTCAAACATAGGTTGTATTCAAACCAAAGAGAACATAGCTGTCGGTACCCTCTTGATCGGCACAATGCCAAACCCACTAGGGGGCTTCTTGATTGTATTCGAATCATAGCTTAACCTCTTTTGGGTCCGAATTTGATCGTATTCGAATCAGAGTCGGTAAAAAACTCTCAAGGTCATTTGGGGGCTTCCTGTTTAAACATAGGTCGTATTCAAACCAAAGAGAACATACCTGAAGGTACCCTCTTGATCGGCACAATGCCAAACCCACTAGGGGGCTTCTTGATCGTATTCAAATCATAGTTTAACCCCTTTTGGGTCCGACTTTGATCATATTCGAATCAGAGTCGTTAAAAAACTCTCAAGGTCATTTGGGGGCTTCCTGTTCAAACATAGGTCGTATTCGAACCAAAGATAACATAGCTGTCGGTACCCTCTTGATCGGCGCAACACCAAAACCACTAGGGGGCTTCATGATCGTATTCAAATCCTAGCTTAACCCCTTTTGGTACGGCTTACTGATCGTATTCGAATCAAAAGCCTCGCCTTTTCTCTCAGTTTGGCTTATGTTTTTTGAAAACAATCTTTTGAGTTTGTCTTGAGACTTTTTCAGATCTAAGGCATGTATATGTGGTTTCTATTTAACCCGGCTTGGCTTTGGACGATAAGTCACCAGCATATGAAAATCATCAAACATTTGGAAGTCTTGGCTTCTAAAGATTGGGTTATCACCCTTAGTGTGTAGGTCACATAAACCGACAGTGCAAATTCAATATCACAGGTATGATATTATAGTTATGTTTCAAAGTTATGATTCATAACAGCTTATCCGTTTTTACACATCGGTGGCCATATATAATATATCATGACCCTCCCTGCGGTAAACCGCCAAGGGTTTCTGGTGATCTATTTCTGTGTGCAGGATAGTTCAAGGACTTTCTTATGCATAAGAAAACAGAGGATAAATATAATAAGGGTAAATATGAGACGGCGGCTTAGCAGTGTTGAGCACCAAAATGTGCATGATAGCACGACAAAGCAAAGTCATTTCTACCCTATTACATGACTCCCCGAGTCCAAATGATTAAACTGTTTTTTCAGAAGGCTACAAATATGAGCCGCCCGGCGGATCAGTTCTCTTGTTGGCCTGAAGCTTCTGGATCAACCCTCTCCGCTTTTTTGTCCTGTTCCCTGTCCTGGAAGGTTGATGATGACCAGTCAATGCCATTCAAAGCTTCAAATTCAGTTTCATCATCAATTAGCCTGGACGGGTCAACTTCAGGGGTGAAGGTATGCTTACGGATTGGGGGGATCAGGCTTGTCACTTCATAACACGGCGTCGACATCCTCTGATTTCCCGCGTCATAACCCGGATGGTACTTGGTGAGGTCCGCCTCATCGGCAATCAGGGTGGCCACAAGGCGTATTTCTTTCACACAAGCAGCAAAGTCCTCCTGTTCAAATGAAGTGCCATCCTCCTTAAGGCTTGGATACCCAATGGCGATGTCGGCCGGGTCTAATTTCGGTAGCCATGCTTTGGCCCGGTGTCACGCCCAATATGCGACCCTATCCAAAAGGAACTCGAAGGTCCCACCAAGGATAGACCCGCATATTGAAACGCTTTTGCAAGGTGGATATCATTACATCAACATTACATAATAGATGGGGATACATACAAAAGGCACACAATGTCACACAGATACAACATCATCATACATAAGAGCACCATCCAACTACGGATGAAACACAAACAGAAACTCAAACGACATCCACCCTGCTAGCCCAGGCTGCCGACCTGGAACCTATCCCCTGATCGAAGAAGAAGCAGAAGAAGAACTCCAAAACAAGCAAACTTCGCTCTCGCATCATGATCATCGCATAACCTGTACCTGCAACTGTTGTTGTAGTAATCTGTGAGCCACGAGGACTCAGCAATCCCATTACCATGGGTATCAAGACTAGCAAAGCTTAATGGGAAAAGAAGGGGTAAAGTGGTGAGGTTGCAGCAGCGACTAAGCATGATATGGTGGCTAACATACGCAAATAAGAGCGAGAAGAGAAGCAAAGGAACGGTCGTCAACTAGCAATGATCAAGAGGTGATCCTGAACTCCTACTTACGTCAATCATAACACAAAGACCGTGTTCACTTCCCGGACTCCGCCGAGAAGAGACCATCACGGCTACACACGCGGTTGATGCGTTTTAATTCAGATCTGGTGTCAAGTTATCTACAACCGGACATTAACAAATTCCCATCTGCCACATAACCGCGGGCACGGCTTTCGAAAGTTTATAACCCTGCAGGGGTGTCCCAACTTAGCCCATGATAAGCTCTCACGATCAATGAAGGATATTCCTTCTCCCAGGAAGACCCGATCAGTCTCGGAATCCCGATTTACAAGACATTTCGATAATGGTAAAACAAGACCAGCAAAGCCGCCCGATGCGCCGACAATCCCGATAGGAGCTGCACATATCTCGTTCTTAGGGCAACACCGGATGAGACATCCTATGAGTAAAACCAGACCTCGAGTTTCCCCGAGGGGCCCCCGCAATCTACTGGTTCGGACCAACACTTAGACAAGCATTGGCCCCGGGGGGGGGGGGGGGGGGCTAAAATAAAGATGACCCTTGGGTTAATTACTCCCAAGGGAAAGGTAGGTGGTGGTGAGGCAAATGGTAAAACCAAGGTTGGGCCTTGCTGGAGGAGTTTTATTCAAAGCAAACTGTCAAGGGGGTCCCATAAATCACCCGACCGCATATGGAACGCAAAATCCGGGAACATAACACCGGTATGACGCAAACTAGGGTGGCAAGAGTGGACCAAAACACCAGGCATAAGGCCGAGCCTTCCACCCTTTACCAAATATATAGATGCATTAATAATATAAAATATATTGTGATATCCCAATAATAATCCTGTCCATCATGGAGCAATCTTCAACTTCACCTGCAACTAGCAACGCTATAAGAGGGGCTGAGCAAAAGCGGTAACATAGCCAAACAACGGTTTGCTAGGAAGGGTGAAAAGGTTAGAGGCTGACATGGCAATTTGGGAGGCTTGAGGAACAAGTGATAGGTAACGCAGCATAGCGATAGAACGAGCAACTAGCATAGCAATGATAGTAGTGAGATCCAAGGTAGCGGTCATCTTGCCTGAAATCCCGCAAGGAAGAAGAACGAGTCCATGAAGAAGATGAAGCCACGAAGACGAACCACACGTAGACGAACGAATCCTCACGATCGCAACGAAACGGGAACTATCGAGAAGAAGCACACAACATAGTAAACACACCACACATAGACAAGACATGATGCACAACAAGCATGATGCATGACAAAGCTACATGAAGCTACTCATGGGAAGAGACGATGCAAACAAGAGCAACACATCAAAGCAAGTTTAAATGAGGCCGGAAACAGCATATAACAATTCCGGTAAGTCCTCATATGCAAGTTTCAAAGTTGGTCCAGAACTGAATAAACCTTATGTTCAAGTTTTTAAACAGCAAGTTAAGAGCACCAAGAGGATCTACATGAAATTCTAGTCAAGTTACATATAAAGTTCATTAGATTCGGAGCTACGGCCTAGAAGATATGAGCAAAACAAGTTAAACATGTCATTGGTGCAAAATGCACACAAACATCAAGCAAACACCTCAAAACAAGGATGCGACATGATAATATGAAACTACATGCAAAATCAAGTAAGTTTCATATAGAGCACACTCAAAACGGAGCAACGGTTCAACACATACACTCTATACAAGTTCAAAGGACAAGCTGTCCAAAACAACAACTAGACATCTAGCAAGCATCAAAACAATATGCTACAACATCTTAACATAAGAATAAAAGGCATGAGCATGAAGTACAGGTAAAGCATGACAAAACACGAACACTGAGCTATCTCCGGAAAACACTAGAACATGCTCCAAAACACATGGCAAGATTGCAAATAATAACAGTTTCAGACTTAGCAGGAATAACATCAGGTTGCAATGTTTAGAGCTATCAAACAACATGTTACAGGAACTTATCATAGCAAACAAAGGCATGGCATGAATCTACTAATTACATAGAACAAAAGTCCCTTACTGACCATGAGCCAAAAAGGATCAGAAGATATGATGGCACCCATGTAAACATGGCAAGTTATATGACAGATTCAAACATGGCAAGAACAACAATAAGTAGACATGTTGGTGAGCTTTAACCACTCACCACAGAGGAATACATGGCATGGCAAGACAACCAACAATAAGAAGACATGTTTATGGAGCTAAGCATGGCAAGAACAAGTTCATAGCATGCTTGGATAACTAACAACAATCATGGCAACATTGAACTTAATGTTAACAGGCTGACACCAGCAATATTTAGCAAGTTTGTAGCAAGATAACAACATGTTACAGCAGTCTATAAATGCAACCAGGGGCATGAATGGATAGAGCATGACATGTAAAACAAAACATCCTTAGTGAACATCTCCAGATTATGCATAGAATGACTTGCAGCAGCAGGTTTACATAGCATCACGAAATAACAGAATCTGTCTAGCAAAACAGCAACAGCAAGTACCCTACTTCACGAGCTCGATGCACTCACTACAAGAATCACAAAAATACATGGATGGCACCACTGTGAATATGGCATGACATAGTACAAAACACATGTAGAGCTCATGCTCATAGGATGCACACCTCAAATGCAACAAAAATGACAAATCATCAAGTTATAACAGTTTCAGCAGATTAACATCATATAGCACTCTTGCAACGATGATTCAGGCATCAAGATGGACTCAAATGAACATGATGCAATGGAATGTAATGAATTACTCGTCGAGACGAACAATTTGACATATTACGCACACAAAACGGAGCAGTATACAACAAGTTATGATGCGATGAACAGGGGACCAGAATGTCAAAATAATCGGGGACTTGGTGGAATTTTCAGGGTCAACTTTCGAACCGGATCTGGATCTGAGGTCGGGCACGGAAGACGAGGCGGGGCCAGAGATGGCAGGGGCGGCGAGGCGAAGTCCGGCGAGGAGGCGGCGGGGCACGGGCGCCGGGGAGACGGTCCACGGCGGCGGGGAGCTCGGGGCGGCGCCGGTCGCCGGTGGAGGCGGCGCGCTCCGGCGGAGGCGGACGGGCTCCGCGGCGGAGGAGCTGCGGCGGCCGAGGCGCGGGGCTGGGCGGCGGGGAGCCAGCGTCGAAGGGCAGCGGCGCGGGAAGCGGCCGGGCGGCGCGGGAGGGCCAGCGGGCGCGGGATCCGCGCGGGTGTAGGGCGGCGGCAGGGCGAGGCGGGCGGCTCGGGCCTCAGGGGCCCGCTGCAGGCCGAGGCGGGCCGGCGGCGCGGGGCGGAGGAGCGGCCACGTGGCGGATGCTGGTTGGTCGTGGGCAGAGACGCGGACATGTCCGGCGGGGAAGCGGCCATGTCCGGCGGCGCGAGGGGAGCTGGGCTAGGGTTTCGGGGGGATTAGACCGCGAATTTGGAAGGGGGAGGCACATTTATAGGTAGAGGGAGCTAGGAGGCTCCAAATGAGGAGCGGTTTTCGCCCACACGATCATGATCGAACGACCGAGAGCATGGAGGGGGTTTGGATGGGTTTTGGGCCACTTTGAAGGGGTGTTGGGCCGCAAAGAGAAAGGGGCTTTTACGGTTACCCGGTTAACCGTTGGAGTATCAAACGACCTCCAAATGGCATGAAACTTGACAGTCGGTCTACCGGTGCTATACCAAGGCCGCTTGGCAAACCTCGTTTCATTCCGAGAATGTTTAACACCCACTCACAACAGGAGACAAAAGGGGAATGCCGGAGGACATAGGAGTGTCAGATTGCAAAACGGACAACGGGGAAAATGCTCGGATGCATGAGATGAACACGTATGCAAAATGAAATGCACATGATGACATGATATGAAATGCATATGATGACATGGCAAAGTGCAACACGCAAGCAAATGACATGGCAATGACGGCGAATAACTGGCGAACACCTGGCGCATCGGATCCGGGGCGTTACACCCGGCTTAAGGCAGCCACGGCTCCGGCTCTCGCAGATGATTGCCTTAATTCATTGAACCGCTGGGGCAGCACAAAAAGCTTCTTTAGCACATCAACCAGGAGTGTGGGGGTTTAGTTTGATAGGGCAACTGTGGCTAGGGCATGCTGAGCTCCAGTGTGAAGTTGTTCTACGAGCGTGTAAACCGCCTTCAGCTTCACCAGCATGTCCTGGTTGAGGTTGGTGCTCCTGGGGCTTGCATAGCAATAGCAGATGAGTTAAATGATAGTTCATATGATCACCAGAAAGATTCAACATTTGACACTTGTAGGGCGGCTGACCAAAGATTGCTGAGACCATCTGAGACACATGGTGTTTTAAGCCGGACAATTCAGTGGTCACCTCTTCAAGAGCCGCCTCTGCTTTTTCAGCTCGTTGGGTTAAGGAAATTTTTTCTTCAGCCCAGGCCCTTTTCTCAACTTCAAACTCGGCCTTCAATTTCTCTTGTTCAGACACACTGAATTCAAATTTGGAATTTGCCCTTTGGGTTTCAGTCTCCTGCGACTCCAAGCGGTTCTTCAATTCAGACAACACTGATTGAAGTTGAGCAGTGGTGGTCTGTACAAATACCGGGTCAAAATCATGAATATTAGCAATCAATATTAAGTCCTAAGCCTTTTTCAAGCAACAACACTTGGCACTTGGGGGCTAATGTCTATCAAAAGTTTTGTTTAGGTAGCGGCTTATGAGAATAAGTCCCAAGCACTTTGCAAGCAAGAGTACTTGTCACTTGGGGGCTAATGCATATTGCTGTTAAAAGCTACACAAGTACTGTTTTCTACACAAGCATATGAAGGACCGGCTCATTCATGTTGATTAAACTGGCCCTTGAGGACTACGGATTAAGTCGGATTTTAGGGATTCTACCAAAGGATATTACTGGTGCTCATAAATTCATTTTAAGTCTACAACATATTCATCATAAGCAGTAGACTTGGGGGCTGGCATAGTAAGGACTATTCAATGAAGGGAAGAGTTTATACCTCAAATTTCTGGTGCATTTGTTTCACCATGTCAACCTCAAGATCGTGGCTGCTGTGCACTTGGCTAAGATAACCAGAAAAAACTTCGCCAAGGCTCAGTTGAGTATAGTCAGCAACATCAAATCTGACTTTACGTCATTCAGTGTGCTCGTCCTTGGCAGAACACTTGGCTAGCACAGTAGGTCTCCCCGGCTTAGTATAGTCGGTCTTGGTGATTTCCACATCAACATCTTGTGAGTCGTCTGGCTTAACCCGGCTTGAAGCTTCAGGGTTTACAGAGCTGTCGGTGGCTTGATCGACAGGCGGGTCAGTAATCATCGTTGGCATGTCGTGAACTGGCTCAAGCGGCGGTTCAAGAACAAAGGCCTCAGGCGCGGCAGTCTGGAGCTCCGGCTCATTGATGGTCGACTCTTCGACAGGCTTGTTTTTTCTTCACCCACTTGCTGGGCTTTTCTTTTTCGCTGCACAAGGTCAAACAGGCCAGTACAAGGATAAATGATTGTAATGAGTACATGATAAGTAAATCATCATTACCCCAGAGCGGTCTTAAAAGCCGGCATGCTGGATTGGATTGAGTCGCCGGAAGAATGTGAAGTTTCCTGATAATTTCAATCAGAAGAGTTGAGTGGTTGACGAGTAAGACCCGCCAAAGGATAAAAAGGGTTTAAGTCGAAGGTGACCTTGTTCCGGCGCTTCCTTGGTGTATTCGGTAAGCCAGAGGAGAGTTCCGCATCCTTGCTGGTAAGGGTCTGCCTTCAGCTCTCATGAATCTGTCGCTTCAAAAGAAAGTGAGGATCCTGATAAGCTAAGGGATGTGAAAATCTTAGTTTCCGGGTTACTCTTCAGATTTTTTGTCTTGGCAAGGCTCGGAGTCGGAGGAAATAATATTTACCTCTTCTTCCACCCCTGACTCGTTCCCGTGTCAGCCTGATAATAATCAGTGTCAATAAGGTGATTGAAAAAGGAGCCAAGAGAGTCGAGGGCTACCTCCGATTCAGAGGAGTCCTCCAGTTGAAGCAATTCAGAAGCGCTGGGCTTCTTTCCTCTTTTCTTGGCAGCGGCTCTCCAGGCGGCCTTCTTGGCATTCCTGGCTCTCTTTGCAGCCTCATGATCATACTTTTTCTTCCAAAATTTGTCATCAGCCTGTGAAAATCATCAAAGGTTCGAGTAAAAGACAAAACATCAAGGATGAAGGTAAATTAATTTAGTTTGACGGCTTACCCCTGGAGCCGGGTTAGCTTTGCAGAAAGGGGTTAAGCCCACCTTGCCACAATCTGCTAGGGTCTCATTCAAAAGTGACTTCGTCATATCATTGACAACATCATCAGGTAAATCATCAGGGCTGTGGCACAGTGGATCCGTCTTCTCGCCTGTGTAGGTGCACATTAAACCGGAGCGACGGCTCAACGGGATGATCCGCCATGCGACCCAGCACCAGACCAAGTCAATACCATGTAAGCCGTTCCCTAAAAGAGCCTTGACTTTAGCCATGGTAGGAGCATGCTTCTGGCGATCACCAGCTGACAACTTGTCCAGAAGAGGATGATTGGAGTCGAGGCACAGGGCGCGAAGGCCGGGCAGAGGGTTCTTATCAGCCGGAGAAGTGTCTTGGCAGTAGAACCATGTCTGGTTCCAATCTTTGGGGTGACTTGGTGGATTTACGTAAGGGAAAATGGCGTCTCTGCGTCGTTGGATTGAGACCCCGCTGAGTTCCAAACTAGGTCCATTGGAGTATTCATTCTGGCGGTTCAAATAAAACAACTCTCTGAAAAGCAGCAAACTGGGCTCTTCTTGAAGATACACTTCACAGAACACTTGAAAGTTGCAAATATTAAACACGGAGTTGGGTCCGATGTCTTGAGGACGGAGGTCAAAAAAGTGCAGGACGTTTCTGAAGAACTTTGAACCGGGTGGCGAAAAGCCCCGGTTCATGTGATCAGTGAAAACGATGACTTCCCCCTCTTTGGGCTGAGGCTTTTCTTCTATTGGATCAGGAGCACGGTACGACATCACATCCTTTTTAGGCAGATAACCGGTTTTCACAAAATCGTCAAGTGTACTCTCTGTGATGATGGATTTGAACCAGTTACACAAAGTGACTATTTTGGGCGGCATTGTGAAGAAGGAAGCCTAAAAAGAGAAAAATTGCTGGTTCAAATTTAAGCCGGAGGAAAAATATTACAGCACAAATTCGGAATGGCGGCTTATAAAGGGGCCTAAAGGTATATGACTAATTACATCACGTTATTTAAACCGCCATGAGTAGTCAGGTTATTTAAGCCGCCATGGGTAGTCGGATGTTATCTATTGAGCATTACAATTTAAGCCGGTGGTTTGAGCCGCCATGGCTAGGTGGATCTATCAAAATGCAGTTTTTGGCTAAGTGTCACACAAACAAGTTTCAAAGGCAGCAACTATTATTTTGGATCAATGACTGTTCAGGAAAAGGAAATAAATCTAGACCTAAAAAACCAGTACAGATGAGTTCATAAGCTCTAAAAGGATCTTTTCTTCCAGGAAAGGGGATCTGCTGGTATGAAAGGTGAAGGTAAAACAACTACCGCACTGGTTATACGGCGTTTTCAGATCAAAGAGGTTCACGGTGCAAGCACTAAAGATGAACTATGATGAACTATGAAGAACACAGAGAAGTTCAGAAACCCTAATGCGGATCTGAGGTGCGGGAAAGCAAAAACTTATAGGTGCGGATCTACTGCGGAGGGTGCCGCCGTTCTCTGGTTCAATTCAGGGTGATGCAGCGGCCTGGGGTGAAGACGACGGTGCGCTCTGCGACGGTGGCGGAGCTCGAGCAATAGAGGTCGCGAGAAGAAGAAGACGCTAGAAAGGGGGAGAATGAGGAAAGACCAGCCGTCCTATTTATACGGAAGGACTGATAAGTGGGCGTGAAAAACAAGGAGGCCGAAAACATGGTTATCCAGCTGTTCAGGCGCCTCGATTCTCGGACGAGTATTAAAATAAAGATCCGTTGAGATATGTTGGACAAAGTGTGAATTAATGATAGATGACGTCATGGCGGGTTATCACAGATCCGGAAGATGAAGTCATGGCGGGTTATAAACCCTCGCGCGATGAAGAGCAGAAGATTTTTTTCTAAGTGTTGAAGATTGACATGAACCAGTTCAAATCAATCTTGGGCCTAATGTTGGGGATATAACTATTAGGTATGACCCGCCCAGGAGGGGCCAGGTTATACCTATGGCGATTCATAATATGAATCCCAAGATGATACTTGAAGATGGCGGTTCAGTTAAGGGCCCTAGGCCCAAAGGCGGCTTAAAGCCCGTAGAGATAAACTGCCATATATGTATAACTTGTATCGTAAGGCAGGAATAGATAGTCATCGAGCCGGACACTGTTTATAAGCCGGCCGAGACTCTGTGAGCTGCTGAGCGTCGACCTGTGTATATAATGGGACGACCCGGCGGCGGTTCAGGAGAAGGAAGATCATATCGAAAGCTAGGTCAAGCGAATTCGCTCCCTGGTAATCAAGAAATAAGCAATCCCACCTCAAACTGGATTAAGCCATTACCTTCACCGCAAGGGCCAAACCAGTATAAACTCCAGTGTCCTTTGTCCCGTTTTAACCCCTTTAAGCTTCCTAGTTGCGATGGCTCCACGACTAAGTCCTTTTGCTAGGACATCTGTCGTGACGTTTCCACGACAGATCCCATCTCAGATTTCATGGCCTCAAGCCATTTTGTAGAATCTGGGATCATCATCACTTCCTCATATTTTTTAGGTTCATCGCGGTCTAGTAACATGACTTCCAGAATATGATTACCATACTACTCTGGTGTGGACCGTACTCTGGTTGACCTACAAGGTTCGGTAGTAACTTGATCTAAAGTTTCATGATCATCATCATTTGTTTCCTCACTAATTGGTGTAGGAATAACTGGAACTAATTTTTGTGATGAACTACTTTCCAATTCGGGAGAAGGTACAATTACCTCATCAAGTTCTACTTTCCTCCCACTCACTTCTTTCGAGAGAAACCCCTTCTCTAGAAAGGATCCATTCTTAGCAACGAATATCTTGCCTTCAGATCTGTAATAGAAGGTGTACCCAACAGTTTCCTTTGGGTATCCTATGAGGACACATTTCTCTGATTTGGGCTCGAGCTTATCAAGTTGAAGCTTTTTCACACAAGCATCGCAGCCCCAAACTTTAAGAAACGACAGCTTATGTTTGTTGCCAAGCCACAGTTCATACGGTGTCGTCTCAACGGATTTTGACAGTGCCCTGTTTAACGTGAATGTAGCTATATTTAATGCATAATCCAAAAAGTATAGTGGTAAATCGGTAAGAGACATCATAGATTGCACCATATCTAATAAAGTGCGGTTATGATGTTCGGACACACCATTACGCCATGGTGTTCCAGGTGGCGTGAGCTGTGAAACTATTCCACATTGTTTTAAATGAAGGCCAAACTCGTAAACCAAATACTCACCTCCACGATTAGATCATAGAAACTTTATTTTCTTGTTACAATGATTCTCCATTTCACTCTGAAATTCTCTGAACTTTTCAAATGTTTCAGTCTTGTGTTTCATTAAGTAGATATACCCATATCTGCTCAAATCATCTGTGAAGGTCAGAAAATAATGATACCTGCCATGAGCCCCAACACTCATCGGACCGCATACATCAGTATGTATTATTTTTGATAAGTCATTAGCTCATTCCATTGTTCCGGAGAACAGAGTTTTAGTCATCTTGCCCATAAGGCATGGTTCGCAAGTATCAAATGATTCATAATCAAGTGATTCCAAAAGCCCATCCGCATGAAGTTTCTTCATGCGCTTTACACCAATATGACCTAAACGACAGTGCCACAAGTATGTTAAACTATCATTATCAACTTTGCATCTTTTGGCATCAATATTATGAATATGAGTATCACTACGATCATGATTCAATAAACCATCAACATTGGGTGTATGACCATAGAAGGTTTTATCCATGTAAATAGAATAATAATTACTCTCCATCTTAAATGAATAACAGTATTGCAATAAACATGATTGTCGGTGTCAAAACCGGCGGATCTTGGGTAGGGGGTCCCGAACTGTGCGTCTAGGCGGATGGTAATAGGAGACGAGGGACACGATGTTTTTACCCAGGTTCGGGCCCTCTCGGTGGAGGTAAAACCCTACTCCTGCTTGATTAATATTGATGATATGGGTAGTACAAGAGTAGATCTGCCACGAGATCAAGGAGGCTAAACCCTAGAAGCTAGCCTATGGTATGATTGTTGTTCGTCCTATGGACTAAAACCCTCCGGTTTATATAGACACCAGAGAGGGCTAGGGTTGCACAGAGTCGGTTACAATGGTAGGAGATCTACATATCCGTATCGCCAAGCTTGCCTTCCACGCCAAGGAAAGTCCCATCCGGACACGGGACGAAGTCTTCAATCTTGTATCTTCATAGTCTTGGAGTCCGGCCAAAGATGATAGTTCGGCTATCCGGACACCCCCTAGTCCAGGACTCCCTCAGTACCCCCTGAACCAGGCTTCAATGACGACGAGTCCGGTGCGCATATTGTCTTCGGCATTGCAAGGCGGGTTCCTCCTTTGAATAATTCATAGAAGATTTTGAACACCAGGATAGTGTCCGGCTCTGCAAAATAAATTCCACATACCACCGTAGAGAGAATAATATTTACACAAGTTCAATCTGCCGACGTATTTCGTGGTATGACATCACACCACGGCCAAGCCTTTATTCGAATTGTTTTTATTGTTCCACCTCAGCGTGTTTAGCGAAGCGGTTTCCTTGGCACGTCTTGTCAAAGCAGAGATCATGTCCCCTTATTCCGGGATTCTCATTAATACGGGCGTGGGTAACCCAACCGCGCCCGTTGGCACGCCCCCTTTATCGAAGGCGAGTCCCAAACGGTGACGGGGGGGGGGGGGGCTCTTGGTATTCAACCTCTTTATAACGAGACCAAGGCCTGCTCCTTTCTTTAAATCTCAATCGAATCCGCCCCTCACCTCGAGTTCCAACACCCAAGGCTCCAGATTCAGGCGCTTCGGACCTTCGACAATGTCCGGCTCCGACCTGCGAGGCCGGTGGATGCCTTCTTCCGTCACGGAAGAAGATGTGCTAAAGTTGAGGGACGCCAGGTATCTAACCGGCGAAATTTCGCATAGGCTGCCTGCCCAAGGGCAAGTTATTCCTACTCCCGAGCCTGGTGAGAACGTGGTGTTCGTGTCTCACTTCCGTCGGGGTCTAGGCTTCCCGACGGACCCCTTCCTGAGGGGGCTCATGTTTTATTATGGGCTGGAATTCCACGACTTGGATCCGGAGTCAATCCTCCACATCTCATCGTTCATTGTTGTATGCGAAGCCTTCCTCCGCACTACCCCTCACTTCGGATTGTGGCTCAAGACCTTCAATGTGGAGCCGAAGATGATCGAGGGGCAGCAGGCAAAGTGCGGAGGGGCTATTATAAGCAAGAATGCGGACGCTCCCTGGCCCGAGGGCTCTTTCCAAGAGGAGCTTGGTTTGTGTCAACAGGAGTGGTTCTACATCACCGCTCCCAGGGGCACCAGATGGGTGGCGCCGCCTGCCTTTCGCTCGGGCCCTCCACAATGGCTGGCGTCATGGGTCAACAAAGAGCTTGACTGGGGGCCATCCAAGGACATACCACTGTTGCAGGGCCGTATTCGAGACCTCCAAGAGAGGGAGATCAATCTGGTTGTAGTGGCGCAGGTCATGCTGATTCGGCGCCTTCTACCCTGCAAATGTCGCCCCCTCCACCTGTGGGAATTCAATTCGGAGGGACCGCGAGCTCTCCAACACTTCATGGGTGCGACACCCGTGGAGATGTATAAACTGTTCTTCGGATCACAAGAGATGTGTCCGGACTTGATCGAGGACGCAGGTCTGAGCTGCAATCGCCCGGATACTCAAGTAAGTAGTCCTGTGCTCGGAAATGCTATCCGTACATTTATCATAAACTTGCCCTTTAAAGAGCTGTCCCTTGAACAAGAATGGATAGCAAAAGCAAAACTAATAAGGTGTCCGGCCCCCCTCCCTGAGACCACGTCGGATCCTGTGTTAACCAAGATGCTGGAGGCTGCGCCTTTGGAAGAGGGCGAAGGGGGAACAGGAAAGCTACCGCCTTCTCTAAGGAGGCTCTCAAGAAAGGGGGGATCAAGAATCCCTCCCTCCAGGGGGAGAAGAGGACCGCTTCTGAAGATCCGGAGGCCAAGGCCTCAAAGCGGGGGAAGAAATCTTCACCAAAGGGTCCTGCGCCGGGAGGAGCCCCGGCCGCACTATTTCCCCAAGGAAATCAGCCCCCTAGCAAGCCGTAAGTAGAAAGGGGAGTTTTGTAATAAGGGACATCCCTGTTTTTATTTCTGAAGATAAACGAAGTTATTACCTTGTAGTTTGGATCTCAGCCCTTCTCAGCAGAGCTCATCTTCGGGGGATCTTCGTCCGGAGATGATGGAGAGCGAAACGCCTCCATCTGCCGCACCATCAGGCGGGGCGGACGACCCTGAGGTGTCGTCGCGGAGGGTTTCCCCGAGTCCGGCGGGGCCGGAAGGTTTGGCACCAACTGGTGTACGGTCGGAGGAGTTGAAGGATCTGCTCGGGCGAGCGTCTATCTCAGAAGATCACCGTATGTTAATGGGTACGGTGATTGAAAGGATTTCATCCGCTGAGAGCGGGTTGCATGAAGCCGTCAGAAGTTTACTGACGGGGTTTGAGGTACGCAAAAATGATATACCTTCTGACAGTTTTGCATATAGAATGCGCCCTGTATAGATAGTAACCCCTGAGACTCGGTACGTTGTCAAAAGCGACAGCGTGCCGAGGATCATAATCTCAATTGTAAGATGTCGCCCTTCCTATATAGGTGGCGGAGCGTTCGGTGGCCAGCCAGACTGATAGATTTGCCGAACTGAAGCGGCAACTTGACGTTGCGGATGCGGACATCACGCTGGTCAATAAGCGACTTGACGAGTCACAAGGTATGTGGCTTCTCCGCGGACACCTGGTAAGGGAGCTTGACGCCCATGCCTTACAACATGTATGCTTAATGCAGATGGTGCCGCTGCTATGGAGGACCTTCGGGCAGAGCTCGCCCAAGCCAAGGAGCAAGCCAGAGAAAGTAATGCGGCTGCCTTGAAGGCGGCCGAAGAGCTAAAAGCCGAACAGGCTGCTCACTGCCGAAGCAGGGAAGAAATGGCCGAAATGGCCGTGAAGCTGAAGGATGCTACCGACCGCTGTGAGTTTCTTGAAAGAGAACGCTGAGCGGAGCAAGAGGACGTGAAGAAGGCCACCGCCGAAGCCAAGGATGCCCGCTCCGCAATGAGAGCTATAAAGGAGGAGCTACGTCAAGCCGGGGATATTGCGGCTGGAAAGCCCTTTCTGCTGCGGAGGAAGTTCACGGATCCGAAGTATGCTCAGTTGGGCCAGCTGTGGGGTGCGGAGGATGCTTATCTGAATTTGGCGGCGAGTGCCGCAGACGCGGTCGCACACTTCCAAGGCCAAAAGGATCACGGAATGGAAGAGCTTTTTTGGTCGCAGTTCCGTAGTCCAGAGCGTCCACTTCCATTAACCGATCGGTTAGCCGAATGGGCTGAGCTGAATAGGTTGTTCGGACTTGCCATGAAGGACGTCGTGACTCATTTGTGGCCAAAAAGGCCCGAGCCGAAGAGTTATTTTGGCTTGGTGCAGCAGTTCCTTGATGCGGTGCGGCATATCGATGCAATGAAATGGTCGGCATGCATAGAGGGTGCACGGATGGCTCTCGCCCGTGTCAAAACATACTGGGCAGAGATGAAGGCCACCGACGTTGCATCCCAAGATTCGGACAGAAGCCGATTACCTGCCGAGCACTATTTTGAGGAAGTCCTGTAGGGTGCTCGTTTAATAGAGACACAGTGCTCGAAAAATGTTATGTTCAAATGACATGTATGATTTGTGAAACCATGTTTGAAATATAATATAAGGGCTTTTTATACTTGTGCGTTCAAGTATTGAAATACCTCCTGTGCGGCCGTTAATGTATATGTGTATATTACCTGAAAGATGGCAGTCTTCGGCTTCATCCCCCACGCACATAGTGCGGGGGTGTTTGCAAAAAAAAGCGCATTTTCACACTTAATCCAACGTCTTGGTCCTGTGAAGGAGGTGATAGCGTAGCAAACTAGGCAACCGGACTATAATTCTTTATCACTTTCACTTAGCCATAGGAGTTCGATGGTGGGGCTACTATATAGCCCCTAGGGGCACCGCGCTCTCCGAATTTCGGGGCGCGTATGTGCCTGACCAGGAAATGGTCCTTTGTTAAAGTGCAGGAATTCTAAACATTCCGGTGGTCGATCGAGTGGTTGACCAGTCTCTCGCTATATCATGACAGTCAGTTTTCGGCTTTCTCTACTGAGGTGCTCACCTGGACGAACCGGGGCACAATCACAGTAGTTCTCCTAGTGCCGCGTTAGCCGATAGAGCGGAACGTAAGGCAGCAAAACACAGGAGCCGGGCAAACCCAACATTTGACCAAAGACATGATTCGGAGCTGATGCATATAAGGCCTAACTCGAGACGCCGAACACTCCCTAAGGTATTCATCTTTGTGAAAACGGGCAGAACAATGCTCTAAGCCCCAAATGTCCAGGTACGCGCAAAAAATTCTGAAGCGGCCGATGCCAAAACGCCAGCCTCCTCCGCAGTTATAGTGAGAAACCGGGGGATGTGTATCAACAAGAGACAGTAAGAAAGGTTTATGCAGGGTCTTAATCTGAAAAGAATCCTTGCAACGGGTCCCTACTGCACGTCTGCGCCTGTGTCTCCGTTGTGCCGTATCCTGGACGGGTGTAGCACGGTGTTCATCTGTAAAAGAGAAGAACTTAGTTGGAAAAAAGGATCGTGCGAAAAATGTATAAACAGAGTATAATTCAAAAAATGAATAAAATTGAGCTTCATTGTCTCTTATTGTACATGCGTGCAGCCCCTTGTAAGGGGGTACGTGGCTAGTAAGCCCCTTGTTTATTTATGCCGGACTCGCCTAACCGTGTCCGGGATCTGAATGAACTGTTTAGGTGCTTTGATCAGCAAAGCCAGATTAATGTGTGGCTGTCAAGGCAGTCCCACTTTCTTCCGTATTCAAGGAACACTCGAGGTTTCCCTTTAATGAGATGATGCCGCGTGGACCGGGCATTTTAAGTGTAAGAGATGCATAATGCGGTATTGCGTTAAAGCGGGCGAAAGCTTCGCGTCCCAATAGTGCTTGATAGCTACTTTTAAATGGGGCGATGTGGAAGACTAACTTTTCACGACGGAAGTTGTCGGATGAGCCGAACACAACTTCTAGTGGTAGAGAGCCCGTACAATGGGCATCTGGGCCTGGCATCACTCCTCTAAAGGAAGTGTTGCTATGGCGTATTTTGGTTAGGTCTACCCCCATTCTATGGATTGTATCCTGATATAGCAGGTTTAGATCACTGCCGCCGTCCATTAGGACTTGTGTAAATTGTAGTCCGTCGATTATAGGATCTAATATCAGAGCTGTCCATCCTGCGTTCCGGATACTTCCGGAGTAATCTTGATGGTCGAAAGTGATTGGTTTTGACATCCAGTGTCGGGACTCCATTGGGGTGGATCGTGCGGCGCGTACTTTAATGGGCGCCGCTCTATTTTTGCCTGTTGTCACTTGAAGTGAGTTTACTGTTTTGACCTCTTGTGTGAAATTCCTTTGTTTTTCGGTGCTCTGCTTGTGGGGTTCATCATCGTCCTCACTTGGTGTGTCGAGCCCCTTGTGTTCGGCATTAAGTCGGCCGGACTGTTTGAAGACCCAACAATCTCTGTGGGTGTGGTTTGCAGGCTTCCCGGAGGTACTGTGGATTTGGCATATCTTGTCCAAGATTTTGTTTAGGTTGGATAGCTCGTCGCTGTTGTCCTTGAGAGGCAGTGTTCTGTTGTTCTGCCGAGAGCTTTTGAACCCGGCGTTGACTGCCGTGCTCTTTGGGCCATTTCCCTTAATCCGGCACTGGTCCTGGCTGCGTCGTGGTTTCCCATTTCCATCCCTGACCTCGGACGTACTTGGGTCGCTGGTGCTGCATCTTGCCAGCCAGCTATCCTCTCCCGCGCAAAAGCGGGTCATGAGGCTTCTTAGTGCGGCCATTGTTATTTGATTGTGGGGGCTCTACGGCCTCCTCGTCAAATTCGGGCAGTAGTTTGCACTTCGGGTAGCTTTTTGCTTGGCGACTATCGCCGTATTTGTCTGCGGTCTTGAGTACTTTGCTCCATCTCATTTTGAGTATGTCTTCCGCTGTTTTGAGCTTCCGCTTCTGCTTCTTCAGACTTCATGCAGTGGCGACGAGCCTTTTGTGGAGGTTCTTCTGCTCCAACAATGTGTCCGGCGTGAGATCGTCTGGACTGTTGTTTTCGCCGGGGACGGATTGCTTATCCAATTCATCCTGTTCGGATGGTTGCTCGGGGGCATGTTCGTCGTCCACCGGTTTGCCCTGCTCTATGGCTGGGTCTGTATGGGTGCTGCCATTGTCGAGGCGGGACTTTGAGCGGCGCTTACATCGCCGTTTTGACTGTTTTTCGAAGGAATTATCCTTCGCAGCGTCCCGTTGTTCCTCGTTATCGCTTCCTTTAGGTGTACCCACCATATATACATCGTGAGTTGAGGTGGCCTTCCAGTGCCCTGTAGGCACTGGTTCTTGGTTGTCTCCGGCATCGTCTTTCATACCATCGATGTCTTCGGAGTCGAATTCTAGCATATCGGTTAAGTCATCGACAGTGGCTACAAAGTGGGTGGTGGGTGGGTGTTGAATTTCTTCGTCGTCCGCATCCCAACCTACCTGACCATAGTCCGGCCAGGGCTCTCCTGATAGAGAGAGAGAGAGAGACTTCAGTGAATTCAGGATGTCGCCAAAAGGCGAGTGCTGAAAGATGTCCGCGGTGGTGAACTCCATGATCGGCGCCCAATCGGGTTTGATTGGCAGGGGCGCGGAAGGTTCGGGGTCCGGAGAGGAGTCCGTTACCTTGGAGTCACGAGCTTCACAAGGGACAGGGTTGGTATTTGGCTCTATCGCCGTAGAGGTAGCAGCCCCCAAGGCGGTGTCCATCCACCCATCCTCGATCGACGCAGTCGGCTCCGAGCTAAGGGTCGGAGCGGACTCTTGTGTGGCCTCCAGGGCACTGTCCGGCAGCAGAGCTAAATCATGCCCATCGTGACAGTGCGGTGCGCTCGGCTGTGCTCGAATCCGTCGAAGATCAAGTCTCCGCGGATGTTGGTCGTATAGTTCAAACTTCCAAATCTGACCTGATGGCCAGGGGCGTAGCTTTCGATCTGCTCCAGATGGCCAAGTGAATTGGCCCGCAGTGCAAAGCCTCCGAATACGAAGATCTGTCCAGGGAGAAAAGTCTCACCCTAGACCGCGTTGTTGTTGACGATCGAAGGAGCCATCGGGCCTATAGGTGACGACACAGAGGAACTCTCAATGAAAGCACCAATGTCAGTGTCAAAACCGGCGGATCTCGGGTAAGGGGTCCCAAACTGTGCGTCTAGGTGGATGGTAACAGGAGACGAGGGACACAATGTTTTTACCCAGGTTCGGGCCCTCTCGGTGGAGGTAAAACCCTACTCCTGCTTGATTAATATTGATGATATGGGTAGTACAAGAGTAGATCTACCACGAGATCAAGGAGGCTAAACCCTAGAAGCTAGCCTATGGTATGATTGTTGTTCGTCCTACGGACTAAAACCCTCCGGTTTATATAGACACCGGAGAGGGCTAGGGTTGCACAGAGTCGGTTACAATGGTAGGAGATCTACATATCCGTATCGCCAAGCTTGCCTTCCACGCCAAGGAAAGTCCCATCCGGACACGGGACGAAGTCTTCAATCTTGTATCTTCATAGTCTTGGAGTCCGGCCAAAGATGATAGTTCGGCTATCCGGACACCCCCTAGTCCAGGACTCCCTCAATGATCTAATCATATTCATGCTTTAACGTGAACACCAAATAACATTTATTTAGGTTCAACTCTAATCCCGAAAGTATAGGGGTTGTGCGATGATGATCATATCAATCTTGGAACCTCTTCCAACATACATCGTCACTTCACCCTCAACTAGTCTCTATTTATTCTGCAACTCCCGTTTCGGGTTACTAATCTTAGCAACCGAATAAGTATCAAATACCCAGGGGTTATTACGAGCACTAGTAAGGTACACATCGATAACATGTATATCAAATATACCTTTGTTCACTTTGCCATCCTTCTTATCCGCCAAATATTTGGGGTAGTTCTGCTTCCAGTGACCATTTCCTTTGGAGTAGAAACACTCAGTTTCAGGCTTAGGTCTAGATTTGGGCTTTTTCACAGGAGTGACAACTTGGTTTCCATTATTCTTGAAGTTCCCTTTCTTTCCCTTTGCCCTTTTCTTGAAACTAGTGGTCTTGTCTAATCATCAACACTTGATGGTTTTTCTTGATTTCTACCTTTGTCGATTTCAGCATCACGAAGAGCTTGGGAATCACTTTCATCATCCCTTGCATATTATAGTTCATCACGAAGTTCCAGTAACTTGGTGATGGTGACTAGAGAACTATGTCAATCACTATCTTATCTGGAAGATTAACTCCCACTTGATTCAAGCGATTGTAGTACCCAAACATTCTGAGCACATCCTCACTAGCTGAGCTATTCTCCTCCATCTTTTAGGAGAAGAACTTGTCAGAGGTCTCATAACTCCCGACATGGGCATGATTCTGAAATACCAATTTCATCTCTTGGAACATCTCATATGCTCTGTGGCATTCAAAACGTTTTTGAAGTCCCGGTTCTAAGCCGTAAAGCATGGTGCACTAAACTATCAAGTAGTCATCATATTGAGCTAGCCAAACGTTCATAACGTCTGCATCTGCTCCTACAATAGGTCTGTCACCTAGCGGTGCATCAAGGACATATTCTTCTGTGCAACAATGAGGACAAACCTCAAATCACAGACCCATTCCACATCATTGCTACTATCATCTTTCAACTTAGTTTTCTCTAGGAATGCATTAAAACAAGGGAACGGTAGCACGGGCCATTGATCTACAACAACATAGACATGCAAAAACTATCAGGACTAAGTTCATGATAAATTAAAGTCCAATTAATCATATTACTTAAGAACTCCCACTTAGATAGACATCCCTCTAATCATCTAAGTGATCACGTGATCCATATCAACTAAACCATGTTCGATCATCACATGAGATGGAGTAGTTTTCAATGGTGAACATCTCTATGTTGATCATATCTACTATATGATTCACGTTCGACCTTTCGGTCTCAGTGTTCCGAGGCCATATTTGCGCATGTTAGGCTCGTCAAGTTTAACCGGAGTATTCTACACGTGCAAAAATGGCTTGCACCCGTTGTATGTGAACATAGATCTTATCACACCCGATCATCACGTGGTGTCTCGGCACGACAAACTGTAGCAATGGTGCATACTCAGGAGAACACTTATACCTTGAAATTTAGTGAGAGATCATCTTATAATGCTACCGCCGTCATAAGCAAAATAAGATGCATAGAAGATAAACATCACATGCAATTGGCCATCATCATCTTGTGCCTTTGATCTCCATCTCCAAAGCACCGTCATGATGTCCATCGTCACCGGCTTGACACCTTGATCTCCATAGTAGCATCATTGTCGTCTCGTCAATTATTGCTACTACGACTATCACTACTGCTTAGTGATAAAGTAAAGCAATTACATGGCGATTGCATTTCATACAATAAAGTGACAACCATATGGCTCCTGCCAGTTGCCGATAACTCTGTTACAAAACATGATCATCTCATACAAAAATTTATATCTCATCATGTCTTGACCATAACACATCACAACAAGCCCTGCAAAAACAAGTTAGACGTCCTCTACTTTGTTGTTGCAAGTTTTACGTGGCTGCTACGGGCTTCTAGCAAGAATCGTTCTTACTTACGCATCAAAACCACAACGATTTTTTGTCAAGTGTGCTATTTTAACCTTCAACAAAGACCGGACGTAGTCAAACTCGATTCAACCACCTATGTGCAAAGCAAGTTGGTAGAACCAGTCTGATGAACGCGGTCATGTAATGTCGGTCCGGGCCGCTTCATCCAACAATACTATCGAATCAAAGTAAGACGTTGGTGATAAGCAATATGACTATTATCGCCCACAACTCTTTGTGTTCTACTCGTGCATATATCATCTACGCATAGACCTGGCTCGAATGCCACTATTGGGGAACGTAGTAATTCAAAAAAAATCCTATGATCATGCAAGATCTATCTAGGAGATGCATAGCAACGAGACGGGAGAGTGTGTCCACGTACCCTCGTAGACCAAAACTGGAAGCGTTTAGTAACGCGATTGATGTAGTCGAACATCTTCATGATCCAACCGATCCAAGTACCAAACGTATGACACCTCCGTGTCCAGCACACGTTTAGCACGATGACATCCCTCATGCTCTTGATCCAGTTGAGGATGAGGGAGAGTTTCATCAGCACGACGGCGTGTCGATGGTGATGATGAAGTTACTAGCTCATGGCTTCACCTAAGCACTACGACGATATGACCAAGGTGTTAAACTGTGGAGGGGGCACCGCACACGGCGAAGAGATTGTCTGTTGTCCTTTGGGGTGCCCCCTAGCCATGTATATAAAGGAGGGAGAGGAGGAGGCCGGCGGCCAGGAGGGGCACGCCATAGCGGGAGTCCAACTAGGATTCCCAATCCTAGTTGGAGTCCCCTTCCTTTTCCAAGAGGGGGAGAGAGGGAAGAGGAGGAGAGGGAGAAGGAAAGTGGGGGGCGCCGCCCCCTCCCTAGTCTAATTCGGACTTGCCATGGGGGGGCCACCCTTGCGGCCCTCATCTCATTTCCACTAAAGCCCATGAAGGCCCACTACTTCCCTTCGGGGGGGGGGGGGGGGGGTGGTTCCGGTAACCTCCCGGGACTCCGAAAAATACCTGAATCACTCCAGAACCATTCTGGTGTCGGAATATAACCTTCCAATAGATCAATCTTTATGTCTCGACCATTTTGAGACTCCTTTTCATGTCCGTGATCTCATCCAGGACTCCAAACAAACTTCGGTCATCAAATCACATAACTCATAATACAAATCGTCATCGAACGTTAAGCGTGCGGACCTACGGGTTCGAGAACTATGTAGACATGACCGAGACGTATCTCCGGTCAATAGCCAATAGCGGAACCTAGATGCTCATATTGGTTCCTACATATTCTATGAAGTTCTTTATCGGTCAAACCGAATAACAATACATCATTCCCTTTGTCATCGGTATGTTACTTCCCTGAGATTCGATCGTCGGTATCATCATACCTAGTTCAATCTCGTTACTGGAAAGTCTCTTTACTTGTTCCGTAATGCTTCATCCCGCGAGTAACGCATTAGTCACATTGCTTGCAAGGCTTATAGTGATGAACATTACCGAGAGGGCCCAGAGATACCACTCTGATACATGGAGTGACAAATCCTAATCTTGATCTATGCCAACCCAACAAACACCTTCAGAGACACCTGTAGAGCATCTTTATAATCACCCAGTTACATTGTGATGTAGATAGCACACAAGGTGTTCCTCCGGTATTCGGGAGTTGCATAATCTCATAGTCAGAGGAACGTGTATAAGTCATGAAGAAAGCAATAGCAATAAAACTGTAACGATCATAATGCTAAGCTAACGGATGGGTCTTGTCCATCACATCATTCTCTAATGATGTGATCCTGTTCATCAAATGACAACACATGTCTATGGTTAGGAAACATAACCATCTTTGATTAATGAGCTAGTCAAGTAGAGGCATACTAGGGACAATTTGTTTTCTCTATGTATTCACACATGTATCAAGTGTCTGGTTAATACAATTCTAGCATGAATAATAAACATTTACCATGATATAAGGAAATATAAATAACAAATTTATTATTGCCTCTAGGGCATATTTCCTTCAAGAACAACACCTAAGCACCGATCCACCCACATATCAAATTATCGAAGTAGCGAACACAAATCGAACCAACATGATGAAAGTGACTAGATGAAATTCCCGTGTACCCTCAAGAAAGCTTTGCTTACTATAAGAGACCATTTTGGCCTGTCCTTTGCCTCAAAAGGATTGGGATATTTTGCTGCACTTTTGCTACCATTATCATTACTTGCTCGTTATAAAATATCTTGCTATCAAACTACTTTGTTACTTTCAATTTCAGCACTTGCAGACATTACCTTGCTGAAAACCACTTGTCCTTTCCTTCTGCTCCTCGTTGGGTTCGACACTCTTACTTATCTAAAAGAGCTACAAATGATCCCCTATACTTGTGGGTCATCACAAGTACATCGTGGTTTCTCCGTAAATTGTCATGGGTCTATGAGTTTCTTACCGATCATTCCTTGATTGATAACCTTGGATGTACATTATATTTTAAGTACACGACATTATATACCTATGCTTAATTTTGAAGGGTTGTGGCATATGATGGGCTATGAGACCAAGCTACGCCTCCCCGAGTAAGCATATCAAAGCTTGTTAGGACATTGAGGCAAGTTCTCTACCCGGTGAAAATGCTAAAAGGCGATTCATGTGTCTAGAGTATTTCTGAATTGCATACGCTTCCAATCTGTTAATTTAATTTTACTGATTAGCGTACAACCTTCCAGATCATTTCTGTTGCCAAAGCTCATCGACACGTCTCAAGACGATGTTGATGTTGTTATTTGTACCAGTGACAATGACGGTGAGGACATAACCCACATCAAACAACCTACATGCCCTACATATGTCTCGCAACAACCAGGAGCCTAGCACCCTAGCCTCTCCTTCCGGCTTTTGCCCTAAAGGACCTAAAATATTTGGCAAGAAACCAAAATTGGATCACTATCTCCACTACATCATTTGTGGTGACAAGGTGAAGCTCTATCAACACCACGTTGACAAGCTAGAGCACCTCATACATGCTAAAGAACGCACCATACCATAGTACATGTGCCTCTTGAATAAGACATTTGCAAGACAGGACGAGTGGATGGTGACTATCTCCGCATCTTATCTTTCCATTGGACACAAAATAACATCCTACTAAACTTCATAATCATATCTTTCTCCAATCTGCAATAGTTCTCCATTAGTTTCACCAATGAGCACCTCCAAGAGTGCATTGGACCAGATCTGGATGACCTGTCATCAAGTTGAGAAGCAGGAGCATTCACAACATCGCTCACATTATCACAACAACTGATGGCAGGCGATGATTGCCATAAACTGGACACATTTTTCACGATGTTAACAGGACGGCAAACCATCTTATGTTTACAAGGTTTAATCATCACATGATGATTATTACGGTCAAATCTCCACACCTTTACAAACTAGTGCACTACTCTCTAATGATGGATAAATCTCCCCGCCTCCTTGTATAGCTTGTCTATCAAAGGACATGCATCTAGATACATCTGTGTCAATTCACGTCGTCATACTATACTTTTGGACCAACAAAGCCTAACCCAAAGAATAAAAAGACAGTGGAACGGGCGCATCCCATCTGGCACCGCCCCAAATATTATTAGAAGAAAAGGGTCTGGAAGGGTCACATGTCAATCTGGCACCACACAACAAACAATCAGGCATCATACCAATGGATTTGAACTTCACTCTTGGTAAAGCCCTGTATGCAAATTTTTTTGAGTTACTTGTAGAACAAATCAACAAGTCCCTTTTAGTTGGCAAGCGACGAGCTGGGAGGTCAAGCAGTTTCCCCTACATCCGCAAAGGGCTGTGATGGATTTGCTCTCAGCGCCGCCTCCATCCTTGCACCATCTTTGTCACATGCAACAGCCAACTCATCTCGGTACGACGAGAGTGACTCTTTAAGGATATTGAGGCTGAGGATGACGAGGCACAGAAGTAACATGATTACGATGCAAAAAAGGCACAAGTCGGCGGCTCCCATGGGTTTGCGTTGGCTGCCAACAACGAGGAGGCCGGCGGCTTCCGCGCGGGGGGTCATTGACATTGATCAGTGTTTTGTTTTTTCTTTGGTTTTTAGATTTTATTATGACCAGTGTCCTATTTTTTCTTTGGTAATTGCCTTGAATGACTGAAGCTTGATGGATGTCCACGAACGTAGCCGTTTGCTGATCCACTTTGGAGATGCCCTAATTTCATTGTATTTGAGTGTCATTTATTTAGCTCTTTCAAAATTTGTATTGCAACTTCTTGTAACATGCCATGCTCAAGTGTTACCAAGATTGCAAAAAAGAAGCTGAAACAGGCGGTTGCCAACCAGGCACCGCCCTAGCTTCCTTTCTGGAGGTGCCACAAGGTGGCGCTCCAACCCCTAGTCTAGTACAATCTTAGGCAAATCCGGGGCCTCTAGACGTACACAAACGCGTTTGGATGTGTCCTCCTTTGTTTTTTTAACATAGTATAGATGCAAGCGCTCATATACATGCGCATACATCATGCATCTCCATTGTATCCACTTTTCCAAACTCTTTTGTCCTTGTTTTGGACTCTAATTTGCATGATTTGAATGGAACTAACCTGGACTGACGTTGTTTTCTGCAGAATTACCATTGTGTTATTTTTGTGCAGAAATAAAAGTTCTCGGTTTGACCTGAAAGTTTACCGAGAATACTTTTGGAATATATAAAAAATATTGGCTAAAGAATCAACCAAAGGGAGGCCACCCAGAGGCCACAAGCCCTGGGGGCGCGCCCTGCAGGCTTGTGGCCCCCTTGGAGCTCCTCCGACCCTAATTCCAACTCTATAAGTACCTATTCAAGGAGAAAACAATCAGAGAGAAAGATTCATCGTGTTTTACGATACGAACCCGCTGCCACCTCTTGTTCTTCATCGGGAGGGCTGATCTGGAGTCTGTTCAGGGCTCCGAAGAGGGGGATCCGTCGCCATCATCATCACCAACCGTCCTCCATCACCAATTTCATGATGCTCACCACCGTGCATGTGTAATGGAAATGCTTATTTGGACAATGCATATTGGAACATAATTGATCTATCTCTTCATTTCGTTTTGCTTTGCCCTTCTTTTGCAAGTATTTGTATTTCAAGATCATGTGCTAGCTTGTCCGTAATGACATTTATCTTTTGTTTTTGTTCAAGGAACATTTAGATTATGTCAAGAAGGTCGATAAACATGCAGGAACGGATTTGCACCGATGCCATTCCTCACAAGAAGTTCTAACTAGTATTCACCAGGTATCTTAAGTTTTCAATGTAAAAACATCAGAATATCTTTTCAAGTTGTGGTTCCTACTTGGTTTAGTTGAGTCAGAACGTAGTTCCCATGCTTTCTTATGTGTTTGTGTACTTCATCTTTGTCGTAACATAACTAGGGGAAGCACGATTCATAAATGATATTCCCCTTACCTGAGAAGAATGTGTTTCTTTTTTGGTTTTCTTATATGCTCTCTGGTCATTACATTTGTGTATTTCCGTTATTATTAGCAAAATGGAATTCAGATTATATTTGTTTGCATCACAACCAATGTCTGTAATGAATGCTTGCAATGGAGACGTCATTAAGAATGATGTTGAAGTTTACCTTTGATCCTAAATCAGTGGATGTAGATCCTTCAATTTTTTTAAATCCGAGAGATACGAGAGGTACATCTCACATTCTGTTGTTTACATATTTTTGCTGAAAAGAATTCTCAATTCACCATGTGTTCGTGTTTTTGCCTCTCGTGTATTCTAACAAGTAAAACAAGTTGATGAGATATTAAAGATATAGGTAAGTCAAATGGCAAAAGGAGGTACGTAATATTAATCAATTTTGTGTATGATGGTGTCTGGAACTCTCATCTTTATTCAAACAAATACCTGACTTCTGTGAATTCTATTTGTGTGTGGCACTACTGTATTTAAATCTAAATCTTTAGAGGATGCAAGTACATCGTGTTTTCTCTGTAAATTGTGATGGGTCTATGAGTTTCTTAGCGATCTTTCCTTGATTGATAATCTTGGATGTACATTATATTTTGAAGTACACGACATTATATACCTATGGTTAATTTTGAAGAGTTGTGGCATATGATGGGCTATGAGACCAAGCTACACCTCCCCCGGGTAAGCATATCAAAGCTTGTCTAGGACATTGAGGCAAGTTCCCTACCCGGTGAAATGCTAAAAGATGACTCATGTGCCTAGAGTATTTCTGAATCGCATACGCTTCCAATCTATTAATTTAATTTTACTGATTAGTGTTGGTGTACTAAAGTAGGGGTACCTTAGTACCCCGAACTTGTGCACGGGCAGTCGCAGCACCCCGCGGCAAGGATTGCCGGGCGTCCGCCAAGACCCTCCGTCATTCACACTTACTGCCATTCAAGAACAAAGTGTCAACCAAATAGACAAGACCCCGGCAAAAGGAGCTTGCCGGGAAGGACAGAGACCCCGGCAAGAGGAGCTTGCCGGGAAGGCCAACCAAGGCGCCTCTAGAAGACTTGCCGCAACGCCCCGTGCGTCCCGACAAGGCTCGGCGACCGGCAAGCTTGCCGGCGCAACAAGATAAGGGCCGCGGCAAGGCGCTTGCCGCGGCAAGGCTGCCACCATGCACTCAGGCTCCAGCGCATCCAACGACGTGTCACCCCAGGGCCGTCCCAGGAGCACGTGGCGAGGCGCTGCGCAGCCATGCGGAGCGAGGTGGCAAGTGGAGCTGACAAGGAGGCCATCGTGGCGATCGGTGGCGCACCTAACGGTCGTTTCTTTGCACTGTTGGGGCGACCGGACGGGCATTAAATGCCCTTGTCCCCTGCCGTCAGAGTTAGGTAGGGGACACTGTTGGTCACTGTTGTACCAACCTGCGTTTTTACCTTTCTACCCCCCTTCCTACACTGCCACCTGTCGGTGACCCCCTTAGACTATAAAAGGGAGGCCCATGCGCACGTAGAAGGGGTTCGGCGGTTCGGAACTTTTCCACACTGGGGTTCCGCAGTTCGTAGATCCAACACCACCATACGCTCGCGCTCTCGAGCAAGAACAAATAGAAACACAAAGCAGCAGTAGGGGTTTTATCTCTCCGGAGAGCTCCGAAGCTGGGTAAAAATCGCCCGTCTCCCCCGCGCGCTCGACCTCGATCTGCTCTGTGCACGCCCTCCGCTCCCTTGCCGGACTAGAAGGGGCCCCCTGCCCCATAGGTGCTCGTGGCCACAGAGAGACGCCCCGACATCTTTGGCGCGCCAGGTAGGGGGCGTCGAGGTCGTGAGCATCTGATCCGGTCTCCGCGCGCGCTACATCAACGCCTTCATCAACATGCCACCGAAGAAGAAGCCTTCGGAGGTGGCCGCTCCGTCTACATCGGTTTTACCACCACTGCAGGAGCAAACGGGCGGTGGGGTGGACGCCAGCGGAGAAGCGGGCGCCGACGGTGGGACTCACGTCGTCACCAGATCCAAAACCAAGGCCCCGCAAGCGTCGGCGACCGTGCAGACACCACACCCTTCCCAGGAGGTGCAAGGTCGACAACGCCCCGGTGCTCCTAGCACCGTGCTCGCGTTGGAGCAAGGCCACACTGGTGGGTCGCGGGACGTTCGAGGCCAGCATGCACGCCAGCACGCTGGCGCGAGTGCGGTACGGTCGCCCGGACGGGGTGTTGCTCCTCCCAATCCAGTTGGGAGTCCGAGCACATCCCGCTCCTCGCGCCGCTCATCGCCACCACCACCCAATACTGCAGAGGAAGCGCTGGCCCGAGCCCAGCTACTTCTAGATTACCCTCCGGCGCCACACAAGATTGACGACTGGAGGATGACCATTTACAGCCTCATCGGCTTCGCCAACGGCGACAAGCCCCGGCAACCGAGCGCATCGAAGCCCCGGTAAGGCGCCCAAGCGCAAGCCGACGCCGACAAGACCGATGGGGGTGCCACCTCCGTGCATTCCCAGCCCCGAAGGCCGAGGTCGCCGGCTCGTCGGGCCAACTTTGACGCTGACTCCACCGCGTCGTCGGACCCGCGAACCCGCCGCGATCAACGCCACGTTCTCCAAGAACGACGGCACGAAGACGCTCGCACTCGCATCGAGCGCAGAAGAGAAGCGCGGCGTCAATCTGACCAGCGCGCTGGGCCCACTGTCGATATGCATGCGCCAGGGGAACCAGGCAACTTGCCGTATGCGGCGGGTTGCCCTGCATTCACCCGTGAGCTGCGGCAAGTCCAGTGGCCTAGTACCAAGAACTTCAAGCCCGACGTGCCCGAGAAGTATGATGGCAGGATACATCCGTCGGAGTTCCTCAGCATCTACACCATCGCGGTGCAGGCTGCCGGAGGGCGCGACGAGAAGATCCTCGCCAACTACTTCCCACTGGTGCTCAAGCCCAACGTCAGATCTTGGCTCATGCACTTGCCGGACGGCTCCATCTCTTCATGGGCGGACCTGTGTCATCAGTTTGTCGGCGCCTTCATAGGCGGCCACAAACCCCATGGCCAGGAGAGCGATCTGCATCTGCTCGTCCAGAAGGAGGGAGAGCCCCTACGCAAGTACATACAGAGATTCAGCCAGGTGCAGCGCAACATCCCAGACGTCCACCCTACCGCGGTTATCAGCGCGTTCCACCAGAACGTGCGTAACCGCAGGATGAGGGAGGAGATGGCGATGTGCAAGATCAGAGATGTCAGCGAGCTTTATGCCCTGGCCGACAAGTGTGAACGGGCTGAGGAGGGGAGGAAAATCCCCGGAGAGACTGCAGGAGCAGAAGGATCTGACAGTGAGGATGCCGCCCCGGCGAGGAAGAACCGGAGGCGGAACAACAGAAAAAGAAAGGCTAAGGATGTGCTAGCTGTCGAGCATTCCGGCAACGGAGGCGGCTCCGACAAGGCCAAAGCTGATGACTCCGGCGAGGCTGTGGTAGCCGCCGACAAGCAGGATGGCTCCGGCAAGCGGTATTGCAAGATTCACTACACCAAGGGCCATGACCTCCAAACCTGCAAGAAAGTTGAGCAGATGGCGGAGCTACAGAAGGCTGAGTACGAGCGCTGTGACAAGGAGAGAGCCCAGGGAGGTGGCGGAGGATCCGGCAAGAAGTTCCCCGCCCGGGGAGGGCACCGCGGCAAGGCCAAGCCGCGGCAAGGAGACAGGCCTCCCCGTGGCCGCGACAAGGACAAAGAGGAAGATGAGGATGATGAGATGGAGGAAGATGAGACTGATGACCAAGAGTTTCAGAAGGCAACGGAGGTGTTGTGCATTGACGGCGGTGCCTCTCTGCACACCTCGCACCGCCAACTCAAGCAGTGGGTGCGAGAAGTAAACGCAGCGGAGCCGTCCGTTGAGTCGCGCAAGCCTCTGAAGTGGTCCAGCACGCCCATCGTCTTCGATGTTGAGGATCACCCTGATCGCATCACTGCGGTCGGGTGCTTGCCAATGTTGGTCTCACCAACAATCCGCAACCTCAAGGTCACGAAGATGTTGGTTGACGGCGGGGCCGGCCTGAATCTGATCTCCTCCGCAGTGCTCAAGAAGCTCCAGATCCCCGACAGCGAGCTCGAAGAAACTGGTACCTTTCAAGGGATAAATCCGGGAAGGAGCAAGCCGAAGGGGAAGATCACACTGCCAGTGACGTTTGGCAGCGAGCTGAATTTCAGGACAGAGAAAGTCACATTCGATGTTGCTGATATCCCATTGCCCTACAATGGGATACTCGGCCGACCAGCGCTTGCCAAGTTCATGGCAGCCTCTCACTACGCCTACAATGTGCTCAAGATGCCTGGTCCGATAAGTGTCATTTCTGTTCAAGGCGACAAGAAAGATGCACTTATCTACACCGACAAGATCTACCGGGAAGCAGCAGCCGTGGCAGAGCGCAAGCCACTTGCCGCTGAAGCTCCCCCGGGGAAGAAGAAGGCTAAGTCCGGCAAGAGTAGCTCTGATGCCCACTCCGGCAAGCGCACCTCTCCGGAGTGCTGCGCTGCCGTCGAGGACGCACCATCGAGCTCCACCGGCAAGTGCAAGAAGGCAAAGGCAGCTCTACCAAAGACTAAGCCCGGCAAGAACAGCTCTGGTGCCTACTCCGGCAAGTGCACCTCTCCGGAATGCTGCGCCGCCGTCGAGGACACGCCATCGAGCTCCACCAGCCAGTAGAGCAAAGAGAGCACTCAGCTCCAAACTTTTGAGTCACATTCCTTGAAGGACCGTGCCTTGTATGAAAAACCTGTGCGCAAAGGGGTCGAATCGTGGCTAAGTTGCGCCCTTGCTTTGTTTCGAGTCCGCTCAACGATGAAAGCACGCTGCAACTAGCCCGACGAGTTTTTCCTGCCGGAGGCAACACCGCCAGCGGGCTGCTGATGTTCCGCACTCAGCAAGTGTGTTTGCACCGACGGGTTCCCTGAAAGCGTGAGGGTGAAAACGTACAAGGGAGGGAATCAAGGGAGAAGTGCGGCCCTGCCGAAGCGCAGAAGACGGAAAAGCTAAGTTGCCCAAGTTTGAGTACAGAACACTTTCAGTTTTAAAATTCCATGTTATATTCCTTGAACGTTCGTGCCTTGTATGGAAAACCTATGCGCAGAGGAACCAACTCGTGGTTAAGTTGCGCCCTTGCTTTGTTTCGAGTCCGCTCAACAATACAAGTGCGCTGCAACTGGCCCGACAAGGTTTCTTGCCGGAGACAGCACCGCCAGCGGGCTGTTGATGTTCCGCACTCAGCAAGTGTGCTAGCGCCGGCAAGTTTCCTAAAAGCGTAGGGTAAAAACATACAAGGGATGTGATGGGGTAGAGGATGTAACGTAGCTAGCCTTGCCGTGGGACATCCTTTGTATGGGAAACTTGTGCGCGGAGGAGCCGACTCGTGGCCAAGTTGCACCCTTGATTTGTTTTCGAGTCCGCTCAACAATGAAAGTGCGCTGCAACTAGCCCGACGAGGTTTCTTGCCGGAGGCGACACCGCCAGCGGGCTGCTGATGTTCCGCACTCAGCAAGCGTGTATGCACCGGCAAGTCCCCTAAAAGCGTAGAGTATAAACATACAAAGGGTGAAACATGGCATTGCATTGCCCAACATGAAGTTACGTCACAAAAAGTAACTTATTGCGGCGCTGTCTAAGTTGTTTTCATGACTGAAATAACAGCGACAAGGAAAGAGCAGAAGGGCGCACTGGCACCTGGACCCCGGCAAACTGGCGTTGCTGGGGGCTGCGAGTACCAAGATTCCTTCGCGGCAAGCCAGGGTCCCCGGGGGCTGCGACGTCAGCGACAAGGACAAAGAAAGGTTCACCGACACCTGGGTCTCGGCGAGCCAGAGTTGCCGGGGGCTGCAAATACCAAGATTCACCCCCGGCAAGCCAGAGTCGCTGGGGGCTGTGATATCAGATAAGCTTTTCATCCCTCATCATGCATCCTCTTATGGACTGGGGAATGCGAGGCCGCGTCCTCGAACGAGCGTGCCTTGTATGGAAAACCTATGCGCAGAGGAATTGACTCGCGGTCAAGTTGCGCCCTTGATTTGTTTTCGAGTCCGCTCAACAATACAAGTGCGCTGCAACTGACCCGACAAGGTTTCTTGCCGGAGACAGCACCACCAGCGGGCTGCTGATGTTCCGCACTCAGCAAGTGTGCTTGCGCCGGCAAGTTCCCTCATAGCGTAGGGTGGAAACATACAAGGCACGGAATCAAGTAAAGGATATAACCCGGCAAGCATTCCCCTCTTTTCATTAAAAAACATCCCATTCCAGTACAAGTCCATAGAGGATGAAAAACATGAAAGAGAGGATTACAAGTTTTAAATGCCGCTAAGGCCCGAAGGCTTACAAATTGAAAAAGATAAGATGCCCGTAATCCCTCTCCTGTTTCTCTCTTCAGGAGGTAGGTCAAGGAGGCCCCGGCAAGAGGAGCTTGCCGGGAAGGGCAAAAGGGGCGCCTAGGTGAACTACGGGTGCCAGAAGACACCAAGAGAACATCCCGGGGGCCGGCCAGGAGCTTGGCGGAGACGGAGGCGCCGGAAGCAGAGCTCGAAGACGGGGCAGCAGGACGTCAGCATGCTGTCGAGGGCACCTCGCCCTCGTACTCCGACTTGACGGCCTTGCCGCCACCCCTCTTCCTCTTCCGCAGCCTCCCTACGCCAGCCGCCCAAGGAGACGACCCCGGGGAGTTCAGAAGGCCGGCAACCCGGATGATCGGGTCGCCGGTGGCGCGCGAAGCGACGCCCGACGACTAGTCGGACCCGCTGTCCTCGTCGTCACTGTCGCTCCCCTCCTCGTCACTCTCACTCGAGGAGGAGTCTTCGCTATCGGAGGAGCTGTCCACGCAGCATCTCGCTCGGGTGTCGGAGTCCCCGAAGACCTTGACGGCGAGAAGGTCGCCCTCCATTAACTTAAAATGGAGGGTGAACCCCGCCACCAAGCTGTGGATACGGGCGAACGTCTTCCACCCTCGATCAAAATACATCACACCGGGGGCTGGGGATACGACACTAACTCGCGTGCCGCTGATCCCACAGCCCCTCATGCGCAATTCCAGCATCTCGGGCGGGTCCGGCTCCATCGCGCTCGCAAAGGGAGCCGGAAGCCAGAGACAATGACGAGGTGCCCGGCGCAGCTTGACGAAGAACTCCCAGGGATCGTCCCCGGTGTGGACCGCCTCGAGGAGAGGAGCTGCCGGCGGAGGCGGGGGTGGCGCACCGCCCCGGCCGCCTCTACCCCGAGCGCTCCGACCACGTCCTCGACCTCGTCCACGACCTCGCCCCTCCCTCTTCCCCTCGTGGCTGGCTCCGCCACCACCGGCGCGGGATAGGGTGAGGCGCGCTGCCTGGTGGCGACCCTCGCCGCCACCGATGAAGGACCAGGGTTCCCTTCTTCCATGGCGGATGAGAGGAAGGGTAGCAGAAGTTGGAGAAAGGAGAAGATGAGGAAGTGCGGGTTTCTGCGCTCCCCTCTCGCCCTTCTTAAAGGAGCGAGGTGGGGGCTCGGCCGCCCCGCTCAGCCTATCGGAGCACGGGGAGAGCAGAAGAACGGGGCCGACCCACCACCTCCGCCCGTGACAGCTCAGTTTCCCACCTTCACCGCCCACGACCCCACGCACATGGGAGCCGCGTGGCGGGGAGGCGAAGCCGGGGCGACAGATGAAGTGAGCTCACCCTGCCCCGTGATCACAGGGGTGGACGCCTCGAAAATCGCGCACGCCACCCACGCCTCCCACGGCGCCGCGATTGACGCGTGCCGTTACGAGAGGACGCGGTGGATACAGAGTGGATTCGGTTGGACCCAGGCCTCGCGTGCCCGTGCACTGTTTTGGGCCTGGCCCAACAGCGCTCGGCACCGTGTATGGCCCAGGCCCGGGGGCTCCTGTCGGTGTACTAAAGTAGGGGTACCTTAGTACCCCGAACTTGTGCACGGGCAGTCGCAGCACCCCGCGGCAAGGCTTGCCGGGCGTCCACCAAGACCCTCCGTCATTCACACTTACTGCCATTCAAGAACAAAGTGTCAACCAAATAGACAAGACCCCAGCAAAAGGAGCTTGCCGGGAAGGACAGAGACCCCGGCAAGAGGAGCTTGCCGGGAAGGCCAACCAAGGCGCCTCTAGAAGACTTGCCGCAACGCCCCGTGCGTCCCGGCAAGGCTCGGCGACCGGCAAGCTTGCCGGCGCAACAAGATAAGGGCCGCGGCAAGGCGCTTGCCGCGGCAAGGCTGCCACCATGCACTCAGGCTCCAGCGCATCCAACGACGTGTCACCCCAGGGCCGTCCCAGGAGCACGTGGCGAGGCGCTGCGCAGCCATGCGGAGCGAGGTGGCAAGTGGAGCTGACAAGGAGGCCATCGTGGCGATCGGTGGCGCACCTAACGGTCGTTTCTTTGCACTGTTGGGGCGACCGGACGGGCATTAAATGCCCTTGTCCCCTGCCGTCAGAGTTAGGTAGGGGACACTGTTGGTCACTGTTGTACCAACCTGCGTTTTTACCTTTCTACCCCCCTTCCTACACTGCCACCTGTCGGTGACCCCCTTAGACTATAAAAGGGAGGCCCATGCGCACGTAGAAGGGGTTCGGCGGTTCGGAACTTTTCCACACTGGGGTTCCGCAGTTCGTAGATCCAACACCACCATACGCTCGCGCTCTCGAGCAAGAACAAATAGAAACACAAAGCAGCAGTAGGGGTTTTATCTCTCCGGAGAGCTCCGAAGCTGGGTAAAAATCGCCCGTCTCCCCCGCGCGCTCAACCTCGATCTGCTCTGCGCACGCCCTCCGCTCCCTTGCCGGACTAGAAGGGGCCCCCTGCCCCATAGGTGCTCGTGGCCACAGAGAGACGCCCCGACAATTAGCGGTACAACCTTCCAGATCATTTCTTTTGCCAGAGCTCATCGACACGTCTCAAGACGATGTTGATGTTGTTATCTTGCCCAGTGACAATGACGGTGAGCACACAACCCACATCAAACAACCTACATGCCCTACATATGTCTCGCAACAACCAGGAGCCTAGCACCCAAGCCACTCCTTCCAGCTTTTGCCCTAAAGGACCTAAAATCTTTGGCAAGAAACAAAAATTGGATCATCATCTCCACTACATCATTTGTGGTGACAAGGTGAAGCTCTATCAACAGCACGTTGACAAGCTAGAGCACCTCATACATGCTAAAGAACCCACCATACCATAGTACGTTGACTATCTCCACACCTTATCTTTCCATTGGACATAAAATAACATCTTGCTGAACTTCATAATCATATCTTTCTCCAATCTGCAGTAGTTCTCCATTAGTTTCACCAAATGAGCACCTTCAAGAGTGCATTGGACCAGATCTGGATAACCTATCATCAAGTTTAGAAGCAGGAGCATTCACAACATCGCTCACATTATCACAACAACTGATGGTAGGCAATGATTACCACAAACTGGACATATTTTTCATGACGCTAACAGGACGGCAAACCATCTTATGTTTACAAGGTTGCACCATCACATGATGATTGTTACAGTCAAATCTCCACACCTTTATAAACTAGGGCACTACTCTCTAATGACGCATAAATCTCCCCGCCTCCTTGTATAGCTTGTCTATCAAAGGACATGCATCCAGATACATCCGTGTCAATTCACGCCGTCATACTGTACTTTTGGACCAACAAAGCCTAACCCAGAGAATAAAAAAGACAGTGGAAGGGGCACATCCCATCTGGCACCGCCCCAACCATTATTAGAAGAAAAGGGTCTGGAAGGGTCACTTGTCAATCTGGCACCGCACAACAAACAATCAGGCGGTATATCAAGTTATTGTCTAACTATATATATATATATATATATAGTAATCTGGATAGTTTAAATTTATTAGAGCATAAATATATTAATAATTAATCTTTATTACTTTATATTATTTAGTTGTTTATAAATATATTAATATTACTTTATATATAATATTGATGTTCAAGAATAATTAGTTGTCAATTTATAGTTGGAAAAAACAAACAAATAATTATTAGTACTTCTCTGTTGCCATGACCTCACAATTATGGCTGTTAGCATAGTGACTTTGACACTTTTTAGATACGCACCAACCTTTCAGTTTACTCAATCGCATCAGCCTATTGCGTTTGTTGTTTGCTTATATGAAAACAGATCTTGAATTTCCTTGTTGTGTTTTCTTTCGATTTATCATCTATCAGATTTTTATCTTTTTGATATTTGCATGGGACGAATTTGAACTTCACTCTTGGTAAATCCCTCTATGCAAGTTTGTTTAAGTTACTTGTAGAACGAATCAACAAGTCCATTTTAGTTCGCAAGCGACGAGCTGGGAGGTTAATTAGTTTCCCCCTGCATCCGCAAAGGGCTGTGATGGATTTGCTCTCAGCACCGCCTCCATCCCTGCACCATCTTTGTCACATGGAACAGCTGACTTATCTCGGTGCGGCGGGAGTGACTATTTAAGGAGATTGAGGCTGAGGATAACAAGGCACAAAAGCAACATGATGATGATGCAAAAAAGTCACAAGTCGGCAGCTCCCACGGGTTTGTGTTGGCTGCAAACAACGACGAGGCCGGCGGCGTCGACTTGGGGGTCATTGATATTGATCGGTGTTCTATTTTTTCTTTGGTTTTTAATTTTTAATATGATCAGTGTCCTGTTTTTTCTTTGGTAATTGCCTTGAACGACTGAAGCTTGATGGATGTCCATGAACGTTGCCGTTTGCTGATCCACTTTGGAGATGCCCTAATTTAATTATATTTGAGTGTCATTTATTTAGCTCTTTTGAAATTTATATTGCAACTTCTTGTAACATGCCATGCTCATGCGTTACCAAGATTGCAAAAAAGCAGTTGAAACGGGCGGTTTCTAACCAGGCACTGCCCCAGCTTCCTTTCCGGAGGCGCCACAAGGTGGCGCTCCAACCCCTAGTCTAGTACAATATTAGGCAAATCCGGGGCCTCTAGACGTAAACAAACGCGTCTGGATGTGCCCTCCTTTGTTTTTTAACACAGTACAGACGCAAGCGCTCATATACATGCACATACATGATACGTCTCCATCGTATCCACTTTTCCACACTCTTTTGTCCTTGTTTTGGACTCTAATTTGCATGATTTGAATGGAACTAAACCGGACTGACGTTGTTTTCAACAGAATTACCATTGTGTTATTTTTGTGCAGAAATAAAAGTTCTCGGATTGACCTGAAAATTTACAGAGAATATTTTTTGAATATATAAAAAATATTGGCTAAAGAATCAACTAGAGGGGGCCCACCCAGAGGCCACAAGCCCTGGGGGCGCGCCCACCCCCTAGGGTGCACCCTGCAGGCTTGTGGTCCCCTTGGAGCTGCTCTGACCCTAATTCAAACTCTATAAGTACCTATTCGCGGAGAAAAAAATCGGAGAGAAGGGTTCATCACGTTTTACGATACGGAGCTGCCGCCACCTCCTTTTCTTCATCGGGAGGGCTGATCTGGAGTATGTTCCGGGCTTCGGAGAGGGGTATCCGTCGCCGTCATCATCACCAACCTTCCTCCATCACCAATTTCATGATGCTCACCATCATGCGTGAGTAATTCCATCATAGGCTTGCTGGACGGTGACGGGTTGGATGAGATTTATCATGTAATCGAGTTAGTTTTGTTAGGGTTTGATCCCTAGTATCCACTATGTTTTGAGTTTGATGTTTCTATGACTTTGCTATGCTTAATGCTTGTCACTAGGGCCCGAGTGCCATGATTTCAGATCTCAACATATTATGTTTTCATGAATATATTTGTGTTCTTGATCCTATCTTGCAAGTTGTAGACACCTATTACGAGTTATGATCCGCATACCCCAAGGTGACAATATTTGGGATTCTTTTCGGTGATTACCGCAGTTTGAGGAGTTCATGTATTCACTAAGTGCTAATGATTTTGTCTGGTTCTCTATTAAAAGGAGGCCTTAATATCCCTTAGTTTCCGTTAGGACCCCGCTGCCACGGGAGGGTAGGACAAAAGATGTCATGCAAGTTCTTTTTCATAAGCATGTATGACTATATCCAGAATACATGCCTACATTATATTGATGAATTGGAGCTAGTTCTGTGTCACCCTAGGTTATAACTGTTGCATGATGAATGCCATCCGACATAATTATCCATCACTGATCCATTGCCTATGAGCTTTTCACTTGATCTTTGCTAAGTTACTTTGCCGTTGCTACTGTTACAATCGCTACAAAATTGCTATTGTTACTTCTGTTACCATTACCGTTGCTTCCATACTACTTTGTTAAATACTTTGCTGCAGAAATTAAGGCTTTTAGGTGTGGTTGAATTGACAACTTAGCTGCTAATACTCGAGAATATTCTTTGGCTCCCCTTGTGTTGAATCAATAAATTTGGGTTGAATACTCTACCCTCGAAAACTGTTGCGATCCCCTATACTTGTGGTATCAAGGCCTTTCTCTAACGCTGTTGCCCGGGACCATAGCTCTATTCTCTGAGTCATTTGGGATTTATATCTGTTGATCACTATAAGGAATCTGAAAGATAACAAACCAAGATTTGTCCTCTACTACGAGGGGACGTAAGGAACTGCCATCTAGCTCTGCACTTGATTCACCTTCTATTTTGAGTAAGATTGCGGCACCACCACCTGCTATTCATTCTGATATGTCGCAAGTAATTGATGATGCTACTTTTGCTATGCATGATGCTCATGATGATACTTTGCTTGATAATACTGTGCCACTTGGTGAATTTCTTGATGAACAAATTGCTAGAGTTAATGATATTGAGAATGATGAAACTGATGATATTTCTGAAACTGATGAAATTATTGAAACTGAACACTTTGAAACACCTGATAGAACTAGCTCTCATATATATGAACTTCCTATTACACCTGAGGGTTATGTTATGGATGGAAAGGTAGCTAGGGACTTTCTTGCTTGTAAATATATAGAGGGTCTTAAGAAATTGCTCGTCAAGTTGAAAGAAAAATCTTTGAATGCTAGGATGCAATATGATCCTAAATTTGCTACTTCACCTATCTTTGTTACTGATAAGGATTATGAATTCTCTGTCGATCCTGAGTTAATTACTTTGGTTGAATATGATCCTTTTCATGGTTATGAATCTGAAACTGTTGTGGCACATCTTACTAAATTGAATGACATAGCCACCCTATTTGCTCATGAGGAAAAAATTCACTACTATTATATTCTTAAGTTGTTTCCTTTCTCATTAAAGCGTGATGCTAAGATATGGTTTAATTCTCTTGCTCCTAGTTGTGTGCGTAGTCCCGAGAATATGATATATTACTTCTCTGAAAAATATTTTCTTGCTCATAAGAAACAAGCTGCTTTATAAGAAATATTTAACTTTGTGCAATTTGAAGAAGAGAGTCTCCCACAAGCTTGGGGAGGATTCTCCAGTTACTTAATGCTTTGCCTAATCATCCTCTCAAGAAAAATGATCTCAGGATTATGAGTTTTTGAGGACTTGTTCTACCTGAAAATCCAAATGATATTTCTATTTCTGATGCTGAAACACAATCTGGTGATGAATGTGAACCTAGTGATAATGTGAATGATGATGCTCAACCTAGTAATGATAATGATGTGGAGATAGAACCTGCCGTTGATCTTGATAACCCACAACCTAAGAATAAAAGATATGATAAGAGAGACATCATTGCTAGGAAACATGGTAAAGAAAGAGAACCGTGGGTTCAAAAACTCATGTCCTTTCCTCCTAAACCATCCAAGAAAAAGGATGATGAGGATTTTGAGCACTTTGTTGTTAGACCTGTCTTTTTGTGTATGCGTCTGACTGATCTTTTGAAAATGTCTCCATATGCTAAGTATATGAAAGAAATTATTACAAATAAAAGAAAGATACCGGAAGCTGAAATTTCCACCATGCTTGCTAATTATACTTTTAAGGGTGGAATACCAAAGAAACTAGGAGATCCGGGAATACCAACTATACCTTGCTCCACTAAAAGAAACTATGTTAAAAATGCTTTATGTGATTTGGGAGCCGGTGTTAGTGTTATGCCTTTCTATTTATATCGTAGACTTGATTTGAATAAGTTGACACCTACTGAAATCTCTTTGCAAATGGCTGACAAATCAACTGCTATACCCATCGGTATTTGTGAAGGTGTACTTGTTGGGGTTGCAAACATTACTATCTTAACGAACTTTTCTATTCTTGATATATCCGAGGACGACAGTATGTCGATCATCCTTGGTAGACCCTTATTCAGTACTGCAGGGGTTGTTATTGATTGCAACAAGGGCAATGTCACTTTTCATGTCAATGGTAATGAGCATACAGTACACTTTCCGTAGAAAAAACCTCAAGTTAATAGCATCAATTCTATTGGAAAAAATTCAACAATTGTTATTGGAGGTTTTGAATTCCCTATTCGTACTGTCAAAAAGAAATATGACATTCTTATTGTTAAGGACATGCATATCCCCGTTGAGGTAACCTAGTGTTATATGAAGATTCTTCGGTTTCATGTCATTTGGAAGAAGTTTGTTAATAAGGCTTGATCAACCTTATTAATGGATTCCCTTTGACGGGCATGAGATGGATGAATTTAGTAAAAAAAACTTTCTGTACCCACTTTTTAGTTTCTGTTATTTAGATTAAATAAAGCAAAAATACTATTATTATAAAACATGTCCCGAAAATAAAAGTTCTCCAAATGCCCTGAAAATTTAGTATGATTTTTTGTGGAATATTTAAGAATTTTTGGCACTGAGAACACACCAGGGGGTAGCACCAATGGGCCACAAGCCCACAGGGCGCGCCTAGGTGGCTTGTGGGCCCCATGTGGGTCCCCCTCACTTATTCCAGCACCTGTCCACTTCGTCTTCTTCCAAAAAAATCCCACCATAGCTCAAACCCGTGTTCTTGCTCATTTTGCTGCCATTTTTGATCTCCTTGCTCAAAGCTCCATTCGCAAAGCAGTTTTGGGGGATTGTTCTTCGATATGTGACTCCTCCAATGGTCCAATTGGTTTTTGTTCTATTGCTTTATATATTGAAATTTTTTGCTGCTGTGGTGACCTTGTTCTTGAGCTTGCATGTCAAATTTATATGGCCCAAAGTAGTTTTGATGCATGATATAGCCTCTGGGCACTTGTGGGAGTAGTTGCTATCAATTTTGTTGAGTTTTGTTCACTTTTATTTTGAGTCACTAAAAATTCTAGAAATTTTTCAGAGGAAGAAAAATGTTTAGGAAGATATACCAAGGTGGTTCCTCGAGGAAGCAAGCCCCAAGGCTCGAGATACGTGAGCCGGACCTTGAACCACCAAGGGAATCTCTAGTACAGCCTTGCAAAAGGCCGTTGGGTCAATTCATGGTTCATGCATGTTTCAAGAAGGAATTTGATGCGTACGTACAAAATGCTAGCCTAGAGGACTTCGTGTCGGATAAGTGTCGGTAGTAGTATCACCTCACTGATTCATTTGTGCGAACATTTAAGTTTATATCCCAGTGCAATACTCGTTCTGTTCTATTTGATCTTTATGAGAAATCATTTACCATGGACCTAGAATATTTTAATGATGCATGCAATATTCCACAATGGGGCAGTCATAGTGAACCTCGTAAAACTGATTATAATGATTTCCTTGCTAGCATCACTGTGGGAGAAACTAGAAATATTGCACAAGCTACCATAGGGAGCACTCACTTTCCTGCCATAAACTATTTTTCTCTCTTTATAGGAAGATGCATTAATGGTAAACATGATCATAGCCACATTTGTGCATCAGATCTTAGTGTCCTCAAGTGTGCAGTAGTGGGTGATAAATGATATAACTTAGGAGCTATTGTTGCAAGGAGGTTACATAATAATGCTAAAGATGGAGATTTCTTTGGTGGGATTTATGCCACTCGTTTAGTTAACTATCTTGGGGTACCCATAAGGGAGGATGGCATTGAGTTATCACCTGCTTTCCTTGATTACAATGCCATGGTGCACTACCAGTTTCTTGAGAGGAACGAACAGTCCCTCCCGTACCGACTAATCTTTGACAGGGAGCGCGTCTTCTATAATACGCTTCCTGCTCCTGCCTTCTTTGACTTTCAGGTAAAACGGAGATACTTCATAACCAGAGAGGAGGCAAATGAGTATAAGAAAGCAGGGGAGGCCGCTCGCCTCCATGCGGCAGCTCTCCAAGCGGTAGCTGCCGCAACCCAGTACAACCCCGACTACAACTTTGGATATCCGCCAGGCCAGCCGTGACCCTAGACCAACTTAGGCCAAAATCTAAGCTTGGGGAGTACGCATTTCTCACCGACATTACATTTATGTTCACACACTCATTTCAGTTGTCGGTGTTCATACTTTTTCATTATATTATCCATGTTAGTTTATTTTTCTCGCTTTCTTCTTGTGTGTTTTAAAAAACTTTGAGAAAATCCAAAAAATAGTTGTCGCTTCTTTTTAGTTTTCTTTCTAGTTTAATTTAGTAGATGTATTAAAATAAAACCAAAAAATATTTCTCATCTTCTTTTGCTAGTTGGGAGCTTTCCTATGTAAATAGTTTTTCTCGTTCTTGTTTTTACTTTCTTCAGAAAAATAAAAACTCCAAAAATATTTCAGTGTGTTTCTTTAAAATTCTTTTCTTTTTCTTTGGGTTGTAAGGAGAAGACCACGATGAAAATGTTGAGTGGCTCTCATATGCTTTATTGTTGATCTAACAGAGAGCCCATATTACCTTGTCTTGTCCTTTGAATAAATGTTTGCAGATTCCAGCTTAGTCCAATGCACATGCACTCTTATTATTATCCACACCGTTCGGTCGTGCAAGTGAAAGGCAATAATGACAATATATGATGAAATGATTGAGATGGAGAAAAGCTGGTACGAACTCGACCTATTTTGTTTCTGTAAATATGATTAGCTCATCGTTCTTGATTCAGCCCATTATGAATGAAACATGTTTGCAATGACAATTAGAGATTATAGTTACTCATGCCATGCTTAATTAGCTAGGAGTGTATAATGGTTTGTCTTGTGTGGCAACATGCAATTTAAAACAGCTATGATGTAGTATGATAGGGTGGTATCCTCCTTTGAATGATTCAAGTGGCTTGAGTTGGCACATGTTCACGCATGTAGTTGAAACAAAAACCACATAGCCTCCACGACATTTATGTTCATGGTGATTTATATCCTACTCATGCTTGCACTCAATGTTGGTTAATCACAATGCATGTTTATGACCGTTGTCGCTCTCTAGTTGGTCGCTCCTCAATCTTTAACTAGCCTTCACTTGTACTAAGCGGGAATACTGCTTGTGCATCCACTTCCTTAAACCCAAAGTTGTTCCATATGAGTCCACCATACCTACCTATATCACTACAAAAAAATACACATCCGTGACATTTTGGGCCGAACAATTTTTTTGTCATACTTATGACACTTCTATGACGATAATTGTGACAAAACCCGGTATCATCATAGATGTGGTGGGATCCTACTTCTATGACAAAAAATCATGACAGAAATGGGCATTTCATCCTGGGCGGGCCGGAGACGCAGCTGCATGACATTCTTTGGGCCGTCCATGACGGAAAAAACCATGGTAAAAGCCAGGGCGAGGAAAGTATCAGGGTGTTCCCAGTTACAGTGGGTGGTCGGGACGGAGCGATGCGCGTTTCTCTCATACACGTACGCGTGTGTGTGCGAGGCGTTGGGCTCTAACCGAACCCGAGCGATTGCACTACAGGCTACGCGTTACTGAACCCGAGCGATCGATCGATGGCTGTTAACTGAACCTGATCGAGCGATTCCTTCGCTACTGCTGCTAACTGAAGCCGATCGATGCTGCCTCTGGATGAACAGTGAGCATTGCTGGGGGGTTTGGATGAACAGTGAGCAGTGGGGGTGGATGAACAGGACCCCGTAGTGTTGCCTATGGATGAACAGGACCCCGATCGATCGAGCCGGTTGGGGCTGGATGAACAGGACCCCGTGGAGGGCTGGATGAACAGGACGACTCCATGGAGGGCTAGATGAACAGTAGATGGTGGAGGGGTGGATGAACAGTAGCCCGTGGAGGGGTGGTTGAACAGGAGCCCGTGGAGAGGGCTGGTTGAACAGTAGCCGGTGGAGTAGCGCGCGGTGGAGGCTGGATGAATAGGAGCCCGTGGATGAACAGTTGCAGGTGGAGGCTGGAGGAGGTCAACGGTGGATGAACAGTAGCCCATGGAGGCTGAAGGAGGTCGACGGTGGAGATGAACAGTATCCCGTGGAGTCCCGTTTTGCTGTACGCCACAACCCTCCCGATGAACAGGACCCCCGTTTCGACCGTAGCGCTCCAACACAAGTCGGTTTCCTCCGTTTTGCGGTACGCCACACCCCTCCCGATCATAAGGACCCCGTTTCGACCATAGGAGGTCCAACACAGGTCCGTTTCCTCCGTTTTGCGATACGCCAGACCCCTCCCGATGAACATGATCCTATTTCGAACGTGGCCTCCATTCTGCGGTACGCCAGGCCTCGTTTCCATCGGCTATTCCGTCCAAGCCGGTTGGCTCCCACGCGTTCCGTTGCCTCCTGATGAACACGATGCACTCCATTGCCTCCCGATGAACACGATGCATTTCGTTTCCTCCCCATGAACACGACGACGATGCAGTTTCTCCGTTTCGACCCAGCCATGTACACGAGCCCTGGCCATATGTATGCGTGAGTAGGCATTCGAGACCCCACCCGTATGTACATATGTGGCCGTATTTTCTTTCTTGCACACTGGCCGCTGTACGTACGTGTACATGCTACGTGCACACCTCTACTATGACACGTGCGCGCCTCTACATCGACGAGTATGTACATACACGTTCGCGACCAGAATGACAACGCTACATACGCTTCGACCAGGTGGGTCCCGACTATCAGGAACTTCCTTGCGTGCGAAGATGTAGCTGGTGGGTCCCAGCAGTCAGGGGGGCAAATCGTTTTTTTCCCGTAATATGGATGCACTTCCTTGTGTGCGAAGATGTAGCTGGTAGGTCCCAGCAGTCAGGGGAGAAACATTTTTTTTGCAAAATAGGGTGGACCGTCCGGTGGGTCCCTGCTGTCAAGTGGAGGAATCATTATTTTCCACGTAATAAGGAGGCACTTCCTTGCTGCGGGCGTGGACCCAGCTGTCAACCTCTCCATGTACAGTCCATGTCCGATGGAAGTCGTTCCTTGACCATGTTGACCACGCCGCACTGAGAGGACTAGGGCGGTGGATGACGGCGAGGCCTAGGAAGGGGACGACGCGGAGCCGGGGAAGACGCGGAAGTGAAAGCCTGCGCGGAGAGGAGTACGAGGGTTCACTGGTTCTGCTGCGGTGTGAGGCTGCCATTGCCACAGAATAACAGGGGGTGTGGGTGAGTAGAGGGATGGCCTGGCCAGCGGTGGGAGTAGTAGGGGGTGGTGAGGCCTCCATGGCATCCAGCTGGCGATGGGAGGCAGGAGCACGCGGCATGACCGGTGCTGGTTTGGGCGGCTGGAGCAAGAAGACCAGAGGTTGAAGAAGCACTACGGCCATCGAATGAACATCGTACGATAAATGGAGCTAGAATCATTCATATTGACTAAGTTGACAAAGCCCTCCATCCCCGTCAACTTGGTAGGCCCAAAAGTTAGCCTCCCACTATGCTGGGTTCCAGCTGGCAGGGGGAGTATTCATTTTTTTGTGCGTAATAAGGAGTCACTTCCTTGCATGCGAAGATAGCTGGTGGGTCCGACCTGTCAGCGGGGGGCATGTTTTTTTTGTGAAATACAAAGGCCCTTCCGGTGGGTCCCAGATGTCAGGTGGAGGAATCATTATTTTGCACGTAATAAGGATGCATTTCCTTGTGTGCGGCCGTGGACCCAGCTGTCAACCTCTCCACGCACAGTCTACTTCCGATGGTGTCGTTCGTTGACCACGTTGACCACGCTGCGCCGAGCGCATCCAAGGTGGTGGATGACGGCGAGGCCCCAAACGGCAACGAGCCAGAGATGGGAAGACGCGGGAGTAGAGTCGTAGGCGGAGAGGTGTACGAGGGTTAATTGGTTCTGGTGCGGTGTGGTTCGGCAGTTGGTGGAGAAGAACGGTAGGTGTGGAGGGGTGGAGGGATGGCTTGGCCAACGGTGGGGTAGCACTTCACAGCGAAGCGTGCTAAGCAGAGCTGCTAGCAACAGGAGGCGGGAGGTGGTCCCGACGGCGCTGGAGGAAGAAGACGAGAGATTGAAGATGGATGCCGGTCGTTGGATGTAAATCCAATGGCTAACGATGTCAGAATCATTTGTTGACTAAGTTGACAATGACTTGCGTTGGCTTCGACCTATTGGCCCACATTCCAGCCTCCAAAAATGTGGCACGTATTCAACCCATTTTTTTTCAGAATGTACATTTTTTGGTAGAATTTACAGTCAATTTGATCTTTTTTTTTGAATTACAACCCATTAGCTGGGCTGGGTGAACAAATAATGTAGCGTCCGTGTGACCCATTTATTTTTTTCCTAAAAAATTACAGGCCATTTGCACTTCCTCGAAATACACGATTTTGCTGGGCTGATTCTAATTATAATGTTGGGTTGGGCCAGCAATGTTATCAAAAAATAAACAGGGGTGAGCATTTTGTTATAAATATATTTAAATAATAAGTGATTTATTATTACATTCGTCCTTAAATCTTACCAAGCTTTTGTACACAATCACTAGGATTTTCGTTTCAAAACAATCCAGGATTTTATTGTTAATGAATTATTTTTATAAGTTAATAAGATTTGCGATATTGTTTTCTTACACATGTAAGTATCTGTTAAATATATGATGACAATAAAAATAATATATAATAACATATAAAATAATTAAAATATGTATAATATAGTTAGAAGGGAAACATAAGTTGGACCAGGCGTTCCTATTCTTATATTGAAAAATAGAACAGACCTCTGTGTTTTCTTCAAAAAAATACATAAATTGGGATGCCGATGTTTTAGGAAAATAAAACCTCAGATGGGAGGTCCATAGGCCGGTCGATACATGACGGCCCTCAAGAAAATACAAATAGGCCTATAGACCTCCCATTCGAGGTCGTGGGCTATGCATATTAAAAAAGAAAGCCTAGACGGGGCAGCCCAAAACCCAGCTGATACTTGCTGCCCTAGTGATAATAAATGATACCTGCCAGCTCCCCGGCTTCGTTGTGAATTTATCTCCTATAATAACTACATTGAAGCACCTAAAAAAAATGTAACTATGTTGACAAACCCGTGGGCCCCAACGTCAGTATAGAAATAGGAGGAAGTATTTTTTTCGACGAGGCACTTGCTTGCGTACGGCCATAGACCTGGTGGGTCCCAACTGCCCGCCTCTCCACGTACAGTCCTCTCCAGATTCCTCTCATTTGTTCAGCATGTTCACAACGGTAGACAACGGCGTCGCGGTGAGCGCACAAAGGCGCAGGAGGGGATCCGACCACCTGAGGAAGTGCCTTGTTATTAACGAAACTACTGAACTAGCCTAGTGGCCAAGTGACACTACCCGACAGCTGTTCCGCCGGGGTTTGATTCCACCTGTGTAGGGAAAATATCTCCAATTTTTTTGCCTCTTCCTTTATTGACATGTGGGTCCCCATTGTCATGTACGCACATCACGTCCAACACTTGCCAAAACTTTGTCCCTCGTTTTCTCTGTGTTTCGCACACTCGACATTGTGTGGGCATTTTGAAAATAGCATATCTTTTAGACTGTGCATCATATGAAGATGTACTATGCATGAATGTTGATCAGCATGATGTTAACTGGCTGGTAGTTCCATTTTCGACCATGAATAAAACTTCCAACATGATGTTAACCCTGTTTGAAAAGTCCATGTTAATATAAATGCTCTGCCTCTGAAAGTTGCAGTTTCTTATCTGAAACTAAAACTTGCAGTTTCTTCTCTAAGAATCACATTGTCTGCAATTTTACACTCCTATGAAACTACATTTTTTTAAAGTGCTAAAAATAGATATCTAGAATTCATAAAATACTTCATATGCTCAATACTGCAAATCTGAAATTCAAAAGACATTCATATCTAAAAGTACTCTCAAAATACACAACACAAAACACAATTCACAACCTGCAAATACTGACAACCCTAAGCTCCTCCTGACAATTCACAACCTGCCCGATTATTGGGCTGGGGGGGGGGGGGGGCAGTCCCCTCCTATTCCTCGGGCCAACTGCTTTTATCCTCTTGCAGTTGGGTTCGATCGACGAAGTCTCCAGCGGCTCACTCTGGCACGACACCCTCACAAACGGCACCCTATAGATGCTCGATCCTTCAATCTCTGGTGGATTCTCCATCTAGGATTGATACTCCCACCACCGCTCCCTCACGATTGGATTCGGTGAATCTGTTTGCTCCATGGCCCAGAGGAGCAGCTCTATGTACTCCCGCGCGACTCCCCCGGGAGTATCGCTGCCTTTTCGCTCTGTTGCATATATTTGGCCATGGATGTCGGCGTCGCCGCTAGTTGGTCCTTGTGGTCAAACCAAGACTGTATCTCCAACATCCTAGCTAGCTTCATAGGGTCGCTGTCTGCGATCCTCACGTATCGGTTGTACTCCTCCATCGATCTAATTCTCCACAACACCTTAACTTGCCGACGGTGGTTTTTGAATGGAAGAGGAGAGGAGCAGCGCTGGTTTTGGATTAGAATGGGAGAGGAGCGACGCTGGTTTTGGATTGGAGCAGGAGAGGAGGGGCGGTGGTTTTGAAATGGAAGAGGAGAGGAGCGGCGCTGGATTTAGATTGGAACAGGAGAGGAGCGGCGGTGGTTTAAGAGGAGAAGAGCGGAAGAGTGGTGCTGGTCTTGGAAGTATTTTTTTGTTTTGCGTATTTTGGGTCAAAGTTTGACCATGTACTGTATTTGACAAGCAAAATGTGAATGCATGTCACCAAAATTGTATCATTTGGTTTGTATATGAATGTACTTTCAAATTATATTACTTTTGCAACATATAACATATATTTTATTTGAGAAAATCATGGTCCATTATGACCCAGAATAAAAGGGAGACTAGTTAATGTGGGGTCGCTTTCTTAATTGAAGGGTAAATTGATTTTGATTTTGATCCAGTCACAGCGCGCCGGCCCTCTTGTCCAATCCTAAATCGCTATCGCATGCTCCTCTCCCTCTTACCCATTGCAAAACCACCTCCTCTCCTCTCCATCATCTCCATTCCAAAACCACCATCTCGCCTCTCCCTCTTCTCCATTGCAAAACCACCTCCTCTCCTCTCCATCATCTCCATTCCAAAACCACCGTCTCTCCTCTCCCTCTTCTCTATTGCAAGACCACCATCTCTCCTCCCATCTTCCAAAGCTAGCACCGGACCACTCAGAAGGACATCTATGAAGAGGATGCAGCAGCGAATCAGGCAGATCACCGGCGGTGACAAGGCAAAGTTAGCCAGGTTGAAGGAGATCCTTACTTGGTTTGACAATGAGTTTGAGATTTCGAGGACGGCGAGGGCCATGTGGCAATGTATGCGAAAGAGCGAGACAGCGGCGATGAGGGCGGCGATGTACATGTACTCCTCGGCGGCAGTCACACCGCAGTCCTCCGAGTTCATCGAGTATCTCTCTGGGCGATGGAGCAGATAGATTCGCCCGAGGCGACAGTCAGGCGGAGGTGGTGGGCGTATAGGTCGAAGGTCGAGCACTGTAACGCCCCGGATTCGTTGCGCCAGGTGTCTGCCAGTTATTCGTCGTTGTTGCCATGTCATTTGCTTGCGCGTTGCACTTTGCCACGTCATCATATGCATTTCATATCATGTCGTCATGTGCATTTCATTTTGCATACGTGTTCGTCTCATGCATCTGAGCATTTTCCCCGTTGTCCGTTTTGCAATCCGGCACTCCTATGCCCTCCGGCGTTCCCCTTTTGTCTCCTGTTGTGAGCAGGTGTTAAACATTCTCGGAATGGCCCGAGGTTTGCCAAGCGGCCTTGGTATAGCACCGGTAGACCGCCTGTCAAGTTTCGTGCCATTTGGAGTCCGTTTGATACTCCAACGGTCAACCGGGTAACCACAAAAGCCTCTTTTGTGTGCAGCCCAACACCCCTCCAAAGTGGCCAAAACCCAGCAAACTCCCCTCCATGCCCTCCGCCGTTCGATCACGATCGCGTGGCCGAAAACCGCACCTCATTTGGACTCTCCTAGCTCCCTCTACCTATATATATGTGATCCCCTCCAATTTTCGCGCAGTCCAACCCTAGTCCTCTCCCTCCTCGCGCCGCCGGACGTTTCTTCCATCGTCGCCGGACATGTCCGCCCTCCACATCACCCCGGCCAATCCTGGCATGCCACCTCAGCTCCGCCGCCACGTGTCGCCTCCTGATTCGCCGCCGCCCCGCGCCCACTTCCCTGCGCAGCCACCCGCGCGTCGGCCCGCCGGGGCCCAGGCGGGGCCCTGCCGGCCCGCGCGCCGCCCGCCGCCGCTCGGGCGCCTCGCCCCGTCGCGCCGCCGCCGCGGGCTCCCTTCGGCGACCCGTCCCCGCCGCCGGCCGCCCCGCGGCCCGGCTCCCCGCTTCGCGCCGCCAGCCCGACCCCGCCGTCTCCTCGCTAGCGCCTCCCGCGCCCCGCCTCGCCTCCGCCGCCCGGCTCCCGTCCCCTCGCCGGCGCTACGCCTCGCCGGCCGGAGCAGGGTCGCCCCGCCTCAACCCGCCGCCCTGCGCCTCCTCGCGGCCGGATCCGGTCGGGGAGAGGCCCCGCCGCCGGCCCCCGTCGTCGGAGCGACCCCGTCAGTTCCCCGCGTCCTCTTGGGCCCTTCCTCGCCTTCCCTGGCCACCACTCTGACGAGCTCGCGTTGCCACCTCGACATCCGCGCTCTGGACCCAGATCGGAAAAACCTGAGGTTGACCCCGTTTTCGTCTAAGTCCTGAATATTTTGCATAATCATGCCATGTTCATCGCATCATAACTCTGTGCATACTGCTCCGTTTCGTGCGTGTAATATGTCAAATTGTTCGCCTCGACGAGTAATTCATTTCATTCCATTGCATCATGTTCATTTGAGCTCATCTTGATGCCTGAAATGCTGTTGGAAGAGTGCATGTTGATGTTAATCTGCTGAAACTGTTATAACATGCTCATTTGTCATTTTTGCCATGTTTGATGTGTGCATCCTATGAGGTTGATGTCTACATGTATTTTGATCTATGATATGCCATCTTTCCAGTGGTGCCATCCATGTATTTTTGTGACTTGTGTACTGAGTGCATCGAGCTTGTTAAGTGGTGTACTTGTTGTTGCTGTTTTCCTGACAGATTCTGTTATAATATGATGTTATGTTAACCTGCTTCTACAAGTCATTTCGTGCATAATCTGGAGATGTTCACTAAGGATGTTTTGTTATACATGTCCTGCTATATCCATTCATGCCCCTGGTTGCATTTATAGCCTGCTGTAGCTTGTTGTAATCTTGCTCCAAACTTGATAAATAATGTTGCTGTCAGCTTGTTAACATTAAGTTCAGTTTTGGCCATGTGTTTTGCTAGTGATCCATGCATCCTATGAACTTGCTATTGCCATGCTTAGCTTCATAAACATGTCTACTTACTGTTGGTTGCCTTGCCATGCCATGTATTGCTCTGTGGTGAGTGGTTCAAGCTCACCAACATGCCTACTTATTGTTGTTCCTGCCATGTATGAATCTGTAATATAACTTGCCATGTTTACATGGGTGCCATCATATTTTCTGTGCCCTTTTGGCTCATGGTCAGTAAGGGTCTTTTGTTCTATGCAATTAGTAGATTCATGCCATGCCTTTGTTTGCCATGATAAGTTCCTGTAACATGTTGTTTCATAGCTCTAAACATTGCAACCTGATGTTATTTCCTGATAAGTCTGAAACTGTTATTATTTGCAATCTTTCCATGTGTGTTTGAGCATGTTCTAGTGATTTCTGGAGATAGCTCAGTGTTCTTGTTTTGTCATGCTTTACCTGTACTTCATGCCCATGCCATTGGTTATTATGTTTGGGTGCTGTAGCTTGTTGTTTTTGTGCTTGCAATATGCCTACTTGCTGTTTTGGACAGATTGTTGCTATGACTTGTATAGAGTGTATGTGTTGAACCGTTGCTCCGTTTTGAGTGTGTTCTATATGAAACTTGCTTGATTTTGCATGTAGCTTCATATTACCATGTTGCATCCTTGTTTTGGTGTGTTTGCTTGATGTTTGGGTGCATTTTGCATCAATGCCATGTTTAACTTGTTTTGCTCATATCTTCTAGACCGTAGCTCCGAACTAAATGAACTCTATATGTAACTTGACTAGAATTTTGTGTAGATCCTCGTGGTGCATCTTAACTTGCTGTTTCACAACTTGAACATAAGGTTTATTCAGATCTGGACCAATTTCTAAATTTGCATATGAGGACTTACCAGAATTGTTATATGTTGTTTCCGGCCTCATTTAAACTTGCCTTGATGTGTTGTTCTTGTTTGCATCATCTCTTGCCATGAGTAGCTTCATGTAGCCTTGTCATGCATCATGCTTGTTGTGCATCATGTCTTGTCTATGTGTGGTGTGTTTACCATGTTGTGTGCTTCTTCTCGATAGTTCCCGTTTTGTTGCGATCGTGAGGATGCGTTCGTCTACGTGTGGTTCGTCTTCGTGGCTTCATCTTCTTCATGGACTCGTTCTTCTTCCTAGCGGGATTTTAGGCAAGATGACCGCTACCCTGGATCTCACTACTATCATTACTATGCTAGTTGCTTCGTTCTATCGCTATGCTGCGCTTCCTATCACTTGTTCCTTAAGCCTCCCAAATTGCCATGAACCTCTAACCTTTGACACCCTTCCTAGCAAATCGTTGTTTGGCTATGTTACCGCTTTGCTCAGCCCCTCTTATAGCGTTGTTAGCTGCAGGTGAAGTTGAAGATTTCTCCATGGTGGACAGGGTTATGTTGGGATATCACAATATCTCTTATATTATTAATGCATCTATATATTTGGTAAAGGGTGGAAGGCTCGGCCTTATGCCTGGTGTTTTGTTCCACTCTTGCCGCCCTAGTTTCCGTCATACCGGTATTATGTTCCCGGATTTTGCGTTCCTTACGCGGTCGGGTGATTTATGGGACCCCCTTGACAGTTCGCTTTGAATAAAACTTGTCCAGGAAGGCCCAACCTTGGTTTTACCATTTGCCTCACCACCACCTATACCCTTCCCTTGGGTCGGCCAACCCGAGGGTCATCTTTATTTTAGCCCCCCCGGGCCAGTGCTTGTCTAAGTGCTGGTCCGAACCGAGCAGCCTGCGGGGCCCCCTCGGGGAAACTCGAGGTCTGGTTTTACTCGTAGCTTGACTTACCCGGTGTTGCCCTGAGAACGAGATATGTGCAGCTCCTATCGAGATGTCGGCACATCGGGCGGTTTTGCTGGTCTTGTTTTACCATTGTCGAAATGTCTTCTAAACCGGGATTCCGAGACTGATCGGGTCTTCCTGGGAGAAGGAATATCCTTTGTTGATCGCGAGAGCTTATCATGGGCTAAGTTGGGACACCCCTGCAGGGTTATAAACTTTTGAGAGCCGTGCCCGCGGTTATGTGGCAGATGGGAATTTGTTAATGTCCGGTTGTAGATAACTGGACACCAGATCCGAATTAAAACACATCAACCACATGTGTAGCCGTGATGGTCTCTTCTCGGCGGAGTCCGGGAAGTGAACACGGTTTCTGTGTTATGTTTGACGTAAGTAGGAGTTCAGGATCACCTCTTGATCATTGCTAGCTTCACGACCGTTCTGCTTGTTCTCTTCTCGCTCTTATTTGCGTATGTTAGCCACCATACTTGCTTAGCCGCTGCTGCAACCTCACCACTTTACCCCTTCCTTTCCCATTAAGCTTTGCTAGTCTTGATACCCATGGTAATGGGATTGCTGAGTCCTCATGGCTCACAGATTACTACAACAACAGTTGCAGGTACAGGTTATGCGATGATCATGACGCGAGCGCGATGTTTGCTTGTTTGGAGTTCTTCTTCTGCTTCTTCTTTGATCAAGGGATAGGTTCCAGGTCGACAGCCTGGGCTAGCAAGGTGGATGTCGTTTGAGTTTCTGTTTGTGATTCATCCGTAGTTCGGATGTTGATCTTATGTATGATGATGTTGTATTCGTGTGGCATTGTATGCCTCTTGTATGTATCCCCATCTATTATGTAATGTTGATGTAATGATATCCACCTTGCAAAAGCGTCTTCAAGATGCGCTTCTATCCTTGGTGGGACCTTCGAGTTCCTTTAGGATAGGGTCGCATCTTGGGCGTGACAAGCACACAGAGGATAACGAATCGATCGAGTATAGTGTGTCGTTCGTGAGGGTGCAGAGCCAGCCGGAGCCACAAGAGTATTCATTCTCCCACCGCAAGAGGAAGTCGGATAGCGCGACGTCGCTTCCCCGCCGTTCTCTATGGTTCCCTTGACGCTTGCCTCGTTTCAACGGCGGCGATAGGGTTTAAGGTAAGCTTCGCACTAACCTAATCTTCCACCTGCTCATACTTACAATCAGTGTGACAGCTAATGAAAATCATGCTTACAATCAGTCTCCGAGTACTACGCCAATCACCCTAAAATAGCTCTGGACCTTTGGGTCAAAGTTGTGACACAGTGTACAAATAAAGAAAAATAGATTGGTGCTTCTTTCAGAAAAGAGTACTCCCTAGAAAACTACCAATATAAGCTACTAGTATTTGGTTAGAGGATTTGCCGCCGAGAAAGATCCATCCACAGAGAGCGCCACACATCCCACTGGTGGTGGTGGATGCCAATGCGTGCATGGAGCATGGTTGGTGTCGGCAATTTTTACTTGGCACACCTCCCACTCTGCATATATGCCGGTTCCATACGTACATTTGTGCAGTTCCACCCAAATGCAGCTGAATAACCCTGTTTGCACAGATAATGAAAAAGCGTGATTACATTATAGTGGCACTAGTTGATGAAACACACAAAATAAATAGAAGAAAATATTGCGATAGTATCATAGTATGCCATGCTGCGAGGGCGAGATGGGCCCTGCGACGCCTCATACTGTACGCCTCATACTGGAAATCGTCCCAAGTCTCCCAGATACACCTTCTGCCAGTGATGAACATCAGTGTACAATGGTAGTACAAGGAGGCACCTTGAGACATTCAAATCTCTATTTTTGTGTAGATCAACTAAAATTAAGCACCCCAGTTTGCAGAAACGCTTAAACATTAACAATTGGACTAGTTGATGAAACATACATGAACAAAGAGAAGCACTTTCTTTATCTACATTGGAAATGAAATGATAGAGAGGACACTCGCTCTATTTTAATTGTATTATTACTTCATTTTATCAGTGACACTAGGGTCGAGCATGTGGCAAACAAGGTGTACCGTGCGTCCAAGGATGGAGGCCGGGGGTGCTTAGACTGGGATGCTGAAGCTGGCTCTTTCAGTCACCAACATGGATGATTCAATTCATGGGACCTTTTGGTGCAGTTCACCTAAAATGAAGCAATGTCCCATGAGCTAGCAACTTCTTCTTCATTTTTTTAAGAAAAGGGCTCCAGCCCCGGTTCATTTCCATCAGAAAACAAAACCCACAGAGCTTCTTCTTCCTTAGTTGCAATAAAATTGAGCAACATCAAGGTTGGTTGTGAAGCTCCTGGAATGTTCAACTATAATTTGGATATCATTTGTGCAGTTCAATTAAGATTGAGCGTGAAATGTATATCTCTGTTTGCACACAAAAGGTGGAAAGGAGGGTGACTAACAAGTGATGAAACATGCATCAAATGAAAAGAAGCATGTTCCTTATCTAAATGGCAATCCTACAAGGACAACAGCAACTTCTAAAGCAGCAGCATTGCTAGATATTAGTGTGGTCATTAGGATTAACTATGACAACCGTTAAATACGACATTACTTTAATGGTGCCATTGCTTCATTTTACCAGCAACATTACATTAACAGCTGCTACAGAGTCGGTATTTGGGCACGGGAGAGTAGGCGGACCAGGACAGTTGCATTTGTAACGAAAATAAGCAACTTATCTTAATGGGAAATTTAGTAGGACATGTAAAAAAGTGCAATTGATTCATATTACTGGAGGCATTACATTGAAAACAACATTGGTTTAACATGTCCTTACTTTTAAGAATGCGACTGCTACATTTTACCAGTGGCATTACATAAGAGTGGCTCGGGGCAACAAACATCAGAACATGATATCTGGGTTGGTCCCATTTTTGTTCGATATAGCCACCTTATACTGTGTGAGGCTAGCAAATCTAGTGTTGGACTTACTCTGTTGACTTGTCCCCCAGTCCCCACTTTATTTCCTTTTTCAACCAATAGATCGGGTTTATATTGAGTTTGTACCGCGTTTCCCTTTATTTCCCTATTAGACCTAGAGACCAGTTGGATAGCCAGTCTCCGCTACTTTTCGCCCCCATTATTTCCTCTTTCGACCAAGTCCTAGATTCAGGTAACAAATCTTCCCCCACCCCCACCCCTTTCTTCCTTGTTTGAACCAAGTAGTACTAGATTCGAGTGCATGAACTAGTTTTACCTCTTAATCGTAAAAATTTAGGTGGTTTTCGAACATCCGATTGATCCTATCTACGAGGGGGCCTGAGAAATAGTAAAAGATATGAATGCAGTGACGTCAGGAGCTCGGGAAGTAGAGCAAGGCCGGTTTCGAAGGAAGTTATACTTGAGGGTCACCGGGATGTCGCTAGGTGGGCGGCGGGAGGTCGGATCTGCCCACACTACAGCAGCGAGGAAGAAGGGGTCGGAGGCCCTTCCTCGCCAGCGGTGCTTGGGAGAGAACGGAAAGGCACACTAATCGGGACGCGCCAGCAGTGGGTAAGAGCCGTTGGCTAGGACGACCGTGTGAATGTTGCACCTTCTCACCTTCCCCCGCGGAGAGGATCCGGCTGGATCTGTGACCAGCGGTGAGCAGAGAGAGAGAGTGTGTGGCCACCGCTGTCGTGTTTAGATCTGGAGAGGACGAGACAGTGTGAAGAGAGTAACACTAGCAAGCAAGCGCGAAGGCTCCTTCCTATATAGTGGAGTACTAGTTTTCTTTTGTCTACCGGAGTCGTCTTGACCTCGTCAATGTCTGTCGAGAAGTCTTCATGCACGTGGCCCGAAGGCGCAGTTGTTGTCATTTTGATCTGAAGCACCGAATTATAACGTATAACACGAAAAAATGCCACATGACAAGAAATCACAACCTCACTGCCCAAAGGAGACAACATGAATCCCGACAGACAAACTAGATGAGGATCAAAGCTCAAATTAAAGATAAACTCGTAGAAAAGGGGTCCGTCGATAGTTGTCCTAATTATCATAGCCGGCTCGACCTAGATGGTAGACGAGTAGTCTTCGTGCATGTGCCCCCAATGACTAGCCCAACTCAGTTGTCGCTATTTAACCCTCGCAGTGATCCGAAGCACATGACACCTAATTTTGCGAGATGGCAAGAAACCTTTTTTTAGATTTCTCACCAAAACTAAAGCCCTGTACAACACAGCCTGCATGATATGTAGACGATTGGCAATCCAGGCATGTATGCTGGAGTCTGGTCACATGCATGGACGAACTGATCTTCCGTGTCTTGCAGGGATCGTCCAGGCACCAACATAGTACAACACTTCTCTATAGTATTATCGCTCGTCTCTCTCTTCTATTAAGTCACCCGACTTGCGGGGCCGGGGAGTGTGCCTATGGTTGGTTCTCAATTGCGGTCCCACATGTGTGTGCAAACGCAATATGACGCGCGTTCCATTTGGAGACTAGCGTGCCAGACCGACTGACCATCTGGGGTGCGACGCGAACGCGACGGGCGTTCTGTATACTCCGTACATGTGTACCGCCGTTTTCTTGAGGCTTTGCTCCATGGCGCAATCCATGGATACACAATTATTAGTATACTGTACTATTTAAAAGTCGAGGGTGGGGCTTTTCCTGCATGGTACGCGGGGCAATTCTGCCTAGTCGATTCGACGGAGACGCGAGAAGATGAGGGAGCAGGCTGCTGCAAACGTAGGGTTGTGTGATTTGACAGCGAGTTACTGCTGGACAGGTGGGGCCCCGTGATTTGACTTGCCATTATCATTTTAACTGCAGCGCGATGACTGGTGTGAGTCTCCTGATTCCTGACCAGCTCCATACAGGTGCCTCTCCCAATGCTCCACCATGTAGAGGCTGGCTCTTGCATGAGAGCCCACTTCTCCACTTTTTCCTTGCCTCTCTTTCCTCCACATATGCAAAAATGCCATGTAAAGCAGGCTTATAGCCCACTATTGTACTTACTTGCTCCTACAGGTGCTAAGCTTGCCACATAGGCATAAAGTCTGATGTGGCAAGTTAATTAAGAAGAGAGAGACTAGTTTGGTGACCCAAGGAAGAAACGGTGCTAAGCACGTGTACCTAGGTGAAAAGATAATTTTGAGTCTATAGCTAATTAAATGAAGCAAACTTAGCAACAAAAAACTAATAAGCACCTATGCATTGGGGACTTGATTGCTAAGCCATTTAATGCCCTTGGCACCTCATCTAAGCACCATTTCATTGGAAGAGGTCACTCCTTGGCAAATGCAATAAATACTACTCCCTCTGTCCCATGATATAAGAACGTTTTTGGCACTACACTAGTGTCAAAAACGTTCTTATATTATGGGATGGAGGGAGTACGAAGAAAGAGATTGAGAGAAGTAAAAAAATACACTTATAGCCAAAATTATAGCTAACCTTGTTGTAGTATGAGTGACTGAGTGATGACTATGTATGACATGCCAACATCAGATAGCCTAACGCACCGTGTTAAATCTCCAAGGGAGCGACCGTGTGAGTGACGCGACGGTCATCGTAGGCGTGACCATGATACGGACTGCTGGCAGCCCTTGGATCTGAGATGTAACGGTCGCATGCTAAGTTGCTCAAAATTTGCAGAATAACCCTCCAAGATAGGATATTCACCCATAGGTCTAGAATCACGCCATGCAACCGTTCGATCTCAGATCCAAGGGCTCTCGGAAGCCCGTATCATGGGAGAATGGAGAGCCACTACCCTGCCGTTCGCACGTTGGCAGTTCGCTCCTACTCATCCCCGCACGCCCTTTAATATTGCGACGATTCGCTCCTAGTCGTCCCGTCCTTTCACATTATGGCAGTTCCCCTAATCCTAACCCTACTCCCAAATCCTTGGCGTCCCAAATCTCCATGATCGGCGGTGAGTAAAAGGTTAGAACCATCACCGGCGATGAGTTCGACATCATCTACATCCGTTCTTCGCGACGGTGAAAGGATGCCTTGCTCGCTTCAGACGCATGTTCAAAAACTCAGATGATGAGTGGGTCACTGGGCTAGATGTTGAGTACACCATGCTCCTGCGACGAGAGAAGGATCTAAAGGAGGAAGAGAGGAAGAAGCCCACCATGATCCAGGTTTGCGTGCATGACTTATGCTTGGTCTACCACATATGCCATGCCGACGTTGAATGTCAGGATTTTAAGAACTTCCTCAAGAGCGACCTAGTCAAATTCGTTATTGTAGACTTTATGAATGACAAAAGAGTCCTGGGTCAGATAGGCCTCATTGTAGGCAACCCCTTCGACCTCCAGAAGAATTGGCTACTACCCTCCAGTGGTCAGCCTTCAGTGCTGACCCTGGCAGGAGCCATGGTTCATCCTTCGTACGGTAAACTGGAGAAACCTCATTACACATTTCATCGTCATGCATGGCAGCGGAATGTACTAGATATAGACCACATCCACTATGCTGCAATGGATGGCTACCTTTGTTTCAATATCTACAAGGGTTGGATGAAGAGCAAGAGCCAAGTGTGCGGTTCAAGCAAAGAAGTATCGGCCAAGAGGAAGAGGGACAAGGACGAAGTAGAGCACGTGGATGAGGACTCCGAGTAAGGTGGCAGTGTCGTTTCTCATGGTGGTTCTAATGCAGTGTTTACCGGATTAGTTTCATAGTTTAATTTCATGTGTGATTAGTTTAATTTGAGGGGTGTGTTGTGCTGAGCCCCCAGCAGAACTATGTTATGTTTCTTCTTGTTACTTTAACTCTTCAGTACGTACATACTAGTATTTCTTACATTTCATCTTTCAGTTGGTATAGTACTACCACTCGTTTCTTCACATCATATATGTACAATATATATGGCCAACATCATATAGCCAGCAGTTTAGTTGTCAAAGAATTCAGGGTTCTTAGTTTTGTCAAAGAATTCCAGGGTGCTTAGTTTTATTTGAGGGGTGGGTTGTGCTGGACACCATTATTGTGACTAGCTTTCTTAATAGTACTATATGCATAATTTGGCGACGAGCGCTCTCTATATGTACCACCTTTTTTTAATTTCAAGTTTTGCTCCATGGCGCAATCCATCGGTACTACTACTGTAGAAAAGTATACATTTTTTAAAAGGCTAGAGGGCGGGGCAGTCTAGCTTGGTCGGTTTCACGAGAGGCAAGGGCCTTTTTGATTTGATGGCTCATTACTGCTGGAAGGCGGGGCTTTGTGATTTGACTGCTCGTATAAATGTGCCGACGACCTGAGGAGGAGCAAAGAACCGTGCGCTATACTCAAGTTTTCCACTGGAGTAGTACTATGATGGAGGAGCATGAAACATGGCAGCCCAGTGCCATATGGCGATAAAAAATGATCTAATTTGCTAGTCATCTCATTGTTAGCATTGTTCTATTCATGCCTCGCAGAGAACGTGGCACGTGCGACGAAACACCCGAAGCAAAAGATGAAACACAGGAGCAAAAGAAGAAGGAATATTATCACCCCAAATGATCTAATTCGCCGCGGAGTCGTAACTGCTTCTTCATCGCCTCCATGACCTCCATCTCCTTGCGCGTCTCCTCCGCCATCTTCTTCATTCTGTCCATGATGCGGGATTTCTTGACGCGAGCCTTCATCATCTGTTCCACAGATGCATTACGTACCTTGATAGCAGCCGGGTGCTTGATGCGGAGCTTCGCCAACTCCTCCTTCTGTTCCATGACGAGGGCCTGCAGCATCTTCATTGAGGAACTACTATTCTCATGCAGCTTCTTACAGCTGGCGTTCTTCTCCTTCAACAGGTCAAGCTCGTGGCAGAGCTTCGCCTTGTCCTCCTGAAGTTGTAGGATTTTGTCGGTCGCCTTCTTCTTCGAGGCAATGCTCTTCTTCAGCAGCATCACCAAGCCAGCGGTCAACTCCCCCTGCTTATTGAGCTCAGCGGGCATGTTGTCGAGGCTCTCCTTCAGCAGCTCCACCAAGCCGTGGATGAACTCCTTCTGCTTATTGAGGTGCTTATTGAGCTGATTGGGTATGCCGTCGAGGGATAACGACTCCAGCGCCGCCGGCTCGGCATGTTCGCCTCCGAGGCTAGGGAGCTCCTGGGAGCCATCGCCTGCCCATGAGAGATCTTTCGAGGTCTCTGCGTGGCGGCGAGCCCTCTCTTGTTTTTCCGCAGCCTTGGTTACCACTCCCTTGTTATGAGTAGTTCTCGACCTAGAGCTCTGTTCACCGGCCATGGCAAGGACGGACAAAGAAGAAGCACTTATGAGGATGAAAGGTAGAGTAATTTTCGGTTAGGTAGTTCCCCTTTTTATAACCTAAGTACTAGCACTAGTACTAATACCTGCATAGTGGGAACACGTTCAGGTTTGGTATGTACTAGTAGGTGTGAGCAGGCTTTCGAATGTGATGGGAACAAGGTAAAGATGAATTGATGGTTTTGGTTTCGAGGCCCAAAACGGCTCCCAATGAGTTTAGTGGAACATAAATTTCAAGTAGACTACACTACTCAAATGCGTAAATATTATGTTACTATCAAAAATTGGCACAAAATACGAAGGAGACCAATGGAAGTACTACTAGCAACCCATGATTTAACTACTCGCATGCGCACAGTGGAGTAGTAATGTCTTTCTTCCACCCTCACGTCCAGTCAATTTGCATGCGTTGTATTAATTGACCATCAATGAAGTGAACGACTTTACACTCGTCAAATTATCACATGGGGTGGATCTTGGTACAAAATTGCGTCCGCCCGTGTACCCGCGTGTGCGTGCGGGGGAATGAGTGCGTGCGTGGCATGCATGCACATCTTCGCTTCGTGCATGTACGGCCAGTGTGGCTCAGGGAGGACGAGTTCATTCTTCTGGAACCAGCAGCACATCACTGTGATCAATCCACACAAGGAGGTCGCGACAACGCCTCCACATGTGCCAAATGGCTTCATGAACTGTAAGAGAGACACTGTGTAGCGTGCCATTGGAATTCTAATTTACGTGGTTTGCACATACTTGAAGTACTAGTAGGGTACACATGCATTGCACGCATCAGATTTTGCAACCAAATTATGAATAAATACCACACTATAGCATGTAAGGTCTGAGTCATATATGCCTGATGTAGACCTTCGTTTAATTCTTATAGTTCATCTCATTCAAAATCAATTAGTTTTTATAAAAAAAGCTAGGGCCTCTTGGATTCGTAGGATTTCCAAAACGCGGGAATAGGAAAAACATGGGATTATAGTGGAATATTGTCTTGAATCCTACAGGATTGTATGAGTGTTTGATTGTGCATAGAAAAAACACAGAATTCTTTCAAAGAGGTTTGAGTGGATGGGATGTTTCCTATGAAATCTAGTGCAAATGAATCATATAAAAAATTCCTATGGTTTACAATCCTACGAATCAAACAACCAAGATAGGAAAAACTCCTAAGGATTAGAATCCTCCAAAATTCTTTTGAGAATCCTTTGAATCAAAGAAGCCCTTAACCTATTTTATGATTCATGGAATTGTGCGTTGTAAAGCATAAAGTAAAAACAAATAATGGCAATTCAACTAGAAAAAAAGTTTGGGCAGTTATGATACGAAAGATTCTAGAACAAAGGAGAACCACTGTTGTTTTGAGGTTTGTGCATTATGCTTAAGTTAAACCATGGAGTCTGCTAGGTTGTACATGTGGCAAAATCTGGTGGGGGGCTAGAAGATGGTGCGAGGGGCCGAGTGGAGGGAGACTATGAAGGAGTGCACAAGTGCGAGATCGATATTTAGAGAGAGGGGGCGAGAACGTGCGTTGTTGCGCGCAGTGGCGAAGCCATGAAAAATAAATGAGCTAGGGGGCCAAGCATTGCTAATCCTTTACAGGAGGGCCAATTCATGAACTTAAACCATTTTTACCAGCAATTGTCTAATGATCACATTCATATTAGCCTCGATATATAGTGATGTTAGGGGGGGTCAGGGCCCTTGCTGCCCCCTGTCTTCGCCATTGTGCGCGCGTCTAAGAGATGAAGCGGAAGGCATGGATGATGAGAGGGGGACGTTGGTGTCACGCCCAATATGCGACCCTATCCAAAAGGAACTCGAAGGTCCCACCAAGGATAGACCCGCATATTGAAATGCTTTTGCAAGGTGGATATCATTACATCAACATTACATAATAGATGGGGATACATACATAAGGCATACAATGCCACATGAATACAACATCATCATACAAGAGATCAACATCCGACTATGGATGATACATAAACAGAAACTCAAACAATATCCACCCTGCGAGCCCAGGCTGCCGACCTGGAACCTATCCCCTGATCGAAGAAGAAGCAGAAGAAGAGCTCCAAACAAGCAAACATCACTCTCGCGTCAAGATCAACACATAACCTGTACGTGCAACTGTTGTTGTAGTAATCTGTGAGCCACGAGGACTCAGCAATCCCATTACCATGGGTATCAAGACTAGCAAAGCTTAATGGGAAAGGAAGGGATAAAGGTGGTGAGGTTGCAGCAGCGACTAAGCATGATATGGTGGCTAACATACGCAAATGAGAGCGAGAAGAGAACAAACGGAACGGTCGTCAACTAGCAATGATCAAGAGGTGATCCTGAACACCTACTTACGGCAAACATAACACAGAAACCGTGTTCACTTCCCGGACTCCGCCGAGAAGAGACCATCACGGCTACACACGCGGTTGATGCGTTTTAATTCGGATCTGGTGTCAAGTTATCTACAACCAGACATTAACAAATTCCCATCTGCCACATAACCGCGGGCACGGCTCTCGAAACTTTATACCCTCCAGGGGTGTCCCAACTTAGCCCATGACAAGCTCTCGCGATCAACGAAGGATTAGACCTTCTCCCAGGAAGACCCGATCAGTCTCGGAATCCCGGTTTACAAGACATTTCGACAATGGTAAAACAAGACCAGCAAAGCCGCCCGATGCGCCGACATCCCGATAGGAGCTGCACATATCTCGTTCTCAGGGCAACACCGGATAAGCTAAGCGTACAGGTACCGACGAATCCAAGTTGCCAAGGAATGGTCCCGCACGGTGCTCTAGTTTGGACCAACACTTAGACAAGCATTGGCCCGGGGGGGCTATAATAAAGATGACCCTTGGGTTAATTACTCCCAAGGGAAAGGTATGTGGTTGTGAGGCAAATGGTAAAACCAAGGTTGGGCCTTGCTGGACAAGTTTTATTCAAAGCGAACTGTCAGGGGGGTCCCATAAATCACCCGACCGTGTTAGGAACGCAAAATCCGGGAACATAACACCGGTATGACAGAAACTAGGGCGGCAAGAGTGGAACAAAACACCAGGCATAAGGCCGAGCCTTCCACCCTTTACCAAATATATAGATGCATTAATAATACAAGAGATATTGTGATATCCCAACATAACCCTGTCCACCATGGAGGAAACTTCATCTTCACCTGCAACTAGCAACGCTATAAGAGGGGCTGAGCAAAGCAGTAACATAGCCAAGCAATGGTTTGCTAGGAATGGTGCCAAAGGTTAGAGGTTCATGGCAATTTGGGGAGGCTTGAGCAACAAGTGATAGGTAACGCAGCATAGCGATAGAACGAGCAACTAGCATAGCAATGATAGTAGTGAGATCCAGGGTAGCGGTCATCTTGCCTGAAATCCCGCAAGGAAGAAGAACGAGTCCATGAAGAAGATGAAGCCACGAAGACGAACCACACGTAGACGAACGAATCCTCACGATCGCAACGAAACGGGAACTATCGAGAAGAAGCACACAACATGGTAAACACACCACACATGAACAAGGCATGATGCACAACAAAGCATGACGCATGAAAAAGCTACATGAAGCTACTCATGGCAAGAGATGATGCAAACAAGAACAACACATCAAGGCAAGTTTAAATGTGGCCGGGAACAACATATAACAATTCCGGTAAGTCCTCATATGCAAATTTCGAAATTGGTCCAGATCTTAATAAACCTTATGTTCAAGTTGTTAAACAGCAAGTTAAGATGCACCAAGATGATCTACACGAAATTCTAGTCAAGTTACATATAAAGTTCATTAGATTTGGAGCTACGGCCTAGAAGATATGAGCAAAACAAGTTAAGCATGGCATTGATGAAAAATGCACCCAAACATCAAGCAAACACACCAAAACAAGGATGCAACATGATAATATGAAACTACATGCAAAATCAAGCAAGTTTCATATAGAGCACACTCAAAACGGAGCAACGGTGTAACACATACACTCTATACAAGTCATAACAACAATCTGTCCATAACAGCAACTAGGCATCTTACAAGCATCAAAACAACATGCTACAGCACCCCCAACATAATAACAAAAGGCATGGGCATGAAGTAATGGTAAAGCATAACAAAACATGAACACTGAGCTATCTCCAGAAATCACTAGAACATGCTCAAAATGACATGGTAAGATTGCAAATAATAACAGTTTCAGACTTTAGCAGAAATAACATCAGGTTGCAAGCTATCAAACAACATGTTACAGGAACATATCATGGCAAATAAAGGCATGGAATGAATCTACTAATTGCGTAGAACAACAGTCCCTTACTAACCATGAGCCAAAAAGGCATAGAAAATATGATGGCACCCATGTAAACATGGCAAGTTATATTACAGATTCATACATGGCAGGAACAACAATAAGTAGGCATGTTGGTGAGCTTCAACCACTCACCACAGAGCAATAAATGCCATGGAAAGGCAAACCACAGCAAGAAAACATGTTTATGAAGCTAAGCATGGCAAGAACAAGGTCATAGGGTGCATGGATCACTAGCAAACAATCATGGAAACATTGAACTTAATGTTAACAGGCTGACAGCAACATTTTCAAGCAAGTTTGGAGCAAGATTACAACATGATACGGCAGTCTATAATTGAAACCAAGGGCATGAATGGATAGAGCATGACATGTAGATCAAAACATGTTTATAGAACATCTCCAGATTATGCATAGAATGATTAGTAGAAGCATGTTAACATAGCAACAAAATATAACAGAATCTGGCTAGCAAAACAGCAACAACAACTACCCTCCTTAACAAGCTCGATGCACTCAGCACACAACACACAAAAATACATGGTTGGCACCCCTGGAAAGATGGCATAGCATAGATCAAAACACATGTAGACATCAACCTCATAGGATCCACACATCAATCATGGAAAAAATGACAAATGAGCAAGTTATAACAGTTTCAGCAGATTAACATCAACATGCACTCTTCCAACAGCATTTCGGGCATCAAGATGAGCTCAAATAAAAATGATGCAATGGAATGAAATGAAGTACTCGTCGAGACAAACAATTTGACATATTACACGCACGAAACGGAGCTACGGATGCAGAGATACTGCATGATGAACAAGGCATGATAATAACAAAATCTGGGACTTAGGCAACTTCGGGGACAACCTCAAGCTCGCACGGGGATCGAGGACGGACGGAGCTGGGTCGCCGGAGGACGGGGCGGCACCGGAGGACGACGGGGGAGGGTCGCCGGAGGACCGGGGCGGCGGATCCGGGCGGCGCCGGCCCGGATCTGGCCATGGCGCCGGCTGGACTGGGCCGGAGGCGCGGGAGGAGGCGCTCGGGCGCCGGCGTGGCGGCGCACTCCGGCGGCCGGAGCTGCAAGCGCCGTCGCGGCGCGGGAAGAAGGCGCCGGCGGGGCGCGGTCGCGGCGGCGATGGTCGGGGCGACCGGCCTGCGGTGGTCGGCGGCGGGGTGCAGGGGCGCCGGCGGCAGAGGGCGGCGGCGTGCCACGGCGGAGCGCCGGAGAGATCCCGGGCGGCGGCGGGCGGCGCGCGGGCCGGCAGGGCCCCGCCTGGGCCCCGGCGGGCTGACGCGCGGGTGGCGGCGCGGGGAAGTGGGCGCGGGGCGGCGGCGAATCAGGAGGCGCCACGCGGCGGCGGAGCTGAGGTGGCAGCGCGGGATTGGGCGGGGTGAGGTGGCGGCTGGACGTGTCCGGCTCCATCCGGACGTGTCCGGCGGCGCGGAGAGGAGCGGGGCTAGGGTTAGGGTGGAAATGATCCGGGATTTTTGGAGGGGGAGACTTATTTATAGGTAGAGGGAGCTAGGAGAGTCCAAATGAGGAGCGGTTTTCGGCCACGCGATCGTGATCAAACGACCGAGAGCATGGAGGGGAGTTAGATGGGTTTTGGGCCAGTTTGGAAGGGGTGTTGGGCTGCAAACAAAAGAGGCTTTTACGGTTACCCGGTTAACCGTTGGAGTATCAAACGACCTCCAAATGGCACGAAACTTGACATGCGGTCTGCTGGTGCTATACCAAGGCCGCTTGGCAAACCTCGGGCCATTTCGAGAAAGTTTAATACCCGCACACGAAAAGAGGCAAACGGGGAACGCCGGAGGACATAGGAGTGCCGGATTGCAAAACGGACAAGGGGGAAAAAGCTAGGATGCATGAGACGAACACGTATGCGAAATGAAATGCACATGATGACATGGCAAAATGCAACACGCAAGCAAATGACATGGCAACGACGACGAATAACTGGCAGACAACTGGCACATCGAATCCGGGGCGTTACAGTTGGATATATAATTAATGTGGGTGTATTAGCTATATATGTAGGGGTTGTTTGGTTCTAGGCCTAGGAGTGCCACACTTTGCCATACAATGTTGCCAAACTTTCCTAAGGTTAGTTCTTCAAAATGAGAGCCACAAGTTGGCAAGCCTAAGGGAATCTTGCCACACTTGTTGTGTGTATGTGATGTGGGACCATAGTGTGGCTTGCCTAAGATGTGGCTTGAACCAAACACACACCTAAGTTTGTCAAATTTGCCTAACCTTAGGTGTGGCAAGGTTTGGCAAACTTAGTCTCAAACCAAACAACCCCGTAATCCTATATAGAGAGGTATAGATTGATCAATGTGGACGTGGAAAAGAGGGTGAGACCTCACTAGATACATAGATTGATCGGTTTGTGTGGAAAGCTATGAAAGACCTAGGTATACACACACACACACATAGAGGAACATCGATCGTTGCGCACGCACGCATGAGAGATAAAGAATGCCCGACATGATGGAGAGGGGGATGTGTGTGGGTATATGCCTTCATGGGAGACCGACCTGAAGAAAAATATTGCATGTGTGCTATGGATAATGCCGACCGGTAGTGTGTGTGCATGCATGCATGAGAGAAAGTTAGTGGTACAATTATAAAGAGAAGACAACTGTGTGGGTGTAAAAGACTAGGTGAGGTCATAATCAATGTAAAGTTGAATTCAAATATTTGAATAAGAGATCATGATGTTTGAAACCCATGCATGCATGAATATAATGGAGATCTGCGGGGTGTGGTTTGGAAACGAGCATGTTGTAATGTATACACATGTATACACATTGAACAAGGTCAGACTGATTTGAATTTGAGATACCGATGGCAGACATCGTTTGGCCACATTGCATCCGTGCATGGACACACTATTCTAATTGGAGATGATGGGTGGCTTTCGCATCACATATCTATATCTATACCCTTATATATATATTGTGTGCGGGTAACTTTAACTTTGAAAGATGGTCGTTGGATGAGGCGAATCCGATGGTGCAGATATGGCAAATTTGAGCACTACTGGCCGTTGGATATCATCTACATTCCACCAGGTTTCGCCACATGTACAATCTAGAAGATTCCATGGTTGAACTTAAGCATAATGCACAAACCTCAAAACACAAGCACTTCTTCTTTGTTCTAGAATCTTCCGTATCAGAATTGCCCAAATGTTTTTCTACATGATTAGCCATTATTTGTTTTTACTTCTAGGGTTACAACGCACAATTCCATGAATCTTAAAATAGATTAGCTTTCTTATAAAAACTAGACGATTTTGAATGAAATGAACTATAAGAATTAAACAAACATTTACATCATGCATATATGACTCAAAGCTTACATGCTATAATGTGGTATTTATTCATAATTTGGTTGCCAAATCTCATGCGTGCAATGCACGTATACCTTACTAGTCTAAATAGTGTTTGTGTGTGTGTTGTGCGTGTTGAGGTGCAAATTGTCTTTTTTTGGTACACGCTAAGCTTGTTCTCCCGAAATTTCAAGCCGCACCTTGTTATGCCGAAATTTCAAGCTAGCGTCTCTGTCTATCATGCTACGAAACTCCCGCCTCTTCGACCCGCGCCTTGTTACCCTGAAATATTTAAAATATATCTTTGTCTCGTTGTGCTCCGACAACTCCCTCCATCTCAACCCGCGCCTTGCTATTCCAAAATAACAACGCCCGCGAAAACTCCCACCTCCTCTGAAATACCGACACACGAAATGCCCGTGCTACCCCTGAACCGAAAGAGCCGCCTCAAATCGGTGGGGGTACTTTCATAACTTCGCCCACATTTCGGACAAGCGCGTCCCTAAGCCATGGTTCCCCACTCCCATCCCATCCGCCCACCCATTCGTACACCGGGGCCGCGAAAACCCGCGAAGCCCCAAACCCTCCTCCGTCCGCCTCCCAGCCGGAGCCTCTTCCCCAACGACGTCGTCCACAGCAACACCTCGACGTCCCTCATCCACCGTACCGGATGAGGATCCGTCGTCGATCTTGTCGTCCCACCAGTTCAGCCACCCCGTCCTCCACCTCCAAGGAGCTACCCCGATGTTCCCCTCGTCTTTCGCACCACCTCCATTCCCACACCGCCGTCTTCACCTACACCACCGGAAGAGCATCATCATCACCGTTTCCTCGGATGAAGCTGCGGCCTAATCGGCGCCACCAAAGAGGTTGTACACTAATCGCCGGATTTTCTTCTTGATTCGATCTCACGGTGCTGCCGGCGCTCGGCCCCGAGCCGACACGGCGTGGCTCCATCCATGGCGGCGTCGCTGGCCACTTCCTCCATGGTGTCGCTCCCTCGGCGGCGTCATCAACATCAGTAGGAGCTGCTGCTGCTTTAGCTCTCGCTCGCGCTGCTGCTCTTCTGTTGCTCTCCGTCCCTTGCCTGGTCTGCTCTTGATATTGTTCTTGCTTGCGCTGCTACTCTCGCTCTTGCTCTTTGAGGGAGTCCGGGATTAGGGGGTTCTCGGACAGCCAGACTATGTACTATGGCCGGACTGTTGGACTATGAAGACACAAGATAGAAGACTTCGTCCCGTGTCCGGATGAAACTTTCCTTTGCGTGGAAGGCAAGATTGGCGATGTGGATGTGAAGATTCCTTTCTCTGTAACCGACTTTATGTAACCCTAGCCCCCTCCGGTGTTTATATAAACCAGAGGGTTTAGTCCGTAGGACAACAATCATAATCTCATAGGCTGGACTTCTAGGGTTTAGCCATTACGATCTCGTGGTAGATCAACTCTTGTAATACTCATATTCATCAAGATCAATCAAGAAGGAAGTAGGGTATTACCTCCATAGAGAGGGCCCGAACCTGGGTAAACATCATGTCCCCCACCTCCTATTACCGTTAGCCTTAGACGCATAGTTCGGGACCCCCTACGCGAGATCCACCAGTTTTGACACCGACATTGGTGCTTTCATTGAGAGTTCCGCTGTGACGTCGAAGATAGGCTTGATGGCTCGCCTTGTTACCAAGGACAACATCACCTCCAGGGGAGCCCTGGCCTCATGCCAAACCCTCCGGCTGGGCGTCTTTACCATGGTTGCTCACTCGGCCATCGGGCCAACGATGACCTCTCGTCTCATCAAAAATCGCCTCCGCGTCAGCTCAGAATATTCGAACAGATGAACCCAACGGAGTTGTCGTCTTTAAATGAACTCCTGGATCGCATCGCCGCCTTGGGAGTTGCCACGGACTACGATCAGATTGGGCTTAAACCCGATCAGAGAGAAATTGAATCTCCACCGATCACCCATCAGATAGCGGTATTGGAGGAGCAATGTGACGACTCTTCCCCTATGTTGAGGATGAACTATGTTCGGATCTCCGAGCTCACATAGCCGGATACTCACCCGCAGGAAGACTTGCCCCGTACTCCGAACTTAGAATCGGACTATGGGCCTGAGAAATTGGTTGATATCCCGGAGCCCGAACCTTAAGCTCGGAAGTTTATCAAGCTTTGGATCCCAGATTTGGTCAGGGTTCGGACTTAAATCCACTTACCTACCCAGATATAAGCGATCTTACCCACATCAGACAGCAGTCCCGAGAAACGGTCCATCACTTTTGGGCTAGATTCCTTCTTGTCAAGCACAAGATCAAAGACTACCGCGATGAAGACGCAATCTCATTATTCTGCAAAATTTGCACAGACGAGGGAATCCTCAATGCAATCAATTGTCGTAAGGTATCACACTTCACTGACCTGGCAACCAGAGTACATAAGTACTACGCAATGGAGAGCGCCTGGATAACTCAGGCAGCTTCTTGGGAGCCACCGGTTTCCACTAAACCCCTTGTCCGGACAAAAAGGGTGCACCCTCTTCGGTCGCCCGATCGAGTAATCAAAAAAGCAAAGCCCATTACGGGGCGCGGAACCGTCTTAGAGGGATGGCTAGATAGGCCATACAAGATACACACAACACCGGATACCATACCAACCCACAACCTTAGAGCATGTTGGATACTCCGGCAGGTGGCCAGGAGCGGCGAGGATCTCCTCATCAAAAATACCGCAGAGCAACATCCCACAGAAAACAACAACCATACAGTGCTGTCAGTCTTCGAGACTTTCACCTCAAACAATAGGCGCAAAAGATCACTCCGCGGCCTCGCTGAACTCTGCCAAGTTGCAGCAATAAACCCTTGGAACGACACGACCATAACTTTCAATGCCAGTAATGAACCAAAATTTAGAACAATCCGGGCACCTGCCGCACTGGTCCTCAGTCCAATTGTGGACGGTTTTCGTCTTACCAAAGTCCTCATGGACGGCGGCAGCAGACTAAACCTCATTTACGAGGAAACTCTCAACAAAATGGAAATAGACAGGAGCCGCATTGAGAAAAGCAGCACGACCTTCCGAGGAATTATCCCCAGTCGGGAGGCATGGTGTGCGGGAAAAATCACACTCGATGTGGTATTCGGCACGCGGAGAACTACCGGTCCGAAGAGATAACCTTTCAGGTGGCCCCTTTTAACAGCGGATATCATGCCCTTTTAGGGCGAGATGCATTTGCAAGCTTCCAAGCTATCCCCCATTACGGGTACATGAAGCTCAAGACGCCTGGGCCCAATGGAATCATCACTCTCGCCAGCGATTCGGACATAGCACTCTGCGCCGAAAACAAAACCGCCGCCCTAGCCCTTGAGGCATTGTCTGAAGCCCTCGCGGCCGAAGAATTAACTGCATTGCGCTCCACAGTGGATAGGGACGAAATGATACTCAACAAGCGATCCAAATCCACCTCCTTTAAACCAGCAGACAAAATAGTCAAATTCTAGGTCCACCCAAGGGACTCCATGAAGACAGCATCCATCGGGGCATAACTGGACCCCACGGTCGACGCCGCACTGCGGGTGTTCTTACACGAAAACTGGGACATATTTGCCTGGCACCCTTCTGATATGCCAGGAATCCCATGCAGACTGGCCAAACATGGCCTAAACATACTGAAGGGATACAAGCCGGTCAAGCAAACATTGCAGCGCTTTTTGCGAACCCAAACGACAAGCCATGGGAGAAGAGCTAGCCAAGTTACTCAAAGCAGAGTTCATTAGAGAAATAGAACACCTGGACTGGCTAGCAAACCTGGTGATGGTACTAAAGAAGGATAAATCCTGGCGCCTATGTGTCGATTTCAAGAACCTCAACAAGGCTTGCCCTAAGGATCCCTTTCCCCTCCCTCGCATCAATCAGATCAACGACGCTACCGCAGGACACGACTCACTGTGTTTCCTCGAAGCATACTCCGGATACCATCAAATCAAGATGAAGGAGTCCGACCAAGCTGCAACGGCCTTCATAACCCCATACGGGCCTTTCTGCTTCAACACCATGCCTTTCGGGCTCAAAAACGCCGGTGCCACCTATCAATGCATGATTCGTACATTCCTGGAGAAACAAATCGGTAAGACATTTGAAGCATACGTGGATGATGTAGTCATCGAAACTAGGCACGTCGAATCCTTAATAGACGATCTGCGTCTCACATTCGACAACCTCCGAACATATGACATCAAGCTCAATCCGTAAAAGTGTTTTTTCGGTGTTCCCGCTGCAAAACTTCCGGGGTTCATCATTTCCAATAGAGGAATTGAGGCAAACCCTGCTAAAATATGAGCTTTGTCACAGTTGGCTACCCCAATAGACTTTAAATAGGTCCAAAAATTATCCGGATGTGTGGCAGCTCTAAGCCGCTTTATCTCCAGACTAGGAGAAAAGGCATTGCCGCTGTATCGCCTTCTCCGGCCCACCGAACACTTCGAGTGGACGGATGCGACAATGGCCGGATTGGAAGAAATGAAGGCTCTTCTAGCAAGCAACCCAATCCTGGTTGCGCCAAACATTGGCGAACCCATGTTATTATACATATCGGCCACACACCAAGTCGTGAGCGTGGTGCTCGTCATCGAACGAGAGGCGGACGGACACAAATTTCCGCTCCAGAAGCCGGTATACTACGTATCCACCGTCCTCACACCATGCAAATCCTGGTACCCTCATTACCAAAAAATAGCATATGTGGATTTTATGGCATCCTGGAAGCTACGACACTACTTTCAAGAGTGTTCAATTATGGTGGCCTCCGAAGTACCTCTCAATGACATAATAAACAACCGCGACTCTACGGGCTAGATTGCCAAGTGGGCCATTGAGCTCCTTCCATTCGACATATCATACAAACCGCGCAGGGCCATTAAATCTCAAGTATTGGCTAACTTCGTCCCCGAATGGACAGAAGCCGAACTCCCTAAAGAGTACGACACATACTCCAACTAGATCATGCACTTCGATGGCTCTAAAATGCTCTAAAATGTTGGCACACCTAGGGGCAGGCGTTGTCCTAACACCCCCTACTGGAGATACTGTTCAGTACGTCCTACAAATATTGTTCACAGACTCCAACATGCAGCCGAATACGAAGCATTATTGCATGGTCTTCGGATGGCCGTCTCCATGGGCATACAATGCCTGGATGTGCGCGGGGACTCAAACCTCGCAATATCTCAAATAAATGGAGATTTCGATGCCAAAGATCCCAAGATGGCGGCTTATCGTAACGCCATTCTCAAAATGTCGGCTTGGTTCGAGGGGATCGAGTTTCACCATGTGGCCCGAGAAAGTAATCAAGTAGAGGATGTCCTTGCTCGCATCGGCGCTAAGCGTGACCCCGTCCCACCTAACATCTTTCTGGAAAGACTTTTTAAGCCATCCGTGGTGTGGCAAGGGGAGAGCAGTAATACCAATCCGGATCCGAATACAACCCCAGTTTCCGAACACACCGATATCATCGGGGGCTCAGCCACCAAAATTACACCATCGGCCCATCTCATTATGGCAGTCATCGCCCCATGGACCGAACCCTTCTTGGCCTACCTTAATAGGCGAGATCTTCCTGAGGATCAGAATGAGGCACGCTGCATTGTGCGGCGCTGTAAAGCCTACAAGGTTCACAAGGGAGAACTCTATAAGAAAAGCGCTACCGGAGTACTTCAAAGATGTATCTCCGAGGAGGAAGGGCGGCAACTCTTGGCGGAAATTCATGCCGGTCTCGGCGGTCACCACGCTGCGGCTTGGGCCCTCGTAAGCAAGGCCTTCTGTACAGGTTTCTATTGGCCAACGGCCCGAGCAGACGCGCAGGACCTCGTCCAACACTGTGTTGGATGCCAGCTTTTTGCCAACCAAAGCCAGATGCCACCCACCGCTCTACAAAAAATCCCCATCACATGGCCTTTTGCAGTCTGGGGGCTTGATATGGTCGGACCCCTTAAAGGAGGAAGCCATAAGGAAAAATACCTGTTGGTCATGGTGGATAAATTCACTAAGTGGATAGAGGCCAAACCGGTCAAAACGGCCGAAGCTAGTCCAGTGATAGATTTTATATCCGGCGTTGTGCACCGTTATGGTGTTCCACACAACATTATCACTGGCAACGGCTCCAATTTCACAGCCGATGAGGTGAAGGCCTGGTGTGCCAATCTGGGCACCAAGCTCGATTACGCCTCTGTCTACCACCCACAAACCAACGGTCAAGTCGAACGTGCCAATGGTCTTATTTATCAGCGGCATCAAACCCAAATTAGTGCTTGAAAGAATCAGAGAAGCACTTGTTGGAGGAGCTCGACTCCATACTCTGGGGGCTGCGGACCACGCCCAATCGTTATATTGGATATACACCTTTCTTCATGGTGTACGGTGTAGAGGCTATGTTACCCTGCGACATTATTCATGACCCACCTCGAGTGCGCATGTATGAAGAGAGAGAGGCCTAGCAGGATCGGCAAGATAGCTTAGATGCCCTGGAGGAGGAGCGCAACGTCACTAAGGCTCGTTCTGCATTTTATCAACAACAGGCTCACAGATATCAAAGCAGAGAAGTACTGGCCAAGACTTATAACATTGGTGAGCTCGTTCTATGCTTACCGAAGAAGAAAAAGGACAAACTCAAGCCCAAGTGGGAGGGTCCCTTCATCATCGACAAAGTTCTCATCGGAGGAGCGTACTGCTTGCGTGATGCATCAGACAACCGCCTGGAGCTGAACCCGTGAAACGCGGCCAGACTCCGAAGATTCTATGCCTAGCGCCGGACTCTTCGTTCATCTCCTTTTTCCCTTCTTTTTTCCTTTATTTACTTTTACTTTTCCTCTCTTTTCACTTTTATTTACTAAGCTGTGAAGCTCTTGTACGGCTCGACCGTACACCTACAAATGCATACAATTCTTAATATGTATGTGAGTATGTCAATTATACCTGAGGGCTTCTTGTATAGAAGCTTATTCTTATTATTTTCCGAGCATCAAGCTCACTACATATGTGTCTTTTCCATGTATGTACCTTTTCGTCGCCATTATATGCGTCGATATGACTTAAGTTTTGGCCAAGCTAGGTTGCCCGGCTCCTGTGCTTATGCCCTATGTTCCCGTTAGTTTGCCTAGGGCATAAAGGGAGCACCTCTACGATTGTTACTGTCGGGTCATCCAGATGTGTACCTCAGACTGGGTGAAGCCGATGTTTTTTACTTGTCATTTTATGAACCCCCAGATGTTATGTACGCTATAGTTTTTCAAACACAGTTCGGACATGCACATTAATGCATGCTCACCAAGGGAAAGGAACCCTTAACGGAACTATTCTCTCCGGAAGATGTTTCTTACGATCAAAATGCAATATAACATAACTAGCCGGATACTTGTCTGTTCAAGCAACTATGACCCCTGCGCCTGGCTTCTACGCGTACCCTGGTTTACATTATCAAGCGGGTATTCGGAAGCAATCCGCACCTTCAGGCCCAGAGCTTGAAGCGAAAAGGTCTGCCATGACAAGCGTTTTTACAATTCAACTAGAGACATTAAATTGTCAAATGAAGTACATAGTCATTTGGACTGAAACACTTCTTCTTCTATGCCATCTAACAATCTATCTAGCCTACAATCCTGCTTGGAATACTTGGCGGTTACTTGGACCTGGTTATATACCAAGCTAACGGGAATTTCTTCTCCATTGGACCGTACAGGTCTAACCCGGACCTTGGTATAGTGGGTCTTCACCATTGCCCAGGCTCCTTGCGCACCTTCACGGCAGGCCGATATCTTCCATAATCAGAAGCGCCGCCGTGCTCCCTGGAGTAGTTGTACACGCCCCTCCATACTTCCTGGAGGGGAGTCGGATGGCCATAAAGCCTTAGCAACACTTTGCATCGCTTGTCCAGCTCGCTCGTGCATTTGCGACAGCTCTTGTAGCAGATCGCTCGACAATCCGGACACCTCCTCTTTGGGACGGCCCGTCAATATGCCTACAGACATAATTCTGTCAGTTCCTTCACTTACCGAACTATATAAAGGTATGTCCGAACACATACCAAATATGCTGCCTCGCAGCTTCTTGTTTTCCTTCACGGAGTCAGCTAGCTAGGCTCACACATCTTTAAGCTCTTCACCAAGCTTGGTGTTGGCATCTTGGAGTTTGTTCTTATCCGCCCTGACCTGTGTCAGGATACGTTCGCCCGCGGCCAGTTGCCTTTGAGCTCTGGAACCTCCCGCTTGTGCGACATCCGGTGATTCTGTTATAAGAGTTGCGCTTGTATTAATAATACTGGTATATGATTATGTTTTCTCGATAGAGGGGAACATTACTAGATGTTGCCTTCTTGTATTTCTCTAGTTTGGCGGTAGCTTTAGTTAGCTGGGCCTGACACTTTTTCAGCTCTTGAGACAACAAATTGTTCTTCTCTGTGAGCACCTGATCATATAACGATCCTTAAATCAGTTGTACCAACTATTTCAAGTCTAGGGGGCTACTGGTATATGATTATCAGTTCTGCATAAATGTGTACTTAACCGCATATCTTTCAAATATTGATATGTGGCTTTGGAAAGCCCTTCTCGGGCAGCTCGGGTGTATGCATCACCCGAGTTGAAGGCATTGAAAGCTTCTTATGAAAAACCAGGGTCGCGAAGAGTGGCCCGCCGGCGCCGATGATTCATGGTGCTTTCCACTTCGGAGTATGTGATGGATATTTTATCCGAATCCTCCACATAAGGACAATTCGGTGTTACTTCCGCGTTAGCCTCTGTCCTCGTGGCAGGGTCCAGAATCCGGCTAGTGGAGGCTAGGCCAGCAGGGTCCCCGGACACAGTCCGGCGAATGTTCTTGCTGTTAAGACACACCGGGTAGTGTCATACTTTAAGATGACGACCATGGGGCATATGTAAAACCATACCTCTTCAATGAAGGCTCGGCCATATTTCTATTTGCCTTCCTCTTCGAAGGCCTTCCCGTTGTAGGCGCCGCCTTCTTGCACGCTGACCGCCTCCCCTTTAGAGCACAATATAGTGCGGTGGGTAAGGCAGAAAGAGGGAATTCTATCAAAGGATAAGCCTCCTGATCACTTACATGCATCGCAGGGAGAAGGCCGGGATAGTCGGCAATGATGGCCACTTCGATGCCATCACAGCTCGCCCGGGAAAACCCCCTTCCCCGAGCCCCACAAATATATCCGGATCCTCTTCGAATCCAAGGTCGAGGGCCTGATTGTGGTCCTCTGGCTGTGGTGCGGAGCTGTGGATCTCCCTAGTGACTTTCCACCATTCCTGTTATAAATGACAGATTAATATTTATGAAAAAGAATTCAGGAAGTTGATGGAATAGACGGAAACTCGCCTAGCTGGGATGGCTATACATAGAAAATCCATCCCTGAGCTTAATATGGATGAACTCCTCCTCCTCCCCTTTGTATAATCCGGTCTGTATTTTCGCTAAAGCAGCGTAAGTGTCCAGACCCTTCTGACCATAGTGGGTGGCATCGTATTCTCCATTGAAGTGACACATGGGGCGCCCTAGGTATTGGAGTGGCTGAACCCCTCACATTATGGATATCGCCATAACCTCGACTATTGACAATCTGGATTGAGCAAGCGTTTTTATCTTGATCGTCAGTTGGTAGACTTTTGTGCTATCTTCTTCCCTAGGGCTTCGAGGATGCCATTTGAGGTGCTTCTTCAATGATTGGGTCAGGAAGGGATACGTCTTCAGTATAAAACCATTCGGAAGGCCATTCTTTGGATGCCTTCTTCGGTGTGCCGGATAGGTATCCGGTCCCGGCGATGCGCCATATCTCAGCTCCGCCCACTTGGAATATTGATCCCTCTTGATTATGAGGGACGAGGCAAAACAGCTTCTTCCATAACCCGAAATGAGCCTCACAGCCCAGAAACAGCTCGCAAAGTGCAACATATCCCATGATATGCAGGATGGATGCAGGTGTAAAGTCGTGCAGTTAGAGGCCATAGTGCTCCAGAAGCCCTAGTAGGAACGGATGGATTGGAAATCCGATGCCTCTCAACAAATAAGGAACAAAGCATACTCGTTCCCCCATGGATGGGTTGGGGAACTTCTCTTCCTGCTCCCCACCATCGAAGGAAGCCAGTCCGGCTCGAACAGGGACTAGATATGCGGGGGAAGGAATCCTTGGGTCTGTAGCTTCACCAGTTGGTCGTGGGATACAGAACACTTTTCCCAATCACCCTACTTGGGGCCGTGAGGGCGGGAGGAAGGGATGGGAGCGCTAGCCATGTTGGGGTGGTTTTCTGCGAGCAAGCTCTGAGGATTTCTCGTTTTGAAAGATGGGGTGGATTAGATCTGAAGATCCACGTCCCTTTAATAGACAATTTTCTTATCTCGTCAGGGTGGTAAATGCAAGAATGTATTCGCTCAACATGTGGAAGCTGAAATCATGAAGGTCCAGAAGCCAGCGAGGGCGTCATTGAATAAAGGGCCGGACACTGCTATCTAAGTCAGGTACTTTGAAGTATTCGGAGAAGGAATCCGACTTGCAAAGCCGAAGACAATCTGTGCGCCGGACTCATTGTCATTGAAGCCTGGTTCGGGGGCTACTAAGCGAGTCCTAGATTAGGGGGTCCTCGGACAGCCGGACTATGTACTGTGGCCGGACTGTTGGACTATGAAGACACAAGATAGAAGACTTTGTCCTGTGTCCAGATGGAACTTTCCTTTGTGTGGAAGGCAAGCTTGGCGATGCGGATGTGAAGATTCCTTTCTCTGTAACCGACTTTGTGTAACCCTAGCCCCCTCCAGTGTCTATATAAACCGGAGGGCATAGTCCGTAGGACAACAATCATAATCTCATAGGCTAGACTTCTAGGGTTTAGCCATTACGATCTCGTGGTAGATCAACTCTTGTAATACTCATATTCATCAAGATCAATCAAGCAGGAAGTAGGGTATTACCTCCATAGAGAGGGCCCGAACCTCGGTAAACATCGTGTCCCCCCGCCTCTTGTTACCATTAGCCTTAGACGCACAGTTCGGGACCCCCTACCCGAGATCTGCCGGTTTTGACACCGACACTCTTGCTTACGATGCTGCTTCAATTTAGATACACTTCAGTCGACTGAATCGACTTTTGGTTCAGTCGATTTCAGGGGGTGGGGCTCGCCGGAGTTAAGGAAGAACCAGCCGTAGCGGGGAACGGGGCTCACCGGAGAGGTACCCCACTATCTATCTTAGGGTTCAGGGTGGGGGCGGTGGTCGCCCGCGGTGGTGGGGCGGTGGCGTGGGGATCGACGGAGAAAAAGCTTGGCACGGGGGGGGGGCTAGAGGGATGGCCGGGGTGGCGGCGGACCGGCGGTGGGGAGTGTTTTTGGGGCGGGCGGGGCGGCGGGGGGTGGCTGTTTGGCCAGTGGTGCTGGCGGCTCAGGGGGGTGGAGGTTGAAGATAAACTGCAGGCCCTTGATTTCGTATCCAACGGCTGCAAAATCGACTGACCAGAGATGAAAAAGTCAGTCGACTGATGTGTAGCCTCACCTCTAGTGCGTTCAGTTTCGACAGTAAAATTCAGTTTCGACAGAAAAATTCAGTTTCAACAGTTAAGTTCAGTTTCAACAGTTAAATTCAGTTTCGGCAGTTAAGTTCAGAGATGAGCGGCTGATGTATTTTACATCTAGCACTTTCTAGTTATGTATTTTACGTCATCTACTGGAGATGCTGTTAGAATTCCACTCAGGTTAACATTGTCTCTCTTGTCCTGCTTCAGCCTCGGCGTCGTACAACTCACCGGAGCTGCTCCAACGACGAAACCCTCCATCACAGCGGAGCAGTACCTCGGGATCCATCTCCACACGCCTAAGATCTTCTTCCCCTCCTCCGACAGCCAATTCAGCCGGAGCATCCTCACCGGCCAACCCAATCACGCCGAGATCGACATGGCTTCGCCAAAGAGGTTGTACACTTGTTGCATCTCTTTTTACTCTACATGTTATATATATTGTCCACTGAGCACACGTAGTAACGTGAAATATGATTATTTTATCCTACTATATGACAAGCAGTGAGGTACCAGGCCACTTAGCTATCCGTGATGGACTCTCTTGAACACCATCATTATTTATCTCTGCGTGTTTGAGCTGTGCATTTGTCGATGGGCCTGGGAGTTGAGCTAGTAGGGCAGTGGCCTGGGTCCAAAGTAATAGAAGTAGCACAAAAACATTTTTTAGTGTAGGATTTTCCTTGAACAAGCTTGCGTACTAGAATTGCCAGTGCTTGAAAGGAAAAGTGAATGAAAAACATAGGAATTGGAAAGTTTCCTATGGTACTACTTTTCATGAATTTGGTGCAAAGGAATGGAGCAAAGGAAAACTGTAGGATTTGTTCCTTTAGTGTCTCCTTGAAAGAAAAACCGTAGGAATTCTAAGTTCCACTTGTCCTCCTTTTCATATTCCTATTCATGAAGCACAAGACTAAGAGATGGTAGCATAATAGCATTATAACCGTACATTTTCTTGTGGTTTGACTTAATCTCACCATGCTCCTTTGCATCCTATGATCTTCTAATTCTTGTGAATCAAACACCCAAATTAGCAGAAATCCTGTGTTATTAAATTCTCTATTTTGCACGTGCATTGCTATCCAATTCCTGTCTATTTCCTATCCCTGCATTGTTAGAATCCTCAAATTCAAACAAGCCCTTACACAATTACTTCTGTTACAGATATGTGTCAAATAAAACCTTGTGTGGTTTGTCCTGCTCCTGTGGCGCTGTGTTCCACCCCAGCTCAGCTGCTCCAATGATGGAAGGGTTCACCACGGCAGGGATCCGCACTCTAGACTATCTTTTGCCGCCTCAGATCTTCTTCCCTGCCGCTGGCAGCCACGACAACTGCATTACCATCATCAACTCAGCAGATGACCTTGAGGACTACACATGTCCGCAAGAGAGGTTGCACTCTTCCGTGTCTGCTTACGTTATGCATCCCTTAATATGATGACATGCTACATTATCGTCGTGTTCACCTATTAGACTCCGAGTCAGGTCCAAACTAATGCTGAAACTTGAGTTTTTAAATGGTTGTGGGGTACATATTGGGACATCAATCAGTACTATCTATCTACTATCTGGTTAATCTCGGGTGTCTACTATGAGTTTCATGTTGGGTGCAAAAAAAAACATTAAAGGAGCCATTATCTGTATTTTTTAACTAAAGCTATTATCTACCTGCTATCATTGGTTTAGGGTCTATCCGCAGTTTGCTACCATCACTCTGGATTTGTGCATGCACTCCTTACATAATCTCACTATGTTTTATTCCTATGCATGCCAATTATTGTACACAATGGAACTGATCATGTAGAGCAAAAGAGACGAGCCTTGCGTGGAAATAAAGTTTCATGCAAACGTCGCTCCATGGTGGGCGCAAAGGCAGCCCCCTCCACCCATTTCAGATTGTAATCAAGAGGAAGATAATTGTTCTGAGGGGGATTCAGAAGGAGAAGACCACTCCTATTTACCCCATGAGGTCTTTGCTCTAACTCGGCATGCTGATGTTGGTAATATCATGCATACGGTGCCTTGCATTGCTTAGTGTATACATCAAAGATGTCATCTGCTTAGTTTAGACATGCTTTGTGTCAATGCCATCTGTTTAGTTTCTCTATCGTATATGTGAATCATGCAATGCCATCTTGTTTAGCCAGGCATCATATATGTGAATTTTGCAATGCCACCCTGGTTAGCCAGTCATCTTATATGTGAATTATATCATGCCATCATTTTTTATTACGTGTTAAATTTCTCAACAATTTTAGTACATTCAATTACTCTTCCCGTGCATCAGCCATTCGGCACGGTCATGGAAAAATCTGGAGTGGAAACAAGGTCTTCAGAGCAGACAATGCTATCTAACGAAGCGCATGTCTTGCTGGTTACAGATAGCTCCTCAGAGGAGGATTCAGAGACAGATGACCAGTCCTATTTCCCCCCGAGGTGCATGCTCTAACTTGGCAGGGTTATGTTGCTCATATCGTGCGTATGGTATCTTGCATTGCTATGTCATTTGCTTAGTTTAGACATGCTTTGTATGAATGCCACCTGTTTAGTGTCTAATTACCATATATGTGAATTATGCAATGCCATCTTGTTGCAAGACATTATATATGTGAATTATGCAATGTTATCTTATTGCAAGGCATTATATATGTGAATTATGCAATGCCATGTTGTTTAGGCAAGCGTCATATATGTGAATTATATCATGCCGTCCTTTTTTGTATTTCTCATTGCTTTTGTCGACAATGTTTGTATATTCAACTGCTCTTCCTGTGCACCAGCCATTTGAATTGGTGATGGAGAAATCTGGAGTGAAAACAAGGTCTTCAGAGCAGACAACGCTACCTGCTGAAGCAGATATCTTGCTTGTTACAGATAGCTCTTCAGAGGAGGATTCAGAGGCAGATGACCAGTCCTATTATCCCCCTGAGGTGTATGCTCAAACTTGGCAGGGTTATATTACTCATATTATGCATATGTTGTATTGCAATGCTTAGTTTTTGCATCATATACACAATATTGAATGCCATCTCCTTAGTTGACACATCATATATGTGATTGCCCTCTGCTCACTTCCTTAGTATATAAATCATATATTTGAATTACATCATGCCATGATGTTTACATAGACAGCATGTATCTGAATTATGGCATGCCAACCCATTTTCTAAAGACATAATATAGTTATATCATCTCATCCTGTTTACATAGTCATCATATTTTAAATTATGTCATTCTATCCATGAATTATATCATGCCATCATGTTTCCATCGACGGCATGTTTGTGATTTATGGCATGCCAACCACTTTAATGGACACATCGTATAGTTATATCCTGTCATCCTGTTTACATAGTCATCCTATTTTGAAGTATGTCTTTCTATCCTGTTTAGTTAGCCATCATACATGTGAAATTGTGTCATGCTATCCTGTTTAATTAGCCATCATATATGTGAAATTATGTCCTGCTATTCTGTTTGGGTAGACAACATAAATGTGAATTATTTCATGCCCTGTTTTCTTCCCTACTATCCATTGCACCTGTCTATCTTACAATGTCTGTACATTCAATTAGTTTTCTTGTTTATCAGCCATTTCAATTGGAGGGGGTGATGGTAGTATCTGTTGGAGTAAAAACACGGTCTTCAGAAAAGATCGTGCTACCTGTCGATGTAGATAGAACCACGGTTGTACTTGCCCAAGAACCAGCCCCACCACACATAAACAACACTCACGCAGATTATACTCCTACCCAGTTGGACAGAGAACCAGCTACACCTCTTCTAACCCCAACCCCAGCAGATAGTAACCCAGTTCCCGTTGACACACCATCGTCTCCACCACAGAGCACCCAAACACGAGCAGTTAGTAAGGCAACTGCAGTGCCCAAAGCACGAGGACCACCACTCCGAACCCCAAGTCAACGCTTAAAGCAGAAGAAGAATTGTTCTCACGTCAGGTTTTGTAGCTATGGTTCATACTACTTTGCTCTTGCATCATTGTATTTACTCATACCAACTAATTTCAAATTTGAAGGATGCAATTGAAACTCCAATGGCGCAACAGGTATGTTTTAAAGTTGTTTCTTTAACGTGTTTGCTATTGTAACTTGCTCGATGTTGATTTCAGTTTCAATTGAATAAACAGTTATGTTCTCATGCCATGCACATTACAAGTGTTGTTATTGCTGTGTAGTTTCCCACACTTATATTTTGTCTATGCTGCTTTGTCTTAAATAGATATGATTCGAACTGTATCTATCTTGATTTGGTAACATAAAGTAGAATGATATAGACCATATAATGACCATACTACATAGATATATGTTTGTTTCATGTTGTTATCCTGTCCACCTTACTACTGAACTGGTTTACCAAAATGAGTTTCATATACTACATTGTAAACCTGTGATGCGTTTGTTTGTTTCTCTTTTAGAACGCGGATAAAATATTGGAGAAGAGTACCCCGTTATGCAATGGTAAAGGAAGTAATGCAGATAAGGTTCAAGATAGTGAGACATTCCTGTTGATCTCCAAGAAAGCTGATAAAGACTATATTGAAGACACTGAGGCAACCCCAAAGTCCTGTCTTGATGTAGTGTTTGAGTTACTGGCTAAGACTGCTGGCACCAGCTCCTCGAACTCGTTGCCTGAATCAGTTCGGCTTCTTGAGTCTCAACTTCAAGTTGAAAGACATCAATCAGATGTTATGCGACAGGAAGCCGAAGGATTGAGTCCCTGCGAATTCAGATGCATACTTTCTGGTGCAACAACAAGTGCTGGAGGATTTAAGCGCCAAACAAGAGAAAGTTAATAAGCTTGCCAAGCATCTTGCCAACATTATGGGTACCCCAGATATTGTTTCTTGAGCTCTTCTGAAGTGGTTTCAGCTCTGGACTTGTTTTGCTGCGGCGTTTATATGCTGCTGCGTTCCCTATATTTGCACTGGTGGCGAACTTTGATGCCAAGTGGATGTAATATGTGTAATAGCTATGATAGCCGAGCGTAAGTTGCTTGCTTATTTATTTCCTTATTGTCTTGTTTATTTCTTTGCTTGTATCCGTGCAATTCTTTTTGCGCGGTTTGCTAGTGGCCGCAATAACCTATTTTTTAAAACTAGGCCACAATAACCATGGGCTACATATTTGCTGTAGTTACCATTTCCCTCCTACGGGTCGTAGAAACAATGGGCCTTCTACGGGTCATAGAAACAATGGGCCTTATACGGGTCGTAGACACAATGGGCCTTCTACGGGCCTTATCATCAATGGGCCTTCTACGGGCCGTATGATCGGTTTGTCAAACATGGGCCAATAACAGACAACATTATGGCCGTAAACGGGCTAGAGTTGGAATCGTCCGTTTATGGGCCGACCATAACGGGCCATCCTTAATCAGTCATATTTGATGACGCTATGAAAATGGCCCAACGTATTAACGGGCCACAAACGGGCCGACTGTAACCTCGGGCTGAATTTGGCCCACAAGCAAAATATGACAGTAACGGGCCGTAAGTAAACGAATGCTGGAAATGAGGCCAAGAATAAATGGGCCCTGAGAAGGCCGAAAGATAACATGGGCTGGACAACGGCCCAACGGAATAACAGGCCGTTAATGGGTATAAAGTGATACACTGTTCATTACGGGCCAGTTTCACCACGGGCCGTTAATGGGTATAAAGTGATACACTGTTCATTACGGGCCAGTTTCACCACGGGCCGTTAATGGGTCAAGAGTTAGAAAGGGGCTCATAGGGGCCGAAAGATGTCATGGGCCATACATGGGCCAAAAGTGAAAACAAGCTGGAATCATATTGGACGACCCAGATGACGCTACTGGGCCTAATTTGGATAGGTCGTAACGGGCCCTGGGTTAGCGGGCTGTAAGGGCAATATGCGAACAGGCCGTTAACACACTTTCCATGTGCCGGCCCGCCACCTTTTGACCAAGTCAAACGGGCTGACCGTTTCATAGGAATGGGCCTCTGTTGGGCCGTGCCACGTGTCGACGTATCATAGGCACCTTCTGTCCAACGAGTGAATGACATCTATCCCAACGGCGAGTCAACACGTGTTTCCTCTAGCCAATGATGATTTTACACGTGGAAAATCCCCATTGGTCGAGGCTGTTAACGGGTTATCGGATCCAAAACCGGACCCGATAGCTTAACGGCGTTCCGTTACAGTGGATGCCACGTGTCGGTCACCCTTGACGAAAGCACTTCTATGACGCGCGGTTTATCATCATGGAAGTGGACACTTCCATGATGATAAGTTTGGTAATGTCATGGAACAATTCTATGACAGCACAGGTATGACTATCTTGATTCTGTCATAAAATCGTCATGGACGTACATGCATGACAGAAAACGTGACCTACTGTGACAAACACGTATTATCATGGAAGTGTATTTTTTTTGTAGTGTATGCGATACTTACCTGTTGTTCCAAGTAAATTTGCATGTGCCAGACTCTAAACCTTCAAATAATAATCCATTCTGTATGCCCGAATCGCTCATGTTTTAACTGGGGGCTGTCAGTATCTTCCATTCTAGGTGGTTTATTATCATGAAGAGTGTTTATTCACTTTTCCTTCACGAGAAAGTGGCTGGTAATCGGCATGTTGATACATCTCCAACGTATCTATAATTTTTGATTGTTCCATACCATTATATTATTCATCTGGATGTTTATATGCATTTAAATGTTATTTTATGTGATTTTTGTTACTAACATATTAACCTAGAGCCCAGTGCCAGTTTTTGTTTTTTCCTTGTTTTTGAGTTTTGCACAAAAGGAATATCAAATGGGGTCCAAACGAGCTGAAAATTCCCGATGATTTTTTATGGACCAGAAGAAGCCCTCGAAGCAAAAGAGTTGGCCCAGAAGAGTCCCGAGTCATCCACGAGGGTGGAGGGCGCGCCCCCAACCTCGTGGCTGACTCAGAGACCCCCCGAACGTGAAACCAATGCCGAAAATTCCTATAAATACAGAAACCCTCGAAAAGAAACCTAAATCGGGAGTTCCGCTGCCGCAAGCCTCTGTAGCCACAAAAAACCGATCGGGACCCTGTTCCAGCACCCTGCCGGAGGGGGAATCCATCACCGGTGGCCATCTTCATCATCCCGATGCTCTCCATGACGAGGAGGGAGTAGTTCACCCTCGGGGCTAAGGGTATGTACCAGTAGCTATGTGTTTGATCTCTCTCTCTCTCTCGTGTTCTTGATATGGCACGATCTTGATGTATCGCGAGCTTTGCTATTATAGTTGGATCATATGATGTTTCTCCCCCTCTACCTTATTGTAATGGATTGAGTTTTCCCTTTGAAGTTATCTTACCGGATTGAGTCTTTAAGGATTTGAGAACACTTGATGTATATCTTGCATGTGCTTATCTATGGTGACAATAGGATATTCACGTGATCTACTTGATGTATGTTTTGGTGATCAACTTGCGGGTTCAGTAACCTTGTGAACTTATGCATAGTGGTTGGCACACGTTTTTGTCTTGACTCTCCGGCAGAAACTTTGGAGCACTCTTTGAGGTTTTTTGTGTTGGTTGAATAGATGAATCTGAGATTGTGTGATGCATATCGTATAATCATACCCGCGGATACTTGAGGTCACATTGTAGTATCTAGGTGACATTAGGGTTTTGGTTGATGTGTGTCTTAAGGTGTTATTTTACTATGAACTCTAGGGCTGGGTGTTACACTTATAGGAATATCCCAATGGATTGATCAGAAAGAATAACTTTGAGGTGGTTTCCTACCCTACAATAATCTCTTTGTTTGTTCTCTGTTATTAGTGACTTTGGAGTGACTCTTTGTTGCACATTGAGGGATTGTTATATGATCTAATTATGTTATCATTGTTGAGAGAACTTGCACTAGTGAAAGTATGAACCCTAGGCCTTGTTTCGAAGCATTGCAATACCGTTTTCGCTCACTTTTATTACTTGTTACCTTGTTGTTTTTATAATTTCAGATTACAAAAACCTATATCTACCATCCATATTACGCTCGTATCACCATCTCTTCCCCGAACTAGTGCACATATACAATTTAGCATTGTATTGTGTGTGTTGGGAACACAGGAGACTCTTTGTAATTTGGTAGTAGGGTTGTTCGAGAGAGACCATCTTCATCCTACGCCTCCCACGGATTGATAAACCTTAGGTCATCCACTTGAGGGAAATTTGCTACTGTCCTACAAACCTCTGCACTTGGAGGCCCAACAACATCTACAAGAAGAAGGTTGTGTAGTAGACATAAAGCTCTTTTCTGGCGCCGTTGCCGGGGAGGTTAGTGCTTCAAGGTATATCTTTAGATCTTGCAATTGAATCTTTTAGTTTCTTGTTTTATCACTAGTTTAGTCTATAAAAGAGAACTACAAAAAAAATTGGAATTGAGGGTGCCTCATATGCTTCATCTTTATCATGTCTTTCTTGAAAATGATAGATGAGAGAATTGTGCCAAAGTTTTAGAAGAAGAATGCATTAAAATGTTTGGCACTAAATCTTTGAACGATGAACATGATTGCAATGTTGTTAGTATGAATTCTTTGAAGATCCATGATGCTAATGATATGCAAAGCAACAAGCTTGGGGATGCTACGTTTGATGAAGATGATATTTTTTGTCCCCCAAGTTTTGATGAGAAAATTTATCATGATGATAGCATGCCTCCTATTTATGATGATTATATTGATGAAAGTGGATTTGGAGAGGTCATGACTTTATTTAGTGATGAATCCACTATTTCGGAAGAGGTTCCAATTGATTATGAGAACAAAGTTGCTATATAGGATGATTATTGTGATGACATTTATGCTATAAAGAATAATGATAACCATGAAACTTGTCATCACGATTTTAATTTTCAATTGGATTATGCCTCACATCATAGTTATTTTGTTGAGGTTGCTCCCACTATTATTCATGAGAAGAATTTGCTTATGTGGAGAGTAGTAAATATTCTATGCTTGTGCGTCATGAAAATAATGCTTTATGTGATGGTTATATTGTTGAATTCATTCATGATGCTACTGAAAATTATTATGAGGGAGGAGTATATGCTCGTACGAATTGCAATAATATCAAGTTCCCTCTCTATGTGCTTAAAATCTTGAAGTTTTGTTTGTTTTCCCTTCCTATGCTAGTTGATTCTTGCTCCCATGAATTGTTTTCTCAAAAAATCCCTAGGCATAGGAAGTGGGTTATACTTAAATGTGCTATTCATATTCTTCATGATGCTCTCTTTGTGTTTCATTTCTTATCTTTTATGTGAGCATCATTGAAATCATCGTGCCAACTAAAAAGGCATTAAAGAAAAGCGCTTGTTGGGAGACAACCCAATATTTAACCCTACTATTTTTGTGTGTTCACATGATTAAGCTACTGTAGTAACCATGTTTTATAACTTTTGTTTCAATAAACTGCCAAGTAAGACCTTTGGGATAGCTTACGGTGATAGTTGTGTTGATCCTGCTGAAAATCAGAAACTTTTGCGCCCAGTAAATTAGTTTTAATAATTCACAGAAATATGATTTTGATCTTATTCTTTTTGCTCTCGATTGGTACACAAATTTCTCATGTTTTCCTAATTTTTCTGCATTTTTGGAGTTACAGAAGTATTCAAGAATTACAGATTACTACAGACTATTCTGTTTTTGACAGATTCTGTTTTCCATGTGTTGTTTGCTTATTTTGATGAATCCATGTGTTGTTTTACATGAAAAACAGAATCTATCAAAAACAGAACAGTCTGTAGCAATCTGTAACTTTCGAATACTTATGGAACTCTAAAACTCCTACCAAAATAGGAAGTCCTGGGAAATTTGTCTATTGATCTACAGAAAAAATAATCCACACAAAATCACATTTCTGTGAATTACTAAAATTATTTTCGTGCATGCAAAGTTTCTGTTTTTCAGCAGAATCAAATTAACTATTACCGTAGGTTATCCTATAGGTTCTACTTGGCACAAACACTAATTAAAACATAAAACCACATCTGAACAGAAGGTAGATGAAATATTTATTACTAAACAGAAGAAAAAATCAAGAAACAAAAATAAAATTGGGTTGCCTCCCAACTAGCGCTATTGTTTAACGCCCCTAGCTAGGCATAAAAGCGAGGATAGATCTAAGTATTGCCATCTTTGGCATTCAATTCATAAGTAGCTCGCATGATAGATTCATAAGGTAATTTAACTTTCTTTCTAGGCAAGTGTTCCATGCCTTTCCTTAATGGAAATTGGAATCTAATATTCCCTTTGTCGGATATCGGGTTCCGGCAAAACCCTGAAGGTTCGAACTCTGGGGTGTGCACGAAGTTCTTCTCCCTACCGATTCACGCCCAAAAACCTCACCGCGATTCTAAGCTAACATGATGAATAACACATGGGACAAGAGGTTTATACTGGTTCGGGCCACTGTTGTGGTGTAATACCCTAATCCGGTGTGTGGTGTGATGGATTGCCTTTGGGGCTGATGATGAACAGTACAGAGGAAGAACAGCCTCGCGAGGGGTGTTCTTGAGCTGGTGCAGTGTTCTACCTGGGAAGGATCCAATGCTCTCTACTGTGGTGGCTATCTCTATTTATAGAGGCCCTAGTCCTCTTCCCAAATATTGAGCGGGATGGGATCCAACAACGGCCATTTTGAAGGGGGACAACTAGTACAAGCTATCCTGACTAAAGGTGGTCTTCGACTGCCAAAGGCACTGGTGATGACGCCATCTTGGGCTCCACGGTGATCTCCGTCCTGCCGCTCTGCTGGTCTTGGTCTCATTGCACCGATATGGAAACCTTTGCCTAATGCCTCGGTACTCCGCTTCTGCTCTTGCCCCCTTTGCACCAAAGAGCAAACGAGGACACTACGCAGGCTGTCGCCCGCCTGGTCTCGATCGTCATGGATTGTGTCACGAGCACCTCGTGAGGTACTCCTTGCCTTGATCTCTCCACCTCCTCGCGAGCCTCCCTGGTGAGGCCGCCCCTGAGGAAGCCTTGCATTGTCCGCCCCGTGAGGCTTGGCCCCTCGCGAGGGTCTTGAACTTGGGTTGATGAAGACGGGCCGTACTGGGCCACTGTTGAGCCACGCCGCAAGCCGCAGGCAGGCAAGTCTGGGGACCCCCGTTCCCAGAACGCCGACAGTAGCCCCCGGGCCGAAGGCGCGCTCGGACTTGGCTTAGTAGCGAAGCCAAAGGGCAAGTGTGGAGCGCCACGGGCCCCAACAGCATGCGGCCTTGGTCGCCGCGTGGCGGTCGATTGGACGTGGGCGTCGCCGCTTCCCCACGCTGCCTCGGCAACTGCCCGATTTGACGAGTCCCTGCTGCATGCAAAAAGAGTCATGATTACCTGCGATCGTGGAGGCCGACGGTTGGCCTCCTCTAGACTATAAGTACAGAGAGGCGTGAGCCTCCGTTGCCCATCTCTTTTTGCTCCGTTTGCTTCCTCTCCCTTGCTCCTTCTACACTCTTGACACCAATGGCACCGATCCAGCGGTTCTCAGCCGAAGAGAAAGGAAAGCCCCACCCGGGAGGGGCCTGACCCGCTCCCTCCGAAGAAACGACCGGTCCCTGGCTGCCGCGACGAAGTTGCGAGGCCAGGGACGATGAGGCCTTGGTACGAGCGGCCGCCTCCTGGGTTTCCGCTACCCCTGTACGCTCGGGCCGAAGTCCCTGGAGAAAGGGACGACGAGCGACACCGTCCGCACCGCAGGCGAGGTCGACAAGCCATGGCGGTGCGCGCCGTTGCTCCTGGAGTCCACGCCGCGGACTCTTGTCGCGAGCTCGTGCTTCACGTAGCGATGCCCCCGAGCACCTGGATCCGCCTTCCTCCCTTCTTCTCCTTCCAGATGCCGCCAAGGGGGCCTCTCGAGCTCTGGCTGCAGCACGCCAACTGCGGTACTCCGGCAACCGGAGCGGACGTTGAAGTCGTTGCTCCGGCCAAGGTCTTCATGACCCGAGGCTAGGGCGAGATCGCCCGAGTCTGCCGAACAGGGGGTGCTCTCGTGATTCATCTCGAATACGACGACGCCTCCTTGATGCTCTTCAAGGTCTTCGACGCAGAAGGCCGCTGTCGGTGTCAAAACCGGCGGATCTCGGGTAGGGGGTCCCGAACAGTGCGTCTAGGCGGATGGTAACAGGAGACAAGGGACACGATGTTTTTACCCAGGTTCGGGCCCTCTCGATGGAGGTAAAACCCTACTCCTGCTTGATTGATATTGATGATATGGGTAGTACAAGAGTGGATCTACCACGAGATCAAGGAGGCTAAACCCTAGAAGCTAGCCTATGGTATGATTGTTGTAATGGTTGTGTTGTCCTACGGACTAAAACCCTCCGGTTTATATAGACACCGGAGAGGGCTAGGGTTACACAGAGTCGGTTACAATGGTAGGAGATCTACATATCCATATCGCCAAGCTTGCCTTCCACGCCAAGGGAAGTCCCATCCGGACACGGGACGAAGTCTTCAATCTTGTATCTTCATAGTCTTGGAGTCCGGCTGACGATGATAGTCCGGCTGTCCGGACACCCCCTAGTCCAGGACTCCCTCAGTAGCCCCTGAACCAGGCTTCAATGACGATGAGTCCGGCGCGCATATTGTTCGGCATTGCAAGGCGGGTTCCTCCTCCGAATAATTCATAGAAGATTGTGAACACCAGGATAGTGTCCGGCTCTGCAAAATAAATTCCACATTCCACCGTAGAGAGAATAATATGTACACAGGTTCAATCTGCTGACTTATTTTGTGGCATGACGTCACGCCACTACCAAGCTTTTACTTGAATCGTTTTTTATTATACCACCTCAGCGCGTTTAGCGAAGCGGTTTCCCTGGCACGTCTTGTCGAAGCAGAGATCGTGTTCCCCTTATTCCGGGATTCCCATCAATACGGACGTGGGTAACCCAACCGCGCCATTGATGGCGGCGCTTGGGAGATAAGCGAGTTTTACCAGGCCGGTGGGGACGCATAGTCTTCGTCCGCCTATATATAAGGGGATAAGGATCCACCTTTTCACCTACGCCTTCTTCCTCCTTTGCTTATCCATCTCCGCGCACTCGAGCTCCAGCGCCCAAGTCCGCACATCTCGTCTCGACCTTCTCCAGCCATGTCTGGAGTGGGAGGCAAGTGGTTCGCCTCCTCCGTTACGGAGGAGCACATCGAAAAGCTGCGCGGCGCCGGATACCTTTCCAGCGACATCGTGCACCGGCTGCCCGACGAGGGGCAGCTCATCCGCACCCCCATGCCCCATTAGAGGGTCGTATTCCTTCCCCACTTCCTCCACGGACTGGGCTTCCCACTTCATCCCTTCGTCCGGGGGCTCATGTTCTACTACGGCCTGGACTTCCACGATCTGGCGCCAAACTTCATCCTCAACATCTCGGCGTTTATCGTCGTGTGCGAGGCCTTTCTCTGCATCCGGCCCCACTTCGGCTTGTGGCTCAAGACCTTCAACGTCAAGCCGAAGGTAGTGAAGGGCGTCCAAGCGGAGTGCGGAGGCGCCATGGTGGGCAAGATGCCCAACGTCCTCTGGCTTGAGGGCGCCTTTGTGGAAACCATCAAAGGGTGGCAATCGGGGTGGTTCTATATCACCGAGCCACGGGACCCTAAATGGGCAGCGGCCCCGAGTTCAGATCTGGTGCCCCTATGCAGCTCACCTCCTGGAAAAAGAAGGGCTTGCTATGGGGCAGTTCGGAGGAGCTGACCGGACTCCAGTCCTGTCTCCAGACCTTGGTGAACAAGAAGCTCAAGCTTGTCAACGTGATCCAGGTCATGCTCATCCGCCGGATTCTCCCCTGCCAACAACGGGTCTTCAACCTGTGGGAGTTCAATCCGGCACAGCACCGGACCCTGAGCGGGCTCTTCGACACGACGTACGAAGCTGCTTGGAGGGTGCTGTTCAAGGGCGGAGAAGCCCCCGCATCCGCGACGGAAGACCGCGGATTCAGCACCACGCGCACGGCCGGCGAGGTAAGCTTTGTTATCCTCTATGGGACACTTATTTTCTTTCATAGTTTGACTCTGTGTGGGATCTAAAACTCCCAATGCCTTTGACAGGACTGGCAGAGGACGTCCGGACAGGTAGACTATCCGGCTCCCCTTCCCGAAGACCCAGCGGACGCCTGTTTAACGGGGCTGCTAGTCCCGGCACTCTATGTGGTGCCGGAGAAGAAGGCCAAGAAGAAGGCCACGTGAACTCGAAGAAGTTCCCAGCACCAGGTGATATCGGACTCATCGTCTGATGGCTCCGAGGCGGAATCCTCCCCCGAAGACGAGGAGGAGAAAGAGGACTCTCTCCCAGAGGAGGGAGAGAGGAAGAGGAAGGCTTCCCCAACGGGGGAGGCCGAAGGGTCCAAGAGGGGAAGGACCCTTCCTCCGGACAGCTCCACCAACGCCAACGTTGGCGACGAAGAGTGGCCCTCAAGGGCCAGGCCTCCGGCAAGATCGTAAGTATCCGGATTCCTGAATGGTTTATAATATCTCCTTTGTGTCACATAGTGTCCTTCTAATGCCGCACAGTTCCTGTAGTCCGGCCGATGATGATCTTCCCGCTTCGTCGAGCGGGTCCTTGGCTCCGTCGGACGTGGATTCCATTCCGACCGCCTCCACCCCTCGCGCTGACGACGCCGAGGTGGGATCCCAGGAGGGGACCCATCAGGAGGAGGCTCCGGAGGTGCCGCAAGGCAGCTTCCCGGACTCTGCGCCGGACTCCATGCCGGAACCCGCAGTGGTTCCGGAGCCCGGCCAGCGGCCCCTTCGTAAGAAGGGCAAGACCGTGACGTCGGCGGCCTCTGTCCAACCGGAGGCGCCGGACAACTTGTTGGAGGCGCTTAACGGCGCTTCCATCGAGGAAGAACACCGCACTATCATGAGTGCAGTGATTCAGAAGGTTCAGCTCGCCAAGAGCGGGCTGACCGAAGCCTGCAGTAGCCTTCTAACAGGCTTTGAGGTAAGAAGTTTAAAATATGTAATGTAATACCGCATAGACAGTAGCCCTTGATGCTCGGTTCGGTGTTCGAAAAGAAAAAACGGATTGAGTATCTAAAAAAGATATACGCAGGAGTGCTAAAAATTATGTCAACATGGGTTTGCAGGCTGCCCTGCTAACCTCTGCCGCACTGACTGCGGAGGTCGGTGCTTTGAAGCAAGACCTCGAGCGGTCCGAGCGAGAGCTCGGCCTTGCCAAGAAGCAGCTCAAGGACAAAGAAGGTGAGTAACACCACTTCAAAATTTGTACCTTACAGAAAAGGATTTTGGTTGCAATAGAAATAACAAGGATAATGTGGGTACTGCAGGGGCCACGAACGAGGTGGTGACCCTGAAGGAGGCCGTGTCTGTGGCCGAACGCAATGTGGCCGCGGAACAAGCAGAGCGAGAGAAGCAGGAGGCGCGGGTGGCGGAGGTGCGGCAGGAGCTCCAGGCTCTCATGGAAAAGCATGAGAGTTTGGAGCGCGACCCGAAGACTTGAGAGTCCGAGCTTGCCTCGGCTCTTGAAAGTGCCAAAGCCGCTAAGGCCGAGGCCCGTAAGGCCCTCCAGGAGATTGAGGATGTGAAGAAAATAGCGGCGGGTAAGGCATTTTTCATGCAGAGCAAGCATGTTAATGTAAATTACCTGTTACTTACCCGAATTCGGAACTCTCCAGGGGCGTTTGCAGATCTGCCTCGCAGCGTGTCTGATGCCGCCACATTCTATAGAGCCGAGGAGGGGAGCTCAACGGAGAAGGTCTTCTGGTCTCAGTATGCTGAGGCCGGACATCCGGTGCCCCCTAGCGACCAGCTGAAACAGCTGGTCAAACTCCACAAGGTAGCTGAGCAGGCCATGAAGGGCCTCATAGTCCGGCTGTGGCCTGGAGAGGCCATGCCTGGGAGCTACTTCGGCCTCGTGCGGCGGCTGCTGGATGCGTGCCCCTGGGTGGAAGTCATCAAGCGCTCCGCCTGCATTGAAGGTGCCCGTCGGGCCCTTGCCCGCGCAAAGGTGCATTGGGGCAGGCTAGATGCGAAGAGGCTTATCACTAACGCGCCGCCAGCGGGCAAGGAGTACCGTACGCCCGAGATGTACTATAAGACTGTCCTGAAGGGTGCCTGCAAGATTGCGGATGAGTGCCCCAGAGATGTAATTATTGAGTAAACTCGCAATGTGTTATCCTGTGCACTGAAAACTTTGTTCATATGCGCTAAGCAACGCTTATTGATTTAAAATATTACCTTCTGTGCGGCCGTTTATTAAATCTGAGAGATGGCAAGTCGTCGGCTTCAGCCCCCATGCCACGAGTGCTGGGGTGTTCGGGATAAACTTGAGCACTCTTGTTCCCAATTTTGGGTCCATCTAGGGAGGTGCTTCAACACAACGAACCAGGCAACCGGACTTATAATGCTTGAACACTCTCACTTAGCCATAGAATTCTATAATTTTAAATTTCGGCGAAGCCCCTAGTATTCGGAAGACCGAGTTCGGGGCGCTATCCACGCCTGGGCCGGAAACAGCCGGTTCCTCGCTCGAAGCGGCATAAGTCTTTAGGGACTCGAAAGGACCTCTCAAACAGCGACCAGTCTCTCGCCTTATCATGACAGTCAGTTTTAGCTTTCTCCACTGAGGCGCTCGCCCAGCTCAACCGGGGCGCAATCGCAGTGGTTCTCCCAGTGCTACCTTAGCCGACAGAACGGAACGTAAGGTACCAAAACGTGGGAGCCGGGCAAACCCAACTATTGACCCAAGACATGATTCGGAGCCGATGCATATAATGCTATAAGTTCGGGGTGCCGCACTTGTGAAAGTGTTCGGACTTATCACACCATAATGCGGGGAACATAAGCCCCTGGTGTATTCGGCCGTACCAAAATGTACGGGTGCAAGATGTCGTTAATGATCATATATGTAAAAAAAGTAATGCAATTATAGGCAAAAAGTGTTGCATTATTTATTCAAGGAATTCTGCTATGAGTGCAGAACGATACAAATAGTGCGGTAAGCAAGGGATTGGACTAATTAAACATGTCCCCCTCCAGGGGTGGGGCTGCGGACTGGTGTATTTAACAAATTTAATGCTCATAATGGAGAGCACCTGAGTGTTCGTCGTAGCCTTTGTTCCTTCCTGGCTGTTGCATCGTGAGTTCGGCAGATCTACTGCCGGACAGGGCCTCTGGTGAACGGAGTCCTGTGAGAAAAATAAAAAAGGAAGAAAAAAGAGTGGCACACTTGGGAGCCCCTGGTGTGGTTAAGCCGCACTCTGGGCCTGTCGTGGTCGTGCCCCTCCCCCTATGCCCATGGTATCTCCAGAGCGTAATGATGTACACGAAGAGCTGGTCTTGCAATCATGCAAGGGCTGGGGTGGGGCCGCATTGCTACGCATGCTCGGAATGTGCCAGGTGGTCTTGGTTGATGTTCCTCCGGGCGCGTTTGGCCATGTCCGATCGTTTAACGGCTGGACTCGAAAATTGCCTTAAAAGGCTGCTCTGTACTTCTGCTGCGAGAGCCGCTGTGTGTTCCTCCGTTCGGAGGGAGCGTTCAGTATTTCCGTTGACTGTGATGACTCCACGAGGGCCTGGCATCTTGAGCTTGAGGTATGCATAATGCGGCACCGCGTTGAACTTTGCAAACGCGGTTCGTCCGAGCAGAGTGTGATAGCCGCTGCGGAACGGGACTATGTCGAAGATTAACTCCTCGCTTCGGAAGTTATCTGGGGATCCGAAGACCACTTCCAGTGTGACTGAGCCTGTACAATTGGCCTCAACACCTGGTACGACGCCTTTGAAGGTCATCTTTGTAGGTTTAATCCTTGAGGGGTCTATGCCCATCTTGCGCACCGTATCCTGATAAAGCAGGTTCAGGCTGCTGCCGCCGTCCATCAGGACTCTAGTGAGGTGAAATCCATCGACGATTGGGTCCAAAACCAATGCGGCAAATCCACCGTGACGGATACTGGTAGGGTGGTCCCTTCGATCGAAAGTGATCGGGCAAGAGGACCATGGGTTGAACTTTGGGGCGACTGGCTCCGTCGCATACACGTCCCTAGGTGCACGCTTCCGCTCCCTCTTGGGTATGTGGGTTGCGTATATCATGTTTACCGTCCGCACTTGTGGGGGGAAACCCTTCTGTCCTCTACTGTTCGACGGCCGAGTCTCTTCCTCGTCGTCGCTGTGCAGCCCCTTGTCATTGTTTTCGGCAATTAATTTGCCTGCCTATTTGAATACCCAACAATCTCTGTTGGTGTGATTAGCTGGCTTTTCGGGGGTGCCATGTATCTGGCAAGAGCGGTCGAGTATTCGGTCCAAATTGGACGGACCTGTAGTAGTTCTTTTGAATGGCTTCTTCCGCTGACTGGGTTTAGAGCCTCTGAATCCGGCGTTGACTGCCGTATCCTCATTGTTATCGCCGTTAATGCGGCGTTTGTTCTTGTTTCGACGTGACCTGCCATTGTGGTCCTTAGTATCCGGACTGCCAGCGTTTTTGCTGAGGTTGTTGCTGCGAGCTAGCCAGCTGTCCTCTCCCGCACAGAAGCGGGTCATGAGTGATGTGTGGGCTGCCATGGATTTCGGCTTTTCCTGTCCTAGGTGCCGGGCCAGCCACTCGTCGCGGATGTTATGTTTGAAGGCTGCGAGGGCCTCTGCATCCGGACAGTCGACGATTTGATTTTTCTTTGTTAAGAACCGTGTCCAGAACTGTCTGGCCGATTCGTCTAGCTACTGAATTATGTGGCTTAGGTCATCGGCGTCTGGTGGTCGCACATATGTGCCCTGGAAGTTGTCGAGGAATGCGGCTTCCAGGTCCTTCCAACACCCAATTGACTCTGCGGGCAAGCTGTTAAGCCAATGCCGAGCTGGTCCTTTAAGCTTGAGTGGGAGATACTTGATGGTGTGGTGATCATCGCCGCGGGCCATATAGATATGAAGGAGATAATCTTCGATCCAAACCGCGGGGTCTGTTGTGCCATCGTAGGATTCAATGTTCACGGGTTTAAACCCTTCAGGGATTTGATGATCCATTACTTCGTCAGTGAAGCATAGTGGGTGTGCGGCGCCTCTATATTGAGCAATATCACGACGCAGCTCAAGAGAGCGTTGTCTGCTGTGTTCGGCCCGGCCGGAGTTGCTGTGTCCGGCGTGACGGTAGTCGTCGTGGGTCGTGGGGCGCCCACGTGATCCATAGATAGATCTGGATTGTCTTGCCTTGTCCTCCAATATATCCCGTAAGTCCGGCGCATTCCCTCATGGCTTCGTACTTTTTGAGCGGTGCCGGGGTACGGTCTTGATGGAGGGCCTAGATGCCTCTCTGTCGCGACCACGGGGTGGTCGGTCTGCCGTATTGTGCGCCGGTGATAAAGGTTTGTATGCTTCCTCCTCTAGTCGGGGGAGCAACTTGCGTTTTGGGTAGCTCTTGGAGGGGCGTTCGAGTTCATACTCTTCGGCCGCGAGGACCTCAGTCCATCTATCGGCCAGCAGGTCTTGATCAGCTTGAAGCTGTTGCTACTTTTTCTTCAGGCTATTTGCCGTAGCGATAAGCCTGCGTTTAAAACGCTCTTGTTCGACGGGATCCTCTGGCACGACGAATTCATCGTCGTTGAGGCTTGCCTCGTCTCCGGAGGAGGCATGTAGTTTTCATCCTCCTCGTCTGCCGCTCTGTCTCGAGGGCTGGCTTCCCCGTCCTCCTGTGCTGAATCTTGCTGGAGGGGGTTGTCTTCGGCACTCTCTGGGTGCTATTATCTCCGGTGCCGGAATCTCCATTCTTACTGTGGCGGGGTTTAGAGCGGCGCCGCTGACGTCGGCGCTTGGGCTGTTTCTTAGCAGAATCTGCCTCCGCTGCTTCTTCGCCGTCCCCATCCTTTGGGGTGTCCACCATGTATATGTCGTATGACGAGGTGGTCTTCCAGTGCCCTGTAGGCGCTGGTTCTTGATCGTCTCGGGCATCGTCGTCCATACCGTTGATGTCTACGGAGTCGTAGTCTAGCATGTCGGTTAGATCGTCGACAGTGGCTACAAAGTGGGTGGTGGGTGGGTTTTGAACTTCTTCGTCGTCCGCATACCAACCATCTTGACCGCAGTCCGGCCAGGGTTCTCCTGATAACGAGAGATGCTTTAGCGAATTGAGGATGTCGCCAAAGGGTGAGTGCAGAAAGATGTCCGCAGCGGTGAACTCCATGATCGGCGCCCAATCGGATTCGATTGATAGGGGCGCAGGAGGTTCGGAGTCCGGCGAGGAGTCCGGCGCCTCGGAGTCACGAGCTTTATAAGGGACAAGGTTAGTATTGGGCTCCATCGCCGTAGGAGTTGCAGCTCCCGAGGCGGTGTCTAGCCACCTGTCCTCGATCTGCGCGGTCTGCTCCGAACTATGGTTCAGAGCGGACTCGTGTGCGGCCTCCAGGGCACTGTCCGGCGGCAGAGCTAAATCATGCCCATCGTGACAGTGCGGCACGCTCGGCTGTGGCTCGAATCCGTCGAAGATCAAGTCTCCGCGGATATCGGCCGTGAAGTTTAGGCTTCCAAACCTGATCTGATGGCCAGGGGCGTAGCTTTCGATCTACTCCAGATGGCCAAGCGAATTGGCCCGCAGTGCAAAGCTGCCGAATACGAAGATCTGTACGGGGAGAAAAGTCTCACCCTGGACGGTGTTGTTGTTGATTGAAGAAGCCATCAAGCCTATCGGTGACGACACAGAGGAACTCTCAATGAAAGCACCAATGTCAGTGTCAAAACCGGCGGATCTCGGGTAGGGGGTCCCGAACTGTGCGTCTAGGCGGATGGTAACAGGAGACAAGGGACACGATGTTTTTACCCAGGTTCGGGCCCTCTCGATGGAGGTAAAACCCTACTCCTGCTTGATTGATATTGATGATATGGGTAGTACAAGAGTGGATCTACCACGAGATCAAGGAGGCTAAACCCTAGAAGCTAGCCTATGGTATGATTGTTGTAATGTTTGTGTTGTCCTACGGACTAAAACCCTCCGGTTTATATAGACACCGGAGAGGGCTAGGGTTACACAGAGTCGGTTACAATGGTAGGAGATCTACATATCCGTATCGCCAAGCTTGCCTTCCACGCCAAGGAAAGTCCCATCCGGACACAGGATGAAGTCTTCAATCTTGTATTTTCATAGTCTTGGAGTCCGGCTGACGATGATAGTCCGGCTGTCCGGACACCCCCTAGTCTAGGACTCCCTCAGCCGCCGACTAGAGTGCTGCCCCAGAGGAGGCAGCCAGGACATCGACGTGGCAAGGGCTAGGCCTGCCACCCGCTTCCCCAATGGCTCCTCTGGCAGCAGCGGTGATCCTTGGGAGTCTAGCGACTCTCCTGAGCTCTTCGCGACTTCGGAGACGAGCGACGACAGCTACGTGCCCTCGAGCTTGCGTCGTGCTCGGAGCAAGACAACTGCATCAGGCCGCCGGCGCAGCTGATCTGGATGGGGTTGGCGCCGGCCTCACGTGGCCCACTGTTGATGATGGCGTCGGCCATGGAGGCGCGTGTAGTTAGGGCTCCTTAGGATTCACGTCTTTTGTTCCCTATGAGGAATCGAGAAAAAACACCCCGCGGGGGCATGTAAAAGGTCCGCGATGTCTTTTGTTGATATTATCCTTATTATGAAGCGGTGCGAATGCTTGTCCTGTCCCGGCTTGGTTCCCCCTTTCTAACCTCGCGACAACTTGGTGCTCTACACTGATAGGTCCCGGTCCCCAGGCAGGCTTCAGCCGTTGCTGGTATGCCAGGTCGCGATGCCGTGGTCAAGGCCAGGAGATGAGCGGCCCGAGGTCCAGTAAGAGCCCCTGAGGCACAATGTTTAGGAGGTCCCCTTTAGCGCGCAAGCAGCCGTCGAGAGATGAGAAAGGGAGGCAACATCGCCGTTACAGAGCCGCATCAAGTGGAGGTTTTGTGTCGCATCGATTAGCCTTTCCAAGGGCGAGACTTATCTCAAAAGCGTGGAGTCGTTCCTTCGCGTTGCGCCGGACTTGGACATCGGCAGCTGGGATGCAACTGGGTTAGGCCTTCACGAGTTTCCCCTCTCTTCCCTACGCTATCCTTGGTGCTCTACATCCTCAGGTCCTGGCCCTCGAGTGAGCTCAGCCGCCGCTGGTATGCCAGGTCGCGATGCCGTGGACAAGGCCAGGGGGTGAGGGCTGGAGAACCAGTAAGAGCTCCTGAGTCGCGATGCTCAGGCGCCCCCCTTTTAAAGCGCAAGCGGATTGCGTGGGCAAGAGAGAGGAAGCTCGCGATGCCTCCCGTTTTAGGCCTCAAGAAGCTCCTGTAAACCAACACGAGAAAGCATGGGTTTCCATTACGATTGCCGGCCGGCCATTGGTTGCTCCAAGAGTGTGGTGAGGGCACTGAGGGCCTGGTGAGGTGACGCTTGTGGGAATGCCGCGGGTCAGAGCTCGGCCACCTAGGTTTGTCGACATTGCAGGGACGGACCCATGCGCAAACGTCGTGCCAGCGCGAGCGGCTCCAAGGGTAGGTGTCAATCGAGCATGCGATTATCACAGGCATGTTAAGCATGAAAGGCAAATCAACTTAGAGAAAAGCAGGGGGGATACATGCCATTGGGTCAGGCCCGAGCGGCTTGGGGATGATGCAGCCCGAGGGGCGCCCCCAGCAAGGCAAACTAAAGACATAAGCAAAAGGGGTACGTGCCGCGGGGACAGATCCACACGACCTGGGAATGATGCAGCCCCGAGGGCGCTCCCAGCTAAAATGAACTCGAAAGATGTCACCTAATACCATTGTAGAGGGGGTGTTGAAGTAGCTGAAGGTGCGCGATGAAGAGACCGACCCTCACGAGCCACCGGAGCCCTGAGCCTCGGGAGGCTCTGGGGGTCTAGGCGGCTCCTCGAGGACCATCTCCATCTCCGCCAGGACCGCGTGGTGCCTGGCCTCCTGAGCTGCCAGGATGCTCCGCAGATGGCACTGGTGAGGGGCAGCCGTGTTTAGCAGGCCGAAAGGCATGCGAACATAGCTGTGCGGCAGACCCTCGCAATGTCCCACGCGTGAAGGCCAGAAGCACTGCTGAGACGCGGCTCGGTTGAGCCCTGGGTAGTTGATGCAGACGCGCAGCCCGCCAACCTCGCCTGGATGGGGAGCTGCGCCGGGTAAACGGCGATCGCCGCGTATGACTCTTGATTCCTGCAGCTCCTGAGCGGTCTTGGTGATGAACTCCTGAGGGTTGGGCCTTCCTTGCCCCATGCCTTCCTAAGGGAAACATGCTGCGAAGAACGCCTCCAAGTGGTGCCCGAGCGCCTCCCTCGTGATCTTGGCAAAGTTTGAGGCCCTCCAGAAGATAGCCCCCGAGCCCTACCCGAGGAGGGCGCCGGGTGCGCCTTCCTATGCGATGGAGGGAGGCGCCCCTTGCACGGGCGCGGATCCTGATGCGACACCTCCGGGGATGCCAACCTTCTGAGGCCTTGAGCTGGGCGATGTCTTCTTCTTCTTGGGAACTACCTCAGGAGGGTTCTCGCTCTTGTTGTCTGGGTCCTCGATCGATGCAGCTTGAAAGGCGCACCCTAGAGAGCACACCGCATCCTTTTCTTCGCAGGGGACTATGATGATTCCGCCGCTTCTGTAACACCCTGGATTCGATGCGCCAGGTGTTTGCCAGCTATTCGCCGTCGTTGCCATGTCATTTGCTTGCGTGTTGCACTTTGCCATGTCATCATCTGCATTTCATATCATGTCATCATGTGCATTTCATTTTGCATACGTGTTCGTTTCATGCATCGGAGCATTTTCCCCGTTGTCCGTTTTACAATCCGGCGCTCCTATGTCATCCGGCGTCCCCCTCTTCGCTCTTTTCGTGCGCGGGTGTTAAACATTCTCGGAATGGCCCGAGGTTAGCCAAGCGGCCTTGCTATACCACCGGTAAACCGCCTGTCAAGTTTCGTGCCATTTGGAGGTCGTTTGATACTCCAACGGTTAACCGGGTAACCGCAAAGCCCTCTTTTGTTGCAGCCCAACACCCCTTCCAAAGTGGCCCAAAACCCAGCAAACTCCCCTCCATGCTCTCGGTCGTTCGATCACGATCGCGTGGCCAAAAACCGCACCTCATTTGGACTCTCCTAGCTCCCTCTACCTATATATAGACCTCCCCCTCCATTTTCGCGCAGATCAAACCCTAGCGTCTTCCTCCGCCCGCAGCCGGACACGTCCGGACCCCGCCGGACATGTCCGCCGCCGCTCCTCGCCCAATCAGAGCCTGCCACGTCGCCCGTGCCCGTGCCCACTTCGCCGCCACCCGTGCGGGCCCACCGGGGCCCGAGCGAGGCCCTCCCGTCCCGGTTCGGCCGCCACCGCATCCTGCGGGTGCCCGCGCCTCAGCCCCGCGCCGCCGCTCGCCGGCGCCGCCCGCCGGAGCGCCCGCACCCCCGCGCCACCTCCGGCCGACCGCCGTCCCCGCCACCTCGCCGGCGAGCTGCGCCGCCCCTGCCGCCGACTCCGCTCCCCGCCGCCGCGCCAGTCTCGCTGCCGCCGTCGGGCTCCGCCCCGCGGGCGTCCCACCCCGCGCCGGCCGCCGCCTCCGCGCCGGCGCCTCCCGCGTCCCGCCGCCGGAGCGCCGCCAACTCCGCCGCCCCGTCGCCAGATCCGGACGAGTGGGATGAGATCCACCCGTCCCGGAACCAAACGCGCCCGCGCCCCCATCCCGGATCCCGTCGTCCCGCGTTGACTTTTCCCGGAGGTATAAATTCCACTAAGTCCCAGATTCCTGACATAATCATGCCATGTTCATCACATTGTATCTCTGCATCCGTAGCTCCGTTTTTGCGTATAATATGTCAAATTGTTCGCCTCGACGAGTACTTCATTTCATTCTATTGCATCATTTTAATTTGAGCTCATCTTGATGCCCGAAATGCTGTTGGAAGAGTGCATGTTGATGTTAATCTGCTGAAACTGTTATAACTTGCTCATTTCTCATTTTTGCCATGTTTGATGTGTGCATCCTATGAGGTTGAGCTCTACATGTATGTTGATCTACGCGATGCCATCTTTCCAGGGGTGCCTACCATGTATTTTTGTGAGTTGTGTGCTGAGTGCATCGAGCTTGTTAAGTAGGGTAGTTGCTGTTGCTGTTTTCCTGACAGATTCTGTTATATTTTGTTGCTATGTTAACATGCTTCTACTAATCATTCTATGCATAATTTGGAGATGTCCTGTAAACATATTTTGATATATATGTCTTTCTCTATCCATTCATGCCCTTGGTTGCAATTATAGCCTGCTGGAACATGTTGTTATCTTGCTCCAAATTGCTTGAAAATGTTGCTATCAGCCTGTTAACATTAAGTTCACTTGTTCCCATGTGTTTTGCTAGTGTTCCATGCACCCTATGACCTTGCTATTGCCATGCTTAGCTTCATAAACATGCCTTCGTACTGTTGGTTGCCTTGCCATGCCATGTATTGCTATGTAGTGAGTGGTTCAAGCTCACCAACATGCCTACTTATTGTTGTTTCTGCCATGTATGAATCTGTAATATAACTTGCCATGTTTATATGGGTGCCATCATATTTTCTGTGCCTTCTGGGCTCATGGTCAGTAAGGGAATGTTGTTCTATGCAATTATTAGATTCATGCCATGCCTTTGTTTGCCATGATATGTTTCTGTAGCATGTTGTTTGATAGCTCTAAACATTGCAACCTGATGTTATTTCTGCTAAAGTCTGAAACTGTTATTATTTGCAATATCTCCATGTCCTTCTGAGCATGTTCTAGTTGTTTCTGGAGATAGCTCAGTGTTCATGTTTTGTTATGCTTTACGTGTACTTCATGCCCATGCCTTTTGTTATTATGTTGGGGTGCTGTAGCATGTTGTTTTGATGCTGGTAAGATGCCTAGTTGCTGTTATGGACAGATTGTTGTTATGACTTGTATAGAGTGTATGTGTTGAACCGTTGCTCCGTTTTGAGTGTGCTCTATACGAAACTTGCTTGATTTTGCATGTAGCTTCATATTATCATGTTGCATCCTTGTTTTGGTGTGTTTGCTTGATGTTTGGGTGCATTTTGCATCAATGCCATGCTTAACTTGTTTTGCTCATATCTTCTAGGCCGTAGCTCCGAATCTAATGAACTTTATATGTAACTTGACTAGAATTTCATGTAGATCATCTTGGTGCATCTTAACTTGCTGTTTAACAACTTCAACTTAATGGTTATTCAGTTCTGGACCAATTTCGAAATTTGCATATGAGGACTTACCGGAATTGTTATATGTTGTTCCCGGCCTCATTTAAACTTGCCTTGATGTGTTGTTCTTGTTTGCATCATCTCTTGCCATGAGTAGCTTCATGTAGCTTTGTCATGCATCATGCTCGTTGTGCATCATGTCTTGCCTATGTGTGGTGTGTTTACTATGTTGTGTGCTTCTTTTCGATAGTTCCTGTTTCGTTGCGATCGTGAGGATTCGTTCGTCTATGTGTGGTTCGTCTTCGTGGCTTCATCTTCTTCATGGACTCGTTCTTCTTCCTTGCGGGATTTCAGGCAAGATGACCGCTACCCTGGATCTCACTACTATCATTGCTATGCTAGTTGCTTCGTTCTATCGCTATGCTGCGTTACCTATCATTTGCTCTTCAAGCCTCCCCAAATTGCCATGAACCTCTAACCTTTGACACCCTTCCTAGCAAACCGTTGCTTGGCTATGTTACCGCTTTGCTCAGCCCCTCTTATAGCGTTGCTAGCTGCAGGTGAAGTTGAAGATTGCTCCATGGTGGACAGGGTTTATGTTGGGATATCACAATATCTCTTATATTATTAATGCATCTATATATTTGGTAAAGGGTGGAAGGCTCGGCCTTATGCCTGGTGTTTTGTTCCACTCTTGCCGCCCTAGTTTCCGTCATACCGGTGTTATGTTCCCGGATTTTGCGTTCCTAACGCGGTCGGGTGATTTATGGGACCCCCCTGACAGTTCGCTTTGAATAAAACTTGTCCAGCAAGGCCCAACCTTGGTTTTACCATTTGCCTCACCACCACCTACTTTTCCCTTGGGAGTAATTAACCCAAGGGTCATCTTTATTATAGCCCCCCCGGGCCAATGCTTGTCTAAGTGTTGGTCCAAACTAGAGCACCGTGCGGGACCATCCCTTGGCAACTTGGGTTACGTCGGTACCTGTACGCTTAGCTTATCCGGTGTTGCCCTGAGAACGAGATATGTGCAGCTCCTATCGGGATGTCGGTGCATTGGGCGGTCTTGCTGGTCTTGTTTTACCATTGTCGAAATGTCTTATAAACCGGGATTCCGAGACTGATCGGGTCTTCCTGGGAGAAGGTCTATTCCTTCGTTGATCGCGAGAGCTTGTCATGGGCTAAGTTGGGACACCCCTGCAGGGTTTTAAACTTTCAAGAGCCGTGCCCGCGGTTATGTGGCAGATGGGAATTTGTTAATGTCTGGTTGTAGATAACTTGACACCAGATCCGAATTAAGACGCATCAACCGCGTGTGTAGCCGTGATGGTCTCTTCTCGGCGGAGTCCGGGAAGTGAACACGGTTTCTAGGTTATGATTGACGTAAGTAGGTGTTCAGGATCACCTCTTGATCATTGCTAGCTTCACGACCGTTCCGCTTGCTCTCTTCTCGCTCTTATTTGTGTCGGTTAACCACCATATCATGCTTAGTCGCTGCTGCAACCTCACCACTTATCCATTCCTTTCCCATTAAGCTTTGCTAGTCTTGATACCCATGGTAATGGGATTGCTGAGTCCTCGTGGCTCACAAATTACTACAACAATAGTTGCAGGTACATGTTATGCGATGATCATGACGCGAGAGCGATGCTTGCGTGCTTTGAGTTTCTTCTTTTGCTTCTTCGATCAGAGGATAGGTTCCAGGTCGGCAGCCTGGGCTAGCAGGGTGGATGTCATTTGAGTTTCTGTTTATGTATGATCCGTAGTCGGATGTTGATCTCTTGTATGATGATATTGTATTCGTGTGGCATTGTGTGCCTTTTGTATGTATCCCCATCTATTATGTAATGTTGATGTAATGATATCCACCTTGCAAAAGCGTCTCAATATGCGGGTCTATCCTTGGTGGGACCTTCGAGTTCATTTTGGATAGGGTCGCATATTGGGCGTGACAAGTTGGTATCAGAGCCTCGACCGACCTTAGGAGCCCCCCTTGATTGATCGTGTAGTTTGGCCGTTGTTGAGTCTAAGAAAACTGTTTTCGGAGTCTACTTATATCGGAGAGTAGGAATTCTTTTTACTCCTCCGCCCCTTCGTCGCTCTGGTGAGGAATCCTGATGTAGGTGTTTTGAATTACCCCTCTTCCCCTTCAAATTTTGTTTAGGTTCACGCAGTTGGTTTTCTGATCGTTGATCCTCAGCTCTTTTCGTCGTTGTTTTTTTGCTGTTCGAAGTTGTCCTTGTTTTTCCCACCCGCCCTCCCTTTTTCATCTCGGAACCGGAGTCCGTAATCGAGTATCCATCCTACTCGTGCGAAGTCTTTGTTTCTTTCCTCAATGATTTCAACCGGTGTTTTCTCTTCAAGATATTCGTCAATTTCCCCTTCCGAGTTTCTTTTGTTTTCCCGCCCTCCCACCCTTTTTTCTTCCCGGAGTCTGAATCTCTCTCGACCATCAATTCCATTCATACGAAGACTCTTCAGTCTTCACTCAATTATCTCAACCGGTGAATTCTCGTCCCGTTCGTCATTCTTCATCTCTTTTCTTCTACAGTGGATTCAATTCAAGTTTTTTTCAGTAGTGATTATATTCTTTTCCGTCGGCTGAAGTATTTTCCTTGCTCGTTCACCTCTCGCCAGTTTATCCTTTCGGAGTGTGCAAGACATCTCAGGAGATTGGTTTGTGTTCTAATTAATTCGAGGTTGTCACCTCATTCGAATATTTCAATTGTTCCGGTGCATCATCTATCTGTTCAACATCCCTTTCCAACGGTGTTATATTTTTAGTGGGCCCTAACCCACAGGTCTTTTCCCAGGATCTTACCTGACTCTTCTAATTCCCCCCGGATCTTTCTCAAATTCTTTTCAAATGTGACGTAAGAATGGATCCCATCAGTCAGATCTTTTCCAAGATCAATTTCAAATTCTTTTCATTGTTGCCTCAACCTCTTCGCTTCTCATTCTCCCGGAGTATCTTAGTAATATTGGTGGTGTTTCTCGTCATCATTTGAAGATCGAAGAAGAGTTTTTCCTCTAAATTTTGTCTGTTCTCTCGAAGTTTCGTGGTTCAAGCTTCATGTTATCCTCTCGAATTATTCCATTCGTCAGATATTCTTTTCTCACCTATCCGGAGTATTTCAGGAGTTGTTTTTCCATTTCTTTTCACCGGAGGCCGTCGTTCCAGAAGAATTCTTTGTCCTCACATTTCAGCTACCGTTATCCAATTATCCCGGTGCTTCATTCAAGTGCTCTTTAATCAGATCGAGTTCTTCCCGTTCTCTTGTATCTAAATCCCCTCGAGCATATTGGTTCTTCTAATTATTCCCGGTGATTCATACTCTTTCGTCAGTCATTTCCGAATTCTTACGGTGGTTCATTCAAGATTCTTTCTCCTTGATTATCATATTAATCTATTCGTTCTTTTCAATCCTACCGGTGGTTCATGAAGACCTTCTCAAGTTTGCGATATGCCATTTCTCTATCCTTTTCAAGAAGAATAAGCGGTATGCAAAATCCATTGCTTGTCGTCAATTTAATTTGATGAAGGATAAGCATACAATTAATCTTATTCTTATTTCATCCAAGTGAGTAATCCCTTCCTTCGGAGTTTATTCTTGATGAATAAATTCTAGTTCCAAGTGTTTTCATCTTTCCTTTTCCGGAGTCCAATTTCCTCGGCCATCTCGTCGGAACCTCCATCTAAATCATCGCAGCGCTCATCTTATTCTTTCATCCTTCATTCTATCTCATCGTCCTTTTGTTACCGGAGTTCTTCATGGTGGTTCTTCATGATTTAATTCATTCTTCAAGATTTCATCAAGTGTCAGTTCCATCCTCTCTAGTTCGTGTTCTATTCCTTCCATGTTTCAGCCGGAGTGCTTCCTAAATCGTTTCAGTCTTATTCGTTTCCTTTCTCATTCTAACCACTCCGGTTACAACGAGTCGTTTCATGGTCTATCTAATTCCGTGAGCTTTCGATTCTCGAAATTCTCATCGTTCCTCTCTTCTTCTTGAGTGCTCTCGATTCTTTGCTTCTTCTCTTGAGTTCTTGTTTCACCTCATCCCTTTTCCCCTCTGTCTCGGTCCTAAGATCTCGGGACGAGATCTCTTGTTAGTGGAGGAGTGTTGTAATGCCCCGGATTCGATGCGCCAGGTGTTTGCCAGTTATTCGCCGTCGTTGCCATGTCATTTGCTTGCGTGTTGCACTTTGCCATGTCATCATCTGCATTTCATATCATGTCATCATGTGCATTTCATTTTGCATACGTGTTCGTTTCATGCATCCGAGCATTTTCCCCGTTGTCCGTTTTGCAATCCGGCGCTCCTATGTCATCCGGCGTCCCCCTCTTCTCTCTTTTCGTGCGCGGGTGTTAAACTTTCTCGGAATGGCCCGAGGTTTGCCAAGCGGCCTTGGTATACCACCGGTAGACCACCTATCAAGTTTCGTGCCATTTGGAGGTCGTTTGATACTCCAACGGTTAACCGGGTAACCGCAAAGCCCTCTTTTGTTGCAGCCCAACACCCCTTCCAAAGTGGCCCAAAACCCAGCAAACTCCTCTTCATGCTCTCGGTCGTTCGATCATGATCGCGTGGCCAAAAACCGCACCTCATTTGGACTCTCCTAGCTCCCTCTACCTATATATAGACCTCCCCCTCCATTTTCGCGCAGATCAAACCCTAGCGTCTTCCTCCGCCCGCAGCCGGACACGTTCGGACCCCGCTGGACATGTCCGCCGCCGCTCCTCGCCCAACCAGAACCTGCCACGTCGCCCGCGCCCGTGCCCACTTCGCCGCCACCCGCGCGGGCCCGCCGGGGCCCGAGCGAGGCCCTCCTGGCCCGGTTCGGCCGCCGCCGCATCCCGCGGGTGCCCGCGCCTCAGCCCCGCGCCGCCGCTCGCCGGCGCCGCCCGCCGGAGCGCCCGCACCCCCGCGCCACCTCCGGCCGGCCGCCGTCCCCGCCGCCTCGCCGGCGAGCTGCGCCGCCCCCGCCGCCGACTCCGCTCCCCGCCGCCGTGCCAGTCTCGCCGCCGCCGTCGGGCTCCACCCCACGGGCGTCCCACCCCGCGCCGGTCGCCGCCTCCGCGCCGGCGCCTCCCGCGTCCCGCCGCCGGAGCGCCGCCGACTCCGCCACCCCGTCGCCAGATCCGGACGGGTGGGATGAGATCCACCCGTCCCGGAACCAAACGCGCCCGCGCCCCCATCCCGGATCCCGTTGTCCCGCGTTGACTTTTCCCGAAGGTATAAATTCCACTAAGTCCCAGATTCTTGACATAATCATGGCATGTTCATCACGTTGTATCTCTGCATCCGTAGCTTCGTTTCGTGCGTATAATATGTCAAATTGTTCGCCTCGACGAGTACTTCATTTCATTCTATTGCATCATTTTAATTTGAGCTCATCTTGATGCCCGAAATGCTGTTGGAAGAGTGCATGTTGATGTTAATCTGCTGAAACTGTTATAACTTGCTCATTTCTCATTTTTGCCATGTTTGATGTGTGCATCCTATGAGGTTGAGCTCTACATATATGTTGATCTATGCCATGCCGTCTTTCCAGGGGTGCCTACCATGTATTTTTGTGAGTTGTGTGCTGAGTGCATCGAGCTTGTTAAGTAGGGTAGTTGCTGTTGCTGTTTTCCTGACAGATTCTGTTATATTTTGTTGCTATGTTAACATGCTTCTACTAATCATTCTATGCATAATCTGGAGATGTCCTATAAACATGTTTTGATCTACATGTCTTGCTCTATCCATTCATGCCCTTGGTTGCAATTATAGCCTGCTGGAACATGTTGTTATCTTGCTCCAAATTTGCTTGAAAATGTTGCTATCAGCATGTTAACATTAAGTTCACTTGTTCCCATGTGTTTTGCTAGTGTTCCATGCACCCTATGACCTTGCTATTGCCATGCTTAGCTTCATAAACATGCCTTCGTACTGTTGGTTGCCTTGCCATGCCATGTATTGCTCTGTTGTGAGTGGTTCAAGCTCACCAACATGCCTACTTATTGTTGTTTCTGCCATGTATGAATCTGTAATATAACTTGCCATGTTTATATGGGTGCCATCATATTTTCTGTGCCTTTTGGGCTCATGGTCAGTAAGGGACTGTTGTTCTATGCAATTATTAGATTCATGCCATGCCTTTGTTTGCCATGATATGTTCCTGTAGCATGTTGTTTGATAGCTCTAAACATTGCAACCTGATGTTATTTCTGCTAAAGTCTGAAACTGTTATTATTTGCAATATCTCCATGTCCTTTTGAGCATGTTCTAGTTGTTTCTGGAGATAGCTCAGTGTTCATGTTTTGTTATGATTTACGTGTACTTCATGCCCATGCCTTTTGTTATTATGTTGGGGTGCTGTAGCATGTTGTTTTGATGCTGGTAAGATGCCTAGTTGCTGTTATGGACAGATTGTTGTTATGACTTGTATAGAGTGTATGTGTTGAACCGTTGCTCCGTTTTGAGTGTGCTCTATATGAAACTTGCTTGATTTTGCATGTAGCTTCATATTATCATGTTGCATCCTTGTTTTGGTGTGTTTGCTTGATGTTTGGGTGCATTTTGCATCAATGCCATGCTTAACTTGTTTTGCTCATATCTTCTAGGCCGTAGCTCCGAATCTAATGAACTTTATATGTAACTTGACTAGAATTTCGTGTAGATCATCTTGGTGCATCTTAACTTGCTGTTTAACAACTTCAACTTAATGGTTATTCAGTTCTGGACCAATTTCGAAATTTGCATATGAGGACTTACCGGAATTGTTATATGTTGTTCCCGGCCTCATTTAAACTTGCCTTGATGTGTTGTTCTTGTTTGCATCATCTCTTGCCATGAGTAGCTTCATGTAGCTTTGTCATGCATCATGCTCGTTGTGCATCATGTCTTGCCTATGTGTGGTGTGTTTACTATGTTGTGTGCTTCTTTTCGATAGTTCCTGTTTCGTTGCGATCGTGAGGATTCGTTCGTCTACGTGTGGTTCGTCTTCGTGGCTTCATATTCTTCATGGACTCGTTCTTCTTCCTTGCGGGATTTCAGGCAAGATGACCGCTACCCTGGATCTCACTACTATCATTGCTATGCTAGTTGCTTCGTTCTATCGCTATGCTGCGTTACCTATCATTTGCTCTTCAAGCCTCCCCAAATTGCCATGAACCTCTAACCTTTGACACCCTTCCTAGCAAACCGTTGCTTGGCTATGTTACTGCTTTGCTCAGCCCCTCTTATAGCGTTGCTAGCTGCAGGTGAAGTTGAAGATTGCTCCATGGTGGACAGGGTTTATGTTGGGATATCACAATATCTCTTATATTATTAATGCATCTATATATTTGGTAAAGGGTGGAAGGCTCGGCCTTATGCCTGGTGTTTTGTTCCACTCTTGCCGCCCTAGTTTCCGTCATACCGGTGTTATGTTCCCGGATTTTGCGTTCCTAACGCGGTCGGGTGATTTATGGGACCCCCCCTGACAGTTCGCTTTGAATAAAACTTGTCCAGCAAGGCCCGACCTTGGTTTTACCATTTGCCTCACCACCACCTACTTTTCCCTTGGGAGTAATTAACCCAAGGGTCATCTTTATTATAGCCCCCCCAGGCCAATGCTTGTCTAAGTGTTGGTCCAAACTAGAGCACCGTGCGGGACCATCCCTTGGCAACTTGTGTTACGTCGGTACCTGTACGCTTAGCTTATCCGGTGTTGCCCTGAGAACGAGATATGTGCAGCTCCTATCGGGATGTCGGTGCATCGGTCGGTCTTGCTAGTCTTGTTTTACCATTGTCGAAATGTCTTGTAAACCGGGATTCCGAGACTGATCGGGTCTTCCTGGGAGAAGGTCTATTCCTTCGTTGATCGCGAGAGCTTGTCATGGGCTAAGTTGGGACACCCCTGCAGGGTTTTAAACTTTCGAGAGCCATGCCCGCGGTTATGTGGCAGATGGGAATTTGTTAATGTCCGGTTGTAGATAACTTGACACCAGATCCGAATTAAAACGCATCAATCGCGTGTGTAGCCGTGATGGTCTCTTCTCGGCGGAGTCCGGGAAGTGAACACGGTTTCTGGGTTATGATTGACGTAAGTAGGTGTTCAGGATCACCTCTTGATCATTGCTAGCTTCACGACCGTTCCGCTTGCTCTCTTCTCGCTCTTATTTGCGTTGGTTAGCCACCATATCATGCTTAGTCGCTGCTGCAACCTCACCACTTATCCATTCCTTTCCCATTAAGCTTGTCTAGTCTTGATACCCATAGTAATGGGATTGCTGAGTCCTCGTGGCTCACAGATTACTACAACAACAGTTGCAGGTATAGGTTATGCGATGATCATGACGCGAGAGCGATGCTTGCGTGCTTTGAGTTTCTTCTTCTGCTTCTTCGATCAGGGGATAGGTTCCAGGTCGGCAGCCTGGGCTAGCAGGGTAGATGTCGTTTGAGTTTCTGTTTATGTATCATCCGTAGTCGGATGTTGGTCTCTTGTATGATGATATTGTATTCGTGTGGCATTGTGTGCCTTTTGTATGTATCCCCATCTAATATGTAATGTTGATGTAATGATATCCACCTTGCAAAAGCGTCTCAATATGCAGGTCTATCCTTGGTGGGACCTTTGAGTTCCTTTTGGATAGGGTCGCATATTGGGCGTGACAGCCTGGCATCTTGAGGACGTTGTAGCCATGGTGGGTCACTACCATGAACTTGGCCAGGGCTGGATACCCAAGGATGGCGTTGTATGACAGGCGAATGTGGGCGATGTCGAAGTCGATGAGCTCAGTGCGGTAGTTCTTGCGCTATCCAATAGTGACAGGAAGGCGAACCTGCCCTATTGGAGTGGTGGAGCCACCAGTGACTTCTGAGAAAGGCTTGGTTGGCTGAAGTTGATCATATGGCACTTGAAGGTTGTTGAACGTCTCGACGGACAGAAAGTTGAGTCCAGCGCCGCCATCAATGAGGGTCCTGGTAACTTGCCCATTGTTGATGACTGGGGAACAAAGCATTGGGAGGATGCCAGCCGTGGCCGCACACTTGAGTTGATCTGCTGAGCTGAAAGTGATGGCGCACGTGGACCACCTGAGCGGGCGTGTGACCTCGAGCATGGGAAGGACTGCATTCACCTCGCGAGCAAACTGCTTGAAGATGCGCTGAGAGGCTGGGGCTTGGGCACCGCCCAGGATGCAAGCGATAGCACGTGGGTCTTGGAAGCCCCCAGCCCCCTCGTCCTGGTGGTGGTCATCATTCCTTCTTGGCGGTGGTGGCAGAGGAGGAAGGCCTGCGTTGCCCTGTGGGCGATCCTCGCGAGGCTGGTCCTACCAGCGATCCTCGCGAGGTCGGTCACACCACTCTTGGCGAGGGCCTCGGTCGTCCCATCGTCCTCCACCTCTTCCTCCTCCTTGGGCATAGCCCCGGTCGTTGCGCTCGGGGCGTCGACCGATGCGTCCTTCTCGAATGGCTCTGAGTTCCTGGCATTCGTTGGTGTTGTGGGTGTAGAGGTTGTGGTAGCCGCAGAATCGGTTTCCCTTTGACGACTCTGGCTGGTCCCTGCCATGCTTCGTGTCTGGTTCTGCTGTGAGCACAACTGCTCCTTTGTGCTTCACGTCCTTGGCCTTGGCTTTCTTATCTTCTGGGTCAGCAGCTGGAAGCTCGAGGAGGGAGAGGTGCCCCTCCTCAGCTCTTGCGCACTTGGTCGCCAGGTTGAACAGCTCCAGAGATGCGCACAGATCCTCGTGGATGGCAAGCTCCTCCTTCATCTTGATGTTGCAGATGCCATTGGAGAATGCTGAGATGATGGCCTCCTCAGTCACCTTGGGAATCTTGAGGAGAGCGCTATTGAAGCGCTTGATGTACTTCTGCAGGGTCTCTCTAGGCTGCTGCTTGATGCGGCGTAGGTCACCCACGACCGGAGGACGGTCGCGAGTGCCCTAGAAGTTGGCGATGAAATGGCTGCGCATATCATCCCAAGAGGAGATCGAGCCGGGAGGCAGGTTCAGGAGCCAGGCGCTGGCACCATCCTTGAGCGCCATGGAAAACCAATTCGCCATGACCTTTTCGTCCCCGTTGGCCGCCTCGATGCCCAGCTCGTAGAGCTGCAGGAACTCCACGGGGTCAGCCGTGCCGTCGTAGTGAGGAGGCAGATCCGGCTTGAACTTGTCTGGCTAGGCGACGCTGCATAGCTCGGTGGTGAAGGCGCGGTAGTCTGCCATGGCCACCAGAGCCCTTTGCAGTCGAGGGGCCTGCTCTTGGAGATTCCCGCACGCCGCCGCCAGGGGCAGTGCGGGGTCTTGACGTGCTGGTGCAGGGATGTGGTCTTGCCGTGCTGGAGCAGGGAGCACGCGAGCGCCTTCTTGAGGTTGAGGGATTTCTTGGCAGCTCCTTTCTTGCCACGCGGGAGCTGGACACGGTGTGTCTCATCTAGGGACCGCGAGACTTGGAGCCAGGGCGCCTTCTTGGGGAGGAGTTGGCGGAGGCACCCCCTGAGCCGCATCCCCCATGCACGACGGAGGGCGAGGCAGCGAGAGGGACAACGCAGGAGAGCCCCTGCAGCGCTGACGAGCTCGGTGATGCGAGCGGGCCACTCCTCGTAGAGGTCGTTGACGGGGTGGTAGTGCAGGAGCTCACGTGCTAGGAGCAACACTGCTTGCGCGTCCGTGGGAGTGCGACGAGCGTGAGACGACGAACCGGCTGGAGTTAGCGATGGAGTGGCGGTGCAGCCTTCCCACCGCACCGAGGGATGCAGCGACGATGCTTGCTGCTCGTTCCCCGTCGGGCCGGTGGCGGCGTTGGCGGCGGGCGACGGAGAACGACGAGGAGGCCCACCGACGGGAGCCGTCTGAGCGACGCGGGCGGCGAGAGCATCCCAACGCTCGGTGCGAGCTCGGCGAGCGTCCGCCATGGATTCGTTGAACCGATGGAACACAGAATAGCGGAAAGAAGATTCCGGCGCACCCCTACCTGGCGCACCAAATGTCGGATATCGGGTTCCGGCAAAACCCTTAAGGTTCGAACTCTGGGGTGCGCACGAAGATCTTCTCCCTACCAATTCACGCCCCAAAACCTCGCCGCAATTCTAAGCTAACACGATGAACAACACAAGGGACAAGAGGTTTATACTGGTTCGGGCCACCGATGTGGTGTAATACCCTAATCCAGTGTGTGATGTGGTAGATTGGCTCTAGGGCTGATGGTGAACTGTACAAACGAAGAACAGCCTCGTGAGGGGTGTTCTTGACCTGGTGCGGTGTTCTACCAGGGAAGGATCCGATGCGCTCTACTGTGGTGGCTATCTCTATTTATAGAGGCCCTGGTCCTCTTCCAAATATTGAGTAGGAAGGGAGCCAACAACGGCCATTTTGAAGGGGGACAGCTAGTACAAGCTATCCTTACTAAAGGTGGTCTTCGACTGCCAAAGGCACTGGTGATGACGCCGTCTTGGGCTCCACGGTGATCTCCGTCCTGCCGCTCTGCGGGTCTTGGTCTCATTGCACCGATATGGAAACCTTTGCCTAATTCCTCGGTACTCCGCGCCTGCGCTTGCCCTCTTTGCACCAAAGAGGAAACAAGGACACTGCACAGGCTGGCGCCCGCCTGGTCTCGATAGTCATGGCTTGTGTCACGAGCACCTCGCGAGGTACTCCTTGCCTTGATCTCTCCGCCTCCTCGCGAGCCTGCCTGGTGAGGCCGCCCCTGAGGAAGCCTTGCATCGTCCGCCCCATGAGGCTTGGCCCCTCGTGAGGGTCTTGAACTTGAGTTGATGAAGAGGAGCCGTACTGGGCCACTGCTGAGCCACGCCGCAGGCCGCGGGTAGGCAAGTCTGGGGACCTCCGTTCCCGGAATGCTGACACCCTTCCTTCATATCAATAATTGCACCAATCGTTCTAAGGAAAGGTCTACCAAGAATAATAGGACATGAAAGATTGCAATCTATATCAAGAACGATAAAATCTACGGGCACATAATTCCTATTTGCAACAATAAGAACATCATTGATCCTTCTCATAGGTTTATTAATGGTGGAATCCGCAAGGTGCAAGTTTAAAGAGCAATCATCAAAATCATGGAAACCTAGCACATCACATAAAGTTTTCGGAATCTTGGAAACACTAGCACCCAAATCACATAAAGCATAACAATCATGATCTTTAATTTTAATCTTTATAATAGGTTCCCACTCATCATGAAGTTTTCTAGGTATAGAAACTTCCAGATTAAGTTTTTCATCATAAGATTGCATCAAGGCATCAACAATATGTTTGGTAACGCTTTATTTTAACTATAAGCATGAGGAGAATTCAACACGGATTGCAACAAGGAAATACAATCTATTAAAGAAGAATTATCATAATTAAATTCCTTGAAATCCATAATAGTGGGTTCAATGCTATTTAAAGTCTTGACCTCTCCAATCCCACTTTTACCAAATTTAGCATCAAGATCTAAAAACTCCGAATCATTGGGACGCCTTTTAACTAAAGTTGACTCATCTCCAATCCCACCATTATCAAGATTCATATTGCAAAACAAAGATTTAATAGGGGACACATCAATAACTTTTAGATCTTCATCATTATTTTCATGGAAACTAGAAGAACACACTTTTACAAAGCAATCTTTCTTTGCACTCATCAATGGAAGTTCTCATGGCTTTGAGAGACTCATTGATATCATGCTTAGGAGGAATAGATCTAAGTTTCAAAGAATCAACATCAAGCGAAAGCCTATCAACGTTCCTAGCCAAATCATCAACTTTAAGAAATTTTTCTTCAAGCAAAGTATTAAAATTCTTTTGAGAGATCAGAAATTCTTTAACGCTATTCTCAAAATCATAGGGCATCTTATTAAAATTTCCATAAGAGTTGTTGTAGGAATTTCCATAATTGTTAGAGAATTACTAGGGAACGGTCTAGGATTAAAGTTTCCTCTATAAGCATTGTTACCAAAATTATTCCTGCCAACAAAGTTCACATCCATAGATTCATTATTATTCTCAATCAAAGTAGACAAAGGCATATCATTAGGATCAATAGGAGCACTCTTAGTAGCAAACAATTTCATAAGTTCATCCATCTTTCCACTCAAAACATTAATTTCTTCTATAGCATGCACTTTTTTACTAGTAGATCTTTTGGTGTGCCATTGAGAATAGTTAGCCATAATGTTATCAAGGAGTTTAATAGCTTTTCCTAAGGTGATTTCCATAAAAGTGCCTCCCGCAGCCGAATCTAAAACATTTCTAGAAGCAAAATTCAATCCGGCATACAAATTTTGTATGATCATCCATAAGTTCAAACCATGAGTAGGGCAATTGCAAATCATTAATTTCATTCTTTGCCAAGATTGGGCAACATGCTCATGATCAAGTTGTTTAAAATTCATAATATTGTTTCTAAGAGAGATGATCTTAGCAGGAGGAAAATACTTAGAGATAAAAGCATCTTTGCACTTATTCCATGAATCAATACTATTCTTAGGCAAAGACGAAAACCAAGTTTTAGCACGATCACTAAGTGAAAACGGAAATAACTTCAATTTAACAATATCATTATCCGTATATTTCTTATTTTGCATATCACACAAATCAACAAAGTTGTTTAGATGAGTAGCGACATCTTCACTAGGAAGGCCGGAGAATTGATCTTTCATAAAAAGATTCAACAAAGCAGCATTGATTTCACAAGACTCAACATCATTAAGAGGAGCAATCGGAGTGCTAACGAAATCATTATTATTGGTATTGGAAAAGTCACATAATTTGGTATTATCTTGCACCATCGTGACAAACAATCCAACACTCAAGCACACAAAAAGGCTAGCGAAAGAGAGAGGGGATTGGGAAAGAGAGGGCGAGTAAAACGGCAAGGGTGAAGTGGGGGAGAGGAAAACGAGAGGCAAATGGCAAATACTGTAATGTGAGGGAGATAAGTTTGTGATGGGTACTTGGTATGTCTTGACTTGAGTGAAGACCTCCCCGGCAACGGTGCTAGAAATCCTTCTTGCTACGTCTTGAGCTTGCATTGGTTTTCCTTGAAGAGGAAAGGGTGATGCAGCAAAGTAGCGTAAGTATTTACCTCAATTTTTGAGAACCAAGGTATCAATCCAGTAGGAGGCTCCTCAAAAGTCCCACGCACCTACACAAACAAACCAGAACCTCGCAACCAACACAATAAAGTGGTTGTAAATCCCTTCACGGCCACTTGTGAAAGTGAGGTATGATAGAGATAATATGATAAGATAAATATTTTTGGTATTTTTATGATATAGATTGGAAAGTAAAAGATGCAAATAAAAGTAGATGGAAAACTTATATGATAAAAGATAGACCCGGAGGCCATAGGTTTCACTAGTGGCTTCTCTCAAGATAGCATAAGTATTACGGTGGGTGAACAAATTACTGTCGAGCAATTGATAGAAAAGCGCATAGTTATGAGATTATCTAGGTATGATCATGTATATAGGCATCACGTCCATGACAAGTAGATTGAAACGATTCTGCATCTACTACTATTACTCCACACATCAACCGACTCCTGCCTGCATCTAGAGTATTAAGTTCATGAAGAACAGAGTAATGCATTAAGAAAGATGGCATGATTTAGAGGGATAAACTCATGCAATATGACATAAACCCCAATCTTTTTATCCTCGATGGCAACAATACACTATGTGCCTTGCTGCCCCTGCTATCACTAGGAAAGGACACCGCAAGATTAACCAAAAGTTAAGCACTTCTCCTATTGAAAAGAAAGATCAATCTAGTAGGCCAAACAAAACTGATAATTCGAAGAGACTTGCAAAGATAACTTAATCACACATAAAAGAATTCATAGGAGATTCAAATATTTCTCATAGATAAACTTGATCATAAACCCACAATTCATCGGATCTCGACAAAAACACTGCAAAAAGAGTTACATCGAATAGATCTCCAAGAAGATCGAGGAGAACTTTGTATTGAGATCAAAATAGAGAGAAGAAGCCATCTAGCTAATAACTATGGGCCCGAAGGTCTATGGTAAACTACTCACAACTCATCAGAGAGGCCTTGGAGATGATGAAGAGGCCATCCATGGTCGATTCCCCCTTCGGCGGAGCGCCGGCGAAGGCTCCAAGATGGGATCTCGCGCATACAGAAGGTTGCGGTGGTGGAAATAGTTTTTCATGGTGCTCCTAGATGTTTTCGGGGTACATGGATATATATAGGAGAAGGAAGTATGTTGGTGGAGCAACGAGGGGCCCACGAGGGTGGGGGGCGCGCCCACCCCCAAGGGGCGCGCCGGGCACCCTCGTGGCCACCTCGTTTGTTGCTTGACGTCCACTCCAAGTTCCCTGGATTGCGTTTGTTCCAAAAAAGATTGCTCCCAAAGGTTTCATTCCGTTTGGACTCCGTTTGATATTCTTTGTTTCGAAACACTGAAAAAGGCAGAAAACAGCAATTCGGGCTGGGCCTCCGGTTAGTAGATTAGTCCCAAAATTGATATAAAAGTGTAGAGTAAAGCCCATAAACATCCAAAACGGGTAATATAATAGCATGGAACAATCAAAAATTATAGATACGTTGGAGACGTATCAGGCATTCATATAGAGTCATATTTTGTTCTAAGTATCGAGTTGTAATTCTTGAGTTGTAAGTAAATAAAAGTGTGGTGATCATCATTATTAGAGCATTGTCCCATGTGAGGAAATAAAAAATAAAGAGGCCAAAGAAGCCAATCAAAAAAGAGAGGCCAAAGAAGCCAATAAAAAATGAGAGAAAAAGAGAGAAGGGGCAATGATCTTCATGATAGAGAGTCTCCTATGTTGTCACTTTCATATACTAGTGGGAATTTTTCGTTATAGAACTTGGCTTGTATATTCCAACGATGGGCTTCCTCAAATGCCCTAGGTCTTTATGAGGAAGCAAGTTGGATGCACACCCACTTAGTTTCTTTTTGAGCTTTCATACACTTATACCTCTAGTGCATCCGTTGCATGGCAATCCCTACTCACTCACATTGATATCTATTGATGGGCATCTCCATAGCTCGTTGATACACCTAGTTGATGTGAGACTATTTCCCTCCTTTTGTCTTCTCCACAACCACCATTCTATTCCACCATAGTGCTATGTCCATGGCTCACGCTCATGTATTGCGTGAAAGTTGAAAAAGTTTGAGAATACTAAAGTATGAAACAATTGCTTGGCTGAAACTGGTGTTGTGTATGATTTAAATATTTTGTGTGATGAAGATAGAGCATAGCCAAACTATATGATTTTGTAGGGATAGCTTTCTTTGGCCATGTTATTTTGAGAATACATGATTGTGTTAGTATGCTTGAAGTATTATTATTTTTATGTCAAAATTAAACTTTTGCTTTGAATCTTTCGGATCTGAACATTCATGCCACAATAAAGAGAATTACATGGATAAATATGTTGTGTAGAATTCAACATCAAAAAATTCTATTTTTATCATTTACCTACTCGAGGACGAGCAGGAATTAAGCTTGGGGATGCTTGATACGTCTCCAACGTTTCTATAATTTTTGATTGTTCCATGTTATTATATTATCCACCATGGATGTTTTATATGCATTTATATGCTATTTTATATGATTTTTGGGACTAACCTATTAACCTAGAGCCCAGTGCCAATTTCTGGTTTTTTCCTTGTTTTTGAGTTTTACAGAAAAGGAATATCAAACGGGTCTAAACAAGCTGAAAATTCCCGATGATTTTTTATGGACCAGAAAAAGCCCCCGAAGCAAAAGAGTTGGGCTAGAAGAGTCCCAAGTCATCCACGAGGGTGGAGGGCATGCCCTACCCCCCTGGGCGCGCCCCCTACCTCGTGGCTGACTCGAAGACACCCCCTGACGTGAAACTGACGCCAAAAATTCCTATAAATACAGAAACCCCCGAAAAGAAACCTAGATCAGGAGTTCCGCTGCCGCAAGCCTCTGTAGCCACCAAAAACCAATCAGGACCCTGTTCCGGCACCCTGCCGGAGGGGGCATCCATCACCGGTGGCCATCTTCATCATCCTGATGCTCTCCATGATGAGGAGGGAGTAGTTCACCCTCGGGGCTGAGGGTATGTACCAGTAGCTATGTGTTTGATCTCTCTCTCTCTCTCGTGTTCTTGATATAGCACGATCTTTATGTATCGCGAGATTTGCTATTATAGTTGGATCATATGATGTTTCTCTGCCTCTACCTTCTTGTAATGGATTGAGTTTTCCCTTTGAAGTTATCTTATTGGATTGAGTCTTTAAGGATTTGATAACACTTGATGTATGTCTTTCATGTGCTTATCTGTGGTGACAATGGGATATTCACGTGATCTACTTAATGTATGTTTTGGTGATAAATTTGCGGGTTCAGTGACCTTGTGAACTTATGCATAGGGGTTGGCACACGTTTCCGTCTTGACTCTCCGGTAGAAACTTTGGGGCACTCTTTTAGGTTCTTTATATTGGTTGAATAGATGGATCTGAGATTGTGAAGCATATCATATAATCATACCCGTCGATACTTGAGGTGACATTGGAGTATCAAGGTGACATTAGGGTTTTTGTTGATGTGTGTCTTAAGGTGTTATTTTACTATAAACTCTAGGGTTGTTTGTGACACTTATAGGAATATCCCAATGGATTGATCGGAAAGAATAACTTTGAGGTGGTTTCCTACCCTACAATAATCTCTTCGTTTGTTCTCCGCTATTAGTGACTTTGGAGTGACTTTGTTGCATGTTGAGGGACTGTTATATGATCTAATTATGTTACCATTGTTGAGAGAACTTGCACTAGTGAAAGTATGAACCCTAGGCCTTGTTTCAAAGCATTGTAATACAATTTTCGCTCACTTTTATTACTTGTTACCTAGTTTTTTATATAGTTTCAGATTACAAAAACCTATATCTACCATCCATATTATGCTCGTATCACCATCTCTTCGCCGAACTAGTGCACCTATACAATTTACCATTGTATTAGGTGTGGTGGGGACACAAGAGACTATTTGTTATTTGGTTGCAGGGTTGTTTGAGAGAGACCAACTTCATCCTACGCCTCCCACAGATTGATAAAACTTAGGTCATCCAGTTGAGGGGAATTTGCTACTGTCCTACAAACCTCTGCACTTGTAGGCCCAACAACGTCTACAATAAGAAGGTTGCGTAGTAGACATCAGATGCCCAGTCCCATGATCGAAATCAAATCAAAATATAAATATCAAACAAAATTACCCCAGGACTGTTGTTGGTATGGATGGTAACCGTGGATTTGGCTTGCCGTGGAGTGTGATTGTTTGTGGAGGGGGAGTAAAAACTTTACCTTTCTGTTTGGGAACCGCCTATAATGTATCTAGCGTGGAAGATACTGATATCTCTTGGTTGTTATGTTCACAATGAAAGCATATCGCTCAAAATTATATTCATATCTGTTTTAAAAGCTCGAGCTCTGGCACCTCTGCAACTCCCTACTTTCCTCTGCGAAGGGCCTATCTATTTACTTTTATTGCCGAGTCATCATCCTGTTATAAAAAGCACCACTTATAGAGCATCACTGTCGTTTGTATGCTTTCAATACAAAAAAGACACATCCGTGACATTTTGTCTCGAACGAAATTTTTTCCTGTCATGATTATGACACTTCTATGGTGATAACTGTGACAAAACCCGGTATCATCATGGATGTGGTGGGCTCCTACTTCTATGACAAAAAATCATGACAGAAAATGGGATTTTTGTCCTGGCGGGCCGGGGACGCACCTGCATGACATTATTTGGGCCATCCATGACGGAAAAAATCATGGTAGAAGCAAGGGCGAGGAAAATTTTGGGGAGTTCCCGGTTACGATGGGTGGTCGGGGCCGAGCGACGCACGGAGTGATTGCACGTTTCTCTTGTACATGTACGCGCGTGTGTGCAAGGCGTTTGGCTCTGACTGAAACCGAGCGAGGCATTCGCTTACTGAACCCGAGCGATTGCACTAGCTATGCGTTACTAAACCCGGGCGATTGATCCTTGTTGTTAACTAAACACGATTGAGCGGTTCCTTCGCTAGTGCTGCTAATTGAAGCCGATCAAACCTTCTACCTCTTGATGAACAGTGACCATTGTTGGGGGGTGGATGAATAGTTCCCGGTGGGTAGGGCTGGAATTCGAGCGGAGTCGAGCCAGCTCGGCTCGACTCGCTAGAGCTCGTTTCGTTAACGGGCTAGCTCGACTCGACTCGTTACTATAACGAGCTCAAACCCAAGATTGGCTCGACTCGTATAACTCGCGAGCTGGCTCGTTTAGCTTGTTAAGCTCGTTTAAGATATAAACATAAAGCCCTCAAATATGATAAAAATGATTATGTATATATTAAACATATATATCACTATACAATTGTAATTTTCTTGTAAGGCCTGAGTCCCCTAGGAGGCTAGGCCTTCAACTGCTCAGCCTTGGGTTGTGCGCCTGGGACGTAGGCTGTTTAGTGGCTGATCTTTCTTTGTATTGGGAGTGGCTGATCTATTGTATCGAGCCTAACGAGTTACACGAGTACTCGTGAGATTGGCTCGTTTAACTTGGTCGATAAATGATCTTAAACTAAAGCTCGGCTCGACTCGTTATTCTTCGAGTTCGAGTCGATTCGAGCCGAGTCACGAGCTACTTGTTTAGCTAGCGAGCTTCGAGCTTTTTTTCCAGCCCTACCGGTGGGGGTTGGATGAACAGGCCCCCGTGGTAGTAGAATTTGTTGCCGCTGGATGAAAAGGACCCCGATCGAGGAGGTGGGGGTGGATGAACGGTAGCCGGTGAAGGGACCCCATGGAGGGATGGTTGAACAGTAGCCGATGGTGGCTGGATGAACTAGACCCCGTGGAGGGCTGGTTGAACAATAGCCAATGGAGGCTGGATGAAAAGTACCCCATCGATGAACAGTAGCTGGTGGAGGCAGGAGGAAGTCGACGGTGGATGAACATTAACCTGTGGAGGTTGGAAGAAGTTGATGATGGACGAACAGTAGCCCGTGGAGTATCGTTTTGCAGTATGACACACCCCTCCCGGTGAACAGGTCCCCTGTTTCGACCATAGCGCTCCAACACAACTCAGTTTCCACCGTTTTCCGGTAGGCCATGCCCCTCCCGATCAACAACACCCCGTTTCGACCGTAGCCAATCGAACAGAAGGACGTTTCCTTTGTACTACGGTACGCCAGACCCCGTTTTGGCTATTTCGTCCAAGCCAGTTGGCTCTCGTTGAACATGATGCATTCCGACCAAGTCAGTTGCCTCCCGATGGACATGACGTTGTTTCCCATTCAAACCCAGCTGGTCAGCTGCCTGATGAACAGGACGCCGTTGCTGCCATCTGTTGCCTCTCCTTATACACGAGCCCTGGCCGTACATATGCACGCGTAGGTGTCCTAGACCCCGCCTGTATGTACATACATGGCCGTATTTTTTGGCATGTGGTTGTACGTACATGTACACGGTTTAGAAGGGACTGCCTGAACTGCTACGTCGGGGGCTCTACTACTACACGTGTCGCTGCTTGCTCGGCCATGATTCATCGTTGCAGAGAGACCGATCGACCAGTATGTACATACACATTTGTGACCAGAATGACAACGCTACAGACGCTTCGACCAGGTGGGGACTGACTGTTAGGGAAGATAAGGAGGCACTTCCTTGTGTGTGAAGTTATTGATGGTGGGTCCGAGCTGTCATGGGGAGGATTCATTTTTTTTGCGCCTAATATGGAGGCACTTCCTTGCGTTCGAAGATATAGCTGGTGGGTCCCAGTTGTCAGGGGGGAACATTTTTTTGCAAAATACGGCCCTTCCGATAGGTCCCCGCTGTTAGGTGGAGGAATCATTATCTTGCGCGTAATAAGGAGGCACTTCCTTGCTGCAGCCGTGGACCCAGCTATCAGCTTCTCCACGTACAATCCTCTTCCGATGTAAGTCATTCCTTGACCATTTTGACCACGCCGTAGCTAGAGCACCAAGGCGGTGGACGACGGTGAGGCCTATGAAGGGAATGACCTGGAGTCGGGGAAGACTCGGGAGGTGTTTCCCAAGCGGAGGGGAGTAGAGGATTTACCAGTTGGGCTGCAGTGTGAGGCTGCCGTCGCCGAAGAATAACATGAGGTCTGGGTGAGTAAAGGGATGGCCAGGCCAGCGATAGGAGTTGGGTGGGGTGGTGAAGCCTGCGCGACAGCAAAGCCGACCACGGGTGGCAGGAGCAGGCGGCACGACCGGCACTGGTTTGGGCGGCTGGAGCAAGAAGGCCAGAGGTTGAAGAAGCACTACGGCCGTTGGATGGACATCGTACGGTCACTGGAGCTAGAATCGTTCATATTGACTAAGTTGACAAAGCCCTCCATCTGCGTTAACTTAGTAGGCCCACAAGTCAGCCTCCAACTATGGTGGGTCCTAGAAAGCATGGGGGGTATTCATTTTTTTGTGCGTAATAAGGAGGCACTTCCTTGCGTGCGAAGATATAGCTGGTGGGTCCGAGCTGTCAGCAGGAGGAATGTTTTTTCATGAAATGCAGAGGCCCTTCCGGTGGGTCCCCACTGTCAGGTGGAGGAATCATTATTTTGTGCGTAATAAGGAGGCACTTCCTTGCTTGCGGCCATGGACCCAGCTGTCAGCCTCTCCACGTAGAGTCGTCTTTTGACGGATGTGATTCATCGACCATGTTGACCACGCCACGCCGAGAGCACCAGGGAGATGGACGACGACGAGGCCAGGAAGGGAATGACACAGAGCCAGGGAAGACTATGCAGTTGTTTCCCACGTGGAGGGAAGTACGAGAGTTTATTGCTTCATCTGCCGTCGGCGGAGAATAACAGCAGGTGTGGTGAGTAGAGAGATGGCCAGGCCAGCGATGGGAGTAGGGTGGGGTGGTGAGGCCTGCGTGGCAGCACAGCCAAACACGGGTGGAGGGAGTAGGCAATCCCGCCGGTGCTGGTTTGAGTGGCCGGAGCAGGAAGAGCGGAGATTGAAGAAGCATGACGGTCGTTGGATGGACATTCAATAGTAACTGCTCTCGTGTGTTGACTAAGTTGACAAGGCCTTGCCTGTGCGTCAACCTTTTTTTAGGAAAGCGTACGCGTCAACCCAGTAGGCCGACAAGTCAGCCTCAAATATGTGGAAAACAACATACAACCCATATGCCATTATTGCTAATAAATATACAACCCATTGGCTAATTCTTAAAGATGTTTTAAGCCCATATTCTTTTTGTTACCATTACAACCCATATTTTGGCCATGGTTAAAAATTCAACCAAATTTTCATATTTCGGTGTTGTCGAACAGTTTTTAATCCAGAAACTTCGAATCACGTTCGAACTATAAAAATAATAAATTAATATCAATTTAAAATCCAACATGATTTTCCATGCAAAAAAGAAATTAAATTCAAAATCTTGAAAAAAATTCAAACTAATTGCCTGTTTGCTGCATTTTTAAAATTTACATCCCATTTCTTACTTCTTCATTTTCTGGGTAAGAGAATACATCACTCTCGCCTTGAAAGATTTGTAGCCCAGCAGGGCTGAGAAAATAAGGTAGGCCTCCGTTGGGTATTTCTTTTAAAAAAGGTAGGACTGGGCTAGCCATTTTCAGAAAAAAAAACACAACTGGGCTCATGATGTGGTAAACATAAAATAAAACCCTGGCTAGACGGGCCACAGCCCCCGCACAGCCCCGTTGTTGCCCTGATCCGTCTCTAAAACTAGTAAATAACAACTGCTTGTTCCTAAAAAAAAGTAAATAACAATTGTGCGACCTGTTGGGTCCCTGGTGTCGGCCGGTTGCTATGCAATTCTCTCGTTTATTGACTACATTGACAATGGCGTGGGACCCAAATGTCCAACCATTAGGAGGAACCATTTTTTGGGCTTGTAATAATGAGTCACTTGCTTGCGCACGGCCATGACCCTGGTGGGTCCCAACTGTCATCCTCTCCATGTATAGTGCACGGGCAATCAGAGCCGCACCTGCGGCCACACTTAGCAGGGCAAAGGAAGGAAGCCGAAGCCACAAGACGATCAAAGCAACACCAAGACAGAGACATGAAGAGCAAGAGGGTGAGGTGGACTCCCCCAGCAAGACCCTTGCCGGGGCGGCCTCCACGGCCCCGGCAAGGGCCTTGCCGGGGCAACTTGCCCAACACCAGCGGAGCGTGCCACCCTTGAGCCCGAGGTTTCTAACATCATCAACGACATTGGAACCAAGGCTCGGGAGGCACCTCCATGGTGGCATGCAGATATCATTAACACACAAGATCAGATGAGGACCAGAAGATGAGACCTCCGGCAACATCCTTGCCGGGGACGACCGCGGTGCCACGGCAAGACCCTTGCTAGGGCCCCCAGCAAGACCCTTGCCGAGGACATCAGCAGGGCCGTGGCCCGGCCCGCGCACAGCAAGATCCCACCGCCATTCCCAAGCAGCTACCAGCCCAGCCAGCCAGGCAAGCACCTACGTGGCGACGTGCGGTGCTGCTACGTCTTGAGCTTGCGTTGGTTTTCTTTGAAGAGGAAAGGGTGATGCGGCAATAGTAGCGTAAGTATTTCCCTCAGTTTTTGAGAACCAAGGTATCAATCCAGTAGGAGGCTCCTCAAAAGTCCCACGCACCTACACAAACAAACAAAGAACATGCAACCAACGCAATAAAGGGGTTGTCAATCCCTTCACGGCCACTTGCGAAAGTGAGATCTAATAGAGATAGTATGATAAGATAAATATGTTTTTGGTATTTTATAATATAGATGCAAAAAGTAAAGATGCAAATAAAAGTATATTGGAAGCAAATATGATAAGAGATAGACCCGGGGGCCATATGTTTCACTAGTGGCTTCTCTCAAGATAGCATAAGTATTACGGTTGGTGAACAAATTACTGTCGAGCAATTGATAGAAAAGCGAATAATTATGAGATTATCTAGGCATGATCATGTATATAGGCATCACGTCCGCAACAAGTAGACCGACTCCTGCCTGCATCTACTACAATTACTCCACACATCGACCGACTCCTGCTTGCATCTAGAGTATTAAGTTCATAAGAAGAGAGTAACGCATTAAGCAAGATGACATGATGTAGAGGGATAAAATCATGCAATATGATATAAACCCCATCTTTTTATCCTCGATGGCAACAATACAATACGTGCCTTGCAACCCTTTCTGTCACTGGGTAAGGACACCGCAAGATTGAACCCAAAGCTAAGCACTTCTCCCATGGCAAGAAAGATCAATCTAGTAGGCCAAACCAAACTGATAATTCGAAGAGACTTGCAAAGATAACTCAATCATACATAAAAGAATTCAGAGGAGATTCAAATATTTCTCATAGATAAACTTGATCATAAACCCACAATTCATCAGATCTCGACAAACACACCGCAAAAAGAGCTTACATCGAATAGATCTCTACAAGAGAGGGGGAGAACATTGTATTGAGATCCAAAAAGAGAGAAGAAGCCATATAGCTAATTACTATGGACCCGAATGTCTGTGGTAAAGTACTCACAACTCATCAGAGGGGCTATGGTGTTGATGTAGAATCCCTCCGTGGTCGATTCCCCCTCCGGCAGAGCGCCGGTGAAGGCTCCAAGATGGGATCTTATGGATACAGAAGGTTACGGCGGTGTAAATTGTGTTTCGTTGGCTCCCTGGATGTTTTCGGGGTACAGAGGCTTATATAGGAGGAAGAAGTACGTCGGTGGCTGCCCGAGGGGCCCACGAGACAGGGGGCGCGCCCTATGGGGGGGCACCCTACCCTCTCGTGGCCGCCTCGGCTGCTTCTTGACTTGCACTCCAAGTCCTTTGGATCACGTTCATTCCAAAAATCACTCTCCCGAAGGTTTCATTCTGTTTGGACTCCGTTTGATATTCCTTTTCTTCGAAATACTGAAATAGGCAAAAAAACAGCAATACGAGCTGGGCCTCCGATTAGTAGGTTTGTCCCAAAAATGATATAAATGTGTAACATAAAGCCCATAAACATCCAAAAGGGGTAATATAATGGCATGAAACAATCAAAAATTATAGATACGTTGAAGACGTATCAAGCATCCCCAAGCTTAATTCATGCTCGTCCTCGAGTAGGTAAATGATAAAAACAGAATTTTTTATGTGGAATGCTACCTAGCATAAGTCTCAATGTAATTTTCTTTATTGTGGCATGAATGTTCAGATCCAAATGATACAAAATAAAAGCTCATATTAACATGAAAATGGTGATACTTCAAGCATACTAATCAAAGTAATCATGTCTTCTCAAAATAACATGGCCAAAGAAAGTTATCCCTGCAAAATCATATAGTCTGACTGTTGCTCTATCTTCAACACACAAAGTATTTAATCATGCACAACCCCGATAACAAGCCAAGCAATTGTTTCATACTTTAATAATCTCAAACTCTTTCAACTTTCACGCAATACATGAGCGTGAGCCATGGACATAGCATTATATGTGGAATAGAATGGTGGTTGTGGAGAAGACAAAAAAGGAGAAGATAGTCTCACATCAACTAGGCGCATCAACGGGCTATGGAGATGCCCATTAATAGATATCAATGTGAGTGAGTAGGGATTGCCATGCAACACATGCACTAGAGATATAAATATATGAAAGCTCAACAAAAGAAACTAAGTGGGTGTGCATCCAACTTGCTTGCTCACGAAGACCTAGGGCATTTTGAAGCCCATCATTGGAATGTACAAGCCAAGTTCTATAATGAAAAATTCCCACTAGTATATGAAAGTGACAACATATGAGACTCTCTATCATGAAGATCATGGTGCTACTTTGAAGCACAAGTGTGGAAAAATAAATAGTAGCATTGTCCCTTCTCTCTTTTTCTCTCATTTTAATTTTTCTCCTTTTTTTCTTTTTCTTTTTTTCTTTGGCCTTTCTTTTTTTGGCCTTTCTCTTTTTTTCTTTTCTTCTTTTTTTCTTTTTGTAAAGTATAAAGTCTCATCCCGACTTGTGGGGGAATCATAGTCTTCATCATCCTTTCCTCACTAGGACAATGCTCTAATAATGAATATCATCACACTTTTATGGATTTACAACTCAAGAATTACAACTCAAAGCTAAAACAAGATATGACTCTATATGAATGCCTCCGGCGGTGTACCGGGATATGCAATGAATCAAGAGTGACATGTATGAAAATTATGAAAGTGGCCTTGCCACAAATACAATGTCAACTACATGATCATGCAAAAAGCAATATGACAAAAGTAATGCATGTCATATGAACGGAACGGTGGAAAGTTGCATGGCAATATATCTCGGAATGGCTATGGAAATGCCATAATAGGTAGGTATGGTGGCCGTTTTGAGGAAGGTATATAGTGGGTGTATGGTACCGGCGAAAGTTGCGCGGCACAAGAGAGGCTACCAATGGTGGAAGGGTGAGGTGCGTATAATCCATGGACTCAACATTAGTCAAACGAACTCATGTACTTGTTGCAAAAATCTAGAAGTCATCAAAAACAAAATCACTACGCGCATGCTCCTAGGGGGATAGATTGGTAGGAAAAAACCATCGCTCGTCCCCGACCGCCACTCATAAGGAAGACAATCAATAAATAAAATTATGCTCCAACTTCATCACAAAGCGGTTCACCATACGTGCATGCTACGGGAATCACAAACCTCAACACAAGTTTTTCTCATAATCACCTCAACTAGCATGACTTTAATATCACTACCTCCATATCTCAAAACAATTATCAAGCATCAAATTGATCATAGCATCCAATTTCTTTCTATGATAGCTTTTATTATACCCAACTTGGATGCTCATCATTCTAGGACCAACTTTATAACCATAGAAAATACCATGCTGTTCTAAAAGACTCTCAAAATGATATAAGTGAAGCATGAGAGACTAGCAATTTCTTCAAAATCAAGTCACCATCGTGCTCTAAAAAATATAAGTGAAGCACTAGAGCAAAAACTATCAAGCTCAAAAGATATAAGTGAAGCACATAGAGTATTCTAGCAAATTCTAATCAAGTAGGCTTCTCCCAAAAGGTGTGTACAGCAAGGATGATTGTGGTAAACTAAAAAGCAAAGACTAATATAATACATGACGCTCCAAGCAAAACACATATCATGTGGCGAATAAAAATATAGCTCCAAGTAAAGTTACCAATGAACGAAGACGAAAGAGGGGATGCCTTCCCGGGGCATCCCCAAGCTTAGGCTTTTGGCTATCCTTGAATATCTTGGGGTGCCATGGGTATCCCCAAGCTTAGGCTCTTGCCACTCCTTATTTCATAATCCATAAAAGCTTTACCCAAAACTTGAAAACTTCACAACACAATACTCAACAGGAAATCTTATAAGCTCCATTAGTGAAAGAAAACAAAACCACCACATAAGATACTATAATGAACTCATTATTTATTTATTTTGGTGTTAAACCTACTGTATTCCAACTTCTCTATGGTTTATAAACTATTTTACTAGCCATAGATGCATCAAAATAAGCAAACAACACACGAAAAACAGAATCTGTCAAAAACAGAACAGTCTGTAGCAATCTGTAACTAACGCAAACTTCTGGAACTCTAAAAATCCTACCAAAGTAGGAAATCCTGGAAATTTTGTCTATTGATCAGAAGCAAAAAGAATCAACTCAAAATCACGTTTCTGTGATTTAACAAAACTAAATTTGTGCGCGCAAAGTTTCTGTTTTTCAGCAGAATCAAATCAACTATCATCATAGGTTATCATATAGGTTCTACTTGGCACAAACACTAATTAAAAGATAAAAACACATCTAAACAGAAGGTAGATGCAAGATTTATTGAATAACAGCAAGGAAAATATTGGGTTGTCTCCCAACAAACACTTCTCTTTAAAGCCTTTTAGCTAGGCTGATAATTTTAATGATGCTCACATGAAAGACAAGAATTGAAGCGCAAAGAGAGCATCATGAAACACGTGACAAACACATCTAAGTCTAACATACTTCTATGCATAGGCATATTATAAGAAAACAAATTTGCAAGGCAAACAAAAACTAGCATATGCAAGGAATAAGAAAGAGATGATAGCAATCTCAACATGACGAGAGGTAATTTAGTAAGATAAAAATTTCTACGACCATGTTTTCCTCTCTCATAATAATTACATGTAGGATCATAGGCAAATTCAACAAAATAGCTATCACATAACATATTCTCAACACGATCCACATGCATGCAAAGTTGACACTCTTCCAAAATAGTGGGATTATCATTAACTAAAGTCATGACCTCTCCAAACCCACTTTTCTCAAAAATTTCATAAGATTGAACATTATCCAAATATGTGGGATCTAAAGTTGACACTCTTCCAAACCCACTTTCAATAATATTGCAAACACTATTATCAATCTCATATTCATCATGGGGCTTAAATAAATTCTCAAGATCATAAGAAAAATCACCCCAATCATGATTATTGCAACAAGTAGTAGACATAGAAAAACTAGCATCCCCAAGCTTAGGGTTTTGCATATTGTTAGCACAATTGACATCAAGAGAATTTATAGTAAAATCATTGCAATCATGCTTTTTATTCAAAGAGTTATCATGAATCTCTTCATAAATTTCTTCATCATAATTTTCAGATTCACAAATTTCAAGCAAAGCTTTATAAAGATAATCTAGTGCACAAAACTCACTAGCAATTGGTTCATCATAATTGGATCTCTTAAAAAGATTGGCAAGCGGATGAGGATCCATAGATCTTAGGTTCTGTCTAGCAATAAATAAGCATCTATTCCAACCAAACGAGCAAATGAAATGGCAAGCAAAAGAGAGAAGAGATGAAGATTGGGAAAGAGAGGGCAAATAAAATGGAAAGGGTGAAGTGGGGGAGAGGAAAACGAGAGGCAAATGGAAAATAATGTAAATGCGAGGGAGATGAGTTTGTGATGGGTACTTGGTATGTGTTGACTTGAGCGAAGACCTCCCCGGTAACGGCGCCAGAAATTATTGCTACGTCTTGAGCTTGCGTTGGTTTTCCTTGAAGAGGAAAGGGTGATGCAGCAATAGTAGCGTAAGTATTTCCCTCCGTTTTTGAGAACCAAGGTATCAATCCAGTAGGAGGCTCCTCAAAAGTCCCACGCACCTACACAAACAAACAAGGAACTCGCAACCAATGCAATAAAGGGGTTGTCAATCCCTTCACGGCCACTTGCGAAAGTGAGATCTAATAGAGATAGTATGATAAGATAAATATGTTTTTGGTATTTTATAATATAGATGCAAAAAGTAAAGGTGCAAATAAAAGTAGATTGGAAGCAAATATGATAAGAGGTAGACCCGGGGTCCATAGGTTTCACTAGTGGCTTCTCTCAAGATAGCATAAGTATTACGGTGGGCGAACAAATTACTGTCGAGCAATTGATAGAAAAGCGAATAATTATGAGATTATCTAGGCATGATCATGTATATAGGCATCACGTCCGCAACAAGTAGAGCGACTCCTGCCTGCATCTACTACTGTTACTCCACACATCGACCGACTCCTGCCTACATCTAGAGTATTAAGTTCATAAGAACAGAGTAACGCATTAAGCAAGATGACATGATGTAGAGGGATAAACTCATGTAATATGATATAAACCCCATCTTTTTATCCTCGATGGCAACAATACAATACGTGTCTTGCGACCCTTTCTGTCACTGGGTAAGGACACCGCAAGATTGAACCCAAAGCTAAGCACTTCTCCCATGGCAAGAAAGATCAATCTAGTAGGCCAAACCAAACTGATAATTCGAAGAGACTTGCAAAGATAACTCAATCATACATAAAGAATTCAGAGGAGATTCAAATATTTCTCATAGATAAACTTGATCATAAATCCACAATTCGTCGAATCTCGACAAACACACCGCAAAAAGAGTTTACATCGAATAGATCTCCACAAGAGAGGGGGGAACATTGTATTGAGATCCAAAAAGAGAGAAGAAGCCATGTAGCTAATAACTATGGACCCGAAGGTCTGTGGTAAAGTACTCACAACTCATCGGAGGGGCTATGGTGTTGATGTAGAAGCCCTCCGTGGCCGATTCCCCTCCGGCATAGCGCCGGCGAAGGCTCCAAGATGGGATCTCACGGATACAGAAGGTTACGGCGGTGGAAATTGTGTTTCGTTGGCTCCCTGGATGTTTTCGGGGTACGTAGGCTTATATAGGAGGAAGAAGTACGTTGGTGGCCGCCCGAGGGGCCCACGAGACAGGGGGCGTGCCCTATAGGGGGGGTGCGCCCTACCCTCTCGTGGCCGCCTCGGCTGCTTCTTGACTTGCACTCCAAGTCCTCTGGATCACATTCGTTCCAAAATTCACGCTCCCGAAGGTTTCATTCCATTTGGACTCCGTTTGATATTCCTTTTCTTCGAAATACCGAAATAGGCAAAAAAACAGCAATACGGGATGGGCCTCCGGTTAGTAGGTTAGTCCCAAAAATGATATAAATGTGTAAAATAAAGCCCATAAACATCCAAAGGGGGTAATATAATAGCCTGAAACAATCAAAAATGATAGATACGTTGGAGACGTATCAGGTCCCGAGGCCAACTTAGCAAGCACCTGCGTGGTGACATGCAGATCTTCGTGAAGACGTCGCCACCGCACCAGCTCAGCAACCTACCAGCCTACATGGCGCTGCCCGCCTCGCTGGCATGGGCACGTGTCGAAGCAGGGAGAGGCCGCAACAAAGCGAGGGGACACCTCAGGGGCGCATTTAATGCGTCTTGTCCCATAATGACAGGCAATAAGCATAGCTATCGTACCCTTTCTACCTCCTGTGTGCCACTGTGGCGCCTCCTTCGCCTATAAAAGGAGGCCCAAGGCGTACTGGAGGGGGATTCGGCTTTTTGAGCAAGTGACACACAATAGCTTGCTCAGGAACAATCATATACACATCAAAGTAGGACTAGGTTATTACGCGATCTCCACGGCCCGAACCTGGATAAACGACCTTTGTGCTGGCTCTTAGACCCGTTCTTCTCATAACCCCGCGCCCGCCGACCGTAGTAGGGATTCCGTTGATCCTATAGGTGTCGTTCCCACCGACATCTTTGGCACGCCACGTAGGGGGCGCAGTCATGAGAATCCGGTTTAGCAGCTAGTCTAGCAGCTCTTCATCGCCATGGCTCCCAAGAGGAAGACGACTACGACGATCGGTTCATCCGGGGATGGACTGCCCGTACCGGTGCGGGCGAGCTGCGGGCTAGTCGTAGACAGAACCCGAGGCGCGACCCGCGAACACCCACATCACCCTGGCAGTCCAGGCCTGGCGAGCGGCATCATTCGTGCGCAGGACGACGGGCCACATGACGCAAATTCCAAAGATGGAGCTGGGCCCCCCTCAGGCGGCGCGGGGCCCTCCCAGGGCGTTGTCATGCCGCCTACCGGTGGCGCGGCGGCCTCCAAGACACCTACACCGGCGCCCATGGTGCTCTCTTCCCAAGTTGTGCGTGATGAGAAGCGTCACCACGCTGGTGACCCTGGGCGCCGCCGTGGGAAGAGTCCTGCGCGTACTTCGCGGGACGAGGGAGGCCAGCATGCACGCCGAGGTGCTGGCAAAAATGGCGGACAGCCGCAGGGCTATGATAGAGCTCCTTCTAATGTAGTTAGAAGTCGGAGCGCGTCATGATCCACGCAGCTTTTGCCGCCGCCCACCCCAGCAGAAGCTCTGGCACGCGCAGCTGCTCCTCGACTTTCCTCCTGCCGCAGAGAAGCTCGATGAGTGGAGAGCCACCGTCCGGAGCCTCGTCGGCATCGCCAACAAAGATGAGCCGTGACCAGCGGGGCCTGTAGGCCGGCGCTCCGTCGAGCCACCACATGCCAGTGGGGGAAGAGCCGAAGGTGATGCAGCCATGGTGCACTCTCCTCCCCCACGCCAGGTACCGCGGGTGTCGATCCGTCGTGATGACGCTTGTGATAACATTTCCATACCATCGTCCGATCCACCGACCCACCACGATCAATGACAAGTTCTTCGGGAGCGAGCCCTTGAAGACGATCGAACCACCATCGAGCGCCGGCGTGATGCGCGCCACCAGTCAGAAAGGCGGGCAGGGCCCACTATGGACCACCCGGCACCGGGAGGCTACAGTGGCCTATCTTACGAGGTGGGTTGCCCAACCTTTACCCGTGAGCTATGGCAGTTCCAGTGGCCCTCCCACTGCATGTTCAAGCCCGACATTGGCGAGAAGTACAACGGCAAGACTCACCTGTCGGAGTTCCTCAGCATCTACACCATCGTGATGCAAGCTGTTGGAGCCCATGACGACAAGGTGCTTGCCAACTACTTCCCGTTGGCGCTCAAGCCCAATGTCATGTCATGGTTGATGCACTTGCTGGCGGATTCCATTTCTTCTTGGTCGGATTTGTGTCATGAGTTTGTCGGCGCCTTCACTGGAGGCCAACAAGCTCATGGCCAGGCAAGCGATTTGCATATCATCCCTCAGAAGGAAGGTGAAAACCCGCACAAGTACATCCAGAGGTTCAGCCGGGTGAAGTATAACATCCCAGACGTTCACCCAGCCGCCGTGATCAGCGCATTCCATCAGAATGTGTGTAACCACAAGATGCATGAAGAGCTGGTGACGAACAAGGTCACAGATGTGGCCAAACATTATGTTATGGCCGATAGGTGCGCTCGAGCTGAAGAGGGGAGGAAGTACCCCGGCGAGGACGCCGGTGTGAAAACCGGCTCCACGGATGACGACACCGCCGCCTCAACAAAGAAGGGCCGGCGCCGTAACAGAAAGTGCAAGGGCAAGACTGTGCTTGCCGTCGAGGGGTCCGACGACACCGGTACTGCCAAGAAGGCCAAGGTGAGTGACCCCGGCAAGGAAGTTGCCGGGTGTGCCGCTTGTCGGGCCTTGGCGGCTGCCGACAAGCCAGGAAACTCCGACAAGCAGTATTGCAAGATCCACCGCACCAAGGGCCACGACCTCCAAAACTACTGACAAGTTGAGCTACTTGCTGAGAAGCAGACAACTGAATACGAGAGGCGGGACAAGGAGAAAGGCCAGGACGGTCCCGAAGGATCCAACAAGAAGCGTGGCGGCCAAGGAGGCCATCATGGCAAGGATAACCACCAAGAGAGGCCTGCCCGAGGCCGCGACAAGACGCGGGAAGACGATGATCATGACGAGGACGACGAGTCTGGCGACCAAGAGTTTCAGAAAGCTACATAGGCCATGTGCGTCGACGGTGGCGCCTCACTGCACACCTCTCACCGCCAACTCAAGAAGTGGGCACGTGAGATCACATCGGTGGAGCCATCACTCGACGCACAGAAGCCACTGAAGTGGTCCAGCACGCCTATCATCTTTGACATCAAGGACCACCCTGATCGCACAACTGCAGTCGAGTGTTTGCCGTTGTTGGTTTCACCAACAATCCGCAACCTCAAGGTGACGAAGGTGCTAGTTGACGGCGGGGCCGGTCTGAACTTGATCTCTCTTGTCGTGGTCAAAAGGCTGCAGATTCCTGATGGAGATCTCGAAGAGACGGACATGTTTCAAGGGGTCAAGCCGGGAAGAAGCCAGCCGAAGGGCAAGGTCATGCTGCCCGTGACGTTTGGAGGCAAGTTGAACTACAAGACGGAGAGGATTGTCTTTGATGTAGCCGAGATCCCCTTGCCTTACAATGGGATTCTCGGCCGCCCGGTGCTAGCCAAGTTCATGGCGGCGTCACATTACGCCTACAACACGCTGAAGATACCTGGGCCGATGAACATCATCACCGTCCCCTCCGACAAGAAGGATGTGCGGATCTGCGCTGACCAACTCTACCGGAAGGTAGTTGCAGCGACTGCTGCCAAGGCACTTGCTCCTGCCTCTGAAGCCCCGGGAGGGAAGAATACCGGCGAGACCTCTCGCACCCACTCCGGCAAGCGCACCTCTTCGGAGTGTTGTGCCCCCGTTAAGGACGTGCCAGAGAGCTCCACCGGCAAGAGCAAGAGATCCAGAGCTGCGCCACCAGAGACCAAGAAGGTGTCCGTCAAGGAGTACGGCACGGGAGGAGCTTTCACCATAAGCTCCACCCTCGATAGCAAATAGGAAGGCGAGCTCGTCCCTTTCCTGTGGGCGAATGTTGATGTGCTTGCATGGCAAGCATCCGACATGCCCGATGTTCCCAAGGAGGTGATTGAGCACCGTCTTGCTGTTTGTCCTCATGTGCGGTCCGTCAAGCAGAAGGTCAAGAAGCAAGCTTTGGAAAGACAAGAGTTCATCACAGAAGAGATCAGAAAGCTAGAAGCGGCAAGCTTGGTGAGAGGAGTGCTCCATCCAACGTGGTTGGCCAATCCGGTGGTGGCGCGCAAGGCAAACAGGAAGTGGAGGCTGTGTATTGATTATATAGATATCAATAAAGCTTGTCCAAAAGACCCTTTCCCGTTGCCGTGCATTGATCAGATTGTTGACTCCACGACCGGGTGTGACCTGCTATCATTCCTCGACGCCTACTCAGGATACCATCAGATTTTCCTGACGAGAGAAGATGAAGAGAAGACAGCATTCATCACCCCATGTGGTACATATTGCTTTTTATGGATGCCTTTCGGGTTGAATAGTGCTGGCTCGACCTTTGCAAGAGCAGTCCAAATTGGTTTTGAGCCCCAGCTACATAGAAATATGGAAGCTTATATGGATGACATAGTGGCCAAAACCAAGGACAAGGCAACACTTGTGCAAGATTTGGAAGAGACGTTTGCAAATTTACGCAAGATCAACCTCAAGCTGAACCCTGAGAAGTGTGTCTTCGGCGTCCTGTCTGGCAAGCTTCTCAGGTTCTTTGTGTCACAGCGTGTGTTGAGGATATAACTACTGAGTGTAAACCGCCCAGGAGGGGCCAGTTCATGCTCATCCATATTGAAGACCGTGAAGACAAAGAAGATGGCGCTCTACCAATAAAGCTTAGAGGCCCAGAGCCTAAAAGCGGATTAGGGCCCATAGTTGTAAACCGCCATATTGTATAGCTTGTGTTGTAAGACAAGGAAAGGAAGAGACCGAGCCGGACACTTGTGTGAGCCGGCCTCGGGACTCTGTAAACTGGCCGGGCATCAACCTGTGTATATAAAGGGACGACCCGACGGCGGTTCAGGAACAAGAAACAACAACTCGAGACCCAGGCAAAGCATATTTGCTCCCTGGTCATCGAAACCCCAATAATCCCATCACAACTAGACGTAGGCTTTTACCTTCATCGTAAGGGGCCGAACTAGTATAAAACTCTCGTGTCCCTTGACCAGTTTAACCCCTTCAGGCTAATCTCGTTGCGATGGCTCCACGACTAAGTCCTTCTGCTAGGACATCTGACGTGATATGTCCACGACAGTTGGCGCCCACCGTGGCGCTATCGCACGATGGTTTTGAGTTCTTGAAGGGCAGCTTTGAAGGACTCAAGGGGTACGCGGTTGGGAGAATGACCAAGAGTCATCGCGGCAAGCTCTACATTGATGATGCAGGATGGGGCCCCGAGACCGGCTCAATCGAGTACGGATACCGGGTCCCCTTTGGTGGAATTCACGTTTTCATCGGCAAGATCGGCGAACCGGGCCCTGAGCCGGACGTCTCCACCGACCTCGTCGGAACGGCTCAGCGTGCGAGTCCTGCCCGGGTTCAGCCTGCCATAAAGCGTGCATTCATAGGATTCATCCATGGTGCGGAATATGAACCGATGTCCGATGGTGAGACGGCCATCTACTCAGATGGCGAGTCCTCCACTGGTGAAACCGAGTCGCTGTACCAATTGCAAGATGGCTGGATTGGGGGCTATTCCGATGGCAATAGTATTTCGGACCCCTTTGAACCACCAAACCGGGTTGCAGTCTTCATGGCCGGAACAAAGCCCACCTTGCAATCTTCATCTACAGCAGCAATGACGTCCGGATCAGCAGCTGCGGCAGGAGGCCCGGCGCACCGACCGGCTCAAGTTCTCTCCGGTTTGTTGGATGCCTGGGCGACCTTGTTAACCACGGCAGTTACCCTGGAGACGCAGGATCAGCATAATGCGGAGGTTACCAAACTAAAGGACTAGATAACACAGGCTAAGGAAGACCTGGCAGCTGAGGAAGTTAGGATGTCTGAAGAACGGACCGCTTTAGATGCCCAGTCACAGCAGATCCAGGCGCAAAATTACCGGCTTATGTTGGATCAGAATGCGTCAAACGAAGTACTGCGAAGGAAGTACCGGTCTCGTCTGCCGCCGGTCTACGAAGTATTGAACCTCTTCAATATGCCGGGGGCTGGGCCGAGTATTCCGGCAGTAGCAAACCAGACCGAGGCACCTGGGGCCGCTCCGGATCAACCACGGATAACGAACCCACCTCGACGAACGGACAACCCGCCGCAATACGTGTCAACACCACCGGGTCATTTTTCTAGCCCTTTGGATAACATGATTGTTGCGCCATCTCGCCTGGCAGCTATACCGATGGAGGGCGATTCGCTGGCGGCGGTTGAGACGCGGCGGGCCAGGGATCTTCTTCAAACTGCTGTTGTGCAGCAGCAGGCTTATTCCTATAGCCGAGACAGAATTCATTCAACCCCCCGTCTGAGCAAAAGTTATAGCAGACATATAGATGAACCGAAGGTGTCCAGCAGTGCGTAGTGCTGTAATGCTCCTCAAAGACCCAATCCGGCGCGCGGTGGGACGAATGCTCAGGATGTGGTGGATAATGGCAGAGCGCGAAGGGAGGCCGCATTGGCAGCGCAACACGCGGGTCATCATCAACCCGCCCCGGTTCAACCAGCGGCGTCAGTAGAATGAGGGACCGGGCTTGCCTTCAGCTCCTGGGGAGTGCCGTGTCTCATCCCGGCTCTCCATAATGTGCGGTTGCCCAAAGATTTCAAAGGTCCATGCAAGGTGCCTAACTATACCGCTGATCAGCCCCCCGAGGCGTGGGTTGAGAGTTATGAGATGGCAATGGAGATGCTAGATGTGGATGAAGCGGCGTGTGCAAAATACTTCACCATGATGCTAGAAGGAACGACTCGCACCTGGCTCAAGAGCCTGCCTATTAACTCAATCAATTCATGGGATGAGTTGAAGGCCAAGTTCATAGCAAACTTCAAAGATACATGCAAGAAACCTATGTCCATTATAGATCTGGCGGCTTGTGTCCAAGGGGAGAATGAATCAACAACCCATTGGGTGCGCCAGGTTTCAGAAATTTTGCATTCATCAGGCCACATCAATCCGGATACAGTAGTTGTGACGTTGGAGGGCAATTGCCGGTTTAAGTCACTAAAAATGAAGTTGGGACGGCTCAAGCGTCACTGCAATGATATGGGAACACTCATGGCGGCTCTGGTTAAGTATGCTGATTCTGATAATTCCAAGGACCCTGATTCTAATGAAGAGAAACAGGAGAAGGGAAAGAAGAATGCCGGTTCAAAGGGACGGCATAACCAGGCGGGCCACGGAAACAACGGTAAGCGTAAAGCAGACAATTCCGATTTTCTGGCTAACACCAGTATGCAAGGTAATATGTAGCTTCGTAAGGGTAAACCGCCCCAGCGCGGTGGAGGAATGAATCTGGAACGCCTATTAAACCAACCCTGCCCAAAGCACGGGACAAAGGAGGTTCCGGCCACGCACCTTTGGAAGGATTGCCACATCATGAGGGAATTCAAAAACTCTAATCTTTTCCGGTATGATCAGGGTCCATCTGGTGGTTCCGGTCCAGGATTTCATGGGCCGGGTTATGGTGGTGGCGGTTCAAACTCAGGATTTCAGAATAATCAGGGCAATCAGAATAACCAAGGTGGTAACAGTCAACAGGGTAATCAAGGGAATCAACAGCAGTCGGGTTATCAGAGCAACCCAAAGCAGTTAAACGGTGGACAGTATCATGTCTTCACTACTAGGTTGTGCAAGCGCGATCAGAAACTCCATAAAAGGGCAGTAAACTTTGTTGAACCGGCAGTGCCCCGCTATCTACGCTGGTCTGAGCAACCTACTGTCTGGAGCAGGGAGGATCATCCGCCTCGGGTTGACAATCCGGGTCACCTAGCTTTGGTGGTTGCACCGCAGGTGGGAGGTTATAAGTTCACCAAGGTACTCATGGATGGAGGGAGCAGTATCAGTATCTTGTATTATGAAACCTTCCGGCATATGGGATTGACAGATAAGAATCTTATACCGTCAAACACCGTTTTTCACGGAGTGGTGCCTGGTAAATCGGCTTACCCAGTTGGTAAAATAGCTCTGGAGGTGGTTTTTGGAGATGATCATGATTCAAGGTCCGAGACGCTGACCTTTGAAGTGGTCAAGATCAGAAGTCCGTACCATGCTTTATTTGGACGGCCAGTTTATGTTAAATTCATGGCAAGACCATGTTATGTTTATCTGCAGCTCAAGATGCTGGGTCACAAAGGAACCATCACGGTTCATGGTAGCCATAAGATTGCTCTGGAGTGTGAGGAAGGTGATGCGGCCTATGCTGAATCGGTTTGTGCAACGAAAGAGTTGAAGTTTTATAAGGACAATGTTGATCCGGCAGACATGACCTCTCTAAAGAAGCCCACTACAGAGCATGATCCAGCTTTGAAGTTCAAATTGGCTGATGAGACTAAACTGGTTGATTTTGTTCCTGGCGATTCATCCAAGCAGTTCTGCATCAGCGTCAACTTGGATCCCAAATAGGAAAGCGCGCTCATCAAGTTCATCCGTGAGAACTAGGACATCTTTGCATGGAAACCTTCTGACATGCCAGGTGTACCGAGGGAACTCGCTGAGCACACTCTTAATATTGATCTGAAGTTCAAATCGGTCAAACAGTTTCTTTGCCACTTTAATGAGGAGCGGCGTAAGGCCATTGGGGAGGAGGTAGCCCGGCTCCTGGCAGCAGGGTTTATCGTGGAAGTGTTTCACCCAGAGTGGTTGGCTAATCCGGTGCTGGTACTTAAGAAAAATGGCACTTGGCGTATGTGTGTGGATTACACAGATTTGGACAAGGCTTGCCCAGCTGATCCCTTTTCCCTCCCTCGTATTGATCAATCAATGATGCTACGGCGGGTTGTGAGCGTTTGAGTTTCTTGGATGCTTATTCTGGTTATCATCAGATCAAGATGGCAGTTAAGGACCAAGAGAAGAGATGGCAGTTAAGGACCAAGAGAAGACAACTTTCATTACTCCCTTTGGAGCCTTCTGTTATGTATCTATGCCCTTTGGGCTCAAGAGTGCCCAGGCAACTTATCAACGTTGTGTGCAGAATTGTCTTCATACTCAGATTGGGCGCAACGTTCATGCCTATGTGGACGATATCATGGTCAAGTCCAGGAAGGCAGAGACGCTCATATCTGATTTGCAAGAAACCTTTGATAATCTGAGAGTTTATAAAATGATGCTCAATCCGGCTAAGTGTGTTTTTGGTGTACCGGCTGGCAAGCTCTTGGGTTTTTTGGTGTCCAACCGGGGCATTGAGGTAATCCAGAAAAGACCAAGGCTATCACATCTCTGGCTAAACCGGCATGTATCAATGATGTTCAACGTCTCGCGGGTCGTATTGCGGCTTTGAGCCGGTTTATCAGCAGGTTGGGAAAAAAAGGCGATTCCTTTGTATCAGATGTTGAAGAAGACAGACAGTTTTGTCTGGAGCAATGCTGTTGATGCGGCGTTTGAAGACTTGAAGAAGCAGTTGGCTGAACCGCTGATTCTTGCCGATCCAGTTGATAAGGAGCCACTGTTGTTATATGTGGCTGCTAATGCCCGAGCTGTCAGTGTCTCCATTGTAGTGGAGCGCAAAGAGGCTGGGAAGGAATACCCGGTTCAAAGGCCGGTTTACTATATCAGCGAAGTGCTCATTGAGTCAAAGCAAAGATATCCGCATTGGTAGAAGTTGGTGTATGGGGTCTTTATGGCAAGTCGGAAGCTTAAATAGTACTTTCAAGGTCATCCCATCACAGTGTTCAGTTCTGCTCCTTTGGGGGATATAATCCAGAACAGGGAAGCAACTGGCCGGGTTGCTAAGTGGGCTATTGAGCTTGGACCACACGGTTTGAAGTATATGCCTCGAACAGCAATCAAATCCCAGGCTCTTGTGGATTTCATCAATGATTGGACAGAGTTGCAGATACTGGAGGACAAACCAGACAGTACATACTGGACTATTCACTTTGGCAGATCCAGGCAAATGGAGGGCTCGGGGACTGGAGTTGTCCTTACTTCCCCTCGAGGTGATAAAATTCATTATGTTCTTCGTTTAATGTTCCCTTGTACTAACAATGCAGCTGACTATGAAGCCTTACTCCATGGTCTTCGAGTGGCTAAGGAGATGAACTTAAGCTAGGTACGATGCTTTGGAGACTCGGATCTGGTAGCCCAGCAAGTTTCAGGGACTTAGGATTCTGAGGATCCACTCATGGCGGCTTAACGACGAGAGGTGGATATTGTTGCTGGTCACTTTAAAGGTTATCAAGTGGAGCACATTGATCGATGCAAAAACGAAGCAACTGATGCTTTAAGCCGGCTGGGATCTCAGCGTAAACTGGTGCCCCCCAATACCTTTCTGGATGTCTTGCATAACCCGTCGGTTCAGTTGCCTACAGAGGAGGACCTCGCCATTCCTGATCCGGAGGCACAGTTGGTGGACGCTTTACATATCATTCCGGATTGGACGGTTCCATACTTGGCATATATGAACTGGGGCGAGTTACCAGAAGATGGAATTTTGGCCAGGCAGATAGTCCGGCGATCCAAGTCCATGGTTGTTCACAACGGCGAGTTACACCATTGCAGTGTTTCTGGTGCGTTCCAACGCTGTGTTTCTCCTGAAGAAGGCCATGAGATTCTACGCGAAATCCACGAAGTAGACTGTGGTCACCATGCCGGTTCAAAATCCTTGGTGGCTAAAGCGTTTCGACATGGCTTCTATTGGCTGACGGCTCATGCTGATGCTGAGGACTTAGTAAGGCGGTGCTATGGCTGTCAGAAATTCTCATGACGAGCTCATGTTCTGGCTCCGGAGCTATGGATGATTCCCATCACTTGGCCGTTTGCTACTTGGGGGCTTGACATGGTAGGGCCTTTTAAGCGACCCAAAGATAAGAAGACCCACCTGTTGGTGGCAGTTGACAAGTTTACTAAATGGGTTGAAGCGGAGCCAGTAAGCAAGTGTGATGCGGCCACGGCGGTTCAGTTCATCAAAAAGGTGATTTTCCGTTTCGGTTTTCCACACAACATTATCACATATAATGGACGAACCTTTCTAAAGGGGAAATGGAGGACTTTTGTCAACGAGAGCACATCCGGCTTGATGTGGCATCTGTGGCTCACCCCCAGTCTAATGGTCAAGCTGAGCGAGCTAATCAGGAAATCTTGAAAGGTATCAAGCCCCGGCTTATGGTCCCTTTGAAGCGGACGCCGGGTTGTTGGGTGGAAGAACTACCATCTATGCTATGGAGCATAAACACCAACCCAAACCAATCTACAGGTTATACCCCTTTCTTCATGGTTTACGGAGCAGAGGCGGTACTCCCCAGTGATATTCGTCATGACTCGCCCCGGGTTGCCAATTATGTTGAAGCGGACAACGAGCAAGCACGTCAAGAAGCACTGGACCTGTTAGATGAAAAACGGGACATGGCATTGGCTCGTTCGGCGGTTTATCAGCAAGACCTGTAGCGTTATCACAGCCGCTGGGTTAGGACAAGAACCTTTCAAGAAGGCGACTTAGTGCTCCGGCTCATCCAGGATCAGACCGATATGCACAAGTTATCCCCACCTTGGGAAGGACCATTTGTGGTCAGCAAGAATCTGCACAACGGATCATACTACCTCATGGACGTTCACGAGCACAAAGACTCAAGCAAATCGGAGGAGGAGACCCGTCGGCCGTGGAATATTGCTCTTCTACGGCCTTACTACACCTGAGCCATAGGCTCTCACTATGTACATATTTTGACAATGTATATATTATGCTCAATATAATAAACCGGCATCCTTGCTACAAGCAGGGTCTCTGCCGTTCTTCCAATATTTCTTGGTTACAAGGGGGCTTCTGCTTACAAAGCGATGTCCCGTTTTGTCCATTAAACTGGCTATCATGCCATCATACAGCTTGGGAGCTTCACACCCAAGGGGCCAAAGAGAGTTATGTTGCTAAAAGCACGACTCAAACATAGGCACCCATTGAGCATGGCTCACAAAGTTACTTGGGGGCTCTTTGTGTAAAGTAACAAAGAGTTTGAAAGGACCCTTGTAATTGGGTATCGACCCATGGCTTGGAAGCCTCATGTATTCACCTAAAACCCCGGGTTAACCTGCCTTCATCAAGTAAGCCACTCCTATCCAGGTAATCCTGGCACGACCCGCCGAATGTTTGACAAGTTACTCTCATTGAGACCCTAAACTTGTCAAAGTTAAAACGGTAATTGGTTAGTTGGAGGCCCATCTTGAAAGGCTTTGTCAAATGTTTTAACTCAGCGGCCTGGCAGCCCACGAAAAGCCTCGAATTTGGGCCTGGCAGCCCTCGAAAAGCCTCGACTACAAGTTTTATTTGCTTTTGTTTTTTCAAGTTTTATCTTTATTCAACTTTTAAAGTAAACCGGCGTCTCTCGACCCAGCTAGACTATATGTCTTCATCTCAACCCGGTGTTTCTTAACCCGGTATGGCTAGACTATAATCAATGGTGAACCGACATCTTTCAATCCGGCCTGGCATTGACTATAAGTCACCGGAATGATCATCCGGTGTTTACAAATACCCGGTATGGCTTATTACGCACCAGCATAATGGGATGGGTACCTTCCAACACCCAAAGTTTGGGTTTTCACCGTTACTACACGAGTTGGTGAATCAACAAAAGTGATTTAACATCACAGGTATGATATGATTCATATTTTATTACTTTATAACCTTGGTTATGAGGATTCTGTTTCTATATTGGGTATCATAACCCGTCAGGCGGTAAACCGCCAGGACATGTTTAAGTATTTAACATGCAAAAAGGACTTATACGGAATACCAAGGCAAATAAAGCAAAGCATAGCAACATCATGCTGGATTACAGTATCAAGTAGCATTGCATGATGGCACACAATCAAAGTATTTCATCTAGCCTATTACAAGGCACTTTGATGCCCAAAAGAATACTTGTTTGTTGCTCACAAAACATAACAATCAAACCGACCGGCGGATTATGATTCAGCACCAGGCTGACGTGACGTTGAAGGGTCATCTCGTGCCGGTTCAGCCTCCTCTTCTTCACCCAGTGGCTGGAAGTCAAGGGTGGTCCAATCAATCCTGGTTAAGGCTTGAAATACAACTTCATCGCCTATAAGGTTGGACGGTTCAATGTCAGGAGCATAAGTGTGCTTACGGATTGGAGGGATTAAATTCTGAGCTTCCTTCACAGCTGCGTCAACCCATTTGCCATCTGCGTCATAGCTGGACCGGTAGACAGATAAATCAACCTCCTCAGCTAGTTGGCTTGCCAGCGGGCGCATCTCCTTTGTCAAGACTTTCAAAGCTTCATTATCAAAGTATGATCCATCTTCTTGTTGTCCGGGATAGCCTTTGGCAATATCTGCCGGATCAAGGTCGGCAATCCACGCTTTGGCCCGCGTCAGTGCTGTTAAAGCGCCAGCTCTTGCAGCAGATCGCTTTACCTCTTCTATCTGTGCTGGGGTCATGGACAGTTTGTTCAATGTGTCCTTGATCAAGATGGGTGCCGGCTTTTTGAAGGAAGATGCACAAATGACTCGTTGAGCACCAGTATACAATTGTTCTATCAAAGTATAAGCTGCCTTCAACTTCATCCGCATGTCAGAGCCTAGATGAGCAACACGGCTACCTGCAAAACGGTTTAAGAAGTTACTTTTAAACCGGCAACTTCAACAATGTTTACAGAAGGAATGGACAAAAGATGTTAACCGAATATTGCTGAAGTCATAGCATTGACTTGCTGCTTCAGCCCTGTTAGCTCCTCAGCCACCGGTTTAAGTGCTGCTTCGGCATCTTTAGCCCGCTTTAAGAGAGCTGCTTTTTCGGTTTCCCAGTTCACCCGCTCACTTTTGAAGCCATCCTTCAATTGTTCCATGGCAGTCAAAGCGCCCTTCGGTTCATCTTTGGCTTTGGAGGTTTCTGCCTGCTGGGACTTAATATTTTCTTGAAGATCAGCAATCTGGGTGTCTCGGATATTCAAGTCAGCCTGCCCAAGACAGATGATAAAGATGTTAAGATTTTTTTCTCAAAGTCCCAAGCACATAACAAGTTATACGCTTGGCACTTGGGGGGCTAATGCGTATTGCTTTTTGTTTTGACTATCACTCAAAGTCCCAATGCTCAATACAAGTATTAATCTCGGCACTTGGGGGCTAATGCATATTTGATCTGAATATTTAAAGATGAAGGAATTCAACAAAGACAAGTTTGAAACAGAAAGTCCCGGTTTATCATTAAAAAGGTAAACCGGCCCTTGGGAACTACACAATTGGAAGTCTTTTTATTTCAAAGTACCGGTTCATCTTGAAGAGATAAACCGGCCCTTGGGGGCTACAATGGAGTTATACAGTGCAATGAAATTTTTTGAAGTATTTGAAAGTTTACCTCATAACGCTCCTTCATCAAGTTTACCAAACCGGCCTCATAGTCACGGCTTGTGTAAAGGCGGTTTAAGTATCCAGAATGAAGTTCCTGAGCGGGAACATGAGCGTAAGTCGACACATCAGCTTTCCACTTGCCTTTTTCTTCAGCAGCAGATTCCACCTTGGCACTGTGCTTGGCCAAAGCGACAGGATTACCAGGAGAAGTATGGCCAATCCCAGTAATTATAACATCATCAGTGGCTGCATTTGGGCTTGCCGATTTGTCTGAGGCTTTGGCAGGGCTTGGCGGATCAATAGTTGGACTTAGAGGATTAGCTTGTGGGCTTGGTGGATGGATATGAGGACACGCCGGGTTAACTTCGGGCGGATCAACATCAGTGGCTTGGCCCTGTGGCACAGGGTCGTTGCTACCTCTTGAGCACTGCGTTGGATTTCCCCGAAGAGGAGAGGATGATGCGGCAAAGTAGCGTGAGTATTTCCCTCAGTTTTTGAGAACCAAGGTATCAATCCAGTAGGAGACCATGCACAAGTCCCTCGTACCTACACAAAACGATAGCTACTCGCAACCAACGCGATTAGGGGTTGTCAATCCCTTCACGGTCACTTATGAGAGTGAGATCTGATAGAGATGATAAATAATATTTTTGGTATTTTTGATAGATAGATGCAAAGTAAAAAGTAAAAGGCAAAGTAAAAACAAAGCAAGTAAATAAAGTGATAGAGATTGATATGATGAGAATAGACCCGGGGGCCAAAGGTTTCTCTAGTGGCTTCTCTCAAGAGCATAGATATTCTACGGTGGGTGAACAAATTACTGTTGAGCAATTGACAGAATTGAGCATAGTTATGAGCATATCTAGGTAATGATCATGTATATAGGCATCACGTCCGAGACAAGTAGATCAAAACGATTCTACATCTACTACTATTACTCCACTCATCGACCGCTATCCAGCATGCATCTAGAGTATTAAGTTAAAAAAAGAGTAACGCCTTAAGCAAGATGACATGATGTAGAGGGATAAATTCATGTAATATGATAAAAACCCCATCTTGTTATCCTCGATGGAAGAAATACAATACGTGCCTTGCAACCCTTTCTGTCACTGGGTAAGGACACCACAAGATTGAACCCAAAGCTAAGCACTACTCCCATTGCAAGAACTACCAATCTAGTTGGCCAAACCAAAAAGGATAATTCGAAGAGACTTGCAAAGATAACTCAATCATACATAAAAGAATTCAGAGAAGAATCAAATATTTTCCATAGATAATACTGGATCATAAACCCACAATTCATCGGTCTCAACAAACACACCGCAAAAAGAAGATTACATCGAATAGATCTCCACAAGAGAGGGGGGGAACATTGTATTGAAATCCAAAAAGAGAGAAGAGGCCATCTAGCTACTAGCTATGGACCCGAAGGTCTGAAGTAAACTACTCACAGTTCATCGGAGGGTCTATGGTGTTGATGTAGCAGCCCTCCGTGGTGGATGCCCCCTCCGGCGGAGCTCCGGAACAGGCCCCAAGATGGGATCTCGTGGATACAGAAGGTTGCGGCGGTGGAATTAGGTTTTTGGCTCCTGTTCTGATCGTTTGGGGATACGTAGGTATATATAGGAGGAAGGAGTACGTCGGTGGAGCAGCAGGGGGCCACAAGGTAGGGGGCGCGCCCAGGGGGCACGCCCTCCACCCTCGTGACCGCCTCTGGCACTTCTTGGAGTAGGGTCCAAGTCTCCTGGATCATGTTCGGTGAGAAAATCACGTTCCCGAAGGTTTCATTCCGTTTGGACTCCGTTTGATGTTCTGTTTCTTCGAAACACTGAAATAGGCAAAAAAAACAGCAATTCTAGGTTGGGCCTCCGGTTAATAGGTTAGTCCCAAAAATAACATAAAAGTGGAAAATAAAGCCCAATATAGTCCAAAACAGTAGAGAAAGTAGCATGGAGCAATCAAAAATCATAGATACGTTGGAGACGTATCAGGCATCCCCAAGCTTAATTCCTGCTCGTCCTTGAGTAGGTAAATGATAAAAAAAGAATTTTTGATGCGGAGTGATACTTTGGCATAATTTCAATGTAAATCTTCTTAATTGTGATATGAATATTCAGATCCGAAAGATTCAAGACAAAAGTTCATATTGACAAAAAAATAATACTTCAAGCATACTAATCAAAGCAATCATGTCTTCTCAAAATAACATGGCAAAAGAAAGTTCATCCCTACAAAATCATATAGTTAGGCTATGCTTCATTTTCGTCACACAAAGATGTTCCCAACTTCTATATCCCCGATGACAAGCCAAGCAATTGTTTCATACTTAAATAATCTCAAACTTTTTCAACCTTCACGCAATACATGAGCGTGAGCCATGGATATAGCACTATGGGTGGAATAGAATATGATGATGGGGATTTTGTGGAGAAGACAAAAAAAGGAGAAAGTCTCACATTGACGAGGCTAATCAACGGGCTATGGAGATGCCCATCAATTGATGTCAACATGAGGAGTAGGGATTGCCATGCAACGGATGCACTAGAGCTATGAATGCTCAAGAAAAGAAAACTAGTGGGTGTGCATCCAACTTGCTTGCTCATGAAGACCTACGGCATTTGAGGAAGCTCATCGTAGGAATATACAAGCCAAGTTCTATAATGGAAAATTCCCACTAGTATAAAAAGACAACTTATGAGACTCACTGCATGAAGAACAAGGTGCTACTTTGAAGCACAATATATGAGATTCACTACATGAAGAACAAGGTGCTACTTTGAAGCACAAGTGTGGAAAAAGAGATAGTAGCATTGCCCTTTTTTCTTTTCTTTTTTTTCTTTTTTTTCTTTTCTTTTTTTTTGGGCCTTTCTTTTTTTTTCTTTTGGCCTTCCCTTTTTTTCTTCTTCTTTTTTTGGGCAATGCTCTAATAATGATGATCATCACACTTCCATTGATTACAACATAAGGATTACAACTCGAAACTTAGAACAAGATATGACTCTATATGAATGCCTCCGGCGGTGTACCGGGATGGTGCAATGAATCAAGAGTGACATGTATGAAAAATAATGCATGGTGGCCTTGCCACAAATACGATGTCCACTACATGATCATGCAATGGCAATATGACAAAAGTAATGTATGTCATGATGATGATGGTGGAAGTTGCATGGCAATATATCTCGGAATGGCTATGGAAATGCCATAATAGGTAGGTATGGTGGCTGTTTTGAGGAAGATATAAGGAGGTTTATGTGTGATAGAGCGTATCGTATCACGGGGTTTGGATGCACCGGCGAAGTTTGCGCCAACTCTCAAGGTGAGAAAGGGCAATGCACGGTACCGAAGAGGCTAGCAAAGGCGGAAAGGTGAGAGTGCGTATAATCCATGGACTCAACATTAGTCAAAAGAACTCATATACTTATTGCAAAAATTTAGAAGTCATCAAAAATCAAGTACTACGTGCATGCTCCTAGGGGGATAGATTGGTAGGAAAAGACCATCGCTCGTCCCCGACCGCCACCCATAAGGATGCACAAGCCAGGTACACTTCATGTTTCAAATTTGTTACACAACTTTAACCATACGTGCATGCTACAGGACTTGCAAACTTCAACACAAGTATTTCTCAAATTCATAATCACCCAACTAGCATGACTTTGATATTATCACCTCCATATCTCAAAACAATTATCAAGCATCAAACTTATCTTAGTATTCAATTCACTCAAAAGAAAGTTTCACATATCTTGAATACCAAGTATATTAACCTTAAGCAAATTACCATGCTATTAACAACTCTCAAAATAATCTAAGTGAAGCATGAGAGATCAATAGTTTCTTTAAGACAAATCCACCACCGTGCTCTAAAGGGTATAAGTGAAGCACTATGAGCAAAAACTATCAAGCTCAAAATATATAAGTGAAGCACATAGAGCAAAAATTATCAAGCTCAAAAGATATAAGTGAAGCACATAGAGTATTCTAACAAATTCCAGTTCATGTATGGCTCTCTAAAAAGGTGTGTACAGCAAGGATGATTGTGGTAAACTAACAAGTAAAGACGCAAATAATACAAGACGCTCCAAGAAAAACACATATCATGTGGTGAATAAAAATATAGCTCCAAGTAAATTACCGATGGAAGTGGACGAAAGAGGGGATGCCTTCCGGGGCATCCCCAAGCCTTGACTTTTTGGTGTCCTTGGATTATCTTGGGGGTGCCATGGGCATCCCCAAGATTAGGCTCTTGCCACTCCTTGTTCCATAATCCATCAAAAGAATTCACCCAAAACTTGAAAACTTCACAACACAAAACTCAACAGAAATCTCGTGACCTCCGTTAGAGAAAGAAAATAAAGAACTACTTCAAGGTACTATAATGAACTCATTATTTATTTATTTTGGTGTTAAACCTACTGTATTCCAACTTCTCTATGGATTATAAACTATCTTACTAGCCATAGATTCATCAAAATAAGCAAACAACACACGTAAAACAGAATCTGTCAAAAACAGAACAGTCTGTAGCAATCTGCAACTAACGCAAACTTCTGGAACTCTAAAAATTCTACCAAAATAGGAAGTCCTGGACAATTTGTTTAGTGAACATCAGCAAAAAAATCAACGCTAAATCACGTTCCTGTGATTTAACAAAATTATATTCGTGCGTGCAAAGTTTCTGTTTTTCAGCAGAATCACATCAACTATCATCGTAGGTTATCCTATAGGTTCTGCTTGGCACAAACACTAATTAAAACATAAAACCACATCCAAACAGAAGCTAGATAGATTATTTATTCCTAAACAGAAGCAAAAACAAAAAACACAAAATAAAATTGGGTTGTCTCCCAACAAGCGCTATCGTTTAACGCCCCTAGCTAGGCATAAAAGCAAGGATAGATCTAGGTATTGCCATCTTTGGTAGGCAATCCATAAGTGGCTCTCATAATAGATTCATATGGTAATTTTATTTTATTTCTAGGGAAGTGTTCCATGCCCTTCTTTAAGGGAAATTGGAATCGAATATTCCCTTCCTTCATGTCAATAATTGCACCAATCGTTCTAAGAAAAGGTCTACCAAGAATAATAGGACATGAAGGATTGCAATCTATATCAAGAACGATAAAATCTACGGTCACATAATTCCTTTTTGCAACAATAAGAACATCATTAATTCTTCCCATAGGTTTTTTAATAGTGGAATCCGCAAGATGCAAGTTTAGAGAGCAATCATCAAAGTCACGGAAATCTAGCAAATCACACAAAGCTTTGGGAATAGTAGAGACACTAACACCCAAATCACACAAAGCATGAAACTCATAATATTTAATTTTAATTTTAATAGTAGGTTCCCACTCATCATAGAGTTTTCTAGGGATAGAAACTTTCAACTCAAGTTTTTCTTCATAAGATTGCATTAAGGCATCAACAATGTGTTCGGTAAAGGCCTTATTTTGACTATAAGCATGAGAAGAATCTAGCACGGATTGCAACAAGGAAATACAACCAATCAAAGAGCAATTTTAATAATTAAATTCCTTGAGATCCAAAATAGTGGGTTTAGCAACATCTCAGTTTTTGTTTATTTCAATCCCACTTTCATCAAATTCATCATCAAGATCTAGAAACTCCGAATTCTTAGAACGCCTTCTAGGTAAAGGAAGATCATATTCAGTTTCATCAAGATTCGTATTTCAAAACAAAGATTTAATGGGGGGCACATCAATAACTTTTAGATCTTCATCTTGATTTTCATAGGAATTGGAAGAACACGCTTTAATAAAGGCATCTTTGGAAGCACGCATCCTAGCGGTTCTTTCTTTGCACTCATCAATGGAAATTCTTATGGCTTTGAGAGACTCATTGATATCATGCTTAGGAGGAATAGATCTAAGCTTTAAAGAATCAATTTCAAGAGAAATTCTATCAACTTTCCTAGCCAAATCATCAACTTTAAGCAATTTCTCTTCAAGCAAAGCATTAAAATTCTTTTGTGAATTCATAAACTCTTTAACACTACTCTCAAATTCAGAGGGCATCTTATTAAAATTTCCATAAGAGTTGTTGTAGGAATTTCCATAATTATTAGAAGGATTACTAGGATAAGGCCTAGGATTAAAATTCCCTCTATACGCGTTGTTTCCAAAACTATTCCTACCAACAAAATTCACATCCATAGATTCATTATTATTCTCAAGCAAGGTAGATAAAGGCATATCATTGGGATCAAGAGGAGTATTTTTAGGAGCAAACATCTTCATAAGTTCATCCATCTTTTCACTCAAAACATTGATTTCTTCTATAGCATGCACTTTTTTACTAGAAGATCTTTCGGTGTGCCATTGAGAATAACTAGATGACGCCCCGCGCGTTGCTGTGGAAATGTGGCAAGAGCAATCCTGTGTGGATATTGGGGGGGGGGGAGGATTATCAATAGGAATACATGAGTATGGTCCAAATAAAAATACTTGTTTTCAATCAAGATAATCTTGTGTTACCCCCCAAAATAAAAAACAAATCGTGTGTTATACATAACCAAAGTAAACAAATAGTTTCTTTAGATAGAGTAACAATTAATCTTTAACGTGCAAAGAGACAATATAATTAATTAGAAAGCAAGAAATGATTATTGTTTGGTGAAAATAGTTGAGAACCTCTGTAATTTTGATGGTCACTTCTCGCATAGTTTACAAAAGGTAGCCAACAGAAGAACATATAGTTGCTGATGTAAAAAAGGAAAGATGTAGAGCTGTTAATCTTCTGGAGTCAATCATGATTCATAAAACAACACAAATTGGCAAATTTAAGAGAATATCAAACGATGTGAAAATTAGATACATCCTTGTTGCAAATCCAATTTATAAGAAGTCAACACACAATATGGTAATGGGCAAACTAAAGAATAGAGGAGAGGAAAGACTAAGAACTGGCATATGAGCGAATGAAGTGAATGCACCATATGTCTGAACAAAAAAGATAAAGATGTCCCCATGCTCACAAATAGAGATTCAAATAAGTGACTAATCAGATTGATTCAATTTCCGTCATACTAATGTGGGAATGACATAATGATAAATAATTCACATGCATGAGAGCTATGGAATATATCTAAAATAATAATGTGAAGGTCAGAACAACATACACCTTCATCTTACACCATAAATTACAGTACAATATAAATTCAGTTTTGTTACCTTGGTAAAAGTAAAAAGGTTGCAAAGAAACAATATTTCTGAGAACAAAATTCCTGAAAAGCCAAATCTGCAGCCTCACATGGGACTATATCAGAGTTGCACCCGTACCATATTTAAATCCCCTTTCGGTGCTCAAGGCAAGCCACTGAGAAAGTTGAGAAAATGCTAATATCGTGAATTGCCTTTTGGGGTGGAAAGCAAAATATCAAAGAAACATTAATTATTCTATTGTACTGAAGTCTGAACTAAACATATGAGAAAATTAATGATAGAAATAACATTCTGAGCTCTATTGAACTTTTAACCCGAAAAACTGTTAAGCAAAGGTGGATGACATATGTGTCAGTCTCTAAGTTCTACTATTAGGATTTTCTAAAAGAACATGGAGCAAAAAATTCAATAAAAAAATGCTCTCAGAAAAGTTTACATAACAAAACTTATCTGTGGTATCTAATTTCTATTTCTTGGTGGAGAGATCATAAGTATTTGATTGCTAGCTGCACCACCTCATTGATCTGCACAAAGACTCAGTTTGAGGTAAAACAAAAGTGTGTCTGCCATTCAGGCGCATGGTCAAAGAATATGAAAGAAAGAAATAGATCTAAGAAAACATGGTAGACTTGAAACAAAAATTACAGTATGTTCAAGATCACCCGGTGGACATACATCCGGGGGAACTGACTGTTGGAGACGAATTAGCGTTTGTGGACACATCAACAAAAGTACATATAAGGGGGACCTGACTATTAGAGAAGAATCGACATTTGTGGACCGATCATGATGGACATACGTATGGGGGACCTGACATGATGCGCCAAATATATCAGATATGTCAGACGGGATCATGCTTGCCCGGGCTAGGGTAGGGTTGTTAAGTCCGGTCAAGATGCACAGAGTGTGTCTGGAGCATGGATGCCCTTCACTGTAACTTCACAGATCCAACCTTGAGACAAACAAAAAAAGGAGGCCTCAGCAGCGACTGATTTATCATACTAATGGCAAACCTGTTTTGGAGAAGTTGGGATAGCCGCAGGAGATGGAGAAGTAAAATGCAGTTGGTTTGGATCCAGGGCTTCAAATATTGTTTGGGCTATAAATGTAGATATCAAATTAGGTGAAAATCATATTCCTGCTCCTGAAACAATTACAGAAATTTAAATGTAGAACACGCAAGGTCGAGTTATCTATGTAGGTGAAATTAAATTACTTACTTTCCTGAAGCAATTAGAGCCCAAGAACGAAGAGAGCGCCTATTCTTCATCTTCGACTGCAAGCCACACCGATTGGCTCGTCGGGCACCACACCGGAGCAGATGGAGGAGGGGCTATCCTTGATGGAGCAGCGACGGTGCAGGGTGGGTGTGCAGGGCAGCCGTGGCCTGGTGAATCCCATAGAGAAAGCGTTGTTGTAGGCGATCCGCTGCGGGTGCGTAGTGGCGATCCAGGCCCATCCCCCACACGCCTCCTCTTCCTCTCTATCCTTCTTCTCCCTAACTCCTCCGCATCGACCAGGATTCGAAGTGGATGATGATGCGGCATGGTGTTGCAGGGGAAATTGGGATTTAATGGTGAGCGAGTATGTCTTTTCGGATGCCCGCGTCCGTTGCAGAAACTGAGCCACCACATTGGTAGATCGAGAGTTTGACGGGCTCACGGTACAACATTAGACAGAGTTCTTCCAGGGAAATAAATTGGCAAGTTAATAGAAAAAACGCTGACAAGGCATAGTGATGAGGTGGATAGGCTGCATGTCAAGAGAAATAGATAGTGGGGATGAGCTATTTAGGTATTATAGATTAGCCATAATATTATCAAGCAATTTTGTGGCATCTCCTAACGTAATTTCCATAAACGTGCCTCCCGCGGCCGAATCTAAAAGATTTCTAGAAGCAAAATTCAATCCGGCATAAAAAATTTGTATGATCATCCATCAATTCAAACCATGAGTAGGGCAATTGCGAAGCATTAATTTCATTCTTTCCCAAGATTGGGCAACATGCTCATGATCAAGTTGTTTAAAATTCATGATATCGTTCCTAAGAGTGATAATCTTAGCGGGAGGAAAATACTTAGAGATAAAAGCATCTTTGCTCTTGTTCCAATAATCAATACTATTTTTAGGCAAACATGAAAACCAAACTTTAGCACGATCTCTAAGCGAAAACGGAAATAACTTCAACTTGACAATATTGTTATCCGTATCTTTCTTCTTTTGCATATCACACAAATCAACAAAATTGTTTAGATGAGTAGCGGCATCTTTACTAGGAAGGCCGGCGAATTGATCTTTGATAACAAGATTCAACAAAGCGGTATTGATTTCACAAGACACATCATTATTAAGAGGAGCAATCGGAGTACTAAGGAAATCATTATTATTGGTATTCGAGAAATCACACAATTTGGTATTATCTTGCGCCATGGCAACAAGTAATCCAACACACAAGCAAACAGAAAGGCAACGGGAAAAAGGCAAACGCGAAAGAGAGGAGGAGATTGGGAAAGAGAGGGCAAATAAAACGGCAAGGGTGAAGTGGGGGAGAGGAAAACGAGAGGCAAATGGCAAATAATGTAATGCGAGAGATAGGGATTGTGATGGGTACTTGGTATTGTTGACTTGCTTGCGTGAGCCTCCCCGGCAATGGCGCCAACAATTCTTCTTGCTACCTCTTGAGCACTGCGTTGGATTTCCCCGAAGAGGAGAGGATGACGCAGCAAAGTAGCGTAAGTATTTCCCTCAGTTTTTGAGAACCAAGGTATCAATCCAGTAGGAGACCACGCACAAGTCCCTTGTACCTACACAAAACGATAGCTACTCGCAACCAACGCGATTAGGGGTTGCCAATCCCTTCACGGTCACTTACGAGAGTGAGATCTGATAGAGATGATAAATAATATTTTTGGTATTTTTGATAGATATATGAAAAGTAAAAAGTAAAAGGCAAAGTAAAAACAAAGCAAGTAAATAAAGTGATAGAGGTTGATATGATGAGAATAGACCCGGGGGCCATAGGTTTCACTAGTGGCTTCTCTCAAGAGCATAGATATTCTATGGTGGGTGAACAAATTACTGTTGAGAAATTAACAGAATTGAGCATAGTTATGAGCATATCTAGGTAATGATCATGTATATAGGCATCACGTCCGAGACAAGTAGATCGAACGATTCTGCATCTACTACTATTACTCCACTCATCGACCGCTATCCAGCATGCATCTAGAGTATTAAGTTAAAAATAGAGTAACGCCTTAAGCAAGATGACATGATGTAGAGGGATAAATTCATGCAATATGATAAAAAAAACCATCTTGTTATGCTCGATGGCAACAATATAATACGTGCCTTGCAACCCTTTTTGTCACTGGGTAAGGACACCGCAAGATTGAACCCAAAGCTAAGCACTTCTCCCATTGCAAGAACTACCAATCTAGTTGGTCAAACCAAAAAGGATGATTCGAAGAGACTTGCAAAGATAACTCAATCATACATAAAAGAATTCAGAGAAGAATCAAATATTTTCCATAGATAATACTGGATCATAAACCCACAATTCATCGGTCTCAACAAACACACCGCAAAAAGAAGATTACATCAAATAGATCTCCACAAGAGTGGGGGAGAACATTGTATTGAGATCCAAAAAGAGAGAAGAAGCCATCTAGCTACTAGCTATGGACCCGAAGGTCTAAAGTAAAATACTCACACTTCATCGGAGGGGCTATGGTGTTGATGTAGAAGCCCAGAACAGGCCCCAAGATGGGATCTCGTGGATACAAAAGGTTGCGGCGGTGGAATTAGGTTTTTGGCTCCTGTTCTGATCGTTTGGGGATACATAGGTATATATAGGAGGAAGGAGTACGTCGGTGCAGCAGCAGGGGGCCCACAAGGTAGGAGGGCGCGCCCGGGGGGGGTGCCCTCCACCCTCGTGACCGCCTCTGGCACTTCTTGGAGTAGGGTCCAAGTCTCCTGGATCACGTTCAGTGAGAAAACCCCGCCCCGAAGGTTTCATTCCGTTTGGACTCCGTTTGATATTATGTTTCTTCGAAACACTGAAATAGGCAAAAAACAGCAATTCTGGGTTGGGCCTCCGGTTAATAGGTTAGTCCCAAAAATAATATAGAAGTGGAAAATAAAGCCCAATATAGTCCAAAACAGTAGATAAAGTAGCATGGAGCAATCAAAAATCATAGATACGTTGGAGACGTATCAGTCGTCCATGACAACATCAACATTCTCACCAGCATCTTCTGAGGTCCTGTCCGGTTCAACCTCATTAGTGGGAGCAGTTGTTTTTGCCTTCTTGCTCAATCTGGCTTTGGCACTGCAAAATGGCACATAAATGATTAATATGGTAAACCAATGCAAGAAGACAAAGTTAAACATTGTTATACTTACCCAGGGACGGTCTTAAGGGGAGGCATTTGGGTGGTTGATGAACCGCGGGAGGACGAGTTGGAAATGGCCTGATAATTTGAGTCAGACGGATTAAGAGGGTATCTAAAACAACCCACCAGGGGATAAGACTTGATAGAATTATAAGAGACCTCTGCACGGCGCTTCCGGAGTGGAGTATCCGGTAAACCAGAAGAAGTGACTTGTTGGCCACTATGCCGGGTTGTACGTCGAGCTTCAGGATGCTGTGGATCCAAAGGAGTGAAAGGATGTGAACGCTTCACTTCCGAACCGCGCGACGGGTTTTTCTTACTGGCACAAGATCGAAAGTGGAAGAAAGGGAGATTACCTCTACATTGTCAACCCGGCTCGCTTCCGCATCATCCTGGTAATGGTTGTTGTCAATAAGATGTATGAAAAATGAGCCAAGGGAGTCAAGTTCTACCTCTTGTTCCGAATCAACATCTTCTGGCGGATCAGAAGACTCAGTTGTTTTCTTCTTGGCTGACTTTTTGACAGCCTTGCTCTTGGCACGGGCAGCCCTCGCCGGTTTCTCTTGAGCTTTTGGCGGTTTGTCCTAAGCTTTCCTCTTCCAGAAAGGATCTTTGGCCTGAAAGAATAGACAAGAATTATCAGAACAATGTTAAAGAGGAGACGAATAAGAAAGGCAGAAGGGTGAAATCTTTACCGCTGGCGGTTTATTGGAGGTATTGAAGGTACGCAGCCCAGTTTTGCCGCATTCAGCGAGCGGTTCATCCAACATCTTCTTCACGGCCTCGGTAACTTCATCGTCAGTTATTTCTATTTCATGGTGCCGTTGAGGTCCTTGATATTTCCGGTATACTCATGCATCAACCTGGAGCAGCGGCTTAAGGGCAAGATACCCCATGATACCCAGCAACGAACGAGGTCAACGTCAGTTAAACCGTTGGCTATGAAAGCCCGGAGCTTGGTGAGTTGAGGCGCGTAAGCTTGTCGTTCTTTGGCAGTGAGTCGTTGAGGTAGTGGGTAGCCATTGCTAAGCCGGTGAGCACGGTAACCCTGCAAAGGGTTTTCTTCAGCAGGAGCAGTATTCTGACAGTAAAACCATGTTTGGTTCCAATCTTTGGGGTGGCTGTGATGTTTGGTGTGAGGAAAATCAACTTCTTTCCTTTTCTGAATCGACACTCCGCCGAGTTCAGTGTTGGGACCGTCAAAGAATTCAGTTCGGCGGTTTAAGTGGAAAAAGTCCCTAAAGAGCTCAACAGATGGTTCTTCTTGAAGATAAACTTCGTAGAATACTTGGAAATTGCAGATATTAGACACAGAATTCGGTCCAATATCTTGTGGATGGAGCTGGAAGCTAGCAAGCACATCCCGGAAAAACTTTGATCCGAGAGGGCTGAATCCCCAGTCTAGATGCTACATAAATACCACCACTTCTCCATCTTGAGGTTCAGGAGGGCACTCTGGGCCAGGAACCCGCCAATGAACAACTTCTTTCTTGGCCAAAGCGTCAGTTAGAACATACCCATTAAGCTGAGTCTCCGTGATCCGGGAAGGAACCCAGTTGCAAGAGGCGAATTTTTTCTTGGCCAAAGCGTCAAGCGGAACAGAGAAGGTTCAGATGAGGATCTATCCAGGAGCAGCAAGATGCTGTAGTACGGCAGATTAAAACTACGGATCCAGCCGCAAAAGGAGACTGTCACGTTTAGCTAGATTCAGTAAGATGCTAAAGGAAAGCAGATAAACGCTGATGAACGCCGACGAACACTGAAGAAACTTCGAAACGCTAATGCAGATTTAATAAGTGAAGGAAGGGAATATTTACCAGGGCCACGTAGTGGCGGAGGAGTGTCGAAGATCTCTGGTACAAACAGGTTGATGCAGCGGCCTAGTCGGTGCAGGGTGAAGGGTCGACGGCGGCGGCGATGCTTGAGTGCTTCGGGGTCGCGAGGAAGAAGACGGTGCAAAGAGGCAAGGAGGAAAATGGAAGGACCCCCGGTCTTATTTATAAAGGAAAGGGGATAAGTGGCAGGCACGATTATCGAGGGGCCTGAAGCGGCAAAAGGGGGCGCAGCTGTCACCTCGATCTTTGGGAAATAATTAAAGGAAGAGAATCTTCATAAATCTTTTTATGCAGAGATGACATCATGACGATTTACTGCAGTGTCAGAAGATGACGTCACGGCGGTTCACCAAAGTTTACAGGAGAAGATATCATGGCGGTTTATGAGGATTATAAGAAGATGTTCAGGGAATTTTCTAAGTATGGAAGATTGACATGAACAGGTTCAAATCAATCTGGGGCCTAATGTTGAGGATATAACTACTGAGTGTAAACCGCCCAGGAGGGGCCGGTTCACGCTCATCCATATTGAAGCCCGTGAAGACAAAGAAGATGGCGCTCTACCAATAAAGCTTAGAGGCCCAGAGCCTAAAGGCGGATTAGGGCACATAGTTGTAAACCGCCATATTGTATAACTTGTGTTGTAAGACAGGGAAAGGAAGAGACCGAGCCGGACACTTGTGTGAGCCGGCCTCGGGACTCTGTAAACCGGCCGGGCGTCAACCTGTGTATATAAAGGGACGACCCGGCGGCGGTTCAGGAACAAGAAACAACAACTCGAGACCCAGGCAAAGCGTATTTGCTCCCTGGTCATCGAAACCCCAATAATCCCATCACAACTAGACGTAGGCTTTTACCTTCATCGTAAGGGGCCGAACTAGTATAAAACTCTCGTGTCCCTTGTCCGGTTTAACCCCTTCAGGCTAATCTCGTTGCGATGGCTCCACAACTAAGTCCTTCTGCTAGGACATCTGACGTGATATTTCCACGACAGCGTGGGATCGAGGCGAACCCAGACAAGATCAAGGCCATTGAGCAGATTGAGGCACCTAGGCAGATTAAGGATGTGCGTTGGCTCACTGGCTGCGTTGCCGCCATGAGCAGATTCATCTCCAAATCTGCTGAGCATGCCCTTCCCTTTTTCAAAATCTTGAAAAAGGTGGGCCCAATGGAGTGGACCCCAGAGGCCAAAGCAGCGCTGCAGGACTTGAAGAAGTACCTCTCCTCCATGCCGATACTAGTTGCGCCTAAACCACAAGAGCCGTTGCTGCTGTATCTAGCGACAACCAATCAAGTGGTTAGCGCCGCACTAGTGGCACAGAGGGAGGTCGACGAAGGAGCAGTGGCGACGACAGGGTTGGCGGATGGCGAGCCAGAGCTCCCCCCGGCAGGGCTTGGTACCGGCAAGGCGAGGCTCTCAGTAGGGGCTGACGCCAGCGGGACAGGGCCTACGCAACCAGGTGAAGTGGTGCAGAAGAAGAAGCTGATGCAACACCCGGTTTACTTTGTCAGCTCCCTCTTGCAGGGGGCTAGGTCAAGGTACTCCTGTGTGCAGAAACTGCTCTTCAGCCTTCTTATGGCCTCGAGTAAGCTGCGTCATTACTTCCAAGCTCATGAGATCACCGTCGTCACCCGCCTCCCGTTGCAACAGATACTGCATAACCCAGACGCAACGGGGAGGATTGTGGAATGGGCCTTGGAGCTCTCAAGCTCTGGTTTGAAGTTTGAAAGCACCTCGACAATCCAGACCAGAATCTTGACGGAGTTCATTGCAGAATGGACCTCGACGCCCGATGAAGAGATCCAGGAGACCACTCTTCCCGGCAAGGAAACAAGTCGCAACTGGGTTATGTACTTTGACTGAGCTTTTTCGCTACAAGGAGCCGGTGCTGGTGTGTGATAACCCACAAGTGTAGGGGGTCGCAACAGTTTTTGATAAGTAAGAGGGTCGAACCCAACGAGGAGCTAAAGGTAGAATAAATATTCCCTCAAGTTCTATCGACCACCGATACAACTCTACGCACACTTGACATTTGCTTTACCTAGAAAAAGTATGAAACTAGAAGTACTTTGTAGGTGTGATAGGATAGACTTGCAAGATAATAAAGAACACGTAAATAAAAAGTAGGGGCTGTTTAGATAAAGAAACAATAAAGTAAGTATTAGTAGAGAGCTTTTTCTTACGAGAAAGTTATTCGTCCAAGGCAATCGATAACTAGACCGGTAATCATTGTTGCAATTCTATTTGAGGGAGAGGCATAAGCTAACATACTTTCGCTACTTCATATGCACTTATGATTGGAACTCTAGCAAGCGTCCGCAACTACTAAAGATTCATTAAGGTAAAACCCAACCATAGCATTAAAGTATCAAGTCCCCTTTTATCCCATACGCAAACAACCTACTTACTCGGGTTTGTGTTTCAGTCACTCACGCAACCCACCATAAGCAAATCATAAACATATTGCAAACCCTACAGCGGGAATCCCTCACGCTTGCGCGACACGGAGAGCACCATAGGACAACACCAATAATAAAACATGCAACTCAAACTAATCACGATCATCAATTAACCCATAGGACAAAACGGATCTACTCAAACATCATAAGATAGTCATACATCATTGGGGAATAATATATAGCATTGAGCACCATGTTTAAGTAGAGATTACAGCGGGTAAGAGAGAGGTTACACCGCTGCATAGAGGGAGGAAGAGTTGGTGATGAAGGCGGTGAAGTTGTTGATGAAGATCGCGGTGATGATGATGGCCCCCGGCAGCATTCCGGCATCACCGGAAGCAAGGGGGAGAGGGTCCCCCTTCTTCTTCTTCTTCCTTTACCTCCTCCCTAGATGGGAGAAGGGTTTCCCCTCTGGTCCTTGGCTCCCATGGCTTGGGAGGGGCGAGAGCCCCTCCGAGATTGGATCTATCTCTCTGTTCCTGCGTTCCCAGATTCTACCCCTTCACCGTTTCCTTTATATCTGGAGATCCGTAACTCCGATTGGGGTGAATCTTTCGTCCAGATCTTTCTTATAAAATTAGATTTCTTGCGCCAAAAGAAGAGCTTCAACCGCCTTACGGGTGGCCCACGAGAGCCTAGGCCACGCCTGGGGGGGAGGGCGCGCCCCCCTGTCTCGTGGCCACCCCGGACACCATTTCGCGTTGATTTTACTTCCCAAAAATCATAAATATTCCAAAAAAAATCTCCGTCCATTTTTATCCCGTTTGGACTCCGTTTGATATTGGGTTTCTGTGAAACAAAAAACATGCAACAGACAGGAACTGGCACTGGGCACTGGATCAATATGTTAGTCCCAAAAAATAGTATAAAAAGTTGCCAAAAGTATATAGAAGTTGAATAATATTGGCATGGAACAATCAAAAATTATAGATAAGACGGAGACGTATCAGCATCCCCAAGCTTAATTCCTGCTCGTCCTCAAGTAGGTAAATGATAAAAAAGATAATTTTTGATGTGGAATGCTACCTAGCATAATCTTGATCATATGTCTAATCATGGCATGAATATTAAGACACGAATGATTCAAAGCAATAGTCTATCATTTGACATAAAAACAATAATACTTCGAGCGTACCAATAAAGCAATCATGTCTTTTCAAAACAACATGGCCAAAGAAAGTTATCCCTACAAAATCATATAGTCTGGTTGTTGCTCTATCTTCATCACACAAAGTATTTAATCATGCACAACCCCGATGACAAGCCAAGCAATTGTTTCATACTTTAATAATCTCAAACATTTTCAACTTTCACGCAATACATGAGCGTGAGCCATGGATATAGCACTATAGGTGGAATAAAATATGATGGTGGAGGTTATGCGGGGAAGACAAAAGGGGAGAAAGTCTCACATCAACTAGGCGTATCAACGGGCTATGGAGATGCCCATCAATAGATATCAATGTGAGTGAGTAGGGATTGCCATGCAACGGATGCACTAGAGCTATAAGTGTAAGAAAGCTCAAACTAAAACTAAGTAGGTGTGCATCCAACTTGCTTGCTCATGGAGACCTCGGGCATTTGAGGAAGCCCATCATCGGAATATACAAGCCAAGTTCTATAATGAAAATTCCCACTAGTATATGAAAGTGAAAGCATAGGAGACTCTCTCTATGAAGAACATGGTGCTACTCTGAAGCACAAGTGTGGTAAAAGGATAGTAACATTGCCCCTTCTCTCTTTTTCTCTCATTTTTTATTTTTTATTTTTTCCTTCTTTTTTTAATTATTTTTTTTGGTGGGCTTCTTTGGCCCTTTTTTTTCTATTTGGGCTTCTTTGGCCTCTTTTATTTTTCATAAAGTCCGGAGTCTCATCCCGACTTGTGGGGGAATCATAGTCTCCATCATCCTTCCTCACTGGGGCAATAATCTAATAATGATGATCATCACACTTTTATTTACTTACAACTCAATATCTAGAACAAAGATATGACTCTATACGAATGCTTCCGGCGGTGTACCGGGATGTGCAATGATCTAGCATAACAATGACATCAAAAAACGGACAAGCCATGAAAACATCATGCTAGCTATCTTACGATCATGCAAAGCAATATGACGATGAATGCTCAAGTCATGTATATGATGATGATGGAAGTTGCATGGCAATATATCTCGGAATGGCTATGGAAATGCCATGATAGGTAGGTATGGTGGTTGTTTTGAGGAAGATATAAGGAGGTTTATGTGTGATAGAGCGTATCGTATCATGGGGTTTGGATGCACCAGCGAAGTTTGCACCAACTCTTGAGGTGTGAAAGGGCAATGCACGGTACCGAAGAGGCTAACAATGATGGAAGGGTGAGAGTGCGTATAATCCATGGAGTCAACATTAGTCATAAAGAACCCATATACTTATTGCAAAAATCTACAAGCAATTGAAAACAAAGTACTACACGCATGCTCCTAGGGGGATAGATTGGTAGGAAAAGACCATCGTTCGTCCCCGACCGCCACTCATAAGGAAGACAATCAATAAATAAAATTGTGCTCCAACTTCATCACAAAGCGGTTCACCATACGTGCATGCTACGGGAATCACAAACCTCAACATAAGTGTTTCTACTAATCCACAGTCACCCACTAGCATAACTCTAAATCACCACATTTATATCACAAAACTATTGCAAGGAATCAAACATATCATATTCAGTGATCCACAAGTTTATGTAGGATTTTATGACTAACCATGTGAATGACCAATTCCTGCCATCTCTCTAAATAGATATAAGTGAAGCAAGAGAGTTTAATTCTTTCTACAAAAGGTAACATTCTACAAATGGAGGTTTTCTATGTGAAGAGAAACAGGCAATCCAAACTTCAAATGATATAAGTGAAGCACATGAAGCATTCTATAAAGCCATACGCAAAAGATTTAAGTGAAGTGCAATGAGCATTCTATAAATCAACCAAGAACTATCTCATACCTGCATGGTGCATAAAAGAAAAGTGAAAACTAAATGCAAAAGATGCTCCAAGACTTGCACATAATGCACGAACGAAAGGAATACGAAAACGTACCGATACTTGTTGAAGAAAGAGGGGATGCCTTCCGGGGCATCCCCAAGCTTAGACGCTTGAGTCTCCTTAAATATTTACTTGGGGTGCCTCGGGCATCCCCAAGCTTGAGCTCTTGCCTCTCTTCCTTTTCCTCATATCGAGACCTCCTCGTTTAGACACTTCATCCACACAAAACTTCAACAGAAAACTCGGTAAGATCCGTTAGTATAATAAAGCAAATCACACTCTAAGTACTATTGCAAACCAATTCATATTTTGTTTTTGCATTGTGTCTACTGTAATATAGCTTTTCCATGGCTTAATCCACTGATATAAATTGATAGATTCATCAAAACAAGCAAACTATGCATCAAAAACAGAATCTGTCAAAAACAGAACAGTCTGTAACAATCTGAACATACACCATACTTCTGATACCCCAAAAATTCTACCACAATTAGGAAAAATAAACAAGTTGTACAGAAAGACAGTGCAAAAGGAATCAGAACCATTTGGTGTTCCAGTTAAAAATGTAAAATCGCGCACTACAGCCAAAGTTTCTGTCCTGCATCGTACAAACCAACAATAATTAGAAACATCTAACCTTTAATTTTATACATCTGAATATCACAACCGTCAGATTAACTTTAAAGTTGAAGAAATTACCCACCAATGCCATCCTTAAAATCAGCCCACGTACCCTTTCGTTATCAATGTAATAGGGAAGTCATGTCAAAAAAAAATTAGAAGGCAAGACAACTTCATTGCAGATCCGAAGCGTGCGTTCGTCTTCGTGCATGGATTGATCTGCGCCAGCGGAAGAACTGCTTAGAGGGCTCTCCACATATGTGCTAGCCTCCAAAAGAATTAACGACTAATCTAACCAATCTGCGGTTCTTGCACGCTGGCTGGTGGAGGAACTGATCAACTAGCTTTTTGATACGTACTAGATACCCTAAGAATTCAATCAATTTGTTTACTTTGCTAGCTTGGTTCGACACGCACGTTCTTTTCCGGCAAGCAATCGGCAGCCACCGAGGTGCTCTTCTGTATGCATATATATTGTCCGTTTCTTTTTCATTACTTGCCCAATCTATTCTTAGTAGAAGATCTCTAGATTAAGTATTTAGTAACTCTTCAATTCATCTTTGCTTTTCCATCTAGCTAGGCATGAGATATAGGCATGAGATATGATTAACAACACAAGACAAGATTCATATTAGTCTATTTATATTAATCATATTTGTAATATAAAACCATATATTAATAATTTTAATATGAGGCTTTCTAATTCGTATTACAATTCCTCACCCATATATGGTTTCATATAGACTATCATCTAACAACAGCAGAAGGGTAAAAGACCCTCACAAATACGTGTCTTCATCATGATGATTGAAACTTAACATCCACTTTAACATTAAAGCTTTCACCACAGTCACTGATCTTGGAAGTTGATCTCCTTCATTTCTACAACAAAACAAAAAATTGTAAGGCGAATAATTAATCAAAATCATAGATCTCCATAACCTTCAGCAGTACTCCGTAACAATTTTACAATATCATCTTCTCTAATACATGTTTTTTATATTGTGCAGGAAGAAACGATGAAAATAAAAGGTGGACCATATTGCAATAATGTGAGAAACCTGCCAAGGTAGTTAAAAGAAATCAAATATACAATCCAACAAGGTGATCCATCGCTAATCATGCACCTTTAATAAGTGATATCACAAAAATGTTACACCTAAATTATACAATGCAACAATTCCAGTTAGGCACATTTGTGTTCATAATTGATTTAAGGATGGACCGGACAAATATATGATAATATTGATGTGAATCCAGACAATCAATAATACTCCCTCCGTTCCAAAATATAGTGCTTCCTCTATTCCCGTGCTTCAACTTTGACCATAAATTTAACCAACAAGGCCGACTGTGGCGGGAGAAAAAATTATATAATTGAAAACTTCCCTTATATGTTGCACGACTATAGTATGGTATACTGGAAGCAACATTATAGCTTGCTTCTTCTTTGTGCATCAGTTGTGATATCTATGTGTTCAATTCCTTCCAAGTGCTATATTAAATCACAAAAACATGTTGCATTTGTTCCTGATTGTACCTATCAGCTTTTTTTTAACATGAAAACACATTTCCATGCAACATGGCTTAATCAAGACGGAGGCAAAATCAGCATTGTTGAATTACCACAGAGAACCATATCATTTACAGATGTCAATCATGTGCATTGACTGAGGCAAAATCAGCATTGTTGAATTGCCATAGGAAAGCATAGGCTGGTAAAACTACGAGGTAAGTAGCAAGAAAATTCAATTAAGATATACAATTTGGACATCCATGAACCTGGTAATTCTGTTAAGTGTGTGTACATGACTAAAAGTAACACAAAGTGTACAATAAAAAAAATCAAGGGCAGAATAACCAGATATGTCAGTTCTATTAAGTTTGTTGTATTAGTAAGAAAAAAGAACATACTAATATTCAATTTGATGCTAAATTCAAAAACTTAAACAGGACATCGAAAAGGACAGATATGGAATTTGGAACTTCGGAAGTCCAACACGCAAGTGTGAATGGTGTGGTGCAATTTTCTGGTATGAAGAAAGAGCAACTTGAGAAGGGAGTTGTGACATGCATACAAGGCGAGAAGAACCTCAACGAACGAGCAACTTCGGATGTTCAACGTGGATGCCCTTGCATGAATTTTGTACTACAGACTAGATTGGATCAAAAAACATCAAGGAAACATAAGAGCAGAATTATATGCTGACTTGCAGGACGCAACATAAAGAGGAGATACAAGTGCTGACGAGGTAGGAAGGAGAATACTACTGCCATCCAGCTTCACAGATAACCTCAGATACAAGCACAAAACTACCAAGATGCTATAGCAAGATGTTGATGGGCTTGATACACAGACCTATTTGTGGCATTCACGTGCAACACAGCTTGGCCGGATATTCAACCTATGCTTATGGCAGTAGGCCAAACAACATCACAGAAACCTGATATTGTTGATCGAATGTTCCACATAAAGTTCAACGAGTTCATGAGGGACATAAGAAAAAGGAGATACTTTGTGAAAACACTTGCCAGTAATTGCCTACTAACTTGATCATACCTGTTATTTTCTTTTCAATAGCAAATGAACTAACAACAAGGATGATGTGGTCAAGAACATAGTCTACACAAAAATATTCTAAAGGTAGGAACAAAAACAAACTTCCAGATGCCACTAGCCTTTTAGATAAACATAAGTAGATGGAAAAATAGTACACTACAAAACTATCTTCAAAATAAAAACTGACTTTTCTATGCTAGCATTATATGGCAGAATGGATATGATCTACTACTCCTAGAAGTATTGGAAACATGCATCAACATTTTATGGAAATAGCTGGATAATACCAAATGTCGACACTTTGTGTTATATAATATTTTAAGATTATTCTATAGTACAAGCCAATAGTGACAACATCCACGCATCGTTTTAGTTCATATGTAGGATGCAATCGCATCTATTTTCCTATAAACTTTATCTTTGGTGGTACTAAATGGTAAGACATGGCTAATCACGAATACACTAATTACTTACTAAATTTGTTGAATATGAACGGGGCAGGGGGCCATAAACAGATATACATCCTAACAAGCAATATCTTGATCGCATTCTATTGGTTTACCCATACACATGCAGAAAAAGGATAAGAAACAAAAACATGAGGGGCAGGAAAAGAGAGAAGGGGGACCTGCAAAAATCAGGCTGCCAGTCCAGGATGAAGATGACCTGCCGGGCTGCCTCGCTCGGGGGCAACCACGATGCGATTGAAAACAACGCCGTCAGCATCTCACAATCAAGGTGGATCCAACCTGTCTGCGGGAGACAAGATCCACACCCACATCACCTGGATGGACGCCGACGGCAACGGCGTCGTCCAGATCGACGAGCTTGCTTCCTCCCTTGAGCCGCTTCTCCCTTGGGCCCACTCCGTCGCCGTTGACCGGTCTTAGAGATCGACGAGCCGTATAGGAGCCGAACCAGGCACCATAGATGGCCACCCCATGGGCGCGCCAGTGAGTTGAGCTGCAGGTGTGCGTGCAAGTGAGTACGAGCAAGGTCGCGGCAGGGAATCAAGAGAGAAAACTGAGGTGCTATTGGAATTGAATCCGCAGCACAAATTACCAACGCTAACAGCCAGAGCTCATCGGGTGGAAGGAGGAGTGAGAGGAAAGAAGGAAATGAAAAGGGGATCAAGAAACAGCAAGCATTTTTTTTTGAGGATTAGAAACGGCAAGGGTGTGAGTGTGCGAGAAGATATTTTTTTTTTTGAGCCAAGAGTGCGACTGTGCGAGAGAAGAAGACTTGAAGGTTCTGTACGTCGTCTATGTGAATCTGTTGGGATAAAGCCCAACAAATAAATCCACCAGAAAAAGTTTCCTTTATGTAGAAACAACACAAAATGCAAATTCAATTAACATACAGTATACGTATTTTCTAACACACTGCACAGGCATGCACTCATACTTAAGCATAAAATAAGATTACTTACAATATACACACTATAATGGCATAAATTTTTCTCGTAATATTCTAAACAAATGCATGCAAAAAGAATTATAGTACACGATCATAAAAGTTATGTCTATCCGGGACCAATCATTTATATTTAGATTGTGCATATCGAACTACCATTTCATGTCAAACTGCCACACACGACGAACACCAATTCATTAGTAATGAAAATGCTAGGAGACTTTTAATTTTTTTATAAGATCCATCTGTGCGGTCGCATCAAGCAAACCGATGGCTTAGAGCAACGCACTCCCGAAGATTTTGATGAGAACGTTCGTGACCAATATTTCCTAAAATATGGAAGGGAAATTCCCTTACCGGGAAAATCACCAAGGATGTGTATAAAGGTAAAATCATATTTACAACCGCCACTAACGAACAACTAACAAAAATAACCAATATTTACTTTGTTGCGTGCAAATAAATCCATGTTTAAAGTGAAAATGCTAGAGAAAATATACAAAACATGAATTGCCCAACGGGATTCATCATGAAAATACATTTACTACGGCATGCATACTAGGCATGTAAATGATAAATGAATAATATATATAGAACTATGTTCGCAAAACTATTATATTTCAAATGTCATCATATTTGGTCCCAAATTTTTAATACAAATAACATACTCTCATTATTAAACTTTTTAAAGATCTAGCCCGCGCACCGAGCGGGCCACTTTGCTAGTTATTTTTATAATACAATGGAATTATACAAGGGGATAATTATTTTTGTTGAAAAGTTTCTGTAATCAAGATTCAAAAAGTTTCCGTGAGCATGAACAAAGTCCAAGGCTAGCTCCCACTTCAACAATGCTTGTCTTTCTCACTTTCACTTTCCTTTTTGAAAAGTTTTTAGGTTCCCCTCTTTATTTTTGTGTTTTTAAACTATATAAAAGCACTCAACAGAAATAAATGACTCTCTGAAACTTCCGGGTTGTCTCCCTGACAGCGCTTTCTTTAAAGCCATTAAGCTAGGCATTTAGTGCAAGTAATGACTCCACTCGGATCCCAAGGTATATCAAAGCCAATTTTAATTAACAATGATTTGTAATTTAGTAGTGAGCACAAAGTAACATATATCAAGCAACAACGAAGTCTAATTCTCTTCCTATGCATCGGCATGTCATAAAAAAACAATTCATGCACACCAAGTAAAGGCCAATGCATAGTATAAGCAGTTTCTTGCAATTTCATCGTGTTGGAGACATAAAGAGGCGGAGATGTAGTTCCTCTCTCATAATAATTGCAAGTAGGAGCAGCAAGCACATGCATATTATATCCATCAAAATCATCATGTGCAATGGTAAAAGGCAACCCATCAATATAATCCTTAATAAGCACAAACTTCTCCGATATAGTGTAGTTTGGAGAATTCAAAAAGATTCGTGTGTGCATTGGCAACAATTTCATGTTTAACATAAGGAACTATATCAAGTTCATCTCCATAAGCATAATTCATATTGGCATCTTGGCCACAAGCATAGCAAGCATCATCAAAAAGGGATATTTCAAACAAATTCAAGGGATCATAGCAATCATCCTTCGGTAAGCAAGAAGGGGAATTAAATAATGTATGAGTTGGAGGGTTACTCTCATTAGAAGATGGGCACGGGTAGCTAATCCGTTCTTCCTCCTTTTGTTCTTCGCTCTCCTCATCATCTTTTTCATCCAATGAGCTCACTGTTTCATCAATTTCTTCTTCTTCCATAGCTTCCTGCAAAATATTGGTCTCTTCTTGGACAGCGTTGACTTTCTTTATAAAAGCATTAATATAGTAATTGTATTCATAATTTTCATAGCAATATCCAAGTATAGCAGGATTTTCCGGCCTATAACCATCATCATCAAAAGCTTCATACTTTTCAAACAAAGCTTCAATATCATAGGCAGCCTTAAAAGCAACAAATTCTTCTATTTGTTCCACATCATAGTAATGATATATACCATTAGCATAAGAAGCTAAGGTTTCATTATCGTTAAATTTGCATGAAAACAGGAGGTGTGGAGCCTCCATCCTAGAGCAACAAGTAATATCATATCTCAAGCATAGATTCCAGGCATACCAACGCAACATAATAAATTGATCCCATAATAGTTCGCTTTTTGTGTCGAGCAATAATCCCTAAAGTATTCACGTCGATCCAATGTGTCTCCCATTATAAAGTTGAATGGGGTTTTCTCAAGATTATCAAAGTAGTACATAATATCTCTCACATAATGAGAATCAGGGGTTTTAGGAGTTACCCCATCTACATGAGTAGCAAGTACCTCTAATTTTTTTGGTATTTTGTGGTCCATATCCATAACTAAAGATAGAGAACAACTAAGAACAACAAATAAAAATTACTTAGTGATAAAGCAAACAAGCACACACGAGAATATTCACCCCACGCTATGACTCCCCGGCAATGGCACCAGAAAAAGGTCTTGATAACCCAAAAGTGTAGGGAATTGCAACAGTTTTCGATAAGTAAGAGTGTCGAACCCAACGAGGAGCTAAAGGTAGAATAAATATTCCCTCAAGTTCTATCGACCACCGATACAACTCTACGCACGCTTGACGTTTGCTTTACCTAGAAAAGTATGAAACTAGAAGTACTTTGTAGGTGATAGGATAGGCTTGCAAGATAATAAAGAACACGTAAATAAAAAGTAGGGGCTGTTTAGATAAAGAAGCAATAAAGTAAGTACTAGTAGAGAGCTTTTTGTTACGAGAAAGTTATTCGTCCAAGGCAATCGATAACTAGACCGGTAATCATTGTTGCAATTCTATTTGAGGGAGAGGCATAAGCTAACATACTTTATCTACTTGGATCATATGCACTTATGATTGGAACTCTAGCAAGCGTCCGCAACTACTAAAGATTCATTAAGGTAAAACCCAACCATAGCATTAAAGTATCAAGTCCCCTTTTATCCCATACGCAAACAACCTACTTACTCGGGTTTGTGTTTCAGTCACTCACGCAACCCACCACAAGCAAATCATAAACATATTGCAAACCCTACAGCGGGAATCCCTCATGCTTGCGCGACACGGAGGGCACCATAGGACAGCACTAATAATAAAACATGCAACTCAAACCAATCACGATTAACCCATAGTACAAAACGGATCTACTCAAACATCATAAGATAGCCATACATCATTGGGGAAAAATATATAGCGTTGAGCACCATGTTTAAGTAGAGATTACAGCGGGTAAGAGAGAGGTTACACCGCTGCATAGAGGGAGGAAGAGTTGGTGATGAAGGCGGTGAAGTTGTTGATGAAGATCGCGGTGATGATGATGGCCCCTGGCAGCGTTCCGGCGCCACCGGAAGCAAGGGGGAGAGGGCCCCCTTCTTCTTCTTCTTCTTCCTTGACCTCCTCCCTAGATGGGAGAAGGGTTTCCCCTCTGGTCCTTGGCTCCCATGGCTTGGGAGGGGCGAGAGCCCCTCCGAGATTGGATCTATCTCTCTGTTTCTGCGTTCCCAGATTCTACCCCTTCACCGTTTCCTTTATATCTCGAGATCCGTAATTCCGATTGGGGTGAATCTTTCGCCCAGATCTTTCTTATAAAATTAGCTTTCTTGCGCCAAAAGAAGAGCGTCAACCGCCTTACGGGTGGCCCACGAGAGCCTAGGCCACGCCCGGGGGGGAGGGCGCGCCCCCCTGTCTCGTGGCCACCCCGGACACCGTTTCGCGTTGATTTTGCTTCCCAAAAATCATAAATATTCCAAAAAAAAATATCCGTCCGTTTTTATCCCGTTTGGACTCCGTTTGATATTGGGTTTCTGCGAAACAAAAAACATGCAACAAACAGGAAGTGGCACTGGGCATTGGATCAATATGTTAGTCCCAAAAAATAGTATAAAAAGTTGCCAAAAGTATATAAAAGTTGAATAATATTGGCATGGAACAATCAAAAATTATAGATACGACGGAGACGTATCAGTGTGCTGCTCGTCGCACCCACCGGAGAGAACCTCAAGTACGTGATCCAAATGCAATTTCCCAGAGAGATGTCGACGAACAACAATGCTGAATACAAGGGATTGCTTGCCGGTCTCAGGATCGCGGTAGACCTCGGGGTTAAGAAGCTCATCGTCAGGGGTGATTCACAGCTTGTCGTTAGGCAGGTCAACAAGGATTATCAAAGCCTGTTGATGGAAGCCTACGTGGATGAGGTGAGGAAGCTGGAGGAGCGCTTTGACGGTATACAGGCGGAGCATGTCCCCCAAGTGGAGAACGTTATCGCTGACTACCTGTCGAAGCGTGTTGCCCTCAAACTACCTGTGGAACTAGGTACTTTTGTGCTTTGGCTAACCCAACCATCAGTTGAACCATCAACAGAGCAAAACAAGCGGAGGAAATCAGGCCCCGGCAAGTACTTTCCCACCGAGCTCCTTGGAGCCGCTGGCGAAGATGTTGCCGTGGACACAGAGCCTGCCGTGGGGCAACCGACTCCGGCAGGGTGCCAAGCCCTGCCCGTAGAGACAGCCGTTCCCACGGTGAAGGAGATGCCTTTGGTCCTTGTCGTCGAGCCCCAGGCTCCGGCATGGGCGTAGCATACCATTCGATTCCTCCAAATAGGGGAGCTTCCTGAGGAGTAGGAAGAAGCGGAGAAAGTAGCCCATCGGTCTGCCCTGTACCAGTTCGTTGACAACGTTCTATACAGAAAAAGACCAAACAGAGGTCGAGTCTGTGTCTCTTTGTTCCTTTCCGTCCTCTTTGGTTCGCAGGGTACATGGGCATTTATGCTGAGCTATATGGAAGAAAGAGAACAAACCGGTGCTCCGGCCCCGGCAAGCCAAGGGTGCGGGGGCTAAAGACACAAGGGTCCACCCACGGCTAACCAGGGTTGCCGGGGGGCTGCAGATTCAGATAAGTCCTCCTTCCTCTGTTTTGCATTTCCGTATGGAATTGGGACGTATGAAACCTTGTTTTCTTCCTAAGTTGTCGTGCTCCCCTTTGCCCGTACCCAAGAAACTATCTCCTTGGGTCAGAATCTGGTTGCAGCCGCGGTGACAAGGAATCAAGCATAGGGCCTAACCCTAGTTCGCCCCTGTCTCCGCCGAAAAGCGTGAGTATGGTTGAATGAAGTAAGGGAGCGACAAGGCATGCTGCCGGGCAACAATGTTCATATTAAAAATAACAAGGATTCATTCCTTGGTATGGGTTTCACTCACACACAAAGAACCCGACAAGCACCCTTTTTCATTAATACGTCCCATACAGGTACAGTTCGTACGAAACATAAACATGAGCAAGGGGATTACAAGTTTTAAATTTAACCAAGGCCCATGGGCTTACAAGCTAAAAAGAGAAGGTGGCCGTATCCCTTTCTTGTCCCTCTCCTCACGAAATGGAACAAGAAGGCAAGAGGGCAAAAGGAGCGCCTAGGCGAGGTACGAACAACAGAAGGCGCCAAGAGAACATGTCGACGGCCTCCTAGGGGAAGGATGGTGATGATGGTGCCGGGAGAAGAGTTGGAAGATGAGGCAGCGGTCCGCCAATACGCTACGAAGGCGTCAGTGCGATCGTACTTTGACTTGACGGCCCGCCACCTGCCTTCTTCGCCTTCTCCGGCCTTCCCACGCCAGCCACCCAAGGAGGCGACCCCGAGAAGTTCAAGGAGCCGGCCCCACCGGGAGAAGGGCCCCGGTGCAGATGCTGCTGCTGCCGGCTGCTACCCTTGTCGTTGCTGTTGCTGTCCTTCCGCCTGCTACCCTTGTCGTTGCTGTTGTTGTCCTCCTCATCACTCTCTCTCGAGGAAGAGTCTTTGTCATTAGACGATCTCTCCACGCAACACTTTAGGCGAGTCCCGAAGTCTCCAAGACCTTGACGGAGAGCAGGCCATTCTCCATTAGTTTGAAATAGAGAACGAGCCCCGCCGTCAGGCTATGGATGCGAGCGAAGGTCTTCCATCCGCGACGGAGATACATGACATGAGGGGCTGGGAAATCAACGTCAGCCCATGTGCCGCTATTCCCGCAACCCCTCACATGCAGTCTCAGAGCCTGTGGCGGGTCGAGCTCCATCTCCCGAGAAAATGGAGTAGGAAGGCGAAGACGACGACGCGCCGGGTGGCGTAGCCTGATGAAGAATTCATGAGGCTGGTCCCCGACGTGGCCCTCCATTGGGGGAGGGACCGCCGGTGGAGGCGAGGCCGGTGCGCCGCCCCGTCCTCCTCTTCCCCGAGCGCCACGGCGACCTCGGTCTCGCCCCTCCCCCTTACCCTCATGGCCGGCTCCACCGCCACGAACTCTTGGGGAGGAGGGCTGCGTTGTCGAGCGGAGACCCTCGCCGCCACCGTCGAAGCATCAGCGTGCCCTCTCGCCATAGCGGAAGGAAGAAGGAAGCCGAGATGGGAGGAGGCGGATGGCAAAAGATTGAGGGGTGCCATCCCTCCCCTTCCCCTCCTTATAAAGGGGCAGGATCGGGGCTCGGCCGCCTCTCTCAACCAATCCATCTCATTAAGATAGCAGCAGGCGAGGTCGTCGATCGCCCTCCTCGCCCAATTGAAGGCGCATGGGTATCGACCCACGCGCGCGTCTTCCCATATTCCATGCACCTGTCACCTGCCCCGCGCTGTGCATGCGGCGTACGTGGCGCAAGGGGCAGGCATAATGGGAAACGTGGACGGCGGTTCCAAGGCGAAGAAAGTAAATGAGCAGCGGCCCTGCGGTCTTAAAAGGACATGCAAACCGCCTCTTTACTGTTCACCGCAAGATGACACAAGCATGCTTCGGTCACCCCACGCACGATCCCCACGTCACGCATTCAACGCAGGTCATGGGGAAGCGCAGCGGGCGGAAAAATTACCGTGGTAAAAGTCGGCCCAGCCTGCACGTGCATCATTCTGGGCCTAGCCCAACAATGCATCGCGCTTATGTGTGGCCCAGGCCCGGGGGCTCTTGTCGGTGTACAGAAGTAGGGGCTCTACTTTGCACCCATTTACCTATGCACGGGCAGTCAGAGCCGCACGTGTGGCCACACTTAGCAGGGCAAAGGAAGGAAGCCGAAGCCACAAGATGATCAAAGCAATACCAAGACAGAGACACGAAGAGCAAGAGGGCGAGGTGAACTCCCCCGGCAAGACCCTTGCCGCGGCGGCCTCCACGGCCCCGACAAGGGCCTTGCCGGGGCAACTTGCCCAACACCAGCGGAGCGTTCCACCCTTGAGCCCGAGGTTTCCAACATCATCAACGACATTGGAACCAAGGCTCGGGAGGCACCTCCATGGTGGCATGCAGATCTTTGTGAAGATCATTAACACACAAGATCAGATGAGGACCAAAAGACGAGACCTCCGGCAACATCCTTGCCGGGGACGACTGCGGTGCCAGGGCAAGACCCTTGCCGGGGCCCCGGCATGACCCTTGCCGAGGACATCAGCGGGTCCGCGGCCTGGCCCACGCACACCAAGACCCCACCGTCGTTCCCATTCAGCTGCCAGCCCAGCCAGCCAGGCGATCACCTGCATTGCTACGTGCGGTCCCGAGGCCAACTCAGCAAGCACTTGCGTGGTGACATGAAGATCTTCGTGAAGACACCGCCACCGGACCAACTCAGCAGCTTCCAGCCTACATGGCACTGCCCGCCTCGTTGGCCTGGGCACGTGTCAAAGCAGGGCGAGGCGGCAACAAAGCGAGGGACACCTCAGGGGCTTATTTAATGTGTCTTATCCCGTGATGACAGGCGAAGCATAGCTATTGTACCCTTTCCACCTCCTGTGTGCCACTGTGGTGCCTCCTTCGACTATAAAAGGAGGCCCGAGGCGTACTGGAGGGGGATTCGGCTTTTTGAATAAGTGACGCACCGTAGCTAGCTCAAGAACATTCATATACACATCAAAGCAGGACTAGGGTATTATGCGATCTCCGCGGCCCGAACCTGGGTAAACGACCTTTGTGCTGGCTCTTACACCCGCTCTTCTCACAACCCCGCGCCCGCCGACTGTAGTAGGGATTTCGTTGATCCCATAGGTGTCGTTCCCACCGACAACATTGACAACACCACACGGCGGCGCACCGCGCACAACAAGCGAACCAAGGCGGAGCACGACGGCGAGGCCTCAGACGAAATGAACAAGAGCCATGGAAGATGCGTCAGTCTAGTCGCAGGCGGAGGGAAGTACAAGGGTTGACTGGTTCGGGTGCGGGTGCGTGTTGGGGCTGACGTCGCTGGAGAATAAGATGACGTGTGGGGGAATAGAGGGAGGGACTGGCCAACGTTTGAGGGTACAGTAGGGTGGCGGAGGCGCAACCAGCTGTGGGAGGCGGGAGCAGGCGGAACCGATGGGGTGGTTTGATTTGGGTGGCTGGAGGAAGAAGACAAGAGATAGAAGGTACACGACAGATGTTGGATGTCAATCCAACGGCTGGTAGGCAGAATCATTTGCTGACTAGTAATTAAGTTGACAACACCTTGTATAGGCTTTTTCCTCGTGGGTTCCAAATGTCGGAATCCAAATCTGTCACGGTCATGCAGCCTTTCTTATGAAAATTTACAGCCCATTTGGTGTGCTGATACATCTCCAATGTATCTATAATTTATGAAGCATTCATGCTATTTTATTATCTTTTTTGAATGTTTATGGGCTTTATTTTATACACTTTTATATTACTTTTGGGACTAACCTATTAACCGGAGGCCCATCCCATATTGTTGTTTTATTGCCTATTTCAGTATTTCGAAGAAAACGAATATCAAACGGAGTCCAAACGGAATGAAACCTTTGGGAGCGTGATTTTTGGAACGAACATGATCTAGGAGACTTGGAGTTGAAGGCAAGGAAGATTCGAGGTGGCCACGAGGGTGGGGGGCGCCCCCTCCCTACTGGGCGCGCCCCTGTCTCGTGGGCCCCTCGAGACTCCCTGACCGATTTTATTCACCTATATAAGTCCATATACCCTAAAACCTTCAGGGAATAAGATAGATCGGGAGTTCCGCCGCCGCAAACCTCTGTAGCCACCAAAAACCTCTCAGGAGCCCGTTCTGGCGCCCTGCCAGAGGGGGAACCCATCACCGGTGGCCATCTTCATCATCCCGGCGCTCTCCATGACGAGGAGGGAGTAGTTCACCCTCGGGGCTGAGGGTATGTACCAGTAGCTATGTGTTTGATCTCTCTCTATCTCTCGTGTTCTCTCTATGGCACGATCTTGATGTATCGCGAGCTTTGCTATTATAGTTGGATCTTATGATGTTTCTCCCCCTCTACTCTCTTGTGATGAATTGAGTTTTCCCTTTGAAGTTATCTTATCGGATTGAGTCTTTAATGATTTGAGAACACTTGATGTATGTCTTGCCGTGCTTATCTGTGGTGACAATGGGATATCACGTGATCCACTTGATGTATGTTTTGGTGATCAACTTGCGGGTTCCACCCATGAACCTATGCATAGGGGTTGGCACACGTTTTCGTCTTGACTCTCCGGTAGAAACTTTGGGGCACTCTTTGAAGTACTTTGTGTTGGTTGAATAGATGAATCTGAGATTGTGTGATGCATATCGTATAATTATGCCCACGGATACTTGAGGTGACAATGGAGTATCTAGGTGACATTAGGGTTTTGGTTGATTTGTGTCTTAAGTTGTTATTCTAGTACGAACTCTTGAATAGATCGATCCGAAAGAATAACTTTGAGGTGGTTTCGTACCCTACCATAATCTCTTCGTTTGTTCTCCGCTATTAGTGGCTTTGGAGTGACTCTTTGTTGCATGTTGAGGGATTGTTATATGATCTATCTATGTTATTATTGTTGAGAGAACTTGCACTAGTGAAAGTATGAACCCTATGCCTTGTTTTCTACCATTGCAATACCGTTTACGCTCACTTTTATCATTAGTTACCTTGCTGTTTTTATATTTTCAGATTAAAAAAACCTATATCTACCATCCATATTGCACTTGTATCACCATCTCTTCGCCAAACTAGTGCACCTATACAATTTACCATTGTATTGGGTGTGTTGGGGACACAAGAGACTCTTTGTTATTTGGTTGCAGGGTTGCTTGAGAGAAACCATCTTCATCCTACGCCTCCCACGGATTGATAAACCTTAGGTCATTCACTTGAGGGAAATTTGCTACTGTCCTACAAACCTCTGCACTTGGAGGCCCAACAACGTCTATAAGAAGAAGGTTGTGTAGTAGACATCATGTGCTAGTTCCAAATAATTTTGTGGGTGGTGGTGGGCTCTAATCACTTGGGTTCTATAATGCACTATGAGCTCAAGCAGCCGGTGAGAGTGATGTTATTTCCTTTGGTTGGGATTTGTTACAATATTTCTCTCTTAATTAAACAAATGGCAAGTCATTTGCCTTGTTTCAAAGAAAAATATGACAGTCATAGCCAAGTTGAAAAGAGCAACAACATCTAACTCCATCTTACAAACTGTACAAAAGCACAAGAGTTAATTGTTCATCAGGTTTAGACAAAACCCGGATTGAAAAGGGCAACAACATCTAACTCCAGCACTATTTTTGGCAGTCACAGTCAAATGTATTGTTCAGGTCCATAGAATGAACATCCTGGGTCGTAAAATTTACTGGATTATGACCACAAGATGTTGTAAATAGAAGCCCGACATGTTCAAAAGCCCTTTTGTCCACTCGAAACTCCTTTTTTTTGCTCTTCGACATACTCATCCATCAAAACCATGCTGCTGATAAACTTAAGCATGATGGACAATAGTAACCTCGCATTCAGCAGGAAGAATGTGACAAATCTAGTGTTTGCATGATTGGCTACATATCGTTCCAGCGTTATTGTCTTTAATCGAATGTCATGAGAAGTTAAGGTCTAAATCTAGTGCTTGTGAATCCACCGATTGGTTATAACTTTCTTACCTCGTCATGTTGCCTAAATAGACATGAAGATTGAAAATAGTTAAGGTCTAAAAAAGAGTGTCAAAAGAGCAACAGCTTAACGGTTAATTCTAGTACACTATATGCGGGCTTCGAAAGTGCGTGAAATTATCACCTTTATATACAACTTCTCCACACATGGAAAGCATTGCAGCAAGCCAATAATCTTGTTCAGATTAAAACTATTCATTCGGATATATAATATCTTGATATAGGCTATCCATGGACAAAATCTTCATTGAGCATATAACATAATATTAGTACAAAATGTGTAGTCAAGATGATATAGGACTTATGCGCAGAAATTTAAAATGCAGCTTATGATTACAAGTGTAGATGATAATATACAGTACCTAAAGAATTGTGGAGCCAAATTCCATCTTGAAATGAGCACAAAGATCATGTATTACACCCAAGGTCTCCAGTTTAGGCGCAAAGACGACAATTATTTGCGATGATGAATAACTAGAATCAAGGATCAACCTTTGAAGTGAAGGGGCATCTTCGATGATGAGCTGCCTTCCGTCAAAAGAAATTCCAATTGTTATTGTGAAAACAAGCACCAATCATTCCAGGGCAGGGCAACTGGAGTGGATGATGTTGTGCAATGAGGCCTCCAATATACGATCCCGCACAAGTGAAAGTTTTTTGAGAAATGGGAGTCAAAGGTTTAGTACCAGATTGTCTGGTAGGTAGCACAATGCAAAGGTGGTGGTGTGGAGAGAGGAGAAAAACTGCGAGATGGACATCGGTGCTGAGGGCACAAGTACATGGCGGTCGGTATCTGCTAGGTGATTTCTTGGGGAATAGTAGAACTCAAGCAGTTGTAGTTCTGTGAATTCAAGGGATTTCAGCCAGGCGTCCACCGTGCAGGGCATGCTATGCTTGCTCAGGTAGCATGATGGGATGCAGAGGCTGTGAATGGAGCCCTAGTGGGAGGACATGATGGTTTTGGGTAGTTCAAAATCATTAAAGAGAGATAGCTGACGACAATCGAGATTAAGGGGCGGGGCGCGCCATAGAGGGCGCCACCAAATTGAGAGGATTTGGGTGCTGCAGTAATCCTTGGTGGGGAGAAGCGAGATGATCTTACCAATGATGGCATTCGGGAGATCGCTAGTGCGGTCCACCCGAGATTCTACGGGTTCCTGGGATCCGGTGGGGGCGGGCTCGCTGCTTCTCCCTGTGCTGCCAGGTGCGGGATCTTCAACAGGCGTCGCTATTGGCGGGAGCCTTATCTTCTTGGCGCTGGGGTCAGCCGACTCCATTTTCCTCGAGGGCATCACATCGAGCTCATGGAATTGAGCATAGTAACGAATGACGAGCCTAGTTTTAGTGCGAGTGAAGAAGAAGGGGAGCTGGGGTTTTCTGTAGTAGTGAGGAATAAGGGGAGCTGGGGTTTTCTGTAGGAGTGAGGTGAGGACTTCGGGGGTACAAGTGGAGCGATCTGACGTGAGGTGGGTGGGAGTGAGGAGGAAGAAGAGCACCCAGGTTTTTTTGGGGGGCGGTGTGCTGGGTAGCACCTCTCATTAAGTAAATATATGGGTTTTTGAATTGATTTTATTATTTACTAGGGTGGATGGGCTGTTTTGTCTTGGGCCAAGAGAAACAATTACTACTAGTACAATGGAGACACTCTATAGCTACCCAAAAAACAATTACTACTAGTACAGTGGATACGCTACCGCTTTTGGCTCCTCCGAGGTCATCGAAACGTCTCCCTCTACTGAATGTCGTTTTACTTTGGTTCACCTACATGCGATCCATGCAGCGGGCGGGCCCAAATACCATCCACCAAATTAGAAGACGGTATGCAAGCGGAGAGTCACCCCGGTCATAGCGCGGTAGTAACGAGCCGTCATATGACAAAACCCCACCTCCCCGCAGTCTAAGTTTGACGGACGAAGCAACCATCATTTCACTCTTCGCTGAATCCCCTTCTCCCTCACCATCTTCAAGAAAGCCAACACTCGCATCTGCCATTGTTCTTCTCTCCCAACGAAGGGAAGGTAAGTGGATCCGTGATGTAAAGCAGTAACCGATCCTCACTCTCTTTTTTGTTTCATTGTCATTGCGATTGTGTTTTCCTTTCAGTTGTCTCCTATTCGTCACTTTCATGATGGGCCAAGTAGACCAGGCAAAGATCCGCCGACGTTGGAGCAGACGCGGGAAGCTGATCCCCACAAGACAGAGAGCTCCAAGAATATGGAGGCCGCAACCAAGCCGACCCCAGATATCCTCACAGCCACTACCGAGATGGTCAATTCCCCATTTGACGTTACAGCCCCCGTGGCCCTACAGGAGCAGTTTCCCCCCTTTGAGGATGTGTGCCCCCGCTAAGCTGCCCAAGGTGATTTTCTTCTTTGTCGATCTCGATTGTGGTTTGTCCTCTAAGTATGTGATGATAGATAATGCAAAATTTTATTAGCTTCGATGCCATGATACCTTCCATGTCATGCATACTTTGGACTCTACATGTGGTTTAAATAACTTGAGTTTTTTTTATGTTGGAAAGTAATTCAGAATTCGTTTCTATTTCAATTAGAGCCCTGATGCAGATAAGGATTGTCTGGTTGTACATGTCACTCGCTATGAGGCGGATGACCTGAATATACGCACAGGGAAAACAAAGTTCCTAGGCTACTGGATCCTGGAAGCCATTTGCACTTATACCAAAGTCGAGATGTATTCTAGCCTCACTGTTGACAGGCCTGTTGTCCAGGGTGTACTGAAGCACAAGAAGTTCAAAGCTACTCCTTTGTTTGTGAGGCATACTATTCTTGTCAAGCTTACGTAGGAAGATGACGTGGCATGCCTCCACAAACAAGTTTACGAGTGGCAAGGCCACAAGGTTATCGTCAGGAAGGTTCACAGGATTGAGCTGCTACCGAACGTCCTCGATGATGTTCATGGCAAGGTCCGTCTTGTGTCCATCCAAAATTAGATCGAGGCATGAAATAGTTGCCCCAGCTAGTGTTTAAAAGTAGTTTGGATTGTGTCTAATTATCCGAACCTTGCCTATTATCGAGCCCTCTGCGGCTAGTACTCTGTTTAAATCCGTCTATGGGAACTACTGCTACTTTTGTGTGCCCGTGAATCATGTGAGAACCATCCTAATTGTTGCCGAAACAGATGTGTCCTCACTAGTTTTTTCATGTAATATGGCGTGGTAAGACATAAGTTGTCACGGTTTATCATATGAGCAGTGTGTGTTTGATGAAATAGAGTACTTGTTCGAGAACTGTGCGCTGACGTATACATAGGGTATGTAAGGCTGGTTAAGTACTTGTAAACACTGTTGGTGCTACCCCACTTGTAAGCAGTTGTGCAAAACATGGCAGATTGGCTCAAATTGCTTCAACACTAGAAAATTCGGCTATCGACCAGCAAACAATCAATAATCTGTTGTTTGACAAATAAGCAACTACATATCTTGTTACAGTGGTTCATGCAACTAACTGAGGCCACAATGTAAATTCCAAACGTTCACATGCTGGTCCAACATTCATGTGGAACATTCACATTAAACTCGGCTTCATAAAATACTTGAAAAGCATAAGTTAAGAAATTTTATACATCTCCATGATCATAGAACATAACAAACATTTACTAGTTCACAACAAAAGACAAAGTTGAGAGAAGGTTTACAAATCAGGAAAAATCAAGCAAGGTTTCTCTGAGCAAAGGGCCTCCCTAGGCAGGCTTTAATTTCCCGGAGTTCACTCTGGTTTTTCTTGTTGCCACCATCCAGGGTTGGGTTCTCTCATTCCAAAATAACCAATTATAATTGTGTTCTCAGTTGGAATGCTGAACTGAACCATGTAGTATACCGACCATCTGAACTTCTTGTGCAGTTCCACTAAATTTAAGCACCGCTATTTGCAGAAATAAGCAGACCACAATGCCTCTTGTCTGCGCACCTGTCCCAAAAACCTCCATGCAGTCGTGCCAGCTAGTCCTTTGACCATCCGTGAATTAGGAGAAAGTGCATTCCCGACTAGGATGGAGTTGTTTTTGCTCGTCCCTGCACTGCAATCAGGAAGTAAAACGTATAATCAGCTTCTTTTAGATTGAGTCATTCTACCTAGTTACTACCAATGTAGGAATACCTCGAACACTGGTGGTTAGAGGACGACATCTAGGAATAGCCATCTGATTTTGTGCATTTCTGCTAAAATTGAGGTGTGTACTTTTGATTGCACAAATAGAAACGATATGGAGATAGAAATCCCTGCTTCCGTAAATATGAAATATGGTTATTTAAGCAGCGACGGTTATTTCCAGTCTCATACAATTAACAACAACATCTATTATGTTATAACTATCACTACATTGATAGTATAAAAAGTGCCATTAAGTAAGAAGTAGCATCACATCACATCAACACTGTCACTAGATTGACATGCAGAACAATAGCATTAGTATTACTGTCATGAGAGTAGCACATGGTCAGCAAATGTGCAGTCAAATTTGTGCAGTTCCACTGGGATGAAGCAATGTTAGCGGTGTGAGATTTAAGTGTAACTGCAAAAACACAATTCATGGGAAATAAAGCAAGATGGAAGCACTTCATAAAATGGTGGTGTCATTGCTTCAGTTTATCGACAGCACTAGACCATTACTTAATAGTGACATTAGGTGCCATTGCTTCAATTTATCAACGGCAGTAGACCATTACTTAATAGTGACATCATGTGGCATTGCTTAATGCTTCATGTGATTTTACATTAATGGTAGCGATATGGCCGTAGGGACAGCAGGGGCATAAAGTGGTGAGGCAGATGTGGTTGCTGAGAGCGGCAAACATTCAGGCGAACATGTCTGCATTTGTCCCCTTTTTTATCTCCTCGACGACATTTTCCTATGTGAGCATAGAAAATCTAGATCTCCTCGTTCTCATTTGCGTTGTCCCCCAACACACATCACTTTCTTTCCTTTTTCGACCAAGATACAAGTCCACTTCCCCCCACCCTTCGCCATCCACCTCGCTTTCTTCGCCTTTTCAACCAAGATCGACTGAGTAGCTAGTATCTACTACTTTCCCCCGTTTCCTCTTAGAACCAAGTCCTAGATTCATGCCTACAGCTTTCCCACTTTCTTCCCTATTTCAACCAACACTCAACGCTTAGATTCGACTATATGAACTAGCTTTACCTGTAATAATATTAAAAGTCTAGGTGGCTTTCGAACAGCCAACAGAAGTAGAAAAAGATCCACACATAGCCACATGGGGAGCTGTGGCAGTAGAGCAAGGCATGTTTCGAAGGACTATATACCGGAGGGTCGTCGGGGTGTGGCAAAGACGGCGTCGGAATGCCGCATCTTGGCCACAATACCACAGGGAGGAAGAAGGGGTCGGAGGCCCTCCTGAGTCGGCGCTGTCTCGGAGAGAACGTCACGGCCGCTGATCAGGACGCGCGGGCAACTGTTGGTCCCCTCCCTCGCCACCGGCGACTGTGTGAATGATGCACCTACACCCCTGCCCCGGCCGAGGTGGTCCGACCAGATTTGTGACCTGCCGTGAGCAGAGAGAGAGAGTGTGTGGCCACCTCTGTCTTGTTTAGATCTGCAGAGCATGAGAGAGTGAAAGAGAGGAACCCTAGTAAAGCAAGCGCCAAGGCTCATGCTTGTATATAGTGGAGTGATTTTTTTGTAGAAACATTTATTAAATTGAATACGTGTGAACCACTATTTTCATTTAAAGTTCAAGTAAAAATAAAACTCGACCAATAACGTGCCACAGCTTCCAGGTCGCACTATCAAATCACCGTGTCCAGGACGTACTATGTACTGTATCATTCACGTGCGGTCCCTGACCCTCCATCAAGTTGAAAACTAGACTAGTCAAAATGTCAATTGGGATGCCTCTTTGTAAACAAACGTGCTCCTAGCTTAAAAAATTGCACTCCTATGTGTACCCGCGAGTGTGTGTGAGAGAACTAGTGCCTAAAGAACTATTGCCACATGAGTAACAGTATAAGTGTGTGACGTGTGTGTTAAAATAAAAGGTGCGCGACGTCTTTTATTTTTTAGAAGTTTTGAGGGTAGGGTGTGAAGAGCACATATATGTGTGACGTCTACCAATAGATAGACGATGGGTGCGATAGGACTCGGGAGAGTCGTGACTTGTGAGGGTGCGTGTGTGCGTGAGAGAGGGGGCACGTATCAATGCAATGCATGTGTCCGTAAATCATATCTGACAAACATTCGCCACAAGCCGTTTCTTGATGAACGTCATAAGAACCGTTAGATCAGCATCCGACTGTGTAAGTTTTGCCATGGAATGTAACAAAACAACCACTCCTCCGACATACAAATCTTCAACGTGAGTGTTAGCAACTGTCGTATGCTCCTCCCTTCGCTCCAAAATGTAGTGCATATAACTTTATTGAAAATTCAAACCTCGCAAACTTTTATCGAGTTTTCGTATACCAAAATGCCCATATAGAATACCCAGTATATATCATTTCATTCATCTTAGAGAGGTAACTATAAAGAGGGGGGGCGTACAAAGAGAGACTGTCGTATCACCTGCAGCAATTTCAACCATCCCTTGGTGTGGAGGAATATCATAGGAACTCTATATGATATGATTTTTATAGGATTCTTTCCTTTAGAGCCAATTGGTTCATAGGAGTAGATTTATATACTCCACATTTCAAAGGAAAATAAACATGACATCATTTTTGTAGCTTTAGAACCACTTGGTTCATATGAATGGATTTATATACTCCCACAATTTCAAAGGAAAATAAACATTAGCCTATATTCAATGGAAAAGTTCCTATGATGTGAACCAAATGACATCTCTTTTCTAATCCCTCCTCATAGGAATTGATATACATGTCATCTCTAGATTCAATAGAAAAGTTCCGATGATGTGAACCAAATGACATCTCTTTTGCAATCCCTACTCATAGGAATTGAGATACATGTCATCCTACGACTTCCATATATACATCTTCTATTCCTAAATAGCTAGTACAATCCACTAGTAGCTTTCTTCCTGGACATGCAACTATGGCACATGAACACATCATGCATGCAAGTCATAAACCACATTGTTTTTGTACTCTATGCATGCAAGGACCACATCATCAATTCGTGCATGTTACTCATAAGTTATTTCTTGCATTAGATTTTGTATTGACAATGTATGTGTTGGTCACGTGCACACATATGTAGTTCACATTCACATTTTGTTAGAAATGTCATTCTTTTAACTGCAATTCATTTTTTTCTCTTTGTATTACATTTTCATTTTAAGCATACATTCACTTCCCATTAGTTATAGATGTTTTTCGATGAACCTTTATGCATTATTTTGAGTAGCAAATTTCACACGGCCGCGGGTACATCAAAATACGGGGCCCATGCGTCATTGCCTTTCGGTCGAATCTACGTCCACAAGTTTTTGTACGTATATATCCACTGCTCCCCGAACCCAAAATGTTGCCTCGTTCCCGAAAAACCGAGCGGCCCACCGTATTAAGGCGTCAACTCGAACTCAATCCCTCTCCCGTTTACTATGGCGTGCCCCCGCATGCCGTAGTACTCCTACAAACCCTACCCGCCGCATGCATCATTGGTTTTCTTCAAGAGGACGAGGGAGAAGCAGATTTTTAGTGGAGGCTCCTACCCTAGGGCTCCCTAGGTAGTTGCCGCATGCATCATTGGTTTTCTTTTTTTCTTTATGCTCTTGCCCCCTAGAATGAAATGATGGTTTCTTCATCTGTCCAGCTTAATGCGGGAAAGGTGGGGCTTTGTGATTTGACCCCTCATCTCTCATTTACTACTACTGTGGCGCTACGACCGGGGTGCCTCCAAGTCCAACCGCTGCTCCGTACTGTAATTTGGTGCATCGCACGTGGAACAAGACGATGGATGAGCCACATGTCAGCCAAAGGGGTCCTGTAAGTGTGTCGCCATTTCGTGTGCGGACTGAGGGTGTGTTTGGTTTGTGCTCAAGGTTACCCCACCAAAGCATTGGCTAGCCAAAAATTTGGTTGAGGTTTTGGTTTCCCTACCACTTGGTTTTGCTCCTTGGTGAATCCTGACTATATTGATCTAAAAAGACAATAGTAGTATCCAGATTACTCCATCCATATCAGTTTATAGAGCGTGCAAGTAGTTCTAGGTCATCCATTTGACTAACTAAATATGAATTATATGTCACAAAAAGTATATCATTGGATTCTTAAGCGGATGTAGTTTCTAAACATATATTTTTCATCACATATAATACATATATAGATAGTTAAATTCTCAACCTAGAACGACGTGCATGCCCTGTAAACCAAGACGGAGGAAGTAGTAAAAATGAGGTGATTTTACCGAGCGGTGGGCAGGGGAGCATGGCCTGTCATGCGGTCCCACATGTCATGACGTACCAAGGCGATGCGCGTCCCTCTTGAGGCAGAACAATGGAAGAAGCAATATGTGTTTTTTTGAAGGAGATGATGGAGAAGCGGATTCAGCAAAGTGTGAAATAATAATGGTTGCTTCGTCCATTTGGGAGAAAGGTGCGGCATTGAATTTGACGTCTCATTGCTCAGTACTACTACCGGGGTGCTACGACTGGGGTGCATCCCCCCTGCTATTCTACACTGTTATTTGGTGCATGACACGTTGGCCCGGTTGCTATATGTCCCACATGTTGGCGAGAGGAAGTAAAAAATTCATGAAAGCGAGCATCTCCACTATTTTAGTACGATGGAGGAGTACAAGACACGGGTTGGTTTTTGCTGCTTCACACGATCCATCGATACAAACCCGGTCTAATAAAGGCGAGGGCGGGTCTTTTCCCGTGCGGCAGGCAGGGGAGTTTGTCATAGTCTGTTCGAGGCAACAAGGCAGGAAGGGAAACAAGCAAATAAAGGTTGAGCGACTTAGTTTTGGGAAAATCTAATTTTATGGAGTATGTACCCACTATGGAGGTAGTACTACCTACTACTCTCTCCTTTTTGGTTTATAGGGCTCATCTAAAAAAAATGTTTTTCCGTTTTATAAGTCTCAATTGTACTAGTACTTACCATCACATGTTTGGATTTTGAGGTGCATTGAATCACCCGATGCAAGCAGTATCAAGAGAAAACTCACCAATGCATGTATAAGTTCATGGAAATTTAGTGGTCATGCATGCATTCGTTGTAACTAATGCATTGGTAAACATAATGTTTTGAGAAAAACGAGCGTACTAATTAAGTACTTGTGCAAACTATGAAATTAATTCCACCACTCACTGTCTACCTTGGTTGGAGATATTTTAAAATTGAGCCTTAGGCTGGTTGTAATGGAGAGTATCATGTACTAGTATCATGCATATGATACTAGTGTATGATACTATAGAGTATCTCCAGTGTATAGAGCCTTGCCTCTAAGGTAGGCCCTGCATGGTTTGCCTCGAAGGTAGTACTATCTCTCTTGTACTTTATTATGCTTCCTAAGGCTGACAAGTGGGACCAGATGGATTGTTACATTGGCCCTGTTTGGATCCAGGGTTAGAGTTAGTTTGAGCTAGTTTGGGCTTCAGTAGCCCTAAAGTATCCAAACACGAGGACTAGTTTGAGCTAGTTACATCTAACCCACCCAAAAAAAACTATCCCGCCCAAGAGGTGCTCATTGGACCTAGTTCTCACAGGGCCCACTAAAAAAATCACTTTTCTCTCTCTATCTTGCCAGAAAAGAGGTGCTAATTGGAGCTAGTTCTCATGGGGTCCACTGAAAAATCACTTTCTCTCTTCAACAATTGCATATATTGTCAATTTAACCCTGTCATCCAAACACCTCTTTGGCTAGAGTTAGTTCAGGGTTAGTCATGAGCTAGAAACCAACTCTAACCTCTAGCTAAGTTAGAGTATCCAAACAGGTCCATTGTTAGAGGCGGCCTCTAAGGTTAGACGCGATCCTAGCCAATTTTTTGTTAGAGGCAGTTCATGCAATGTATAGCGGTCTGCCTCTAAGAGGAGAGAGGGGGCTTAGAGGAAACAAAAACCATACATTGTGGATGCCCTAAGTGCCTGATACGTCCATTTAGCATCACGATTACCTACTGTTTATTTATAATGTTTTTTATGCATAATAATAATAATGCTTTTTGGAGTAATTCTAATGCCCTTTTTGTCATAATATGCAAGGTTCACACAAAGAGGGAGAATACCGGTAGCTGGAATTCTGGATCTGAAAAAGCTATGTAAGGCCACCTATTCTACATGACTCCAAATGAGCTGAAACTTCATGGAGAATTTTTATGGAATATTTAAGAATTATTGGAGCAAATAACTACCAGAGGGGGCCCACCAGGTGGGCACAACCCACCTAGGCATGCCCTGGTGGGTTGTGCCCTCCTCGACCCACCTTCGGTGCCCCTCTTTTGGTATATAAATCATTTTGACCTAGAAAAAAATGAGGAGATGACTTTTGGGACAAAGCGCCGCCGTCTCGAGGCGGAACTTGGGCAGGAGCACTTTTGCCCTCCGGCGGAGCGATTTCGCCGGGGGAACTTCCCTCCCGGAGGGGGAAATCATCGTCATCATCATCACCAACAACTCTCCCATCTTGGGGAGGGCCATTTCCATCAACATCTTCAACATCACCATCTCCTCTCAAACCCTACTTCATCTCTTGTATTCAATCTTTGTACCGGAACCTTAGATTGGTGCTTGTGGGTGACTAGTACTGTTGATTACATCTTGTAGTTGATTACTATATGGTTTATTTGGTGGAAGATTATATGTTCAGATATTATGCTATTTAATACTCCTCTGATATTGATCGGGATTATCATTTGTGATTAGTTACTTTTGTTCTTGAGGTCACGGGAGAAATCTTGTTGCAAGTAATCATGTGAACTTGATATGTGTTCAATATTTTAATGGTATGTATGTTGTGATTCCCTTAGTGGTGTCATTTGAACGTCGACTACATGGCACTTCACCTTATTAGGGCCTAAGGGAATGCATTTTGGAGTAGTTATTAGATGATGGGTTGCAAGAGTGACATAAGCTTAAACCCCAGTTTATGTGCTACTTCGTAAGGGGCTGATTTGGATCCAAAAGTTTAATGCTATGGTTAGATTTTATCTTAATACTTTTCTCGTAGTTGCGGATGCTTGCGAGGGGGTTAATCATAAGTAAGAGGTTTGTTCAAGTAAGAACAACACCTAAGCACCGGTCCACCCACATATCAAATTATCAAAGTAGCGAACACGAATCAAACCAACATGATGAAAGTGACTGGATGAGATTCCCGTGTATCCTCAAGAATATTTTGCTTATCATAAGAGACCGTTTTGGCCTGTCCTTGCCTTAGAAGTATTGGGATACCTTGCTGCACTTTTGTTACCATTACCGTTACTTCCACGTTACCAATTATCTTGCTATCAAACTACTCGTTACTTATAATTTCAGTGCTTGCAGAGAATACCTTGCTGAAAACCACTTGTCATTTCCTTCTGCTCCTCATTGGGTTCGACATTCTTACTTATTGAAAGGACTATGATTGATCTCCTATACTTGTGGGTCATCAAGGCTCTTTTCTGGCACCATTGCCGGGGAGTGAAACACTCTTGGTAAGTGGAAATCGGTAAGGGAAAATTATTACTATGTGCTGAAATTTATTGTCACTTGTTACTATGGAGAACAATCCTTTGAGGGGTTTGTTCGGGGTATCTTCACCTCGACCGGAATCACAATTAGTTTCCCCTCAACCTACTGCACCTGCTGGAAATATTGGTTATTAAATTCCTTCAGGTATGATAGAACAACTGCTAGCTAATCCTTATGCAGGAGATGAAACCGAACATCCTGATATGCACTTGATATATGTGGATGAAATTTGCGGATTATTTAAGCTTGCAGGTTGAAAGCACAAGTGCTCCGTGGGTGATTTTGGTAATTAATGTCAACATATCTCTTGTTGGACTATACTTTTATCTAGTATATTTCAGATAAGTTCAACAATGGCGTGGTAAGGACAAGAGGATGTGGAACCCCTTCAAAATGCTAAGGACAAAGATTGGCAAAAGCTCAAGACTCTTCATTTCTATTTTAGTGATCCTAGATCACATTGAGTCCATAGGAAAGCCAATACTATTAAAAGGGGATGAGGTGTTGCTTAATGGTCTACTTGCTCAAAGTGCTTAGTGATATTGCTCCAAAAACCCTCAGCCACTTTCTCATTTCCACATATGACCAAAACTCCAAGTCAAACTCGGCCCCACCTAAATGATCTATCTAGCGCCACCGAGTTCAGTTGACATAGCTATTGTCAGCAACCCTAGATAATTTAGTCACATTGATACGGATCTCAGTCTCACCGAGATGGCCTTGCAAACTCTCAGTTACCTATTGTAATTATTTCGGTCTCACCGAAATGTGCAATCGGTCCCATCGAGTTTACTTGACATCCTCTCTGTTGCCTATTGTAATTATTTCGTTCTCACTGAAATGTGCAATCAGTCCCACCGAGTTTGCTTGACATCCTCTTTGTTTCCTTGTTGCTTCACTTCGGTCTGACCAAGTTGATGCAATCGGTGCCACCGAATTGATGTTTGCCCTAAGCCCTAGCACATCGGTCCCACTGAGTTGATCACGTTGGTCCCACCGAGATTCCTAACATTCACATTTTTGAACTAAATCAGTCTCACCGAGTTCTTCTATTCGGTCTGACCGAGTTGGGCCAAATGTGTGTAATGGTTGAATTTTGTGTGGAGGCTATATATACCCCTCCACTCCCTTCTCCATCTGAGAGAGAGAGAGCCATCAGAACGTGCCTACACTTCCACTACTCATTTTCTGAGAGAGAACCACCAACTCATCTGTTGAGACCAAGACATTCCAATCCAACAACAAGAATCTTGATCTCTAGCCTTCCCCAAGTTGCTTTCCACTCAAATCATCTTTCCACCATACCCAAATCTGTGAGAGACAGTTGAGTGTTGGGGAGACTATCATTTGAAGCACAAGAGCAAGGAGTTCATCATCAACACACCATCTATTACCTTTTGGAGAGTGGTGTCTCCTAGATTGGTTAGGTGTCGCATGGGAGCCTCCGAAAAGATTGTGGAGTTGAACCAAGAAGTTCGTAAGGGCAAGGAGATCACCTGCTTTGTGAACATCTACCCGAGCGAGCCAAGTCCTTCATGGACGATGGCCATGGTGGGATAGACAAGGTTGCTTCTTCGTGGACCCTTCATGTGTGGAGCCCTTTGTGGGCTCGCACAATCGTTAGCCTTCGTGGAAGGTTGAAGTCTCCATCAGCGTGGACGTAAGATAGCATCACCTATCAGAACCATGCCAAAAATCTTAGTGTCTTCATTGCATTTGCACACTCCAATCCCATCCCTTTACTTTCTTGCAATTAGCATGCTTTACTCTTTCCGCTGCTTATACTCTTGCCATGCTTGCTTGAAATGTATTGTGAATGCTTAAACTTGTGCTAAAACTCCACTTTAACTTGAAGAACTTAAAAATTGCCATGTTTGCTTGTTGAGTGTATAATACCCCCTCTAGACACCTTTTCTCGATCCTTTCAATTGGTATCAGAGCATTGGTCTCCATTGCTTTGGTTTAATCACCATTGGAGGAAGATGGATGAGTCTACGATTGGGAGTATTAGACATAGAGTGCCTATGCTTGACGGAGAGTTATATAGTGCTTGGAAAAATGAGATGCTTGAGATTTTCAATGAATATAATTTTAACAAGTATATTACTAGTCCTTGTGCGCCTCCTATTGATCCCTTGCATCCTACCCCCGATGAGTATCTTGACATGACCCGCAATCTTAGAGCTATTGATCTTATCATTAGAGGATTGCCTAGAAATTTGCTTGTATGCCTGCCTACATTTAAATGTGCTTATACTATATGGAGATACCTTGAGGAGTGCTTTACAAACTATTCCTTGAAAAATCTAGATGAGATTCTTCAAATGTCCATAGCTATTCATAAAATGAATCCTAGTGATCCTAAATTTGATGATTGTCTATTTAAGCTTCGTGACCTTATGCGTGCCAAAGGAGATGTTGGAGTCATTAGTAGCATCATTTCACAAGTCAATAGAATTCATAAAGATGCACATTGTCATGGTCATAAATGTAATGAATCACTCTCTCTATGTGATAATGAACCACATGATGATGTTGAACATGGATATTATGATGAGAATGATGATAGTGACTTTGATCTTGATGAGTCAATGCGACACTTTGGTCTTATGGCTAACCTTCATGGTTACATGGCTGGAGGAAAGGAATGGGTTCTTGATAGTGGATGTCTGATCACATGACCGGAGACCAAGGACATGTTTCGTGAGCTTGTGAAAATGATGGTCCCCGAAAGTATGTCACTTTTGGTGATAGCTCAAAGAGTAAGGTGATTGGCCTTAGTAAGGTGGCCATCTCACATGATAGCTCCATCCAAAATGTTATGCTCATTAAATCTCTGGGCTACAATTTACTTTCCGTATCTAGACTGGCTGATTTCGGTTTCAATATTCTATTCACTGAAGTAGATTGCCAAGTGTTCCGAATAGTTAATCATAATATGGACTTTACCGGCATACGTAGAGGTGATCTATACATTGTTGATTTCACTAAAATAGCTCAACCTCGTACTTGCTTAATTGCTAAATCTTCTAAAGGTTGGTTGTGGCATAGAAGGTTAGGTAACGTGGGTATGCAAAATCTTGATAAGCTTATTAAAGGTGATCATATCCTTGGTGTTAAAGATGTCATATTTGACAAGGATAGACTTTGCAGTGCTTGTCAAGCAGGAACACAAATTGGAGGAAGTCATCCCGTGAAGAACATCATGACCACGAGAAGAATGCTTGAGCTACTTCATATGGATATTTTTGGTCCCAACGCCTACAAGCGTGTTGGTGGTAACTCTTTCGGATTGGTCATTGTTGACGATTTTTCAAGATTTACGTGGGTGTTGTTTCTTGATGATAAATCGCAGGTCCAAAAGATCTTCAAGAACTTTGCTAGGAGGGCCCAAATCAATTTGAAGTGAAGATCAAGAAGTTTTGAAGAGACAATGGAACAGAGTTTAAGAACGCCAGTGTGGATACCTTTCTTGACGAATAAGGGATTTCACATGAGTTCTCGACTACGAACACATCTAAAAAATGGAGTTGTTGAGAGGAAGAACCGGAAACTTATTGATATGGCGAGAACGATGCTTGACGAATACAAGACGCCAAGACACTTTTGGGCAGAAGTGGTTGAGACAGCGTGTCATGCTACAAATCGGCTATACCTTCACAAGCTTCTCGGCAAGACGACATACGAGCTTCTCATCGGTAATAAACCCCAAGTTGGATACTTTCGAGTATTTGGCTCAGAGTGTTACATTCTTGATAAGCATTCTCATTCAAAATTTTCCCCTAAATCTCATGAAGGTTTCCTACTCGGTTATGGCTCAAACTCTCACACTTACCGTGTCTACAACAATTTTCACCTAAAAAGTTGAAGAGACGGTAGATGTGAAGTTTGATGAATCTAACGGCTCGCAAGTAGAGCAATCACGAATTGATGTAGTTGACAAAGATCCTTCAGAAGCAATTCAAGACTTGTCTATTGGTAAGATTCACCCAACGGAGGTGAAGGAGAGCACTTCGTCCATTCAAGTGGAAGCCTCAACTTCATGACAAGGTGAACCACAAGTTGACTTGGAGGCATCCATAAGTGGAACATGTCAAGACGAAGGAAACGAGGAAGTACAACAAGATGAACCTCATCGACCTCCTTCTCCACCTCCACAAGAGGACAACAACTCCAACAACAATGAAGAAGGACAAGAAGAAGAAGACAATGAAGAGGATGTTCCACCCTACCCAAACAAAAGCTCTCACGAGTTAGAGCAAGAGTCTCAAGAGATCATATCGTTGAACAAATCTTTGATGATATTCAAACTGGGAGAATTACTCGCTCTAAAACTCGTTTTGCTAACTTTTGTGAACATTACACATTCATTTCTAGTATTTAACCTATGAAGGTTGAAGAAGCTCTTGATGATCCGTATTGGGTGAATGCTATGCATGAAGAGCTACACAATTTTGAGAGGAATCAAGTGTGGACATTGGTTGAAAAGCCGAATGACAACCATAATGTCATCGGAACCAAGTGGGTGTTTTAGAATAAGCAAGATGAGGATGGACAAGTTGTACGCAACAAGGCCCGTCTCGTCGCCCAAGGCTACACTCAAGTCGAAGGTATGGACTATGGTGAGACATATGCCCTCGTTGTTAGACTTGAGTCCATACGCATCTTACTTGCTTATGACAATCACCATGATATCACTTTATACCAAATGGGCATTAAAATTGCTTTTCTAAATGGTGAAATTGAGGAGGAAGTCTATGTTAAACAACCTCCCGGCTTTGTTAATCCCAAGAAACCCGATCATGTTTGCAAACTTCACAAAGCTCTTTATGGTCTTAAACAAGCTCCTAGGGCATGGTATAAATGCTTGACCAAGTTTATTATTCAAAAAGGCTTTGAAATTGGGAAGATTGATTCTACACTTTTTACTAAAAAGGTTAATGGTGAATTAATTGTGTGCCAAATTTATGTGGATGATATCATATTTGGTTCTACTAACCCTCATTTTAGTGAAAAGTTTGGAAGGCTAATGTCGAAGAAGTTTGAGATGTCTATGATGAGTGAACTCAAATTCTTTCTTGGCTTGCAAATCAAGCAAAACAAGGAAGGTACCTTTGTTTCTCAAACAAAGTATACCAAGGACCTTTTCAAGAAGTTCAACATGCAAGAAAACAAAGGTATGAAAACACCCATGCCTACTAGTGGACATCTTGACTTGACTAAGGATGGCAAACCGGTTGACCAAAAAGTTTACTGCTCTACAATTGGTTCATTGTTGTATGTATGTGCCTCCCGTCTCGATATTATTCTAAGTGTGTGCATGTGTGCACGATATCAAGCGGCCCCTAAAGAGTGTCATCTTAAGGCTGTGAAATGGATAGTGAGATACTTAATTCATACACCAAATTTTGGCATTTGGTATTGTAAGATGTCTTCTTTTGATCTTGTTGGCTACTCCGATTCGGACTATGCCGGTGACAAGGTTGATAGAAAGTCCACTTTGGGTACTTGTCAATTTCTTGGTAGATCTCTTGTGTCTTGGTCCTCCAGGAAACAAAACTCGATATCCTTATCCACCGCCGAAGCGGAATACATTGTTGTCGGATCATGTTGTGCTCAATTACTTTGGATGACCCAAACCCTCAAGGATTATGGGATATATCTGAAACATGTTCCATTGCTTTGTGAGAATGAGAGTGCTATTAAGATTGCTCACAATCCCGTGCAACATTCTCGCACTAAGCATATTGAAGTTCATCATCATTTCCTTCAAGATCATGTTGCTAAAGGAGACATCAATCTTAAGCATGTTTGTATCGATAAGCAATTGGCGGATATATTCAGCAAGCCGCTTGATGAGAAAGTGTTTTGCCGTTTGAGAGGTGAATTGAATATCATTGATGCCTCAAACTTGGAGTAGAAACTCCATTTGGATACATGCAAGGCATGAGCCTTTTATGACTAATCATTGATATTTCTCTTATGATGATGATCATATTTCTTGGATCTGTATTCGTACCCTTGCATGTTATCTAACCCTTGTAGGTACTTGTATAAGCCCAAATCTGTGAGATTGCAAGCCACTCACATTCTGAGCATCTCTACATCACCAAGTTCCTACTATATGGTTGTTGAATACAAGGAAGCATGAATCCACTCAACTTCTATATATCAAATTTCATTTGGTATCAAGTCTCATGATTGCCATTTTGGATACACAAGTGCTCTTCCTTGCAAATCTAACCCATGTAGGAAGATGAAATCAAACTCCAAGTGGTGCTCCAAACTCTTGATGGACTACATCAACCTTGAGCATCCAAAACAAGTTTGACTACATGATCAAGATCAACACCACAACCCAAGGTAGGTCACTCCATCTTAGAGAAGCTTTGACCCAAGTCATGAGTCAAAGCAACTCAACAAGATGTGAAGACATCTAAATGCTTAAACGAAAAATGGCAACCCCATTTTGAGCTTAAATGATGAGTATGACCTACGATCAAGTGTTATCACTTGACTCCTCAATCAATATACTCTAACATAGGTGACTTTGTCACCGACCCCTTCTAGATGAAGTTCTCTAGTGTTTCTTTGTTCACTTACTTTGTGTTCTTACATATATTTCTTGCTATCTTCTTCCCCCTTTTCAAAAAGACTTCATCTAGACCTATTTTCTTTTGTATGTTTTCCTTTGTTTCTTCTGTATCTAATTTATTGCAAATCCTTCAGTTAATTCTTGCAAATCCCTATGAGATTTAATTTTCCAAGTGAGCCGAGTTGACAATTTTTTTCTCAACATTGAACCCGGACTCACCAATCCAAGCCTATCGGTTAGACCGAACCACAAGAATATCTTGTAGACAGTTCATCGGTACAACTGACATGGACTAACCCAGTCTGGCCGATATGCATCATCCATGACACTACCAACTCGGTGTCACCGATGGAAACTGATCGGTGTTACCAATTTCACTGCTGAGAAAACTTTTTGCCATTGCCTCCTGCACATTTTCTTTCAGCTCCACTCAATGATTCTTATCCTCTACCCGCATCTTAAACTACATGCTGCTTTGTAGTGTGTCTCAAGGACCAAACCTATTTGACTCATGATCCAGAAGTACCCTTCTTGGAAATTGATGTCAAAGGGGGAGGGAGAGCACATCAAAGCTTATCATATCCAGAAGTATCCTTCCAGATGCTAGTAAAACAAAGAGGAGAGAAGTCACATGTCTTTTTGAGGGGAAAATATGTCAATATTTGGTTGATCTTAGCTATTGCAAACATTATTGTCGCTTTGATTTTCTTGCTCTGATTTTTTCTCACCCTACCTTCTCCCATTATCCAATATCAGATTCACGGGGAGAAAGAGTCCATATCTAGGGAAGAAAATCTTTGGAATTCATTGCACATCTTTAAAATCTTTAGGGACATGTCTATATCCAAATGGAGTACCTAGTACTCACCCATTACATGTCATCCCAAATTGATTTAATTAGAGTGTTCTTGTGTTACCTAACCCTGTTTTCTCAAGTTCACCTCTTCCAAAGACATTTCAAGACCACAAGGTAAGTACATGCATCACACTCATGTGCATGATGATCTCTTGCTGATGTACATATTGTTTGCAAGAAGGACTCATGAATATGAAGGTACACTTCCTTTTATCTACATCATTTGATCTATGCATATAACCAAGATACATGTAACTCACTGCTTGCTCTGTCATGCTTATGCATTCGCATGTTCTTATATTCCATCTTTACATGGTTTCATACATGTAGGGGGAGTCTATGCATGTTACATGTCTTTCCAAACCTTTACTTGTTACTCTTCATATCTTTTATCTAAAGCTTTGATGTATGTTGTAATCAATTACCAAAAAGGGGGAGATTGACAGCACAAGTGCTCCCTGGGTGATTTTGGTAATTAATGTCAACATATCTCTTGTTGGACTAATACTTTTATATAGTATATTTCAAATAAGTTCAACAATGGCGTGGTAAGGACAAGAGAATGTGGAACCCCTTCAAACTGCTAAGGACAAAGATTGGCAAAAGCTCAAGACTTTTCATTTCTGTTTTAATGATCCAAGTTCACATTGAGTCCATAGGAAAGCCAATACTATTAAAAGGGGATGAGGTGTTGCTTAATGGTCCACTTGCTCAAAGTGCTTAGTGATATTGCTCCAAAAACCCTCAGCCACTTTCTCATTTCCACATATGTCCAAAACTCCAAGTCAAACTCGGCCCCACCAAAATGATCTATCCGGCGCCACTGAGTTCAGTTGACATAGCTATTGCCAGAAACCCTAGACAATTCAGTCACACCGATACGGATCTCGGTCTCACAGAGATGGCCCTGCAAACTCTCTATTGCCTATTGTATTAATTTCGGTCTCACAGAAATGTGCAATTGGTCCCACCGACTTTGCTTGACATCCTCTCTATTGCTTGTTGTAATTATTTCGGTCTCACCAAAATTTGCAATTGGTCCCAACGAGTTTGCATCCTCTCTATTTCCTTATTGCTTCACTTAGGTCTAACCAAGTTGATGCAATCGGTGCCACCGAGTTGATGTTTTCCCTAAGCCCTAGCACATCGGTCCCACCGAGTTGATCTCGTCGATCCCACCATGATTCCTAACATTCACATTTTGTACTAAATCAGTCTCACCGAGTTCTTCTATTTGGTCTGGCCGAGTTGGGTCATATATGTGTAACGGTTGGATTTTGTGTGGAGGCTATATATACCCCTCCACCCCTTCTCCATTTGAGAGAGAGCCATCAGAACGTGCCTACACTTCCACTACTCATTTTCTTAGAGAGAACCACCTACTCATGTGTTGAGACCAAGAAATTCCAATCCAACCACAAGAATCTTGATCTCTAGCCTTCCCCAAGTTGCTTTCCACTCAAATCAGCTTTCCACCATAGCCAAATCTGTGAGAGGGAGTTGAGTGTTGGGGAGACTGTCATTTGAAGCACAAGGTTCATCATCAACACACCATCTATTGCCTTTTGGAGAGTGGTGTCTCCTAGATTGGTTAGGTGCCACTTGGGAGCCTCGGACAAGATTCTGGAGTTGAACCAAGAAGTTTGTAAGGGCAAGGAGATCGCCTACTTCAAGAAGATCTACCCGAGTGAGGCAAGTCCTTCGTGGTCGATGGCCATGGTGGGATAGACAAGGTTGCTTCTTCGTGGACCCTTCGTGGGTGGAGCCTTCCATGGACTCGCGCAACCGTTACCCTTCGTGGGTTGAAGTCTCCATCAACGTGGACATACGATAGCACCACCTATCGGAACCACGCCAAAAATCTCAGTGTCTTCAGTGTGTTTGCACACTCCAATCCCATTCCTTTACTTTCTTGCAATTAGCATGCTTTACTCTTTCATCTGCTTATACTCTTGCCATGCTTGCTTGAAATGTATTGTGAATGCTTAAACTTGTGCTAAAACTCCACTTCAACTTGAAGAACTTAAAAATGCCACTTTTGCTTGTTGAGTGTCTAATCCCCCCCTCTAGACACCTCTTATTGATCTTTTTACAGGTTTACCTGGAGATGAGGCTAAGAAGAAGGTTTTCCCTTTGTCTTTGAAGGGAAGAGCATTGGCATGGTATAGGCTATGCGATGATATTGGATCTTGGAATTGGAATTTCACCAAAAAAATATCCTATGCATCTAGTTCATCGTGATGGGAATTATATATATAATTTTTAGCCTCGTGAAGGAGAAAGTATCGCTCTAGCTTGGGGGAGGTTTAAGTCAATATTATATTCATGCCCCAATCATGAGCTCTCAAGAGAAATTATCGTTTAGAATTTTTATGCTCGGATTTCTCATGATGATCAATCCATGCTCGATACTTCTTGTACTAGTTCCTTCATGAAGAAGACTATTGAATTCAGGTGGGATATTTTAGAGAGAATTAAACACAACTCTAAAGATTGGGAACTCGACGAAGGTAAAGAGTCAGGTATTAAACTTAAGTTTGATTGTGTTAAATCTTTTATGAGTACCGATGCTTTTCAAAAGTTTAGAACTAAATATAGACTTGACTCTGAGATAGTAGCCTCTTTTTGTGAATCATTTGCTACTCATGTTGATCTCCCTAAGGAGAAGTGGTTGAAGTATCACCCACCTATTAAAGAAGGAATTAAAGAATAGGTAATAGTTAAAGATGAAAGTATCATTTATAATGTTGATCCAGTTGTTTCTACTGCTTATATTGAAAACCCACCTTTCCCTATTAGGATAAAGGAACATGCTAAGGTTTCAACCGTGGTCAATAAAAGTTATATTAGAGCACCTAAACCTGCTGAACAAATCAAAGTAGAACCTAGCGTTGCGATGGCTAAAGATCTCTTGGTAGAAGATATAGATGGGCATGGTATTTACTTCTGTAATGAAGCTGCTGGAATTGCTAAACCCGATGAGAAAGATAAACATTGACCTGTTGTTGGCATGCCTGTTGTCTTAGTCAAAATAGGAGATCACTGTTATCATGGTTTATGTGACTTAGGAGCTAGTGTGAGTGCTATTCCTTTTACCTTATATCAAGAAATTATGAATGATATAGCACCCGCTGAAATAGAATACATAGATGTTACTATTAAACTTGCTAATAGAGACACCATCACACCATTTGGGATTGTTAGATATGTTGACGTCTTGTGCGGGGAAAAAGTACCCTACTAATTTTCTTGTTCTTGGTTCCCCACAAGATGATTTTTGTCCCATTATCTTTCATAGACCTTTCTTGAACATCGTTAATGCTAAAATAGATTGTGAGAAACAAATCGCCGGTGTTAGTTTTGGTGATGAGTCTCACAAGTTTAATTTTTCCAAGTTCGATAGAAACATCATAAGAAATAAGTGCCTAGTAAGGATGAAATAATTGGTCTTGCTTCTATTGCCGTGCCTCCTACTGATCCACTAGAACAATATTTGCTAGGCCATGAAAATGATATGCATATGCATGAAAGAAATGAGATAGATAATTTTTTTTGAACAACGACCTCTGCTTAAACACAATTTGCCTATTGAAACTCTAGGAGGTCCTCGTCCACCTAAAGGTGATCCTGTGTTTGAATTAAAACAATTGCCAAACACTTCGAAATATGCTTATCTTGATGAGAAAAAGATATATCCTGTTATTATTAGTGCTAACCTTTCAGAACATGAAGAAGAAAGATTATTGAAAATTCTGAAGAAGCACTGAGCTGCTATTGGATATACTATTGGTGATCTTAAGGGCATTAGTCCCACTCTCTGTCAGCACAAGATTAATATGGAACCTGCTGCTAAGCCTGTTGTTAATCGCCAACGACGTTTAAATCCTAAAATGAGACAAGTGGTAAGAACTGAAATACTGAAGCTTCTGGAAGCAGGTATGATTTATCCGATAGGTGATAGTAGATGGGTAAGTCCTGTTCATTGTGTCCCTAAGAAAGGAGGTATTACCGTTGTTCCTAATGATAAAAATGAACTTATTCCACGAAGAATTTACACAGGCTATAGAATGGTAATTGATTTTAGAAAATTAAATAAAGCAACTAAAAATGATCATTACCCTCTGCCTTTCATTGATCAAATGCTAGAAAGGCTATCTAAACACACACAATTTTGTTTTCTCGATGGATATTCTGGTTTTTCTCAAATACCTGTTTCCCAACCTGATCAAGAGAAAACCACCTTCACTTGTCCTTTTGGAAATTATGCTTATAGACGTATGCCTTTTGGTTTATGCAATGCACCTACTACCTTTGAAAGATGTATGACTGCTATATTCTCTAATTTTTGTGAAAAGATTATTGAGGTTTTCATGGATCATTTTTCTGTTTACGGAACTTCTTTTGATGATTGCTTAAGCAACCTTGATCAAGTTTTGCTGAGATACGAGCAAACTAATCTTGTCTTAAATTGGGAGAAGTGCCACTTTATGGTTAATGAAGGTATTGTCTTGGGACATAAAATTTCTGAACGAGGTATTGAGGTGGATAAAGCTAAAGTTGATGCAATTGAGAAAATGCCATGTCCTAAAGATATCAAAGGTATTCGTAGTTTCCTAGGTCATGCTGGTTTCTATAGGAGATTTATTAAAGACTTCTCTAAAATTTCTAGGCCTCTTACAAATATTTTACAAAAGGATGTTCCATTTGTTTTTGATGAAGATTGTGTAGAAGCCTTTGAAACACTTAAGAAATCCTTAATTTCTGCACCTATTGTTACCACCTGATTGGAACTTGACTTTTGAAATTATGTGTGATGCTAGTGAATATGCTGTTGGTGCTGTTTTAGGACAGAGAGTTGATAAGAAATTAAATGTTATTCATTATGCTAGTGAAACACTAGACAGTGCCCAACACAATTATGCTACTACTAAAAAAGAATTCTTAGCAGTTGTGTTTGCTTGTGATAAATTCAAATCTTACATTGTTGATTCTAAAGTGATTGTTCACGCTGATCATGCTGCTATTAAATATCTTATGGAAAAGAAAGATGCTAAACCTAGACTCATTAGGTGGGTTCTCTTGCTACAAGAGTTTGACTTGCATATCATTGGTAGAAAAGGAGCTAAGAACTCCGTAGCTAATAACTTTTCTAGGTTAGAAAATATTCTTGATGACCTAGAACCTATTAATGATAATTTTCCTAATGAGAAATTAGCTGCAATAAATGTCTCTCATAATACTCCTTGGTGTGCTCACTATTTATATTGTTGCTAAATATATACCACCTAGCTTCACTTACCAACAAAAGAAAAAATTCTTCTATGATTTAAGACATTACTTTTGGGATGACCCACATCTTTATAAAGAAGGAGTTGATGGTATTATTAGACATTGTGTACCTGAGCATGAACAGTGACAAATCCTACAAAAATGTCACTCCGGAGCTTATAGAGGGCATCATGCGGGAGATAGAACTGCTTACAAGGTATTGCAATCTGGTTTTGATTGGCCTACTCTCTTCAAGGATGCCCGTAAGTTTGTTTTATCTTGTGATGAATGTCAAAGAATTGGTAATATTGGTAAGCATCAAGAAATGCCTATGAATTATTCTCTTGCCATTGAACCATTTGATGTCTGGGGTTTCGATTACATGGGACCGTTTCCTTCCTCTAATGGGTATACACATATTTTGGTTGATGTTGATTATGTTACTAAGTGGGTAGAAGCTATTCCAACTAGTATTGCTGATCACAACACCTCTATTATAATGCTTAATGAAGTTATTTTCCCAAGGTGTGGGGTCCCTAGATATTTAATGACTGATGGTGGTTCACATTTTATTCATGGTGCTTTCCGCAGAATGCTTGCTAAGTATGATGTTAACCATAGAATTGCATCCTCCTACCATGCTCAGTCTATTGGTCAGGTTGAACTTTGCAATAGAGAAATAAAATTAATTTTACAAGAAACTGTCAATAGGTCCAGAAAGAATTTGTCTAAGAAATTAGATGATGCACTTTGGGCTTACCGAACAGCATATAAAAATCCCATGGATATGTCTCCTTATAAAATGGTTTATGGAAAAGCTTGTCATTTGCCTCTTGAGTTAGAACATAAAGCATATTGGTAAATTGAAGAACTCAACTATGATTTCAAACTTGCCGGTGAAAAGAGGTTATTTGATATTAGCTCACTAGATGAATAGAGAACCCAAGCTTATGAAAATGCCAAGTTATTTAAAGAAAAAGTCAAAAGATGGCATGATAAAAGAATGTAAAACCGTGAGTTCAAAGTTGGAGAATATGTTCTTTTGTACAACTCTCATTTCAGATTTTTTGTAGGAAAACTTCTCTCCAAATGGGAAGGACCTTATGTTATCGAGGAGGTTTATCTATCTGGAGCTATCTAACTAAATAATGACGAAGGTACTAACCCGAAGGTTGTCAATGGGCAAAGAATAAAACATTATATCTTAGGTAATCCCATTAATGTTGAAAGCAATATTATCCTAACTATGACACCGGAAGAACACACAAAGGAAACCTTCCAGAACACTCCAGAATCGTGAAAAAAGGAGGTACGTGATACGGTAAGTAAACTGACTCCAAAAAATTTGCAAAAATATTTTCTTTTAGTTTTGGAATATATTAAAATTTAGGAAAATAAGAAACAACCAGGAAGGCAACCTAGTGGGCACAAGACACCAGGGCATGCCCAGGTGGGTTGTGCCCACCTCGGGTACCTTCCGGACTCCGTTTTTCTCCCGTTTGCTTGTTTCCCAACATAAAAAAAATCTTTATTACCCCCCGAACGTATTAAACACCGTATCGCGGAGAAATCTTATGTTCTTTCTTGTTGTTTTCTGGCAGATATGAAAATATGTCGTCTCAAGATTCGAAGGGTGAGAGCTATGTTGCTGATTATATTGCAAACCCCAAGGTTAATGGAGATGTGGAACATAATGGTTGGACCACAGAGGAAGAATAGGATTATGATCCGAAAGGGAAAGGAGAGACAAGTTCGAATGAAGAAGAAGCTCCATTACCCCAACCTAGGGACATGCATGTCGAATTCAAGACGTCAAGTCTTCCTAATACAACAAAGAAATCTAAGATCTAGTTTATCCCTTTTTATCTCTTGCAGGAAAACAAGAAAGAATGAAGAATACTTATGCATCACCACCACCTCCTTCTTCATCACCAAAGGAGATTTGATTATCGGGTATGGGCACTCCCCTTGGCTTGTGCCAAGCTTGGGGGAGGTGCCCCGGTATCGTATCACCTCCACTATCTTTTTGCCTTTACTTATATTAGTTTGATCCTTAGTTATCTTTCGATTTAGTTGAATAAAAGTTTAGTTTGATCATTTCTTTTCAAGTGTTTGCTTAGTGATCTATCCTTGTAATCGTGTGCGAGATATATAATAAAGTTTGGTTTGAGTTTTGTTTTCTTTACTTTCATGTTCAATAAAAAGAAAGTAAATGAATGAAAAAGATCATATGCTAATCTTATGGTAAGTAATGATGTCACATAAGGAAGAGTATAAGTAGAAAGTTTTATTGGAGATTTACAAACATAGCATTGGTCAATGATGCAATTCATGAATGAATTAATAAGGGAAGAGAAGACTCACATGCAAACACACTATCTTGGACATCTTTTATGATTGTGAGCCCCCGTTAAAATATTATATGCCAAAATTGTTGATGTTGGACAAGGAAGACAATGTAATGATTTATGTTTGTTCATATTCACATAGAAGTTATATTGTCATAAATCCTTTGACATGTGGTGCTTGCCCCCATCTTTGCTAGCCAAAAATTCCGCACTAAGTGGAGATACTACCTGTGCATCCAAAACCCCTAACCAAATCTGGTTTTGCGAGTTCACTATACCTACCTATGGATTGAGTAAGATCCTTCAAGTGAGTTGTCGTTGGTGCAATAAGGCAATAGAAATTGCTTCTAAATGTGTTAGATCATTTAGTGTAAGAGAAAATTGAGCGTTGTACGAACTTGTGATGGCAAAATAATAAAGGCGATAGACTGCATAATAAAGGTTGCTATCATAAGGGGCAATATAACGTGACATTCTTTTGCACTAAGAGATTGAGCATACAACCAAAAAACGCATGGCAACCTCTGCTTTCCTCTGCGAAGGTACTATCTTTTACTTTTATGTATTTACTTTTACGCAAGAGTCAAAGTATCTCTCTATTCCTTTTTTATTTTCTCTTTTGGCAAGCAACATGTGGTGAGGAAAGATCTAGGCACATATATCCAGTTGGATATGGGTGGGCATGATTTATTATTGTTGACATCACCCTTGAGGTGAATACGTTGGGAGGCGTAACTATAGGCCCCTATCTTTCTATGTGTCCGGTTGAAACATTTTGCTCATGTGTATGCGGTGAGTGTTAGCAATCATAGAAGACTATATGATGGTTGAGTATGTGGACTTTCCAAAAAGTCTCCGATAGGTGATCCTTCCTGAAAAGATGATGAATTGTAGTTGCAAAGTTGACTGAGAACATAGTTTGTTGATTTCCAATAGAGTTTATGCTTTATACTTCGATGTTGTGATGAATTGTTACTTGTTCATGAGAAGTTTATGATAAAATTTTAAAGTTCTATAATAAAGTTTGTTGTTGTTACAATAATATACCTGATGCTTCTATGTCCGTATTTTGTTTTTATCGACACCTCTCTCTATAAGCATGTGAACATGTTTGTCGATATCGGTTTTTCGCTTGAGGACAAGCGAGGTCTAAGCTTGGGGGAGTTGATACGTCCATTTTGCATCATGATTACCTACTGTTATTTATAACATTTTTATGCATAATAATGCCTTTTGGAGAAATTCTAATGCCTTTTCTCTCATAATATGCAAGGTTCACACAAAGAGGGAGAATACCGGCAGCTGGAATTCTGGACCTGAAAAAGCTATATCCGGCCACTTATTCTGCACAACTCCGAATGAGCTGAAACTTCACGGAGAATTTTTATGTAATATTGAAGAATTAATGGAGCAAATAACTACCAAAGGGCCCCACCAGGTGGGCACAACCCACTCGGGCGCGCCAAGGAGCCCAGGCGCGCCCTGGTGGGTTGTGACCTCCTCGGCCCACCTTTGGTGGCCCTCTTCTGGTATATAAGTCATTTTGGCCTAGAAAAAAATGGGGAGAGGACTTTCGAGACGAAGTGTTTTCGTCTCGAGGCGGAACTTGGGCAGGAACACTTTTGCCCTCCGGTGGAGCGACCCCCCAGGGGAACTTCCCTTCCGGAGGGGGAAATCATCGTCATCATCATCACCAACAACTCTCCCATCTTGGGGAGGGCAATCTCCATTAACATGTTCAACAACACCATCTCCTCTCAAACCTTAGTTCATCTCTTGTGTTCAATCTTTGTACTGGAACCTTAGATTAGAGCTTGTGGGTGACTAGTACTATTGATTACATCTTGTAGTTGATTACTATATGGTTTATTTGGTGGAAGACTATATGTTTAGATCCATTATGCTATTTAATACCCCTCTGATATTGAGCATGATTGTCATTTGTAGTTACTTTTGTTCTTGAGGTCAAGGGAGAAATCTTGTTGCAAGTAATCATGTGAACTTGAGATGTGTTCAATATTTTGATGGTATGTATGTTGTGATTCCCTTAGTGGTGTCATGTGAACATCGACTACATGGCACTTCACCTTATTAGGGCCTAAGGTAATGCATTGTGGAGTAGTTACTAGATGATGGGTTGCGAGAGTGACAGAAGCTTATACCCCAGTTGATGCGCTACTTAGTAAGGGGCTGATTTGGATCCAAAAGTTTAATGTTGTGGTTAGATTTTATCTTAATACTTTTCTCGTAGTTGTGGATGCTTGCGAGGGGGTTAATCGTAAGTAGGAGGTTTGTTCAAGTAAGAGCAACACCTAAGCACTGGTCCACCCACATATCAAATTATCAAAGTAGCGAACACGAATCAAACCAACATGATGAAAGTGACTAGATGAAATTCCTGTGTATCCTCAAGAACGTTTTGCTTATCATAAGAGAGCATTTTGGCCTGTCCTTTGCCTCAAAAGGATCAGGCTAACTTGCTGCAATTTTTTTATTGTTACCGTTACTTGCTCGTTACCAATTATCTTGCTGTCAAACTACTAGTTACTTATAATTTCAGTGCTTGCAGAGAATACCTTGCTGAAAATCGCTTGTCATTTCCTTTTGCTCCTCGTTGGATTCGACAGTCTTACTTATCGAAAGGACTACGATTGATACCCTATACTTGTGGGTCATTAGTGTCTACTTTCTAGTCTATATGACTCAATTTGAAATCCACAATGTATCCATAATAGATGCTGAGTGGTGGAATAAATTTACTTCCATAGTTCACAAAAGTACTGAGCATGTGAGATGGTGAACGAGGGAGTACGATACCATTAGTACTACAGTTATTTTGGAAGTTTGTAATAGTCTCTCCCATTCACATGTTCACATTTCAAGCTTCAATAAAAACGTTGCATGCAAGGATTAAGAGAAACCTCAGCAATGCATGTACTCCATCAATCCATATAGGGTCTATTTTTTTTTGGAGGCTAACTTTCACCACATGCACTACAAAAAATACACTTCCGTGATGATACGTGTTTGTCACAGTAGGTCTCATTTTCTGTCATGCATGTACATCCATGACGATTTTATGACAAAATCAAGATAGTCATACATGTGCTGTCATAGAAGTGTTCCATGACGATAAATGGCGTCATGGAAGTGCTTTCATCAAGGGAAACCGACATGTGTCATCCACCGTAATTGGTCGCTGTTAAGCTATCGGGTTCCGGTTTGGATCCGATAACCCGTTAACAGCCCGGACCAATGGGGATTTTCCATGTGTAAAATTCTCGAATGCCTGAGGAACCATGTGTTGGCTCAGTGTTGGGACAGATGTCATCCAGTCATTGGACGGGAGGCGCATATGATACGTCGACATGTGGCACGGCCCAACAGAGGCCCGTTCAGGTGAAAAGGCCTGCCCGTTTGACTTGGTCAAAAGGTAGCGGGCCGGCCCACGGAAAGCATGTTAACGACATGTTCGCATATAGCCCATTTACAACCCGCTAACTCATGACCTGTTATGGCCTACCAGAATTGGGCCCAGTAGCGTTATCTGGGCCGTCCAATATGATTCCAGCCCATTGTAACTTCTGGCCCATGTATGGCCCATCACGTCTTTCGACCCATACGAGGCCCTTTGTAACACTTGGCCCTTTAAAGGCCCATGGTGAAACTGGCCCAAATGAACAGTGTAACGCTTTACACCCATTAACGACCCATTATTACGTTGGGCCATTTCCGTCCCATGTTACCTTTCGGCCTTCCAAGGGCCCATTTATTCTTGGGCTCATTTCCAGCATTGATTGCTTACGGCCCGTTACTGGCATGTTCTGCTTGTGGGCTAAATTCAGCCCGTGGTTACAGTCGGCCCATTTGTGACCCGTCAACCCGTTGGGCTGTTTCCATAGCATCATCAAATATGGTCCATTAACGAACTGTGATGCCTGTCGACAGAATTAAGCCCGTTATACATTTCGGCCTATTAACGGCCCATTATGGTCAGGCCAAAAACACGCGATTTCCACTCTAGCCTGTTTACGACCCATTTTGCGGACCGTTATTGGTCCACGAATAATACGCCCCGTATAAGGCCCATTATATACAACCCGTCGAGGGCCCATGGATCCTACGGCCCGTTGGAGGCCCATGGTCACTACAGTAGGTTACAACGGTCCGTATGTTATCCATGGTTATTGTGGCCTAGTTATAAAAAAATAGGTTATTATAGCCCCTAGAAAAACACGGAAAAAGAACTGCACTACAAGCAAACAACTAAACAAGACAATAAGGAAATAAATAAGCAAGCAACTAATGCTAGGCTATTACGGCTATTACACATATTACATCTACTGGGCATCAAAGTTCGCCACCAGTGCAAATATATGGAACAAAGCAGCATATCACATACACTCGTTGTCAAGTTGGCGACTAGTGCAAATAAACGCCGCAGTAAAACAAGTCCAGAACCGAAACCACTTCAAAAGATCTCAAGAAACAATATCTTGGGTACCCAGCATGCTGGCAAGATGCTTAGCAAGCTTATTAACTTTCTCTTGTTTGGCGCTTAAATCCTCCAGCGCTTGTTGTTGCACCAGAAAGTATGCATCTGAATTCTGCAGGGACTTGCTCAGTCCTTCGGCTTCATGTCGCAGCACATCTGATCGATGTATTTCAACTTGAAGTTGATATTCAAGAAGACAAACTGATTCAGGCAGCGAGCTCGAAGAGCTTGTGCCAGCAGTAGTGGCCAGCAACTCGAACACTACATCAAGACAAGACTTTTGGGTTGTCTCACTATCGTCAAGATAGTTTTTATTAGCTTCCTTGGAGACCAACAGGGATGTCTCACTATCTTGAACCTTATCTTCATTAATTCCTTTACCATTGCATAACGGGGTACTCTTATCCAATATTTTGCCCGCATTCTAGAAGAGAAACAAGCAGACACATCACAAGTTTACCATGTTGTATATGAAACTCGTTTTGGCAAATCAGTTCAGTAGTAAAGTGGACAGGATAACAACATGAAACAAACATATATCTATGTACCATGGTCATGGTATGGTCTATATCATTCTAGTTTTTGTTGCCAAATCACGATAGAGACATAGTTCAAATAATATTTGTTTAAGACAAAGAAGCATATACAGAATATAAGTGTGGGAAACTACACAGCAATAACAACACTTGTAATGTGCATGACATGAGAACATAGTTGTTTATTCAATTGAAACTGAAATCAACATAGAGCAGGTTACAACAGCAAACCAGTTAAAGAAATAGGTTTAAAACATACCTGTTGCACCATTGGAGTTTCAATTCCATCCTTCAAATTTGAAAATAGTTGGTATGAGTAAATACAGTGATGCAAGAGCAAAGGAGTATGAACCATAGCTACAAAACCTGACCTGAGAACAATTCTTCTTCTGCTTTAAGCGTTGAGTTGGGGTTCGGAGTGGTGGTCCTCGTGCTTTGGGCACTGCAATTGCCTTACTAATTGCTTGTGTTTGGGTGCTCTATGGTGGAGACTGTGTTGTGTCAACTGGAACTGGGTTACTATCTGCCGGGGTTAGGGTAAGAAGGGGTGTAGCTGGTTCTCTGTCCAACTGGGTAGGGATACAATCTGCGACAGTCTGGGTTATGTGTGGTCGGGTTGGTTCTTGGTCAACTACAACCGTGGTTCTTTCTGCATTGACTAGTAGCACTATCTACACTCTTATAAAAAACAGAGTTGGTGATGATGGTGTGCCTGCCATCTTGCAATATAGGCCGTCCGATTTATATCTGACAGATAGGAAGGAAACTATGGCAATTTTGCAAAAAGGTACCCACACACCTCTCCACATTTGCAAATAAGGCTTTCCCTCATTCATCCTTTTCTCTCACAAGATAAACTAGTCATACAAATGCATCTTGATGTTACGTGCAACGCACATGCATCTTGCTAGTCTTTTCTAAAGACCGTGTTGTTACTCCCTTAGATACTGCCATCACCCTCTCCAATTCAAATGGCTGATAAACAAGAAAAGTAATTGAATGTACATACATTGTATGATAGACAGGTGCAATTTATAGTGGGGAATAAAAGAGGGCATGAAATAATTCACATTTATGTTGTCTAACCAAACATGATAGCATGACACAATTTCACATATATGATGACTAACTAAACGGGATAGCATGACATAATTTCACATATATGATGGCTAACTAAACATGATGGAAAGACATAAAATATATGACGTGGCATAAAAACCTAGATGGAGGTAGTAGTATGAGATAGAGTGGCACACTGACTTAGGCCGAATACAAGTGCGTGCTCATTATTGGAAGAGAGCAAAGTGTACACACAAAGTAATTAAAATTGAATTTCTCGAAAATATTTAAAATTGGAGGATGCTGCAGCACACCTTTACGATATTTTGACCGTGTGTGCTTCCGTTGTTGTTCACTTTGGAGGGTCGTGTACCACACGTGAACGATAGTAAGCGCAACCAGGAGGCGTGCAACGTTAATTGCAAGTTGACTCCTTCGAGCGTTAAATTTTCTTCACGTATTAGCATTGCCCTAGTATTTTTCTTCACTGCGTTAAATAAAGAGTTCCGTTTCATTCACAATTTATAAGGATTTTTATGGAGAGAGAAAGAAAACCACTCCAACTATATACGCTGCAGCCTCGGTGCTTGTTTTCTAGGGTTTGCTTTCTTCACACACTCTCTCCACTATATACATACACGCTGGAGCCTCGGCGCTTGTTGTTGCTCTCTTCACTCTCTCACCCTCTCCAGATCTGAACAAGACTATGATGGCCTCTCTCTCTCTCGCTCCCCTCACTGCTGGTCAAAGAGCCGGCAGGATCCCATCTGCCCGGGAAGGGAAGGGGGCTTAACGCTGTCGCCGTCGGCGAGGGAGGGAATCCACTACCGGCGCAGTTGTTCTCTTTCACCCAGCGGCGGCGCGGGAGGGCCTCTGACCCCTTCTTTCTCGCTGTCATACATAGTGTGGGAATATTAGCCTCCGGCCGCCCACTGATCCACACCCCGAGAACCTTAAGGTATAATTTACTTAATCCACATGCATTACTCTAGCTGCATGTGGATTTTTTCCGCTTCTGCACTCGAATCTAGGTGTTGGATCATTCAGGAAAGTAGTGGGGAAAGTTGTATAGCATGAATCTAGGACGTGGTTCAAAGAGGAAAGGAAGGGGGGAAAGTATTACAGACTGGCTATCCAGCACCTACGTTGCTCGAAAAGGGAAAACAATGACAAACACAGTACACACATCTGTAATAAATTGATCTTTCTGTGGGTGGGGGACAAGGCTATAGAGTTTGAGCAGGACTAGATTTGCTACCCTCACATAGGGAAAGGTGTCTAAAGATACCAAAACTGGGACTGACACAAATATGCTCCTTGGTTGTTTGTTCTTTGTTGCAACAGACTGTGCATCACCCCTTTATACATCAGTAGATACACATGGTGCTGGTGCGTCCACTATCCCGTGCAACTCTTTAGTTGTTGTTAATCTAATAATGCCGCTGGAAAATTGAAGCAGTGCCACACTGAAAAGCAAATTACATGTTTGACAAATTTTATTCTTAATATAATCTCTCTGTTAATATGAATCAATGTCATTGTTTGACAAATGGTACTGTCTTGCTTTCTTTCCTATTTTGATAAGTTAGATGCTTCTTTTTGTGGGCTTCTATCCCATCCACCGTTATTGACTAGTAATTGTTTTCTTTGCACCTCTGTGTAAACAGGGTTATCTACTCCACCTCGTTGCTATTGCGACCTTTTGGTGCACTGCACAAAACACTTTTGTTTTAAGAGTGTTTTGTGTAGTTCATCCAAAATGTCACACCAACAACGTTGCTTGATTGCTTGATCTTAGTGGAACTGCACAAGAGGAGATCTGACTTCCTATCCGCTTTGGCAAATTTGTTCTAGATCTTCTTCTTGTCAGTTGTTTGAATTCTACGTCATGAGAGGTCAGTACTGGCCTTCTTTCACATGATTATGAAGTGTGCTTTCATATGTTTTGCTACTTATATGGTAATGTTTCTAGATTTTAGTGAACTGCACAAATAGTGACCAGACTTCCAATCTGTATGTGCACCGTAGTATCCCATTGAGGTAAGATAATGATATTTCACAACTGTTGGCCTTTATTTTGCTACTGTCATCAGATATTAATGTCATTGTTTAGTGCTATACTTGTGCTCCCTAATTAACTTGCTAAATCTAACATTGATGGCAAAGCTTGTCTGTTACTGAACCAAGTGATGAAGGGGAAGAACAAGCGGAAGAAAAACAAAATTCAACTCCCGGTGCTGTAATGAAGCACAGGAACTGTCATGACACAAGTAATGATATAGTTTTGCATCTTAATTTATTGCTATGGCTAGAACGAGCAATTATTTTGCCACTTGATGCCACTCTTAATGTACTATGTAATTATCTCTATTTGTGCAAACATGGATCTTGTTTGAAGATAACATATATTTTAGTGGAACTGCACAAGAAGATGTTGGAAACATTAAACTAATCGAGGAGTATATAGTAAACATGGCAACCGCAGTAGATAATTACGGATGGTTCCCAGGAAGTGCTTCATCTTTATGCTCTACACAATAAGCCTCCTAACAAAGGTTGGTACTGCCCCATGGATTTCATTCATATGATTGAGCTTTGTCATCTCTATTGGTGTTGTGCTACTATTTAAATACTATCATGAGAGAGTGGTATTGTCCCCGAGAAGTGCTTCATCTGTGCTGTTTTAATTATTTCCTTTCCTTTTTTTGAGCAAACAAGGATGCAGCATTTAGTTGTTCTCTTGCCTTTGCACAACAGGATCATCCTATTCATATCAGAAGGAAGCAGTTGAAGGATGGTTACATTACTGCCCACAAGAACAAACTAACTTCAACTCAGAAGGACTCACGGATCTCCATCTTTGTTGCTGTGATGGCTAATACAATGTTGTTTTAGGATTCTTTCCGGTGAGTTCCATTTTTTCAAATGTGTGCTCTGCATGGATCATGTAGGTTGCCTGTTTAAACTGTCAATTCATAGTACAATTTGCTTTATACTAATCACTTTTTTGTATTTATGCAAACAGGGATGCTCGGCTTTATTTCAATGGGAACTGCAGAAAATGTTCTGATGGTTTGTGCCTTCCATTATACTTCATCATGCACAATACATCGAATGTTCTCGAGTCATTCATTTCCACCTCCAGCCACAAAATTAGCTACATGAAAGGAGGTGTGGATATGTTCAAGGCGTTGCAACATATAAAGGCGAAATACAAGCTATGCACAAAGTTGGTTGATTTTAGTGGAACTGCACAAAAAGAACAACTGGTTTATTTAGCACGAGGTGACATGTCAATATCCGAACTGATGGCAAACCCCGCCCATTCCACAATCATAGGCATTTGATATTTCGGAATGGGAAAACCTTGTCAAAGTTTGCCAATTGATGTACGCAAAGACACGCATTTGATATTTCGGAATGGGACAACCTTGTCAAATTTTGCTCATGGATGTTAGCAAGAAGACATGCGTTTGATATTTTCGAATTGGACGCCTTTGCTTTCAGCAACATCGATCGTTTTTTTCTTTATTCTTTAGTTGTGAAGTAAATATTGGCTTTGACATTTGAATCATTGAGATGCATAATCATCGATTATTTTGAATGTTCTCTATGAATTTCCAGGCCTATGAGTTTGATTGCAATATACATACCCGCTAAAAAGCTGCTCAAACTTTTTGTACGTGTGAAACTGCTGCAAACGAGGTGATCACCGTGCGTCCTGGGAATAATGCTAGTACGTATTGTTTTGCATGTTTATCCAATGCCAGTGATACAAGAATTCAAACTAATCAAGCTAAATTCGTTCATACATGGTCGTATCCATATCTATATCTATATCTATTTATATATCTACTACTCTTATAAAAAAATAAAGTTGGTGATGATGGTGTGCCTGCCATCCTGTAATATAGGCCATCTGATCTATATCTGACGGATAGGAAGAAAACTATGGCAATTTTGTAAAAAGATACCCACACCCCTCTTCACATTTGCAGATAAGGCCTTGCCTCGTTCATCCTTTTCTCTCACAAGATAAACTACTCATAGAAATGCATCTTGATTTTCGTGCAACGCACGGGCATCTTGCTAGTCTACGTCTTCTCTTTTCTTATATGGACGCCGATAATGCCCACATGTGTGGGCGTTAAAGGGTCTGGCCACACATCGTGTATGGTGTGAGTAGGAGGCAGCCCACACGGGTTGTGTGTGGGTGGACACGTGTGGGCGCGGCTACTTCGTGCACACACCCAACAAGTACTACTCATCTCCATCCCGCACGTGTGGCACGAAGCAAAAATGCCCGCACGTCCTAACGCAACTACGTTAGGTACCAGCGGGATGACGATTTAGTTGCCATCCTGGTTGGCAGATGTAGTTATCCGGGATGGCAAGTGTAGTTGTAAAAGCATGACAACTCTATCTGTTTTGATTAACTATAGCTGCCATGTCTAATTTATGGTACTTGCCGCGTGTAATCAAACTATAGTTGTTGTGTGTGATTAACTACTTGCCACACATGGTCAAACAGTAGTTGCCATGTGTGTTTACCTAGTTGCCATGTATAGCTAACCATAGTTGCCATGTGTGTTTATTTGGTTGCCACGTACGCGCAACTACAGTTGCCGTCTAGCAAAAGAATCACAGTTGCCATGTTTGTTTACCTAGTTGACACGTTCGCGTAACTGCAGTTGCCATCCACAACGTAGGAGTGTTGTGTGGGAGAAAATCAGTTCGCCCACACGCGCATGGACTAGGTGGTGGCTGTGTGGGCAGAAACTATTTCGCCCACACAGCGCAGCTGGCAACAGCGTGATGCGGGGCGTGTGGGCAAACTCTCCAACACCCACACACTAGCCCTGTCCTACGTGGCACACCAAATCCACCTTTTCATGTCAAGATTCGTGCAAAAGACTATCAACAACCATCCAGGCATGTGGGTGAGTTGGAGAACGCCTACATGTATGCGTGTTAGTGTTTTCATTCTTATATAACTAGAATACTAGGCCCATAAGGGATTCAATTACCTATTTTTTGGAATTATTTTTACCACTGTTGTTTGACCGACGCGTGTCTAGGAGAGTTCTTCAGTATGATTTTTGTACTTGCTGGGCGTTTACGTGGGGCCTAGAGAGTTCTACCGAGAGTTTCTGCGTCTACGGGAGAGTTCCACCGTGCATGTGCGTTTTTACGTTTGATTTGACATGACGGTCGCCGCTTTACGTGGCTTGATCGAGGCGTCTAGATTTGTTTCTCTTAGGCAGCTACCGCTTCCCTAACTATAAATGCCTCCCTGCATCTCTCAAATCACGGCGGCACGACGCCCATAAAAATCATCCATCCCATCCTCTCTGCCTATCCTCCTTGCCGGAGGCCTTACCGCCGGCATCCAAATATTCTCCCGGTGCCAGCGTCCCTCCCTGGGCCGCCGAGGTGGTGGCACACGCAGCCATCACATCTCCTTTTGCTTCGGCTGCCCAACGCCCTCCTCAGTCCACGCGGCTGCACAAGGGAGGCGACCGGGCACCTCGCAAAGGAAGACAAGGCAGGTGACCACTGGAACAGCTGATGAGCTCCCACTGCCCGGTCTCCATGTACAATCCCATCGCTGGCCCCCCAAACTCCGCCGTGAACTAGGGCCAGTGCCAGCGACGCCTGGTGTTCTGTTGACGAGGTCGGCCGCTGGGGGACACTGGTGGAGGTAGGATCCCTCGAAAGAGCGGCCAAATCCAGTCAAGATACTCTTCCTCCCCTTCGTCGGGCGCATATCTTTCTCCATCTGGCGTCAATCTGGGACGGGGAGGCTGCTGGTATGAGTATCTTAATGTTCCTTCTCTTCCCGTGGTTCCTCTCTGTGTGCTTCTCTGTGATCTGCTTTTCTATTTGTTTGGTGTTCTTATTTTGTAGATCTTGTGTCTTCTTCGCCTGATTCGGGTCTATATGAAGCTCGCCGTTGGCGGCAGGGCATTCTGTTGTGTCAAGCGTCCTGTTGGTTTATCTGGTGAAGTTGAATTGTATTCCTATTTTTTACTTTTGTCCTGTCGTAGATGAATTACATGCAAATGCATTCGATGGTGGGATTGAGAACTTGAGACGCCTCCGGATTCGTTGATTGGCGGGCCGAGCTCATCTTATAAGTGCTGACCTGATGTACGACGGCCACTGCCGCTGGTACGTGGTGGTGTGCTGGTGTGGTTCCTGTTGTACATGAAGAGTACATGGATTGGTAATTCATCGTCTGTCCTATCTTTTGGGCTTTAGCGATCAGGTAATTGCATATTACCTTTTCTTCCAATTCAATTAAGACTTAAGAGTGGGTCCTCCTAAGCACTAGGCAGACCTCCAATGTCTTTTTCATTGTTTTCTGCAGTAATTGCTTATTTCATCTGTTTGGTTTCATGTGCTTCTCAATTTTTTGTAATAGTGGTAGAGCGACGTGAGATGAAAAAGCACATACACCTTTCCATGGCAAGTTCGTCAGTTATTCAGACACAAGCATTTAGGTGGTTCAACAAAGTTCTTTCAATCTGTTAATAGCAATGCTCATGTTGAGGTTTAGTGGTTTTGATTGGTTTATTTGAAGTGGTCATGATGATATGTAAGCTAAAGGCTTGAGCTTTCTTGTGAGACGACTCAAGTCGTATACTGAGCATGGAAGATAACTTGGATGTTGTATATATTACACGTTTGGGTTGCATATCTGTCTAATATTATATTCTAACAATATATCACTTCTGTATATTAAGTCTGTCCATTTAGAGTGGCAGTGGATTTTTAGGTGGAGAAGCAAGCATGTGTATCTATACTAGAAATAATGAGGGCAGTGAATGGTACCCGAAACGAAGAAGCTGATCATACTTAGTATACTTTGCACATGTTATGATATGAGAAAAACCTTCTGGTATAGTTCACATGAATGTGAATGAAACTTCAAAGAATTTCAGGAAAGCTTTCTGTAGTTCACATGATTTCCCTAATAGCAAACAGTTCATCCGAGAGAACTATATGCCGTGTATCACACACACCTCGATAAAGCTGCTCGTTTTTGTTGTTCTGTCTCATCGCAAATAGTTCTTATGGATTAACCATATGCCACACATCGCACACGTAATTATAATATGAATTGTGTTTGATGTATCCACCATCGCAAATGTTTTGCATCTTTTTTGACGGGTTTTTTACACCACCGTTTGCGATTAATGCATCACACAGTTTCGTCGAAGGGTCTCTGATTGTAGTGTTGCGTCAGCAGCATCCTGCAGTAGTGTTTGTTCCAAAAATATGCTATGAATATTAGCAATCATAGAAGACTAAATGATAATTGAGTATGTGGAGCTCTTACTTAGACCTTGACAGAAACAATATGAATTGTAATTGTTTGGTGACTAAGTAGTTGTTTAGTTTCAAGAGAATGCATTGTTTGAACTAAATTGATTCCTACTTTATCATGATGAGCTTTATGAGAAGAGTTGTTTATGATGCTAGGAAAAGTTATTGAAATTACCATTGATCAAACTTATGCACTATGCTAGCATTCACACTTCATAAATTATTTCTTTTATCATTTAACTACTCGAGGACGAGCAGGAATTAAGCTTGGGGATGCTGATACGTCTCCAACGTATCTACAATCTAGAAGTATTCACGCCATGTTAGCAATAATTTTATATGGTTTTGTTGCACTTTTATATGACTATTATATGACTTACAAGCATTGCAATACGGTTTGTGCTCACTTTTGTTACTTGCTACCTTGCTGTTTTTATTATTTTAGATCACAGAAACCTATATCTACCATCCATATTACACATGTATCACCATCTCTTCGCCGAACTAGTGCACCTACACAATTTACCACATGTATCACCATCTTTTGAAGTGGAAAGTAGCTCATCATAGAAAACCGTTCCGTGATGCCTACACCAACTACTGAGGAAGCTAATGATAACGATCATGAAACTTCGGATCAAGTTACTACCGAACCTCGTAAGTCAACCAGAGCACGTTTCGCACCAGAGTGGTATGGTAATCCTGTTCTGGAAGTCATGTTACTAGACCATGACAAACCTACGAACTATGAGGAAGCAATGATGAGCCCAGATTCCGCAAAATGGCTTGAGGCCATGAAATCTGAGATGGGGTCCATGTATGAGAACAAAGTATGGACTTTGGTGGACTTGCCCGATGATCAGCAAGCCATAGAGAATAAATGGATCTTCAAGAAGAAGACTGACGCTGATGGTAATGTTACTGTCTACAAAGCTCGACTTGTCGCAAAAAGGTTTTCGACAAGTTCAAGGTGTTGAATACGATGAGATTTTCTCACTCGTAGTGATGCTTAAGTTTGTCCAAATCATGTTAGCAATTGTCGCATTTTATAATTATGAAATCTGGCAAATGGACGTCAAAACTGCATTCTTAATGGACTTCTTAAAGAAGAGTTGTATATGATGCAACCAGAAGGTTTTGTTGATCCTAAAGGTGCTAACAAAGTGTGCAAGCTCCAGCGATCCATTTATAGACTGATGCAAGCATCTTGGAGTTGGAATATGCGCTTTGATAAGGTGATAAAAGAATATTGTTTTATACAGACTTTTGGAGAAGCCTGTATTTACAAGAAAGTGAGTGAGAGCTCTGTAGCATTTCTAATATTATATGTGGATGACATATTGTTGATCAGAAATGATATAAATTTCTGGATAGCATAAAAGGATACTTGAATAAGAGTTTTTCAATGAAAGACCTCGGTGAAGATGCTTATATATTGGGCATCAATATCTATAGGGATAGATCGAGACGCTTAATAGGACTTTCACAAAGTATATACCTTGGCAAAATTTTGAAGAACTTCAAAATATATTAGTCAAAGAAAGGGTTCTTGTCTGTGTTGCAAGGTGTGAAGTTGAGTAAGACTCAAAACCTGACCCCGGCAGAAAATAGAAAGAAAACGAAAGTCATTCCCTATGCCTCAGCCATAGGTTTTATAAAGTATGCTATGCTGTGTACCAGACCTATTGTGTACCTTGCCATGAGTTTGGCAAGGAGGTACGATAGTGATCCAGGAGTAGATCACTGGACAGCGATCAAAGTTATCCTTAGTTACCTAAGAGGACCAAGGAAATATTTCTCGGTTACTACACTTGTATCACCATCTCTTCAACGAACTAGTGCACCTATACAATTTACCACTGTATTTGGTGTGTTGGGGACACAAGAGATTTCTTGTATTTGATTGCATGGTTGTTTGAGAGAGACCATCTTCATGTTATGCCTCTCGCAGATTGATAAACCTTAGGTCATCCACTTGAGAGAAATTTGTTGCTATCCTACAAAACTCTGCGCTTGGAGGCCCAACATGGGTCTACAAGAATAAGTTGTGTAGTAGATATCACCGATCAACTAAACAATTTATGGAGCTATACGATGAGCCAGTGACCATAGAATCCCTCGGTAAAGATAGATCGAGTAAGTGGGGAGGCCCATGAGAGATAGAGAGAAATAAAGACATACTCCCTCCATTCGATAATGTAGTGCCTATAAATTTTTGAGAAGTAAAACTTTTGAAACTTTGACCAAGTTTATAGAAAAAAATACTTTATTTATATCTAAATACCAAAGATATATGATATAAAACTACATCTTGTGATGAATCTAATGATGTATGTTTGTCGTTCTAGATGTAAATATTTTCTCCACATATACCTGGTCAAGCTTTGTGAGATTTGACTTTTCAAAATATCTATATGCTATGGACCGGAGAGAGTATCTAACTAGAGAGAGATCAAGTGTGTGTGAAGGAGAGAGAGTGAGTGTGCAAAAAGAGTGTGTGAAAGAGAAAAGGACAACACACGATATTGTAGAGAAAAAGTGTGTATGTCTTACACAAACATGTCATGCATGCATCTCTAAGAGATAAAGCGAGGTGAGGAGATAGCGTGTGGTTGTTTGCAATGGAGAGAGATAGACCCCTAGCACGTGGCCAGGAGAGGTCTGGAAAATAGGGGGAAGAGGTCGAGAGAGACGTATGAAAAAAATGGAGGCATGAGGAGGGACAGAGGGTGTGTTTGTGATAGAGAGATCCCCTCGAAATCGCGTGAGGGCTATATGGGTGGGAGATAGAAAGACAAGGCGTGTGTGTGATAGAAAGATACCCTAAAAGAGATCGAGATAGACCTAGGGAGGGAAGGAGACAATGCGTGTGCTTGTGATGGAGAGCGTGAGAGTCATACCTAGGGGCGTGGATGTGCCTATGATGGAGTGAGAGATAATCGTACTTAGGGTGTGCGTGTGTGTGTGTGCATGTGAGATAAAGAGAGAACAAGGGAGAGAGAGTGTTAGATGGGTCTATCTAGTGCGAGTGAGATATGTATATGTGTGTCCTAGGGAGATAGAAAGTTTGACAGAGAAGAGCCCCGAGACAGCGGAGTGGTGCGTGAGAGAGTTGAGAGAGAGAGAAAGAGATACTCCCTTCATTTGAAAATGTAGTGCCTATAAATTTTTGAAAAGTTTGACCAAGTTTATAGAGAAAATTATTCATGTATACAATACCAAAGATATATAATATGAAACTACATCTGGTGATGAATCTAATGATATATGTTTGTTGTTCCAGATGTAAAAGTTTTTCTCCACATACCTGGTCAAACTTTGTGGGGTTTGACTTTTCAAAAAATCTATATGTTGTGGACCAAACAGAGTACCTAACTAGAGAGAAATCAAGTGTGTGTGAAGGAGAAAGAGTGAGTGTGCAAAGAGAGAGAGAGAGAGGGAAAGTGAGTGAAAGAGAAACGGACGACACATGATAAAGTAGAGAGAAAGTATGTGTGTCTTATGCAAACATATCACGCATGCGTCTTCGAGTGAGAAAGAGAGGTGAGGAGATACAGGAAGATAGTGTGTGGTTGTTTGCAACAGAGAGAGAGAGACCCTTGTAACACGTGTCCAAGAGAGGTCTGTGAGGGAGTCCTGGATTAGGGGGTATCCGGACAGCCGGACTGTGTACAACGTCCGGACTATTGAAGCGTGAAGATACAAGACTCAAGACTTTGGCCCGTGTCCGGATGGGACTCTCCTTTGCGTGGAAGACAAGCTTGGCGATCCAGATATTGTGTTTCCTTCCTTGTAACCGACTCCATGTAAACCTAGCCCTCTCCGGTGTCTATATAAACCGGAGAGGTTTGTCCTTAGAAGGCCGATCACAATTACAACCATACCATCATAGGCTAGCTCTTAGGGTTTAGCCTGTACGATCTCGTGGTAGATCTACTCTTGTATTACCCATATCATCAATATTAATCAAGCAGGAAGTAGGGTTTTACCTCCATCGAGAGGGACCGAACTTGGGTAAACATTTGTGTCCCTTGCTTCCTGTTACCATCAGCCTAGACGCACACATCGGGACCCCCTACCCGAGATCTGCCGGTTTTGACACCGACATTGGTGCTTTCATTGAGAGTTCCACTGTGTCGCCACTGCGGGGCTTGATGGCGCCTTCAATCGTCAACAACACGGTCCAGGGGGAGACTTTTCTCCCCGGACAGATCTTCGTGTTCAACGGCTTCGCACTGCGGGCCAATTTGTTTGGCCATCTAGAGCAGATCGACAGCTATACCCCTGGCCACCAGGTCAGGTTCGGAAACTTGAACTACACGGCAGATATTCGCCGAGATTTGATCTTCGACGGATTTGGGCTTGCGCTAGGAGCATCGAACAGTTACGATGGGCACGGCTTAGACCTGCTGTCGGACGATGCACGGGATATCACCCCTGCACTAGCCCCGGATCTAAATCCAGAGCAGGTCGCGTTGCCTGAGGACGGAGGGGTGGACTCCGCCCCGCAGGCCGCATACTCATCGGCGGTGGAGCCGAACACAGGCCTCACCTCTGAGGAAGCCTGTGACACCGGACCCCCGGAGTCGTATCCGGTTGTAGGTTCCAGTACGCACGCTCACGAGCCCGCCGAGCCTAGTTGGGCTCCGGTAATGGAGTTCACCTCCGCGGACATCTTTTGGCACTCGCCCTTTGGCGACATGCTGAACTCATTAAAGTCTCTCTCTTTGTCAGGAGGCTCTGGGTCAAACTATGTCCGGCTTGAGTGGGAAGCAGGCAAGAAAGGAATTCGGTGCCCACCCACCACCCACTTCATTGCCACGGTCGATGATTTAACCGACATGCTTGACTTCGACTCCGAAGACATCGACGGTATGGACGACGATGCAGGAGAATTACAGGAGCCACCGCTCATAGGGCGGTGGACTTCCACCTCCTCATACGATATATATACGATGGACACTCCGAAGGAAACCAATGGCGACAAGGCAACGGAGGATAACCCCTCAGGAGGAAAAGCAAAGCATGGGCGTCTTCGACGCCGCTCCAAGCCCCACCACATCAACACCGGCCCCAGAGATGAAAGCAATCCGGATGGTGTCAAAGAGGAATACAACCCCGATCAGCCTACCTTCAAGCAGGCCGGACCGGTCACGGCGGAATACATGGAGAGGGACAACTGCACACCCCCCTCCGAAGACGAGGAAAGCCTCGGCAATGATGAGTTCGGCGTGCCTGAAGATCCAGTGGAACAAGTTCGCTTCAAGCGACGGCTCATGGCCACGGCAATGAGCCTGCAAAGGAAGCAAGAGCAGCTCAAAGCTGACGAATATCTGCTAGTGGACAGGTGGACCAAGATCCTGGCCACCGAAAAGTACGGACTCGACCACCCTAACAAAGGGCATACCCGGCACAACTGGCTACCTCAATCCAAGCAGGAGAACCATAGGCACACACCCAGACGTCCACACATCACTATGGTCCAAGACAGTAAGAAGCATACACGAAGAGGCATCCTCAAGCCTCGGCACAATGGTCATAAACGTCAAGACAGGGAAACTGGTGCCAAGTCCAGCAACTTTTAGTCCGGTAAATGGATAAAAGAACAGCTCAAGCCTACTCGGCCCAAGCCACACACTCGATCAACCGTGTGAAATTCACGATACTCCTAGAAGGACGGCAAAGCATACCAATAGAGAATGCCGGATCCTCAAAACAAAGCGGCTGGTCGTGCACCGGAAACAATGAGGGGAGGCTTCTAGTAAAGAGACCCCCAGAGCATAAAAGTATGACCGATCGCCCCCGATCACACCAACCACAGCAATCCAATTATCGTATCCCCAGACCGAGTAGTCCGAGTGCTTTATAACGCAAAAAGCCCCCATGGGTATGAAACCACAAATAACATCTTTTAAAGGATGCCAGGCGCAAAGGCCAAGTTTATTGGCCCACCACCCTAGCGGTTGTTTTCGAATCACCAAAAAATGCCACGCCAAAGAGTAAATCTTTGGCGCCTTCCCCTCATACGACAGTTTACCACATGCCAACGGGACGAACCACGTTGACTAGATTCCATGTGATAAACCATTAGGCCAACACCATGTGATATAATCACACTCATAGGCAAGGCTGAACCCCGCCCTTAGAGCGGAAATCATACAACTGCCGGAACAGCGAGTCGTGCATGCCTATCAAAATTTTGATACGACAGCCAACTATTCGGACACCCACTGAGGAGTCCGTGCTACTTCACGGTATAACGGCTGGGTTCACCAGGATCCGATCAGGAACCCTTGGACCAACCACAAGAGGACGCTCAGCTTCCTCCAAGCATTTGCCTTTACAAACTAACGTTGATGCAGAACAGGATTGGCAGCGTGGAATCAGCCCGGACACACAACGGCAGGAACATGCAGGAAGAAGGCAGTTCAGATTGACTCTTGCTCCACTCACAACCCCCTCTAGTCCGGCCATCACAGGTTCCGCCAGTGAACACCTCTTTTCATACATCGTACTCATATGCACAGACATATCATCCTACTACAATGCGTAGACTTAAATAAAACTTACTGGCCGTCGTTTATCACCGACACCTTTTTGCCAAAAATGGCAGCCACGCTTCGTGTTACGCCCGGTTATGCCAGGGGCTTCACAGTACGGCAATAAAGTCCGACCACCTTTTCGGTCGCTCGGCACCTCGAACTTATAGCACTATATGCATCAGCTCTGAATCATGTCTTGGGTCATTGGTTGGGTTTTCCCGGCTCCCATGTTTTGGTACCTTACGTTCCATTTTATCGGCTAAGGTAGCGCTGGGAGAACTACTGCGATTGTGTCCCAGTTCAGCCGGATGAGCACCTCAGTAGAGCAAGCCGAAAACCGACTGTCATGATGCAGCAAGAGCTGGTGAGTTGTTCGAGAGGTTGTAAAATCCTTAAAGATTTATTCCGCACAACGCCATTATAAATGCAGAGTGCGACGGATCGGTTTCCCGATCAGGCGCCAATAGAGCCCCTAGTTCGACCTTCCAAACACTAGGGGCTGCGCCGACCATACTCGAATTCCTATGGCTAAGTGAGAGTAATAAAGCCTTATAGTCCGATTGCCTGGTTCGCGGAGAGAAACACCTCCTTAGAGGGACCCAACTATGGGATAAAGAGCGTTCAGATATATCCCGAACACCCCCGTACTCTTTTTACGTGGGGGCAGAAGCCGACGACTGGCCAACTCCCAGGATTTGCATACAATAAACAGCCGCACAGGAAAAACATATGTTCAAACAAAACAGGCAATATATAATAAAAATGCCATTATCCCATATTACAAAAAGCGGCACGAATGCCCTCAGGGAAATATAATGTCTTTGACAAGCTTCTCCGCCGCAAGGCGGGCCCCTTTCGGTACACCTTCATAGTACAGTTCGGGCTTGCGGTGCTCCTTACCCTTTGGCGGCCCCTCAGTCATCAGCTTCTCCGTGTCAAGCTTCCCCCAATGCACTTTTGCACAGGCAAACGCCATGCGTGCACCTTCTATACAGACTGATCGCTTGATAGCATCTAGCCGAGGACAGGCGCCCACAATCTGCTTCACGAGCCCGAAGTAACTGCTTGGAATCGGCTCCGCAGGCCATAGCCGGACAACTAAGTCCTTCATGGCTAGTTCGGCTGCCTGGAGCAGTTTGACCAGCTGCTTCAGCTGATCGATAAAAGGCACCGGATAGTTCGGCGCCAAATACTGCGACCAGAAATCCCTCTCCGCAGACTTCTTCTCCTCAGTTCGGTAGAATTGGGAGGCATCTGATATGCTGCGAGGAAGATCTGCAAAAGCCCCTAGAAAAATAAGAATTCAACTTGCCGCTTAGGATTCCTCCCATTATCATATACAAAGGGCTAAGAATACAGAAGGCCTTACCAGCCGCAACTTTCCGGGCCTCCTGAATTTCTCGCACAGCACCTCGGGCTTCTTCCCGAGCACCTTCCGCAGCCTCGAGAGCTTGGGCGAGTTCGGATTCTTTCCCTACTAGACTCTGCTCCAAGCCCTCGCTTTTCTTCACAACTTCCTAGAGCTCTCGCTCAGCTGCGATGACCCTGGCCTCGTGTTTTTCACGAAGCGCTTGTTCGGCGGCAGCCTTCTTGTTGGCATCGGCCACAACCTTCTTTAGTGCCTTGTATTCGGCACTCACTCCTAGAGCATACAATACAAATACTTTTCACTAAGCACAACTATTCATTCGTGCCAACTTCAAGACAAATGTTTTCAACATACCCTGCTTGTCTTCCAATTGCTTATTCACACGGCCGAGTTCTTCCTCGGCCCGTGCAAGGCTCTGCTTCAGTTCGGACACTTCCACATTATAAGCGATCGTCCTCTCTGCAGATGCATGTTTTCACATAAAGAGGTATACATCATCACATAGGCTCCTGCGGAAGCAGAGGGTTTGATCCCCTGCCCGGCTCCGTCTCCTCCGCCGGACAGTGTATCAGGGTCTACTACTCATACTATGATAATTCCTCAAAGGTTTCTTAGGAAACATACCTCAAACGCCTTTATAAGGCCAAAGCAGGACTCATTCAGCCCGCTCTAGACGGACTGAATCTTCTCAACCACCACACCTATGAGGGTCCGATGCTCATCGATGATAGACGCGTTCTTCAACGCTGTCGATAGACCGCCGGGCAGCTCTGCTCGACCAGAGGACGCCAGCGGGGTAGGCAGGCCTCCCACCATCGAGGTGGCTATTCGCTCGATTCGGGAACATTAGAGGTCCCCGGGGCCGTATCCGTCCCTGTGTGTCCGGCTCCAGGGATATGTCCTCCCTGGTCTAGGTCCTGTCGAGATGACACCTCAGTGTCGCGCCCGGACTTTTGGGAAGGGGCCTGCGGAGGCGTCTCATTCGCCAAAGCGTCTGAGCCCAGCGAATCCTCCAATGAGGACCGGCCGGCGCGAGACCTTGCGGGACTGTGCAAAATGTGGCAACAGTTAAAACTACTATACCCAAAAACAATCCCGGACGCATATACGTGTTCGGATACTTATGACTTCTCCAGGGGCTGGGCCCTGGGATCCCACTCCGGGCTGCCATCGGCAGCCATGGTGGATGCCTCTGGGAGGGAACCTTTCCCCCTCTTGGGTGATCCGGCCTCCAGAGATGTGGAGGCCGTCCTTTTCCTCCCGCCATCAGAGTGAGGCTCATCCTCCTCTGCTTCCTCCTCTTCGTCTTCAGAAGAAGGATCGTCACCGGAGTCTTCGGATTCGGCATCCGTAGCCTCACGACGGCGAAGGCCACTCCGGGTCTTTTTGACCTTCTTGGAGGCCTCTTTCTTTGGCGCCTTGTAAGGCGCGGGGACTAGCATCATCGTCAGAAGAGGTCCGGTCGGTTCCTTCGACAGGGGGGCTGGACAATGTATCCGCTCCACCTTCTTTATCCACCCCTGAGGTCATGATGAAACACGATTAAGATGTCTCCCTCATGACATGCCAGCTGAAGCATGAATGGACAGAGCGTGGCTGTAACTTACCGAGCTTGCAGAATGGGATAATTGATACCCACGGTCCTTGGCAGGGCCCGGCCACGATTTGCCAGACTTGAAGAGCACCTTCTAGATATCCTTGTGGGAGGAATCATAAAGTTCCTGAAGGGTTTGGTGCTCGGTTGGGTCGAACTCCCATAGAGTGCAAGCTCGGCGCTGACAAGGGAGAACCAGGTGAACTAGCATCACCTAGACTACGTCGACAAGTTTGACTTCCCTGTCAACCACACTCTGAACGCGCGTCTGGAGCAGTGACAGCTCATCGGACGAGGACCAGTTCGGGCCCTTCTTGGGCCAGGACGTGAGCCGTAGTGGAGCTCTGGATCTGAACTCTGGAGCTGCCGCCCACTTTTTGCCGCGTGGTTCGGTGATATAGAACCACTGCTGCTGCCACTCCTTGACGGAGTCGTTGAAAGCGCCCTTCGGCCAAGCGGCCTTGGGCATCTTGCTTACCATGGCGCCACCGCACTCGGCGTGTTCGCCACTCACCACCTTGGGTTTCACATTGAAAATCTTCAGCCACAGGCCAAAGTGAGGTGGGATTCGGAGAAAAGCCTCGCACACGACGATGAACGACGAGATGTTGAGGAAGGAGTTGGGGGAAAGATCATGAAAATCGATCCCGTAGTAATACACGACTCCACGAACAAATGGGTGAAGGGGAAACCCGAGCCCGCGGACAAAATGGGGAAGGAACACGACTCTCTCATGGGGTTCTGGAGTGGGGACGACCTGTCCCGCCGGTGGGAGACGGTGGCCGATCTTCTGGGCCAGATACCCGGCTCCCCGGAGCTTCTTGATGTCTTTATCCTGGACTGTCGAGGCCATCCACCTGCCTCCTGCTCTGGATCCGGACATCTTTTGGAAAGCCTCTCTTTGATGGAGAAGAGGAGTGCTTGGGCGTTAGGGCTCGAACAATGGTGAATGGACTAGCGAAGGGAGGAGGCGTGGGCAAAGAGGAAGAGACCATATCTCTTTATAGAGACGGTGAAAGATTTCTTGCACCTCCCCACTTGCCTGGTGGAACCCGCTTGTCCCCCCACTCGCCACGATTAGCGAAGTGGTTAGATTACCCCTGCCCGTATTGATGAGAATCCCGTAATAAGGGGACATGATCTCTGCTTTGACAAGACGTGTCAAGGAAACCGCCTCGCAATACGCGATGTGGTTGGTTGTGGGAAAACGGTTCGAATAAAGACCCGACCATAATGACATGTCGCGTTGGCTAAAAAGTTGCCAGCAGACTGCATTTGTAAAATATCATTCTCTCTACGGTGGCATGTGAAGATTATTTTGTGGATCCGGACACGACTCAAGTGTTCGATGATTACCTTGGAGTATTCGGAGGAGGAACCCGCCCTGCAATGCCGAAGACAAGATTGCGCGCCGGACTCATCGTCATTGAAGCCTGGTTCAGGGGCTATTGAGGGAGTCCTGGATTAGGGGGTATCCGGAAAGTCGTACTGTGTACAACGTCCGGACTATTGAAGCATGAAGATACAAGACTCAAGACTTCGGCCCATGTCCGAATGGGACTCTCCTTTGCGGGGAAGACAAGCTTGGCGATCCGGATATTGTGTTTCCTTCCTTGTAACCAACTCCATGTAAACCCTAGTCCTCTCCGGTGTCTATATAAACCGGAGAGGTTGGTCCTTAGAAGGCCAATCACAATTACAACCATACCATCATAGGCTAGCTCTTAGGGTTTAGCCTCTATGATCTCATGGTAGATCGACTCTTGTATTACCCATATCATCAATATTAATCAAGCAGGAAGTAGGGTTTTACCTCCATCTAGAGGGCCCGAACCTGGGTAATCATCTGTGTCCCTTGCTTCCTGTTACCATTAGCCTAGACGCACAAATCGGGACCCCCTACCCGAGATCCGCCGGTTTTGACACCGACAGTCTGGCAAACAAGGGAGAGAGGTCGAGAGAGACTTATGGAGAAAATGGAGGCATGGGAAGGGAGAGAGGGTGTGTTTTTGATAGAGAGATCTCCTCGAGATCGTGAGGGGGCTATATGGGTGGGAGATCAAGAGACAAGGTGCGTGTGTGATAGACAGATACCCCAAGAGAGATCAAGATAGACCTAGGGAGGTAAAGCGACAATGCGTGTGTTTGTGATGGAGAATGAAATATAGTCATACCTAGGGGGTGCGTGTGCCTATGATGGAGTGAGAGATAGTTGTACATAGCTAGGGAAATTGTGTGTGTGTGTGTGCATGCGTGTGGGATAGAGAGAAAACAAGGGAGAGAGAGTGTTAGATGGGTCTGTCTAGTGCGAGTGGGATATGTGTATGTGCGACCAAGATAGGAAGTTTGAGAAAGAGAGAAGAGCCCGAAGACGGCAGAGTGGTGCGTGAGAGAGTTATGGCCAATGAGCAAGAGAACTTGTGTGTGTCCGATGAGTGCAACCTAGCTAGTTAGCTTAGACCAAAGAGTCATACATTTTTTTGTGAGAGAGACCTATAGAGTGTGCATGCGAGCTAGAAAGACCTAGAGAGAGAGGGACCGATAAGGATTGTGTTTGTATGCACGGGAGAGAAACATAGAGTGTCGGCTAGAGAGAGAACGGGAGTGCGGGAGAGGGGAGAGGTCACATTTATGCATGGAAGACTGATATAAACCATGATTCAGTATACATTGCATTCAAATATTTGAATTGGAGAACATGGTGTTTGCAATTCACACATGAACGGAGATAGGCTTATCAAACAGGTTCATTATTTGACTTTGAGCATGTTCGTGGGGTACTATAATACAACATGCTATTCAATTGAGCTGTTCAATTTTGGATTTATTCCACAATTTTGACCGGGTCAACGAGTTATTCATTGAATTGAGATATTTTATTTTGGGTTTGATTCACGTTTTTGAGTGGGTCAACTATTTGTCAAATTAATCGGTAGCAACGAGCATGTAAAAACATATTATTCCCGACTCCCGAGCATCATCTCACCATCAAAAAAAAAGTGGCAAGATGTGACACTATAGAACTATATTTCAAAATCATTATTCAAATTGACTTGGTACAGTAGACATGGATGCTTGTTGAGGGAGTTATGGACTAAGGGGTCCTCAAGGCGTCGGCCCATCAATATGGGCCAGACTGGTGAAGCCGCATAACAAAGGAAGATCTATGAATCCGTGGTGTGTCCTCCAAGTTAAGGATAGACAGGATCTTTTTATCCCTTATTGTAATATATCTCTGGTAACCCTAACCCTATCGGTGTCTATATAAAACGAGGGTTGTAGTCTTCAGGGCAGAGCTATATTCATTACCTCGTCGCCTTAGGCTTTAGCTCATGCTGATCTCGGGGTAGATCTAGTCTGTAAACCATACTATACATCCAATATATCAAGCAGGACGTAGGGTATTACCTCTTTGAGAGGGCCCGAACCTGGGTAAACACTGTGTTCATCATCCCTTGTTCCCCATCGATCCTAGATCCACAGCTCGGGACTCCCTACCCCGAGGTCTACCGGTTTTGACACCAACATTGGTGCTTTCATTGAGAGGTCCGCTGTTGGATTGCTAGAAGAATCGATGGCTCAACCGGTCGTTGGAGACCACACCCATGCTGAGGGCTTCCTCGCCCCTAGTCATCTCCTCGTCTTCGGCGGCATATTAGTGTGCATCGATCCCACTAGTCACCTTGACCAGATCAAAGGCTTCACCCCCATTGAAGGATTCATTGGTTCAAGGGCACCAACCCCAGGACCACAGGACTCACAAAAATCTGGTATCTCTCAGAGTCCGACCCTGAAGCCCGACTCTAATAGACCGCCCACAAGATCTCCTGCCGAGTCACCAGAGTGTCCGGTACCCCCATGTGCCCAGCCGGCAGACCACTTGGTGAGTCTGTTCCATGCAATGGGAATCTCTATTATCAGGCCCATGGCCTACGATCGGATCAGGCTTAAACCCGACGACCAAGAAATCAACACCCCTCCGGTCACACACCTCGTTGCCAGAGTTGAAGAGTCCCAAGAGGGGCCACAGCCTTGCAAGCTAGTGTACACTCGAATCTCCAGCTCGGAGTCAGACACCAGCCTAGATGTACGTCTGGACTTGATCCTCAATGCAAGGCCCAGCCTTGAGCCTACACTACAAAAAAAATACACTTTCGTGATGATATGTGTTTGTCATAGTAGGTCGCGTTTTTTGTCATGTTACGTCCATGACAATTTTATGACAGAATCAAGATAGTCATACATGTGTTGTTGTAGAAGTGTTCCATGACATTACCAAAATTATCATCACGGAAGTGTCCACTTCCATGACGATAAATCGCGCGTCACGGAAGTGCTTTCGTCAAGGGTGACCGACACGTGGCATCCACCATAACGGGATGCCATTAAGCTATCGGGTCCGGTTTTGGATCCGATAACCCATTAACAACCCGGACCAATGGGAAATTTCCATGTGTAAAATTCTGATTGGCTGGAGGAAACACGTGTCAACTTGTCAGTGGGTCAGATAGGCGCTTACGATATGTCGACATGTGCTACGGGCCACCACTGGCCCATTTAGCTTACAAAGGCCGGCATTTGACTTGGTCAAAAGTTAGCGGGCTGGCCCATGAAAAGCCTGTTGACGGTCTCTTCGCAAATAGCCCATTTTATGGCCCGGTAACTCATAGCCCATTAGGGACTAACAGAAATCGGCCCAACAACGTCATGTGGGCCGTCAAATATAACACCAGCCCATTTCACTTTCGGCCCATGTATGGCCCATGACGTATTTCGGCCCATATAAGGCCTTCGTATCTTTAGGCCCTTTAGAGGCCCACGGTGACTCTAGCCCATAATGAACAGTAAATTTCTTTGTACCTGTTAACGGCCCATGATTCACATGGGCCGTTTCCAGCCTGTGTTAGCTTTCGGCCTACTGACGGCCCATATGTTCTTGCGCTCCTTTCCAGCCCTCAATTACTTCCGGCCTGTTACTCACCTCTCCCCCTAATGGACCAAATTCAGCCCGTGGCAAGAGTCGGCCCGTTTCTGGCCTGCTAACCCGTTGCGCCATTTCCAACCCGTCCTATATTCTGGCCCATTAATGACCCATTATGCATGTGACAGAATTAAGCCTTTGCCATCCTCCGGCCTGTTAACAGCCCGTTACCATGCTAGGGAGATACTAATTACGCCTGTTTACGGCCCATGCAGACCCATTTATCCAACGGCCCGAGGCCCACCGATTCTATGGCACTGTTGGAGGCCCATTTATCGATGGCCCATAGGAGACCATGGATCCTATGGCCCGTAGCACGGTCAAGGTTACCATGATCCGTATATGGCCCATGGTTGTTGCGGCCACTAGCAAACCAGGGAGAAAGAAGAGTAGGAAATAAATAAGCCCGAAACTAACGCTAGGCTATTAAGGCGACACCGATTACATCCACTCGGCATCAAAGATCGCCACTAGTGCAAATATAGGGAACACCCTACACTATACAAAAATAGTTCACTGTTTTCTTCAGCCGGTGGCTGCACATTAAGAACAGATTTTGCATTGCAAGAAAACAAATTACAACTATAAAACAAAAGGAAGGTTGGCATAAAAGTTAACAGTCTGGCAGATAAATGCACCACCAGAAGTTCGGAAGCTCAGTTCATTTGACCTGACTGTTACGTTTTCATGTTGAATTGTCTGATGGAGCACCATAACCTTCGCCTTCATTTCTCCTAGGGTCCTGAACAACATAGCACATGTCTGATAGTCTGGTTTCAAAATTGTCGGCGTTCTGGGAACGGGGGTCCCCAGACTTGCCTGCCTGCGGCATGCGGCGTGGCTCAAAGGGGGCCCAGCACGGCCCATCTTCATCGACTCAAGCTCAAGACCCTCGCGAGGGGCCAAGCCTCGCGGGGCGGACGACAAGGAGCTTCCTCAGGCACGGCCTCATCAGGCTGGCTCACGAGGAGGCGGAGAGTTCAAGGCGGGGTACCTCGCGAGGTGCCCATGACGCAAGCCATGACGACCAAGGGCGCCAGTCGGGCGCCAGCCCGTGTAGTGTCCTCCTTTCCTCTTTGGTGCAAAGGGAGCAAGCGCAGGCGAGAGCATCAAGCAAAGGCATCCATTTCGGTGCAACAAGACCAAGACCAGCCCAACGGCAGGGAGGAAGTCATTGTGGAGCCCAAGCAGGCATCACTACCAGAGCCTTTGACAGGCGAGGACCAACTTTAGTCAGGATAAGTGTACCTGTTGTTCCCCTTCAAAATGGCCAATTGTTGGCGCCCTTCCCGCTCAATATTTGGGAAGAGGCCCAGGGCCTTTGCCTATAAATAGGACTAGCCACCCCCGGGGTAGAGGCATCTGGACCTGATCTAGAATCTGGATCCCCACCAAGAAACCAGTAGATAGAGCGACTGAACTCCTCCTAGCAGTTCATCGCACCAGCCAAGAACAGCCCCTCGCGAGGCTGTTCTTCCTTGTATTGTTCATCATCAGCCCAAGAGGCAATCCACCACACCACACACTGGAGTAGGGTATTACACCACAATGGTGGCCTGAACCAGTATAAACCCTGTGTCTCTTGTGTTGTTCTGTTCGTAGTTTAGATCCTAGCGATTCGGCGAGGAGCAGGTAGGCAGAGGGCGAAATCTCCGCGCGCACCCCAGTGTTCGAACCTCAAGGGTCTGCCGGAACCCGAAATCCGACAAAAACCATGCATACCTTGACGACATCGAACAATGTTTGTCCTTGTTTCACGAAGGGTCTCTGTTAGGGAATGGACTTGTGTTTGGAGCGCAGATATAACATTGTTTTGAGCTTGCATATCTTGATCATGAGGCAGTTTGGACGAGATTACCTTAACAACCAACATAGTATTACACAGGAACGTGCTTTTGCCACTGTTAGTGGACAGGTACTGACCCACTTCATCAAGAGCTAAAATTGCGGTTATAGTTGCCTTGCCACCTTCAAAAGGTGGCGGTTCCACCATTTTTTCCATAGCTTGCTGAAAAGTTAAGTTTTTACATTAGTAGTACCAGAACAAAAGATATTACGGAGGCAAAAAACCAAACAAAATAGCTTTGGTCTACATACAGAACTTATTCTGGTGAACCCATGTAAAATATTAGTTGTATTTTACTGCAAAGTACATAATAAAACCAGGTTCCAAACATATGACCATGTACCATCGCTAATGTATTGTCTATTTCTTCACATTGTATGGACAGCTAAGGATAAAGAGACAAAGTTTATAATATGGTAAGCATAGTATGACATCATTCATATCACAAAACAACTGAGAACAGACAAACAGGCAATTGTAACGTTGTGTGGGCAAGTACAACACGGAACTAGATTACAGGTCAAGATCAAAGGAACATCACTCCTCTCTTTTAAACCTTATAAGGTACAATGATACGCTAAGACAATTGTGTATAAAATTGAAAAGAGTAATAGACATTGGCTGCAAACCATGCAGTTCAAGGCACAAGTCAGAGTAAGTAGTAGTTAAAAGGCATGAGGATTAAGGACTTACAACAGTGGCTTTGACTGGTGTAGTCATGCCCTTCTTCTTGCTGGTGTGACAGTCCTTGAAGATTTCCGCGGCATTTGGTTCAGGTTCTTTTTGATCCTTGCGGGCTTTCCTTTGCATTTGGAACAAGTCAATATAGATATGATAATATGGTACGACGAAAAGAGTGAAACAACAGCTCATTACAAGAGCCTCGCAGTGTGCAATATAGCTACGAGATCCTGTCGTCTATTGGAATTTCACTTTCGTACGGTTGGCCTTGTTCTTTGAACAGTTCACCTACAAGAAGATAGATTTGTGTGGCACATGCGTAAATAGGACTTCAACATGTGATCTGATCACATATATATAATGTACCTGATACTTCGGATCAGAACAGTGTTTAACGAGGCCTCTCCAGTCTTCATCCGATATATTTTCCACTTGAGATGTTTGGGCAAGTTCACTGTTAGCCTTGCCTTCAAAGTGAGTTTTCCTCAAGTTATACCGATACTGTCGCAGAGCAGACTTGTAAACATGGGTTCAAGCTTGTCTGGTTGCATCATCTTGGCTATCCAACTTGAACCTCATCTATTGAAAATTATGGGAGTCTCATTATCAGCAACCTAGAAAGTATGGGACAGAGCAAGACGATATTACTAGTTTCCATACATAACCATACTTATAGATAAATGGTCGAGGAAGGTGTTGAACTGGGTTTTGTCTTTGTCATCCCTGTATTGAATCCATGTTGGGAGGATACGTACATGACACCTAATGGCAACTGATGCCTCTGATACTAACTTGGCTGATTCTGTAGCATCATGTGGCCTTTTTAAACCTGCCTCAGAACGGATCTCCATTCTTCCTCCTCTAGATTTAGTTAACCTATCAAGAATTATCCCTGATGTTTGTTTCCTCTTGCGCCTAGGTGCTAGTCCAACAACGAACATAGGAAGTGTTAGTGTACATCAAACTGTGAGACTACATATAAAGAAGAATGCAACTGTAACTTGACTCTAGCAACTACCTACGTGCTGTTGAAGCTCACAAAGTTCATCTGATCTTGCCAACTCATCTTGTGTCAAGAGTGCTTCGAAAGTAGTGTCAGGTGGCAAGGGAGCTTGGGAATGTGCTGCGAGCTAAGTTGACCAACGAGTAACTCGTGCAGCTAGTGGTGCTGTGGAAGGCGTTGCAACAACTAGGGTTGTCTCTGCTTGTTTGGTGGCAGCTATTTGTTTCTGTTTGGCTTGTTCTGCAGCTCGTAGCATGGGATACCCTGTTTGTAGAATTTTCCGCTGGACTTTGACCTTCTATTACACCATCAATACCAGCAGAATCTGCAGGATTCTTCCGCTTCCCATTCCCTGTCATTCTGTGTTGCTTCCTCTTTCACTGTGCCATGTTAAGTCAAGCTGACAAGAAAAATGAATAACAGTTTAGTTCTTCAAAACAAATTGATGCGTAATACAGACAAACTGAACTTTGATGTTAGACAACCACATGATAGGAGGATGTAATATGTACGAAAAACAGCACGACATGAGATAACCAGAACTATGATGTGTAAACTAAGCAGAAGACATTTCATTAAATTAGAAGCAATGATGGAAGGTAGACACCATATGAAAGATGCTACAAATATCGCTCTGCCAAGTTAACAGTGTCTCATCATATATGGCGTTTAAACAAATGTGAAGCAGTACAAGAAATAAATCATATGCAAGATGTAAACAACATCACACTACCAAGTTAAAGGTCTCTTGTCATTAGTGCCATTGCATATTCACAGCATTGCATATTCACAGCTTATGATGTGTAAACTAAGGAGAAGGCATTTCAACAAATGAGAAGCAATGAAATCTAGACACCGTATGAAAGATGCAACTAATATCACTCTACCAAGTTAAAATTGTCTTGTCATAAGTGCCATTTCAACAAATTAGAAGTAGTACAAGCTAGAAAACAATGCGAGATGTAACCTATATCACACTCCCAAGTCAAACGTGTCTTATGATAAGTGATTGTTGCAGGTTACACAATAGTAGTACTTTGATGTAAGAACATGGTGTGATAGACAAATATTGTATGTTCTAGAAACAGGAACACGTGTCTTATTCAAAAGTATAATGTGTAAAGTAAGCAGATGGAATTCAACAAAATTAGAAGCAATACAAGCTAGACATTATACATAACTTGCAACCACATATAATAGTGCCAAGTTAGAGGGAGCACCTGTGATGGTGCACTAGGGGAGACGTGCTCATCATCAACACAGCTGCGTTGAGTGTCTATGCATGTGTTGTCTTGCAAATCATCTTGGGGGGATGGAGGAGTAGAATCTGTAGAGGCCCTCTGTTTGGACGGAGCACCTTTATCAGCTACCTTGCTAAATTCCTTCCGCTTTATTGATTTTGAATTATCAAGTAAAACCGACAAGAAAAAGCAATAAAATTCTCTCTTCATACATCATTCGTGCATGACACTGACAATCACTACTTGGATGTAAGGCAAACACATGATACCAGGATGGATATGTATGAAAAACAGGACAGCATGGCATATTCACAACTGTTTGTGTAAACTAAGCAGAAAAAATTCCAACAAATAAGAAGCAATGCAAGCTAGACATCACATGAAAGATGCAACCAATATGACTCTGCCAAGTTAAAAGCGTCCCATCATAAATGGCATTTAAACAAATTAGAAGCAGCACATGCTATAAATCATATGAAAGATGCAACTAATATGGCACTGCATATACTAAAGGTGTCCCGTCATATTGATTAATGCGGGATACAAAAAACAATAGTTTTATGTAAGGACATGCTTAATAGACATATGTACTATGTACTAAAAACAAGAAGGCATGCCACATTAATAGGTATAATGTATAAACTAAGCAGAATAGCACATGCAATTTAACCAGATTGGAAGAATTACAATCTAGACACCATATGCAACATGCAGCCACATATCACGCTGCCAAGTTAGAGCAAGCACATGTGATGCTGGTGTAGGGTAAATGCGGTAATCAACTACAGAGCTACATTCATTATCTTCATCTAGCCTTGTTGTTTCTTGAGAATCATGTCAGGAGGCTGACGCCGCATTCTTTAAATGAGGATCTTTACTCACAGTAGTCCATTGGCCTGACTGCCTCATCATAAGTGTTTGATGAGGGATACACAAGAACATTAGTTTGATGTAAGAACATGGTTAATAGACAGATGTACTAGTATGTACCAAAAACAGGAAGGCATGTCATATTCAAAGGTATAATGTGTAAGCTAAGTAGATGCAATTTAACCAAATTGGAAGCAATACAAGCTAGACATCCGGCTGGAGTGATGAGCATGATCATCTAGGACCTGAGAGCCTGGTGGGAGGAGGGCTGCTTCGCCACCATCGTGGCTTTTTAGTTGGCTTCCAGGTGATGCCTGTCTGTGCTGGGCTTATCACTGGCTCGGCCAGTGCCCTAACTAGTTATTTGTCTTCTGGTGATTACGAGATGGTGGTTCATGTAAAAAATACCTTTCCTTATCTTAATAAAGACCGACTTCGGCCTTTCGAATACAAGCTAGACACCATATGGAACATGCAACCACATATGACACCACAAAGTTAAAGCAAGCACCTGGGATGGTGGTTCATTGCGAGCGAGGTCATCAACTCTAGACTACGTTTGCCATCTCCATTTGCTGACACTACGCCCTTTATAAGTGTGAAATGTGTCTGGCCTATCCGTGTATGACGCTGGAGTAACTTCTCTCTTTTCTTTTTTGCTTCTCTCATGGCAGCAGAGTCTGAAGTACCCTTGCATAAAAACACAATAGTGAGAGTAAGGGTGAAGTGTGTGCAGAACTAGTGCACTGTAAAAGTAGCAGATAGCAGGTGTCTGAAAAATAAATGACAGGAGACATATGATAGCTCTACAACATTGCATGGCAAACAAAATTAGATTCTACTCTATATGATTTTGTAATATATGAGCACAGGAAATGCAGGTACTCCTCCAGCACACCTCCACATGTGGTCATATCAAGATAATAGTCGACTAAAAATAAATAGGTTAGTCAATTTTTTTATGAATCGTCCGATCTATAAGGAATGGGTAGATGGCCTTCGTCTACCTCCCGCCAGTAACTGTTGACGATCTTTCTCGAACCGCCAGCGACCACCAGCCCAGACCCCTGCCTCCGCCGCCCCGCCCTCCCCTCGACCTCACACCACCATCGTGCTTGGCAGCGCCCCCAGGCGATCCCTTTAATCCCAGCCGACCTCCAGATCGGGCGCCAGCAGCTCTAGGCCCCACACGCCCCTAAGATAAACACCGAGGCGCTGCTTCCCTGGTGTAATAGGCGGACTAGCGCCTATTACGCCGGGGAATGCTTCCGTTAATTGCGAATCAACTAATCAGGAATTGAAATCTAGGGGGTGAAGGACCTGTAGCTAAGGTGAAATAGTATATGATGAGAAACCTTGTGCATCGCGAGTTACTAGGAACATCTAGTATCAAGAAGAAGCGGTCAACTAATGTCTTCTGTGGGATGAATACCGTGCAAGCAGACATGTAAGATTTGCACGAATAAGGGAAGAGGAGTACCATTTCTGGCTGCCAGTGTGGTCTCCTCCATATGTCACAACGATCTTCTTCTTTTTGCCGGGGGAACCGATGTTTTGGAGGACGGTGAAGCCTTGGACGAACCCATGGCAAAATTGTTGATTGTGTAGTTGTGGCCGTATGACGATGGAGGGGAAGCAGATCCGAGGCGGCAAAGGATGGCGTAGCAGGAACAGCTCCGGTGGGGTGGACGGTGGCGAAGTTGGAGCGGCAACGGTGAGGTGCAAGACGGCGTGGTTGAACTGGCTCGGGTACGGACGGCTCGGCCTCGGCTTCAACTACTAGCCGTGGAGGGCGTTGCGGTTGAGGTTGCGGTGGACGACGACATCGGGGTATCGGCTCTGGTGTGATGGAGGAGGGCGGCGGTTGATGGGTGGGGTGGGGTGGCGGACAGAGTACGCCGGGGTTTCGCGGCTGGTGGAGAGGTACGAATGGGGAACCGGACGGGTGGGCGGGGGCGGGGGGAGCTAAGGGAGAACCATGTTTCGGTCTGGGACGCGCTTGTTTTTGGCTTTTTTGAACAGATGGGACGCGCTTGTTTGAAATTTGGGGAAAGTACAAACTTTTCCCCCCTCTTAAATTTCAAACCTACTGCGGGTCGGGGGTAGGATGGTAATCCCAGGTGTCCCAAATAGTAGGCGGGAGCGATTTTGGCCGTGCGCATGTGTGCTTAGGCGGCAATTGTGTATGAATGTTTTTCGGAGGCGGTTGCGTGGCGTCTAGATGAAGCTACAAACCTACCCCGGTTTAGACATTTGGACGTCGGACCGGTAGGTTTCACGGGTCGAAGTTAGAAAAGTAATTTCCTTGTACTACCAAACATTGGTCTCACGCGATTTCGGGCGAGTAGAGGCTCTTTTGGTGCTTCGTTCGAAATTTTGAAACAGAAGCATTCACGTTTAGAGTACTCTTGAACTTTGAGGATTGACCTAAATAGACAACGTTAAATTTGACCTTGTATGTTTGAAAACCTCATTAAATTATCCGCTTCTTTTTGAAATTTTGACTCTTGAAAATCCTATAACTATGATTATTTTGGAATGGAGGAGCTAAATTTGAATCTATTTTGTACACGACTACATATGCTATTATGTACAAAATCAGAGCAAAGATTGGTGCCCCCATAATTTAGGTATGATTTACAAATGCCATGATATCAAATTCAAATAATTGAATGGACTTCATGTTGAATTCGATTTTTTTAAACCACCTTAAGTTGAATTCAAATGTATGCTAGTTCATAGGTAGCTATTTATAATGTTCATTGTGTAACTTTCGTGTGTATAATGTGCTTTACACACACAACATGAACTATACTCACGTTTATATTCGATTGCTAAAGCGATGCATTGTCTGGAGTTCAAAATACTAACTATGTGGATCAATTATGTCGAATAATAACATAGACATGCTCAAATTTGATAGAATCTAGATGTATGATGGATCAATGACCGTTCCTTACATGAATTGCAAATATCATGATCCCATCCAAATATTTGGATACAATTTATATCTTTAATCAGTGTGTACATCAGTCTTTTACGTGTAGTTTCACTCTCCATCGGTGGTCTCTCACACATGCTCACGCACTCTCTCCCGAGGTGTCTTTCTTGCAGACATGCTCTCGATATAACCCTCCCTCCCTCTCGTAACCATTTACGACTATTTTCACTAACCTTTATCACAAGCACTCTTCCTCTCACAAGCATACACACGCACAATCCCCATCGACCCTTTCTATATACATAGACCTACCTACGTGTCTCCTGTAAGCACATTATCTTTAGGCCTGTCTCTCACGCATTTTCTCACACCTCTCTTCCTAATCGACGAGTATGATTCTAGCAGAGCATTCTGTAGGATGCCCCTTAAAGTTAGGTTGGATTAATAGTAATATTAGAGATAATAGGTTACCTTAGTCCAAGAACCTAGGGTTACAAATCCTAGCCGGCTTTGTTAGTCGACATAGAGTCCTTCACAATTCTGCTAGCTTTGTCTTGTACGACTAGTCATCCATGGGTCTCCCTAAATGCGTCATGGGCCGACCAATGTGGAGCAGGACGGAACCGAACCAAGGGCCTCACCTCGACCCACCGGACCTCACGCGGTGACACACCCTCTGCCCCCAGGTCTTGTTAGCTTCTCATACCCACACATACCAACACAGACACCACACAAAAAAATTCTTCTGGTGTCTCTATCCCCTCCCCCCTTGCATGTACACACTCAAGGGAATCTCTTGCCGTGACATCATATTCGTCTCTCTCTAGACCACTCTCATTTCTCGTGCTATCTCTCCCACACCCCCGTCCCCCCGTCCCCCCGCCGGCCCCTCTATCCATGCCTCTCTCGAATACGTAATACACACACATACCTCTCTAGGCCCTGCCAAATACATCAACTACACATTCACACATGTTACATCACGTAACCCATTGATATAAAAAGCCCTCTCTTCACGTTTATTTCGCATACAACAGTCCTTTTGAATAAAGTGTGGCGAAAAAAATATTTTAGAATTTCTACATATATACAACATTACAAAGTTATATGGAGGAGTATGAACGTTAATTTGCATTGCATGGTGCCCACAATGATATTTATTCTGCACAGTGAATTTGTATATTTTTATAAAATATATAAAGTTAGTCATAATAAAGAGAAACGAAGAGCATCTCTCTCTCAATCGCATACAACCCCTCTACGCCCCTTTCACGTACACACACAAACTATCTCCAGGTCCTCTAAAAGTAAGCCCCTAGCACATCCACGCATGTTTCATCTTTCTCTCATGATATATACAGTTACGATCATTGTATTTGAAGCAAAAGCACGACACGTACATTGGACTTCAGAATCCACTCATTACGGTCACCATTTATGTTTTGTGGTTATTATACAGTCACGGGCTCACCGTACAGCTCTGTATTTGCTCAAGACACGACTAGTTGACCAGTTAAACGCTCCACGTGGCACCTCTAGTGTCGCATCACATTATATAACTACCATTGGGCCCACCTGTCGGCTTGTATCTACTTTACATTCTTATAAAAAACAGAGTTGATGATGATGGTGTGCCTGCCATCCTTCAATATAGGCCGTCTGATTTATATCTGACGGATAGGAAGGAAACTATGGCAATTTTGCAAAAAGGTACCCACACACCTCTCCACATTTGCAAATAAGGCCTTCCCTCGTTCATCCTTTTATCTCACAAGATAAACTACCCATACAACTGCATCTTGATGTTACGTGCAACGCGCGGGCATCTTGCTAGTAAGAATGAAAACAAACGACAAAAAAATATTGGACGGTGGTCCAAAGTCATGACCGCGGGCACAGCGGACAAGGTGGCCTTGTATTGGTATGTTGAGCCATCTGCTTTAACACACAGGAGGTGGTGTGGTGATTATACACACACGCACGCATGCACACAAACTGCATGCACGCAACACACACACGAACACATGCAGCCACGCACGCACGCAACACTCACACATACACACGCAGCCACGCACGCACGCAACACTCACACGCACACACATGCATGCATGCACACACCACACGACCAACACACACTCTCACGCTCAAGTGCTCAACCTACACGTGCATGCGCACACATCAGGCCCTGACAGGCACATACACAACTAGGTGATTCCCGCGCACGGGTTGGAGTCTTGTAGCGCCTGCGTAAATTTGTGTTTATCTGACCTTTTTCCTATGCAAACTGACAGGTGGGACCCACAAGGAACTTGGTCAATTTAACTAGTCAACATGGTGCCACGCAGATTATTTGGCCGGTCAACAGAGTGCAATCCGATGCTGAACCGTGAGCAAGTGACCGTATAATCACCGCAAAACATATATAGTGGCTGTAATCAGCGTATTCTGAAGTTCGGTGACTGTATTACGCTTTTCTCTCTGTAGGCCCTCCAAAACTACATCTCTACACATTCTCGCATGTTACATCTAACAACTATGCAATACAGCACTACTACTACAATCTAACACAATAAATCATATGTGTTTTTAGTTTTACTAGATATAATATTGTTACTTAATTATTCAGTTTGCATACATTAAAATTGACTTTGAAATGTATGGCCAGTATCATCTACCGCGCGGGAAAAATCCCGCCCTTTCCTGTTTAATCGGGTTTGTACCGATGGATCATGAGAAACAGCAAAACTATAGTACTATACAGTACAAGTGACAGTTCACTAGGCCGCCGTGTTGTGTACTCCTCCGTCATAAGAGTGGAGCACTCGCTTTCATAAATGTTCTAGTCCTTTCACCGACAGGTGGGACATCAAGCTACCGGGTCCACGTGCCATACCGAAATACAGTGCAGAGCAGCAGGGGTGAAGCACCCCAGTCATGGCACCGACGTAGTAATGAGCAATGAGGCGTCAAATCACAAAGCTGCACCTTTCCCGCAGTTAAGTTGGAGGGACGAAGTAATAATGCTAAAAAAAGAAGTTGGAGGGACGAAGCAACCATCATTTCACTCGTTGCCGAATCCGCTTCTCCATCATCTTCTTCAAGTAAACCACGTGTTGCTTCTGCCGTTGTTCTACCTCATGTGGGACACGGATTGGCTTGGTAAAGCACTGACACGTTGCACCGCATGTTAGCAAACTGCCAGGCCAACATCCTCTAAAAATAAGAAACCTCCCTCGCCATCCGCGCGGCAAAATCACCTCCTTTTTACTAATCTTGATTCTATAATTTTTTAGATCAATATAATTGAGATTTGTATAGATAGCACACAGGAGAAAAACTAAGTGGTACGATTAAGGGCATCCACAATGTGTAGCCAAATGTGAAAATAGTTTTTGGCATCGATGGGAACCATTGTGGACGGTGCTGCCAAAGCCAAAAAGATGGAACCAAAGCTCCTCGATTGATTGATTGAAGGAATAGAAGAATGCAACCTCTCTCCTCTTTCTCCCGTGCTTGGACGCATGTATAGTATAGAGCACAGAGTCTCCTCCCCTGTCCCTTCTATCACAAATCACAAAGTAGTGAGGCATCAAATCACAAAGCACGGACGAAGCAACCATCATTTCACTCTTTGCTGACTCCGCTTCTCCATCATCTTCTTCGAGAAACCACCTCACCGCACTAAGTTGGACGGACACGCTATTGTGTACTAGTAGTACTAGCACATTTACGCGTCCTTCGGTTCAACGAACTTCCTGGATGCAAATAAGGCGGTTGTCTCGGCTTGCAGGCGTCACTTGCGAACGACTTACCGTGGTCTCCCTCAATGGTGTTCTCCGTCGAACGCACTTCGCCAAACCACAATGTTCGAGATATCGTCGACGTCACCACAATGGGGAAGGAAGTCAAATAGTTACTACCTCCATTTTTTTACACAAGGCCAGTATATCAAAATTACAATTTGCAAAAGGCCACTAACACTAATCAAGGAAAAATTGATGGGGTTTGCCTCGTACTAGCAACCAAGGACATTAATATACCCTTGCATGCATGTGCGGAAGTGAGAAGGTTGGTTTGCATGGCGCTGCATTAATCAAGCGATGAGGAGTGAGATGGTTAGCTCTTTGGGCTTTGGAGAAAAAAATACGCATCAATTGACATGTCAAACGAGGATTTGTATCGATTAATCCCGTAAAGGAAAACCCCGCCTTTCTTTTTTAACACTAGTACTCCTAGTATGTACGTACTTATCCTGTTTGGGTCTAGGCCTTGCATTGCCATACTTCGCCACACATTTCTGCCAAGCTTGCCTAAAGTTTTCAAAATGAAAAGGAGGTACACTTGCGCACGGTTGTCGCGGTCGCACCGCACCCTCACACGGTCGCTCCTGCACGCCGCGGTCGCACCGCACCCTCACACAGTCGCTCCTGCACGCCGCAAACCCAACCAAGGGAACGCACCCTCACTGACACGTGCTACCGCATGTGAACAAACCAAACTCATCCATACTACCGCTGACACATAATTTTCGTTCATACAGTATGTTTATCCAACCGCATGTTGGGGAGGATCCGTACGGCCCGTGCGGTGGTCTGTTGGGGAAGAAGAAGAGGTGAGGAAGAAGGGTTAGGAGACGTAGGATATTCATCCAACCGCCTAAAATGGTAGACTGGCCCGAATGATGAAAGTCAGGCGACTTGCATAACAATATATGTGTTTACACAGCAAAAGATCCCTAAAAACAACAACATAAAGAAAACCTATCACTGCTCGCGGAACGAGACGGCCTCATCGTTTTTGGCTGCCGGCACAAACCAGCCGTAGATACCGACGTGTGTCTCTGCATCGTGGTTGTCCTCGGCCTCCAGCTACTCGTTCACACGGAGCATGCGGGCGCTCTGCACGGACGAGAGCACCGCCCGGTTCAAGTCGAGGACGTTCGGTTCCGCCTGCAGGAGGGCCTTGATGGCAGAGGCATCCGCGCGCTCTGCATCGAGTTGAGCCTCCGCGGCGCGGTTCAATTGCAGGTCGTCCGGTTCCTCCTACTGGAGGGCCTCGATGGCAGCGGCATCCGCGTGCTCCGCTTCAAGTTGAGCCTCTGCCGCCCGGTTCAAGTCCAGGATGTCATGTTCTGCCTGCAGGAGGGCCTCGATGGCAGCGGCATCCGCGCGCCCCGCTTCAAGTTGAGCCTGCGCCACCCGGATCACATCCACGACATCCAATTCCTCCTGCAGGACAGCCTCGATGGCAGCGGCATGCGCGCGCTTCGCGTCGAGTTGAGCCTCTGCCTCTCGGTCCTCCTTTAGTATCGCTAGGTTGAACCGCTGGTCCGCCTGCACCATGGGGGACCCGGACGCCGACACGAAGTCGACGTCCATCGTCTCTTACCCATCGGGGGCCTTCTGCACCGCGACCTCCGCCATGAACATTGGATCGACTTCCACCTCCTTGTAGCTTGGCTCCAGAGAACTCGGGGATTGGCCCGCTCCAAAGCGAGCTTGGGAACGGAGGTCTGTGGCGCCGACCGCCGCCGTGATTTCTGTGCGGCGCTCCGGCGTCAGCATCTTGTAGTACGCGATCTTGCGGCACAGCATGGCTTTCCGGCGAACTAGGGGACGCTTGATGCGGGCTAGGGGTCGAAAGGTGGGGGAATGGGCTGGAGAGGAGGTGTGGTTTTGGGGCAGTGGCTGGCATAGGCCGAGCAGGAAAGGTTCTGGTGCGAATAGGGTTTTGGTGACGACCGGTCAATCGTTTTTGACTGTACATCACTCTTGTCGCGTTCGCGTTGCACCCGGCACACTCGACCCTCCACGTCGCTCACTGAATGGAATGTGCTTCGTCTTGCGTTTTTGCTCGCTTGTGGCACCGCAGTTGAGAGCAAACCGACGTCCCTCCCCCTCCCCCGCCCGCATCATTTATACTACCACTCCTGTCGACGTTCTGGGAACGGGGGTCCCCAGACTTGCCTACCTGCGGCCTGCAGCGTGGCTCAATTGGAGGCCCAGTACGGCCCATCTTCGTCAACACAAGACTCAAGACCCTCGCGAGGGGCCAAGCCTCATGGGGCGGACAACACAACGCTTCCTCAGGAATGGCCTCGCCAAGCAGGCTCGCAAGGAGGCGTAGAGATCAAGGCAGGGTACCTCGCGAGGTGCTCGTGACGCAAGCCAAGACGATCGAGACCAGGCAGGCGCCAGCCTGCGCAGTGTCCTTGTTTCCTCTTTGGTGCAAAGGGGGCAAGCACAGGCGTGGAGTACCGAGGCCTCAGGCAAAGGTTGCCATTTCAGTGCAACAAGACCAAGACCAGCAGAGTGGCAGGATGGAGTCACCGTGGTGCCCAAGACGGCGTCATCACCATTGCTTTTGGCAGCCGAAGACCAACTTTAGTCAGGATAACTTGTACTAGATGTTACCCTTCAAAATGGCCGTTGTTGGCACCCTTCCCGCTCAATATTTGGGAAGAGGCCCAGGGCCTCTATAAATACGACAGCCACCACAGTAGAGGGAGAGAGTTTGGGGACTCATCGAGAGCCCATTAGAAGAGAGATAGATAGAGGCGATCGAACTCACCCAAGCAGTTCATCGCACCAGCTCAAGAACACCCCTCGCGAGGCTGTTCTTCCCTTGTACATTTCATCATTAGCCCCTGAAGCAATCCACCACACCACACACAGGAGTAGGGTATTACACCACATGGTGGCCCAAACCAGTATAAATCTTGTGTCCCTCGTGTTGTTCATCGTTTTTAGCTTAGATCTTATGAGACGATCGGACGTAGGTCGGTAGGGGAGAGATCTTCGTGCGCACCCCAGAGTTCGAACCTTAAGGGTCTGTCGGAACCCTACATCCGACATTTGGTGCGCCAGGTAGGGGTGCGCCTGGATTTTTCTTCCGCTGTTCGCGTTCGATCTTCCGTCGCGTCCATGGCTGACGCTCGTCGGGCTCGCACCGAGCGTCGGGCTGCTCTCGCCGCCCGCGTCGCCCAGACGGCTCCCGTCGGTGGGTGTCCCGTCGTTCCCCGTCGCCTGCCGCCAACGCCGCCGCTGGCCTGGAGGGGAACAAGCAGCAGGCCTCGTTGTTGCATCCTTCGGTGCGGCGGGAAGGCCGCACCACCACCCCGTCACTGTCTCCAGCTGGTTCGGCCTCCCACGCCCGTGGTGCCCCCACGGACGCGCACGCTGCGTTGCTCCTGGCGCATGAGCTCCTGCACTACCGTCGTGTCGACAACCTCTACGAGGAGTAGCTCGCTCGTATCACCGAGCTCGTCCGCCGCAGGGGGCTCCCCTGTGTCGTCCCTCTCGCTGCCTCGCCCTCCGTCCTGCGCAGGAGGCGCAGATCAGGAGGTGCCTCCGCCACCTCCTCCCCAAGAAGGTGCCCTGGCCCCGAGGCACGCGGCCCCAGGACGAGACCCACCGCATCCCGCGCCGGCACGTCAAGAAAGAAGCTGCCAAGAAACCCCTCGTCCCCAATAAGGTGCGCGCGTGATCCCGGCACCGGCGCGCCACAACCACGTCCCTGCGCCAGCATGTCAAGACCCCGCGCTGCTTTAGGCAGCAGCGCGTGGGAATCTCCATGAGCAAGCCATGCATCAGCAGAGAGCTCCGGTGGTTACCGCAGGCTGCCGCGCCTTCACCACCGAGCTGCGCAGTGTCACCTGGCCGGGAAAGTTCAAACCTGACCTGCCTCCCCGCTACGACGGCACTGCAGACCCCACGGAGTTCCTGCAGCTCTACGAGTTGGGGATCAAAGCCACCAACGGGGATGAAAAGGTCATGGCGAACTGGTTTCCCATGGCGCTCAAAGACGGCGCCCGCACCTGGCTCCTGAACCTGCCTCCCGGCACGATCTCCTCCTGGGACGAGATGCGCACTCGCTTCATTGCCAACTTCCAGGGCACTCGCGACCGTCCACCGGCCGTGGGTGACCTGCGTCGCATCAAGCAGCAGCCCAGAGAGACCTTGCAAAAGTACATCCAGCGCTTCAACAATGCTCTCCTCAAGATCCCCAGGGTGACTGAGGAGGCCATCATCTCTGCGTTCTCTGATGGCGTCCGCGACGTCAAGATGAAGGAGGAGCTGGCGATCCACGAAGACCTGTGTACGTCCCTGGAACTGTTCAACCTGGCGACCAAGTGCGCAAGGGCTGAGGAAGGGCGCCTCTCCCTTCTCGAGCTCCCAGCAGCAGACCCAGAGGAGAAGGAACCAAGGCCAAGGATGTGAAGCGCAAGGGAGTAGTTGTGCTCGCAGCAGAGCCGGACACAAAGCGCGGCATGGACCAGCCAGAATCGTCCAAGGGCGGCCAGTACTGTGTGTACCACGATCTCCACACCCACAACACCAACGAATGCCAAGAACTCAGAGCCGTGCAGGAAGGCCGTGTCGGTCGACGCCCCGAGAGCAACGATTGGGGCTATGGCCGAGGCGGAGCAAGAGGTGGAGGACGATGGGACGACCGTGGCCCTCGCCAAGGGTGGCATGACCGGCCTCGCAAGGACCGCCGGCATGACCAGCCTTGCGAGGGAGCTTGGAGAGATCAGCCTCGTGAGGATCGCCCGCAAGGCAGCGCAGGACTCCCTCCTTTGCCGCCACCACCAAGAAGGAATGAAGACCATTATCAGGATGAGGGGGCTGGGGGCTTCCAGGAGCCTCGTGCAATCGCTTGCATCTTGGGCAGCGCCTAGGCCCCAGCCTCTCAGCGCATCTTCAAGCAGTTTGCTCGTGAGGTGAATGCAGTCCTCCCCAAGCTTGAGGCCACGCGCCCTCTCAGGTGGTTAGCATGCGCCATCACATTCAGCTCAGCAAATCAGCTCAAGTGCGCAGCAACGGCCAGTGTCCTCCTGATGCTCTGCTCCCCAGTCATCAGCAATGTGCAAGTTATCAGGACCCTCATCAACGGCGGGGCAGGGCTCAACATCCTATCCGTCGAGACGTTCAACAATCTCCAAGTGCCATATGATCAGCTTCAGCCAACCAAGCCTTTCTCAGGAGTCACTGATGGTTCCACTGTCCCGATAGGGCAAGTCCGCCTTCCTGTCACCTTTGGACAGCGCAACAACTACCGCACCGAGCTCATTGACTTTGATGTCGCCCACATTCGTCTGCCATACAATGCCATACTCGGGTATCCAGCCCTAGCTAAGTTCATGGAAGTGACTCACCATGGCTACAACGTCCTCAAGATGCCAGGAAGTGGCGGGGTCATCACGGTCCCCTGTGAGGAGAAAGATACGGTGTGCTCTCTCGAGCGCGCCTTTCAAGCCGCGTCTATCGAGGACCCAGACAGCAAGAGTGGAAATCTTCCTGAATTAGCTCCCAAGAAGAAGAAGACATCACCAGGTTCAAGGCCTTAGGAGGAAGGCTCCTCCGGAGGCGTCACCTCCGGACATGCGCCCATCCAAGGGGCGCCGCCCTCCATCGCATAGGAAGGCGCGCCCGGCGCCCTCCTTGGGCAGGGCTCGGGGGCTCTCTCCTTGGGAGCCACCGACTTGGCCAAGATCACGTGGGAGATGCTCGGGCACCACTTGGAGGCGCACTTCATGACACGTTTCCCTTAGGAAGGCGTAAGGCAAGGAGGGTCCGACCCTCAGGAGTTCATCACCAAGGTCGCTCAGGAATTATAGGAATCGAGAGTCATGCGCGGCAACCGCCGCCTGCCCGGCGTAGCTCCCCATCCAGGCGAGGATGGCGGGCTGCGCGTCTGCATCGACTACCCAGGGCTCAATCGATTCGCATCTCAGGAGTGCTTCTGGCCTTCGCGCATGGGGCGTTGCACGGGTCCACCACACAGCTACATTCACATGCCCTTCGGCCTGCCGAACGCGGCTACAGCCCACCAGCACCTGATGAGAAGCATTCTGGAAGCTCAGGTGGCCAAGCATCGCGCGCTCCTGGAGGAGATGGAGATGGACCTCACCGAGCCACCCGAACCTCGCGAGCCTCCCTAGGCTCAGAGCCCTGAGGACTCGTGAGGATTGGCTTCTTCACCTCGTACCGCTAGCTACTCCGACCCTCGCACTGCAATGGTACCAGGTGACTTGTTTCAAGTTTCGTTTCAGCTGGGAGCGCTCTCAGGGCTGCATCATTCCTAGGTCGCGTGGATCCGTCCCCGCGGCATGTATCCGTTTTGCTTTTGTCTTCAGCTTACCTTGTTGGGGGTGCCCCTCGGGCTGCATCATCCCCAAGCCACTCGGGCCAGACCCAGTGGTGTTTTCTTTTCTCTACATCCATCTAAGTTGATTTGCTGCTTCATACTTAACCTGCTTGAGATAATCGCCTGCTCGATTGAAACCTACTTTTGGAGCTGCTCGCTCTGGCACGGCGCTTGCACATGGGTCTGTCCCTGCAACGTTGACAAATCTGAGTGGTCAAGCTCTGGTCACGGCAGCCCCGCAAATGCGCTACCTCACCAGGCCCTCAGTGCCTCAATCACCCCCTCGGAGCAACCAATGGCTGGTTGGCAACCGTAATGGCAGACCTTGCTTTCCTCGTGTTGGTGTGCAGGATCCGCTCAAGGAATAACGTGGGGAGGGGCGTCGTGAGCTCCCTCCCTCTCTCTCCCGCACGATCCTCTTGCACGTTAAAAGGGGGGCGCCTGAGCATCGTGACTCATGGGCTCTTACTGGCTCTCCAGCCCTCACCCCCTGGCCTTGACCCACGGCATCGCGACCTGTCATACCAGCAGCGGCTGAGCTCGCTCGAGGGTCGGGACCTCAGGACATAGAGCATGAAGGAGAGTGCGGGGAAGAGGGGAGAAGCTCACGAGGGCCCAACCCAGCAACACCCTAGCTGCCGGCGCGCAGGCCCGGCACCTCGCCGAAGAACTACTCCAAGCTCATGAGATAAGTCATGCTTCAGAAAAAGCTAAATCAACGCGACGCTATTCCCATGACTAGTGCAGGTCTGTACGGCGACGCTGCCTTCCTTTCTCTCCCAGCGGAGGCTGCTTGAGCGCTAAGGGGGACCTCCTGATCATCGCGACTCAGGGGCTCTTACTGGACCTCGGGCCGCTCACCTCCTGGCCTTGACCACGGCATCACGACCTGGCATACCAGCGACGGCTGAAGACTGCCTGGGGACTGGGACCTGTCAGCGTAGAGCACCAAGCCCTTGTGAGGAAAGAAAGGGGGGCCAAGCCGGAACAGGATACGCACCTCGCATCAATTCATAATAAGGACATAATATTCACAAAAGACATGGCAGGCGCCTTACATACCCCCATGGGGTGTCACTTCGATTCCTCGCAGGGAACAAAAGGTGCTAATCTAAGAAGCTCTAACCACGCGTGCCTCCGGAGGAGACGCGATCATCAACAGTGGGCCGCCAGGCGTCGGCACCAACTCCATCCAGGTCAACTACGTCGACGGCCATATGCAGCCGCCCTGCTCCGAGCGCGACGCAAGCTCGGGGGCTCATAGCTGTCGTTGCTCATCTCCGGGGTCACGTGAAGCTCGGCGGAGTCGCTGGATTCTCCGTCTCCTCCGCTGCTGCTTAAGGAACTGCTGGGGAAGTGATGGGTGGGCCTGGCCCTCACCACGTCGATCCCCCAGCCGCTTTCCTTGGGGCAGCACTCCAGCCGACGTCCTTCCGTGTCGAAGACCTTGAAGAACATCAAGGAGGCACTGTCATATTCAAGATGAATTATGAGGGCACCCCCTGTTCGGCAGACCCGGGCGATCTCGCCCCAGCCTCGGGTCATGTAGACCTTGCCCGGAGCGACGACCGCAACCTCCGCTTCGGTTGCAAGGGTGCCGCAGTCAGCGTGCTGCAGCCAGAGCTCCAGAGAACCACTTGGCGGCATCTCGAAGGCGAAGGAGGGAGGAAGGCGAATCAAAGATCGCGGAGGCATGGCGGCGTGAAGCACGAGCTCACGAGAAGAGCTCTCGGCATGGACTCCAGGGGTGATGACGCGAACTGCCGTGACTCGCCGGCGTCGTCTGCGGCGCCGGCGATGTCGCTCGGCGACTTCTTCCGCAGGGCCCTCAATGTGGGCATACAAGGGTAGAGGAAACCCAGGCGGTAGCCGCTCGTACTAGGGCTGCGACGACCCCTGCCAAGTGACCATGTCGCGGTGGCCGGGGATAGGCCGTTTCTTTGGCGGAAGCGGGTCAGGGCCCTCTCGGGGGGCCTTTCCCTTCTCTTCCGCAGAAAACCAGTGGATCGGCTCCATTGGCGTAAGGTGGAGCAAGGGCGAGGAAGAAGAAGAAAGAGAGTAGCGGGAAGGGATGGACTACAGGGGCTCTCGCACGTTCGTACTTATAGTCCGGAGGAGGCCAACCGTCGGCCACCACGATCTCAGGTAATCATTACCCATTTTTGCATGCAGGGACTTGTCAATCGAGCGGTTGCCGAGGCAGCGTGGGGAAGCGAAGACGCCCACGTCCAATCAACTACCACACGGCGCCCAAGGCCACAAGCTGATGGGGCCCGCGGCACTCCGCACTTGCCCCTTCGCTTCTCCGCTAAGCCAAGTCCGAGCGCGCCTTGGGCCCGGGGGCTACTGTCGGCATTTTGGGAACGGGGGTCCCCAGACTTGCGTGCCTGCGGCCTGCAGCGTGGCTCAAGTGGAGGCCCAGTACGGCCCATCTTCATCAGCACAAGACTCAAGACCCTCGCGAGGGGCCAAGCCTCGCGGGGTGGACGACACAAGGCTTCCCTGGGAATGGCATCGCCAAGCAGGCTCGTGAGGAGGCAGAGGGATCAAGGCAGGGTACCTTGTATTGGGGAACGTAGTAATTTCAAAAAAATTCCTACGCACACGCAAGATCATGGTGATGGCATAGCAACGAGAGGGGAGAGTGTTCGTCCACGTACCCTCGTAGACTGTAAGCGGAAGCGTTTTCACAACGCGGTTGATGTAGTCGTACGTCTTCACGATCCGAACGATCCAAGCACCGTACGTACGGAGCCTCCGATTTCAGCACACGTTCAGCTCGATGACGATCTCCGGCCTCCGATCCAGCCGAGCTCCGGAGATGAGTTCCGTTAGCACCACGGCGTGGTGATGATGATGATGTTCTACCGGCGCAGGGCTTTGCCTAAACTCCGCGACGATATGACCGAGGTGGAATATGGTGGAAGGGGGCACCGCACACGGCTAAGGAACGATCCGTAGATCAACTTGTGTGTCTATGGGGTGCCCCCTGCCCCCGTATATAAAGGAGGGAGGGGGGAGGCCGGCCGGCCCCTTTGGGCGCGCCAAGGGAGGAGGAATCCTCCTCCTAGTAGGAGTAGGACTCCTCCTTTCCTACTCCTACTAGGGGGGGGGGGAAGGAAGGGGGAGAGGGGGGAAGGAAAGGGGGGCGCCGCCCCCCCCCCCCCTCCTAGTCCAATTCGGACCAGAGGGAGAGGGGGCGCGCGGCCCACCCTGGCCGCCCCTCTCTCTTCCCACCGAGGCCCATGTGGCCCATTAACTCTCCCGGGGGGTTCCGGTAATCCCCCGGCACTCCGGTTTTCTCCGAAATCATCCGGAACCTTTCCGGTGTCCGAATACAGTCGTCCAATATATCAATCTTTATGTGTCGACCATTTCGAGACTCCTCGTCATGTACGTAATCACATCCGGGACTCCGAACAAACTTCGGTACATCAAAACTTATAAACTCATAATAAAACTGTCATCGAAACGTTAAGCGTGCGGACCCTACGGGTTCGAGAACTATGTAGACATGACCTAGAACCATTCTCGGTCAATAACCAATAGTGGGACCTGGATGCCCATATTGGTTCCTACATATTCTACGAAGATCTTTATCGGTCAAACCGCATAACAACATACTTTGTTCCCTTTGTCATCGGTATGTTACTTGCCCGAGATTTGATCATCGGTATCCAATACCTAGTTCAATCTCGTTACCGGCAAGTCTCTTTACTCGTTTCGTAATACATCATCTCATAACTAACTCATTATTTACAATGCTTGCAAGGCTTAAGTGATGTGTATTACCGAGAGGGCCCAGAGATACCTCTCCGACAATCGGAGTGACAAAACCTAATCTCGAAATACGCCAACCCAACATGTACCTTCGGAGACACCTGTAGAGCACCTTTATAATCACCCAGTTACGTTGTGACATTTGGTAGCACACAAAGTGTTCCTCCGGTAAACGGGAGTTGCATAATCTCATAGTTGTAGGAACATTGTATAAGTCATGAAGAAAGCAATAGCAACATACTAAACGATCAAGTGCTAGGCTAACGGAATGGGTCATGTCAATCACATCATTCTCCTAATGATGTGATCCCACTAATCAAATGACAACACATGTCTATGGTTAGGAAACATAACCATCTTTGATTAATGAGCTAGTCTAGTAGAGGCATACTAGTGACTATAGTTTTGTCTATGTATTCACACATGTATTATGTTTCCGGTTAATACAATTCTAGCATGAATAATAAACATTTATCATGAAATAAGGAAATAAATAATAACTTTATTATTGCCTCTAGGGCATATTTCCTTCAGTCTCCCACTTGCACTAGAGTCAATAATCTAGTTCACATCGCCATGTGATTTAACACCAATAATCATATCTGTATATGATTAACACCCATAGTTCACATTGTCATGTGACCAACACCCAAAGGGTTTACTAGAGTCAATAATCTAGTTCACATCGCTATGTGATTAACACCCAAAGAGTACTAAGGTGTGATCATGTTTTGCTCGTGAGAGAAGCTTAGTCAACGGGTCTGTCACATTCAGAGTCGTATGTATTTTGCAAATATTATATGTCCACAATGCTCTGCATGGAGCTACTCTAGCTAATTGCTCCCACTTTCAATATGTATCCAGATTGAGACTTAGAGTCATCTGGATCAGTGTAAAAGTTTGCACCGATGTAACTTTTACAACGAACTCTTTTATCACCTCCATAATCGAGAAACATCTCCTTAGTCCTTACTAAGGATATTCTTGACCGATGTCTAGTGATCTACTATTAGATCAAAATTGTATTCCTTTGCCAAACTCAGAGCAAGGTATACAATATGTCTGGTTCACAGCATAGCATACTTTATAGAACCTATGACTGAGGCATAGGGAATGATTTTTCATTCTCTTTCTATTTTCTGCCATGGTCGGGTCTTGAGTCTTACTCAATTTCACACCTTGCAACACAGGCAAGAACTCCTTCTTTGACTGTTCCATTTTGAACTATTTCAAAAATTTATCAAGGTATGTATTCATTGAAAAATCTTATCAAGCGTCTTGATCTATCTATATAGATCTTGATGCTCAATGTTAAGCAGCTTTACCGAGGTCTTTCTTTGAAAAACTCTTATTCAAGTATCCTTTCATGCTTTGCAGAATAATTCTACATTATTTCTGATTTACAATATGTCATTCACATATACTTATCAGAAATGCAGTAGTGCTCCCACTCACTTTCTAATAAATACAGGCTTCACCGCAAGTCTGTATAAAACTATATGCTTTGATCAACTTATCAAAAATGTATATTCCAACTCCGAGATGCTTGCACCAGTCCATAGATGGATCGCTGGAGCTTGCGTATTTTGTCAGCACCTTTAGGATTGACAAAACCTTCTGGTTGCATCATATACAACTCTTCTTTAATAAATCCATTAAGGAATGCAGTTTTGACATCCTTTTGCCAGATTTCATAAAATGGGGCAATTGCTAACATGATTCGGACAGACTTAAGCATCGATACGAGTGAGAAAATCTCATCGTATTCAACCCCTTGAACTTGTTGAAAACCTTTTGCAACAAGTCGAGCTTAGTGGATAGTAACACTACTATCAGTGTCTGTCTTCCTCTTGAAGATCCATTTATTTAACATGGCTTGCTGATCATCGAGCAAGTCAATCAAAGTCCATACTTTGTTCTCATACATGGATCATATCTCAGATTTTATGGCCTCAAGCCATTTTGCGGAATCTGGGCTCATCATCGCCTCCTCATAGTTCGTAGGTTCATCATGGTCTAGTAACATGACTTCCAGAACAGTATTACCGTACTACTCTGGTGCGGACTGTACTTTGGAAGACCTACGAGGTTTTGTAGTAACTTGATCTGAAGTTTCATGATCATCATCATTAGCTTCGTCACTAATTGGTGTAGGAATCACTGGAACTGATTTCCGTGATGAACTACTTTCCAATTCGGGAGAAGGTACAAATTACCTTATCAAGCTCTACTTTCCTCCCACTCACTTCTTTCGAGAGAAACTCCTTCTCTAGAAAGGATCCATTTTTAGCAACGAATATCTTGCCTTCGGATCTGTGATAGAAGGTGTACCCAACAATTTCCTTTGGGTATTCTATGAAGACGCACTCCGATTTGGGTTCGAGCTTATCAGGATGAAACTTTTTCACATAAGCATCGCAGCCCCAAACTTTAAGAAACGACAACTTGGGTTTCTTGCTAAACCACAGTTCATATGTTGTCGTCTCAACGGATTTAGATGGTGCCCTTTTAATGTGAATGCAGCTGTCTCTAATGCATCACCCCAAAACAATATTGGTAAATCAGTAAGAGACATCATAGATCGCACCATATCCAATAAAGTGCGGTTACGACGTTCGGACACACCATAACGTTGTGGTGTTCTAGGTGGCGTGAGCTGTGAAACTATTCCACATTGTTTTAATTGAAGACCAAACTTGTAACTCAAATATTCGTCTCCGCGATCAGATCGCAGAAACTTTATTTTCTTATTACGATGATTTTTCCACTTCACTCTGAAATTCTTTGAACCTTTCAACTATTTCAGACTTATGTTTCATCAAGTAGATATACCCATATCTGCTCAAATCATCTTGTGAAGGTCAGAAAATAATGATACTTGCCACGAGCCTTCATACTCATTGGTCTACATTCATCAGTATGTATTATTTCCAATAAGTCAGTAGCTCATTCCATTGTTCCGAAGAACGGAGTTTTAGTCATCTTGCCCAAAAGGCACGGTTCGCAAACATCAAATGATTCATAACCAAGTGATTCCGAAAATCCATCTTTATGGAGTTTCTTCATGCGCTTTACACCGATATGACCCAAACGGCAGTGCCACAAATAAGTTGCACTATCATTATTAACTTTGCATCTTTTGGTTTCAATATTATGAATATGTGTATCACTATGATCGAGATCCAATGAACCATTTTCATTGGGTGTGTAACCATATAAGGTTTTATTCATGTAAACAGAACAACAGTTTATTCTCTTACTTAAATGAATAACCGTATTGCAATAAACACGATCAAATCATATTCATGCTCAACGCAAACACCAAATAACATTTATTTAGGTTCAACACCAATCCCGAAAGTATAAGGAGTGTGTGATGATGATCATATCAATCTTGAAACTACTTTCAACACACATCGTCACCCTTAACTAGTTTCTGTTTATTCTGCAACTCTCGTTTCGAGCTACAACTCTTAGCAACTGAACCAGTACCAAATACCGAGGGATTGCTATAAACAATAGTAAAGTACACATCAACAACATGTATATCAAATATACCTTTGTTCACTTTGCCATCCTTCTTATCCGCCAAATACTTGGGGTAGTTTTGCTTCCAGTGACCAGTCCCTTTGCAGTAGAAGCACTTAGTCTCAGGCTTAGGTCCAGACTTGGGCTTATTCACTTGAGCAGCAACTTGCTTGCCGTTCTTCTTGAAGTTCCCTTCTATCCCTTTGCCCTTTTCTTGAAACTAGTGGTCTTTTTAACCATCAACACTTGATGTTCTTTCTTGATTTCTACCTTCATCGATTTCATCATCATGAAAAACTCGGGAATCATTTTCATCATCCCTTGCATACTATAGTTCATCACGAAGTTCTAGTAACTTAGTGATGGTGACTAGAGAATTCTGTCAATCACTATCTTATCTAGAAGATTAACTCCCACTTGATTCAAGCGATTGAAGTACCCAGACAATCTAAGCACATGCTCACTAGTTGAGCGATTCTCCTCCATCTTTTAGCTATAGAACTTGTTGGAGACTTCATATCTCTCAACTCGGGTATTTGCTTGAAATATTAACTTCAATTCCTGGAACATCTCATATGGTTCATTATGTTCAAAACATCTTTGAAGTCCCGATTCTAAGCCATAAAGCATGGTGCACAAAACTATCAAGTAGTCATCATATTGAGCTAGCCAAACGTTCATAACGTCTGCATCTGCTCCTGCAATAGGTCTGTCATCTAGCGGTGCATTAAGGACATAATTCTTCTGTGCAGCAATGAGGATAAACCTCAGATCACGGATCGAATCCGCATCATTGCTACTAACATTTTTCAACACAATTTCCTCTAGGAACATATCAAAATAAACATATGAAAGCAACAACGCAAGCTATTGATCTTACAACATAATTTGCAAAATACTACCAGCACTAAGTTCATGATAAATTTAAGTTCAATTAATCATATTACTTAAGAACTCCCACTTAGACAGACATCTCTCTAGTCATCTAAGTGATCACGTGATCCAAATCAACTAAACCATAACCGATCATCACGTGAGATGGAGTAGTTTTCAATGGTGAACATCACTATGTTGATCATATCTACTATATGATTCACGCCCGACCTTTCGGTCTCCGTGTTCCGAGGCCATATCTGCATATGCTAGGCTCGTCAAGTTTAACCTGAGTATTCTGCGTGTGCAAAACTGGCTTGCACCCGTTGTAGATGGACGTAGAGCTTATCACACCCGATCATCACGTGGTGTCTCGGCACGACGAACTTTGGCAACGGTGCATACTCAGGGAGAACACTTCTTGATAATTTTAGTGAGAGATCATCTTAAAATGCTACCGTCAATCAAAGCAAGATAAGATGCATAAAGGATAAACATCACATGCAATCAATATAAGTGATATGATATGGCCATCATCATCTTGTGCTTGTGATCTCCATCTCCGAAGCACCGTTGTGATCACCATCGTCACCGGCGCGACACCTTGATCTCCATCGTAGCATCGTTGTTGTTTACGCCATCTATTGCTTCTACGACTATCGCGACCGCTTAGTGATAAAGTAAAGCAATTACAGGGCGTTTGCATTTCATACAATAAAGCGACAACCATATGGCTCCTGCCAGTTGCCGATAACTTCGGTTACAAAACATGATCATCTTATACAATATAGCATCACGTCTTGACCATATCACATCACAACATGCCCTGCAAAAACATGTTAGACGTCCTCTACTTTGTTGTTGCAAATTTTACGTGGCTGCTACGGGCTTAGCAAGAACCGTTCTTACCTACGCATCAAAACCACAACGATAGTTTGTCAAATAGACTCCGTTTTAACCTTCGCAAGGACCGGGCGTAGCCACACTCGGTTCAACTAAAGTTGGAGAAACTGACACCCGCCAGCCACCTGTGTGCAAAGCACGTCGGTAGAACCAGTCTCGCATAAGCGTACGCGTAATGTCGGTCCGGGCCGCTTCATCCAACAATACCGCCGAACCAAAGTATGACATGCTGGTAGGCAGTATGACTTATATCGTCCACAACTCACTTGTGTTCTACTCGTGCATATAACATCAACGCATAAAACCTGGCTCTGATACCACTATTGGGGAACGTAGTAATTTCAAAAAAATTCCTACGCACACGCAAGATCATGGTGATGGCATAGCAACAAGAGGGGAGAGTGTTCGTCCACGTACCCTCGTAGACCGTAAGCGGAAGCGTTTTCACAACGCTGTTGATGTAGTCGTACGTCTTCACGATCCGACCGATCCAAGCGCCGAACGTACGAAGCCTCCGAGTTCAGCACGCGTTCAACTCGATGACGATCTCCGGCCTCCGATCCAGCCAAGCTCCGGAGATGAGTTCCGTCAGCACGATGGCGTGGTGACGATGATGATGTTCTACCGGCGCAGGGCTTCACCTAAACTCCGCGATGATATGACCGAGGTGGAATATGGTGGAAGGGGGCACCGCACACGGCTAAGGAACGATCCGTAGATCAACTTGTGTGTCTATGGGGTGCCCCCTGCCCCCGTATTTAAAGGAGGGAGGGGGAGGCCGGCCGGCCCCTTTGGGCGCGCCAAGGGAGGAGGAATCCTCCTCCTAGTAGGAGTAGGACTCCTCCTTTCCTACTCCTACTAGGAGGGGGGAGGAAGGGGAGAGGGGGGAAGGAAAGGGGGGCGCCCCCCCTCCTAGTCCAATTCGGACCAGAGGGAGAGGGGGCGCGCGGCCCACCCTGGCCGCCCCTCTCTCTTCCCACTGAGGCCCATGTGGCCCATTAACTCTCCCGGGGGGTTCCGATAACCCCCCCGGCACTCTGATTTTCTCCGAAATCATCCGGAACATTTCCGGTGTCCGAATATAGTCGTCCAATATATCAATCTTTATGTCTCGACCATTTCGAGACTCCTCGTCATGTCCGTGATCACATCCGGGACTCTGAACAAACTTCGGTACATCAAAACTTATAAACTCATAATAAAACTGTCATCGAAACGTTAAGCGTGCGGACCCTATGGGTTCGAGAACTATGCACACATGACCTAGAACCATTCTCGGTCAATAACCAATAGCGGGACCAGGATGCCCATATTGGTTCCTACATATTCTATGAAGATCTTTATCAGTCAAACCGCATAACAACATGCTTTGTTCCCTTTGTCATCGGTATCTTACTTGCCCGAGATTTGATCGTCGGTATCCAATACCTAGTTCAATCTCGTTACTGGCAAGTCTCTTTACTCGTTTGGTAATACATCATCTCATAACTAACTCATTAGTTACAATGCTTGCAAGGCTTAAGTGATGTGTATTACCGAGAGGGCCCAGAGATACCTCTCCGACAATCGGAGTGACAAAACCTAATCTCAAAATACGCCAACCCAACATGTACCTTCGGAGACACCTGTAGAGCACCTTTATAATCACCCAGTTACGTTGTGACGTTTGGTAGCCCACAAAGTGTTCCTCCAGTAAACGGGAGTTGCATAATCTCATAGTTGTAGGAACATTGTATAAGTCATGAAGAAAGCAATAGCAACATACTAAACGATCAAGTGCTAGGCTAACGGAATGGGTCATGTCAATCACATCATTCTCCTAATGATGTGATCCCACTAATCAAATGACAACACATGTCTATGGTTAGGAAACATAACCATCTTTGATTAATGAGCTAGTCTAGTAGAGGCATACTAGTGACTATAGTTTTGTCTATGTATTCACACATGTATTATGCTTCCGGTTAATACAATTCTAGCACGAATAATAAACATTTATCATGAAATAAGGAAATAAATAATAACTTTATTATTGCCTCTAGGGCATATTTCCTTCAGCTCGTGAGGTGCTCATGACGCAAGCCATGACAATCGAGACCAGGCGGGCGCCAGGCGGGCGCCGGCCTGCGCAATGTCCTTGTTTCCTCTTTGGTGCAAAGGGGGCAAGCACAGGCGTGGAGTACCGAGGCCTCAGGCAAGGGTTGCCATTTCAGTGCAACAAGACCAAGACCAGCAGAGCGACGGGATGGAGGTCACCGTGGAGCCCAAGACGGCGTCATCACCAGTGCTTTTGGTAGCCGAAGACCAACTTTAGTCAGGATAACTTGTACTAGATGTTCCCCTTCAAAATGGCCGTTGTTGGCGCCCTTCCCACTCAATATTTGGGAAGAGGCCCAGGGCCTCTATAAATAGGACTAGCCACCACAGTAGAGGGAGAGAGTTTGGGGACTCATCGAGAGCCCATTAGAGAGAGAGAGAGAGAGAGAGAGAGAGGCAATCAAACTCACCCAAGCGGTTCATCGCACCAGCTCAAGAACACCCCTCGCAAGGCTGTTCTTCCCTTGTACTGTTCTCATCAGCCCCTGAGGCAATCCACCACACCACACACTAGAGTAGGGTATTACACCACAACGGTGGCCCGAACCAGTATAAATCTTGTGTCCCTCGTGTTGTTCATCATTTTTAGCTTAGATCTCACGATACGATCGGATGTAGGTCGGTAGGGGAGAGATCTTCGTGCGCACCCAAGAGTTCGAACCTTAAGGGTCTGCCGGAACCCTACATCTGACAACTCCCTCCATTTTATGGGGAGTAAATAAAAACAAAGGGAGTATACTACGGATGAGGATCCCCTGACGTGGCCGAACCCATTGAGTAACTGACATGCGGGGCCTAGCAAGCACGGGGTCCGCCAGTAAGTGACCGAAAGGGAGGGTAAGGCAGGGATACCTACGTCTGAGGATCCACTTCCACTACTACTCCCTCCTTCCATCTACTATACAGGGCCTAATGCATTTTTCGAGGCTAACTTTGACCAAATATTAGAGTAATTATATATGACATGCAACTTACACAAAGCATACGGTCAAATTCGTATGTGAAAGGAGCTTCCAATGATATAATTTTCACATTATACATCTCATGTACTATTAATCTTGGCAATAGTCAAAGGCGGTTTTGAAAAATGCATTAGAGCATGGTTAATAATATAGCCAGCCGATGGCTATAAGGAACTGCCATGTCATCTATAGCCATCATATATATGCACTCGTAAAGTAGTGTGGGCTATAAGGTTGGATGTTTCCCGCAAAAAAAATATAAGGTTGACTATTGTATTAGTACTTTTTCCATCTCCTCTCTATCTCTTTTTTCATCTTTATTGTATTTAACTAGGAATGCGTATATAGCTAGGCTCTTGCATGAGAGATCACTCCCCTTACTTTTTCACATCTCTCTCCTCCACATAGGCCCTATATAAATGGAAGGAGGGAGTACTATGAGCACAGCATACTCTACTACAAATGTTGTCAGTACTCCACTAGTACTATTGGATAGGGAGCTTAAAAAAAGTTACTATTGGACTAGCTATACGTGGCGAAATCCTAGTAGGAAGAGCATGCGTGAGAACGAGTACATTCACGTGGTTGAAAACAAATTGGAAACCATCTCCGTGTGACTACAAATCTAGGAGTACGCATGAATCTAACAATATTGATTGGGCATTGTTGAATGTTGATACTGCTTTCTATAAATTTGATCAAAGTAGAGATACTTTGACTACACATAAAACTTATATGTAAAGTAGAAAGGATCAGAGGGAGTATATTGTACGTTCAAAAGCCAAACGAACATTGAATACCCTTTATATATGATTTGCATCCCCCTTAGGTATCACACATGCACCCACTCGTTCTCTCTCAATTTCATCTTGGGGTCCGGAGATCGATTGAAAGAGGACTAGGGTGGGTACAATACGTTCGTTTTGCTTATGAACGTACAATATACTCCCTCTGATCCCCAAAGACTCCCCCCATGGGTCATTTCTATCATAGAAATAGACCAAACCTTTATCTCCTTGCACGACACGCAATTGATCTCTCAACATCAATCGATCTCATCAACATGTGTCGGGGCATGAACTGAATGGGATGTCAAAACTAAGACGGGAAGCGACACGTAGTGGAGGCAAAGTGAAACTTTAAATGAACCGTTTGTTTGTATGCATGTCGGACAAATTACAACAATGGAAATACAAGCATGGTCTAGGCCCACATGTGAATGATACGCGGCGGAATGTTCAAATGAGGCATGCGGGAGGATGGACTCGACCAGAGGGCGGCATGATCGATGGATAAGAGGGTTGGAGAGGAATGAGAAATAAGCATATGCCACATGATTATACTTGAATGGCTCAAATGAACAATAAGTTGTCTCGTTTGGCCTACATAGTGAAAGGCCTAATGCGCAACGCGGAGCACTGACGCTCGAATATGGCCGGGAAAACAGGGAAACCGACATGTCGGGAACACCTGTCGGGACGACATAGCGCAGACTAGTTCAATGGAGGAGTTGGCCCACGACCTCCTCGCCATCGGCAACCGTTCATGTGGGCCGTGGGGGCCAGCAACGTGGCGCAACTCCAGCACTGCCTCTGGACATGGCAACCGTGGTGAGCGACACGATCATCGTTGCTGGACACGGTTAGTTTCAGTGTGCCGAGGGTCGCGTTAGCGCTGTGGAATGACCAGCAGATCAACACCCGGCTCGTCGAGGATGCACGGGGCGCTGAAGTGCGCACGCGCCGTGACGCTACCGCGGAGTGGTGTAGCATGGCCAACTGCATCCCTAGGACCTGAGACCATGCCGGGCCGTCTTGCCTTTTCAATGACATGTGGGGATTGCATGTGAGCAAAGGGCATCTCCAACGTTGCCACGACCGCAGATGACTTCCCTGGCACACCAAAAACCCTTGTCCCTCGCGCCGTCACGCAGTGCGTTCCCAACCGGCGCCAGCTACCGGCATTCATGTCGTCTGTCCGTATGCCGTCGTTAAGAGGCTTGGTGCCCGAGGAACCAACTCCAGCGACTTAATGACGCAAACGGACGCTTGGCCTCACCGGAATGCGCTACTTAAAGCATCAACGCCCAGCTAACCTCCACACCATAGCGCATCGTCCTGCTACCTGGCACCACATCCGCCATGACCGCGAGCGTGAATGCTCTGCGGGAGAGCTTGTCTTCGGGGATGAAGCTCGAGGTCGCCGCCCTCACTCAAGTCGCCGCTTGCGACGCAATAGCCGCGTAGCCGGACGCGGATGCGACTGCACAAGCGGTAGCCACGCTGGCGGCCAATGACGGGAGCACCATCAGCCATGCATCCTACTTGCCACCGTCCAACGTCCGGCATCGCCGAGGTCAGGGACTCCTTTGAGGATGAGTAGGGCATGGGAGGCGGCAGGGCATGGTGTGCCAACTGGCCGGTCTGTATCCCGTGTTCTACTCTTCCTTGCCGGAGACCGCACCTTCACTTCACGGGTCTTAAACCCCACCCCCATACATAGAGATCGCAGATGGAGGACGTCGGTTGCTGCCGTAGAATAGGTTTAGGGTTGGGTTTCTTTTATTTTTTTGTCCTATAATAGTTCAAAATGTAATGAAAATATATCGTGTTTGCATTAATCTCGGCCGGTGTATATGAACTTTCACAATTATATAGTATATTGTAGGAGTACTAGCAAGATGCCCATGCGTTGCATGGAACATCAAGATCTTGTGGGAGAAAAGGATGAACGAGGGAAGGCCTTATCTACAAATGTGGAGAGGAGTGCGGGTAAACTCTCATAGTTTCCTTCCTATCCGTTAGATATAGATCGGACGGCCTATATTGCAGGATGACAGGCACACCATCATCACCAACTCTATTTTTTATTGAACCGAGACAAAGCTAACATGCGCAGTAAAAAAACACATAGGGTCTACATACACAATTTATCTTAGGCACTCCAATAGTACATCCAATACACATTCACGCATTTCACATCTTTCTACATCTACGGGAACCTACGAAAGGGTTAACGTAAATTGCCTCTCTCTCTCCTCCCTGATTTTCATGGTGGTGGGCCCCTCCCTCCCCCCCAATCTACAATTAACAGCTCACATGTTTCACATTACGTTAATTACTTAACTGGGATTACGTAGGTGTAGCATTACTCGTCCTAAAAAAACCAACTAAGCCAACCTCCCAGCATATCGCGCGGGAAAATACCCGGTCGCGTTGTTTTAGTCGGGATTATCAGATTACTAGGAGTAGTATCGATGGATCAAGCGAAGCACCAAGTTTTTTTTAGGGGGCAAAGCACCTAGTTTAAAAGGAAAAAAGGCGGTACACTCAGAGCACCCCTGTCGCGGTTGCATTGCACCCTACACACTTTCGGTCCTGCACACGTCTCACGCAAATGGAACGCACTTCGGCTTGCCTCTTCACTGACACGTGGGACTGCACTTAGAGAAACCGACCATGCGCCAAACTCCCCCCACCCACCGCGCGAAAATCCTCCCCCCCCCCAAAAAAAATTCCCCCAAATCCCAAATTCAACGGCCCTTCAGCCAACTAGCCAATAATATTCCCCAAACCCCCTCCCCCGTCCCCCTCCACTCCATTCGCTCTGCCAAAGCCGCCCTCCCCACCGCGCTGATACGTCAGTGACGCGGTTCATTGAGGGGACGCACGGCGATCCTCTCGCTCCCACAAGTACGCTCTCGTAGACTGCCGTCCTCTAGCCGCACCACCATCGCTGGCAACGTTCTTGTGGACGTGCACGGTGGTCAGCGCCGCCACCGCTGGCGACGTTCATGTGGAGACGCATGGCGGTCAGCTTCTCCCACGGTACATGCATTGTAGACTGAGGCCCCGTGCATGTCGGTGTAGCGCTAAATGTTAGCTGATAGACATTGTTAATCTCACAGTTTGCTGAAGTAGTTTACAGTCAATATGCTCTGATTAAGAAGCTTCCTTGCCCTGTTCTGCACTCAATCTGCTTAGCTGAGATGGCATGCCAAGGCTAATTAGTTGCTAAAATATGCTGCCATATACTTATTGTGACGTAGATTGCCATGGTCTAGTAGCCAATCTGTTAGGTGAAATAGCTCTACACCATTTTATACTCGATTTTTGTTGCTGCGATGGCCTTCGATAGTTTGATGGCTGTGTGCTTGGCTTCATTGACTGCTGAAACAGCCCGTCATAATTTAGCACTCAAATATGTTTGCTGAATTAGCTTTACGTATATTTCGTTACTTAGATCTGCTTGTCCAAATATCTTGTCATAGCTTTAGACATCGAGCTAGGTTTTTTTTCTTGGACTTCATAAAAAAGCATATATGTCTTTTCTGTAATATCTAGTAGAAGAACAAATTTTTATGTCTAACAGATGGATCGGACTTGGATAAGTTCTGCTCGAAGATTCTCCGCTGCATATGTTGAGGGGGTTGAAAACTTCATGAACTTTATCAGAGCTAAGTACGGTGGTCCGAAATCAGCTGTGCTCTGCCCGTGTAGCAGTTGTATAAATTCAGTTACAAGACCCCAGTCAACTGTGCAAAATCATCTACACTTGTATGGGATGTCGGTCACATATACTAGGTGGGTTCATCATGGTGAAGCTGTGAGCGTCAATATTATTGACTACGTGGAAGCAGCAGATCACCACCTTGATCTTCCTTATGCTCAGGTAGAAGAAGAGGAGGAGGTGGTGGTGGCAGAGCCAGTGAGTTTGACCAACATTGAAACAATGTTACGAAATGCTCATGCATTTCACGAACTTTCACCTGCAGAAGAAAAATGGTGGGCCCGCATGTTGGAACAATGCAATGTGGTTGTCACCCCAGGAAATAAGCTGTCAGTATTCTCAGCTATGGTCACCTTTCTTCAGGTGAAGACATCTGAGGATGACCAACAAATCATTCAATGCGATGTTGGCTGCTTTTCGCAAATCTTTCTCAGATGCGTCTGAGCTGCCACACACCTACAGTAAAATGAAGAATTTCCTTCGTGCAGTTGGAATTGGATATGATACAATCCATGTTTGTAAGAATAATTGTGTTCTGTTCTAGAAGGATTATGCCAACTTAAGTGAATGCCCGAAATGCAAATCATCAAGATGGAAAGATGGCGATGATGTGAAGAGGATTCCTCATAATGTTCTGAGACATTTTCCAGTTGTACCAAGATTGCAGAGGTTGTTTCATGATGCTGAAACAATAGAGGATGCACTGTGGCATTCTAGGAACTAGGAGTACAGAGATCATAATGTAATGACCCATCCATCTCATGGTAGTGAGTGGAAAAGCTTCAATCAGAAACACAAAAAGTTTGTTGCTGACCCGAGAAACATTAGACTTGGCTTAGCTTCAGATGGATTTAACCCATTTGGCCCCAGAGCGCCACATATAGCATGTGGTCAGTGCTTGTTATCCCTTACAACATGCCTCCAAATGTCTGCACCAAAGAATCAAACTACATGATAGCCTTGCTCATCCCAGGTCCAAAAAGTCCTGGAAAGGATTTTGATTTATTCATGGAGCCTCTTGTGGAGGAATTTCAACAACTATGGAGGGGTGTTCTCACTCGAGACCTATATAGCAACCCACTAGCTAATTTCTTTCTACGTGTTGTCATAATTTGGTGCATCCATGATTATCCGGCTTTGGGCACTATGTCAGGGCGAACGAGACATGATTACAATGCATGTGTTCGCTGTGACAGGAATCCGCTATCATACGCAATACTTAGCAAGATCTGTTACATTGGACACCGTCGTTTCCTTGCCAAGGACAAGCCGCATCCTAGAAAATACTGAAGACATGTGTTCAATGCAAAGCATAAAAATCGTGATGCGCCAAAAAGGCTCACCACCGATGAGTTGCAAGTGTAATTAGAGAAGGTCAGGCATATTACACCAGGAAACCATCCTGGTAATGGTAGCGGGAAAAGGAAGCATTGCAGGGAAAAAGAGAGATTATTGTTTACCTACAGGTCCAGTTTTTTGGACTTGGAGTATTGGAAAGATTTGGATCTGCGGCATAATCTTGATGTGATGCACATCGAGAAAAATATATGTGACAGCATTACCGGCACACTTCTTAATATTGAAGGCAAGACGAAAGATACCTTAAAATCTAGGATTGATTTGACACACCTGGGTATCAGACAGGATTTGCAGGTGCAAGATGAAGGTAAACCACAGGATATGGCACCGGCTGTGTACGTCTTGGACAAGGTAAAAAGAAAAGAATTATGCGAGGTCCTATCATGTGTGAGATTCCCACATGGATTTGCTTCCAACCCTGAAAGGAGAGTCAGTGCAGATGGAAACAAGGTACAAGGGTTGAAAACTCATGACTGCCACGTCCTACTTCAAAGGGTTTAACCTGTTATCCTTAGAGGATTGGGACACCCAGACGTATACAGAGCAGTTGCAGAGTTGGGACAATTCTTCAGGGAACTCTGCAGTAGAAATATCAGGATATATGCTTTGGAGCGTCTTAGAGACAAGATACCAACTATCCTATGCGACCTTGAGAAGATATATCCTCCAGCCTTCTTTGATGTGATGGTGCATTTGGCTGTTCATCTACCTGATGAGGCACTACTTAGATGTCTAGTACAGTATGGCTGGATGTACCCTATTGAAAGGCCGCTAGGCACTTTCAAGGGCTATGTTAGGAACAGAGCTAGACCCGAGGGTTCCATTGCAGAGGCCTACATTGCTATAGAAGCATTGACATTCTGCTCAAAATACATTGAAACAGCTGATCAGCTTAGCAAAGAGGTGGGTGAAGACAATCCCGGGCTCAATGTTTCCAATTATTATGTTCGAGTTACAGGGAAGAGTCGAGAAGAGGACAAACTTAAAGATTTGGACAAAATGGTTTGGTATGTGTTGAATAACTGTCCTAAGATACTACCTTATATCAAGTAAGTGCTACGTAGTGCAGCTTATACATCGTAATCTACTAAACTTGCATCATATTCTTATATATTTAGATGTTTGATGCAATCACTATGTTGTGCAGCATCTACAAAAACGATTTACTGCTGCAAAATCCAAGAAACATTGACAAACTGGTTATGGTAGGATTTGCGAAATGGTTCAAGAGCCATGTAAGCTTTTGAATTGCACTGTCAGTATTTTTAATATATTGAGTACATAAGATGATCAGCTTGTCTATTTTCTAACCATAGTTTAAGAAGATGCGGGAGGATGGGCAGGCAGATGATGATGCCCTTTACGCACAAGCAATGGGTCCTGATACTCGGGTAAGACATTATGAATCTTGCGTTGTTGGAGATGTGCGCTACAACACCCTTGCACGCGACGAAGGCAGGAAGACACAAAACAGTGCCATCATGAGCACGGATACGTATGACAGAGATACAACTGAAATGTATGCTAACATAAAAGACATTGTTCAGTTGCAGTATATCTCCAGTTTCGAGGATCATTGGTGTGTAGTTCTGTTGTGCTGTCGTTGGTATAACCTATTTTCCAGGATCGCAAAAACCAGAGCTAATGATTATTTCGAATCCATCAATGTCAAGGCGGCGTACCAGACCAACGAGCCTTTTATTTTGGCAAATCACGCAACATAGATATTTTTCTTGGAAGACACATTTGCATGTAGCGATGACTGGAGAGTATTGCAAAGGTTTGAGTAGAGGAATTCGTTTAATGAAGTTGCACAACAAGATGATGCTTACACTGCTCCTGATGTACAAGATTCCACAAATGTTCCTAATATCTTTGAGAACCATCACGTCAATGACGCAGGTGAAAAGATTGCCTGTCGTGTTGTGGACATACAAGAGTTGATCAAGAAGAAGCCAACGTTCGATGACATTGAGGATGAAGAAGAAGATGACACTGTGGGGAATTATGATTCAGACTGATACACATGGCGAAGATGTTGACGTTGTTGCTGTGGATGATGATTAGATTGCTTTTGTCGTATTTGCCTATCAGAAGACGTTTTTTATCTACTATGTGAAATTGTGTTTGCTATGACAACTGAAACTTGATGAATGTGTTGTTTAGTATTTTGCAGTGAGAACATCACTTGTTATGTATGATGATTTGTGTTTGGTGATTGTATGACGACTAAAACATGATGACATTGTTCTTTAGTTGTACTCATATTTGGCTGTGAAACTTGAATTTGATGACATAGTTTGTTATTGGACTGCAATTTGCTCGACGTCTTTGAATGGAAACAAAGCTGACCTGACAGGGTCTCTGCTAATTTATTTATTTATTACCAAAAGGGCCTCTGCTATTTATTCATTTATGAGCAAAAGGGGATGCCCCCCGATTTCCGTTAATAGAAATCATTAGATGTTCACCACACTACACCCAGCCTGCTACACTGGTTTCATTCATTACTGGTTTCAGCAAAGTGCTCATCACGAGTGCTACATACACTGCAAATAAAGAGACAATCATCCTATAGAGCACATTGATTTTTCCCATTATCTTCACAAGCTCTTTCATCTCCTCATTGCTGTCAAGGCCGTTCAGCAGCTGTTGCTTGGCCATGATCAGAGGAACTGCATCTTTAACCTTCTGCTCTGCATCTTCCTCTTCTGTCGTTCCTTCAGTTACTTTTCCAACACCCCAACCTGCTAGTATTGGGATTCCTCGGCTAACCAAATAATCAGTGTAGTTGCATTCCCTCACATCAGCAACTTCCCAGAAATACAAATCACACGAATCTTCCCTTTTCTGCACGAATCAAATTGGAAGATCATGAACCAAACTATTAAAAAATTCAGCAACTGAAAGCAGCAGAACAACACTTAAACATATTATTACCCCATGATTCCGGCATTTGTAGAAGACTCGGCCAGGGTTGAGGATTGTGGTTGAGATGCGATGGATGACTCTGTGTGATTTGCAGAAGTGGAACCACACCAACAGCAGCGGGTTGTGATGAGAAATCGGCTGCGGTGTGTGCCAGCGGAGGTGTGATGAGACCCACGGGCGATGGTACGGGAGGCGACTTGGCGCATATCTGTTTGTTGCCTACTGAAGAGCAGGTGGACGAGCAGCTAGCGGACATGGTTGCTGCGGCCAGAGCTTCTGATGCTAAGCAGAGTAAGTAGAGAAGAGGAGAAGCAACGTTGGATATGTCAGTTTCATTACTTGCAGAGTAGCATAGCACCATATATAGTCATAGTCTAGGTTTGGATTCGAACCAGCTACAGGAGCACGTCTCTCTTTTTTCTAAAACTCAGCAATGTCTCTTTACTGGTACACTAGCTTGTTCTGTACGCCTTCTCAAGTCTTTGATTTTCTTTCTTCTTTTTGCAAGGAAGGAAGGAGGACAAAATTGAGAGTTCCTGGGACTCGAACCCAAGACCTCTCGGTTGAAAACCAAGGGTGCTAGTCACTTATGTGGCGAACGTTCCCTGGGAGGAGGACGGCAGATGAACGCATTTTCCTCGCAGTTTTAGTTGCGACGCAAGATCAAACGGTCGCAGTTTCGGGAATGTTATCATGCAAACGAGCCCAAATTTTCTTTTCTTCCTATATTAAAAAAGTATGCTACTTTGTGTCGACTTAGTCAACAAACGATTGTGCCAACCTTGACTGTTGGACTGATATTCAACGTCTGTCGTGCTTCTTCAGTCTCTTCTTCCTCCAGCCGCCAAAGCCAAACTAGCGCCGGCGGGACCGCCTGCTCCCGCCTCCCTGTTGGGGATCGTTGCAGAAATTAAAAAAATTCTATGCATCACCAAGATCAATCTATGGAGTAACTAGCAATGAGAGAGAGGGGAGTGCATCTTCATACCCTTGAAGATCGCGAGTCGGAAACATTGCAAGAACGTGGATGAAGGAGTCGTACTCGAAAGCGATTCAGATCGCGGTGGACTCCGATCTTAGCACCAAACAGTGGCACCTCCGCGTTCAACACACGTGCAGCCCGGTGACGTCTCCTGCACCTTGATCCAGCAAGGAGGAGGGAAAGGTTGAGGAAGAGGGCTCCAGCAGCAGCACGACGGCGTGGTGGTGATGGAGCGGCAGTTCTCCGGCAGGGCTTCGCCAAGCTCTTCACGGAGGAGGAGAGGTGTTGGGGAGGGGAGGGGCTGCGCCTTGGATGTGGTGATGCAGCCCTCCCCTCGCCCCTCTATTTATAGGAGAAGGGGGAAGGGGGGCCGGCCCCTCTAGATGGGATCTAGAGGGGGCGGCAGCCAAGGGGGGAGGGGGCTTGCCCCCCAAGCAAGGGAGGTGCCCCCCTTAGGGTTCCCCCAAACCCTAGGCGCATGGGCCCTAGGGGGGTTGCGCCCAGCCCTCCTGGGGGCTGGTTCCCTTCCCTCTACAGCCCATGAGGCCCTCCGGGACAGGTGGACCCCCGGAACCCCTCCGGTGGCCCCGGTACAATACCGGTATGCCCCCAAATATTTCCGGTGACCGTATGACAACTTCCCATATATAAATCTTCACCTCCAGACCATTCCGGAACTCCTCGTGACGTCCGGGATCTCATCCGGGACTCCGAACAACATTCGGTAATCACATACAAATGTTCCTTATAACCCTAGCGTCATCGAACCTTAAGTGTGTAGACCCTACGGGTTCGGGAATCACGCAGACATGACCGAGACAGCTCTCCGGCCAATAACAAACAACGGGATATGGATACCCATGTTGGATCCCACATGTTCCATGATGATCCCATCGGATGAACCACGATGTCAAGGATTCAAGCAATCCCGTATACAATTCCCTTTGTTAATCGGTACGGTACTTGCCCAAGATTCGATCGTCGGTATCCCAATACCTCGTTCAATCTCGTTACTGGCAAGTTACTTTACTTGTTCCATAACGCATGATCCTGTGACCAACTACTTAGTCACATTGAGCTCATTATGATGATGCATTACCGAGTGGTCCTAGAGATACCTCTCCGTCATACGGAGTGACAAATCCCAGTCTCGATTCGTGCCAACCCAACAGACACTTTCGGAGATACTTGTAGTGCACCTTTATAGTCACCCAGTTACGTTGTGACATTTGGTACACCCAAAGCACTCCTACGGTATCCGACAGTTACACAATCTCATGGTCTAAGTAAATGATACTTGACATTAGAAAAGCTCTAGCAAAACGAACTACACGATCTTGTGCTATGCTTAGTATTGGGTCTTGGCCATCACATTATTCTCCCAATGATGTGATCCCGTTATCAATGACATCCAATGTCCATGGTCAGGAAACCATGACCATCTGTTGATCAACGAGCTAGTCAACTAGAGGCTCACTAGGGACTTTTTGTGGTCTATGTATTCACACATGTATTACAGTTTCCGATCAATACAATTATAGCATGAACAACAGACAATTATCATGAACAAGGAAATATAATAATAACCATTTTATTATTGCCTCTAGGGCATATTTCCAACAGTCTCCCACTTGCACTAGAGTCAATAATCTAGTTACATTGTGATTAATCGAACACCCATAGTTTTCTGGTGTTGATCATGTTTTGCTCGTGGAAGAGGTTTAGTCAACGGATCTGCGACATTCAGATCCGTATGCACTTTAAAAATATCTATGTCTCCATCTTGAACATTTTCATGAATGGAGTTGAAGCTATGCTTGATGTGTCTGGTCTTCTTGTGAAAGCTGGACTCCTTGGCAAGGGAAATAGCCCCAGTGTTATCACAGAAGAGAGTCATCGGGCCCGACGCAATGGGAATAACTCCTAGGTCGATAATGAACTCCTTCATCCAGATTGCTTCATGTGCTGCCTCCGAGGCTGCCATATACTCCGCTTCACATGTAGATCCTGCCACGACGCTTTGCTTGCAACTGCACCAGCTTACTGCCCCACCATTCAAAATATACACGTAACCGGTTTGTGACTTGGAGTCATCCAGATCTGTGTCGAAGCTAGCATCGACGTAACCCTTTACGACAAGCTCTTCGTCACCTCCATAAACGAGAAACATATCCTTAGTCCTTTTCAGGTACTTAAGGATATTCTTGACCATTGTCTAGTGTTCCATGCCGGGATTACTTTGGTACCTTCCTACCAAACTTACGGCAAGGTTTACATCAGGTCTGGTACACAACATGGCATACATAATAGACCCTACGGCTAAGGCATAGGGGATGACACTCATCTTTTCTCTATCTTCTGCCGTGGTCGGGCTTTGAGCTGAGCTCAATTTCACACCTTGCAATACAGGCAAGCACCCTTTCTTGGACTGATCCATATTGAACTTCTTCAATATCTTATCAAGGTATGTGCTTTGTGAAAGACCTATGAGGCGTCTCGATCTATCTCTATAGATCTTGATGCCTAATATGTAAGCAGCTTATCCAAGGTCCTTCATTGAAAAACACTTATTCAAGTAGGCCTTTATGCTCTCCAAGAGTTCTATATCATTTCCCATCAACAATATGTCATCCACATATAATATGAGAAATGCTACAGAGCTCCCACTCACTTTCTTGTAAACGCAGGCTTCTCCATGAGTCTGCATAAACCTAAGCGCTTTGATCATTTCATCAAAGCGAATGTTCCAACTCAGAGATGCTTGCACCAGCCCATAGATGGAGCGCTGGAGCTTGCATACCTTGTTAGCATTCTTAGGATCGACAAAACCTTCCGGCTGCATCATATACAATTCTTCCTTAAGGAAGCCATTAAGGAATGCCGTTTTGACGTCCATTTTCCATATCTCATAATCGTATAATGCGGCAATTGCTACCATGATTTGGACGGACTTCAGCTTCGCTGCGGGTGAGAAGGTCTCATCGTAGTCAACCCCTTGAACTTGTCGATAACCCTTAGCGACAAGTCGAGCCTTATAGATGGTAACATTACCATCGGCGTCCATCTTCTTCTTAAAGATCCATTTATTTTCTATCGCTCGCCGATCATCGGGCAAGTCTGTCAAAGTCCATACTTTGTTTTCATACATGGATCCTATCTCGGATTGCATGGCTTCAAGCCATTTGTTGGAATCTGGGCCCACCATCGCTTCTTCATAGTTCGAAGGTTCACCGTTGTCTAACAACATGATTTCCAGGACAGGGTTGCCATACCATTCTGGTGTGGAACGTGTCCTTGTGGACCTACGAAGTTCAGTAGCAACTTGATCCAAAGTACCTTGATCATCATCATTAACTTCCTCTCTAGTCAGTGCAGGCACCACAGGAACATCTTCCTGAGTTGCGCTACTTTCCGTTTCAAGAGGCAGTACTTCATCGAGTTCTACTTTCCTCCCACTTACTTCTTTCGAGAGAAACTCTTTCTCCAGAAAGGACCCGTTCTTGGCAACAAAGATCTTGCCTTCGGATCTAAGGTAGAAGGTATACCCAATGGTTTCATTAGGGTATCCTATGAAGACGCATTTTTCCGACTTGGGTTCAAGCTTTTCAGGTTGAAGTTTCTTGACATAAGCATCACATCCCCAAACTTATAGAAATGACAGCTTAGGTTTCTTCCCAAACCATAATTCATACGGTGTCGTCTCAAGGGATTTAGACGGTGCCCTATTTAAAGTGAATGTTGCTGTGTCTAGAGCGTATCCCCAAAATGATAGCGGTAAATTGGTAAGAGACATCATAGATCGCACCATATCCAATAGGGTGCGATTACGACGTTCGGACACACCGTTATGCTGAGGTGTTTCAGGCGGCGTGGGTTGTGAAACAATTCCACATTTCCTTAAGTGCGTACCATATTCATGACTCAAATATTCTCCCCCACGATCTGATTGTAAGAACTTTATTTTTCTGTCACATTGATTCTCTACCTCATTCTGAAATTCCTTGAACTTTTCAAAGGTCTCAGACTTGTGTTTCATCAAGTAGACATACCCATATCTACTTAAGTCATCAGTGAGGGTGAGAACATAACGATAACCTCCGCAAGCCTCAACACTCATTGGACCGCTCACATCAGTATGTATGATTTCCAATAAGTTGGTTGCTCGCTCCATTGTTCCGGAGAACGGAGTCTTGGTCATTTTGCCCATGAGGCATGGTTCGCATGTGTCAAATGATTTGTAATCAAGAGACTCCAAAAGTCCATCTGCATGGAGCTTCTTCATGTGCTTGACACCAATGTGACCAAGGCGGCAGTGCCACAAGTATGTGGGACTATCGTTATCAACCTTACATCTTTTGGTATTCACACTATGAATATGTGTAACATCACATTCGAGATTCATTAAGAATAAACCATTGACCAGCGGGGCATGACCATAAAACATATCTCTCATATAAATTGAACAACCATTATTCTCAGATTTAAATGAGTAGCCGTCTCGCATTAAACGAGATCCAGATACAATGTTCATGCTCAAAGCTGGCACTAAATAACAATTATTGAGGTTTAAAACTAATCCCGTAGGTAAATGTAGAGGTAGCGTGCCGACGGCGATCACATCAACCTTGGAACCATTCCCGACGCGCATCGTCACTTCGTCCTTCGCCAGTCTCCACTTATTCCGCAGCTCCTGTTTTGAGTTACTGTCGGGTTTCGGGTTCCGGCAGACCCTTGAGGTTCGAACACTGGGTGCGCGCGGAGATTCAACCCTCTACCGGCTCGCTCCTCACCGAATCGCTAGGATCTAAACTATCAAACAGAACAGCACAAGAGACACAAGATTTATACTGGTTCAGGCCACCATTGTGGTGTAATACCCTACTCCAGTGTGTGGTGTGGTGGATTGCCTCTTGGCGGATGAGGAACAGTTCAATGGAAGAACAGCCTTGCGAGGGTCTGTTCATGGCGGGCGCGATGAACTGCTAGGGGGAGTTCAGTCGCCTCTCTCTCTCTGTGTGTCTTTCTATCCTTGTTCTTTCGATGCCTCTACCCTGTGGGTGGTTAGCCCTATTTATAGGCAAAGGCCCTGGGCCTCTTCCCAAATATTGAGCGGGAAGGGCACCAACAATTGGCCATTTTGAAGGGGAACAGCGGGTACACTTATCCTGACTAAAGTTGGTCCTCGCCTGTCAAAGGCTCTGGTGGTGACGCCGGCTTGGGCTCCACAATGACTTCCTTCCGGCCGTTGGGCTGGTCTTGGTCTTGTTGCACCGAAATGGACGCCTTTGCTTGATGCTCTCACCTACGCTTGCTCCCTTTGCACTAAAGAGGAAAGGAGGACACTGCGCAGGCTGGCGCCTGACTGGCGCCCTTGGTCGTCATGGATTGCGTCATGGGCACCTCGCAAGGTACCCCGCCTTGAACTCTCTGCCTCCTCATGAGCCAGCCTGACGAGGCCGTGCCTAAGGAAGCTCCTTGTCGTCCGCCCCGCGAGGCTTGGCCCCTCGCGAGGGTCTTGAGCTTGTGTTCATGAAGATGGGTTGTGTTGGGCCTCCTTTGAGCCACGCCGTAGGCCGCAGGCAGGCAAGTCTGGAGACCCCCGTTCCCAGAACGCCGACAGTAGCCCCCGGGCCCATGGCGCGCCCGAACTTGGCCGAGCAGAGAGGCGAAAGGGCAAGTGCGAAGCGTTGCGGGCCCTAACAGCCTGCGGCCTTGGGCGCCGCGTGGCGGTTGATTGGACGTGGGCGCCTCTGCAACCGCGCGAGTTGATAAAGGAGCGGCATCTCCCTGGCCTCCTTTACTTCCTCTAGTTGCTGCTCAGATCCCCTTTCTTGCGCCTCTCCTCCCTGCTTCCGAAATCTTCAGATCTACTCCGTCTGCGCGCCCTAGCCAGTCATGGCGCCTCGCCAAGCCCCGGCCGAAGCTTGGTACTCGCCTGCCTTGGACTCGCCAAATGTGTCGGAGGCGAGCCTTGCCCGGGTGCGCCAGATGGTGGAGGTGCAGGGCATCGACGGGGCGAAAGCGTTCAAGGCCGGCTCCACCATCCCTGAAGGCCGAGGGAGCACCTTCTATCCGCTCTTCGTGAGCGCCATCATCGCCGGTCTGGTGCCTCCCTTTTCTGAGTTCTTCTTCTCTGTCCTCCGCCACTACAATATTCAAGCTCTGCACCTCCATCCCAACTCCGTCCTTCTTCTAGCGATCTTCGCCTACTATTGTGAGGCTCACGTAGGGGTGAAACCCTTGGTGGCCTTGCTACGCCACTACTTCTCCCTCCGGACTTCCCGTGGTTCCGCCTCCACGTACGCGAGCTTCATCGCGTACGGCGGCTCCATCGCTATTTCGAACCCTGGGAAGAGGATTGAGGGCTTTAGGAGCAAGTGGGTCTTGGTGGATGCTGGGTGCATCCATCCTCGGCTGATCCTGCCCACGGAGCACCCCGCGACCTCCGACGACTGGTGCCAAGTGGACCTTCTGGATCCCCGCGCGAAGCTGGTGTTGGAGAAGATGGATGCAGATCTGAGGCCGGCCAGCATGGCGGCGGCGAAGCTGACCGGTGCGTCGCTGCTGAGGGAGTTCCTGGAGCATCAGCTGGCTCCACTCCGTCAGTACTCGCTTCCGATGTGGAGGCCTCACCCGAGCCCCGTGGTCTTGGTCGACAAGGATCTGGCTGCGGTCCTCCAGTCCTTGGTTGGGGGTGACGTGGCGAGGCTGGAGGGCGCCCCTACGCCCCTGTTCCTTCGCGGGGATTGGGAGCAGGTAGTGGGGTCCATGCCCGTCTTCAACGGGGACGGGCCCATGCCCGTGGAGGCTCCGGAGGACCTGGTGGACGTGTCCTCCGACGACTCCAGCGAAGAGAAGGAAGAAGGGGAGCAGGAAGAGGGGGTTGACTCAGTGGCGGAGTCAAGGGCTCCTCCCCTTCGGCGCAGGTCCCGCACTCTCCGCCTCCCCCAGAGTGACGACGACGAGGATGAGGATGAGCAGGGCGGCGGGAGCCTGCCTCCAATCCCGAAGAAGGACCGGACTGGGCTGATCCCTCGCAGGTCCGCCCCGGCCCCGAGGCGATTTGCAGGCGCGCCTCCTGCTCCCGAGCCCCTTGAAGCGGACCCTTGCAGCCGGCTCTCGGGCTTTAAGTACGGCCAGAGGCTGCTTGAGCCCACCTACGATGACCCGTAAGTGCTCGATTCCTGTCTTGATTACTGCTCTGTTGCCGAAACTTGATGCTCGTATCCTCCGGCCAGGATGGCGCCCGCGGCAAAGAAGCCGAAGGGAGCTCCTGAGGCCCCATCCGGGGCAGTGCCTCTGCCCGAGAAAGAAGGTGACTGTGACGCGCAGGCCTCTCCTGCCCGGGCATCCTCACGAGGCCAGGCTGAGCCTGCTGGGGCGAGCTCAGCCCCCTTGACCCAGGCGACTCCCGAGGTGCCCTTGCTTGACGCTGCCACCACTGCCGTCATGGCGCAGCTGGTTCCGCCTCATGGTGCTATGGTCACGCTGCCGTCTTCTCCTCCTACTTCACCGACTGTTGCTTCCCCGAATACTGTTCTGGATCGCGCCATCGCCGGTCTGGACCGTCTGCGGCAGGATCTTCTGGGCGCCGACCCTCGTCTAGTGGCCGGGCGCTTGGAGCTGGCTTCTGGCTGGATTCGCTCCGATGCTTCGATACGGGCGGCGCTGGTCGTGGCCTCGACGGCTTGCGACGAGGAGAAACAGGCCATCCATGAGGCGAAGGTTGCCCGCAATGCTGCCTTGGGGGAGGCAGCTAGCGTCCAAGGTCGCTGTGAGACGCTGGAGAGCGAGCTGAAGGGCCTGCAGAACCAGCTTGCCGAGGAGGCCCGCCTTCGCCAAGAGCAGGAGGAAAGCATGAAGGCTCGCGAGGCGGCCGTCAAGGACCTGGAGGCCAAGCTCAAGAGGCGCCGTGGCCGCCTAGGCATGCTGGAGCAAGAGCTGGAGGCGAGGAAGGTTGAGCTGGATGGCAAGGCCTGGGTTCTCGCCGAGGACCGCGTGGCCTTCGCGGATATGGAAGAGAAGGCTCGCACTTCGCTGAAGACGCTTTATGACAGCGGCCTTGAGAACCCGCTGGCCGGCGAGGAGGATGGCCCCGCCAAGCTGCTTCCCTTCCTGGTTCGCGCCCTTCAAGACGTCACCCTTGGCCTTGGCCCTACGGCTGAGGCCGAGGCACGCGTCTTGTCTTCTGCAGCGCTGACGCGGGTCTTCACCCACATCTATCTTCGTGACCCCAACATCGACCTCGACAGCCTGCTGGAGCCAGTGAGCGGCGAGCGCGCTGCTGCCGCTGCTGAGGCTGTGAAGGGCCGTGCGGAGGCTCTGCTGGGGAAGTTCCGGGCCTTCAGCACCAAGCCGAAGTGGAGCGCTGCTAGCCCTGCTGCTCCACAAGGCGAACCTGCTCCACACAGCTCCTCTGCCGGCAAGTGACTCCGTCGTGGCTCCCGTCCTGCTTTTAATTCCTGCGCATGTACCATGCCTCGGGGAGGCGTTAAAACTTATGTTTGATGCTGTGATAACAGCATGGACTGTAATATTTGCTTTTGAACTTCCTGAAATTTGCATTATTCCTTCCTACTTGCTTATGTTCTATGCCGGCAGAGCCCGGCCCTGCACATACCTCAGCCGCCATTGGCCCCGACCGGAAACCAGGACGGGACCAAGGAGTGAGGGGCTACGTGACAAGTTAGGCTCCTGAGTCGCGATGCTCAGGAGTCCCCCTTGGCGCTCGAACAGCAAGTAGGGAGGTGAGATGCGGGTGGATCTGCCGTTCTACGTCTGCAGAGCCCGGCCCCGCGCATACCTCAACCGCCGTTAACCTTTTGGAACTAAGGAGTGAGGGGCTACGGGACCAGTTAGGCTCCTGAGTCGCGATGCTCAGGAGTCCCCCTTGACGCCCAAACAGCCTTCGTACCTTGGCTCCGCTCGGGGAGGGACGTGCGACAAACCAGGCCCGGGGGGCCTGGCCAGGTGGCGTGCGTCTGGGCGTGACCCAAGCGCAGCCTCCATGCCCAGCCCCTTCGCGCGGCACTCCCGAGGGGAGGCGTTGTGACAAGGCCAGACACTGAGCTCCGGGCTCCCTGAGGTTGACGCGGCTCAGAGGCCACCCTCAGTTGTTTATCACCAGCGCGGAGCATAGCGCTTCCGTATGCGTACGGGCATAGCCGCTCCTCGGCAGTGTCATCAGCCAGCGCGGAGCATGGTGCTTCCACTAGTACGTGGGAGGGGGCTCCCCTCCGGGAGGAGCCCCCGGGGCGTATACAGCCCCACCCTGACACGTGGCTGGCACGGTAGGGCTTGACGAGGTGTATCTGGGCACCCGTGAGCCAGCGCGGGACTCACGGGGCCCTACCTCAAGGCGGGTTGCGCCTGGCTCTGGGCCTTATCTTGGAGTGTGTTCCTGCAAATTTGGCCAGATGCCGGTGCTCTACATCTTCGGGTCCCGGCTCTCAGGCTGGTCTCAGCCGTTGCTGGCATGCCAGGTCGTGATGCCATGGACAAGACCAGAGGGTGAGGGCTGGAGAGCCGGTAGGAGCCCTGAGTCGTGATGCTCAGGCACCCCCCCTTTAACGCGCAAGCTGGGTTAGATGGCGAAACTCTACGTCCTCGGGTCCCGGCTCTCGGGCTGGTCTCACCCGTTGCTGGCATGCCAGGTCGCGATGCCATGGACAAGACCAGAGGGTGAGGGCCGGAGAGCTGGTAGGAGCCCTGAGTCGCGATGCTCAGGCACCCCCCCTTTAACGCGCAAGCTTGGTTAGATGACAAAATTCTACGTCCTCGGGTCCTGGCTCTCAGGCTGGTCTCAGCCGTCGCTGGCATGCCAGGTCACAATGCCATGGACAAGACCAGAGGGTGAGGGCCGGAGAGCCGGTAGGAGCCCTGAGTCGCGATGCTCAGGCACCCCCCCCCTTTAACGCGCAAGCTTGGTTAGATGACGAAACTCTACGTCCTCGGGTCCCGGCTCTCAGGCTGGTCTCAGCCGTTGCTGGCATGCCAGGTCGCGATGCCATGGACAAGACCAGAGGGTGAGGGCCGGAGAGCCGGTAGGAGCCCTGAGTCGCGATGCTCAGGCACCCCCCTTTAACGCGCAAGCTTCCGACACCCAGGAGAAAAAGGCACCAAATAACAAGCATGGTGGATCAAAAGCATAGCCCTAAGATAAACGCAAGAAGGATACATGCCGCTGGGACAGGCCCGAGCGGCTTGGGGATGATGCAGCCCGAGGGGTGCCCCCAATAAGGTAAGCTAAGGACATGAAATAAAAGTGATACATGCCGCAGGGACGGACCCACGCGGCCTGGGAATAATGCGGCCCTGAGGGCGCTCCCAGCCAGAAACGAAACTTAAAAGATGTCACCTGATGATGTTGGGGACGAGGGGGTGTTGGTGTAGCAGACTCGGTGGGCTGTGGGAGTCGATCCTCACGAGCCCCCAGGCCCAGGGGCCTCTGGAGGCTCCGGAGGCGCTGGCGGCTCCTCGCGGGCCATCTCCACCTCCGCCAGGGCTGCGGCACGCCTGACCTCTTGAGCCTCCAAGATGGCCCTCATGAGACGCTGGTGCGCAGCAGCCGCGATCGGCAAGCCGTAGGGCTTGCGAACGTAGCTGTGGGGCGGACCCTCGCAGCGTCCCACTTGCGAGGGCCAGAGGCGCTCCTGAGATGCGGCCTTGTTGAGCCCCGGTATGTCAATGCAGACGCGCAGCCCACCATCCTCGCCTGGATGGGGGCCACAGCGGGTAAGCGGTGGCTTCCTCTCATGACTCTTGACTCCTGTAGCTCCTGAATGGCCTTGCTGACGAACTCCTGAAGGTTTGGCCCTCCTTGCCTTGCTCCTTCTTGAGGGAAACGTGCTTCGAAGCACGCCTCCACGTGGTGCCCAAGCGCCTCCCTCGTGACCTTGGCGAGGTCGGCGGCCCTCCAGGGGAGAGCCCCCGAGCCCTGCCTGAGGAGGGCGCCGGGCGCGCTTCCCTATGCGATGGAAGGAGGCTCCCCCTGGGCAGGCGCGAGCCCTAAGGGGCCTGCCTCCTGAGGGGCCGGGCCGGTCAATGTCTTCTTCTTCTTGGGTGCGGCCTCGGGAAGCCTCCTGCTTCCACGGTCTGGGTCTTCCAGTGATGCGGCCTGAAAGGCTCGCTCCAGGGAGCACACTGCGTCTCTCTCTCTTCGCAGGGCACCGTGATGACCCCGCCGCTTCCTGGCATCTTGAGGACGTTGTAGCCGTGGTGGGTTACGGCCATGAACTTGGCCAGCACAGGGTACCCGAGGATGGCGTTGTACGGCAGGCGAATGTGGGCGACGTCGAAGTCGATGAGCTCGGTGCGGTAGTTGTCATGTGCCCCGAAGGTGACAGGAAGGCGGACCTGCCTGATCGGGACCGTGGAGCCGTCGGTGACTCCGGAGAAAGGCTTGGTTGGCTGAAGCTGACTGTAGGGCACTTGAAGATTGTTGAACGTTTCCATGGATGGGACGTTGAGCCCTGTCCCGCCGTCGATGAGGGTCTTGGTGACTAGCACGCTGCTGATGATTGGGGAACAAAGCATCGGGAGGACTCCGACTGTGGCCGCGCACTTGAGCTGATCCGCTGAGCTGAACGTGATGGCGCATGCTGACCACCTGAGAGGGCACGTGGCCTCGAGCTTGGGGAGGACCGCATTCACTTCGCGGGCGAACTGCTTGAAGATGCGCTGAGAGGCTAGGGCTTGAGCTCCGCCCAGGATGTAGGTGATTGCGCGTGGTTCCTGGAAGCCCCCAGCCCCCTCGTCCTGATGACGGTCTTCATTTCTCCTTGGCTGCGGCGGCAACGGAGGGAGGCCTGCGTTCCCTTGCGGGTGATCCTCGCGAGGCTGATCCCTCCAACCTCCCTCGCGAGGTGGGTCCTGCCAGCGATCCTCGCGAGGTTGGTCGCACCACCCTGGGCGCGGGCTGCGGTCTTCCCATCATCCTGCATTCCTTCCTCCTCCTCGGCCGTAGCCCCGGTCGGGACGTCTGCCGACCCTTCCTTCACGCACGGCCCGGAGCTCTTGGCATTCATTGGTGTTGTGGGTGTGGAGGTCGTGGTACACGCAGTACCGGCTGCCCTTGGAGGGTTCGGGCTGATCTCTGCCCCACTTGGTGTCTGGCTCGGCCGCGAGTACGGCAGCCCCCTTGCGCTTCACGTCCTTGGCCTTGGACTTCTTCTCTTCGGGGTCCGTGGCAGGCAGCTCGAGGAGGGAGAGGCGCCCCTCCTCAGCCCTGGCGCACTTGGTCGCCAAGTTGAATAGCTCCAAGGAGGTGCATAGGTCTTCATGCATCGCCAGCTCCTCCTTCATCTTGACGTCGTGCACACCGTCAGAGAAGGCAGAGATGATGGCCTCCTCCGTCACCCTGGGGATCTCGAGGCGCACGTTGTTGAAGCATTGGATGTACTTTTGCAGGATTTCTCCCGGTTGCTGCTTGATACGGCGCATGTCGCTCACGGCGGGTGGCCGGTCGCGAGTACCCTGGAAGTTGGCGATGAAGCGGGTGCGCATCTCGTCCCAGGAGGAGATCGTGCCTGGGGCCAGATTCAGGAGCCAGGTGCGGGTCCGTCCATGAGCGCCATGGGAAACCAGTTCGCCATGACGTTTTCGTCTCCGTTGGCAGCCTCGATGCCCAACTCGTAGAGTTGGAGGAACTCTGCAGGGTCAGCCGTGCCGTCGTAGCGAGGAGGCAGGTCTGGCTTGAACTTGCCGGGCTACGCGACGCTGCATAGCTCGGAGGTGAAGGCGCGGCAGCCCGCCATGGCCGCAGGGGGCCTTGGGCGACGAAGAGCTTGGTCCTGCAGGTCACCATGCGCCGCGGCTGGGGGCAGCGCAGGGTCTTGACGTGCTGGAGCAGGGAGCGCACGTGCAGCTTCTCGAGGGCGAGAGACTTCTTGGCAACTCTGCTCTTGCCGCGCTGGCGCCTGACGGAGCGGGTTCCGCCCAGGGGTCGCGCGCCTTGGGGCCAGGGCGCCTTCTTGAGGAGGAGGCGGCTAAGGCGCCCTAGGAGCTTCATTGCCCGCGCAGGGCGGGGTGCGGTGTAGCGAGAAGGATGGTGCGGGGGCGCCTCCGGCGGCGCGGACGAGCTCAGCGACTCGGTCGAGCCATTCTTCGTAGACGTCGTCGATGGGGCGGTAATGCAGGAGCTCGTTTGCCGCGATGAGCGCAGCTCGGGCCTCCATGTCCGCGCGGGGCGAGCGCGACGAAGAACCAGCGGGGGTGAGCGAGGGCATGGCAGTGCGGCCATCCCGCCTCATGGATGGATGTTGGGACGATGCTTGCTGTTCGTTCCCCGCCGGGCCGGTGGCGGCGTTGACGGCAGGTGACGGGGAACGACGAGGGCACCCGCCGATGGGAGCCGTCTGGGCGACATGGGAAGCGAGGGTGGCTCGGCGCTCGGCGCGAGCCCGACGAGCGTCAGACATGGATGCGATGGTCGGAGAAGAACGAGACGACGGAAGGCAAATTCCGGCGCACCCCTACCTGGCGCGCCAAATGTCAGGTTTCGGGTTCCGGCAGACCCTTGAGGTTCGAACACTGGGGTGCGCGCGGAGATTCAACCCTCTACCGGCTCGCTCCTCACCGAATCGCTAGGATCTAAACTACCAAACAGAACAGCACAAGAGACACAAGATTTATACTGGTTCAGGCCACCATTGTGGTGTAATACCCTACTCCAGTGTGTGGTGTGGTGGATTGCCTCTTGGGCGGATGAGGAACAGTAAAATGGACAACAGCCTCGCGAGGGTCTGTTCTTGGCGGGCACGATGAACTGCTAGGGGGAGTTCAGTCGCCTCTCTCTCTCTCTGTGTGTCTTTCTATCCTTGTTCTTTCGATGCCTCTACCCTGTGGGTGGCTAGCCCAATTTATAGGCAAAGGCCCTAGGCCTCTTCCCAAATATTGAGCGGGAAGGGTGCCAACAATTGGCCATTTTGAAGGGGAACAGCGGGTACACTTATCCTGACTAAAGTTGGTCCTCGCCTGTCAAAGGCTCTGGTGGTGACGCCGGCTTGGGCTCCACAATGACTTCCTTCCGGCCGTTGGGCTGGTCTTGGTCTTGTTGCACCGAAATGGATGCCTTTGCTTGATGCTCTCGCCTGCGCTTGCTCCCTTTGCACCAAAGAGGAAAGGAGGACACTGCGCGGGCTGGCGCCCAACTGGCGCCCTTGGTCATCATGGCTTGCGTCATGGGCACCTCGCGAGGTACCCCGCCTTGAACTCTCCGCCTCCTCATGAGCCAGCCTGACGAGGCCATGCCTGAGGAAGCTCCTTGTCGTCCGCCCCGTGAGGCTTGGCCCCTCGCGAGGGTCTTGAGCTTGTGTTGATGAAGATGGGTTGTGCTGGGCCTCCTTTGAGCCACGTCGCAGGCCGCAGGCAGGCAAGTCTGGGGACCCCCGCTCCCAGAACGCCGACAGTTACAAATATGAGCAACTGCACCGGTATCAAATACCTAGGAGCTACTACGAGTACTGGTAAGGTACACATCAATTACATGTATATCACATATACCTTTGGTGTTGCCGGCCTTCTTGTCCGCTAAGTACTTGGGGCAGTTTCGCTTCCAGTGTCTGCTTCCCTTGCAATGAAAGCACTCAGTCTCAGGCTTGGGTCCATGCTTTGGCTTCTTCCCGGCAACTGGCTTACCGGGCGCGGCAACTCCCTTGCCATCCTTCTTGAAGTTCTTCTTACCCTTGCCTTTCTTGAAACTAGTGGTTTTATTGACCATCAACACTTGATGTTCCTTTTGATCTCCACCTCCGCTGATTTCAGCATTGAAAATACCTCAGGAATGGTTTTCACCATCCCCTACATATTGTAGTTCATCACAAAGCTCTTGTAGCTAGGTAGGAGCGACTGGAGGATTCTGTCAATGACCACGTCATCCGGGAGATTAACTCCCAGCTGAGATAAGTGGTTGTGCGGCCCAAACATTTTGAGTATGTGCTCGCTGACAGAACCATTCTCCTCCATCTTACAACTATAGAACTTGTCGGAGACTTCATATCTCTCGACCGGGGCATGAGCTTGGAAAACAATTTTCAGCTCTTGGAACATCTCATATGCTCCGTGCTGCTCAAAACGCTTTTGGAGCCCTGGTTCTAAGTTGTAAAGCATGCCGCACTGAACCAGGGAGTAATCATCACTACGCGACTGCCAGGCGTTCATAATGTCTTGAGTTGCTGGGAAAATGGGTGCTTCACCTAGCGGTACATCTAGGACATATGCTTTCTTGGCAGCTATGAGGATGATCCTCAAGTTCCGGACCCAGTCCGTATAGTTGCTACCATCGTCTTTCAGCTTGGTTTTCTCTAGGAACGCGTTGAAGTTGAGGGCAACATTAGCGTGGGCCATTTGATCTACAAGACATATTGCAAAGATTTTAGACTAAGTTCATGATAATTAAGTTCATCTAATCAAATTATATAATGAACTCCCACTCAGATAGACATCCCTCTAGTCATCTAAGTGATACATGATCCGAGTCAACTAGGTCGTGTCCGATCATCACGTGAGACGGACTAGTCATCATCGGTGAACATCTTCATGTTGATCGTATCTTCTATACGACTCATGTTCGACCTTTTCGGTCTCTTGTGTTTCGAGGCCATGTCTGTACATGCTAGGCTCGTCAAGTCAACCTAAGTGTTTTGCATGTGTAAATCTGGCTTACACCCGTTGTATGTGAACGTTAGAATCTATCACACCCGATCATCACATGGTGCTTCGAGACAACGAACTTTACGGCGCACAGTTAGGGGGAACACTTTCTTGAAATTATTATGAGGGATCATCTTATTTATGCTACCGTCGTTCTAAGCAAATAAGATGTCAAACATGATAAACATCACATGAAATCGAATAGTGACATGATATGGCCAATATCATTTTGCTCCTTTTGATCTCCATCTTCAGGGTGCCATGATCATCATCGTCACCGGCATGACACCATGCTCTCCATCATCGTGTCTTCATGAAGTTGTCACGCCAACGATTACTTCTACTACTATGGCTAACGGTTTAGCAATAAAGTAAAGTAATTACATGGCGTTATTCAATGACACGTAGGTCATACAATAATTAAGACACCTCCTATGGCTCCTGCCGGTTGTCATACTCATCGACATGCAAGTCATGATTCCTATTACAAGAACATGATCAATCTCATACATCACATATATATCATTCGTCACATCCTTTTGGCCATATCACATCACATGGCATATGCTGCAAAAACAAGTTAGACGTCCTCTAATTGTTGTTGCAAGTTTTTACGTGGCTGCTATAGGCTTCTAGCAAGAACGTTTCTTACCTACGCCAAAACCACAACGTGATATGCCAATTGCTATTTACCCTTCATAAGGACCCTTTTCATCGAATCCGATCTGACTAAAGTGGGAGAGACAGAAACCCGCTAGCCACCTTATGCAACTAGTGCATGTCAGTCGGTGGAACCTGTCTCACGTAAGTGTACGTGTAAGGTCGGTCCGGGCCGCTTCATCCCACGATGCCGCCGAAACAAGATAAGACTAGTAGTGGCAAGTAAATTGAAAAATTCAATGCCCACAACAAACTTGTGTTCTACTCGTGCATAGAAACTACTCATAAACCTGGCTCATGATGCCACTGTTGGGGATCGTTGTAGAAATTAAAAAAATTCAATGCATCACCAAGATCAATCTATGGAGTAACTAGCAACGAGAGAGAGGGGAGTGCATCTTCATACCCTTGAAGATCGCGAGTTGGAAGCGTTGCAAGAACGTGGATGAAGGAATCGTACTCGAAAGCGATTCAGATCGCGGTGGACTCCGATCTTAGCGCCAAACAACAGCACCTCCACGTTCAACACACGTGCAACCCGGTGACGTCTCCCGCACCTTGATCCAGCAAGGAGGAGGGAGATGTTGAGGAAGAGGGCTCCAACAGCAGCACGACGACATGGTGGTGATGGAGTGGCAGTTCTCCGGCAGGGCTTCGCCAAGCTCTTTACGGAGGAGGAGAGGTGTTGGGGAGGGGATGGGTTGCGCCTTGTATGTGGTGCTGCAGCCCTCCCCTCACCCCTCTATTTATAGGAGAAGGGGGAAGGGGGGCCGGCCCCTTCGAGATGGGATCTAGAGGGGGGCGGCGGCCAAGGGGGGAGGGGGCTTGCCCCCCAAGCAAGGGAGGCGCCCCCCTTAGGGTTTCCCCAAACCCTAGGCGCATGGGCCCTAGGTGGGGTTTGCGCCCAGCCCTCCTGGGGGCTGGTTCCCTTCCCTCTACAGCCCATGAGGCCCCTCCCGATGGACCCCTGGAACCCCTCCGGTGGCCCCGGTACAATACCGGTAATGCCCCCGAATATTTCCGGTGACCGTATGACAACTTCCCATATATATAAATCTTCACCTCTGGACCATTCAGGAACTCCTCGTGACGTCCGGGATCTCATCTGGGACTCCGAACAACATTCGGAAATCACATACAAATCTTCCTTATAACCCTAGATTCGTCGAACCTTAAGTGTGTAGACCCTACGGGTTCGGGAATCACATAGACATGACCGAGACAGCTCTCCGGCCAATAACCAACAGCAGGATCTGGATACCCATGTTGGCTCCCACATGTTCCACGATGATCTCATCGGATGAACCACGATATCAAGGATTCAAGCAATCCCGTATACAATTCCCTTTGTTAATCGGAAAGTTACTTGCCCGAGATTCGATCGTCGGTATCCCAATACCTCGTTCAATCTCGTTACCGGCAAGTTACTTTACTTGTTCCATAACGCATGATCCCGTGACCAACTACTTAGTCACATTGAGTTCATTATGATGATGCATTACCGACTGGTCCCAGAGATATCTCTCCGTCATACGGAGTGACAAATCCCAGTCTCGATTCGTGCCAACCCAACAGATACTTTCAGAGATACATGTAGTGCACCTTTATAGTCACCCAGTTACGTTGTGACGTTTGGTACACCCAAAGCACTCCTACGGTATCCGGGAGTTACACAATCTCATGGTCTAAGTTAATGATACTTGACATTAGAAAAGCTCTAGAAAAACGAACTACACGATCTTGTGCTATGCTTAGGATTGGGTCTTGTCCATCACATCATTCTCCCTATGATGTGATCCCGTTATCAATGACATCCAATGTCCATGGTCAGGAAACCATGACCATCTGTTGATCAATGAGCTAGTCAACTAGAGGCTCCCTAGGGACTTGTTGTGGTCTATGTATTCACACATGTATTACGGTTTCTGATCAATACAATTATAGCATGAACAACAGACAATTATCATGAACAAGGAAATATAATAATAACCATTTTATTATTGCCTCTAGGGCATATTTCCAACACTCCCACGGCTGGTTGTGCTGCCGCGCACGCATCGTGGCCACATTGCACCCTAAAACTCTATGCATCTTCCCTGGATCCTGTTCATTCCTGTCCGAGGCCTCACCATTGTCCTACGCCTTGGTTCGCTCACCGCGGAGCCGCCCTCCAATGTTGTCAACATGGTCAACAATCGAGAGGAATAAGGAGATGACTGTACATGGTGAGGATGACAGTAGGGACCCAGCAGCGCGCGCAGTAATTTTATTTTTTCGGGATGGAGAAGGGTATCAACTGCGTTGTGCGGGAGCTGTGGCCCGTCTAGCCCAGGCTTTTATTTCATATGTTCAGCACTTGACCAGCCCAGATTGTTTTTTCATTTCTGAAAATGGCTAGCCAGCTATTTTGTTTTTTGCAGAATAACCAACGTAGGCCTACTTTCTTTCCTACGCCCTGCTGGGGCGGAAAGCTTTCAAGACAAGGAAGGATGCATTTTGCCCAGAAAATGGGCTATAAGTAATAATAAATGGGCTATAAGTAATAATAAATGGGTTGTAAAATGAAAAAATACAACAAGCAGGCAATTTGTTCCAAAATACTTTTTCTTTTGGAATTTGATATTTTGAATTTCATTGTTTTGTGCGAGTAAAATTTCATTGGATTTAAATTAAGGTATATTTAGTTTTAAAATTAATTTGAATCTGGCTAGAAATTTCGGGTTGTATGCTGTTTGGGAGAGATTTGGAGGCTGACTTGTGGGTCTACTAGGTTGACGTGTACGAAAGGCTTTGTCAACTTAGTCCACAAACAATTCTAGCAGCAGAGACTGTTGGATGTTAATCCAACGGCCGTGCTGCTTCTTCAATATCTAATCTTCTTGCTCCAGCCGCCCAAACCAGCGCTGGTGGGACTGCCTGCTCCCGCCACCCGTGGCCGGCTGTGCTGCCGCTTGGGCTGCACCGCCCACCCTACTCCATTGCTGGCCAGGCCATTCCTCTACTCACCCACACCTCATGTTATTTTCTGGCGATGGCAGCCGGACCAGTAAACCCTCGTATTCCCCACCACGTGGGCAACAACTACAGAGTCTTCCCCGGCTCCGTGTCATTCCCTTCCTAGGCCTCGCCGTCGTCCACCGCCCTGGTGCTCTCAGCACAGCCTGGTCAACGAATGACATCCATCGGACGTGGACTATACGTGGAGAGGCTGACAGCTGGGTCCACGGCTGCACACAAGGAAATGCCTCCTTATTACGTGCAAAATAATGATTCCTCCACCTGACATCTGGGACCCACTGGAAGGGCCTGTGTATTTCACGAAAAAAATGTCCCCCCCCCCCCGGTGACAGGTCGGACCCACCAGCTATATCTTCGCACGCAAGGAAGTGCCTCCTTATTACGCACAAAAAAATGAATACTCCCCCTGCTAGCTGGGACCCAGCATAGTGGGAGGCTGACTTATGGGCCTACTAAGTTGACGGGGATGGAGGGCTTTGTCAACTTAGTCAATATGAACGATTCTAGATCTAGTGATCGTACGATGTCCAACCAACGGCTGTAGTGTTTCTTCGACCTCTGGTCTTCTTGCTCCAGCCGCCCAAACCAGCGCCGGTCATGCCGCGTGCTCCTGCCTCCCATGGCAGGCTATGATGCTGCGGAGGCCTCACTACCCCCTACTACTCCCATCGCTGGCCAGGCCATCCCTCTACTCACCCACACTCCCTATTATTCTGCGGCGACGACAGCCTCACACCGCAGCCGAACCAGTGAACCCTCGTACTCCTCTCCGCGTGGGCTTCCACTGCCACGTCTTCCCTGGCTCCGCGTCTTCCCCTTCCTAGGCCTCACCATCGTCCACCGCCCTGGTGCTCTCGGCTCGGTGTGGTCAACATGGTCAAGGAACAACTTCCATCAGAAGAGTATTGTACGTGGAGAGGCTGACAGCTGGGTCCACGGTAGCCGCAAGGAAGTGCCTCCTTATTACGCGCAAAATAATTATTCCTCCACCTGACAACAGGGACCCACCGGATGGGCCACCGTATTTCGTGAAAAAAAACATTTCCCCCCTGACTGCTGGGACCCACCAGCTACATCTTCGCATGCAAGGAAGTGCGTCCATATTACGGGCAAAAACAACATTCGCCCCGTGACTGCTGGGACCCACCAGCTACATCTTCGCACACAAGGAAGTGCCTGACAATCGGGACCCACCTGGTTGAAGCGTACATAGCGTTGTCATTCTGGTCGTGAACATGTACGTACATACTGGTCGATCGGTCTGTCTGCAGGCTGCAGTGATGAACCGTGGCCGTGCAAGGAAGGGCATGTGTCGTAGTAGAGGCACGCACGTAGCACATACACGTACGTACAGCGGCCAGGGTGCAAGAAAGTAAATACGGCCACGTACGTACATACGGGCGGGGTCTCGAATGCCTACTCGCGCATACATACGGCCAGGGCTCGTGTACATGGCTGGGTCGGAACGGAGAAACTGCGTCGTCATCGTGTTCATGGGGAGCCAACCGGCTGGGTCGGAACAGAATGCGTCATTGTGTTCATCGGGAACCAACCGTCTTGGACGGAACAACCGATGGAAACGAGGCCTGGCGTACCGCAGAACGGAGGAAACGGCCTTGTGTTCGACCGGCCATGGTCGAAATGGGATCATGTTCATTGGGAGGGGTCTGGCGGACCACAAAACGGAGGAAACGGACTTCTATTGGACCTCCTACGGTCGAAACGGGGTCCTATTGATCGGGAGGGGTGTGGCATACCGTGAAACAGAGGAAACGGACTTCTGTTAGAGCGCTACGGTCAAAACGGGGGTCATGTTCATCGGGAGGGGTGTGGCATACCGCAAAGTGGGACTCCACAGGATACTGTTCATCTCCACCGTCGACCTCCTCCAGCCTCCACGGGCTACTGTTCATCCACCATCGACCTCCTCCAGCCTCCACCTGCGACTATTCATCCACGGGCTCCTATTCATCCAGCCTCCACCGCTCCTCCACCAGCTACCGTTCAACCAGCCCTCTCCACGGGGTCCTATTCAACCACCCCTCCACGGGCTACTATTCATCCAGCCCTCCATCAGCTACTGTTCAACCAGCCCTCCACCGGCTACTGTTCAACCTTCCCTCCACAGGGTCATATTCATCCACCCCTCCACGGGGTCCTGTTCATCCACGCCCAACCGCCTCGATCGATCGGGGTCCTGTTCATCTAGCGACAACACCACAGGGTCCTGTTCATCCAACCCCCCACTGGGAACTGTTCATCCAAACCCCCCCAACACCGCTCACTGTTCATCAAGGGAAGGAGGCAGCAGGTTTGATCGGCTTCAGTTAGCAGCAGCACCGAATGAAGGAATCGCTAGATCGGGTTTAGTTAACAGCCAACGATCGATCGCTCGGGTTCAGTAACGCGTAGCCCGCAGTGCAATCGCTCGGGTTCATTTAGGTGACGCCTCGCTCGGTTTCACTTAGAGCCAACGCCTCACACCCACGCGCGTACGTGTACGAGAGAAACATGCATTGCTCGGCCCCCGACCACCCACCGTAACTGGGAACTCGCCGATATGTTCCTCGCCCTCGCTTCTACCACGGGTTTTTTCGTCATGCACAGCCCAAAAATGTCATGTAGCTGCGTCTCTGGCCCGCCCAGGACGAAAAACCCATTTTCTGTCATGATTTTTTGTCATAGAATTAGGAGCCCACCGCATCTATGATGATACCGGGGTTGTCATAATTATCATCATAGAAGTGTCATAAGCATGACAGAAGAAAAAAATTTGTTCGGCCCAAAATGTCACGGATGTGTCTTTTTTTTGTAGTGCTATCCATTCGCACACGAACCCAGATCCAAGCCCTATGCGATCAGAACCGGGCATGACTCGGCTACCCATTAAAGATAATCCGGGTCCGCTCCAGGAGGGAATCCTGGAATTTTTCCCACCCACCCACCATATGGAATACTCCCCGGATTCGGGAAACCTGGACATATGGGATCTCATGTATGTCAAACAGCTGCCAAACGAGACAGTCCATCATTATTGGGCTAGATTTCTCCTGGTGAAGAACAGTATGGCGCCTTGCTGCGATAAAGAGATAACTAAAGCCTTCTAGTTCAACTGCAAGGACGAGGGCCTTTTGAACGCCCTCGCTCGTCACCTAACTCAAAGCTTCACTGAACTATCGGACATGGTGCGCAAGCATTGCGCCATGGAGAACACGTGGAGGGCGCAACAGATGAACATGGGGCCACCGCCCGCCGCGCATCATGGAAAGTCTCGCTTTAAACGGGCTTACACAAATCGGTCACCGAAGCGCGAGCCTAAAAGAAAACTAGGCCCAGATCAGTGCTAGACAGGTTGTTGGATAAACCATGACCAATACACTCAGTCTTGCTAGACGCAAACCCAACCCACAAACTTCAAGCATGTTGGGTGGTAAGACAAGTGGACAAATATGGCAGGCCAATCTTGGGCCTTACACTCCCAGATAAGTAGTCTGTGGCTTCACCACAGGACCACAATGTCCTTACGGTATACGGGACGTTCGCCTCAAACAATAAAAGGAAAAAAGGCTCTTCGAGAGCTCAGCCAGATATACCAAGTGACGGCTGCATAGCCTTGGGCAGCCACGCCTATCACCTTCAACGAGAAGGACGGGACAAGCCCCCGTAACAACCACGCACCGGCCGCACTGGTCCTCAACCCCATTGTCGATGGTTTCCGGCTGACTAAAGTGCTGATGGATGGAGGCAGTAGCCTCAACCTCATTTATGAGGATACTCTCGACAAGATGCAGTTCAACAGGTCTCGCATTGAACGCAGTCATACCACATTCCGAGGTATAATACTCGATAGGGAGGCACACTGCTTGGGACGCGTAACCCTGGACGTTGTGTTCGGCACACCCGATAACTACAAACCCGAAACCTTGCTATTTCACATTGTGCCCTTCCATAGCGGATACCACGCCCTTCTAGGACGTGAGGCATTCTCCAGATTTCAGGCCATACCACATTACGGGTATATGAAACTCAAGATGCCAGGGCCCAACAGGGTAATCTCACTTAAAAGCAACCCAAGCAAAGCCTTGCGAGCCGAAAACAAGATGACATCCCTCGCCCTAGAGGCACTATCCGAAGCCCTCGCGGCCGAAGAGTTGACAGCGCTACGCACTACAGTCGACAGTGATGATGTGGTTCTCAGCAAAAGACAAAAATCCACATCATTCAAGCCAGCAGATGAAAAAGTAAAATTTCAAGTGCACCCAACAGATCCCAATAAAACGGCATCCATAGGAGCACAGCTGGACCCTGCAGTCGACGAGGGTCTAAGGACATTCCTGTGTGAAAACTGGGAATCGCCTGGCACCCCTCAGATATGCCAAGAATCTCACGCAGGCTAGCACAACACAACCTCAACATTTTAAAAGGCTTCAAGCCAGTGAAACAAACTCTGCGCTGATTTTTCGAACCCAAACGGCAAGCCATGGGCGCAGAGCTCGCAAAACTGCTAGAGGTCGGATTCATCCGCGAGATCAAGCACCCCGAGTGGTTAGCAAATCTAGTTATGGTACCCAATAAGGATAAGTCCTGGCAGCTCCGTGTCGACTTTAAAGACCTTAACAAGGTCTTCCCTATGGATCCTTCCCCCTGCCAAGATTAGACTAGGTCATCGATGCCACCATCGGACACGACTCGTTATGCTTCCTTGACGCATACTCCAGATACCACCAAATTAAGATGAAGGAGTTTGATCAGGCAGCAACCGCATTCATCACCCAGTACGGGCCTTTCTGCTTCAACACCATGCCGTTTGTGCTAAAATACACAATAGCCACAGACCAGCGCATGGTTCAAACATGCCTCGAAAACCAAATTGGCAGAATGGTCGAGGCATATGTGGATGATGCGGTTTTCAAAACCAAACACATATACCAACTGGTAGACGACCTACGCCAAACCTTTGACAACCTGCGGGCTTACCACATATGGCTCAACCTGGAGAAATGCGTCTTCAGGGTCCCTGGCGGAAAGCTACTCAGATTCATCGTTCCCCATAGAGGAATTGAGGCCAACCCGGTCAAAATTAGAGCGATGTCTTAGCTTGGAATACCAACAAAGCTCAAGCATGTCCAGAAGCTAGCAGGATGCATGGCAGCCTTGATCCACTTCATATCTCGCCTTGGAGAAAAGGCATTGCCACTCTACAAGCTGCTCAAAAAGACCAAGGACTTCCAGTGCACAGATGAAGCAATTGTGGCACTCGAGGAGATTAAAACACTCCTCGCTGGCAATCCTATCCTGGCCGCACCCAGCGTCTGCGAACCCATGCTACTATAAATTTCAGCCACCAATCAGGTGGTCAGCGCGGTGCTCGTCATGGAGCGGGAGTCTGAGGGCCACAAGTTCCAAGTCCAGAAGTTAGTCTATTATATGTCCGAGGTACTTACGCCATGCAAATCACGATACCCGCACTATAAAAAGATAGCCTACACGATTTTTATGGCATCTCGGAAGCTACGACACTACTTTCAATAATGTTCAGTCACAATGGCATCAGAGCTCCCCTTTAATGATATAATCAATAACAGGGATGCCATGGGCCGCATTGCCAAATGGGCCATCGATCTCCTCCCCTTCGAGATAACATACAAGCCACGCCGAGCCATTAAATCTCAGGTGCTGGCCGACTTCATAGCCGAATGGACCGAGGCCGAACTACCCCGAGAGTAGAGTACATATTCACACTGGACAATGTATTTTGATGGCTAAAAGATGTTAGCTGGACTGGGTGCTGGGGTCATCCTAATCTACCCTACACACAACACTATTCGATATATCCTCCAAATAATGTACATGGACTCCAATAGTGCAGCCGAGTATGAAGCACCACTAAATGGTCTTCGTATGGCCACATCAATGGGCGTGCAGCGCCTTGAGGTAAGGGGAGATTCAAACCTACTGATCTCTCAAGTCAACGGTGAATTCGACGACAAGGACCCCAAGATGGCGGCATACGGAAACGCGGTCCTCCGGATATCGGCCCGATTTGAGGGCCTAGAATTTCACCATGCCGCTAGAGACAACAATCAAGCAACCGACGTCCTCACCCGCATGGGCGCCAAGTGTGACCCAGTTCCCAAAAACATCTTCCTCGAGTGGCTCTTTAAGCCCTTCATGGTGTGGCAGGACGACATCATCGATGCACCATCCAATGAGCCCGCTCACAATGTCTCGCCTGAAAATGAACAGGACGAGCACGTCATTGGCGGCTCCGTACTCGAGGAAACACCTTCCACCCACGAAGTCATGGCTGTAATCCCACCCTGGACAGAACCCCTACTAGCCTACCTCACACAACATCAGCTTCCGGAGGATCAAACTGAAGCACCACGTATAGTTCGGCGCTCTAAAACATACAAGGTCCATGAGGGTGAAATCTATAAGAAGAGTACCACAGGAATCTTCCAAAGGTGCATCTCCGAAGAAGAAGGGCAATAGCTCTTGGCAGAGGTACACGTGGGCATGGGCGGATACCACGCGGCAGCTCGAGCTTTGGTCAGCAAGGCTTTCCGAGCATGTTTCTTCTGGCCTACTGCCCGTGAATATGCCCGGACATTAGTCCAACATTGCATCGGATGCCAACTGTTCGCAAATCAAAGCCACATGCCCCCCACAACTCTTCGGACGATACCGATAACATTGCCTTTCGCGGTTTGGGGTCCCGACATGGTCGGTCCACTCAAAAGGGGGACAAACAAAAAGAAGTACCTATTGGTCATGGTCGACAAATTCACCAAGTGGATCGAGGCAAGGCCCGTCACTTGTGCAGAATCTGGACCAGTCATCAACTTCTTATCCGATGCCGTACACCGTTATGGTGTCCCCCACAACATAATTACCAATAATGGTACCAACTTCACCGCCCGGGAAGTTAATGACTGGTGCGGCAAAATGGGCATTAAGCTTGATTACGCCTCGATGTACCACCCAAAGACCAACGGACAGGTCGAACGAGCCAATGGGCTCATTATGAGCGACATTAAGCCTCGCCTAGTTCGATCCCTTAAACAATCAGACTGCCATTGGGTCGAGGAACTCGATTCCGTACTATGGGGGTTGCACACTACTCCTAACCGGTCACCCGGATACCCACCATTTTTTATGGTATACAGTGCGTAAACTATCCTCCCATGTGACCTTATCCATGACGCACCTAGAGTGCGCACGTATGAAGAAAAGGAATCCGAGCTTGATCGATAGGAGGATCATAAGAGCCGAATAATGTATAAATTGCATTCATACCGATTGCATCCTTCTCACACATGTTAAGCCAACATATGCACTTGTTTGACTTAAGATCTTTCCCAAGGTGGGTTGCCTGGCTCCTGGGTTTACCCCTACATTCCTGATTGTTCGGCTAGGGAGTAAAGTGAGCACCTTTGAGATTGTTACGACTGGGTCATACGGGACCGTACCTGCTACCTCTTGAGCATGTGTTGGTTTTCCCTTGAAGAGGAAAGGGTGATGCAGCAAAGTAGCGTAAGTATTTCCCTTAGTTTTTGAGAACCAAGGTATCAATCCAGTAGGAGGCTACACTCAAATCCCTCGTACATGCACAAACAAATAAGAACCTTGCAACCAACGCGATAAAGGGATTGCCAATCCCTTCACGGCCACTTGCAAAAGTGAGATCTGATACAGATAATAAGATAAATATTTTTGGTATTTTTATGATATAGATTGGAAAGTAAAGATTCCAAAATAAAATAGATCAGAAACTTATATGATGGAAAATAGACCCAGGGGCCATAGGTTTCACTAGTGCCTTCTCTCAAGATAGCATAAGTATTACGATGGGTGAACAAATTACTGTCGAGCAATTGATAGAAAAGTGCATAGTTATGAGAATATCTAGGCATGATCATGTATATAGGCATCATGTCCGCGACAAGTAGATCGAAACGATTTTGCATCTACTACTATTACTCCACACATCGGCCGATATCCAGCATGCATCTAGAGTATTAAGTTCATAAGAACAGAGTAACGCATTAGGCAAGATGACATGATGTAGAAGGATAAACTCGAGCAATATGATATAAACCCCATCTTTTTATCCTCGATGGCAACAATCCAATACGTGCCTTGCTGCCCCTGCTGTCACTGGGAAAGGACACCGCAAGATTGAACCCAAAGCTAAGCACTTCTCCCATTGCAAGAAAGATCAATCTAGTAGGCTAAACCAAACTGATAATTCGAAGAGACTTACAAAGATAACAAATCATACATAAAAGAATTCAGAGGAGATTCAAATATAGTTCATAGATAATCTTGATCATAAACCCACAATTCATCGGATCTTGACAAACACACCGCAAAAAGAATTACATCGAATAGATCTCCAAGAAGATCGAGGAGAACTTTGTATTGAGATCCAAAGAGAGAGAAGAAGCCATCTAGCTAATAACTATAGACCCGCAGGTCTGAGGTAAACTACCCACACATCATCGGAGAGGCTATGGTGTTGATGTAGAAGCCCTCTGTGATAGATTCCCCCTCCGGCGGAGCGCCGGAAAAGGCCCCAAGATGGGATCTCACGGGTACAGAAGGTTGCGGCAGCGGAAATAGGGTTTCATGGTGCTCTCGGCTGTTTTCAGGGTATATGAGTATATATAGGCGAAACAAGTCGGTCAGGGGAGCCACGAGGGGCCCATGAGGGTGGGGGCGCGCCTACCCCCCTGGGCGCGCCTCCCTGCCTCGTGGCCGCCTTGTTGCTTCCTTGACGTCCACTCCAAGTCTCCTGGATTGCGTTTGTTCCAAAAACGACTCTCCCGAAGGTTTGATTCTGTTTGGACTCCGTTTGATATTCCTTTTCTGCGAAATACTGAAATAGGCAAAAAAACAGCAATTTGGACTGGGCCTCCGATTAATAGGTTAGTCCCAAAAATAGTATAATAGTTTATAATAAAGCCCATTAAACATCCAAAACAGATAATATAATAGCATGGAACAATCAAAATTATAGATACGTTGGAGACGTATCAAGCATCCCCAAGCTTAATTCCTACTCGTCCTCGAGTAGGTAAATGATAAAACCAGAATTTTTGATGTGGAATGCTACCTACCATAATTCTCAATGTAATTTTCTTTATTGCGACATGAATGTTCATATCTGAAAGATTCAAGACAAAAGTTTAATATTCACATAAGAGTAATAATACTTCAAGCATACTAACAAAGTAATCATGTCTTCTCAAAATAACATGGCCAAAGAAAGTTATCCCTACAAAATCATATAGTCTGGCTATGCTCTATCTTCATCACACAAAATATTTAAATCATGCGCAACCCCGGTTTTAGCCAAGCAATTGTTTCATACTTTAGTATTCTCGAACTTTTTCAATCTTCACGCAATACATGAGTGTGAGCCATGGACATAGCACTATAGGTGGAATAGAATGGTGGTTGTGGAGAAGACAAAAAAGGAGAAGATAGTCTCACATCAACTAGGCATATCGACGGGCTATGGAGATGCCCATTAATATATATCAATGTGAGTGAGTGGGGATTGCCATGCAATGGATGCACTAGAGTTATAAGTGTATGAAAGCTCATCAAAAGAAACTAAGTGGGTGTGCATCCAACTTGCTTGCTCATGAAGACCTAGGGCAATTTGAGGAAGCCCATCATTGGAATATACAAGCCAAGTTCGATAATAAAAAATTCCCACTAGCATATGAAGGTGACAACATAGGAGACTCTCTATCATGAAGATCATGGTGCTACTTCAAAGCACAAGTGTGGTAAAAGGATAGTAACATTGTCTCTTCTATCTTTTTCTCTCATTTTTTTGGTGGGCTTCTTTGGCCTCTTTTTTTATTTGGGCTTCTTTGGCCTCTTTTATTTTTCATAAAGTCCGGAGACTCATCCCAACTTGTGAGGGAATCATTGCTTCCATCATCCTTTCCTCACATGGGACAATGCTCTAATAATGAAGATCATCACACTTTTATCTACTTACAACTCAAGAATCTTAGAACAAAATATGACTCTATGTGGATGCCTCCGGCGGTGTACTGGGATATGAATCAAGAGTGACATGTATGAAAGAATTATGAATGGTGGCTTTGCCACAAATACGATGTTAACTACATGATCATGCAAAGCAATATGACAATGGTAGAGCGTGCCATAATAAACGGAACGGTGGAAAGTTCCATGGCAATATATCTAGGAATGGCTATGGAAATGCCATAATATGTAGGTATGGTGGCTATTTTGAGGAAGGTATATGGTGGGTGTATGATACCGGCGAAAGTTGCGCGGCACAAGAGAGGCTAGCAATGGTGGAAGGGTGAGAGTGCGTATAATCCATGGACTCAACATTAGTCATGAAGAACTCACATACTTATTGCAAAAATCTACAAGTTATCAAAACAAAGTACTACACGCATGCTCCTAGGGGAAGGGTTGATAGGAGTTAACCATCACGCGATCCCGACCTCCACACATAAGGAAGACAATCAATAAATAAATCATGCTCCAACTTCATCACATAACGGTTCACCATACGTGCATGCTACGGGAATCACGAACTTCTAACACAAGTATTCCTCAAATTCACAACTACTCAACTAGTATGACTCTAACATTACCATCCTCATATCTCGAAACAATCATCAAGTATCAAAACTTCTCATAGTATCCAATGCACTTTATATGATAGTTTTTATTATACCTATCTTGGATGCTCATCATATTAGGACTAACATTTTAACCAAAGCAATTACCATGTTGTTCTAAAGGACTCTCAAAATAATATAAGTGAAGCATGAGAGATCAATAATTTATATAAAATAAAACCACCGCCGTGCTCTAAAAAGATATAAGTGAAGTACTAGAGCAAAATTATCTAGCTCAAAAGATATAAGTAAAGCACATAGAGTATTCTAATAAATTCCGATTCATGTGTGTCTCTCCCAAAAAGGTGTCTACAGCCAGGATGATTGTGGTAAGCTAAAAATCAAGGACTCAAATCATACAAGACGCTCCATGCCAAACACATAACATGTGGTGAATAAAAATATAGCATCAAGTAAATTTACCGATGGACGAAGACGAAAGAGGGGATGCCTTCCGAGGCATCCCCAAGCTTAGGCTTTCGGTTGTCCTTGAATTTTACCATGGGGTGCCTTGGGCATCCCCAAGCTTAGGCTATTGCCACTCCTTATTCCATAATCCATCAAATCTTTACCCAAAAACTTGAAAACTTCACAACACAAAACTCAACAGAAAATCTCATGAGCTCTGTTAGCAAAATAAAACAAACCACCACCTTAAGGTACTGTAATGAACTCATTATTTATTTATATTGATGTTAAACCTACTTTATTCCAACTTATCTATGGTTCATACCCCCCGATAATAGCCATAGATTCATCAAAATAAGCAAACAACACACGAAAAACAGAATCTGTCAAAAACAGAACAGTCTGTAGCAATCTGTAACTTTTGAATACTTCTGGAACCCCACAAATTCTAAAAAAATAGGAAGTCCTATATAATTTGTTTATTAATCTTCTGCAAAAATAATCAACTTAAAACCACGTTTCTGTGATTTATGAAAATTATTCTCATGCGTGCAAAAGTTTCTGTTTTTCAGCAAGATCAAATTAACTATCACCCAAGAAGATCCTATAGGTTTTACTTGGCACAAACACTAATTAAAACATAAAACCACATCTAACCAGAGGATAGATGAATTATTTATTACTAAGCAGGAACAAAAATTAAAGAACAAAAATAAAATTGGGTTGCCTCCCAACAAGCGCTATCGTTTAACGCCCCTAGCTAGGCATAAAAGCGAGAATAGATCTAAGTACTACCATCTTTGGTATTCAATTCATAGGTGGCTCTCATAATAGATTCATAAGGTAATTTGATTTTCTTCCTAGGAAAGTGCTCCATGCCTTTCCTTAATGGAAATTGGAATTTAATATTTCCTTCTTTCATATCAATAATTGCACCAATCGTTCTAAGGAAAGGTCTACCAAGAATAATAGGACATGAAGGATTGCAATCTATACCAAGCACAATAAAATCTACGGGCATATAATTCCTATTTTAAACAATAAGAACATCATTAATCCTTCCCATATGTTTCTTAATGGTTGAATCCGCGAGGTGCAGGTTTAAAGAGCAATCATCAAATTCACGGAAACCTAACACATCACACAAAGTTTTTGGAATCGTGGAAACACTAGCACCCAAATCACACAAAGCATAGCATTCATGATTTTTAATTTTAATTTTAATAGTAGGTTCCCACTCATCATAAAGTTTTCTAGGGATAGAAACTTCTAATTCAAGTTTTTCTTCATAAGATTGCATTAAAGCATCAATGATATGTTGAGTAAAAGCTTTATTTTGACTATAAGCATGAGGAGAATTTAACACGGATTGCAACAAGGAAATACAATCTATTAAAGAACAATTATCATAATTAAATTCCTTGAAATCCAAAATAGTGGGTTCATTGCTATGTAAAGTTTTAACCTCTTCAATCCCACTTTTACCAATTTTTGCATCAAGATCTAAAAACTCCGGATCATTGGGACGCCTCTTAACTAAAGTTGACTCATCTCTAGTCCTATCATTATCAAGATTCATATTGCAAAACAAAGATTTAATAGGGGACACATCAATTACTTTCAGATCTTCATCATTATTTACTTCTAACCCTTCTGGTTTGGCGGCCATCTTATTAACTAAGGTGGCCTGCTTATCCGAAATTTCGGCTATTGAGTTTTCAAGACGAGCAAACTGAGATTTCAAACCATAAAATTCCTTAGACATATCATCAAGCTCTTTATTCATGTATTCCAAAAAGCTTTTTTGTTCTTTTAAGCTCCTTTCTAAAGAAATTATTATGCTCAAATTGTAAAGTCATAAAAGCTTCTAACGTTGTTTTTGATTTCTTCCAACCTTCTAGGGTGAGGATCAACGTTTTTAGGCAAGGTCATCAGGGCAAACAGGCACACAAAAAGCAAGGGAAAAAGAGGGCGAATAAAACGGCAAGGGTGAAGTGAGGGAGAGGAAAACGAGAGGCAAATGGCAAATAATGTAATGCGAGGGATAAGAGTTTGTGATGGGTACTTGGTATGTCTTAACTTGTGAGTAGACTCCCCGGAAATGGCGCCAGAAATCCTTCTTGCTACCTCTTGAGCATGCGTTGGTTTTCCCTTGAAGAGGAAAGGGTGATGCAGCAAAGTAGCGTAAGTATTTCCCTCAGTTTTTGAGAACCAAGGTATCAATCAAGTAGGAGGATACACTCAAATCCCTCGTACCTGCACAAACAAATAAGAACCTTGCAACCAACGCGATAAAGGGATTGTCAATCCCTTCACGGCCACTTGCAAAAGTGAGATCTGGTAGAGATAATAAGATAAATATTTTTGGTATTTTTATGATATAGATTGTAAAGTAAAGATTCCAAAATAAAATAGATCAGAAACTTATATGATGGAAAGTAGACCCGTGGCCATAGGTTTCACTAGTGGCTTCTCTCAAGATAGCATAAGTATTACGGTGGGTGAACAAATTACTGTCGAGCAATCGATAGAAAAGTGCGTAGTTATGAGAATATCTAGGCATGATCATGTATATAGGCATCACGTCAGCGACAACTAGATCGAAATGATTCCGCATCTACTACTATTACTCCACACCTCGACCGCTATCCAGCATGCATCTAGAGTATTAAGTTCATAAGAACAGAGTAACGCATTAGGCAAGATGACATGATGTAGAGGGATAAACTCAAGCAATATGATATAAACCCCATCTTTTTATCCTCGATGGCAATAATACAATATGTGCCTTGCTGCCCCTGCTGTCACTGGGAAAGGACACCGCAAGATTGAACCCAAAGCTAAGCACTTCTCCCATTGCAAGAAATATCAATCTAGTAGGCCAAACCAAACTGATAATTCGAAGAGACTTGCAAAGATAGCAAATCATACATAAAAGAATTCAGAGGAGATTCAAATATTGTTCATAGATAATCTTGATCATAAACCCACAATTCATCGGATCTCGACAAACACACCGCAAAAAGAATTACATTGAATAGATCTCCAAGAAGATCGAGGAGAATTTTGCATTGGGATCCAAAGAGAGAGAAGAAGCCATCTAGCTAATAACTATGGACCCGAAGGTCTGAGGTAAACTACTCACACATCATCGAAGAGGCTATGGTGTTGATGTAGAATCCCTCCATGATCGATTCCCCCTCCGGCGGAGCGCCGGAAAAGGCCCCAAGATGGGATCTCACAGGTACAGAAGGTTGCGGTGGTGGAAATAGGGTTTCGTGGTGCTCTCGGATGTTTTCAGGGTATATGAGTATATATAGGTGAAAGAAGTCGGTCAGGGGAGCCATCAGGGGCCCACGAGGGTGGGGACGCGCCTACGCCCCTGGGCGCGCCTCCCAGCCTCGTGGCCGCTTTGTTGCTTCCTTGACATCCACTCCAAGTCTCCTGGATTGCATTTGTTCCAAAAACGACTGTCCCGAAGGTTTCATTCCGTTTGGACTCCATTTGATATTCCTTTTCTGCGAAACACTAGAATATGCAAAAAAACAGCAATTTGGACTGGGCCTCCGGTTAATAGGTTAGTCTAAAACTAGTATAAAAGTGTATCATAAAGCCCATTAAACATCCAAAACAGATAATATAATAGCATGGAACAATCAAAAATTATAGATACATTGGAGAGGTATCAGTACCTCAGACGGGTGAAGCCGAAAGGTAGCTTTCTTACAGAATACAATAAGTCGGCCTAAGGGAAGTGAATATAGCCCCGTGCTTATCACCAGTTTTTTTTGCAGCCATTGGTTTTTGTTCATCCTACGTATCCGGACTATAGTTTTACCCGAAGAAAGGAACCCTTGGAGGAATTATTTTCATCAGAAGATGTTTCTTACGTTAAACAATAATATAACATAGCTCTCCGCACATGTTTCGTCTGTTCAAGCCAGATGGCCGAATTGCGTGGTTCCCAAAGTGTTTCCCTGTTTCCCACGGCAGATAGTACGGAACACTTACCGATCTTTGATCGGGGAGGTAGAAGTCGATGGCCGGTTAAGACAACATTCTTTTAAAAATAAAAAACGGAGATTGAGCATGGTCAATGTAAAGTACATAGATACATAGAACTGACAAAATTACTCCTGATCGACATTGTCTATCAATTGCTCTAAAGAACAATCCTTCTGAGAATAGCGAGCATATGGCATCACATCATCATACACTAAGCTTAGTGGTATCTCTCGGCCATTAGGTCCCACGGGACCAACCCGGGCCATATGCACCGGGTCTAGCTTGGTGAAGCGGGTCTTTACCATAGCCCACGCCTCACGCGGTCCTTCTCGGTAGGTCGAGATCTTGCATAATTCAAACCTTCGTCGAGCTCCTTTAAAGCGACTAGCTAATTCGGCCATATTATCTGGCGGCACATCTAACGGCCATAATGCCTTTGCCATGCTCTTCATGGCTTTTCGGGTCCTTTCATAAGTCTTCGACAGCTCCTTTAAAAGGTTCCCGTCATAAGTGCTTGCTTCTTCCTCGGGCTGCCCAGTCAGGAGACCTAACGAGCATGTGTTGCACATCGTCATTAACACATCAATGATACTTGCCAACAGCACGGTAAGATCAGCGCTTACCAAATATGCCACCTTTTATATTCTGGTTTTCCTCCAAAGTTTGGGTCAACTGAGTTTTCAAACTCTTAATTTCCTCGGCTTTCCATTGATTCTCTCCCTTGAGCTCATTTTTCTCCTCCTAACTTCGCGTCAGCACTCGTTTACCAGCCTCCAGCTCCCTCCACAACTTGCTTATAGCTCCCGCGGCTATACGGTGAATATGGTGTTAATGCATAAAATACAATGTATACCTCCGAAACAGTTTTCTATTTACCGGACAACTCGATGTTGGCTTTTCGAGCTGCATCCAGTTCGGCCTTGGTTTTGACCAACTGTGTCTGACTCACTTCAAGGTCCTTTGACATCTTTTTGTTCTGCTCTCTTGGCCTGCAAAAATAATATCATTAGACACCCTTGACTCGGTTGTCCTACCCAAATTAAGTATTGGGGGCTAGTGGTTAGGGAACATGATCTGCTTTCAAGCTATATACCTGCACCTTGGTGGCAAAAAGACCGACGATCCCTTCAAGACCTGTCTGGGCTGCTCCAAGGTAAGCATCCACCAAATGAAAAGCACAAAATTCCTATTCGGCAAAGGCAGTATGATGTAAAGTCTTCCTCCAGCAGCGATGATTCATTACGCTCTCGACTTCGGAGTTGGTGACCGAAACATCGGCGGAGTCTGTCGGAGGCGCGCTGGCCGTCGCGTGTTTGGAGGAGGGTTTGGCTTGTGCCGAAGACTTGGAACGGAGCTGCGATTCGGCGCACCCGGGGAATCTTCGGATAGGTGCAGAGGCATATGCCTTCTGCAAAATTGAGCAAGATTTAATAAAAGGTTGCTAAAACCAACCCTCGCTATAATTTCGAAATATGTTACCTCTGGGCCAAGGAGGCAGGTGCTTCCGCTTCGGTGGAGGCTTTCCGCTTTGATCTCCCATTAGGGGCCAAAGCTGGCACAGTCCATGCTCCTCCCAAGACGGTCTTACGCGTAGTGCGACGACCCTTGGGAGCAGAAGTTAGCACGTGGGGAATAGCGCGAGATGAGTGCCCTGTTCGGGAGAGGGTCTTCTTTTCACTTATTGTGGAAGAGGGAAGAGCCCCGGAGTGATCGGCTGCCACAGCAACCATGACGCCATCAAGGCTCTCTTGATAAAACACCCCGTCTTCGAAATCAATCGACGTCTCTAGGTCATCATGATACCCCAGATCATCATCACGGGAATGATCCTCCACTTGAGGAGGAGGGCAATTAATGAATGCAACCTGACGCCTCCAACCCTGTCCAAATACAACCAGTCAGAGTTCGGGTGTAATCCGTAAGCTCAAGACAGTGGATCGTGGCTTACCCAGTCCACCGGATTGTATCTGAATCCACCTTCCCGGATACTCATTCGAGCAAAATATGCCTCCTCTCCCTTGAAGAGCTCGATCGATATTTTGGCCCGAGCCGCGTTATTGTCTAGCCCTCGTCGCTGGTAGCGGGTTACGTTGTTGGTCCTGTTGTAGCACCATAAGGGATGATCCCTTTGCTGCAAGGGTTGCACGCATCGGGTAATAGAGATGGCCATTACTTCGACCATGGTCAGCTTACTGCTAGTTAGCAGCCTGATCTTGGCCGACAGCGCATGCACCTCTTCACTGTCCTATTGAGAAGGGCCTCTGGGCCGCCAGTTGAACCGCTTTATAGGCAGGTCATTTGAGTATTCGGGCAACCATTGCTGAATTGGATCCATGAGGGGAACATCTTCAGTATAAAACCACTCTGAGGTCCATACTTCGGGATCTTTCTGTGGGGTCCCAATTGGGTACCCTGTCCCAGCTATCCGCCATACTTTGGCGCCGCCCACCTCGAATATGGATCCCTCCCGGAGGTGAGGGGCAAGATAGAAATACTTCCTCCAGAACTCAAAGTGGGCCTCACAACTCAGAAATATCTCGCACGGGGCTACAAAGCCAGAGATGTGCAATATGGACCCCGGGGTGAGGTTGTGGAGCTGGATCCCGTAGAACTCCAACAAACCCCGTAAAAAGGGATGAATAGGAAAGACCAAACCTCTTAGAAGGAAGGGCATGAGACATACCCTCTCCTCCTTACTCGGAGTGGGGGAGTTCTCGGCAAGGGCGCAGCCAAAGATGGATATGAGACCGGCACGGATGGGAACCAAATCTGCTGGAGGGAGGAAACACTGCGTCTACAAGCACCTCAGATGAAGGTGTGAAATTGAATAGCTCGACCAATCACCTGGGAGTGGACCATGTGGGCGCGAGGATGAACTTGGGAGGTCAGACATGGCGCTGGGGAATTTCGTCGGTGTTGTTCCTTGTGAGAGGGGGGAAGTAAATTGTCCCCCGCACCTTTGGATGTATAAATGGGCATCTTACCATGAAGCTGGAAGGACGGGCTCATGGAAAGTCGGCATTGGGTCGCACGCCTTCTGAAAAGGTGCACGACGCTCTTGCCCCGAGGAATGGCATTAAAACTTTGATGGTCCAACCTTGATCTCGAGATGTCTTTGGAGCCCAGAGTCCTGAACCTGTCCGGGCCTGAAGCACATTAGTCCGGGTTCTGGATTGGGTTCGGTGAAAGTAACACGGCTCCAAACTGAATAGAGGAATAGAAGAACTCGTCTCTCAAGCCGATGATATGAAGATTCCAAAGGACAATCCCCGGTGTTGGAGGCAAGTTCGGGGGCTACTGAGGGAGTTATGGACTAAGGGGTCCTCAAGGCGCCGCCCCATCAATATGGGCCGGACTGGTGAATCCGCATAGCGAGGGAAGATCTATGAAGCCGTGGTGTGTCCTCCAAGTTAAGGATAGACAGGATCTTTTTAACCCTTATTGTAATCTATCTCCGGTAACCCTAGTCCTATCGGTGTCTATATAAACCGAGGGTTGTAGTCTTTAGGGCAGAGCTATATTCATTACCTCATAGCCTTAGAGTTTAGCTCATGATGATCTCGAGGTAGATCTACTATGTAAACCATACTATACATCGAATATAATCAAGTAGGACGTAGGGTATTACCTCTTCGAGAGGGCCCGAACCTGGGTAAACACTATGTTCATTGTCCTTATTCCCCATCGATCCTAGATCCACATCTCGGAACCCCCTACCCTGAGGTCTGCCGATTTTGACACCGACACTTGTTCTCCCAAAATTTGAATGAACCGCTAAAACACCCTCTGCTCGATGGAATTTGCCCGAGCAAATTGATGGGAGACGCAAAATTACTGACCTATCTGGGACCTGCATCAAGGCCCATCGTATATCGAGGGTAGGTTTGTAACTTCATCCAAGCACGCCCTCTCCTCAGCCGAAATGGTAGGTACCCAATAATTCATAAACCATGGGCAGCAAAACACCCTCGGTCGAAATGGTAGGCACCCAATAATTCATAAACCATGGGCGGCAAAACAACCTCTCCTCAGCCGATATGGCAAGCGCCCAATAATTCATAAACCATGGGCAGCAAAACACCCAGTTCTCGGCCAAAATCGCTCGCGCCCACTATTTGAAAGCACGCCCTACTCGCCCGAAATCGCTAGCGCCCACTATTTGGTAGAAGCAAAGTTACCCTACTATCCCAGACCCTCAAGACTTGGACCCAAGCCAACAATCCAAAAGATAGGGGTACAATTGTAACTTCCCCCACATTCCGGACAAATGCGTTCGTAAGACATGGGTCCTCCTCCCAATTCCCCATTCATACAACGTGGGCACCAAATCACCTTCTTCCCATCCGCGAAACCTCAGCCCCTCCTCCATGCCCCTCACCACACCAAATTCACCGTTGCCCTCCTCCCCAATGACTGAGCCACTGTCCATTTGCTGTCGTGCATTGGGTTGTGTGCCTCTTACTCCCTGTAGCAAGAGCTTCCTCAATGACGATAGTGTGAACCATACCAGAGCCGATTCAACCGCGATGTCGTGCACGGCGCCGGAACGGCTCCAACTTTGGACGCGTCCATCGCCCCGGCCCTGGTCCCCCGTAGCCATTGATCACCGCCACATGTTTGCTTTCCCACTGTCGGGAGCCACTGCAACCATGTTGGCTTCACCGAATCGTCAGATGGACATGCCTGCTTCACCAGGCCGAAAGATAGGTCGTACACTTATCTTAATTCACTTTACCTAGGCATCAGTCATCTGAATTTTTATTCTGGGTCAGTCGATTCCCAGTGGAAGGAAGCAACACACCTCGGGGCGGCAGAGCTCCTAGGCTCCGGGCCGGGGAAGAAGTGCCTCAGTGTCTATCGTAGGGGTGCGGGGGAATAGGTCGCAGCGGAAGTAACGCTTAGGTGCCTATCTTAGGGTTGCGTGGGGTCAAGGTACTGCTGGCGCCGGATCTGGATGACGGCGAGTCTTTGAGGTACGTCCGGGGCGGTGCAACCATGATATGCATTGGGGCGGGGGCGGGGTCATGGTTGGAGTTATCGTGATGAGGGACGGTGGAGGCAGGCTGCTCTATCGGTGGTCGCTAACAGCCGGGAGGCACTTGACGACCATCCAGCCATCCGACGTAGATCGGATGGTGCAAAAAAAAAGCATGTGACACCAATTAGTTTTCAGTCAACTAACGCGTGACTAGTCTCGTACCTTAGTGTTGATATCTTAGTGCATTTCTTCATATCAGAGATATATCTCATTATTAACATTGTGTGTTTTTTGCATCTTCAGCCACACCGTCTTCCCTCTCAACGGAGCTGCTCCAACAAGGGAAGCATAGACCAGAAGGGAGATATACTCCCCACTCAAGACTTCCCTGCCTCGAAATTGGTTGCCCAACATGGATAGCCACAACAACCGCAGCGCCATCAACAGGTCAGCAGATGATGCTCACTCCTACGGAGGGCGGCAAGATAGATTTTACCCTCATCTTACTTGTGTGCATCATTTATGACTTTGTTATTCATCTAAGCATGGAAAATATATTATCACATGTCACTGAACCTTCATGTTGATCTCTTAAAATCTTACTTCAAATAAGAGACTTGTTCAGGAGTTAATGTTGTTCCATAGTTATCGTCCCTCGGCCAATGTTATCCCATAGGCTGGTTATTATAACCCTTCTAGTATTACCTATGTTGTTGTTCTTTAGTACTTTTGTTTGCCATCTAGTTAATCTCGAGTACAAACAATACATATTTTGTAGCTATCATGTGTGCTCTCTCTTTAGTTTTTGATGTATCAACATGTTGCTTCTATTTAAGTCGACTCCTACTATTTAAGTCGTCTCCTACAAGCACTCATTACATAATCTCACTACTAGTTGTCTTCCATGCATGTCAGATATTATTGCACACACTGATATTGAATATCGGAAGAAATCCACTAGAATAAACTCGTAGAGCAATGCAACATCCAACAAACTCTTCGTCAATGATATTGAATATGATGAACAGCTAAATGTAGTTCTTCAAAAGAGTTGCAAAAAGATGATGATTCCTATTCACCCGACAAGGTCCTTGCTCTAACTTGGCCCGTGATATGGGTAGCATTATGCATATAATGTCTTGCAATGCCTCTACTCTATTGCAATGCCATGTGCTTAGCCCGTTGATCATACATGTGAATATGTCATGCCTTCTATTTTTCAATACCTATTCCATTCATGATAACATGTTTTCAAAATCAAGTACTGTCATTCTACTCTGTCACAATGCCATCTGCTTAGTTTGGACATCATCCTTCTGAATATCTCATGCATTGTTATTCATAAGTATGTACTCCATCCGTCTACCATACCATGATTTTTAACATTGAAGTGTTGTTCTACTATTCTGTTGCAATGCCATCTTAGTTTGCCCATCATACGTGCACATACATTGCCTTCCTGTTTTTTCGTACCTATCCATCTACCATACAGTTTTACATTAACTAGTGTTTCTTTTACTCTGTTGTCATGTCGTATCCCTAGCATGTACATCATACTCCCTCCATCCAGATTACTTGTCACGGAAATGGATAAAATGGATGTATCTAGAACTAAAATACGTCTAGACACATCCATTTATTTCTGGATGGAGGGAGTACATGTCAGTATGCCATGTCTTTCCATTCTTTAGTACCTATTTCATCTCTTTGTCTTAGCATGTTTTGTAACTGAAGTGCCATTCTTCTATATAAGGCATGCAAGGGGAAGAGGGCTATGTTAGAATCTGAAGGGCTACAGACAAGGTCTTTGCAAAAGATCCAAATTCCAGGAGATAGTAACCCAACTCCAGTGTTCATAGAAACTGCTCCAGCACAGAGAAATCGAACTCCTCCAGGTAATAACCAGATTCTAGTGGCCAAATTACCAGTCCGCTCCAGTCCGGCAAAAATATGTCAACTCCTTGCTAAGAAGCGTGTGCGTATCCTCGCATCATGAAATTTTATAGCATTCAGATCACATTTGAACTTACATTTTCTACATGCGTCTTACGCATCTCACTTGTAGAAAATACGCTTAAAGGATAGCAAACGTTCTAAACTGAGATCGTGTTCGAGGAAAGTATCTTGCAGGAATGCTCTATGCTCAATCCGGATGTAAGTACATGTTGTATATAACTGTAGTTTTACATTAGTATGTATTTTGTTAAGTAGCATCGCGTGAATCCAACCTTCAGTACCCTACACCAATTATCTGATCTAAATTTACTTGTAGCAAAATGTATAATTAAGGCGCTAATGTAGATTTCTGTAAGGAGCATACTGAGTTGCATGATTGTACTATCTCATATATTGCACATTACTAAAATCTAGTGTTGTGGTTTGGTTGCCCAATTGTTCATTGTGTCAATGTTGCTTTCCTATTAACTTATCTGGCTGATGATAGTAGTGTCATATTGTGTTAATTTGATGCAGGCTGGTGTGGTATGGTTGCCCAAACGTTCATTGTGTCAATGTTGCTTTCCTATTATCTGACCTGGCCAACGATAGCAATGCCATAGTGTGTTAATTTGGTGCAGGCTGCTGAACATAAGAAGACAAAGTCAAAAGACAGCAAGGCAAACCCATTGTTTTTATCCAATAAATCTAGTGCATGTAATATGGTAATAACTCCTGATTAATATGTTTAGTCCCCCCTAATTTAAGTTATGATGCAGTGGTCAAGACACTTTGCATTATCAGTGATAGAAGCTTGACATAATTGCCATCTGAATCTACTCAATTTCCTCAGTCTCAAATCCAACAAAAAGATGTATGTTTGTGAACCAATTACTGGTTGAAGCAATGATGGAAATCATGGAGAAATAAGAGGTGCACATTCTTGCACATTAACAACTAATCGATGATTCCAATGACAGTATAGCAAAGAAGAAAGAACTTGCTCACATGCTTAAGGGCGTCATCCGCGCTGAGGTTGCAGATTGTGAGGTTGTAGATCATTGAGTCCATTCATTTATTTACACTAGCATCAATCTTTGATTGCCTAGTGGATGTAATTTCCTATAATATATGCTTCAATGTGCTACATTTTTCCTTGTATGCCTTATATTTCCTTAGCGTGGCTCGCACTCCAGCTTTCTAGATCGAAAGCTCAACTGGCGGATAACAAGCTAAACTATAATGTGATATTAATAACTAGAACAAAGCGATGTGGGCCCTTCATCGAGGGGAAGCGGCCCACTGTCCATAATGGGCGTTGTAATGGGCTCATAGTTATTAGCTGGGCCAAAATTGTCTTGGGCCTTTCATGGACTGGATTTGTCGTTGTCCATAAATGGTCCTCGTAATAGGCTCAAATTAATAGCTCGGCCAAAATCGACGTGGGCTAATTGGGCCTACAACCATGCTAGAATTTTAGCGGGCCCAATTAGTTGACGGGTCATTAACAGGCCGAAATCTCCATTGGGCCGCAATAATTGAAATGAGCCAATGGGCCATTAGTAGGACGATAATGGACCACCGTTAATGCTTGGCCCATTTCAATGTCGGGTTGTTAATAGCCTGAAATCCAAGTGGGCCATAAGTGGGCCGGTAAACAACACGAGCCGTTAACAGGTCGGGCTGGAATTATGCCTCGGTGAACATGGGCCGCTAAGAGGCCAAAAATGAGGTCAGACCGTAAATGGCTCAACTCTGGTGTGGGTCGTTAACAGGCCAAAAGACACACCGGGCTGAAATTGGACCATGCAGAACATGGGACGTTAAGCGGCCAAAAGTCAGGTCGGACCGTAAATGACCCAACTCATGTGTGGGCCGTTAATAGGCCGAAAGACACTCTTGTGGGGACCAATAAACCTGGACGTAGGTAGTATATTGTTTCAATGGCGACCATTCAACATGTTTGAAAGAGTTGGGTCAAACGTTCAAAGTTGGGCACAAAACGTAGATTTGACTAACAAATTATGAGTTGTATGTCGTAAAACTTATATTGTTTGATTTATATTTGGAAGAGGTTTCGAATGATACTGTTTTTAGGATGTATAATTTATTTTTTGATAGTTAAATTAAAGGTCAAAGTTTGACCCAAACTATAAGGAGAACTAATAAACCAGGACAGAGGTAGTAGGTCGTTGGATTGACATGATTTGATGATCAAGATTTATTGAATCTACCCGTTTGGATCTTTCTATGTTGGTATATATGATCCATCTTTCTCTTTGCTATACGTACACTTCCTAAGGATTTTAGACTATCATTTTAGTCTCTATCTCTGCTTCTTATTACTTAAAAAGTTCATAGGATTCAATCTTTCGTCAAAATTTCTCCCCATCACCTCTTTGCCCGTCCTCCCACCCCTCGCCGATTTTTAGGGTTTTTCATCCCCTTCTGATTTCATCGAACTAATTCTCGGTGACCCAAAAAACCAGATCAATATGTATTATAACAATAAATTTATGGTCGGTAAATAAACTGTTTTTAATAATAAAATCCGATAGACATGTTTGATAACCTAATAAATAGCAATAAATCCCCTGATTCATAAGAAAATAAATATCAATCATTCTCTTATTTTTGATAAACTAATAAAGCAGCTCAATCACAGACATATAATTATTTTATCAGTTTAAGAAATGACAGAAATATATGTTTTATAACCAAAACATAATCTTATTTTGTCTATTTGTTTTTTTAAGACGCGGACGCTCATACATACGGATACACCCCGCACCCATATGAACGTACGCACGCAAACTTACCCCTACGAGCACCTCCGAGAAACTAAGCCAACACATCATCTTGAGATTGACGAAGTCACCACGGGCGCATTCGTAGTCGACAGGAACATCTCCTCCCTACTGAACGCTCGTCGCCGAAAGGCCTGGAATAAATGCAGGAAAATGCGAGCACCGGTATCTAAGTCTAGGAGTTGAACTCTCCTCCTAATCATCCAAACACAGGTTTTGCATCAAGATTTGTCCATGATGATCCTCTTATTTTGTGTAATGGGAGCTAAGTGTGTTGTTCCGTGAAGCTCGAAGTCTATGCTTTGCACACTTTGATCGTTTGTATTCTGCCGTAGGACGTGTAATTCAGTAGCGCATGCTTTAGCGCAGTTTGGTTTCCATGCAGCTCTGCCCGCCACTGTTTGGACGGAGCATCTGCCGAACTTTGTATCGAGTTTGGTTGCTAGCAACGTTGCTGCACCAGTTTAGTTTGGTTGCTAGCGACGTTGCCGCACCAGTTGGTTAATGGGATATTGTTCCAGTAAAAGAAAAGGTGACCGCAAACTGAAAATACAGATGCAATCTCACAGCGAACCAATATTGCTACCTATACTGAAACTGGATACAATTCCACATCGTTGCATCAGCAGTAAGGAAGAACGACGACCATACGATCGTATCACAGCAATTCCAAAGACAAATTGAAGAGATGGAAACAAACATAATGACCTACAGATATGACGACGTCAGTGATAATGTAGTCTTTATGAAACCAAATTTTCTAATAACCTTCAAGCACTGCAAATGTAAGACAGGAGTGCAGAACAACCTATGAACTCCAGTCAAGTTACCTTCAGTAAGCAACAGATGAATATATAGCAACCACCTATATCAAAAGCATGCTTGGTAAACCGGTCGCAATGAGTGCATAATGCAAATGATCTAATGTATCACATTCAAACAGAAAGCTGGTAATGATTTAACTAGAAATACGGGGACACTAACCGCAAACAAGTTATTAACCATAACAGAAGAACACTACCATTCTGTTAAGTTCTTACAGGGGGTAATCAAAATACAGCCCCGTTGAATTTGAATTGCCAGTGTACCATCACAATATTCACATTGTAAGACAGAACTCCAAGAGAATTTTTATGAACACCACCAGGATCCCATTTGAGAAAAAACAGGTTAAAACTATGGAAACATCTTTAACTTGAGGCTTTTTAGAGCACTCAGTTTAGGAGTGCGCTATTTTTTCTTTCTCTTACTCATCAACATCCCAACTTAGGTCTTCATCGTCTTCCACAGAGTTCAACCGTTTTCGGATATCCTCCACTTTGCTACTAGGGCTTGACCGTGGACTCCCCGCTTTCTTCTCATCTTGATCACCAACATCCTCAATCTCCTCCCAGCTAAGATCTTCCTCCTGCACTGACGGTCGAGACACCAGTGATAAATCACTCTCCTTACATGAGTCGCCAGCTTCAGTCTTCTCTTCCTGCCCAGTGCCATTGCTTGACTTTGGTGTCGATGCCTCACCGCTGGATTCACCATTATTGTCCTTTGGCGCTACCAAAATCATCTCCTTATCTTCCGCTGCGTATTTTTCATTCGCTGCTACTTCTTGTTTTCCCTCAACCTGTGCTTCATGGCTAACGGACTCACCGATTTGCTCCTCTTTCTTATCTGGTATTGTGACAGTGCCTTGTTTGTGATCACCTTGATTATCATCATCGTCATCATCGACCTCCCAGCTGAGTTCTTCCTCGTCTTCCTTCAACATGGCCCTGCTTACGAGTTTGGTGCGGACATCCTCTGCTTGCCTGAGCTTGTCCACCGCAAAGAAATACCTGCACCAGAACATGTCATAGGCTACCACCGAAGGCACAAGCCTCTCCACGAAGCTCTCCAACCCAGGACTCTCCCTGAGCACGCCTTCAATCTCATCTTTTCTCTCTTCAACGCTGAATGCCTCCTGCCACCTGCTGAACCCCTCGGCGTCCTCAGGCTCCTCGGTGAACGTGGTAGGATCGGCACGCAGCGCCAGAACCTGTGCCTCGAAACGGGTGTACTTCTTGGACGGAAGGGACGAACGCCAGGAGGCTCCGGAGGCGGACTCAGAGAGTTGGGATGAGCCGTCGCCGGTCGCATCTTCGCCATCAGCGTCGACAGATCGGAGCGCCTCGTTGGCATGGGAAAGAAGTCCTGCAGCGGCGGCCCCAAGGTCATCGACAGCCTGTCCGACGGACTCGAGCCTGTCGGAAGCGACGGACGCACCGGCCTCGAGCGCGCCAGGGAGCGCCGCCGCAGCCCGCGCAGCGGCTGCGCGAAGGGCCGTGGTCTCGACGCGGAGGCCAGACCCGAGGTCCTGGAGGTCGCGGCGGTAGCCCTCGAGCACCGACTCCGACCGCGACGAGAACGTCTTCATCAATCCTCCGAAGCTCCACCCGCCGCCGGAAACACCCTCCACCCCCGCCTCCTCCTCCGGAGCCTCGGCTTCTTGCTCGTCGTCCTCATCCTCCGCGGCTTCCTGCTCGTCCCGCGGAGGCAAGTCCTCCGCGAGCGTCTTGATCAGCCCAGCGAAACTCCATCCGCCGCCGGAGCCACCCCCTTCCTCCCCCTGCACCTCATCCGCTGCCGCCATGCCGCCTTGCCCGCCCCCATCCTGCTCTTCCCGCTGCCCCTCAATCTCCTCGGCCAGTGTCTTCATCAGCCCACCGAAGCTCCACCCGCCACCAGAATCGCCTCCCCCGTCCCTCTCCGCTGCTTGCTCGCCCTCCCGCTCCTCCTCCTCGCCCTCCTCGTCCTCGTGCTCGCCGGCGGCGGCGGCGGAGAACACGGAGTTGAAGAAATTATCCATGAGAGCGCGTGGGGACTAGGGTTCGGATTTGGATCTGGACTCTCGAGGCTGAAGGTGGTGGCGTCAGGAGATAGATCGCCTTGCCGTCGGCGAGCGTTCGTTTTTTTCCCTCTTTTCTTTTCTCGCTGCCATGTGATATGATCATAGCGTTTGGCTCTTACTATGACCTGTAGGCCCTGGTGTGATGGGGCCCTTACATCAGTGAGGGTGTAAGAGTTCCGTAAGCGATCACTAGTACTAGACTACTAGTAGGACACACTTCGGTTCGGTGCGATTAGGGCCAGGTGGACTCGTGGAGCTCTGCCTACCTAACGGGTCTGGATCCACGGAAGTTTGGGAAGTGCATGCAAGATCTACTCCATCCGTCTCATAATATAAAAGTGTTTTTAAAAAGGTCGTCTTATTCAAAACCTCAATCATCACATCCCCTCTCTCCCACTTCACACCTCGGAACGCACTGTTCTTATAGAGAGAAAGGCGGTAAATGATTCAATACGACCAATTGGCCGAGCATTGCGTCGGTCGCTTGTGCATTCATCGCGCGCTGCAGAACCCATCAACTTTAAGGCACCACGCATTTTTGCAGCCCCACGCATAGCTATCTTCCCCTCAATCACTATCTTCTTCCTTTCGCCCTCGTCTTTTCTTCTTTCCACCATGCTTGCGCGCTCGTCGCCATGGCCTTCTCCTCCTCCTCCCCCACCGCACAGACATGCCGCGGAGCTCTAGGCCGTGCACGGATGCTGCGACTAGCGTGCATCGTCGCTGGGAACCGCATGTCTGTGTGTTGCGTTTCTGCGACCATGGCTTGCAAGCTCTTGGTCACGGGCAGAGGCCACAAGGTTCGCGAGCTGCAACCACTGCGACGCTTGTTGCCAGCGACGGGTTTTTTTGCTGGAACCAGTGACGCCAATTGCTGGAACCGGTTATGCAGTTTGTCGGAACACGAAGTCGACGATCGTGGCCGCAATGTTGTTTTGCTGCAACAAGTGATGCAATTTGCTTGAACCGGCGGTTGCCGCTGCTATGATTGGCGACGACCACGACGGTGACAGGGGTGATGTAGCCAGCAGCAGAAATGCTAGAAACATGGTGCCATTTTGCTAGAACCGGTGAGGTCATTTACTACAACCGGCGACGCAAATGTTGCGACCTGCATGGCGAGCTACAATTAGCGGTGACGTCGTTTTCTGCTGTAACCATGCATCTTCGTTTGCTACGACCAACAATGAAAATCACTACCATGATGGCGGCCATGTTTTTTTGCGACTAACAAAGGTGTGTTCCTAAGTGGCGACGGGAGAAGACGAATGTGGGTGGCTGAGGATGAGCACGGGCGGCATGGGGTGCCCAGCAAGCACGGGGCAGCCAAGGGTGGGCGTGAGGTGGCTGGCGAGCGCGGAGATCCTCCTTTTTTTCATGCGCATGTGCGGGGAGAGGGAAGATGCAGCGACGACCTAGTATGCGTTTATCTGGGTCGTTGACGCGCTCGCAATCTGGTGCTCGGCAGGAGACCGGATGAAAGTTGAGCCGGCTGACCGACGCCTAGCATCGTCCATTGTTTTGTGTTTCCTTACATATGTGACTGAATTGGACCTGGCTGAGTGAATACAGGATAAAAACCATTTGTGCACATAGTTTGTTTGCCTACATCCTCCCCAGCCTAGCTAAGAAGAAACATACGCATGGTATTTGGTTGTAGGCATGTTCTAAGGCAGATGCGGAGTGCATGGCGTTTTGCAAGGCATGTGGTTTGGTAACCTCTTGTTGAAGTGGTGGGTTACTAGCACAATTACAGGCTCAACATAGATAAACAGGCATAGCAAAAAAAACATATACCGGAGTCTTACGCACACTCAAAGGCAGTTAAACAACAAGCAATGGCGAAAAAATCTAAAACATCCTACGCAAAAGTCTTAACGATGCAGAGATAACTTCATAGACATCCATGGCAAAGGCCCCTTGTGCCTCTTGCACTTGGCCACCACCTCGACGCCGTCGACATTGAAGACGATCACCTTCAGGGTGTTGGGAGTCATTGGCTTGAAGGTGACGAGGTACCTGATCCTGATTTGGTGAACAACGACAAAGGAGGCCCAACCCTTATCAAGGGTGAGCCTGTCGTTGATCGTCCGGACCATCACCCTCTAGGCGCAGCCGGTGTTCGTCCTCAACATGAATTCCTCTGGGACGGTGGCCAAGTGCTTGGTGAACTCAAGGGGCATCGGCAGTGAAAGTACATCTAATCCCGTGGGTGGTTTGGTAATTTATGTCAACATACATATCATTGAACTAATACCTATTGAAAGAATATTTCAGGAAAGTTCATTTTAGATACAACTTGGGAGGTGAAATTGGACCCCTCAAAATGTTATGGACAAGTGTTGGTTCATGCCTCAGGACTCTCCGTTTTATATTTAAGTGATCGAAGATCACATCGAGTCTATAGGTATGCCGATACTATTAAAAGGGGATGAGGTTGAGAAGACGAGTTCATTGCTCAAGTGCTTAGAGATCAAGCTCCAATAACCTTAGACACACTCATAATTTCCCACTATATCAAATCCAAAGTGTTACTCGGACTCACTAAACCATTTCTATCAGAGCCACCGAGCCAAACAGATATAGTCTTTGTCCTAAACCCTAGCTGTATCGGTCCCAACGAGATGTCCATTTGGACTCACCGAAGAAAATATGACAACCTTCTATAAGACATTCAGAATTTCTGATCAGTTTCAGTTGGTGACACTGAAGCATGCAAAAGTGCTTAGGTCATCACATCTCGGAGCCACAGATCAGTTTCACCTGGTGTGACTGAACAATCTAAAGTTGTTTCCTTTTGTACATACCAGTCTGACTGAATAAACTAGTTGGTCTCACGAGTGTGTTCGAAAGTGCGTGTAACGATCTAATTTTTTGTGCTGTGTATATATACCCCACACACCAACTCCTAACATTGTCTAGCGAAGCAAAACCACCCATAACCATATTTTTGAGAGAGAGCTCCACTTTCTTGTGCCGATTTCAAAGAGGATTCCACTCCAACCATTTATCTTTGATTTCTAGTCACCTCATTGCTTTACACCCAAATTCTCTCCTACCAAAGCCAAAAATGTGTGAGAGGGTTTGATTGTTGAGGAGGTTATCTTTCGAAGCACAAGAGCAAGGTGTTCATCATCAACAACACCATCTATTAACTCTTGGAGGGAGGTGCCTACTAGATCGGCTAGGTGTGCTTGTAAGTCTCAAACTGCCGTGAAGAAGCCAAGAAGTTCGTGAGGGCTTGGAGATCGCCTACTTCGTGAAGATCTACCCAAGTGAGACTAGTCCTTCATGGGCGTAAGTCATGGTGGGTGAGGGAGTCCTGGATTAGGGGGTGTCCGGATGGCCGGACTATAGCCTTTGGCCGGACTCCTGGACTACGAAGATACAAGATTGAAGACTTCATCCCGTGTCCGGATGGGACTTTCCTTGGCGTGGAAGGCAAGCTTGGCGATACAGATATGTAGATCTCCTACCATTGTAACCGACTATGTGTAACCCTAACCCTCTTCGGTGCCTATATAAACCGGAGAGTTTTAGTCCATAGGATGAAGAACAATCATACCATAGGCTAGCTTCTAGGGTTTAGCCTCTCTGATCTCGTGGTAGATCTACTCTTGTACTACCCATATCATCAATATTAATCAAGCAGGAGTAGGGTTTTACCTCCATCGAGAGGGCCCAAACCTGGGTAAAAACATTGTGTCCCTTGTCTCCTGTTACCATCCGCCTAGACGCACAGTTCAGGACCCCCTACCCAAGATCCGCCGGTTTTGACACCGACATTGGTGCTTTCATTGAGAGTTCCTCTGTGTCGTCATCTTTAGGCCCGATGGCTCCTCCGATCATCAACAACGACGCGGTCCGGGGTGAGACTTTTTTTTCTCGGACAGATCTTTGTATTCGGCAGCTTTGCATTGCGGGCCAATTCGCTTGGCCATCTGGAGCAGATTGAAAGCTACTCCCCTGGCCATCAGGTGAGATTTGGAAGTTTGAACTATACGGCTGACGTCCGCAAAGACTTGATCTTCGACGGGTTCGAGCCACAGCCAAGCGCGCCGCACTGTCACGACGGGCATGATCTAGCTCTGCCGTCGGACAGTGCCCTGGAGGCCGCACCAGTGTCCGCTCCGACCCTTAGCTCGGAGCCGACTGCGCCGATCGAGGACAGGTGGCTGGACACCGCCTCGGGGGCTGCTATCTCCACGGCGATTGAGCCGAACATCAACCCTGTCCTCTGCGAAGCTCGTGACTCCAAGGTGTCGGACTGCTCTCCGGACTCCGAACCTTCCGCGCCCCTGCCAATCGAATCCGATTGGGCGCCGATCATGGAGTTCACTGCCACAGACATCTTTCAGCACTCGCCCTTTGGCGACATCCTGAATTCACAAGTCTCTCTCTTTATCAGGAGAGCCCTGGCCGGACTATGGTCAGGAAGGTTGGGATGCAGACGACGAAGAAATTCAAAGCCCACCCACTACCCACTTCGTAGCCACTGTCAATGATTTAACCGACATGCTCGACTTCGACTCCGAAGACATCGACGGTATGGACGATGATGCAGGAGACGACCAAGAACTAGCGCCTACAGGGCACTGGAAGGCCACCTCGTCATACGACATATACATGGTGGACATCCCAAAAGATGGGAATGACTATGGAACAACGGAGGATGATCCCTCCAAGAAACAGCCTAAGCGCCGGCGTCAACAGCGCCGCTCTAAAACCCGCCATAGCAAAAATGGTGATTCCGGCACCGGAGACAATAATACCCCGGACAGTGCCGAAGACAAAACCCTCCAGCAGGATTCAACACTGGAGGATGGAGAAGCCAGCCCTCATGAGAGAGCGGCAGATAGAGAGGTAGAGGACTGTAAGTGCATCTAGTGCCACCCCTAGTTGGTTTTGGAATATTGACGACAAAGTTGGTTGAGGGACTAATGCGTTTGTGAGAATTGCAGGATAACGCAGGTAGTGTCCCTCATTGATTCAGTTTACCTACCGGAGACGACCCCTAAAAATGTATGAAGACATTGAAGACAATGGTGGTATGAGAAGATATTCATATTGAAGTCTATGACATGAGAAGACATTGCGTGAAGACTTTGGAGCGCGAAGACTGTGTGTTTTCGTTGTTTCCTTTTCTTCTTTGTTGAGTCATAGGAACCACCGTACTATTAAGTGGGGTCCAAGTGAACTAAGTCAGAGTGACTGATGTGATGCTCAACCAAAATCCTATGTCTTCGAGTGAAGACAATGAGAGCAAATCTTATCCAGAGCTGGATGAGTCAGCTTTGCTTGTAGCCCAAGGAAAGTTGCCGCGTGTGTTTGAAATCTGACCGTTGGAACACGTGTCAGTTCCTTAGTGACCCAGGGTCATTTTGGACAAATCAGGTCGGGTTGCCTAGTGGCTATAAATAGCCCACCCCCTACACCATAAACTGGTGGCTGCTTAGAGTTTGTGCACGGCTTTTGTCGTTTGAGAGCAACCCACCTCGAAGCATTTGAGAGAGAGAGAAATCCTTGCGAGGACAAAGCCCAAACACCCAGAGCCAAAGAGTGTTAGGCATCACTGAAGTCTTTTTGTCTGTGTGACCTGAAGACTTATTACACTTGAGGACTGTGAATCCTCCAGCCGGTTAGGCGTCGCGTTCTGAGCATCCAAGAGTCATTGTGGATTGCCGGTGAACGAAGTCTGTGAAGGTTTGGAAGTCTCCCTTGAAGACTTACCAGAGTGATTGGGTGAGGACTGGGTGTCCTTAGCTCAAGGGGAATAAGGTGAAGACACGGTCTTCTGAGTTAAATCTCAGCCTCCCTAACCAGACGTACAGTTGTCACAGCAACTGCAACTGGTCCAACAAATCCTGTGTCTTCAACAAGCGACTGGTTCTATCCCTTCCAACCTTACTCAAGTTTGTCTTCATGAAGTCATTGCTTATCTGTTCATCTGTTTGACTTCATTGCTTGACTACTATTGTTGATTGGCTTCAAACTATCTTCCATCTTGATCCTTACTACCTAACTGCTATTAGTCCTGTACTTTCACATCATGACATGCTTGACTATGGCTTGTTTAGGGTAGTTTATCTTCCGCTGCATATCAATTAGGTTGTTTCTGTTGTTTGTCTTCGAAACCTCCAAGTTTTGAAGACTTTCATAAAAATCGCCTATTCACCCCCCCTCTAGTCGATACTAGCACTTTTAATTGGTATCAGAGCAAGGTACTTCCTTGTTTTGTGTGATTCGGTTTAACCACCTGGAGTTTCAGCTATGTCGACTGCAGGATTGAGGAACATATCGTGTCCCACTTTCGACGGTCATGAGTATCCCTGATGGAAGGCCATGATGAAGAAGCTACCCATGTCCATGGATAGCGAACTATGGACCGTCACTGAGATTGGACTCACTGATCTATGCAAGATGGCAGAAGCTGATGACATTCGCAAGTACACTCTATTGAACCTCACAGCGAAGGACGTCATCTGCTGTCATCTGTCCCGAAATCAGTTCAGGAATGTTATGCACCTCAATCACGCGAAGCTAATCTGGGACCGGCTTTCTGATGTATATGAAGGTCATCGTACTCGTCATGATCAGCCGTTTGAGGACTACAAGGAATCTCTCAAGAAAATGACCTTTACACCTGAACCATCACCATCCTCATCATGCCACATGGCAAGGGGTGATAAGGTAATTGAATGCTATCTCTCTGAATCTAGTGATGATGAATCAGGTGATGAATTTGGGCCCAGTTATGATAAGCTTGCTTCCCTTGCCACTAAACAACAAAGAATCTTGGAAAAGGTTCAAGACATGCTTAGTAAGAGCGATGATATGTTGGGTGCTGAAATGGATCAGTCAAAAGCTTTGGCTGATAGTCTTCAGAGACTCCATGCTAAGTTTGACGCCCTTCAAGATCAACATAATGCTCTTTTATCTGATCATGAGAAGCTTTCTTCTGAATGTCTTCAAAGAAAGCTAGACCTTGAAAAGATAAGAGTGGATTATGAAGATCTTCAGAAGGAGCGAGATTCACTTTGCACTCAACAGATCAGTTCCGCTCAGGAAGGATTTGAACCACCATGTCTAAAATGCATTGAGCGTGATAATGCTACATCCGTTGCTGAATGTTCCACTGCTGCTACTGTTTCATTGTCTTCACCTATTGATGTGGTCACTAACCCCTCTGCGGAGGATACCACTGCTGTTGCTGATGAAAATGCTATGTTGAAGACATTGCTTGAAACAGGGATGCACAAAAGTTTGAAGGGACATCAGACTCTCTGCGATGTCCTCAAAAAGCAGATTCTGAACCGAAACCCTAGGAAAGAGGGTGTTGGGTTCAAAAGGAAAATGAATGTTGATGGCTCGTACTGGAAGCCTGAGAAGTACCCCAAAACCACATGGGTTGCTGCAAAGGAACCTTCAGTAGATCCATCTACCTTATCTGGCTTTACCTATGCTAATCCTATTATCATTGATGAATCCTTTGATGCAAACTATAAGCTGTTCAAAAATCAGAATGGTGAAGTGTTTGCCGGGTACATTGGTACTAACTGCAGGAATGGACCACCTATGAAGAAGATCTGGGTACCTAAGAGGTACATTGAGAATCTTCCTGTGAATGTCGTCATGACACCACCAAGGAAGAAGACAAACCCCAGACCTATGGCTTCATATGGCCCAAAGGCTTCATACAGATACAGGACTCACATGAGTCACCCTAATGCAAATGTTTTGCAGGGAAATCATGCTCAGACTTATGAATATGAGCGTGTATCTTCGAACCGCTATGTTCATAGGACTAAGAACTTTTCTGCTTATTCATACGAGTATCATTCATCTCCTGCAAGGCTATTTGCTAGGGCTTCAAAGCCAAAATTCTCAGATGCTGCACTTAGACTCATTGCTTCTAAGCCCCCACTGAAAATGTGGGTGGCGAAGAAGAACTAACTCTCTTTTGCAGAAAATGGTCTCCAGCCAGCAATCAATGGCGTCTGATACTATTGCTGGGGACCTAAAACTCACTGAGGACGCATGTTAAAATATCATTCTATATGCTTCACATCTGAATTTCTTATCAGTCAAACTATGTCCTAACTTTGAGATAAGCTGTGAATGTCCCTATATGTATCAAATGCATATGCTTCACAACACTTGTGTGAAGCCTATCCTCCTAACTGCACTGTAGGGTACATCACCAAAAGCTTCAGAGTGGATTATGGACAGTGGATGCACAAATCATATGACTGGTGATCGAAGTCTTCTCATGGACTCAACCTTACGTCCATCCGACAAGAGTCACATCACATTTGCTGACACTGGTAAAAGCAAACTATTGGGTCTAGGTAGAGTTGCAATCTCAAAGGATCAACACATGGATAAAGTGATGCTTGTTGAATCCCTTGGTTTCAACTTAATGTCTGTCTCAATGCTTTGTGACTTGAACATGATTGTGATATTTGGCAAATATCGTTGCCTTGTACTAATGGAATCTGACAAATCTCTAGTCTTTGAAGGGTATCGAAAAGATGATCTATACATGGTAGACTTCTCAGCAGGTCCACAGCTTGCCGTATGTCTTCTCACAAAAGCTTCAGAATGCTGGCTCTGGCATCGAAGGCTGGGACATGCTGGCATGAGGAACTTACACTCACTCGTCAAGAAGAAGCATGTTATTGGCATCGAGGATGTCAAGTTCAAGAAGGATCATCTGTGTGGTGCCTGTGAAGCTGGAAAGATGACAAGGGCAAAGCACCCCTCGAAGACAATCATGACAACATCTCAACCCTTCGAGCTGTTACACATGGACTTATTTGGACCTACTCACTACTCCACCCTCACAACGACTGCCTGTCTCTATGGCTTCGTCATTGTTGATGACTACTCAAGATACACATGGGTTCATATCATTCTGTACAAGACTGAAGTGCAAGATGTCTTCAGGCGCTTCGCAAATCGAGCAATGAACAATTATGGTGTGAAGATCAAGCACATCAGAAGTGACAATGGCACTGAATTCAAGAACACTGGACTTGATCTGTATCTGGATACAATGGGAATCACTCATGAGTTCTTTGCTCCATACACACCTCAGCAAAATGGCATCGTTGAGCGCAAAAACAGAACCCTCATTGAGATGGCTCGAACAATGCTAGATGAGCACAAGACACCAAGAAAGTTCTGGCCTGAAGCTATTGATACAACATGTCACATCATCAATCGTGTGTACATTCATAAGCTTCTGAACAAAACGTCATATGAGCTGCTTACTGGCAAGAAGCCAAACGTCAGTTACTTCAGAGTATTTGGAGCAAGATGCTGGATAAAGGATCCCCATCACAAGTCAAAATTTGCACCTAAGGCTCACGAAGGCTTCATGCTTGGCTATGGAAATGATTCACACTCCTACAGAGTCTTCAACCTTTATCTCTACAAAATCGTTGAAACTATGGACGTGAAATTTGATGCAACCAATGGTTCACAGAGAGAGATTCTGCCAAGCACACTGGATGAAGCTCCTTCAAACGAGGCAATCAAGTTGATGGGAACTGGTGAAATCATGCCCTCTAAAGCACAGCCTGAAGAGGAACTTACCATCTCTGCACCAAATCAACCTGAAGAAAATGCTCAGTCCGAAGACAATCCTTCCAATGATGAAAATGAACAGCCAGAGCAAAACCTTCATCCTGTTCACCCTCGTGTTGCAAATGAAGTTCAAATAGAGAAGATAATTGACAGCATCAATGCACCTGGTCCGCTCACTCGATCAAGAGCAACACAGCTAGCAAACTTCTGTGGGCACTTATCATTCGTGTCAATATCAGAACCCAAGAAAGTTGCCGAAGCTTTTATGGAACCTGAATGGATTCAAGCCATGCAAGAAGAGCTTCAACAGTTCAAGCTGAATAATGTTTGGGAACTTGTCAAGCGACCTGATCCTCGCAAGCATAACATTATTGGAACAAAATGGATATATCGAAACAAGCAAGATGAGCATGGTCAAGTCGTCAGAAACAAAGCACGTCTTGTGGCTCAAGGATATAGTCAAGTTGAAGGAATTGACTTCGATGAAACATTTGCTCCTGTTGCTAGACTTGAAGCTATTCGCATACTGCTAGCCTACGCAAATCATCACAATATCTTGCTATATCAAATGGATGTGAAGAGTGCATTTCTCAATGGCAAGATTGAAGAAGAAGTGTATGTCGCACAACCACCTGGCTTTGAAGATCCAAAACATCCTGATATGGTGTACAAGCTAAACAAGGCACTGTATGGCCTCAAACAAGCTCCTCGTACCTGGTATGATACAATAAAAGACTTCCTAAAGAGTAAAGGCTTCAAACCTGGATCCCTCGATCCAACTCTCTTCACGAAGACATATGATGGTGAACTGTTTGTGTGCCAAATATATGTGGATGACATAATCTTCGGCTGCACCAACCAGAAGTACAGTGATGAGTTTGGGTACATGATGCAAGAGCAATATCAAATGTCCATGATGGGTGAGCTAAAGTTCTTCCTTGGTCTTCAAATTCATCAGCAGAGGAATGGCATCTTCATATCTCAAGAGAAATACCTCAAAGATTGTCTGAAGAAGTTTGGAATGGAAGACTGCAAAGGCTACACGACGCCAATGCTAGCCAAGCACCATCTTGGTCCCGACGACAATGGTAAAGAGTTCGATCAAAAGGTATACCGCTCCATGATTGGTTCTTTGCTTTATTTATGTGCATCTAGGCCAGATATTATGCTTAGTGTTTGCATGTGTGCTCGGTACCAAGCAGCACCAAAGGAATCGCATCACTTAGCTGTGAAGCGAATTCTTCGATATTTGGCTTACACCCCAACACTCGGATTATGGTATCCCAAGGGCTCAAGATTCGATTTGGTTGGATTCTCGGATGCTGATTATGCTGGTGACAAGGTGGATCGCAAGTCTACATCTGGCACATGCCATTTTCTTGGTCGATCACTTGTCTGTTGGTCTTTGAAGAAGCAGAACTGTGTATCACTCTCAACTACTGAATCTGAATACATTGTTGCTGGATCCTGTTGTGCTCAGCTTCTATGGATGAAGCAAACTCTCAAGGACTATGGCATCAACCTGAAACAAGTACCTCTCTTGTGCAACAACGAGAGTGCCATCAAAATAGCCAACAATCCAGTCCAACACTCGAAGATAAAGCACAATGAAATTCGTCAACACTTTCTCAGAGATCATGTTATGAAGAAAGATATCGATATCATTCACGTCAACACTGAAGAGCAACTGGCAGATATCTTCACAAAGCCCTTGGATGAGAAAAGGTTTTGCAAGTTATGGTGTGAGCTAAATATCTTAGAATCCTCTAATGTCCTGTGATCAGGCATACATCCTAACACTTATGCATGTTGATGACTTAGATGTGCAACACACAAAGTAATGTATATCTTCAATCAATGAAGATTTACACTCTGAGTGTGAACATATTAACATGGAATTTGACTTCGGAGCGCCACGATAATTGTGCGCCGTGTCTGGGTCTAATACTTCCTATACGGTGGGTTACGCCACCACCAACTTTTCTTGTTTGAAGTGTTTCACTCAAGGCGTTATATTGCAATGACTTCGCATTTGGTTTGTCTTCAGTTTCAATTTGTCTTCACGACTTTCTGCATTATGATGATTTGATTGCTTTCTGATATATATATACTAGTGTTCTGTCCTCTACATCATTCACTTATAGCTATGTCTTCAAGATTGGATCTTTTGAACTAAGTGAATGTGATCGGACCCTAACCTCTCTATGCTTACTGTCTCAAAATCTATCTGTCCAAATCATATGCATTCTGTTGAAACTGTCAAATGTCTTCTCTGCGTCCTAGTCAGCAGAAGGCAAAGAGACAAACATTAAATCTGTTTTAATGGCTTATCTTTACTGTTGAAATCCGGAGAAGCCGGAACAACTCTCTGACATGCCTGGCGGGCGTGGGAACGTGGGACAACCCTGAGTGTGTTGCATGCTTGCCACGTGCCCCTCAGATATGAACCGCCAGGGGCACCAGCGTAATTGCGTTGTGTCTCTCACCTACTTATAAATACCTATCCCCCTGCGGTAAAGAAATCCTTCTCCCACCTCTCCACCTCCGTCAAAACCCTAGCGCCACCGCTAGCTCGCGACGACGCCGGCGACGAAGCGCTTAGCTGCCGCGACTTCTCCGACGCCGTCCTCACGCCGGCCGCGGACATCGTCCTCTCCGCCGTCGCCGTAGGTGTCCTCCGTCGCCAAGTTAGGGCACGGTGGGCTGAACTGCTCGGTCTCCTATTCTTCTCCATCTAGCAGTTCTTCGTGCGGTAATTATAACTCTATTTTTACCACCTTTTTGATCTTCAAGATTCATCCTGTTTACCGAAAGTTGTTTCTGTCTATTCAAGCTAGATCTATTCTGTCTGCATCTCATACTGCTTAGTCGATTCACTTAGATTTCTTGTCTAGTTTGATTCCTCACTTGTACTTATTCACGGATTGGTACAAATTTGGAACCAACTCACCTATATAAGTGAATGTCTTCGCAACATGAGGTCAATGTCTTCACACTGATTTATCTTCAAAATCTTCTGAGAATGCATATGACCTCTTCCCCTTCCCTCGCATCTCTAATGCTGTCACAGGTACATGTTCGTGGGAGAATCCCTTGGTTCTCATAGTCTGCATTCGTTTGCAGAATACTTACAGCATCATATAAATTCTCCTGAAGCCAGTTCCTGCTTGACCAGCAAGCGCAAATCTCTGAAGCCTTTGAACGTATTGAAGCCTTTCAGCTTGAAGTTCATGGCAACAGAAAAATCAGCAAGGAAGGGTGGCAGACAGCAAAGAGAAGGAACATCTAAAGATCTGCCTGATGATTTAGCAGAACTGTACAAGACAGATCCAGAAGAAAATTATCATCAGAGAAAGACGCGAATCCAATGGATTCGACGCTATTGGGCTGAGGAGTGGTTCAAGTATAAGTTTGTCACGAAGGAATATGCAGAGAAGCATGCCATCAAGAGACCTTGGGGTGATATCCTCTATCGAGGGCTTCAACCCAAGAGCCGAACTGAAGCCATTGAACAAGGCTTCTATCCTTGTATGGTCCGTGGGCCACAACCAGCGAACGCAGATCCCACTTCACTACTCTGGTGTCGTGACGATTTGCTCTTCAAGTGCAACTATCAGTTTGCTGTGGCTTCGGCCAAGAAGAACAAGAAGGCTTTGGGATTGGACTTCAACCCAGGTCCCTCTGCTCCTCGTGCTGATGGCTCCCGTGAAGCTAATCCCAATGTCATTGGCCCCTACGCCAACCTTGATGGCCTCATCACCTACATCATGGTCCAAGGCGCCAAAGTTGATCATTCTGACAATGGTGCTGACTCTGATGAAGCCCCTGCTCCTCCTCCAAAGCCGCAGAAGCAAAAGAAGTATAAGGCTTCAACCTTAGCTGCACCTCCGAAGACTTTGCGTGCGAAGCCACTGGCCACTGCACCTCCTGAAGCCAGTGTGCAATCTGAAGATCAGTCTCGTGTCTCCAAGAGAACGGACAAGAAAAAGCAACTTGTTAGACCAGCTGATCAAAGAGCTTTGACTCCTGCCGCAATTCTGCATGAAGAACCCATCGATCTATCAAGTGATGAAGATCTTGCTGATGATGCTCTTGAGCAGCTGATAAAGAGCAAAGAAGAAGCAGAAATCTTTAGCAACCTGCCTCTCTTTGATGTGGCCATCATCCACAATTTCATTGATGAATGGTTCGACACCCCCAACGTCAGCTTTGAAGATTTACAGCTCCCAATTGGCCTCAGCGTCGCCTTCAATGGCGCCATTGCTTCTGAGCTAGCTCTCGCTCATCGCATCGTTGAGCTCAAGAACAAGATTGACTTTGAGAAGGCTCAATTCAAGAAGCATGTGGCCAATCTGAGTGTTCAAGACGTCCGCAACTTCAAGGTCATGCTCCATGAGCTTAAAGAAGCTTTTCTGAAGAAACGCCAAGAAGCTCAGGGCTCACGTGAGCGCATGAAGCTTTTGGCTGATAAGTGTGTGCTTGCCTACAATGAGGCTGAGAAGCGCAAGTCACTTGGTCGTCCTGGCATTGACCCTAGGATGGCTGCAAAGAGGAAGAGCAAGCGCCCTGCTGATCAGCCTGAACCTTCAAGCCAAGAAGCCCCTCGCATTATCTTCCCGAGCAGCATGACTGGCTCGAAGCCAAAGGTCACCACAACCACTTCAGAACAAAAGAAGACAAAGGCTGCCGAGGCTGACGCCAGATAGAGAAAGCATACTGAAGCCTCTGATGCCGCTCCCTCCAAGAAGAAGCGCAAGACCAAGAAGACTAGGGCTGCTTCCACAGAGCCCTTAGTCGTTGAACCCATTTCCGTGGTTCGCCCTGTATCAGTACATCAAGAACGAAGAATGGTTGTCCATGAGCCTACTACCACAGAGGCTCATGAGGCTGAAGATATTCCAGCAGCTGAACCCAACGCTGCTGAAGACATTGGTCAAGATGACAATGTAAATGATGATGAAGTTCTTCCTCAGATCGAACATCAATTGGTATCATCGCCTGTTCGTACGAACAACGAACTCATCAGCATTGGTCGTCCATTGACGCCAATTTCTCAGGATGCTTTGTGGGCTGATCACCCACAACAACAACAAGACTCCCCCAGTACTCCCCAACGACAGCAACAAGCTACACCCCCAGTGCAAGAAGAGGATGAAGACTTTCACGCTCACCCAACTCCATCTCCCAACTTGAAGCCAGCACTTCGCAGGCTTCGAAGAGGACAAAGGCCTGAAGTCCCCCTGTCGAGCGTTCCTGAAGGAGAAGTGCAACGTTCACCTGTTGCACGGCAAGTATTTTCTGAACCAGCTCCAACAGTGAAAGTCTCCGCGTCTGAAGCACATGCTGTTGAAGACATTCCGGCTGCATCAGCCGAAGAAAATGAAGAAGAAGTACGTGTACCAACTCCCCCTGCTATTGAAGAAGAAGAAGTTCGTGTACCAACACCCCCAGCGATTGAAGAAGAAGCAGTTCATGATTTGAACGTGCCTGTGCCTGACCCTCCAGTTCGTCAAGAGGAGGTTGAAAATGTTGAGGCTGCCACCGCCAATGCCAATACAGCCAGTGACGTAGTCATGGTTGATGCCAATGTGGAGCCTGCACCAACCACTGTGCCTGAAACCAATGAGGCCACTGTGCCTGAAGCAAATGTGGCCACTGAGGATATTGCCCCTGAAGTCAATGAGGATGCTGCACCTGAAGCTCATGAGACTGCAGCACCTGACGCCAATGAGGAGGGTGCACCTGAAGCAAATATGACAATTGCTCCCGAAGCACCTGTTGTGCAGCCTGACTCCTCTAATGTTGCCCCTGCTCCTGTTCCGCCACCAAGGCCTCACACTATTGAGCAAGCATACGATCATGGTCAGCTTGTCACTGTCCGATGGCCCATTCTGGTGCCTCCGCCTTCTGCCTCAGGACCCCAATTTGACTATCATGTTGAGCATCGGCCTCAGGTCCAGAAGCCAAAGCCAAGATTGCCAAGGTTTCCAGGTACTGCCAACTCCCCCGGGTCCTTCGATGCAAATGGCTTCAAAAGCCACAATACCTTCTTTGACAGCGCCAAGAACCCCTACTCCAAGCCAAGGATTTCATCAGATCGGTTCTGGAGCTATCAGCAGAGAAGCTATTACTCATGCGTGCTATATGATCAAGGGCGCATTTTCCCTCATATGCGTCTTAACACTGAAGCTATTGCTGGATTGCCGTGCTTGGAAGAAGCACTTGATTGCTTTCATGATGCTGGTCTGCTCCACTTTGTGACAGACAAGGAACATTGGAATGAAGAGCTATTGCTTCAATTCTATGCCACTCTGCACATTCGCGGCTACTACAGAGACATCAAGACATGGGTTCTCGAGTGGATGACTGGAAATGTTCATCATGAAGCCAAAGCTATGGATATCATCGAGCTTACTGGGCTAGCCACTCCTGGAGAACTATATGAGCCTAACTGTCAGCTACACCGCAATGCTGTGGAGAGCATCTTTCATAAGCCAGAACCCAATATGAGCCAGATGCTGAGCATGATGAAGCCTTTGCCATCTGACGCTGAGTATCCCACACATTTCTTTGTTGAAGACCTTGAGTATCTGCCTCGAACCATATATCATATCATCAGGCGAACTCTATGGCCAGTCAAGGGACACTCATCATCGGCCAAGCTTGAAGGAGCCATGAAGACTTTGGTCTTCTATATTCTTAATGGCATTAGCTTCAACACTCAGGAATTCTTCATCAGGCAACTTGCTGCTTCCGGCTCTGACCTATTTGGTCTGAAGTTTTATGCTCCATGGGTCATGCGCCTCATCAAGCGACACTCATCTGTCAATTATCAGCCCTCTACTCGCAATCACATAATATTTCTGCCCGAGCTTGATATGTCAATTGATGGTGTATACTCTAACCCTGCCAAGACGCCACTTTTTCTTCAGAACGTTGAGCACCAAAGCTTCACTCAGCCTATTGAAGGTGTTCAAGCAGCAACAAGATTCTATCCACTTGCTGGTAACACCCGTCTGCCTCACAGAGCGCCAACTGAAGCCACTGAAAGCACCCTTGCGCAAAGGCCTCGGAAGCGTTCTCGTGTTCTTAATGACCGAGAGCTTCTTGTGGCTCTTCATCAGAAGCAAGATAAGCATCATTTCTGGCTCAAGCGCCAAATGCAAAGCCTCTTGGTGGATGTCAATCGCATTCGCAACCTTGCCACCAAGAATGCCTTTGTTGCTCATGAAACTTGCCGAAGAACATGGAAGAGTTTGACTCTGCTCAGTGCTGAAGCTGATCTTCAAGATGATGGCTTCAATGAAAGATTCCAGTTCGACTCCACTCCTCCAAGGACTGCTACCCTGCGTCGAACTCCATCTCTTGAAGACTCTGAATATTCCTCTTCTGCGGCAACAGTTAATGCCAGAGTGATCGATGATGCAGATGACGCTACTTTACCACCTCCAACTACAACTGCGCGCATCGACACTGCACCAAGTTCGTCTGCACTGCCAACCAACGACGACAACCCTGCTGCTTCACCTACTCCTGACGAGTAGATGCTCTATGTCTTCAAACCTTTTTGGTCATTACTGACAAAAGGGGGAGAAGCGTATGAGTTGATAGTCTTCAAGCGGGTGCATATGGGCGGTTGCATTATATTTTGCTGCGTGCTTACAACTCTTGCGTTTTGAAATATTTGGTTCTTTGAGTTGTAACACCTAAACTTGATGGTCGTCTGCTACTTCTGCTACTTATTTGCTTTGCGATGATAAATTCCGCATGTGCGATGATAACTTCCGCACTTAGATCATTCTGCAGACGTCCATTTTTCATTATGCATGTCATTCTTATTGCTATATCATTTCATGCATGATGAATTAGCTTCATAAGTTGAAGTGGATCTCCACAAGTACAACATGCCATGTGCATTTGCATTCCAAAAGCAAATTACCTATATGCACATCTTCAGGGGGAGCCCTTGCAACTTATGAAGACAAATTCCTATCCTTACAATTTCACATACTTTATCCCCATTGAAAACTTCAACCAGTTTGTCATCAATCACCAAAAAGGGGGAGATTGTAAGTGCATCTAGTGCCACCCCTAGTTGGTTTTGGAATATTGACGACAAAGTTGGTTGAGGGACTAATGCGTTTGTGAGAATTGCAGGATAACGCAGGTAGTGTCCCTCATTGATTCGGTTTACCTACCGGAGACGAGCCCTAAAAATGTATGAAGACATTGAAGACAATGGTCGTATGAGAAGATATTCATATTGAAGTCTATGACATGAGAAGACATTGCGTGAAGACTTTGGAGCGCGAAGACTGTGTGTTTTCGTTGTTTCCTTTTCTTCTTTGTTGAGTCATAGGAACCACCGTACTGTTAAGTGGGGTCCAAGTGAACTAAGTCAGAGTGACTGATGTGATGCTCAACCAAAATCCTATGTCTTCGAGCGAAGACAATGAGAGCAAATCTTATCCAGAGCTGGATGAGTCAGCTTTGCTTGTAGCCCAAGGAAAGTTGCCGCGTGTGTTTGAAATCTGACCGTTGGAACACGTGTCAGTTCCTTAGTGACCCAGGGTCATTTTGGACAAATCAGGTCGGGTTGCCTAGTGGCTATAAATAGCCCACCCCCTACACCATAAACTGGTGGCTGCTCAGAGTTTGTGCACGGCTTTTGTCGTTTGAGAGCAACCCACCTCGAAGCATTTGAGAGAGAGAGAAATCCTTGCGAGGACAAAGCCCAAACACCCAGAGCCAAAGAGTGTTAGGCATCACTGAAGTCTTTCTGTCTGTGTGACCTGAGGACTTATTACACTTGAGGACTGTGAATCCTCCAGCCGGTTAGGCGTCGCGTTCTGAGCATCCAAGAGTCATTGTGGATTGCCGGTGAACGAAGTCTGTGAAGGTTTGGAAGTCTCCCTTGAAGACTTACCAGAGTGATTGGGCGAGGACTGGGTGTCCTTAGCTCAAGGGGAATAAGGTGAAGACACGGTCTTCTGAGTTAAATCTCAGCCTCCCTAACCAGACGTACAGTTGTCACAGCAACTGGAACTGGTACCAAGGCCTCTAGGCCCTCCACTCAAGCTGCACCCCGGCGTCGCTCAAAAAGTACCAAGGCACGGGGAAATGCGCCAGACCTGCGAGATATATTGGAGGACAAGGCAAGGCAAACAAGATCGATCTATGGATCGCGTGGGCGCCTTACTACACGTGACGATAACCGTCATGCCGGATACAGCAAATCCGGCCGAGCCGAACACAGCAGACAAAGCTCATTTGAGCTACGTCGTGATATAGCCCAGTACAGGGGCGCTGCACACCCACTATGCTTCACAAATGAAGTAATGGATCATCAAATCCCCGAGGGTTTCAAACCCGTAAACATCGAATCGTACGATGGCACAACAGATCATGCGGTATGGATCGAGGACTACCTCCTTCATATCCACATGGCCCGCGGTGATGATCTACACGCCATCAAATACCTCCCACTCAAGCTTAAAGGACCATCTCGGCATTGGCTTAACAGCTTGCCAGCGGAGTCAATTGGTTGTTGGGAAGACCTGGAAGCCGCATTCCTCGACAACTTCCAGGGCACCTATGTGCGACCACCAGACGCCGATGACCTAAGCCACATAATTCAGCAGCCAGAGGAATCGGCCAGACAATTCTGGACACGGTTCCTAACCAAGAAAAATCAAATCATCGACTGTCCGGATGCAGAGGCCCTTGCAGCCTTCAAACATAACATCCGCGACGAGTGGCTTGCCCGGCACCTAGGACAGGAAAAGCCGAAATCCATGGCAGCCCTCACAACACTCATGACCCGCTTTTGCACGGGAGAGGACAACTGGCTAGCTCGTAGTAACAACATGACCAAAAGCCCTGGTAATTCGGATACCAAGGACATCAACGGCAGGTCACATTGCAACAAGCACAAGCACCGCATTAACGGCGATAATGCTGAGGATACGACAGTCAATGCCGGATTCAGAGGCTCTAAACCCGGTCAGCGGAAAAAGCCATTCAAAAGGAATAATCCGGGCCCGTCCAATTTGGACCGAATACTCGATCGCTCGTGCCAGATACACGACACCCCCGAAAAACCAGTCAACCACACCAATAGGGATTGTTGGGTGTTCAAGCAGGCAGGCAAGTTAAATGCCGAAAATAATGACAAGGGGCTGCATAGCAACGACGAGGAGGAGCCCCGGCCGCCGAACAATAGAGGACAGAAGGGCTTCCCCCCCACAAGTGCGTACGGTGAACATAGCCTAACTATATGATTTTGTAGGGATAAGTTTTCTTTAGCCATGCTATTTTGAGAAGACATGTTTACTTGTTAGTATGCTTGAAGTATTACTATTTTTATGTCAATATGAACTTTTATCTTGAATCATTTGGATCTGAACATTCATGTCACAATAAAGAAAATTACATTGAGAAATATGCTAGGTAGCATTCCACATCAAAAATTCTGTTTTTATCATTTGCCTACTCGAGGACGAGCAGGAGTTAAGCTTGGGGATGCTTGATACGTCTCCAACGTATCTATGATTTTTGATTGTTCTATGCTATTATATTACCCATTTTGGATGTTTATGGGCTTTACTTTACACTTTTATATCATTTTTGGGACTAACCTACTAACCGAAGGCCTAGCCCGAATTGCTGTTTTTTTTGCCTATTTCAGTGTTTCAAAGAAAAGGAATATCAAACGGAGTCCAGACGGAATGAAACCTTCGGGAGCGATCTTTTTGGAACAAACGCAATCCAGGAGACTTGGAGTGGACGTCAAGAAGCAAACGAGGCAGCAGCGAGGGTGCCAGGCGTGCCCTAGGGGGGTGGGCGCGCCCCCACCCTCATGGGCCCCTCGAGGCTCCCCTGACTGACCTCCTTTGCCTATATATACCTCCATACCCTGAAAACATCGAGGAGCACCATGAAACCCTATTTCCACCGCCGCAACCTTCTATAAACGTGAGATCCCATCTTGGGGCCTTTTCTGGCGCTCCGCTGGAGGGGGAATCGATCATGGAGGGCTTCTACATCAACACCATAGCCTCTCCAATGAGTTGTCACTAGTTTACCAAAGACCTTCGGGTCCATAGTTATTAGCTAGATGGCTTCTTCTCTCTCTTTGAATCTCAATACAAAGTTCTCCTTGACCTTCTTGGAGATCTATTCGCTGTAACTCTTTTTGCGGTGTGTTTGTCAAGATCCGATGAATTGTGGGTTTATGATCAAATTTATCTACGAGAAATATTTGAATCTCCTCTGAATTCTTTTATGTGTGATTGGTTATCTTTGCAAGTCTCCTCAAATTATCAGTTTGGTTTGGCCTACTAGATTGATCTTTCTTGCAATGGGAGAAGTGCTTAGCTTTGGGTTCAATCTTGCGGTGTCCTTTCCTAGTGACAACAGGCGCAGCAAGGCACATATTGTATTGTTGCCATCGAGGATAAAAAGATGAGGTTTATATCATATTGCTTGAGTTTTGCTACGTATTGAGCTTGTGTTGGTTTTCCTTGAAGAGGAAAGGGTGATGCAGCAATAGTAGCGTAAGTACTTCCCTCAGTTTTTGAGAACCAAGGTATGAATCCAGTAGGAGGCTCCTCAAAAGTCCCATGCACCTACACAAACAAACATAGAACACGCAACCAACACAATAAAGGGGTTGTCAATCCCTTCACGGCCACTTGCGGAAGTGAGATCTGACAGAGATAGTATGATAAGATAAATATATTTTGGTATTTTATAAGATAGATGCAAAAAGTAAAGATGCAAATAAAAGTAGATTGGAAGTTTATATGATAAAAGATAGACCCAGGGGCCATAGGTTTCACTAGAGGCTTCTCTCGAGATAGCATAAGTATTACGGTGGGTGAACAAATTACTGTCGAGCAATTGATAGAAAAGTGAATAATTATGAGATTATCTAGGCATGATCATGTATATAGGCATCACGTCCGCAACAAGTAGACCGATTCCTGCCTGCATCTACTACTATTACTCCACACATCGACCGACTCCTGCCTGCATCTAGAGTATTAAGTTCATAAAGAACAGAGTAACACATTAAGAAAGATGACATGATGTAGAGGGATAAACTCAAGCAATATGATATAAACCCCATCTTTTTATCCTCGATGGCAACAATACAATACGTGCCTTGCAACCCTTTCTGTCACTGGGTAAGGACACCGCAAGATTGAACCCAAATCTAAGCACTTCTCCCATGGAAACAAAGGTCAATCTAGTAGGCCAAACCAAACTGATAATTTGAAGAGACTTGCAAAGATAACTCAATCATACATAAAAGAATTCAGAGGAGGTTCAAATATTTCTCATAGATAAACTTGACCATAAACCCACAATTCATCGGACCTCGACAAATGATACGTCTCCAATGTATCTATAATTTTTTATTGTTCCATGCTACTATATTACCCCTTTTGGATGTTTATGGGCTTTATTTTACACAATTATATCATTTTTGGGACTAACCTACTAACCGGAGGCCCAGCCCGTATTGTTGTTTGGTTGCCTATTTCGGTATTTCGAAGAAAAGGAATAGCAAACGGAATCCAAATGGAATGAAACCTTCGGGAGCGTGATTTTTGGAACGAACGTGATCCAGAGGACTTGGAGTGCAAGTCAAGAAGCAGCCGAGGCGGCCACGAGACAGGAGGGCGCACCCACCCCCTTTGGGCGTGCCTCCCTATCTCGTGGGCCCCTTGGGCGGCCACCGACGTACTTCTTGCTCCTATATAAGCCTACGTACCCCAAAAATATCCAGGGAGCCAAGGAAACACAATTTCCACCGCCGTAACCTTCTGTATCAGCGAGATCCCATCTTCCAGCCTTCGCCGGTGCTCCACCGGAGGGGGAATCGACCATGAAGGGCTTCTACATCAACACCATAGCCCCTTCGATGAGTTGTGAGTAGTTTACCACAGACCTTCGGGTCCATAGTTATTAGCTAGATGGCTTCTTCTCTCTTTTTGGATCTCAATACAATGTTCTCCCCCTCTCTTATGGAGATCTATTCGATCTAAACTCTTTTTGTGGTGTGTTTGTCGAGATCCAATGAATTGTGGGTTTATGATCAAGTTAATCTATGAGAAATATTTGAATCTCCTCTGAATTCTTGTATGTATGATTGAGTTATCTTTGCAAGTCTCTTCGAATTATCAGTTCGGTTTGGCCTACTAGATTGATCTTTCTTGCCATGGGAGAAGTGCTTAGCTTTGGGTTCAATCTTGCGGTGTCCTTTCCCAGTGACAGCAGGGGCAGCAAGGCACGTATTGTATTGTTGCCATCGAGGATAAAAAGATGGGGTTTATATCATATTGCATGAGTTTATCCCTCTACATCATGTCATCTTGCTTAATGCGTTACTCTGTTCTTTATGAACTTAATACTCTAGATGCAGGCAGGAGTCGGTCGATGTGTGGAGTAATAGTAGTAGATGCAGGCAGGAGTCAGTCTACTTGTTGCGGACGTGATGCCTATATACATGATCATGCCTGGATAATACCATAATTATTCGCTTTTCTATCAATTGCTCGACAGTAATTTGTTCACCCACCGTAATATTTATGCTATCTTGAGAGAAGCCACTAGTGAAAGCTATGGCCCCGGTGTCTATCTTTTATCATATAAGCTTTGAATCTACTTTTATTTGCATATTTACTTTTTGCATCTATAATATAAAATACCAAAAATATATTTATCTTATCATACTATCTCTATCAGATCTCACTTTCACAAGTGGCCGTGAAGGGATTGACAACCCCTTTATCGTGTTGGTTGCGAGTTATTTGTTTGTTTGTGTAGGTGCGTGGGACTTTTGAGGAGCCTCCTACTGGATTGATACCTTGGTTCCCAAAAACTGAGGGAAATACTTATGCTACTATTGCTGCATCACCCTTTCCTCTTCAAGGAAAACCAATGCAAGCTCAAGATGTAGCAAGAAGGATTTCTGGCGCCGTTGCTAGAGAGGTCTTAGCTCAAGTCAAGACATACCAAGTACCCATCACAAACCCATCTCCCTCGCATTTACATTATTTGCCATTTGCCTCTCGTTTTCCTCTCCCCCACTTCACCCTTGCCGTTTTATTCTCCCTCTCTTTCCCAATCTTTTCCTCTCTTTTCCGTTTGCCTTCCCGTTGCCATGGCCGAATCAAAAAGAACTAAGGGCCCTTTCCTAGGTTCTAGTACCTTGGATAACCCCTGTATCCTCTCTAAGCTCATGAATAATGATGCTATAGAAAGACCCACCGGGGTCACCAATGAGAGCTTGAATAATTTTGGTGAGGATGACTCTGGAATTTTTCGTTATTTACTTGATGAGTCTTTAAAAGATGCTTGGATAGGTTATTAAGTATTCGGGCTAGCTATGTGCCACAATATCAAATTGAAGTTTACTTAAAAAGTTTCTATGTTGGCTTGCCCGCTTCTTTCAAACAAGTTTTAGATTCTATTTTTGAAGAAGGTTTTCTTGAAGGGGGTGCTATAGATACTTATGAAAAAATGAAAACAATATTTGGGCACCCTATGAATGATAAGGTTGAATCAACTACTCTCTTGTGCTTTTATCAAAATGAAATTATCGAAGAGATGAAGTCTAGCCTAGATGCAAATTTCCATAATGTGCTTAATCTCACTTCATCCATTAATGGCAATGTGCTTACCCTAAATAGAAGAATGAATGCCATTGAAAGGAGATCCTCTTCCTCCTTTCCGAGTGCCAAAGATGGCACTACTTAGATCTATCTTCGCTTTTATGCCTAGCTAGGGGCGTTAAACGATAGCGCTAGTTGGGAGGCAACCAAATTTTATTTGTGTTTTTTGTTTTTGTTCCTGTTTAGTAATAAATTTTGCATCTACCTTCTGTTTAGATGTGTTTTTATCTTTTAATTAGTGTTTGTGCCAAGTAGAACCTATAGGATAACCTATGATGATAGTTGATTTGATTCTGCTGAAAAACAGAAACTTTGCACGCACAAAGTTAGTTTTGTTAAATCACAGAAACGTGCTTTTGCGTTGATTCTTTTGATGCTGATCAATAGAAAATTTTTCCAGGACTTCCTATTTTGGTAGGGCTTTTAGAGTTCCAGAAGTTTGCGTTAGTTACAGATTTCTACAGACTGTTCTATTTTTGACAAATTCTGTTTTTCGTGTGTTGTTTGCTTATTTTAATGCATCTATGGCTAGTAAAATAGTTTATAAACCATAGAGAAGTTGGAATACAGTACGTTTAACACCAAAATAAATAAGGAATGATTTCATTACAATACCTTATGTGGTGGTTTTGTTTTCTTTCACTAACGGAGCTTATAAGATTTCCTGTTGAGTTTTGTGTTGTGAAGTTTTCAAGTTTTGGGTAGAGCTTTGATGGACTATGAAATAAGGAGTGGCAAGAGCCTAAGCTTGGGGATTACCAAGGCACCCCAAGATATTCAAGGATAGCCAAAAGCCTAAGCTTAGGGATGCCCCGGGAAGGCTTCCCCTCTTCCGTCTTCGTTCATTGGTAACTTTACTTGGAGCTATATTTTTATTCGCCACATGACATGTGTTTTACTTGGAGCGTCGTGTATTATATTAGTCTTTGTTTTTAGTTTACCACAATCATCCTTGCTGTACACACCTTTTGGGATAAGCCCACTTTATTATAATTTGCTAGAATACTCTATGTGCTTCACTTATATCTTTTGAGCTTGATAGTTTTTGCTCTAGTGCTTCACTTATATCTTTTAGAGCACGGCGGTGGCTTAATTTTGAAGAAATTGCTAGTCTCTCATGCTTCACTTATATTATTTTGAGAGTCTTTTAGAACAACATGGTATTTGCTATGGTTACAAATTTGGTCCTAGAATGATGAGCATCCAAGTTGGGTATAATAAAAACTATCATAGGAAGTGAATTGGATACTATGATCAATTTGATGCTTGATAATTGTTTTGAGATATAAAGGTAGTAATGTTAGGGTCATGCTAGTGGATAATTATGGAATTGAGAAATACTTTTGTTGAAGTTGGCGAGTCCCATAGCATGCACGTACGGTAAAAGTTGTGTGACAAATTTGTTGCATGAGGTGCTCTTTTGATTGTCTTCCTTATGAGTGGCAGTCGGGGACTAGCGATGGTCTTTTCCTACCAATCTATCCCTCTTGGGGCATGCATAGTAGTACTTTGCTTCAAGGGCTAAGTAGATTTTTTCAATAAGTATATGAGTTCTTTATGACTAATGTGAGTCCATGGATATACGCACACTCATCCTCCCACTTTGCTAGCCTCTATTATACCGCGCAACTTTCGCCGGTATCATGAACCCATTATTTACCTTCCTCAAAACAGCCACCATACCTACCTATTATGGCATTTCCATAGCCATTCCGAGATAAATTGCCATGCAACTTTCCACCGTTCCGTTTATTATGGCACGTTTCATTATTGTCATATTGCTCTTTGCATGATCATGTAGTTGACATCGTATTTGTGGCAAGGCCACCTTCATAATTTTCATACATGTCGCTCTTGATTCATTGCATATCCCGGAACACCGCCGGAGGCATTCATATAGAGTCATATCTTGTTCTAGCTTTAAGTTATAATTCTTGAGTTGTAAATCAATAAAAGTGTGATGATCTTCATTATTAGAGCATTGTCTCAGTGAGGAAAGGATGATGAAGACTATGATTCCCCCACAAGTCGGGATGAGACTTCGGACTTTAAAAAGAAAAAAAGAGAAAAGAAAAAAATAAAAAAAAAGAGAAAGGCCAAAAAAAAGAAAGGCCACAGAAAAAAAGGAAGAAAAAAATAATAAAATGAGAGAAAAAGAGAGAAGGGACAATGCTACTATATCTTTTTCCACACTTGTGCTTCAAAGTAGCACCATGATCTTCATGATAGAGAGTCTCCTATGTTGTCAGTTTCATATACTAAGTGGGAATTTTTCATTATAGAACTTGGGTTGTATATTCCAATGATGGGCTTCCTCAAAATGCCCTAGGTATTTGTGAGCAAGCGAGTTGGATGCACACCCACTTAGTTTCTTTTGTTGAGCTTTCATATATTTATAGCTCTAGTGCATCCGTTGCATGGCAATCCCTACTCACTCACATTGAAATCTATTGATGGGCATCTCCATAGCCCGTTGATACGCCTAGTTGATGTGAGACTATCTTCTCCCTCTTTTTGTCCTCACAACCACCACCTTATACCACCTTAGTGCTATGTCCATGGCTTACGCTCATGTATTGCGTAAGAGTTGAAAAAAAGCTGAAGCGTGTTAAAAAGTATGAAACAATTGCTCGGCTCGTAATCGGGGTTGTGCATGATGGGAGTATTTTGTGTAATGAAAATGAAGCATGGCCTAACTATATGATTTTGTAGGGATAAGCTTTCTTTAGCTATGCTATTTTGATAGGACATGATTATTTGTTAGTATGCTTTGAAGCATTATTATTTTTATGTTTTAAAAGCTTTTATCTTGAATCATTTGGATCTGAACATTCATGCCACAATAAAGAAAATTACATTGAGAATTATGCTAGGTAGCATTCCACATCAAATATTCTGTTTTTATCGTTTACCTACTCGAGGACGAGCAGGAATTAAGCTTGGGGATTCTTGATACATCTCCAACATATCTATAATTTTTTATTGTTCCATGCTATTATATTACCCCTTTTGGATGTTTATGGGCTTTATTTTACACAATTATATCATTTTTGGGACAAACCTACTAACCGGAGGCCCAGCCCGTATTGCTGTTTTTTTGCCTATTTCAGTATTTCGAAGAAAAGGAATATCAAACGGAGTCCAAACGGAATGAAACCTTCGGGAGCGTGATTTTTGGAACGAACGTGATCCAGAGGACTTGGAGTGCAAGTCAAGAAGTAGCCGAGGCGGCCACAAGACAGGAGGGCGCGCCCACCCCCTTTGGGCGTGCCCCCTGTCTCGTGGGCCCCTCGGGCGGCCACTGACGTACTTCTTCCTCCTATATAAGCCTACGTACCCCGAAAACATCCAGGGAGCCAACGAAACACAATTTCCACCGCCGTAACCTTTTGTATCCGCGAGATCCCATCTTGGAGCCTTTGTCGGCGCTCCGCTGGAGGGGGAATCGACCACGGAGGGCTTCTACATCAATACCATAGCCCCTCCGATGAGTTGTGAGTAGTTTACCATAGACCTTCGGGTCCATAGTTATTATTTAGATGGCTTCTTCTCTCTTTTTGGATCTCAATACAATGTTCTCCAACTCTCTTGTGGAGATCTATTCGATGTAAACTCTTTTTGCGGTGTGTTTGTCGAGATCCGATGAATTGTGGGTTTATGATCAAGTTTATCTATGAGAAATATTTGAATCTCCTCTGAATTCTTTTATGTATGATTGAGTTATCTTTGCAAGTCTCTTCGAATTATCAGTTTGGTTTGGCCTACTAGATTGATCTTTCTTGCCATGGGAGAAGTGCTTAGTGATGAAGTCATGTACCTAGGGTAGGGTCATAGACCTGACCTAAGTACCCTTCCCAAGGACACCCTCAGAAGAAACTGCCTTCCAGTCGACCAAGAGGGACTTCACTCGACGGACTCAAAGGACTCGACCATGAAGATTCACTCGACCACCAGGAAATCAGGAGCCACTCTGCATCCAAATGGTCTGTAATTAAGTAGTCTTTATGGCATTTAGGACACTTTATGTAAGGCGTTACCAGTAACGCCTAGCCTTAATGTACTTTAAACCCTGCATTACTGATGGCTGGAGGGGTCTGGCGGACACTATATAAGCCACCCCCCTCCTCAGTGTAAAGGGTTCGCACCCCTGTAATCCATACACTCATAATCCAGTCGACCGCCTCCGGGCTCCAAGACGTAGGGCTATTACTTCCTCCGAGAAGGGCCTGAACTCGTACATCCCTTGTGTTTGCAACTGCTCCATAGCTAGGATCTTGCCTCTCCGTACCTACCCCCTATTCTACTGTAAGACCTAGAACCACGACAGTTGGCGCCCACCGTGGGGCCGGTGTCTTAGCGATTTCTGGAGAAGTTGCAATTGTTCCGATTGTCTTCGTCATGGTTTCTGGTGGAGTTTTGGTCGAGGGTCGCGAGATCCGTCTCGGTGCGCTCACCTTCATCGCCGACGACTCCGCTTGCCTCCAGGAGGCTCCACTCGACATCGACATGCTCCCCGTCCACGGTGCGACGCATTTTCGCGCATGTGTCCGCAGCGTTCTGCTGCGGCAACCGTCGACTCCATATCGATCGACTCCCCTGTCGTCCACCCTCCCTGTCTCCTGCCAGCGCAAGCGCTCTGGTCGGTCGAGGCTCCAGCGGTGGGTGAGGCACGCGGTGGCTCGCCAGACGGCCACCACCCAAGTTGTGGCAATCAAGCCCGACGAGTCCCTCTACGGCCTATTCGATTTGTCGACTGGCTCCGTAGAGACTGCATCTGAGTGCGATAGCAGTGATCCAGCGGCGGAGGTCTTGATGGTCAATGGACCTCGTAGCCCTCCCGGCTTCCCCCGCGACAACGGAGTGGACGGTGGAGGCGACCCCGCTCAAGTCCATGAGGAGTACCAACCCGAGCCACTTAATTCCCTGCAAAGGGAAGAACTTTGCTGCAGGAACATGGATGCCCTGCATACTCCCATCGCAGGAGAAACCCCCGAAGCTCGTGCCTTGGAGGAGGCACGTTTGGCCAACTTGGCTGAACGCACTCGTCTGGAGAACCTCCAGCGAGCACTCGACGAGTGCGCGCGGCAACGAGTGCCCGACTCTAGTCGACGTCAACTCTTCCCGCCGACTCAGGTATATCGAACCCCGATTCAGAATTTAGCAGCTGCAACCCGTATAGCAGAGTCAATTCAGCCCTCTCAGTCGGAGGCTGGCAGAGGCTTGATGCAGATTAGGGATTTGCTCCGGGCAGCAGGAGATCAGAATTCAGCCATGTCACAGTCACGCAACAGAATTCACAGTCGATCCGTCGCTGCGAATACAGTTCAGTCGGCTCACGGCCCTAGATTGCCTCCGCGGCGTGAAGGACGCGAGAATCGACGAGACCAATATGGTGACCGGTACGATTGTGATGATAGGCGTCGAGTGCCCACTCCTCCCCCGAGGGGTGGGTCTTACGCTCATCGGCAGCAAGATGACAGGCGTCAACTCAGTGTGGGGCGGAGAGCTCCGGTCGACCCCAGGGAACCAAGCTTTGACGCGCGATCCATCATCGTGCAAGGCTTGGTCGATCGGAATAGGGCTCATCGAGGTGGCCATGACAGAGATGCGCCCACTAGCAGCCAAGTGCATGTTTCAGGTCCGGAATGTTTCAGCAGGGCTATCAGAGCCACGGTGATTCCCCCCAACTTCAGGTTGGCGACTGGAGTAAGCAAGTTCACCGGTGAGTCTAAGCCTGAAACTTGGCTTGAGGACTACCGAGTGGCTGTACAGATCGGTGGCGGGAATGAAGAGGTGGCTATGAAGCACTTACCACTCATGCTGGAAGGTTCAGCCAGGGCATGGTTGAATCAGTTAACTCTAAGCAGCATATACACTTGGGAAGATCTTTCCCGAGTGTTCGTCAGAACATTTGAGGGAACTTGCAAGCGACCAGCTGGATTGACAGAGCTGCAAGTTTGTGTGCAGAAGTCGAATGAGACCTTAAGAGAGTATATTCAGAGATGGATCACTTTGCATCATACCGTGGAGAACATGTCTGATCATCAGGCAGTCTGCGCCTTCAAGGATGGTGTTAAGAACAGAGAATTAAGTTTGAAGTTTGGTCGGACCGGAGATATGACCCTGAGTCGGATGATGGAAATTGCTACCAAGTACGCCAACAGCGAAGAGGAGGACCGACTCCGGAGCGGCAAGTACAAGCCGAGTCAGTCGGAGAAAGGAAACTCCAGTCGGAAGCAGAAACGGAAAGCCGAACCAGCGGCTCCTGGAGAGGCTCTGGCCGTGACTCAGGGCAAGTTCAAAGGAAAACCAAAAGGATCCTGGAACCCCAAGAAGGTGAAGGATAAAGAAGGAAATTACGTGATGGATCTGTCGTGTCACATCCACACGAAGAAAGAAGAAGAGGGTAATTTCATTTACCCGAAGCATACCACTCGGCAGTGCAGGCTCCTGATCCAGCAGTTCCAAGGTAAACAGCCCAAGAACAAGGAAAAGGATTCGGACAAAGCCAAAGACAACAAGGACAGTGAAGGAGGATATCCTCATGTTTACTCCACTCTGATGATCTTTGCGGATGTGGAAAGCAAGAGCCGACTGAAGGTTATCAACCGTGAGGTGAACATGGTCGCCCCGGCGACGCCCAGTTATCTGAGATGGTCCCAAACTCCCATTACATTCGACCAGTCCGATCACCCGACTCATATAGCCACCCCTGGGAGGCAAGCTTTGGTGGTCGACCCAGTCGTCGAAGGCACTCGACTGATGAAGGTGCTAATGGATGGTGGTAGTGGACTGAATTTATTGTATGCGGACACGCTGAAAGGGATGGGCATTCCGATGTCCCGAATGAGCACCAGCAACATGAGTTTTCATGGAGTTATACCTGGAAAGAAAGCTGAGTCGCTCGGTCAGATAGCTCTGGACGTGGTGTTCGGTGACTCGAAGCATTTCCGCAAAGAGAAGCTGACGTTTGAAGTTGTAGACTTTCAGAGCGCTTACCACGCTATTTTGGGGAGACTAGCTTACGCACGGTTCATGGCTCGACCATGTTACGTGTACCTCAAGCTGAAGATGTCCGGCCCCAAAGGCGTGATCACTATCACTGGTAATCGGAAAAAAAGCAGAAGAGTGTTTCCAGAAAGGCTCGAAAATTGCCGACTCCCAGGTGACAACAGTCGAGCTAGAGGGATATAAGAAAAATGCAGATCCGAGTGATTTGTTGCGGGCTAAGAAGCCTGCCACCGAATCAGCGTTCCAGTCCTCCGGTGAGACAAAGCCCGTCCACATTCACCCGACCGATCCCAATGCAGCTCCGACCCATATCACCACAACACTCGACCCTAAATAGGAAGAAGCGCTCATCCAGTTCCTCCGTGAGAACTAGGACATCTTTGCATGGAAGCATGCTGACATGCCGGGTGTTCCTAGGGGACTGGCTGAGCACCGCCTTAGAGTCGATTCAACAGCAAAACCAGTCAAAGAGCATCTTCGACGGTCCGCCGTCCAAAAGAGAAAAGCCATTGGTGAGGAGGTGGCTCGACTATTGGCGGCAGGATTTATCCGAGAGATATATCACTCCGAGTGGCTCGCCAATGTTGTCATGGTTCCTAAGAAGGACAAGTCACTCCGCATGTGCATTGATTTCAAACACATCAATCAGGCCTGCCCAAAAGATCATTTTCCTCTCCTTCGTATCGATCAAATTGTTGACTCAACTGCGTGATGTGAGAGATTGTCTTTTCTAGACGCCTATTCCGGGTACCATCAGATCCGTCTGTACGGACCCGACGAGATAAAAACAGCTTTCATCACTCCATTCGGGTGCTTCTGCTATATCACCATGCCATTCGGCCTCAAGAATGCCGGAGTCACGTTCATGCGAATGATTCAGAAGTGTTTTCTCACTCAAATCAGTCGGAATGTGGAAGCGTACATGGATGATATCGTGGTCAAGTCGCGAAAGGGTTCCGACCTACTGAGTGACCTCGCCGAAACATTTGCCAACCTCAGGAGGTATGATATCAAGCTCAATCCATCAAAGTGCACATTCGGAGTTCCTGGTGGCAAGTTACTCGGTTTTCTCGTTTCCGAACGAGGAATCGACGCTAACCCAGAAAAAATCGGCACTATACTCCGAATGAAACGCCCCGTGCGGGTGCACGATGTCCAGAAACTTACTGGATGCTTGGCCGCATTAAGTCGATTCATCTCATGACTCGGTGAAAAGGCATTGCCTCTTTACCGACTGATGAAGAAGGCAGACAAGTTCGAGTGGACTCCAGAAGCTGATGCAGCGTTTGCCGAGCTAAAAGCTCTGCTCTCCACCCAGCCGGTGCTTGCTGCTCCAATCAGCAAAGAGCCTCTGTTGCTTTATATTGCAGCCACGGGACAAGTCGTCAGTACAGTACTTACGGTCGAGCGGGAAGAAGAAGGGAAAGCCTTCAAAGTTCAGCGCCCAGTGTACTATCTGTCTGAAGTTTTGACTCCATCAAAGCAAAGATATCCTCATTATCAGAAGCTTGTGTATGGGATCTACATGACCACGAAGAAGGTTGCTCATTACTTCTCTGATCATTCCATTACAGTCGTCAGCGACGCTCCACTTTCAGAGATTCTGCACAACAGAGATGCAACTGGTCGAGTGGCGAAATGGGCAATTGAACTCCTTCCCCTTGATATCAAGTTTGAGGCAAAGAAAGCCATTAAGTCCCAAGCGATAGCAGATTTCCTTGCCGAGTGGATTGAACAACAGCAGCCGACTCAAGTTCACTCAGAGCATTGGACCATGTTCTTTGATGGCTCTAAGATGTTGAATGGTTCCGGTGCTGGGGTTGTCCTGGTTTCCCCCAAAGGAGATAAGCTCAGATATGTGCTCCAGATTCACTTAGATTCCTCCAACAATGAGGCAGAATACGAGGCCCTTTTGTATGGGTTGTGCATGGCCATTTCACTCGGTGTCCGTCGCCTTATGGTTTATGGCAACTCAGATTTGGTGGTCAACCAAGTGATGAAGGAGTGGGACGTTAGAAGCCCAGCTATGACTGGATACTGGAATGCAGTGAGGAAGCTGGAAAAGAAGTTTGAGGGGTTAGAGCTCCATCATATACCCCGACTGAAAAATCAAGCGGCTGATGATTTGGCAAAGATAGGTTCCAAGAGAGAAGCCATTCCCAGTGGTGTGTTCTTGGAGCATATCCATACTCCATCAGTCAAAGAAGATCCTTTTACTGAAGAAGCTCCGCAGCCCAAGAGTGCCACAGATCCGACTGAGGTTGAAGTTCCAGCGGTGGTCGACTTGATCATGGAGGCTTTAGTGATCACTCCCGATTGGACAGTTCCATATATCGCGTATATCCTGAGAAAAGAGCTCCCGGAGGACGAGGAAGAGGCTCGACAGATCGTCCGTCGATCCAAGGCCTTTACTGTGATCAAACGACAATTGTACAGAGAGAGCGCGACTAGAGTTGGTCAGAAATGCATAACGCCAAAAGAAGGTCGAATAATCCTTGATGACATCCACTCGGGGACCTGTGGCCATCATGCGTCCTCTCGGACCATTGTGGCCAAAGCATACCGAGCCGGATTTTATTGGCCAAGGGCGAATGAAATGGCAAAGGAAATAGTCGACAAGTGTGAAGGATGCCAATTTTACCCCAACATGTCACACAAGCCTGCATCAGCTCTGAAGACCATTCCACTCGTCTGGCCCTTCGCAGTATGGGGTTTGGATATGGTTGGTCCTTTGAGAACAGGACGAAGCGGTTTCACACATGTACTGGTAGCAGTCGACAAGTTCACCAAGTGGATTGAGGCTAAGCCCATCAAGAACCTTGACGCCGGTACTGCTGTCAGCTTCATCAGAGAACTGATATTCAGATATGGAGTCCCACACAGCATCATCACTGGCAATGGATCAAACTTCGACTCGGAGGAATTCAGAGCGTTCTGCACATCTCAAGGTACACGAGTCGACTACGCTTCAGTCGCCCATCCCCAGTCGAATGGACAAGCGGAGCGGGCCAACGGCTTGATCCTCAAAGGGTTGAAACCCCGACAAATGCGTGACCTTAAGCATGCGGCTGGAGCATGGGTCGATGAACTTCCCTCAGTGCTGTGGGGTCTAAGGACCACGCCTAACCGGTCGACTGGAAGAACTCCATTCTTCTTGGTCTATGGAGCTGAGGCGGTCTTACCAAGTGATTTACTCCACAACGCTCCTCGAGTTGAGCTCTACTCCGAAGCTGAAGCAGAACAAGCGCGGCAGGATGCAGTCGACCTCCTAGAAGAAGAAAGGGAGATGGCTCTGATCCGGTCGACCATCTACCAACAAGACTTGCGTCGCTTCCACGCCAAAAACGTGAAGAGTCGAGCCTTCCAGGAAGGAGATTTGGTTCTCCGAGTGGATCAATAGAAACCACACAAGCTTTCTCCTTCTTGGGAAGGACCCTTCATCGTTACCAAGGTTCTCCACAACGGAGCGTACCGTCTCTACAACGTCGAGCACAAAATCGACGAGCCCCGAGCTTGGAACGCGGAGCTACTCCGCCCATTTTACACTTAAGTTTTCACTCGGATGAGTTGTAATAAAAGTACTTCTGTAGTTCATGTTTTGCATGATAATAGTGTCATAATTTCCCCAATGATTTTTGTCACTTTTATTTATTTAGTAAAATTTCCCCCTCAGTGGGTGGCTTAGCTGCGAATCCGTTTCGCCTAAGTTTGTAAAAAAAATCCTTACCGAGTGGTGAGCCAGCCTCCCACTCGGGGGCTTAGCTGCGAATCCGTTTCGCCTAAGTTTCAATAAAATCCTACCGAGTGGTGAGCCATACTCTCACTCGGGGGCTTAGCTGCAGTCCAAGTACTCGCCTAAGTTTCAATAAAATCCTACCGAGTGGTGAGCCAGACACCCACTCGGGGGCTTAGCTGCAGTCCAAGTACTCGCCTAAGTTTCAATAAAATCCTACCAAGTGGTGAGCCAGACTCCCACTCGGGGGCTTAGCTGCAGTCCAAGAACTCGCCTAAGTTCAAATTCAACATGCGCTCCGCAAGGAAGACGAGGTGCAGGTCGACTGCGACCCTCTCCTCTGAGCTACACCACAAGTACAACATGCGGTCGCAAGGAGGACGAGGTGCAGGTCGACTGTGACCCTCTCCTCCGAGCTATGCCACAAGTACAACGTGCGCTCCGCAAGGAAGACGAGGTGCAGGTCGACTGCGACCCTCTCCTCTGAGCTACGCCACAAGTACAATGTGCAGTCGCAAGGAGGACGAGGTGCAGGTCGACTGCGACCCTCTCCTCCGAGCTACGCCACAAGTACAACGTGCAGTCACAAGGAGGACGAGGTGCAGGTCGACTGCTACCCTCTCCTTCGAGCTACGCCACAAGTACAACGTGAAAATCCTACCGAGTGGAGAGCAGACCTCCCACTCGGGGGCTTAGCTGCGGCCCAGTGCTCGCCTAAGTTTTGAAAATCCTACCGAGTGGAGAGCACACCTCCCACTCGGGGGCTTAGCTGCGGCCCAGTGCTCGCCTAAGTTTTGAAAATCCTACCGAGTGGAGAGCAGACCTCCCGCTCGGGGGCTTAGCTGTGGCCCAGTGCTCGCCTAAGTTATAAAAATCCTACCGAGTGGAGAGCAGACCTCCCACTCGGAGGCTTAGCTGCAGCCCAGTGCTCGCCTAAGTTTTGAAAATCCTACCTAGTGGAGAGCAGACCTCCCACTCGGAGGCTTAGTTGCAGCCCAGTGCCAGCCTAAGTGAAGTAGGGAACAAGTCGATTGCAATAAGCGCCTCGCTTTAACCTGCAAAAGACATCTCAAACCAAATGCAAGCATATTCAAACATCGAATCCAAGTTCAGATAAATACCTAACGGAACCGAAAGTACTCAGGCGCTAAGCCTGTTAAGGTTTGTCGGTTACAAAAATCACTCGGCATACCGAGGCAAATTTAAAGTGTCGAGCTCAAGAAGTTTTTTACCCCTCCTGTGGAGGGCTGGAAGGTGCAACAAACTCGTCAAGGTCGATTCCATTAGCAATCCGAGTGGCAGCGGCGATGAAGGTCTCCATGAAAGACCGGAAGTCGTGCTTCTTGGTGTTAGCCACCCGAGAGCCGCCAACTTGTCTTCTCGTGCATCCTTGCAATGGACTCGGGCCAGAGATAGAGCAACATCTGCTCCACACCTAGCAGAAGACTTCTTCCACTCCTGCACTCGGCCTGGGACTGTGTTCAGTCGAGTCATCAGAGACTCGAGGTCATTCTGGAGCGTCTCCCTGGGCCAAAGCGTGGCATCGATGCGGGAAGTGGCGACCTTCAGCCTTGCGAGATAGTCAACGACGGCAGCAACACGAGATTCGAGTCGGAGCACGTTCATGGCGACTTCATCATTCACCGGAGAGTTGATGGGGTCCAGGTTAGGCTCCAGTCGACCAGTCTCCTCTTCAAAGTTTTGGCAAAATTCTGCAAGCACAACCACCGAGTCAAGACAACAGTCGAATAGAGAGATCACAGTTGAAATACCTGTTTGGTACAAAAGATTACCTTCGAGCATGAGTAATAGCTTCTTGGCGAGTCCGCCCAAATAAGCCTCCAGATCGTTCTTCTTCCCCACCAACTCACTGGCCTTGTCACTCAGGGCAATTTTATCACTTTTCAGTCGACTGACCTCCTTGTTGGCAACGTCAAGAGCAGCTTTCAGATTGGTGTTCTCTTCTTCAAGCTTGGTGACCAAAGCCAACTTCTCGTCTACGAGCTTGGTCTTCTCTAAAGCTGTTTTCTGCATCTCAGCTAACTCAAGGTCTTTCTTCTTCTGGGCCTCCTTCACTTTGCCTGCAAAGTTACAGCAAGGTCAGACTTTGAAACAAATAAGGGGCAAAGGCAGCCGTCGAGGCCTCACCAAACATACCTTTAGCTTCCTCCTTTGCCTTCGATAAATTCTCCTGGGCCAGCTTCAGATCAAGCTCGAGCTGGATGTGTTTGTTCTCCAACTCAGTGTAACGAGCCGCGAGGTCGCAGGATTTCTACGAAGGACCAATCGACCAAATGTCAAAGACAGTTCACTTTCGAGTGACTAAAGAAAAATCATACGTTTCTAAGACTACGGCCGAATACAAATATTCGACCATAGTCTCGAGGACTACACCCAGTGGGTGCACTCAGCGTGCCCCCACTAGTTCTATCAAGTCAGAGTCGACCAGTCGACCAACAACAAAAAAAAACACAGGAGACGCTCTTCAGACTGTAGTCCACTGCCAGCAGTCGACCACAGTCTCGGGGACTACACCCAGTGGGTGCACTCAGCGTGCCCCCACCGGTTTGGGAAACCCATTCGACCGAGTCGAATGAAGGAAAAACTTAACTTATAAAGCCTATGGTCGACTGCCAACAGTCCACCATAGCCTCGGGGACTACACCCAGTGGGTGCACTCAGCGTGCCTCCACTAAACCGGAATTTCAATCAACACACCCAGTGGGTGTAGGACAATCACTATGGATTTCAGAATGAAGAATTTTCAAATATCATATCCTAACAGAACAAGCGATGACCGGCTGACCTGAACGTTACTCTGAAGAGCTGAGCTGGCGTCATAGGCAGCCTGGCTTGCTTCTCGGATGGCCTTCACTTGCTCCATCATGACTCCCGCCTGGCGTATTGCTTCTTTCGCAGCACTGGCTTGGTCTTCTAGGACGAAGTGGGTCAAGAAAAGTGACGGCTGGGCAGCACCCGATGATGAAGGGCGAGCACTCGTCAACGGTACTGCAAAAGACACGGTAGGCCGAGTGATGATCTCTCCCTCCGCGACCAGTGTCTCGAAGGCTGGCACGCCCTGAGTCACCTTGCCAGCAGACGCTTTCCTATTCCTCCTTGGCCTCAGTGGTTCTTCATCGTCGTCGTCAGGAAGGGTAATAACGACATTGGACGGAGCTACAGACAAGAATCAAGATCAGAGGCAAAGAGCCAATCAACTGAAGACGAGATTATGAAAGTCATACCAGGTTTTGAGGTAGCAGCGTCTTCCATCTCATGATCGTCAGCCCTGGCCGAGGTATCAGAAGTAGTAGCACTGCAATTCCAAAAATCAGTCGGTTAACTCATGAGTCGACCAAAAATAAACTCATGTAGAGCAAGAAGACTCAAGTAGCATTTTTACCCTGATATGGTGGGAATCGCCACCTTCATCTTCAGCAAGACCTTCGCCGGCTTCAATGGCGCCATTCCAGATTGCTTCAGAGCCTTCTCAGTCGGTGCCGGGGAAGTGGTCCGAGGGCGCTTAGTCGACTGCGCGACAGTCGTGACCCCCTTACCGCGTTCGGTTGCAGGGTCATGGACGAGCTTCGAACGTCTTTCCGAGCGAGGAGGTGCAACTTCCTCTTCCTCCTCTTCTTCTTCCTCCTCACCAGAGTCATCATCATCATCATCATCAACGGCATCTGAGTCCCACACCTCCTGGCTTTCGCCCCCACTTCCTTCCTCCTCTTCAGTCGGCGTCTGTGCTCCATTGGGCATCGAGTATAGTTCGGTGGTGGCCTGACAGACAGCAAAATAAGGATCAATCGACCAATTTGCAGCAAAAGCAGAATAAGTATGGCAAGATTACAATTGGGGATAAAGTGGGCATACCGTGTCTGGAGTGTAAGAATGGTCGAGTGGCGGAATCCTCCTGGCTCCTCGAGGGTTGCCTTTATTCCCTGTGATCGCGGCCATCCACCTCTCCAGTGTGGCGTCGTCGACTGCTTCTGGATGGACCCGAGTCTCATCCTCGGTTCCACAATACAGCCACATACAATGGCCTCGATACTGAAGTGGTTGGATGCGCCGCCTAAGGAAGACCTCCAGAAGGTCCATACCCGTCACTCCTTCCCGAACTAGCTGGACTACACGCTCCATCAACATCTTCACTTGGGCTTTCTCCTCAGGGAGCACCTTCAGAGAAGAGGGCTTGTTCACTCGGTCCATGGAGAATGGAGGGAGACCAGTCGACTGCCCCGGCGTCAACTCGTCTTGACAGTAGAACCAAGTCGACTGCCACCCTCTGACCGACTCAGGAAGAGTCATGGCCGGAAAAGTACTCTTGCTCCTCATTTGAATCCCAAGACCCCCGCACATCTGAATAACATTAGTCCTATCGTCATCTGGATTTGCCTTTTTTACTGTCTGTGAGCGACAAGTGAATATGTGCTTAAATAGACCCCAGTGCGGTCGGCAGCCCAGGAAGTTCTCGCACATGGACACAAAGGCAGCAAGGTAGGCGATGGAATTTGGATTGAAATGGTGGAGTTGCGCCCCAAAGAAATTCAAGAAACCACGAAAGAAAACACTCGGAGGCAGGGAGAACCCATGGTCGACGTGGGTAGCCAGAAGAACACACTCACCCTCCTGCGGCTGTGGTTGCCACTCGTTCCCCGGGAGCCTCGCTGCCCCGTGGGGGATCAAACCCTTGTTGGCCATCTCAGTGAGATCCCTCTCGGTGATGGTCGAGCAGATCCAATCCCCTTGAACCCAACCGTGCGGCAGGCGGGACCTTGACGAGGATCCGCCCCGACTGGTCGCTCTCCCTTTCGCCTTCCCCGTCGCCGTCGCCTTCTTCGCGCGCTCCAGAGCTGCCGTCTTCTCCTTCACCATTGTTGCCGGTGAAGCGTACGAGGAGTGGTTGGGCGGAGGCGAGAGCAGGCGCTGTGGGCGGAGGCGGAGAGGACAGAAGGGGAAGTGGGGAGGTACTGTTCAAAAACCCTCGCCGGGCGCATTTTATAGGGCCGCTTCCGAGTGGATGACAAGTGGGCTCAGGCAATCCAATCACATCCCGAAATAGTCGCGCGTACGTGATACGTGGCAAAAAAGACGGTGCGGGAATCGAGGCATCTATGCCCTATCCCATCTGAGCGTCGCGGTCCTCCCCGCTTCGCGCACTACCCAAAATTCGGATCCCACAAAATCCGCTAACAGCAGATCAATCTGTCATATGAGAGATTTCCTGCGACCCGTCGCTCGGAAATTACTAAGTTCAAAAGTTCACTCGACGAGAGAAAAGAATGGATCAAGGCGACTGAAAGAAAAGTTGTTGTTATCAACGAAGAGATTATTGGTCCAAGATGATATATGTCCAGAACACAAAAGCAGGTCGGAAATATTATCAACTCCTTCCTCACTCAAACCTCGATCCATTCGGGGGCTAATGATGAAGTCATGTACTGAGGGTAGGGTCATAGACCTGACCTAAGTACCCTTCCCAAGGACACCCTCAAAAGAAACTGCCTTCCAGTCGACCAAGAGGGACTTCACTCGACGGACTCGAAGGACTCGACCATGAAGATTCACTCGACCACCAGGAAATCAAGAGCCACTCTGCATCCAAACGGTCTGTAATTAAATAGTCTTTATGGCATTTAGGACACTTTATGTAAGGCGTTACCAGTAACGCCTAGCCTCAATGTACTTTAAACCCTACATTACTGAGGGCCGGAGGGGTCTGGCGGACACTATATAAGCCACCCCCCTCCTCAGTGTAAAGGGTTCGCACCCCTGTAATCCATACACTCATAATCCAGTCAACCGCCTCCGGGCTCCGAGACGTAGGGCTATTACTTCCTCCGAGAAGGGCCTGAACTCGTACATCCCTTGTGTTTATAACTGCTCCATAGCTAGGATCTTGCCTCTCCTACCAACCCCCTATTATACTGTCAGACTTAGAACCACGACACTTAGCTTTGGGTTCAATCTTGAGGTGTCCTTTCCCAGTGATAGCAGAGGCAGCAAGGCACATATTGTATTGTTGCCATCAAGGATAAAAAGATGGGGTTTATATCATATTGCATGAGTTTATCCCTCTACATCATGTCATCTTGCTTAATGCGTTACTCTATTCTTTATGAACTTAATACTCTAGATGTAGGCAGGAGTCGGTCGATGTGTGGAGTAATAGTAGTAGATGCAGGCAGGAGTCGGTCTACTTGTTGCGGACGTGATGCCTATATACATGATCATGCCTAGATAATCTCATAATTATTCACTTTTCTATCAATTGCTCGACAATAATTTGTTCACCCACCGTAATACTTATGCTATCTTGAGAGAAGCCACTAGTGAAACCTATGGCCCCCGGGTCTATCTTTTATCATATAAGCTTTCAATCTACTTTTATTTGCATCTTTAATTTTTGCATCTATAATATAAAATACCAAAAATATATTTATCTTATCATACTATCTCTATTAGATCTCACTTTCGCAAGTGGCCGTGAAGGGATTGAAAACCCCTTTATTGCCTTGGTTGCGAGTTCTTTGTTTGTTTGTGTCAGTGCGTGGGACTTTTGAGGAGCCTCCTACTGGATTGATACCTTGGTTCTCAAAAACTGAGGGAAATACTTACGCTACTATTGCCGCATCACCCTTTCCTCTTCAAGGAAAACCAACGCAAGCTCAAGATGTAGCAACAAACACACCGCAAAAAAAGTTTACATCAAATAGATCTCCACAAGAGAGGGGGAGAACATTGTATTGAGATCCAAAAAGAGAGAAGAAGCCATCTAGCTAATAACTATGGACCCGAAGGTCTGTGGCAAACTACTCACAACTCATCGGAGGGGCTATGGTGTTGATGTAGAAGCCCTCCGTGGTCGATTCCCCCTCCAGCGGAGCGCCGGTGAAGGATCCAAGATGGGATCTCGCGGATACAGAAGGTTACGGCGGTGGAAATTGTGTTTCGTTGGCTCCCTGGATGTTTTCGGGGTACATAGGTATATACAGGAGGAAGAAGTACGTTGGTGGCCGCCCGAGGGGCCCACAAGACAGGGGGCGCACCCTGTAGGGGTGGGCGTGCCCTCCTATCTCGTGGCTGCCTCGGCTCCTGCTTGGCTTGCACTCCAAGTCCTCTAGATCACGTTCATTCCAAAAATCACGCTCCCGAAGGTTTCATTCCGTTTGGACTCCATTTGATATTCCTTTTCTTTGAAATACTGAAATAGGCAAAAAAAACAGCAATACGGCCTGGGCCTCCGGTTAGTAGGTTAGTCCCAAAAATGATATAAATGTGTAAAATTAAGCCCATAAACATCCAAAAGGGGTAATATAATAGCATGGAACAATCAAAAATTATAAATACGTTGGAGACGTATCAAGCATCCCCAAGCTTAATTCCTGCTCGTCCTCGAGTAGGTAAATGATGAAAACAGAATTTTTGATATGGAATGCTACCTAGCATAATTCTCAATGTAATTTTCTTTATTGTGGCATGAATGTTCAGATCCAAATGATTCAAAATAAAAGTTCATACTGATAAAAGAAATAGTAACACTTCAAGCATACTAATCAAAGCAATTATGTCTTCTCAAAATAACATGGCAAAAGAAAGTTCATCCCTACAAAATCATATAGTTAGGCTATGCTTCATTTTCGTCGCACAAAGATGTTCTCAACTTCTATACCCCCGATGACAAGCCAAGAAATTGTTTCGTACTTAAATAATCTCAAACTTTTTCAACCTTCACGCAATACATGAGCATGAGCCATGGATATAGCACTATGGGTGGAATAGAATATGATGATGGGGATTGTGTGGAGAAGACAACAAAAAAAGAGAAAGTCTCACATTGACGAGGATAATCAACGGGCTATGGAGATGCCCATCAATTGATGTCAACATGAAGGGTAGGCATTGCCATGCAACGGATGCACTAGAGCTATAAATGAATGCTCAACAAAAGAAAACTAGTGGGTGTGCATCCAACATACTTGCTCACGAAGCCCTAGGGCATTTGAGGAAGCCCATCGTAGGAATATACAAGCCAAGTTCTATAATGAAAAATTCCCACTAGTATATGAAAGTGACAACTATGAGACTCACTATACGAAAACATGGTGCTACTTGGAAGCACAATATATGAGACTCACTACATGAAGAACAAGGTGCTACTTTGAAGCACAAGTGTGGAAAAAGAGATAGTTACATTACCCCTTTTATCTCTTTTCTTTTCTTTTCTTTTTTTGGGGGCCTTTCTTTTTTTTGGCCTTTCTTATTTTTTTCTTATTTTTTTCTTTTTGGGCAATGCTCTAATAATGATGATCATCACACTTTTATTGATTACAACACAAGAATTATAACTCGAAACTAGAACAAGATATGACTCTATATGAATGCCTCAGGCGGTGTACCGGGATGGTGCATTGAATCAAGAGTGTCATGTATGAAAAATTATGCATGGTGGCTTTGCCACAAATACGACGTCAACTACATGATCATGCAATGGCAATATGACAAAAGTAAAGTATGTCATGATGATGAACGGAACGGTGGAAAGTTGCATGGCAATATATCTCGGAATGGCTATGGAAATGCCATAATAGGTAGGTATGGTGGCTGTTTTGAGGAAGATATAAGGAGGTTTATATGTGATAGAGCGCATCGTATCACGGGGTTTGGATGGACCGGCGAAGTTTGCACCAACTCTCAAGGTGAGAAAGGGCAATGCACGGTACCGAAGAGGCTAGCAATGGTGGAAAGGCAAAAGTGCGTATGATCCATGGACTCAACATTAGTCAAAAGAACTCATATCCTTATTGCAAAAATTTAGAAGTCATCAAAAATCAAGCACTATGCGCATGCTCCTACAGGGATAGATTAATTAGTAGGAAAAGACCATCGCTCGTCCCCGACCGCCACTCATAAGGATGCACAAGCCAGGTACACTTCATGTTTCAAATTTGTTACACAACTTTAACCATACGTGCATGCTACGGAACTTGCTAACTTCAACACAAGCATTCTTTAAATTCATAATCACCCAACTAGCATGACTTTAATATCACTACCTCCATATCTCAAAACAATTATCAAGTATCAAATTGATCATAGCATCCAATTCACTTCCTATGATAGTTTTTATTATACCCGACTTGGATGCTCATCATTCTAGGACCAAATTTGTAACCATAGCAAATACCATGCTGTTCTAAAAGGCTCTCAAAATAATATAAGTGAAGCATGAGAGACTAGCAATTTCTTCAAAATTAAGCCACCGTCGTGCTCTAAAAGATATAAGTGAAGCACCAGAGCAAAAACTATCAAGCTCAAAAGATATAATTGAAGTACAAAGAGTATTCGAGCAAATTCAATCAAGTAGGCTTCTCCCAAAAGGTGTGTACAGCAAGGATGATTGTGGTAAACTAAAAAGCAAAGACTAATATAATACACGACGCTCCAAGCAAAACACATATCATGTGGCGAATAAAAATATAGCTCCAAGTAAAGTTACCAATGAACGAAGACGAAAGAGGGGATGCCTTCCCGGGGCATCCCCAAGCTTAGGCTTTTGGCTATTCTTGAATATCTTGGGGTGCCTTGGGCATCCTCAAGCTTAGGCTTTTGCCGCTCCTTATTCCATAGTCCATCAAAGCTTTACCCAAAACTTGAAAACTTCACAACACAAAACTCAATAGGAAATCTTATAAGCTCCGTTAGTGAAAGAAAACAAAACCACCACATAAGGTACTGTAATGAACTCATTATTTATTTATTTTGGTGTTAAACCTACTGTATTCCAACTTCTCTATGGTTTATAAACTATTTTACTAGCCATAGATGCATCAAAATAAGCAAACAACACACGAAAAACAGAATCTGTCAAAAACAGAATAGTCTGTAGCAATCTGTAACTAATGCAAACTTCTGGAACTCTAAAAATCCTACCAAATTAGGAAGTCCTGGACAATTTGTCTATTTATGATCATCAAAAAGAATTAATACAAAAGAACGTTTCTGTGATTCAAAAAAAACTAATTTCGTGCGCGTAAAGTTTCTGTTTTTCAGCAGAATCAAATCAACTATCATCATAGGTTATCCTATAGGTTCTACTTGGCACAAACACTAATTAAAAGATAAAAACACATCTAAACAGAAGGTAGATGCAAAATTTATTACTAAACAGAAACAAAAACAAAAAAACACAAATAAAATTGGGTTGCCTCCCAACTAGCGCTATCGTTTAACGCCCCTAGCTAGGCATAAAAGCGAAGATAGATCTAAGTTGTGCCATCTTTGGCACTCAATTCCTCAATAGAGCACTTATAATCTTTAGGGGTTTCTCCTTTTTTAGCAATGACTAAACCTTTAGGCAAAAATTCAAGAAATTTGTTTGTAGCAAAAGGTTCCTTAACGATAGAAAGACAATTGGGATGAACACTTATGGATTTGAGATCCGCGTCTCCCTTACTAGAAGACTCACCCTTATTTTTAGGAACATAAATAAACTTGGCAGTTTTGGTAGGGGGTTTTGGAGTGTTTTTCATGGAAGAAAACGCTGAACCTAAGTTGGTAATTATATCCTCAAGTTTACTGATTCTAGCAGAATCTAGATCTATTTTTCCATTAACTATAGGTTCTTTCTCTTTAAGATTTTTCAAAGTAACTCCAACCCTAGATCCATATTGGGTAATATGATTATGAATCTTTTTATCCAAATCTTCAATCAACTCAACAGTGGCAATTTTATTTTCAATAATCTCAAGCCATTGCATAACGTGCTCTAAAGTTAAAATAGTTCCATTAACCAAAAGAGGTGGTGGGCCAAACAAATCTAACATAGCATTATAAGCATCAAACATATGGCTACTCAAGAAATCACCTCCGGCAACAGTATCAAGAACACATCTATTCCAAGGAGTGATGCCTACATAAAAATTGCGGAGAAGAACGGAAGTAGAAAGCTTCCTAGTAGATCTATTTTGAGCATTGCAAATTCTATGCCAAGCATCCTTTAAATTTTCTCCCTCCCTTTGCTTAAAATTAAGAATTTCATGTTCGAGAGTGATAACGAGGATAGGAGGACTAGCCATAACGACAAGGCAAATGATCTAACACACGAGCAAACAGAAAAAGGCAAGCGAAAAAGATAGAAGGAGATTGGGAAAGAGAGGGCAAATAAAACGGCAAGGGTGAAGTGGGGGAGAGGAAAATGAGAGGCAAATGGCAAATAAAGTAAATGCGAGGGAGATGAGTTTGTGATGGGTACTTGGTATGTCTTGACTTGAGCGAAGACCTCCCCGGCAACGGTGCCAGAAATCCTTCTTGCTACATCTTGAGCTTCCGTTGGTCTTCCTTGAAGAGGAAAGGGTGATGCAGCAATAGTAGTGTAAGTATTTCCCTCAGTTTTTGAGAACCAAGGTATCAATCCAATAGGAGGCTCCTCAAAAGTCCCACACACCTACACAAACAAACAAAGAACTCGCAACCAATGCAATAAAGGGGTTGTCAATCCCTTCACGGCCACTTGCGAAAGTGAGATCAGACAGAAATAGTGTGATAAGATAAATATATTTTTGGTATTTTATAAGATAGATGCAAAAAGTAAAGATGCAAATAAAAGTAGATTGGAAGTTTATATGATAAAAGATAGACCCGGGGGCCATAGGTTTCACTAGAGGCTTCTCTCGAGATAGCATAAGTACTACGGTGGGTGAACAAATTACTGTCGAGCAATTGATAGAAAAGCGAATAATTATGAGATTATCTAGGCATGATCATGTATATAGGCATCACGTCCGCAACACGTAGACCGACTCCTGCCTGCATCTACTACTATTACTCCACACATCGTCCGACTCCTGCCTGCATCTAGAGTATTAAGTTCATAAAGAAAAGAGTAACGCATTAAGAAAGATGACATGATGTAGAGGGATAAACTCAAGCAATATGATATAAACCCCATCTTTTTATCCTCGATGGCAAAAATACAATACGTGCCTTGCAACCCTTTTTGTCACTGGGTAAGGACACCGCAAGATTGAACCCGAAGCTAGGCACTTCTCCCATGGCAAGAAAGATCAATCTAGTAGGCCAAACCAAACTGATAATTCGAAGAGAATTGCAAAGATAACTCAATCATACATAAAAGAATTCAGAGGAGATTCAAATATTTCTCATAGATAAACTTGATCATAAACCCACAATTCATAGGATCTCAACAAACACACCGCAAAAAGAGTTCACATCGAATAGATCTCCACAAGAGAGGGGGAGAACATTGTATGGAGATCCAAAACGAGAGAAGAAGCCATCTAGCTAATAACTATGGACCCGAAGGCCTGTGGTAAACTACTCACAACTCATCGGAGGGGCTATGGTGTTGATGTAGAAGCCCTCCGCGGTCGATTCCCCCTCCGGCGGAGCGCCGACGAAGGCTCCAAGATGGGATCTCGGGGATACAGAAGGTTACGGTGGTGGAAATTGTGTTTCGTTGGCTCCCTGGATGTTTTCGGGGTATGTAGGTATATATAGGAGGAAGAAGTACATCGGTGGCCGCCCGAGGGGCCCACAAGACAGGGGGCGCGCCCTCCTATCTCGTGGCCACCTCGGCTGCTGCTTGGCTTGCACTCCAAGTCCTCTGGATCTCGTTCGTTCCAAAAATCACGCTCCCGAAGGTTTCATTCCGTTTGGACTCCGTTTGATATTCCTTTTCTTTGAAATACTGAAATATGCAAAAAAAAAACAGCAATACGGGCTGGGCCTCCGATTAGTAGGTTAGTCCCAAAAATGATATAAATGTGTAAAATAAAGCCCATAAACATCCAAAAGGGGTAATAAAATAGCATGGGACAATCAAAAATTATTGATACGTTGGAGACGTATCAAGTTTATCCCTCTACATCATGTCATCTTGCTTAATGTGTTACTCTGTTCTTATGAACTTAATACTCTAGATGCATGCTGGATAGTGGTCGATGTGTGGAGTAATAGTAGTAGATGCCGAATCATTTCGGTCTACTTATCGCGGACGTGATGCCTATATACATGATCATTCCTAGATAATCTCGTAACTATGCAATTTTCTATCAATTGCTTGACAGTAATTTGTTCACCCACCGTAATACTTATGCTATCTTGAGAGAAGGCACTAGTGAAACCTATGGCCCCCGGGTCTATTTTCCATGATATAAGTTTTCGATCTACTTTATTTTGCAATCTTTAATTTCCAATCTATATCATAAAAATACCAAAAATATTTATCTTATCTTATTATCTCTATCAGATCTCACTTTCGCAAGTGGCCGTGAAGGGATTGACAACCCCTTTATCGCGTTGGTTGCGAGGTTCTTGTTTGTTTGTGTAGGTACGAGGGACTCATGTGGAGCCTCCTACTGGATTCATACCTTGGTTCTCAAAAACCGAGGGAAATACTTACGCTACTTTGCTGCATCACCCTTTCCTCTTCAAGGAAAAACCAACGCAGTGCTCAAGAGGTAGCAGGATTTTTGGGTGGGCATATAACCAGGCAGCAAAGACCAATGCCGCGGAAGCACTAGAGAGGTCCCACCGCGAAGCGGCAGCCGCATCAGAGATGTCCCTGCGCACCGTGGAGCCCTCGAACGAGCTCTCACGGGCGTGCGAGGGCTCTCACAAGCACACTCACTAGGTCGATGATCGCGATGAGCTGGCGTTCCTGAAGTCCTTGGCCGGTGACGACGACATTCTCGCTGGCCTCATTAAGCAGCAGGAGCTGGTCGACGACTTGATGAAGCTGCTCGAGATCAGCGATGCCTCGGTTGACAAGGCAACCCGCCTTGTCGAGCAACTCATGGGTGACAATGCGAAGCTCCTCAAGGCGCTCACCGAGAAGGAGGAGGAGGCCGCTTTCTAGAAGATGCTACATGAGCAAAGCAGTGCCTCGGGATGACGCTGACAACGGTCATTGAGGAACTGATGGGTGACTTGAGGAAGATCCGGATCGAGCGCGAGCAGGAGGTGGAGAAATCCGTGGCTGCTTTCAAGCAAAGCCGTGAGGAAATGAGAAAGGATCTAGAGGATGTCATCACCCGGCGATCCATCAAAGAGTAGATACATTAGCGATCTAAATCGTTATCTACGAATTCCTTCTTCTCTTGCCCCCATGTCTTCCGAACTTTGCCGCATGTGGCATTTAAAATTATCCAAAATATGTAAGACAATTATTATCTGCGCCATTGTAAATTTGTCGTCATACTATCCGTTGCCATTTTATTTGTCGTCGTATTATTTGTTGCCCTATGTGGAAATTTAAATTAGGTCGGAATACGATTTGAAAACACGAACAAAGAAAATGTTGCCATGGGATCACAACCAAACACCCTCCGTCCACCCCTAAAAAAACCTCTATCCAGGCGCTTTAATTAACCCATTAATGGCGAAGTTTTGAGTGAGGCGGGCGGCGGCTGGTGCATGGAGGTCAAAGAGCTCACTTCCCGGTGAGCATGGGCGGCCTTGCTGCTTGCCCGTGTCCCATCGAGCCTGCGAGGTGGACAGGATGCACGCGTCCCGTCGAGCCTGTGCGGCGGACTGCTGACACGCGTCCCGTCGAGCCTGCATGGCGGACTTCTCGCGCTCGTCCCATCTAATCAAACAGCTGCACGCATGCCACTGAGTATGGTTAAATATTGACACGGTTCATATAATACAAGCGTTTGTGATATTAATGTGTCAGCTTATTGTTTCAAAAAGGACTTCGTTGGCTATTAAGGTGTGCACCTCTTCTCAAACTGGACGATTTTTTATCACGGCATATATGTGCCATGTCATGAAACCATGCCAATTTTCTTGTTTTTTTGGGCGAGTTTTTGATTTACTAGGATTTAAAAATAGAGATTCTCAATGTTTCAGGATGACGACAAGTTTATAATTCCTTCCCATTCCTTAAATGGGACCTAAACATGCACCCAATGACACATGTACGATTTCCCACCCATTTTGTGTCGGTGTTCTGGGAACGGGGGTCCCCAGACTTGCCTGCCTGCGGCCTGCGGCGTGGCTCGAAGGGGGCCCAGCGCGGCCCATCTTCATCAACACAAGCTCAAGACCCTCGCGAGGGGCCAAGCCTCGCGGGGCGGACGACAAGGGGCTTCCTTAGGCACGGCCTCATCAGGCTGGCTCGCGAGGAGGCGGAGAGTTCAAGGCGGGGTACCTCGCGAGGTGCCCATGACGCAAGCCATGACGACCAGGGGCGCCATTTGGGCGCCAGCCCGCGCAGTGTCCTCCTTTCCTCTTTGGTGCAAAGGGAGCAAGCGTAGGCGAGAGCATCAAGCAAAGGCGTCCGTTTCGGTGCTACAAGACCAAGACCCGCCCAACGGCAGGGAGGAAGTCATCATGGAGCCCAAGCAGGCGTCACCCCTAGAGCCTTTGGCAGGCGAGGACCAACTTTAGTCAGGATAAGTGTACCAGATGTTCCCCTTCAAAATGGCCAATTGTTGGCGCCCTTCCCGCTCAATATTTGGGAAGAGGCCCAGGGCCTTTGCCTATAAATAGGACTAGCCACCCCCGGGGTAGGGGAGGCTGACCTGATCGAGAATCCAAGAGCCAGAACCAAGTAGCACCAACCAAGAACAGACCCTCGCGAGGCTGTTCTTCCTTGTATTGTTCATCATCAGCCCAAGAGGCAATCCACACACCACACACTGGAGTAGGGTATTACACCGCAATGGTGGCCTGAACCAGTATAAACCCTCGGTCTCTTGTGTTGTTTCTTTTGTAGTTTAGATCCTAGCAATTTGGCGAGGAGCAAGTAGGCAGAGGGTGAAATCTCCGCGTGCACCCCAGTGTTCGAACCTCAAGGGTCTGCCGGAACCCGAAATCCGACATTTGGCGCGCCAGGTAGGGGTGTGCCGGAATCTGCCTTCCGTCGTCTTGTTCTTCCCCGACCATCGCATCCATGTCTGACGCTCGTCGGGATCGCGCCGAGCGCCGAGCCGCCCTCGCTTCCCGCGTCGCCCTGGCGGCTCCCGTTGGCGGGCGCCCTCGTCATTCCCCGTCACCTGCCGTCAACGTCGCCTCCGGCCCGACGGGGAACGGGCAGAGAGCATCGTCCAAGCATCCCTCCGTGGCCTCTTGGGAAGAGCCACGTGGTCTCTTCCTCACCCACCACGTCGCGCCGGCTCCCTCGGTCGTCGCGGCCCTCCTGGGCGGCTCGCAGGCGCCGCCCTCCAGCCACCGCGTCAAGCCATTCGTCCGCCGGGTCGGCGCCGCCTCCACGTAGCAAGGGGCTTCCCCGGGTCGGTCGAAGCCGTCGGCCAGCTGGCCTTCAGCTCAGAGGACCACCCGTCCAACTCGGCCTGCTCGGGTGCGCTCCCCATGCTCTGCACGCCTACCATCTGCCAGGTGGCTGTCACCAGGACTCTCATCAACAGTGGCGCGGGCCTCAGCGTGCTCTCAGTTGAGGCCTTCAACCTCCTTTGCATACCCCGGGAACGGCTGCAACCCAGCCGGCCCTTCTCAGGCGTCGGAGGCGGGTCGTGCAGCTCCTTGGGACAGATCCGGCTCCCGGTAACCTTCAGCACCTACAACAATTTCCGCACAGAGCTGGTCAATTTTGACATCGCCCCCATCGGCGTCCCCTACAATGCCATCCTCGGCTATCCAGCACTGGACCAATTCATGGCCGCAACTCACCCGGCGTACAACCTCATGAAGATGCCCGGGAGTAACGGCGTCCTCACCGTGCCCGGGGACACCGGAGATGTGCTGCGGGTGCTCAAGCTCGCCCTCAAGACGGCGGCGGTAGCACGGCCCGCCGGCGCAGACACCCCCAAGCCCAAGGGGGCTGCACCAACCAAGAAGAAACAGTTGTTCACCCAAGACAAGGCAGAGACCAAGCAGATACCTGTCGACGAGGATGGGTCCACTAACGCCGCTTTCACCATAGGCGCCAACCTCGAGCCCGAGCAGGAGGAAGCTCTGGTCAAGTTCCTGCGCGCAAACAAGAAGGTGTTTACCTGGGAGCCCGATCAGTTGGCAGGGATCCCACGGGGAATAATCGAGCACCACCTCAGCGTGTACCCCAACGTGCGCCCCGTGAAGCAGAAGGCGAGGCGGCAGTCCACCAAAAAGCAGGCCTTCATCGTCCAGGAGACCCGCAAGCTGGAGGCCGCGGGGGTTATTCGCGAGGTCCGATATCCAGACTGGTTGGCCAACCCTGTGGTTGTGCCAAAGAAGGGAGGGAAGGAGCGCATGTGTGTCGACTTCACCAACCTCAACAAAGCATGCCCGCAAGATCCGTTCCCGCTCCCTCGCATCGATCAGATCGTCGATTCCACCGCTGAGTGTGACCTGTTATGCTTCTTGGATGCCTTCTCCGGGTATCACCAGATCAAGATGGTGGTGGAAGACATGGAGAAGACGGCCTTCTTGACCCCGTGTGGAGTGTACTGCTATACATGCATGCCGTTCGGACTTCGCAATGCGGGAGCAACCTTTCAGCGGCTCATGCACATCACCTTGGGCCCGCAACTCAGGAAGAATGTGGAGGCTTACATCGATGACATCGTAGTGAAGTCTCGCGAGGCCAAGACCCTGATACAAGACCTGGAGGAAACCTTCGCAAGCCTCAACGCAGTAAGCTTGCGGCTCAACCCGGAGAAGTGTATGTTTCGAGTCCCCTCGGGCAAGCTCTTGGGCTTCCTCGTGTCCCACTGAGGCATTGAGGCCAACCCAAAAAAGGTCAAGGCAGTCAAGGACAGGAGCCCACCAAAGACCCTCAGGGAAATGCAGAAGCTCACGGGGCGCGTGACTGTGCTGGGGCGCTTCATCTCCAGGTTAGGAGAGAGAGCACTACCTTTCTTCCAGCTGATGAAGAAAAAGGGGCCCTTTGAGTGGACTAAAGAGGCCGATAGGGCGTTCCAAGATCTCAAGAGATACCTAACCAGTCCTCCGGTGATGGTGGCCCCACGCCCTCGGGAGCCCTTGGTACTCTACCTCGCCGCCACTCCTTACTCCGCCGGCGCGGCTCTGGTGGCAGTTAGGGAGGAGCGCCGGACCAAGGCCACGGCGGCCACCCGTGTCAAGGCAAAGCGGGACCAGGAAGGTCTCGCAGCGATCGCTACCACGGCTGAGGAGGGTCAGCCACTGCAGGGGAGCACGCCGGGAACGGAGGAGGCCCCTCCCCAGACAACCAGCTTCCGGAGGCGCCATCGCCTCAGCAGGCGCCACGGCCTCCAGAGGACGCCGCCAGCGCCGACGCTCCAAGCCTCGTCAAGCACCCGGTGTACTTCGTCAGCATGGTGTTACGGGATGCAGGGGCGCGGTACCCCATGCCACAGAAGCTCCTCCTCGCGCTACTGGTAGCCTCGCGCAAGCTGCGACACTACTTCCAGGGCCACCCGATCAAGGTCGTCTCAGCATACCCCTTGGAAAGGGTGCTCAGGAGCCCTAACTCGGCCGGAAGGGTCGCCGAGTGGAACATTGAACTGCAAGCGTTTCAGCTCGAATTCAGCACAACCAGGGTCATCAAGGGAGCCGCGCTAGCAGATTTTGTGGCCGAATGGACGGAGGCACCGGACCTCAAGACCGGCGAGGATCGATCCCTCTCCCCAGGAAGCGAGGCGCCAGAAGGCTGGGTCATGTACTTCGATGGAGAGTTCTCCAGGCATGGCGCAGGGGCCGGGGCGGTGCTCATATCTCCCACTCAGGACAAGCTTTACTACGCCGTGCAGCTCTGTTTCCAGCGGGGTGAAAAGGTCTCCAACAATATAGCAGAGTACGAAGGACTGATAGCGGGCTTGAAGGCCGCCACTGCCCTAGGGGTAAAGTGCCTTACTATCAAGGGCGATTCGCAGCTCCTCGTCAATTTCTCCAACAAGGTATACGAGCCGAGAGATGAGCACATGGAAGCATACCTTGTGGAAGTCCGCATGATGGAGAAACAGTTCTGGGGGTTGGAGCTACAGCATGTACCCCGCGGCACTAATCAAGAGGCCGACGGCATCGCCAAACGAGCCTCCAGGCGGTTGCCCCAGGAGCCGGGCGTCTTCGAGGAGCGGCTCTTCGAGCCCTCGGCCCTGCCATCGTTATCAAACACGGCGCAACCTCGGGTGGAGCTTCCCCAGCCACCTGCCTCGGGAGTCCCAGCCCGCGGCCCGGCCTCAGGGGCACGCCTGCTCCTGATGGCGGAGCCTCAGGAGGGGAGCTGGATCACGGAGCTCCAGAGCTACTTAACACAAGGGACCCCGCCGAAGAAGGAGGAGGAAGCACAGCGTGTGGCGCGGCAAGCTACAGCGTACTGCATCAGGGATGGAGAGCTCTACCGGAAACGACCAAAGGATGTGTCCTTGCACTGCATCACCAGAGAGCAAGGGAAGGAGCTGCTGGCAGATATACACGGTGGAGATTGTGGGCATCATTCGTCGTCACGGACCCTCGTCGGCAAGGCGTTCCGCAGCGGTTTCTATTGGCCTACTGCGCTCAATGATGCTGTCGAGCTAGTGAAGGCTTGTGAGGCTTGCCAATTCCATGCCAAGCAGATCCATCAGCCGGCCGGGGGTCTGCAAACCGTACCCCTCACGTGGCCGTTTGCAGTCTGGGGGCTGGATATCCTGGGCCTGTTTCCTGGGGCGCCAGGGGGCTACCGCTACCTCTACGTCGTCGTGGACAAGTTCACCAAGTGGGCTGAAGTCGAGGCCGTCCGCACCATCCTTGCTGGTTCTGCGGTCAAGTTCATCAAAGGCATCGTGAGCCGGTTCGGGGTACCGAACTGCATCATCACCGACAACGGTTCGCAGTTCACCAGTAACCTCTTCAAAACATATTGCGCTAACCTTGGAACGCAGATATGCTACGCTTTGGTGGCGCACCCCCGAAGCAACGGCCAGGCTGAGCGGGCCAATGCAGAAGTCCTGAGGGGCCTCAAGACCAGAACATTCAAGAAGAAGCTGGAGGCCTGCGGCAGAGGTTGGTACGATGAGCTTTAGTCCGTGTTGTGGTCCATCCGCACAACCGCGACCAAGCCGACTGGGGAGACCCCCTTCTTCCTGGTCTATGGAGCCGAAGCAGTCCTCCCCCACGAGGTCAGGCGTCGTTCCGCACGGGTCCTGGCATTTGATGAGACGCAACAGGACGCCATGCGGGGGATGGACCTCGTGCTGGGGGAGGAGCATCGTCGAGAAGCTGTGCTGCGAGCGGCAAGGTACCAACAAGCACTGTGGCGGTACCACTGCCGCAACATCCTCCCCAGAACTCTTGAGGTAGGGGACCTCGTGCTCCGGCGGGTTCTCTCCAGGGAGGGACTGCATAAGCTCTCTCCCATGTGGGAGGGCCCGTTCAAGGTTGTTCATGTTTCCAGGCCCGGCTCCGCGCGCTTGGAGACTCAGGAGGGAGTACCTGTCCAGAACGCGTGGAACATCCAGCACCTCAGGAGGTTTTACCCCTAAAAAGGCCCAGAGCCTGTGAAGAAGGCGAATGCCTATGAAGCTCATCTTTTTGGAAAAGGCCCAGAGCCTGTGAAGAAGGCGAATGCCTGTGAAGCTCATCTTTTTGGGAAAGGCCCAAAGCCTGTGAAGAAGGCGAATGCCTGTGAAGCTCATCTTTTTGGAAAAGGCCCAGAGCCTGTGAAGAAGGCGAACGCCTGTGAAGCTGATACATTTTGGAAAAGGCCCGGAGCCTATGAAGAGGGCCAATGCCCGTGAAGCTTGTCTTCCTTTTGCAATCTTTGGGCCTCAATATAGTTTGTCTTCCTCCAAGTATTTATCATTGGATATGTTTATTGCATTCCACTCTCTTGTTGAGAAATACACAATTTATGGAGGAACAAATTTTATATTGGCCTTCTAAGCTTTTAGCCCATTTTGGCAATCGATGCCAATGGGGGAGAAGTTTCAGAGAGTTTTGTGGAGAAGTTTAGAGAGTTGTCTCCTCTTGTTTTGGTTTTGTTCCTTAGCATTTGCATCTCATTCGCATGCACTATTGGTTGTTGCATAGCATGGTGATGCATAATTCCTTATATAAACTCTCTTGAAAGTGATTGTCATCAATTACCAAAATGGGGGAGATTGAAAGAACATGCGATGCCCCCATGTTTGGTTTTGGTAATTGATGACAATCTCTATGGACTAATAGTTGCCTTGAGTTATATTTGAAGGTTTGTCCATAGGCTTTTCTTGAAGTCCATGTGTTGGTTTCAAGGAGTTTATGAGTTGACCAAGGTGCTATTAAGGAATTATCCAAAGATTGGTCATGTGAGTGTTGAGCTTATTGCAAGCATGTCTTGAAGAAGAAGATTGTGTGATCATTCATATTTACCTTCAAGACATCATCCAAATGAAGAGAGTTGGAAAGATTCAAGGTTGATCAAGACTAAGTCAAGAGTGAATCAAGTTGATCAACTCACAAAGCATAGAAGATGTACCGAGTGGGACCAAGTGTTCCCATGGTATGGTAAGCTTTGTCCATTACGCTTTGTGTACTAACCCATGGTCTATGTGAGAGTTCTTTGTGGGGTTAGGTATGTTTCCATGGTCTTGCGTCAAGAGGAAGATCCCATACAACCCATGGAGGATGACATCAAGTGGTGATCGTCATCAAGTTTGCAGTGTGCAAGTTCAAGTGGAGCAACACAAAGAGTGGCTCACCCATAATGGAGTATGGGGGAGCAATCAAGTTTGAATCTTGCCATCCATTGTGGTGTCAATGGACTTGTGAAGATGTGCCGAAGAGTCGCTCACCCATAGTGGACTATGGGGGAGCAATCATCTAGTCTTCATCGAGCCAACGCAATCAAGAAAGGTGGTACAACTTGAGGGAGTCAAGATTGTCATCATCTAGCTCAAGTGGACCATGTGCAAGGCAAAGGTTTGCCCTTGATAGGTTTTATATTTTACCGGTCTCGTGGTGGTAGTTGGGAGACCGAGTTATAGGATCGTTTGCCGTACTATCAAGGGGGGCTCTCAAGTTGGTAGCTTGATCGTATCGTTAGTAGAGAGCTCAAACCATTGCATCCTTGCATCCTTGCATCATGTTTCTTGGTTCTTGTTTGGTTCTCTTTGTGAGTGTTAGAGCTTATGGTCATCTTGATGACAAGCTTGAGTTCATCGAAAACGAAGTTTGCATGCGTCTTCAATGATGTTTTCGGTGTTGGAGGTTTTACTGGTCTTCTCCGAGGAAGGGTTCTCACCATTTTCTTTTGGGCCTTTTCTCATTTGCTTATTATTGGTATTTCTATCAATATTGTGTTATCCCTTGTCGTTAGCTTTCCAACAAACTTGGTTTCGTTGAATTCGGAGTCCGTTTGCAAAAGTTGTGGCTGTTTTCGTAAAGGCTGCAGTGGTACTACCACGACTAGAGCGGATGTAATTTTTTACTACCGCTCTAGAGCGGTAGTACCGCGGCTCCTGAGCGGTAGTACCGCTCCAGAGCAGTACTACTGTGTCTCCTAAGCGGTAGTACCGCCCCGGACCAAAAACTCGTGTTTTCTCTCTCGATTGGGCTGTTTTGACCGTGCTAAGCGGTAGTACCGCTCCTCCAAGCGGTAGTACCGCTTGTGCACGACCTGAGCACATAACGGTTGGATTCGGGAGGTCCTATAAAAGGGGGTCTTCTTCCCCAATGAACCTAATCCTTTGAGCTCGTGTTCTTCCCCCATTGTTGACCTTCTTTGAGCTTGCTAACTCTCAATCCCTCCATGGATTCTTGCTAGTTTTTGAGGGAAAAGAGAGAGGATATCTAGATCCACGTTTCCACCAATCACTTTCTCCTCTAAGTGAGGGGAACCCCTTGGATCTAGATGAGTTCTTCATGTTCTTCTTTCATTCTTCCTCTCATTTTCCTCCCTAGCATTAGTTTCTTTGGTGGGATTTGGGAGAGAATGACTTGGGCACTCCATGTGCCCTTGCCATTGCATTTGGTGCATCGGTTTGAGTTCTCCACAGTGATACGTGGAAGTGAAGTTTGAGAAGCTTATTACTCTTGGGTGCTTGGTGCCCTTGAGCTTGTTCCTCTTGGGCGCTTGGGCGCCCTAGACGGTTGGTGGTGTTCGGAGCTCAATCATTGTGGTGTAAAGCTCCGGGCAAGCGTCGGGGTCTCCAATTAGGTTGTGGAGATCGCCCCGAGCAATTTGACGGGTACCAGTGACCGCCCCCAAGGGTTGCCAAAGTGTACGGGTTCGGTGACCGCCCCCAAGGGTTGCCATTTGTACGGGTTCGGTGACCGCCCTCAAGGGTCCCTTAGTGGAATCACGGCATCTTGCATTGTGCGAGGGCGTGAGGAGATTACGGTGGCCCTAGTGGCTTCTTGGGGAGCATTGTGCCTCCACACTGCTCCAAACGGAGATTAGCATCCGCAAGGGTGTGAACTTCGGGATACATCATCGTCTCCGCGTGCCTCGGTTATCTCTTACCCGAGCTCTTTACTTATGCACTTTACTTTGTGATAGCCATATTGTTTCTTGTCATATATCTTGCTATCACCTAAGTAGTTTTTCTTGCTTAGCATAAGTCGTTGGTGCACATAGGTGAGCCTAGTTGTTGTAGGTTTTGTGCTTGACAAATTAACCGCTAGGTTTATTCCGCATTTGTTCAAGCCTCAACCGTAATTATTTTAAAGCGCCTATTCACCCCCCCCCCTCTAGGCGACATCCATGATCTTTCAATTGGTATCAGAGCCTCGTCTCTCTTTGTTGGGCTTAACCGCCTAGAGAGTAAAGATGTCGACTAGGGTATTAGGATTCTCTGACACTCTTAGTTTCGATGGCACAAATTTTGATGTTTGGGTAATTCGCATGCTTAATCTCTTTAGGGTCATGGACCCAAATTTAGAGCGAATTGTAGATATGGGTTTTTCTCCTCCAAAGGATCCCCAAAGATTATCTTTAGATGATGAGAAAAACTCTTATCTCAATGCTCAAGCCTCTAATGTGCTTTTCGATGCTTTGAGCAATGTAGTTATATTTCAACTCATGCCGTTCCGGGATGCTCATGAGTTATGGACAAAGCTTCAAGATAAATATGGTGTGTCCAAGATTTGTGGGGATGGTTGTTCTCCCTCCACCCTCGGTCATATAGTCTTCTCAACTTCTTCTACTTCACCTACATGTGGTTTGCCACAAGGTAATGATATGGTGAGTAGTGTTGGTCATTGCAATGATGATAGTATGCTTATTGTGGATGATCCTTCATCATTATATTATTGCAATGCTCCCTCTTTGGGCTTTAACACTTCGAGCACTCCAAATGTTTCACGTGCTTGTGTTGATAGTCCTTTCATATCATGTAGAAATTGCTTGACTAAATATCATGATGATATGCTTGCTATGTCTTGTTGCCATGATAAAAATGCATCTATTTCCTCGAATTGTTGTGCTAACAATGTAGAGGAAACCGAACACTCCATGGAACAAGATGTGGTGTTTAATGGTGCCTCAAGGGATCCTACATCATCATCTATTGCGTTTTGCCTTATGGCTAAGGCGTCAAAGGTATCTCCTACTATGTACCCCAATATGTCTCTTGATGATGATGTTGATGCTAATGATGATGAGGATAATGATGAAGAGAATGATAATGTTGCCTCCATAAAAATTAAGGGGGAAATGGTTTTTAAAGCTCTTCATAAAAATAAAATTGCTCGTTCCAACTTCATGGAAATTATGTCCATTGCTATTGAGAGCAAGAAATATATTGATGAGTTGGAATCTTGTCTTGAGGAGCATGAGGTCACCATTGATAAAATGAAAGGTCATGGGCGTGATTATGCTAATGAGATTGCGGACCTCTCTCAAGCTCTTGAACTTGAACAAACCACCAAGGAATCTCTTGAGGAGAGTTTTGCTCTAGAATTGTCTAGAGTGAAGGAATCTACTGATAGAGCTCTTGAGGTGGCCAATGTTTTTGAAACTAAAAATGCTAAGCTTGAAGTTGCTCATGCTAGACTCCTTGAGGATTTTGAGCACCTCGAAAATGGCTCAAGGGTCATCAAGGGTGAGCTCATCAAACTCACCGAGTCTCATGCTCAACTTGAAACCGCTTATTTAAAAGAGCTTGCCAAGTTGCCTTCTCCTCTTGTTGTTAATGATGATGCTTGTGCTACTAATTCTATTACTTGTGAAGCATCCATTTTGAAGGAGAATGTTGAGCTATGGGCTCAACTTGAGGTGCTATCTTGCAATTATGGGAAATTGGAAGAAAGTCATGAAAAGCTCTCAAGCTCTCATGATGATCTTCTAGTATCCCATAGTGTGCTAAAGATAGCTCATGAGGCCATGATTGCTAAGGTAACATCTAGTGAGCCTCATGTGGATACTAGCACTACTTCTAGTCAAAATAGTATATTGCCATGTGCTAGTCCTTGTAATTCATCTACTCACAATGTTGGTACATCTTGTGATGAATTGCTTTCCTTGCCTTGTTGCTCTAACGATGAAGCTTATACTTCCTCTAGTACTTGTGTTGAGACTAACCATGTAGAGGAAATCAAAGAGCTCAAGGCCCAAGTCACTTCTTTGAAGAAAGACTTGGAAAAGTGTCATGAAGGGAAGGCCACACTCAACAATATCTTGAGTGTCCAAAAATCCCCCAATGACAAAGGTGGACTTGGATTCAACTCCAACAAGAAGAAGAAGTCCAAGTTGAACAAGAAGAAGGGCCAAGAACAAGTCAAGAACTCGGCCAAGATTGTTTGCTTCAAGTGCAAAGTCGAAGGGCATCATGTTAGATCTTTCCCATTGAAGAAGAAGGCCATTAGTGTCAAGCAACAAGGGAAGAGGGCACAAGTTCAATCTCATGCTCAACATCAAGTTGAAGAAAGGCCTCTTCCCAAGAAGACTCAAGCTAATGCTTCTCAAATTGAGAAATCAAGTGAGAAGAAAGTGAAGAGTAGATGTTGCTACTTATGTCATGAGAAAGGTCACGTCGCTTCTTCATGCACTAGTGGTTACTTATCCAACCCAATTATTATTGATGATATCTATTCTCTTGGTAAGGATAAGGTTGGCAATGTCTTTGCCAAGTTTGTTGGTACTCAAAGTGGTGTCAAGCAAAGAACCATTTGGGTAGCCAAACCTATTGTGACTAACCTCTTAGGACCCAACTTGGTTGGGGACCAACAAGCTCAAACTTGATCAATAGGTGTTGTTGGAGGGCATTGGGGACTTAGCTACATTATGAAGAATTAAGGGGACTTCATCATTCTCTTTGTCTCAAGCCAAGTCTATCGAATCGTCAAGTTTATAACTTATATCCAATGTGCCTCTGTGCGGTAACTTCTACTTAAATTGTTTACATTGAAAGTTACTTGCCCCTTTGCATGTTTTGGTTTTGTTCTTTGCATGTGTTTGTATATGATGTGTCTCCAAATTGCCTTTGTGTATGTTGGTTTGCACATCATGTACTTGTGTGTCGTTCGTTGAGCCTTAGTGCATCTTGTTAATTTCTCAGTTGGCTCTTGTGAGAGATTAATGGAATATCCATTATGGGGGAGTGGTGTGCTTTGTGCACCTCACAATCCTATAAATGTGTGCACATGAGTAATATCATCTAGTATTTATATTTCAAGATTATCTAGTCGCTATGTGGTATATCTCTCATGAGAAATTCAAATTCTAAAAATTCCATTGATTATCTCGTGTTGGATCCTCTTATTGCCTCTTGTTAAGTTTTCTTCATTGGTATCACATTATGGGGGAGTAATATGCTATGTATATTACTAGCCTAGAAAATGTGTACATTTGAGATGTTGTCACCTAGTGTTGATATTGTAGATTATCTTGTTCCTAGGTGGCATGTTAGCTCTACAAGTTGCAATTTGCTTGTGTGTGGTGTGAAGATGATGTTGGATATCCTTGCTATCTACCACCGGGAATTCTTTCCATCTACTTCTTGTCTTTTGACAATTGGTAGTCATTTATGTGTGGTAGAATTTATTGATCATCTTTACATTGGCTTTTGTTTTACTTGCCTTTTCTCTTGCCAAGGTTTGTGTCAACTCCCGTTGTCTTCCATACCACTTGTGGATCTTGTTTATTTCTTGTTCTTGTCTAGTGTTTTCTAGATATAGTGAAAGCGGTGATCCCACCTTGTGCATTTTGTATTCAAATTCAAATCCTATATAATGCACAACTCGTGGGGGAGCTATTCTATTTTCTTCAGAACACTCTTCTTGTGATCCTTATCAAGTGTGTTTTGGTGGAAGGCAAGCCATTTCTTTTTGGTACTTTGTGCCATCATGAAACTTTGTTGAGAGCTTGGTTTGTTTGGAACCATCGTCTCTTTGGGAGTTTGACATCTTTAGTTTAGTGTGTATCAAAGGATATCTCATTCCTTGATGTATCTTTAATGATATCTTCCAAGTGATGATTTCTCCATTTGGTATCCTTTTCACTTGGCATTTCTTTGTCATTTGGTTTCGGGTTTTGAAAGTCTTGAGCATGCTTGTTTACTTCATGTATTTTATTTGGCTTGATTTCTTTCGTTAACTCAATATATAAGGGAAACTCCACCTAGTCTCAATCTGGATGAGATGTGCATGAAATTCTTTTTCATATCTATATGCACATATTTATGTGGAGTTTGTCCTATGTATTGGTGTTTCTAACTATTTGGTCCCGATAAGTTTGGGTACCGTTTAGTTTGAGTTGTACTTCTAGGAACATTTGGAGATGCATTGGATGCTCGGCTCACTCACAAGGAAGGTGTTGTCACCATGTGCATATTGGAGTCAAGCTAGGATGATCAATGAACTACTATCTACCTTCAATTGGTATCTACTATATCCTTCCAATGGTATCTCGGTAACAAGTATCATCATCTACTTCATGCACACATTTCTTGCATCAACCTTGTGTAGGTTGTATCATGGCATGTTATTCACTCTTTCTTGTGTTACTTGTTTCCTTTCTCAAAGCATCCCAACAATGATCTCTTGTTGCTAGTTGTGATGTCTTTGATGTTCGTGTGGTTGGAATTCATTTATATACAATAAGATCATATCAAGCCAAGTGCTATGCTTCCAAGCAAATATCTTATTGGTATATTTATGACTTTCCTGTGGATATCTTGTTCCTTCGTGTTGTAACTATTTCGGGTGTACATCCTTCTTTGTAGATATATATCATCATGATTTCGTCTACATAGAACCTTATACACTTGAGAGAAATTACATCTCTAGTTGATATCCTTTCTTTCACGTCCACCTTGTCTTTCTTATGTTATTTCTTTGGTGGCTCCGTGAAAGCTTTTGTCTTGAGTGTGTGTCCTCTATCGTTGCATCTTGTTGCACTCTTGTGTGGTGAACATTATTTTCCTCTTGCTTATCTTTATGAGGCTTTTGCCATCTTTTTTGGTATCCCTCGTCTTGATGAGCCTCTCATCTTCTATCTTCACCGCGGGTTGTGACAAGCATAGGTTCTCTATATGCTTATTAGTAAGCTTGTGAACCCATTCGCTAGTTGTGTGTGGGAATGATAGGCCTTGCACCGTGTGCCTCATTCTTTGAAGACTTTATTGATGCTTAATGCTCTTCTGTACATTAGTCTTCTCAAGTGCATTGCCTTGAGTCACACACATCTTTTTGGTTGATCCCACTCTTAAGTTGCCTCTCTTACTTGTTGCTCAACCATGTGTTTGTTGCAAGTACTAGGCTTAGTTTTCTATATGCTCACTTGCACTTGTTGTAAGTTTCTATTGATTTTGGGGGAGCTATGATCCTATTTTGTGCACTTTGTATCCAAATACAAAAAATCTTGATGTGCACAAATCATGGGGAGCTTCTCTAGTTTCTTTAGAACACTGCTCCGCTCTTATCATAAAATCCTTTATTCATGTGGCTCGTAGGATCATTGGCCTAGTTGGTTCAATTGGTATCTTTTGATAGCTTGCTTCAATTGGTATCTTTTGATTGCTTGTTTCTCTCTTTGATTATGTCTTTGTGGCATATCTTCCTTTTGCAATCTTTGGGCCTCAATATAGTTTGTCTTCCTCCAAGTATTTATCATTGGATATGTTTATTGCATTCCACTCTCTTGTTGAGAAATACACAATTTATGGAGGAACAAATTTTATATTGGCCTTCTAAGCTTTTAGCCCATTTTGGCAATCGATGCCAATGGGGGAGAAGTTTCAGAGAGTTTTGTGGAGAAGTTTAGAGAGTTGTCTCCTCTTGCTTTGGTTTTGTTCCTTAGCATTTGCATCTCATTCGCATGCACTATTGGTTGTTGCATAGCATGGTGATGCATAATTCCTTATATAAACTCTCTTGAAAGTGATTGTCATCAATTACCAAAATGGGGGAGATTGAAAGAACATGTGATGCCCCCATGTTTGGTTTTGGTAATTGATGACAATCTCTATGGACTAATAGTTTCCTTGAGTTATATTTGAAGGTTTGTCCATAGGCTTTTCTTGAAGTCCATGTGTTGGTTTCAAGGAGTTTATGAGTTGACCAAGGTGCTATTAAGGAATTATCCAAAGATTGGTCATGTGAGTGTTGAGCTTATTGCAAGCATGTCTTGAAGAAGAAGATTGTGTGATCATTCATATTTACCTTCAAGACATCATCCAAATGAAGAGAGTTGGAAAGATTCAAGGTTGATCAAGACTAAGTCAAGAGTGAATCAAGTTGATCAACTCACAAAGCATAGAAGATGTACCGAGTGGGACCAAGTGTTCCCATGGTATGGTAAGCTTTGTCCATTACGCTTTGTGTACTAACCCATGGTCTATGTGAGAGTTCTTTGTGGGGTTAGGTATGTTTCCATGGTCTTGCGTCAAGAGGAAGATCCCATACAACCCATGGAGGATGACATCAAGTGGTGATCGTCATCAAGTTTGCAGTGTGCAAGTTCAAGTGGAGCAACACAAAGAGTGGCTCACCCATAATGGAGTATGGGGGAGCAATCAAGTTTGAATCATGCCATCCATTGTGGTGTCAATGGACTTGTGAAGATGTGCCGAAGAGTCGCTCACCCATAGTGGACTATGGGGGAGCAATCATCTAGTCTTCATCGAGCCAACGCAATCAAGAAAGGTGGTCCAACTTGAGGGAGTCAAGATCGTCATCATCTAGCTCAGGTGGACCATGTGCAAGGCAAAGGTTTTCCCTTGATAGGTTTTCTATTTTACCGGTCTCGTGGTGGTAGTTGGGAGACCGAGTTATAGGATCGTTTGCCATACTATCAAGGGGGGCTCTGAAGTTGGTAGCTTGATCGTATCGTTAGTAGAGAGCTCAAACCATTGCATCCTTGCATCCTTGCATCATGTTTCTTGGTTCTTGTTTGGTTCTCTTTGTGAGTGTTAGAGCTTATGGTCATCTTGATGACAAGCTTGAGTTCATCAAAAACGAAGTTTGCATGCGTCTTCAATGATGTTTTCGGTGTTGGAGGTTTTACCGGTCTTCTCCGAGGAAGGGTTCTCACCATTTTCTTTTTGGCCTTTTCTCATTTGCTTATTATTGGTATTTCTATCAATATTGTGTTATCCCTTGTCGTTAGCTTTCCAACAAACTTGGTTTCGTTGAATTCGGAGTCCGTTTGCAAAAGTTGTGGCTGTTTTCGTAAAGGCTGCAGCGGTACTACCGCGACTAGAGCGGATGTAATTTTTTACTACCGCTCTAGAGCGGTAGTACCGCGGCTCCTGAGCGGTAGTACCGCTCCTGAGCAGTACTACTGTGGCTCCTAAGCGGTAGTACCGCCCCGGACCAAAAACTCGTGTTTTCTCTCTCGATTGGGCTGTTTTGACCGTGCTAAGCGGTAGTACCGCTCCTCCAAGCGGTAGTACCGCTTGTGCACGACCTGAGCACATAACGGTTGGATTCGGGAGGTCCTATAAAAGGGGGTCTTCTTCCCCAATGAACCTAATCCTTTGAGCTCGTGTTCTTCCCCCATTGTTGACCTTCTTTGAGCTTGCTAACTCTCAATCCCTCCATGGATTCTTGCTAGTTTTTGAGAGAAAAGAGAGAGGAGATCTAGATCCACGTTTCCATCAATCACTTTCTCCTCTAAGTGAGGGGAACCCCTTGGATCTAGATCTTGGAGTTCTTCGTGTTCTTCTTTCATTCTTCCTCTCATTTTCCTCCCTGGCATTAGTTGCTTTGGTGGGATTTGGGAGAGAATGAATTGGGCACTCCATGTGCCCTTGCCATTGCATTTGGTGCATCAGGTTTGAGTTCTCCATGGTGATACGTGGAAGTGAAGTTTGAGAAGCTTATTACTCTTGGGTGCTTGGTGCCCTTGAGCTTGTTCCTCTTGGGCACTTGGGCGCCCTAGACAGTTGGTGGTGTTCGGAGCTCAATCATTGTGGTGGAAAGCTCCGGGCAAGCGTCGGGGTCTCCAATTAGGTTGTGGAGATCGCCCCAAGCAATTTGACGGGTACCGGTGACCGCCCCCATGGGTTGCCAAAGTATACGGGTTCGGCGACCGCCCCCAAGGGTTGCCATTTGTACGGGTTCGGTGACCGCCCTCAAGGGTCCCTTAGTGGAATCACGGCATCTTGCATTGTGCGAGGGCGTGAGGAGATTACGGTGGCCCTAGTGGCTTCTTGGGGAGCATTGTGCCTCCACACCGCTCCAAACGGAGATTAGCATCCGCAAGGGTGTGAACTTCGGGATACATCGTCGTCTCCGCGTGCCTCGGTTATCTCTTACCCGAGCTCTTTACTTATGCACTTTACTTTGTGATAGCCATATTCTTTCTTGTCATATATGTTGCTATCACCTAAGTAGTTTTTCTTGCTTAGCATAAGTCATTGGTGCACATAGGTGAGCCTAGTTGTTGTAGGTTTTGTGCTTGACAAATTAACCGCTAGGTTTATTCCGCATTTGTTCAAGCCTCAACCGTAATTATTTTAAAGCGCCTATTCACCCCCCCCCCCCCCTCTAGGCGACATCCACGATCTTTCAGCTATTGCCTTCGAGTTGTGGCTCTTTGACTTTTCGCTCTCCTGCCTTGATTTCTTTCACGCGAGGCCTCACGAGGGAGCAGCCAAGACTCCCTCGCGAGTCTCTCTCTCTGCCCTTATCGTTCAAGGTTTCCTCAACCCAGGCTCGCTACAGGAGCACCCCTCCGGTCCGCGCCTCACGGGCATCGCGACACGAATACAGGGCCTGAGTCGGTTGCCCCCACGGCTGAGGCAGGGGATTACCTACGCGCGAACGTGCGGCCGGAGAGAACAATACGAAAATAACGGGAACAGTATGATGATTAACAGCGGTACCCCAAACACGCCCCAACAGGGCCCCACACTACTGTCTTTCTGCGCAGGAAAAAGGAAAAGAAAGGGCAAATCTCGCGAAGCTCGCCCAGTGCCGGCCCTCAGGGAAGACTCGACCCGCCTCTGGAGCTCAGGCGGACTCCCTCTCGCGCTTCACCGAGTGACGGCGGCATGCAGATCCGCCACCACCCTCCAGGCAGGCACGCCGGCGTGAAGGTTGACCGCGGCCGCTGCTGGAAGAGTCACTGCCCGAAGAAGAACTGGTGAAGCTTGAGGAACCCTGGGCGCTGCCAACCACGCGCGCACTGTCCTCTCCGTCCTCGCCGGGGCTGGGCCCCCGGCCGCGGTCATCGTCTTCAGGGCAGCACCCAGCGCGGCGACCATCATCCACAAACACCCTCACGTAGAGGGTGGCATCGCCGTCGAACTTGAAGTGTAGACTGCACCGGCGGCGCAGGCCACGCGCGCGGGCAAACGTCTGCCAGCCGCGGGTCAAGGCCAGGCTCCCGGCTGCGGAGACCTCCAGCGAAGCCCACGAGGCCAGGCTGCAGCAGTCGTCTGCCTGGAGCCAGAGGCCGCTCAGGGCGCCAGCTGGGAGCTCACCTAGGAGGAAGCAAGGGAGCTGAAGCCGGGAGCTAGTTGGCTCCGCTGCCCACACAATGATATCCGGCAGCACCTCCGCGGTATGGAAGCGCGGCCTGGGGGCCACACGGTCGGAGCACGCCCCCCGGCCACGGCCAGCCGCCCATCACCGCGTAGAGAGCCACCTCCGCGACTGCAGGGGGCCGCCGTGGAGGCCGCCGGGTGCTTGCGAGGGCGGCCTCGACCGCGCTTGGGCGGGGGAGAGGCCGACTCGACCTGGCAAGCCTTTCCTTTCTCTGCGGCCGAGAACTTCCTTGGCGGAGCCATGAAGAAGAAGGAGAAGCAGAAGGAGTAGACTGGAGGGCGCTCGCCGTTCCGTACTTATAGCCAGCGAAGGCCAACCGTCGACCTCCACGATCACAGGTAATCATAACCAGCTTTGCATGCAGGGACTTGTCAAATCCGTGCGGACACCGAGGCATCATGGGGAAGTGGAGGCGCCCACGTCCAATCAACCGCCACGCGGCGCCCAAGGCCGCAGGTTGTTAGGGCCCGCGACGCTTCACACTTGCCCTTTCGCCTCTCTGCTCGGCCAAGTCTGGGCGCGCCATGGGCCCGGGGGCTACTATCGGCGTTCTGGGAACGGGGGTCCCTAGACTTGCCTGCCTGCGGCCTGCGGCGTGGCTCGAAGAGGGCCCAGCGCGGCCCATCTTCATCAACACAAGCTCAAGACCCTCGCGAGGGGCCAAGCCTCGCGGGGCAGACGACAAGGGGCTTCCTCAGGCACGGCCTCATCAGGCTGGCTCGCGAGGAGGCAGAGAGTTCAAGGCGGGGTACCTCGCGAGGTGCCCATGACGCAAGCCATGGCGACCAGGGGCGCCAGTCGGGCGCCAGCTCGCGCAGTGTCCTCCTTTCCTCTTTGGTGCAAAGGGAGCAAGCACAAGCGAGAGCATCAAGCAAAGGCGTTCGTTTCGGTGCTACAAGACTAAGACCCGCCCAACGGCAGGGAGGAAGTCATCATGGAGCCCAAGCAGGTGTCACCACCAGAGCCTTTGGCAGGCGAGGACCAACTTTAGTCAGGATAAGTGTACCTGTTGTTCCCCTTCAAAATGGCCAATTGTTGGCGCCCTTCCCACTCAATATTTGGGAAGAGGCCCAGGGCCTTTGCCTATAAATAGGACTAGCCACCCCCGGGGTAGGGGAGGCTGGACCTGATCGAGAATCCAAGAGCCAGAACCAAGTAGCACCAACCAAGAACAGACCCTCGCGAGGCTGTTCTTCCTTGTATTGTTCATCATCAGCCCAAGAGGCAATCCACACACCACACACTGGAGTAGGGTATTACACCGCAATGGTGGCCTGAACCAGTATAAACCCTGTGTCTCTTTTGTTGTTTCTTTCGTAGTTTAGATCCTAGCGATTTGGCGAGGAGCAAGTAGGCAGAGGGTGAAATCTCCGTGCGCACCCCAGTGTTCGAACCTCAAGGGTCTGCCGGAACCCGAAATCCGACATTTTGTGCTTGTAGTTCTAATTTGAATTGTGGACTACATTTAATGCATAGAAAACATAATTAGTAATATATACAATGGCCAAACGAACCCTAAAAATGCACCCCAAGGACACATGTATGTTTTTCTAGCCATTTTGGTGCACTGGAGCACATATATGACTTTCTGGTGAGTTTTGGATTTTATGGGGATGTAGCAACCACGATCCCAATGGACCGAAGTCTCTGTGTTTCACTGTCATCCTGCTACCTCTTGAGCACTGCGTTGGTTTTCCCTTGAAGAGGAAAGGGTGATTCAGCAAAGTAGCGTAAGTATTTCCCTCAGTCTTTGAGAACCAAGGTATCAATCCAGTAGGAGGTTCCACACACGTCCCTCGTACCTACACAAACAAACAAGAACCTCGCAACCAACGCGATAAAGGGGTTGTCAATCCCTTCATGGTAACTTGCGAAAGTGAGATCTGATAGAGATAAAAAGATAAGATAAATATTTTTGGTATTTTTATGATATAGATTGGAAAGTAAAGATTGCAAAATAAGATAGATGGGAAACTTATATGATAAAAGATAGGCCTGGGGACCATAGGTTTCACTAGTGGCTTCTCTCAAGATAGCATAAGTATTGCTGTGGGTGAACAAATTACGGTCGAGCAATTGATAGAAAAGTGCATAGTTATGAGATTATCTAAGCATGATCATGTATATAGGCATCACGTCCGCGACAAGTAGATCAAAACGATTCTGCATCTACTACTATTACTCCACACATCGACCGCTATCCAGCATGCATCTAGAGTATTAAGTTCATAAGAACAGAGTAACGCATTAGGCAGGATGACATGATGTAGAGGGATAAACTCAAGCAATATGATATAAACCCCATATTTTTATCCTCGATGGCAACAATGCAATACGTGCCTTGCTGCCACTGCTGTCATTGGGAAAGGACACCGCAAGATTGAACCCAAAGCTAAGCACTTCTCCCATTGGAAGAAAGATCAATCTAGTAGGCCAAACCAAACTGATAATTCAAAGAGACTTACAAAGATAACAAATCATACATAAAAGAATTCAGAGGAGATTCAAATATTTCTCATAGATAAACTTGATCATAAACCCACAATTCATCGGATATCGACAAACACACCGCAAAAAGAGTTACATCGAATAGATCTCCAAGAAGATCAAGGAGAACATTGTATTGAGATTCAAAGAGAGAGAAGAAGCCATCTAGCTAATAACTATGGACCTAAAGGTCTGTGGTAAACTACTCACAACTCATCGGAGAGGCTATGGTGTTGATGTACAAGCCCTTCGTGGTCGATTCCCCCTCCGGCGGAGCGCCGGCGAAGGCCCCAAGATGGGATCTCGCGGATACAGAAGGTTGCGGTGGTGGAAATAGGTTTTCGTGGTGCCCCTCAGTGTTTTCAGGGTATGCAAGTATATATAGGCAAAGGAAGTCGGTCAGGGGATCCACGAGGGGCCCACGAGGGTGGGGGGTGCGCCCTCCTGCCTCGTGGCCGCCTGGCTGCTTCTTGACGTCCACTCCAAGTCTCCTGGATTGCGTTTGTTCCAAAAAGATCGTTCCCGAAGGTTTCATTCCGTTTGGACTCCGTTTGATATTCCTTTTCTTCAAAACACTAAATTAGGCAAAAAAACAGCAATTCGGGCTGGCCCTCTGGTTAGTAGGTTAGTCCCAAAAATGATATAAAAGTGTAAAGTAAGGCCCATAAACATCCAGAACGGGTAATATAATAGCATGGAACAATCAAAAATTATAGATACGTTGGAGACGTATCAAGCATCCCCAAGCTTAATTCCTACTCGTCCTCGAGTAGGTAAATGATAAAAACAGAATTTTTGATGTGGAATGCTACCTAGCATATTTCTCAATGTAATTTTCTTTATTGTGGCATGAATGTTCAGATCCAAATGATTCAAGATAAAAGTTCCTATAACTTAAAAATAGTAATACTTGAAGCATACTAACAAAGTAATCATGTCTTATCAAAATAGCATAGCCAAAGAAAGCTTATCCCTACAAAATCATATAGTTAGGCTATGCTTCATTTTCATCATGCAAAATACTCCGATCTTGCACAACCCCGGTTTCGGCCAAGCAATTGGTTCATACTTTTTAACGCGCTTCAGCTTTTTCAAATCTCACGCAATACATGAGAGCAAGCCATGGATATAGCACTATATCTGGAATGGGATGGTGGTTGTGAAGAAGACAAAAAGGGAGAAAATAGTCTCACATCAACTAGGCGTATCAACGGGCTATGGAGATGCCCATTAATAGATATCAATGTGAGTGAGTAGGGATTGCCATGCAACGGATGCACTAGAGCTATAAATGTATGAAATCTCAACAAAAGAAACTAAGTGGATGTGCTCCAACTTGCTCGCTCACGAAGACCTAGGGCATTTTGAGGAAGACCATCATTGGAATATACAAGCCAAGTTCTATAATGAAAAATTCCCACTAGTATATGAAAGTGGCAACATAGGAGACTTTCTATCATGAAGATCATGGTGCTACTTTGAAGCACAAGTGTGGAAAAAGGATAGTAACATTGTCCCTTCTCTCTTTTCTCTCATTTTTTTATTTGGTGGGCTTCTTTGGCCTCTTTTTTTATTTTTTTATTTGGGATTCTTTGGCCTCTTTTATTTTTATAAAGTCCGGAGTCTCATCCCGACTTGTGGGGGAATCATAGTCTCCATCATCTTTTCCTCACTTGGGACAATGCTCTAATAATGAAGATCATCACACTTTTCTTGATTTACAACTCAAGAGTTACAACTCAATACTTAGAACAAAATATGACTCTATGTGAATGCCTCCGGCGTGTACCGGGATATGCAATGAATCAAGAGTGACATGTATGAAAGAATTATGAAGGTGGCCTTGCCACAAATACGATGTCAACTACATGATCATGCAAAAGCAATATGACAATGATGGAGCATGTCATAATAAACAGAACGGTGGAAAGTTGCATGGCAATATATCTCAGAATGGATATGGAAATGCCATAATAGGTAGGTATGGTGGCTGTTTTGAGGAAGGTAAATGGTGGGTGTATAATACCGCCGAAAGTTGCGCGGCATAAGAGAGGCTGGCAATAGTAGAAGGGTGAGAGTGCGTATAATCCATGGACTCACATTAGTCATAAAGAACTCACATACTTATTGCAAAAGTTTATTAGCCCTCAAAGCAAAGTACTACTACGCATGCTCCAAGGGGAAGGGTTGGTAGGAGTTAACCATCGCGTGATCCCGACCTCCACACATAAGGAAGGCAATCAAAAGAGCATCCCATGCAACAAATTTGTTACAAAACTTTTACCATACGTGCATGCTACGTGACTTGCCAACTTGAACACAAGTATTTCTCAATTTCATAATTACCCCACTAGCATGACTCTAACATTACCACCTTTATAAGTATCAAATTGATCATAGTGTTTAATGCACTCTCTATGATAGTTTTTATTATACCCAACTTGGATGCCTATCATTCTAGGACCAATTTTATAGCCATAGCAAATACCATGCTGTTCTAAAAGACTCTCAAAATAATATAAATGAAGCATGAGAGATCAATAATTTCTACAAAATTAAGCCACTGCCGTGCTCTAAAAAGATATAAGTGAAGTACTAGAGCAAAATTGTCTAGCTCAAAAGATATAAGTGAAGCACATAGAGTATTCTAATAAATTCTGAATCATGTTGTGTCTCTCCAAAAAGGTGTGTACAGCAAGGATGATTGTGGTAAACTAAAAAGCAAAGACTCATATCATACAAGACGCTCCAAGTAAAACACATATCATGTGGCGAATAAAAATATAGCTCCAAGTAAAGTTACCAATAGACGAAGACGAAAGAGGGGATGCCTTCCTGGGCATCCCCAAGCTTAGGCTTTTGGTTGTCCTTGAATTATCTTGGGGTGCCATGGGAATCCCCAAGCTTTGGCTCTTGCCACTCCTTATTCCATAGTCCATCAAATCTTTACCCAAAACTTGAAAACTTCACAACACAAAACTCAACAGGAAATCTCATAAGCTCCGTTAGTGCAAGAAAGAAAAACCACCACTTAACATACTGTAATGAACTCATTCTTTATTTATATTGGTTTTAAACCTAATGTAGTCCAACTTATCTATGGTTCATACCCCCCCGATACTAGCCATAGATTCATCAAAATAAGCAAGCAACACACGAAAAACAGAATCTGTCAAAAATAGAACAGTCTGTAGCAATCTATAACTTTCGAATACAACTCTCAAAATCCTACCAAAATAGGAAGTCCTGGGAAATTTGTCTATTGATCTACTTCAAAAATAATCAACTCAAAATCACATTTCTATGATTTATTAAAATTATTCTCGTGCGTGCAAAAGTTTCTGTTTTTCAGCAAGATCAAATTAACTATCACCGTAGGTTATCCTATAGGTTCTACTTGGCACAAACACTAATTAAAACATAAAAGCACATCTAAACAGAATCTAGATGATTTATTTATTACTAAACAGAAGCAAAAAGCAAGGAACAAAAATAAAATTGGGTTGCATCACATGTTCTGGAGTTAAGACAGTTCCATTAACCAAGAGAGGTGGTGGACCAAACAAATCTAACATAGCATTATAAGCATCAAAAGTGTGGCTACCCAAGAAATTTCCTTCGGTAATGGCATCAAGAATACCACTATACCAAGGAGTAATGCCTACATAAAAATTGCGAAGAAGAACGGAAGTAGATTGCTTCCTAGTAGATCTATTTTGAGCATTGCAAATTCTATGCCAAGTATCTTTTAGATTTTCTCCCTCCCTTTGTTTAAAATTAAGAACTTCATGATCGGGAGTACTAACGATGATAGGAGGACTAGCCATGATGACAAAATAACGATCTAATAGACGAGCACACAAGAGGCAAGTGAAAAAAAAGAGGTGAATGGGAAAGAGAGGGCGAATAAAACGGCAAGGGTGAAGTGGGGGAGAGGAAAATGAGAGGCAAATGGCAAATAATGTGATGAGTGCTTGGTATGTCTTGACTTGAGCGAAGACCTCCCCGGCAACGGCGCCAGAAATCCTTCTTGCTACCTCTTGAGCACAGCGTTGGTTTTCCCTTGAAGAGGAAAGGGTGAAGCAGCAAAGTAGCGTAAGTATTTCCCTCAGTTTTTGAGAACCAAGGTATCAATTCAATAGGATGCTCCACACACGTCCCTCGTACCTACACAAACAAACAAGAACCTCGCAACCAACGCGATAAAGGGGTTGTCAATCCCTTCACGGTAACTTGCGAAAGTGAGATCTGATAGAGATAATAAGATAAGATAAATATTTTTGGTATTTTTATGATATAGATTGGAAAGTAAAGATTGCAAAATAAGATAGATGGGAAACTTATATGATAAAAGATAGACACTGGGGCCATAGGTTTCACTAGTGGCCTCTCTCAAGATAGCATAAGTATTATGGTGGGTGAACAAATTACTGTCGAGCAATTGATAGAAAAGTGTATAGTTATGAGATTATCTAGGCATGATCATGTATATAGGCATCACGTCCGCGACAAGTAGATCGAAACGACTCTGCATCTACTACTATTACTCCACACATCGACCGCTATCCAGCATGCATCTAGAGTATTAAGTTCATAAGAACAGAGTAACGCATTAAGCAAGATGACATGATGTAGAGGGATAAACTCAAGCAATATGATATAAACCCCATCTTTTTATCCTCGATGGCAACAATACAATACTTGCCTTGCTTCCCTTGCTGTCACTGGGAAAGGACACCGCAAGATTGAACCCAAAGCTAAGCACTTCTCCCATTGCAAGAAAGATCAATCTAGTAGGCCAAACCAAACTGATAATTTGAAGAGACTTGCAAAGATAACCAATCATACATAAAAGAATTCATAGGAGATTCAAATAGTTCTCATAGATAAACTTGATCACAAACATCGGATCTCGACAAACACACCACAAAAAGAGTTACATCGAATAGATCTCCAAGAAGATCGAGGAGAACATTGTATTGAGATTCAAAGAGAGAGAATAAGCCATATAGCTAATAACTATGGACCCGAAGGTCTTTGGTAAACTACTCACAACTCATCGGAGAGGCTATGGTGTTGATGTAGAAGCCCTTCATGGTCGATTCCCCCTCCGGCGAAGCGCCGACGAAGGCTCCAAGATGGGATCTCACGGATACAGAAGGTTGCGGCGGTGGAAATAGGTTTTTTCGGTGCCCCTCGGTGTTTTCAGGGTATGCAAGTATATATAGGCGAAGGAAGTCGGTCAGGGGAGCCACGAGGGGCCCAGGAGGGTGGGGGGGCACCCCCCTAGGGCGGGCCCGTGGCCGCCTCGGCTGCTTCTTGACGTCCACTCCAAGTCTCCTGGATTGCGTTTGTTCCAAAAAGATTGCTCTCGAAGGTTTCATTCCGTTTGGACTCCGTTTGATATTCCTTTTCTCCGAAACACTGAAATAGGCAAAAAAAACAACAATTCGGGTTGGGCCTCCGGTTATGTCACACCCTGCATTTTGTAACATTTCATTTGCATTATTAAAGCATGAAAATTTGGACCAACAAAAACTTTTGCTTTATTTGGCTTTTATTTGGAGTTGGTTTTCTCTCTATGGTTTTTCAAGTGCTCTTAATAGTCAACTACTTCACCTTCTATACTTCCTCTCCTTGCCCCAAATTTCTGTCCAATGATCATGCCATGTGTATAGAGCAATATAGTATTTTCTTACAAAAATAATTTGGCCAAAAAGTATTTTCTAAAGTTAGCTTTCCAAAAACCCTTGAATTAAGATTTGCACTGCAAGTACTTGATTTGAGGTGTCAAAAATATTTCAAAAGGTATATTTGAAACCTATTAGATATAGGATACCCAGAAACCACAAAAATATAATTTTAAAAGCTATTTTCCTATTTTATTTAAAAGCTTTTTCTTAAGGCCAGAAATGGTCTTTAATAGGGAAAAATTATTTTATTGTTTCAAAAATATTTGACAAAAATCAGGGAAACTCGGTGGACATATATTTTCCATATATAAGAGTTTCAACACATGGTCATGTTCAAAATATTGGACAAAACCTCCCAAAACCATTTCTGCCCATTTCAAGGATTTGAAATATTTCTACAGGAAATATTTTCACAAAAATCCAAGAAAAATCCAGCAAGTCACAAATGCATATTGTGATCACCTTGCAAAGCCTCATGTCAATCAAAGTCATTTTGGTTCACCAAAAGGCCCCAAAACCCTCTCTGACCAGAATCAAGTTTGAGCAACCTTGTACTACCAACTTTCTCCCCTTGACCCCAACTTTTGTGAGCATGTTCACATGACCAAATGAGGCCACTACACAAAGTGGTGCATCAAGGAGAAGTGTTATGCTCAACTAGATCTACTCAAGTCTATTGCTGCCCATTTCTAGGGTTTACAAAAGTTGCATTGGCAACTTTGCCCAAATAATCTCCAAATTGGTGGAAGGCTATATTTATATGAGCCATTTCACCCTGTGGAGTCTCATGGCATTTGGAGTTCATTTTCTCAAACAATCAAGCATCAAACACCTTCTGACATTTTGCAAACACCACTGTTTTGACCCCTTCCACTATTCTTGGTGAGCTCTAATTTTTACCACAGCTCCTCCTAGACCCCTTTCACCTCCAGTAACAATGGCAAGTCCACAGCTCAGTTGTTGGATGGGGAAAAACCTCTCTCTCCCTCTCTGGACAGCCATTTTCTCTCTCTCCCTCACCTTCTCTCCCCTCCTACTGGCTCTCCAGGGCATCCAATGCCCCTCTCCTCTTCTTTACTCCCCCTAGACCTGCTAGACACCAATGGACGCGCTCACCATGCTTAAAGAATGGCCATGCCGGCCATTTGGGCGCTCTGGAGCGCGCTATAGTGCGCTCCCGCACTGTAGCCGCCCCCTTCCAACCACCTCCGGCCACCTCGGCCCTTCCCCTCACGCCAACCGGTACGCCTCGACGTCCGCGACACGCCACGGTGCTGTCCCCCTTCTCTCTCCTCCTCCCCGCGCCTCCGTGCTAGCGGACACCGGCCGCCCGAGCACGCCAATGGCGCGGCTCACACGCGCGGCGTCCCTGACCTTTCCCTGCTCCCCCTCTTCTTTCCCCTGGGCGTAGTCGACCCCTACAAACGCCCTAGACACAGCGCAGCACCCTCCCGAGGCCCGTAGCGACGAGCACGAGCTCGCCGGCGCACGAGCCCACGGTGGACCGCCGTTCGCCTACTTAAGGGCATCCCCGAGCCCCTCTCTCCTCGCCAATCACTCCCTGCACCACCAAGTCACCCCCCTGCACCCCAAGTTCTTCTCCAGAAGCGCCCGAGCTTGAGATCGAGCTCGAGCTCCGCCGCCTCGGGACTCCGACGAACTCGTGGTACAGGCCTCCGTTGCCATCTCTATCTCCCGATCTGGACTCTCCTCACCTCCCTGATCATTTCCCCTCCGTTTTCCCTCTCTGTTGCAGCCGGAAACGACCGGAATCACCGCCTCCCGAAGCTCCTCCGCCACGAGACCTCGTCGCCGGCGAACCAGGCAACTCCGGCGACGTCCACCACCACCACCCGAACGGCGACTCCATGCTGAGCCCAACCGTGCTATCAGCTCGACCTGCCGTGCCCTGCATCGCCGCCGTTGAGCACGCCGGCCCTCTGGTCGCGAGGTCAGAGATGACAGGCGGGCCCCGCCTGTCATCCTCACCTCTCTCTTGCCCCCTCTCTCTCCCATTGGTAGCTAGGCCCCGCCCGTCAGGTTTAAAAACCTGGCGCGCGCGTGCTGGCTCGCCTGGGCCTCTTTTCCCCCTGGGCCAGCTGCCCTGCGGCTGTTCTGGCCAATTGGCACAGTGCCCTTTTCCTTTTTCTTTTCTGACATTATTCCAAAAATTCCACAGGATTAAATAATAATCCAAATGCAATAATTCCAACTCCTAAATTCTTCTAAAAATCCCACCTATTCAATGGTGTAACTTTCATAAGTATCCATCAAACTTTTCTGTATAGTTCAAATTTAAATTCAAATTTGAGCATCTAAATCCATCTTTGAAAATCCATTTCTCCCATTCTGCTACACCAAATCCCAAACTAGGAATTTCCCCTTCTTAGTTTTCACCCTAGTATTTTACAAAATCAAGTTGACATTTTTCTGAGCACTTTGACTTTTCTGTTTCTATTATTGCCTTATTTTTCTTGTTATTATTTTGCGACGATAGATTGCGTTGTTGACGAAGGAGTTGGACCAGAAGACTTTGAAGACCCAGAAGACTTTGTTGAGCCAGGCAAGCAGCCCTTTGACCATGTCTATGAAACCCTTTTCATCCATGTCATATAGCTCTTTATTATTGTTGCATCGGAATCATGATGAGGTGGTACCCACATTGATGGTTTGCCACCGGTAATTCCTCGTTGATACTTGCATTGTGCATGATCCTACCTTCTTATGAGGGTTATGCCGGTGGGAGTAGATAGGATGCTAAGGTAGTGCTACGCAAAAAGGGACGGGTATGTGCATGATGAAGGAGGCAAAGTATTTTCAAAAGGTTTTTTCGAAAACCCCGTCGGGTGCCACTTATGCCCGAGGGAGATGATGAAATGGGTAACCACTTGATGACGAAGTGGTGTACCGAGGCAAGTGTGTGTGTTGTTTTAAAAAACGGATTAGATTTAAGATTTGTCGACTGTCCCAACCTTACATGCGCAACCACTCTACCCTTATATGGGAAAGGGCATTATTGATTACCTAGGCCGATACTAGCTTGGAGCCCGCATTACTAGTGACGGGGGAGAGTTGGTGCTCTCTCTCGGGACGGGGTCGTGCCAGGTAGGGCGGCCATGACTGTTTTCACAGGGCACCGAACACACCGTTGGTACCCCGTGCTTGTGGTATATGATGAATATGGGAGCGAGGCTCCACAACTTTATGATGTGAAATGTTGGGCACGGGCGTTACTACCAATCGAGTGGACTCCATGTTAGTGTCGTCTAGGGAAAGGTAGTGATCGGGTGCTTACCCCGGGTACTTGAGGTACCGCGGGTCGTGGATGACACGGAAGTTCCCCGGATCTTGTGGGTACAGTGTGCAACCTCTGCAGAGTGTAAAACTATTAGAATAGCCGTGTCCACGGTCAAGGACAGTTGGGCGGTGCTGCTTAAACTACGTCCAGAGTTTCACAACTGTGTGTGTGTGTGTGTTGATAAAATGAATTGGGTCAAGTCAAGGGACTTGACATGTTTGAGATGGGTTGGTGCCCACTCTATTTGAGATGGGTTGGTGCCCACTCTATTTATGTTGATATCTGTAACATGTCCTCATGGTTACTGGATGCATGTCTTACAAGTTGTTGAACATGTCATTGCTCTCAAAACTAGCTTTCCGCAAAAATTTACCTATATCATGCACTGTTGTATCTTGAACCAAAACATGGGTTGCTTGCGAGTACATTCAAAGTACTCATTGGCTTGCCACTGGTTATTTAATTGACCAGGCATGGAAGAACCGGAGTTCGAAGAAGAGTTCTTTGGAGACGAACATGCGAACTAGGACGTTTCCCAGTCAGAATGCCTGTAGGGTTAAGGCAGATGGCATGGGTTCAATTTATCGACGAAGATTTCCGCTGCTTGTGTTTCATTTGATGTTCAGCCCTTAAGGCTTTATCAATGTAAGACTCGACCATAATGGTCATAAGTTGTGTAAGACGGTATGTATGGATGTAAGACTCTTGTTATTCAGCTTCTGTGTGTTCAGTGAGCATTGATCTCTGGGATCACTGTACACGTGCATTCGGTGATCATGACTTATGAGTCGGGGTCCCCACAGAGCTGGTATCAGAGCCATCCTGACTGTAGGAAGCCTTAGTTAGCATGGATGTTAGTTAGCTTGAGACCATCTAAACTTCTCTTCTTTTCTGAAGCATACCCAACCCAAGATACATTTCCCATATTGACCTCTCCCATTCAACCTTTGTAGATGGCTACCGTACCCGAAGACTTCCTGACCACCGGATTTCCCGTGCTTCTCGAGGATAGCCTCAAGAAGTGCCAGTACCACCGAGCCCCCATTTTCACCTAACATGAGCATTGGATCAATGACACCGAGACGGAGTATCATGTGGAAGTAATCGTGAAGGCCAATGACTCTCCAACAAGCTGGTTCTTCGAGGGACCCCAGATGGCAACACTAGTTGTTGTCATCGAGACGGCAACCCTCAAGGCACTCACCCGCCTCCGAGACCTTCTTCCAGAGATGGCAGACGAGTTGGCAACCCGCTTCTTGCCTTATCGGAAGGAAGGCGAGGATGAGAGCAGTGCACCAGCTCCACCATTAGAAGAAGGACTTCCACTCCGATTCCAGACCTACTTCAGCCTTTGTGCCGATAGTTTGGCACAACACTTGGCCACAGAATCAATGGAACTCCGAAAGGAACTTCATGAGACCAAGGCACTTCTTCGCCAAGAATAAGAGAAGACGGATAGGATCAAGAAGGAAGGTGCTCCCCCTGGATGGCCCGCAATCGCATACAGAGGCGGAAGACCCCCAAAGGATGGAGAACCACCACAGCAACACCGCATGAGCGCAAGGGATTACCGCAAGCTCTTCACCCCATCAGCAAAGCAGCACCGTGTTGAGCTCCTCCACTCCCCCACCCCTTCAAGCAATGAAGAAAGCCGCACTACTGATGAAGAGGAGGAAGACCCAGAAGAGCCAGACTACGCGACCGAGCATTCCACCACTTAGGCATCATTCGCAACTTGGATATGCCCGTTAGTAACCCTACGGTAGGATAGGTCATGTACCCCTATGCGAAGTCGAGTCCATGTAATGGTTCTTATGAAACCATGTAGTGTTGTGTTTGCTTTTGTTGTGTTTGATGGATGTCGTGCTTTCCTTCGGGAACTTGTAAGCGACTACATCACCCATTTGGACTTTAACGAATGTGTTTGGCCCTTTTTGGCCCTTGCATGAAAACAATTAGTGTCATACCAACCCCCTTACTAGGCATCCCATCTATGTTGCTTTCCCCATCTTTCCCCAATCATGAAACCTTGACCACTCCAACAGGATGCCTGTTGTAACACGTACTGGTACCTCTACCCAGCAGCAAGAAGCCGGAGGTTCTGCTGAAGCAGGAGTCAGCCAGGACCAAGCCCAAGGACAGACTCCACCCCCACCACCTCCTCCAATCATGGACATGGCTCAGCTTCTCCAAGCCTTCCGAGAGGAATGCCAAGCCAACACTGCAGCCCTTCAGGTGATTGCTCAAGCTGTCAATCGCCAGCCGGTGGGACACGGCAATGGATGGTCCACGTTGGTGGAGTTCAAGAAGCATGCACCACCCACCTTCATCGAGACTGCTGAACCCCTGGATGCAGACGACTGGGTCCACACCATTGAGGACTTGTTGGACCTAGTCGGCTGCACTGAAGACCGTGAGAGGGTGGCATATGCTGCCCACTGTCTCGGGGGAACTGCCAGAGCTTGGTGGGATGGATTCAAGGCCATGCATGCTGAGCAAAACATCACTTGGAATGACTTCAAGGCAGAATTCCGCAAGGCCCACATTCCTTCTGGAATCATGGCCATCAAGAAGCGTGAGTTCCGAGCCCTGAAGCAAGGAAGTAGCACTGTCAAGGAGTACATGCAGAAGTTCAGTGTTCTCTCAAGGTATGCCCCTGAGGATGTCAGCACTGATGCTGCCAAAAAGGAGCGCTTCATGGAAGGCCTTAACCAGACTCTGCAGTACTCGCTTGTTGTGTGTGACTGCCCGACCTTTCCTGATCTGGTGAACAAGGCACTCATGCTTGAGGACAAGCGACGTGCTTTGGATGATACCCATAAGCGCAAGATGATCAGCAAGGGTAGCTCCAGCAACCAGAAGCCTCGCCCGTGGCAGCCAGCCCCGGTCAAGCCAACCTATCAGCAGCCAAGAGCTCCTGCACCCCGCACCAACTATCCACCTCAGCAGTATGCCAACCCCAGGCCAGCTTACAACAACCCCAATAACAATGCTAGCAAGAGCAGCAACCCCAACCAGGTCACTTGCTTTGGATGTGGTCAGCCAGGACATTACTCCAAGAATTGCCCCAACAAGAAGCCCGACGCCCCGCGCCCCAATGCGCAGAACCCAGGGCAAGGCCATGGAATGCCACCAAGGAACCAAGCTCCCCGCAACCTGCCCAACAATGGCAAGGGTCGTGTGAATCATGTCACTGCAGAAGAAGCCCAGGAAGACCCGGACGTCGTGCTGGGTACGTTCCTTGTCAATTCAGCACCTGCAACTGTCTTGTTTGATTCTGGAGCCACGCATTCATTTGTCACCCAAAAGTTTGCATTAAAAAGTGGCATGACCCCTACACCCCTGAATAACCCTATGGTGGTACAAACCCCCGGAGCAGAGATGAGAGCCAAGATAGGATGTAAAGGAGTCGGGATTGTTATTAATGGGGTAGACTTCTTAGCAGATCTTATCATCTTAAGATCGCAAGGCTTGGATGTGATCTTAGGAATGGATTGGCTCATCAAGCACCAAGGCTTGTTAGATTGTGCCAACCGGTCCGTCACTGTGACCAATGACCAAGGAGTCGAAGTTAAATTTTCCTCCAACCCCCCCTCTGCTCAAGCCACCCAAGTCAACTGTCTGACTGAAGTTGGGTTGGAACAAGTGCCGGTAGTATGCGAGTACCCCGATGTTTTTCCTGATGAGCTACCGGGAATGCCTCCTGACTGAGACATTGAGTTCATCATCGAGCTCATACCCGGAGCGGGACCCATCTATAAGAAGCCTTATAGAATGGGATCAGAGGAGTTAGCAGAGTTGAAGAAACAACTGGAAGAGCAGTTGAGGAAGGGATTCATCCGCCCTAGTGCCTCCCCTTGGGGATCGCCTGTTCTGTTTGTGGCAAAGAAGGACGGTACCATCCGCTTGTGCATTGACTACCGCTCCCTCAATGAAGTTACAATCAAGAACAAGTACCCACTTCCCAAGATTGAAGATCTGTTTGATCAACTAAATGGGGCAAAGGTGTTCTCCAAGATCGACCTCAGATCTGGGTACTACCAGCTGAAGATCAGACCCCAAGATATTCCGAAGACGACATTTGTAACCAGATATGGCTTGTATGAGTGCACGGTCATGTCCTTTGGATTGACCAATGCCCCAGCTTACTTCATGTATCTCATGAATAAGGTCTTCATGGAATATTTGGACAAGTTTGTTGTTGTCTTCATAGATGACATTCTTATCTTCTCAAAGACGGAAGAAGAGCACGAGCAACACTTGAGGATGGTCCTAGACAAGCTTCGAGAGCACCAACTGTATGCCAAGTTCAGTAAGTGTGAATTTTGGCTGCGTGAAGTTGGATTCTTGGGTCATGTTATGACCGAAGAAGGATTGTCAGTCGATCCTGCTAAGATTGAAGCCGTGACTGAATGGCAATCCCCAAGCAATGTGAAGGAAGTCAGAAGCTTCCTCGGACTCGCGGGATATTACCGCAAGTTCGTTGAAGGATTCTCAAGCATTGCCCGACCCATGACTCAGCTCTTGAAGAAGGACAAGAAGTTTGAATGGACGCCAAAGTGCGAAGAGAGCTTCCAGGAGCTGAAGAAGAGACTGACCACTGCCCCAGTTCTGGCCACACTAGATATACACAAGGAGTTTGTGATATATTGTGATGCGTCAAGGATCGGACTGGGAAGTGTTCTGATGCAAGAGGGCAGAGTCGTAGCTTACCTTTCAAGGCAACTACGGCCTCATGAAGAGAACTATGCTACTCATGACCTTGAGCTAGCAGCAGTGGTTCATGCCCTGAAGACATGGCGACATTACCTCTTAGGGAAGCGATGTGAGATTTACACGGATCACAAAAGTCTGAAGTATATTTTCACTCAAAAGGAATTGAACATGAGGCAAAGAAGATGGCTAGAGTTGATCAAGGATTACGACCTCAGTGTTCAATACCACCCTGGGAAGGCTAATGTGGTAGCTGATGCATTAAGCAGGAAGGCTTGTTCCTTGAATGCTATGCTTAAGGGAAGGCTACCCGCCTTGTATGAAGAACTTGAAAGCTTCGGGTTGGAACTGGTTGCACCAGGATTCTTAGCCAACCTTGAAGTCAAGCCTACCCTGATGGATGATATTAAGGAAGCTCAAAAGGGACACGAATCTATTGAAGGCATCAAGAGAAAGATCAAGGCCGGCAAAGCCCCAGGATTCTCAGAGGATGAGGAAGGAACTGTGTGGTTTGGGAATCGCATCTGCATGCCCAACAAGGTTGAGCTCAAGAATCTGATCTTGCAAGAAGCTCATGACACCCCGTATTCCATCCACCCTGGAGGAACCAAGATGTATCAAGACCTAAGGGAGAGATTTTGGTGGCACGGGATGAAAAGGGAGATTGCCACCTATGTTGCGAAGTGTGATGTATGCCAAAGAGTCAAGGCTGAATATCAGCGACCTGCTGGATTGCTCCAACCACTCAAGGTTCCCGAGTGGAAATGGGATAAAGTCGGAATGGATTTCATCACTGGACTACCTAGGTCAAACAAGGGACATGACTCCATCTGGGTCATAGTCGATCATTTGACCAAAGTAGCCCACTTCATTCCTGTTAAGACTACCTATAGTGGCGACCAGCTAGCAACTCTATACATCAACAGAATCGTAAGCCTTCATGGTGTCCCCAAGGAGATTGTGTCTGATCGAGGAACCCAGTTTACCTCAAGGTTCTGGAAGAAGTTCCAAGAGGCCATGGGGACCAAGTTGTCCTTCAGCACTGCTTTCCACCCACAGACCGGAGGTCAGACAGAACGAGTGAATCAGATACTCGAAGACATGCTCCGAGCCTGTGTCTTAGCATATGGATCTAAGTGGGAAGATTGCCTCCCTTTTGCCGAATTCTCCTACAACAACAGTTATCAGTCAAGCCTTCAGATGGCACCATTTGAGGTGTTATATGGACGGAAGTGCCGCACACCCCTCAACTGGTCGGAGACCGGAGAAGGACTTGTCTTTGGGACCGATATCCTCCGTGAAGCTGAAGAGCAAGTTCAGCTAGTCAGAGAGCGACTGAAGACCGCCAAGTCAAGGCAGAAGAGCTATGCTGACGCTCGTCGCCGACTAGTAGACTTCCAAGTCGGAGACCATGTATACCTACGAGTAACTCCTCTTAAGGGAACAAAGCGTTTCCACGTTAAGGGAAAGCTCGCACCAAGGTTTATTGGTCCCTTCGAGATCACCGCACGACGAGGAGAAGTGGCTTACCAATTGGAACTGCCACCTGAACTATCCGATGTGCACAATGTATTCCACATGTCACAACTCCGGAAGTGTCTCCAAGTTCCAGACAAGCCTGATCTTTACAAGGACGTCAATCACCAAGCCATTGACCTTCAGCCTGATTTGACTTACCATGAAAGGCCCATCTGCATTCTGGATGAGGCCAAGCGACACACTCGAAGCCGCACCATCAAGTATTTCAAGGTCCAGTGGAGCAACCACTCTGAAGCAGAAGCAACTTGGGAGCGTGAAGACTACCTTAGAACCGAGTTTCCGTATCTCTTTTAAGCCTAGTTTAGGAATCTCGGGGACAAGATTCTTGTAAGGGGGGTAGGTCTGTCACACCCTGCATTTTGTAACATTTCATTTGCATTATTAAAGCATGAAAATTTGGACCAACAAAAACTTTTGCTTTATTTGGCTTTTATTTGGAGTTGGTTTTCTCTCTATGGTTTTTCAAGTGCTCTTAATAGTCAACTACTTCACCTTCTATACTTCCTCTCCTTGCCCCAAACTTCTGTCCAATGATCATGCCATGTGTATAGAGCAATATAGTATTTTCTTACAAAAATAATTTGGCCAAAAAGTATTTTCTAAAGTTAGCTTTCCAAAAACCCTTGAATTAAGATTTGCACTGCAAGTACTTGATTTGAGGTGTGAAAAATATTTCAAAAGGTATATTTGAAACCTATTAGATATAGGATACCCAGAAACCACAAAAATATAATTTTAAAAGCTATTTTCCTATTTTATTTAAAAGCTTTTTCTTAAGGCCAGAAATGGTCTTTAATAGGGAAAAATTATTTTATTGTTTCAAAAATATTTGACAAAAATCAGGGAAACTCAGTGGACATATATTTTCCATATATAAAAGTTTCAACACATGGTCATGTTCAAAATATTGGACAAAACCTCCCAAAACCATTTCTGCCCATTTCAAGGATTTGAAATATTTCTACAGGAAATATTTTCACAAAAATCCAAGAAAAATCCAGCAAGTCACAAATGCATATTGTGATCACCTTGCAAAGCCTCATGTCAATCAAAGTCATTTTGGTTCACCAAAAGGCCCCAAAACCCTCTCTGACCAGAATCAAGTTTGAGCAACCTTGTACTACCAACTTTCTCCCCTTGACCCCAACTTTTGTGAGCATGTTCACATGACCAAATGACGCCACTACACAAAGTGGTGCATCAAGGAGAAGTGTTATGATCAACTAGATCTACTCAAGTCTATTGCTGCCCATTTCTAGGGTTTACAAAAGTTGCATTGGCAACTTTGCCCAAATAATCTCCAAATTGGTGGAAGGCTATATTTATATGAGCCATTTCACCCTGTGGAGTCTCATGGCATTTGGAGTTCATTTGCTCAACCAATCAAGCATCAAACACCTTCTGACATTTTACAAAAACCACTGTTTTGACCCCTTCCACTATTCTTTGTGAGCTCTGATTTTTACCACAGCTCCTCCTAGACCCCTTTCACCTCCAGTAACAATGGCAAGTCCACAGCTCAGTTGTTGGATGGGGAAAAACCTCTCTCTCCCTCTCTGGACAGCCATTTTCTCTCTCTCCCTCACCTTCTCTCCCCTCCTACTGGCTCTCCAGGGCATCCAATGCCCCTCTCCTCTTCTTTACTCCCCCCTAGACCTGCTAGACACCAATGGACGCGCTCACCATGCTTAAAGAATGGCCATGCCGGCCATTTGGGCGCTCTGGAGCGCGCTACAGTGCGCTCCCGCACTGTAGCCGCCCCCTTCCAACCACCTCCGGCCACCTCGGCCCTCCCCCTCACGCCAACCGATACGCCTCGACGTCCGCGACACGCCACAGCGTTGTCCCCCTTCTCTCTCCTCCTCCCCGCGCCTCCACGCTAGCGGACACCGGCCGCCCGAGCGCGCCAATGGCGCGGCTCACACGCGCGGCTTCCCTGACCTTTCCCTGCTCCCCCTCTTCTTTCCCCTGGGCGTAGTCGACCCCTACAAACGCCCTAGACACAGCGCAGCACCCTCCCGAGGCCCGTAGCGACGAGCACGAGCTCGCCGGCGCACGAGCCCATGGTGGACCGCCGTTCGCCTACTTAAGGGCATCCCGGAGCCCCTCTCTCCTCGCCAATCACTCCCTGCACCACCAAGTCACCCCCCTGCACCCCCAGTTCTTCTCCAGAAGCGCCCGAGCTCGAGATCGAGCTCGAGCTCCGCCGCCTTGGGACTCCGACGAACTCGTGGTACAGGCCTCCGTTGCCATCTCTCTCTCCCGATCTGGACTCTCCTCACCTCCCTGATCATTTTCCCTCCGTTTTCCCTCTCTGTTGCAGCCGGAAACGACCGGAACCACCGCCTCCCGAAGCTCCTCCGGCGCGAGACCTCGTCGCCGACGAACCAGGCAACTCCGGCGACGTCCACCACCACCACCCGAACGGCGACTCCACGCTGAGCCCAACCGTGCTATCAGCTCGACCCGCCGTGCCCTGCATCGCCGCCGGTGAGCACGCCGGCCCTCTGGTCGCGAGGTCAGAGATGACAGGCGGGCCCCGCCTGTCATCCTCACCTCTGGCAGCTGGGCCCCGCCCGTCAGGTTTAAAAACCTGGCGCGCGCGCATGCTGGCTCGCCTGGGCCTCTTTTCCCCCTGGGCCTGCTGCCCTGCGGCTGTTCTGGCCCATTGGCACAGTGCCCTTTTCCTTTTTCTTTTCTGACATTATTCCAAAAATTCCATAGGATTAAATAATAATCCAAATGCAATAATTCCAACTCCTAAATTCTTCTAAAAATCCCACCTATTCAATGGTGTAACTTTCATAAGTATCCATCAAACTTTTCTGTATAGTTCAAATTTAAATTCAAATTTGAGCATTTAAATCCATCTTTGAATCTGCTACACCAAATCCCAAACTAGGAATTTTCCCCTTCTTAGTTTTCACCCTAGTATTTTACAAAATCAAGTTGACATTTTTCTGAGCACTTTGACTTTTCTGTTTCTATTATTGCCTTATTTTTCTCGTTATTATTTTGCGACGATAGATTGCGTTGTTGACGAAGGAGTTGGACCAGAAGACTTTGAAGACCCAGAAGACTTTGTTGAGCCAGGCAAGCAGCCCTTTGACCATGTCTATGAAACCCTTTTCATCCATGTCATATAGCTCTTTATTATTGTTGCATCGGAATCATGATGAGGTGGTACCCACATTGATGGTTTGCCACCGTTAATTCCTCGTTGATACTTGCATTGTGCATGACCTTACCTTCTTATGAGGGTTATGCCGGTGGGAGTAGATAGGATGCTAAGGTAGTGCTACGCAAAAAGGGACGGGTATGTGCATGATGAAGGAGGCAAAGTATTTTCAAAAGACTTTTTCGAAAACCCCGTCGGGTGCCACTTATGCCCGAGGGAGATGATGAAATGGGTAACCACTTGATGACGAAGTGGTGTACCGAGGCAAGTGTGTGTGTTGTTTTCAAAAACGGATTAGATTTAAGATTTGTCGACTGTCCCAACCTTACATGCGCAACCACTCTACCCTTATATGGGAAAGGGCATTATTGATTACCTAGGCCGATACTAGCTTGGAGCCCGCATTACTAGTGACGGGGGAGATTTGGTGCTCTCTCTTGGGACGCGGTCGTGCCAGGTAGGGCGGCCATGACTGTTTTCACAGGGCACCGAACACACCGTTGGTACCCCGTGCTTGTGGTATATGATGAATATGGGAGCGAGGCTCCACAACTTTATGATGTGAAATGTTGGGCACGGGGGTTACTACCAATCGAGTGGACTCCATGTTAGTGTCGTCTAGGGAAAGGTAGTGATCGGGTGCTTACCCCGGGTACTTGAGGTACCGCGGGTCATGGATGACACGGAAGTTCCCCGGATCTTGTGGTTACAGTGTGCAACCTCTGCAGAGTGTAAAACTATTCGAATAGCCGTGTCCACGGTCAAGGACAGTTGGGCGGTGCTGCTTAAACTACGTCCAGAGTTTCACAACTGTGTGTGTGTGTGTGTTGATAAAATGAATCGGGTCAAGTCAAGGGACTTGACATGTTTGAGATGGGTTGGTGCCCACTCTATTTGAGATGGGTTGGTGCCCACTCTATTTATGTTGATATCTGTAACATGTCCTCATGGTTACTGGATGCATGTCTTACAAGTTGTTGAACATGTCATTGCTCTCAAAACTAGCTTTCCGCAAAAATTTACCTATATCATGCACTGTTTTATCTTGAACCAAAACATGGGTTGCTTGCGAGTACATTCAAAGTACTCATTGGCTTGCCACTGGTTATTTAATTGACCAGGCATGGAAGAACCGGAGTTCGAAGAAGAGTTCTTTGGAGACGAACATTCGAACTAGGACGTTTCCCAGTCAGAATGCCTGTAGGGTTAAGGCAGATGGCATGGGTTCAATTTATCGACGAAGATTTCCGCTGCTTGTGTTTCATTTGATGTTCATCCCTTAAGGCTTTATCAATGTAAGACTCGACCATAATGGTCATAATTTGTGTAAGACGGTATGTATGGATGTAAGACTCTTGTTATTCAGCTTCTGTGTGTTCAGTGAGCATTGATCTCTGGGATCACTGTACACGTGCATTCGGTGATCACGACTTATGAGTCGGGGTCCCCACAGGTTAGTAGGTTAGTCCCAAAAATGATATAAAAGTGTAAAGTAAAACCCATAAATATCCAAAACAGGTAATATAATAACATGGAACTATCAAAAATTATAGATACGTTGGAGACGTATCACATCCCTGGATCGGTAATGCTGACACACACAATACTCGAGGAAATATAACAGAGTTCAATCACACACTTATTACATCGAGTCCTCATAAAAAGTATGATTACAAAAATATCATGGCTGAAGGCCATCTAAACTAAATAACTGCGGAAGCTTCGAAGGTAAATGAGTCCATCAACTCCAACGACATAGCTGAGTGCAAGACAACGACCTATCGCACCTTATTCATTGTCTGAGTAGTCTGCAACATGAGACGTTGCAATCGTGTAGGTCAGCACATTGAATATGCTGGGAGAGTTACACTATAAAGCAATGAATGCAAGAACTATATCTTAATGCGGTATTTGGATGGTGGAGGCTCTAAGTTTATGATTTTGCATAAAGCTAGTTTTTCACTACAACAAAGGAATAAATTTATTTAAACTACTCCCAAGTTGTTCCAAATATTTGAGAAGGTTCCCCCAACTCAAATCCCAATTAAACAGTATCATCATTAAACCCAATTCATTTAATTAAAGAGTGATGAGATCAATAATAATATCCAATTCCAGATACTCAAGATGTCCATAACCAGGGACATGACTAACCATGATTAGTTTATATACCCTACAAAGGTTGCGCACTTTTGCCCACAAGACTCGACCGCATCCATGATCAGAAGATCGAGACATAGTCTTTCTGAAGCATTAACCCTCTACTCCGGGCAAACCGGTACACCTACTTTCCCTCTACATATGCTAGTCTGCCTCTTCGAGAGCTCATACAACTTACTCAACTATGCCAGAGCCCATAATGGCTTGTGGCTGCACACGGAAGTTTTTAGTCATGAAATATCATATGATCCCTTTCAGCCTGGGTGGCGAACCGAGGAAAAATCACACAGATACCCTGGGATTTCCCTTAATGGACAACACTGGGTTCCCCAGGTGCCCCAACCAATCCACCCAGATGTGTATTAAAGTTGCCACCTTAATGTTATCCAAGATTAATAACTCTCAAAACTTCCATGTGAATCACTCCAATCCCCGTCTACGAGCATGGCTAAGCAATAATAAAGCATAACATATATTCCCGGGGTGATCACAAGGTATTAGGTTCCTACCTCAAGTACTACAACCAAACCACATGTTCCCAATCCTACTCAAATATCTGAAGAGCAATACTAATGCATAGTAATAACCGGGTATGGAAGAGTATGATCAAAGTGTAACTTGCCTTGCTAACGATCTGCAAACTCTAGAGATTCATAGTAACAAGCTTCGCACTTCAGATGATCTAGCATAGACAAACAGTAGCATACATAAGCAATCACTGATACGTCTCCAACGTATCTATAATTTTTGATTGTTCCATGCTATTATATTAACCGTTTTGGATGTTTATGGGCTTTACTTTACACTTTTATACCATTTTTGGGACTAACCTACTAACTGGAGGCCCAACCCGAATTGCCCTTTTTTTGCCTATTTTAGTGTTTCGAAGAAAAGGAATATCAAACAGAGTCCAAACGGAATAAAACCTTCGGGAGCAATCTTTTCGGAACAAACGCAATCCTGGAGACTTGTAGTGGACGTCAAGCTGCAGACGAGGCGGCCACGAGGGTGCCCGGCGCCCCCCTGGGGGTGGGCACACCCCCCACCCTCATGGGCCCCTTGTTCCTCCACGGACGTACTTCCTTCGCCTATATATACTCCCATACCCTGAAAACATCGGAGAGCACCACGAAAACCTTATTCCACCGCCGCAACCTTCTGTATCCGTGAGATCCCATCTTGGAGCCTTCGCCGGTGCTCTGCCAGAGGGGGAATCGACCATGGAGGGCCTCTACATCATCTCTAAGGCCTCTCCAATGAGTTGTGAGTAGTTTACCACAGACCTTCGGGTCCATAGTTATTAGCTAGATGGCTTCTTATCTCTGTTTGAGTCTCAATACCAAGTTCTCCTCGATCTTCTAGGAGATCTATCCGATGTAACTCTTTTTGTGGTGTGTTTGTCGAGATCCGATGAATTGTGGGTTTATGATCAAGTTTATCTATGAGAAATATTTGAATCTCCTCTGAATTCTTTTATGTATGATTGGTTATCTTTGAAAGTCTCTTCGAATTATCAGTTTGGTTTGGCCTACTAGATTGATCTTTCTTGCAATGGGAGAAGTGCTTAGCTTTGGGTTCAATCTTGTGGTGTCCTTTCCCAGTGACAGCAGGGGCAGCAAGGCACGTATTGTATTGTTGCCATCGCGGATAAAAAGATGGGGTTTATATCATATTGCTTGAGTTTATCCCTCTACATCATGTCATCTTTCTTAATGCGTTACTTTGTTCTTCATGAACTTAATACCCTAGATGCAGGCAGGAGTCGGTCGATGTGTGGAACAATAGTAGTAGATGCAGAATCGTTTCGATCTACTTGTCACGGACATGATGCCTATATACATGATCATGCCTATATATTCTCATAACTATGCACTTTTCTATCAGTTGCTCGACAGTAATTTGTTCACTCACCATAATACTTGCTATCTTGAGAGAAGCGACTAGTGAACCTATGGCCCCCGGGTCTATCTTTTATCATATAAGCTTTCCATCTACTTTTATTTGCATCTTTTACTTTCCAATCTATATCATAAAAATACCAAAAACATTTATCTTATCATATTATCTCTATCAGATCTCACTTTCGCAAGTTACCATGAAGGGATTGACAACCCCTTTATACGTTGGTTGCGAGGTTCTTGTTTGTTTGTGTAGGTGCATGGGACTTTTGAGGAGCGTCCTACTGGATTGATACCTTGGTTCTCAAAAACTGAGGGAAATACTTACGCTACTTTGCTGCATCACCCTTTACTCTTCAAGGGAAAACCAACGCAGTGCTCAAGAGGTGGCAAGAAGGATTTCTGGCGCCGTTGCCGGGGGGGTCTTCGCACAAGTCAAGACATACTAAGTACCCATCACAAACTCATCTCCCTCGCATTACATTATTTGCCATTTGCCTCTCGTTTTCCTCTCCCCCACTTCACCCTTGCTGTTTTATTCGCCCTCTCTTTCCCGTTCGCCTTCTTCTTTCTCTTGCTCCTCGCATTTTCTGCCATTATGTATGAAATTGGGGAAATTATCGTTGATATGGACAATAATAATAACATGGAAAATTCTGATGTTCCTGCTGAAGAACCCCCTATCTTACATACAAAAAAATGAATTGGTAGTGGTAATATTATTGGAAAAGGGGTTATTCAAGATTTCTTTACTTGTGCCAGTGCTTTACCCTCTATGGGTGGTTCTATTCTTCATAGAACTAGTAGTCTTGCGGATGGTATCGCCATGCTTATGGTTGAACTTGAAAGGCAGTTTATGCACATGCACCCTTGCATACAAAGGATTTTCCTAGAATTTTTTAATATTGAGCATTCTTCTGTTAAGCGCGCCGCTACTATCTTTTTGGCACATGAGTTCAGATTCATAATAAAAGAGGCCAAAGAAATCTTTGCGCACTATAGGGTGGACGCTGGCTGTCCTCCCATAGAGGCAATCCTCTTTGATCAAGAGAAAATAATGTATTTTCAATCTTTAGACTATGTTACTTTTAATGAAAACCATAGAAAAAAGGTTCCTACCAATGTTCTAGTTGATAGAATTTCCGAGCTTAATAATGACTTTGCTCTTCGAAACAATGAGCTACGATATTCACTTGAGTATAGGCTCACGAAGTTCTTTCAAAAGAATGCTTATAATGATGAATTAGTTGTGCAATATGAAGGGCCAAAGGAGGAACCTATACCTCCAGAGATTGATCTTGGGGACTTCTGTCCCATTAAATTTAGCCCTTTTGATTACTTTTGCTTGCCTCAAAGAAAACTTGCTGCTGAACATAGAGAATATGAAATGAGTTTTCGTGATCTATCTTATTATTACGGCACTACATAGATCTATTCTCGCTTTTATGCCTAGCTAGGGGCGTTAAACGATAGCGCTAGCTGGGAGGCAACCCAATTTTATTTTTGTTTTTTTTTTCTTTTTGCTTCTGTTTAGTAATAAATATTTCATCTAGCTTCTGCTTAGATGTGTTTTCATGTTTTAATTAGTGTTTGTGCCAAGTAGAACCTATAGGATAACCTACGGTGATAGTTAATTTGATTCTGCTGAAAAACAGAAACTTTTGTGCGTACAAAAATAATTTTATTAAATCACAGAAACGTGCTTTTGCGTTGATTATTTTTGCTGTAGATCAATAGACAAATTTCCGAGGACTTCCTATTTTGGTAGGATTTTTAGAGTTTCATAAGTATTCGAAAGTTACAGATTGCTACAGACTGTTCTGTTTTTGACAGATTCTGTTTTTTGTGTGTTGTTTGCTTATTTTGATGCATCTATGGCTAGTATCGGGGGGTATGAACCATAGAGAAGTTAGAATACAGTAGGTTTAACACCAATAAAAATAAATAATGAGTTCATTACAGTACCTTATGTGGTGGTTTTTCTTTCTTGCACTAACGGAGCTTATGAGATTTCCTGTTGAGTTTTGTGTTGTGAAGTTTTCAAGTTTTGGGAAAAGATTTGATGGACTATGGAATAAGGAGTGGCAAGAGCCTAAGATTGGGGATGCCCATGGCACCCCAAGATATTCAAGGATAACCAAAGCCTAAGCTTGGGGATGCCCCAGAAGGCATCCCCTCTTTCGTCTTCGTCTATCGGTAACTTTACTTGGAGCTATATTTTTATTCGCCACATGATATGTGTTTTTCTTCGAGCATCTTGTATGATATTAGTCTTTGATTTTTAGTTTTCCACAGCCATCCTTGCTGTACACAACTTTTGGGAGAAACCCACATGATTTGGAATTTATTAGAATACTCTATGTGCTTCACTTATATCTTTTGAGCTAGATAGTTTTGCTCTGGTACTTCACTTATATCTTTTAGAGCACGGCGGTGGTTTAATTTTGTAGAAATTGTTGATCTCTCATGCTTCACTTATATTATTTTGAGAGTCTTTTAGAACAGTATGGTATTTGCTATGGTTATAAAATTGGTCCTAGAAATATGGGCATCCAAGTTGGGTATAATAAAAACTATCATAGGAAGTGAATTGGATGCTATGATCAATTTGATACTTGATAATTGTTTTGAGATATGAAGGTGGTGATATTAGAGTCATGCTAGTTGGGTAATTGTGAATTTAAAGAATACTTGTGTTGAAGTTGGCAAGTCCCGTAGCATGCACGTATGGTAACCGTTGTGTAACAAATTTGAAACATGAGGTGTTTTTTGATTGTCATCCTTATGAGTGGTGGCCGGGGACGAGCGATGGTCGTTTCCTACCAATCTATCCCCCTAGGAGCATGCGCATAATGCTTGGTTTTTGACGACTTGTAGATTTTTGCAATAAGTATATGAGTTCTTTATGACTAATGTGAGTCCATGGATTATACGCACTTTTACCTTTCCATCATTGTTAGCCTCTTCGGTACCGTGCATTGCCCTTTCTCACCTTGAGAGTTGGTGCAAACTTTGCCGGTGCATCCAAACCCCGTGATACGATACGCTCTATCACACATAAACCTCCTTATATATTCCTCAAAACAGCCACCATACCTACCTATTATGGCATTTCCATAGCCATTCCAAGATATATTGCCATGCAACTTTTCACCATTCCATCTTTCATTACACGCATCATCATTGTCACATTGCCTTGCATGATCATGTAGTTGACATCATATTTGTGGCAAGGCCACCTTCATAATTTGCATACTTGATTCATTCCCTATCCCGGTACACCGCCGGAGGCATTCATATAGAGTCATATCTTGTTCTAGTTTTGAGTTGTAATTCATGAGTTGTAAGTAAATAGAAGTGTGATGATCATCATTATTAGAGCATTGTCCCTTATAAAAAAAGAGAAAGGCCAAAAAAAAGAAAGGCCAAATAAAAAAGGCCCAAAAGAAAAAAAGAAGAAAAAAAAGAAGAAAATAAAATAAAAGGGGGGACAATGTTACTATCTTTTTCTACACTCGTGCTTCAAAGTAGCACCATGTTCTTCATATAGAGAGTCTCATTTGTTGTCACTTTCATATACTAGTGGGAATTTTTCATTATAGAACTTGGCTTGTATATTCCAACGATGGGCTTCCTCAAAATGCCCTAGGTCTTCGTGAGCAAGCAAGTTGGATGCACACACACTTAGTTTCTTTTGTTGAGCTTTCATACATTTATAGCTCTAGTGCATTCGTTGCATGGCAATCCTACTAATCATGTTGATGATGGACATCTCCATAGCCCGTTGATTATCCTCGTCAATGTGAGACTTTCTCCTTTTTTATCTTCTCCACACAACCTCCATTATCATATTCTATTCCACCCATAGTGCTATATCCATGGCTCACGCTCATGTATTGCGTGAAAGTTGAAAAAGTTTGAGATTATTTAAGTATGAAACAATTGCTTGGCTTGTCATCGGGGGGTGCAAGATGAGAGCATTCTTGTGTGACGAAAATGGAGCATGGCCAAACTATATGATTTTGTAGGGATAAACCTTCTAATGCCATGATATTTTGAGAAGACATAATTGCTTTGTTAGTATGCTTGGAGTATTACTATTTCTTATGTCAATATGAACTTTTATTTTGAATCATTTGGATCTGAACATTCATGCCACAATAAAGAAAATTACATCAAGGATTATGCTAGGTAGCATTCCACATCAAAAATTCTATTTTTATCATTTACCTACTCGAGGACGAGCAGGAATTAAGCTTGGGGATGCTTGATACGTCTCCAACGTATCTATAATTTTTGATTGCTCCATGCTATTATATTACCCGTTTGGGATGTTTATGGGCTTTACTTTACACTTTTATATCATTTTTGGGACTAACCTACTAACCGGAGGCCCAGCCCGAATTGCTGTTTTTTGCCTATTTCAATGTTTCGAAGAAACGGAATATCAAACGGAGTCCAAACGGAATAAAACCTTCAGGAGCAATCTTTTCGGAACAAACGCAATCCAGGAGACTTGGAGTGGACGTCAAGCTGCAGATGAGGCGGCCACGAGGGTGCCCAGCATGCCCCCACCCTCGTGGGCCCCTCGTTGCTCCACCGATGTACTTACTTTGCCTAAATATACTCCCGTACCCTGAAAACGTCGGAGAGCACCACAAAAACCTTATTACACCACCGCAACCTTCTATATCCGCGAGATCCCATCTTGGAGCCTTCGCCGGTGCTCCGTCGGAGGGGGAATCGACCATGGAGGGCCTCTACATCATCTCCACGGCCTCTCCGATGAGTTGTGAGTAGTTTACCACAGACCTTCGGGGCCATAGTTATTAGCTAGATGGCTCCTTCTCTCTCTTTGAATCTCAATACCAAGTTCTCCTCGATCTTCTTGGAGATCTATTCGATGTAACTCTTATTGCGGTGTGTTTGTCGAGATCCGATGAATTGTGGGTTTATGAACAAGTTTATCTATGAGAAATATTTGAATCTCCTCTGAATTCTTTTATGTATGATTGGTTATCTTTCAAAGTCTCTTCGAATTATCATTTTGGTTTGGCCTACTAGATTGATCTTTCTTGCAATGGGAGAAGTGCTTAGCTTTGGGTTCAATCTTGCGGTGTCTTTTCCCAGTGACAGCAGGGGCAGCAAGGCACGTATTGTATTGTTGCCATCGAGGATAAAAAGATGGGGTTTATATCATATTGCTTGAGTTTATCCCTCTACATCATGTCATCTTTCTTAATGCGTTACTTTGTTCTTCATGAACTTATACTCTAGATGCAGGCAGGAGTCGGTCGATGTGTGGAGTAATAGTAGTAGATGCAGAATCGTTTTGATCTACTTGTCACAGACGTGATGCCTATATACATGATCATGCCAAGATATTCTCATAACTATGCACTTTTGTATCAATTGCTCGGCAATAATTTGTTCACCCACCGTAATACTTATGTTATCTTGAGAGAAGCCACTAGTGAAACCTATGGCCCCCGGGTCTATCTTTTAAAATATAAGCTTTCCATCTACTTTTATTTGCATCTTTTACTTTCCAATTTATATCATAAAAATACCAAAAATATTTATCTTATCATATTATCTCTATCAGATCTACTTTTGCATGTTACCATGAAGGGATTGACAATCCCTTTATTGCGTTGGTTGCGAGGTTCTTGTTTGTTTGTGTAGTTGCATGGGACTTTTGAGGAGCCTCCTACTGGATTGATACCGGTTCTCAAAAACTAAGGGAAATACTTACGCTACTTTGCTGCATCACCCTTTCCTCTTTAAGGGAAAACCAACGCAGTGCTCAAGAGGTAGCAATCACTCAAACAAAACAACGAGAAAAACGAGAAATGATCCAAATCAAACACGAAACAAGTAAATGGCTAAACTAAATAGAAAGTAAAACATAACAGCATTATTATCATGTGAATCAAAACTTAACAGTAGGTATAGGTGATTAGCTACGATTTGCAAAAAGAAACAACTCAAACGGAGAAACGAGACTCGAGATACGAACGAAACAATATCGTTTACAAATCTGAACTAAAGTCAAATTTTACGGTGTCAAAATCATGTTTAAGTTGGTTAACTGGAAAGAACAAATCGTTACGAAGATTTATGCGCCGGTTTCATCTAATTTTGACTAACGAGTAAAAAGTTACGCTAGTTTTAAGATTAGGGACTAAATCGCGATAAAACTATTCGCGGATAGGTCCCTGGCCGAAAATAAAACTAAAAAGAGAAAAAATCTACCGCATGAATGTCCGTTGACAGAACTAAACGAATGAACTTGTTCACTAACAGATCTAAACGAACGAACGTTCGTTATGTAACTAAACCAACCTAAAAAATAAACCGAGGAAAACCTAATAAAAAACGGGCGGTTTCGGTGGGTTTACCGGTTCTCGAAAAAAAACAGGCGGGGGCGCGGGGCGGCGGTGCGGTGGCGAGGCGAGGCAGAGTAACGGCGCGGCGGTGGCGGTGCACCAGCGGCAGCAGGGCGGAGGCGGCGGCGATGCGGCGGCGCGGGCAGAGGGCTGCGGCGGCGTGGCAACTTCGGTGGCAGTGGGGCTGGTGACAAGGGAAGAGGGGGGGTGTTGGCCCTTTTAAAGGGGCCCCCGAGGCAGTGGCGGCGACCCAGAGCCCTTTGTGACACCGGCGACGTGTCGGAGCCGGTCTCCCAGAGCGGGAGGAGTCGGTCCGGAGACCTTTTTTCAAAAAGTAATTTCACCATAAAAGAAAAATCCTAAATAGATATGAAAAAATTCTAAAAATTTCTCAAACAATTTTTATCGTCCAAACCTAATATTTAGGACAAGATGAATATTTTTTTGGACTAAAATGCAATTTTCAAAAATGCACTTTTTTCTAATTCAAATAAAATAGCAAATAAAATACCAATAAAATAATAATTTGATTTTAAAATTCTTTCTCCAATATTTCTCTTAGGTTGAAGAAGTCATATTACCTTCTCTCATTTATTTTTTTATTAGAAATAGTTGGAGAGAAAATTATTAAAATCAAATTGATCCTCGTTTCAAATTTGAAATAAATTCAAAGATGAAATTTGTGAACCTCCAACTCTCTCCATGGATCCTTGAGTTGCTTAAGATTTCTAGGATCACAACCAAAATGCAAAATAAAGTATGATGTGCATATGATGATCTATGTATAACATCCAAATTGAAAATTGGGATGTTACAGGGGATTTAAAACCCGAGATTCCAAATGTTTGAGGACGAGCCAGGACGCCGGTACGGTTGTAATTCGTTCCCATTCCTGGCATGGGATCAGATTAAACATGCACCCAAGGACACATGTATGTACAATTTTTCTAGCCATTTTGGTGAACTTGAGCATGTATTTGTAGTTCAGATTTGAATTATGGACATTAAATGCCTAGGAAACTCAATTAATGTATAAAAATGCCAAACGAACCCTGAATAAGTTTAAATTTTAGCATGGATATCATGTAGTTCCATGTTGCCCGTAGAAGAAAATACAAGGCGAAAAGAGGCTGTGATTACGTTTCGACAACAAGGGGAACACGTTTCCCTATCGGAACCACAAGGCATCTTGTTGAGAGAACCTCCAGTTTGTAAGAGGTTCGTAATAAAGCTTGACCCAAATTGGACAATGTTTTTACCATGACATATATGTGCCATGACGTGACACCATGCCTTCGAAAGAAATTGTCCATTTTGCACACGAAGTGCATCCAGTTTTTGCCTTAACCCTCTCAACTTTTTAGAACATGCTATGCGGGTGAAATGATGATACCATGCCAACTTTCAACCTTTTTAGAGTTCATTTGAAGTGCTTTTCAATTTCAGGGTCATTTAACTCAAAAAAATCAGTAAATGCATGAAAAATACCAAATGAAGTCAGAAAGGGTTGAAAATTGATGATGTGGCTTTGAATGGTGCATTTTGAACACACAAAAAGTCTGGAGTTCAAATAACTTCAAAAAAATTTAATCCCTTTGTAACAGATGAGTTTTCATTCGAAACCCTAATACTTCGAAAGAAATTGTCCATGTTGCACACGAAGTGCATCCAGTTTTGGCGTAACCCTCTTAACGTTTTAGAACATGCTATGTGGGTGAAATGGTGATACCATGCCAACTTTCAACCTTTTCAGATTTCATTTGAGGTTTGTAATAAAGCTTGGCCCAAATTGGACAATGTTTTTACCATGACATATATGCGCCATGCCATGACACCATGCCAACTTTCATGACTTTCTGGTGAGTTTAGGATTTACGGGGATTTAAAAACTGAGATTCTAGATGTTTTAGGAAGAGCCAGGATGCCGGAACGGTTGTAATTCGATCCCATTCCTAGCATGGGACCTAAACATGCACCCAAGGACACATGTATAATTTTTCTAGCCATTTTGGTGAATTGGAGCATGTATTTGAAGTTCAGATTTAAATATGGATATTAATTGCCTAGGAAACTCGATTAGTGTATAAAAAGGCCAAACGAAAGCCGTGTGCCTACCAAACCGTGGCCGATGCCGCCCGCGATCTGAGTCGTGTGTTCTGATTGGCCAGAACCCAAACCCCACGGACCGTACGTCTGCACCATTGGATGCTCCCAGATCAAACGGCCACCCTCAGCCCTTTCGACAACACATGCAATACATGGGTAGGCACTGTGCGCATGCGTCGTGCTAGCTCACGCTTCCTTCTCTTGTACGTTTTCTAAATAGGCTACCGTTTCTCACCACTCCTCTCATCGGTTTCCCGCCTCTTCTCCCATCGGTTTCCCGCTACCAGTGCTAGTGATCATTGAAAGCTAGGCGGCGACACACCAGCCATCGCACACAGTTCCTAAAAGAACAAATATGCGTGAGCAAAATGGTGCAGGTACTGGCTTAACCTTGTGTGATGCAAGTGCGCTGTAAAATCACCACGACTACGCAAGCACGAGAAAATGGTGGAGGTACTGGTTTTAACTGTGTGCGATGCAAGTGCGCTGTGAAATCACCACGACTGCGCAAGCACGAGCAAAATGGTGCAGGTACTGGCTTAATCGTGTGCGATGCAAGTGCGCTGTAAAATCACCATCACTGCGCAAGCGCGAGCAAAATGGTGCATGTACTGGCTTAACCGTGTGCGATGCACGTGCGCTGTAAAATCACCACGACAGCACAAGCTAAAGGCGGGCGAGTCTATTTAGAAATTAGGACGAACCGTGTGCGATAGACCAGCTAGCTAGAAATATAAAAACAAACTACCCGCCTTGAGCGTTGCAAAAATCGGCGGTTCCGCCACTTTTCGTTACTATCATACACGCACATTCTTATTGGACCGTGTGCGATCTTGGGAACTCTCGCCCCACAAGGGGCCCATGAGGGTGGGGGGGGCGTCCACCCCCTAGGGCGCCCCCTCCTGCCTCGTGGCCGCCTCGGCTGCTTCTTGACTTCCACTCCAAGTCTCCTGGATTGCGTTTGTTCCAAAAAGATCGCTCCCGAAGGTTTCATTCCGTTTGGACTCCATTTGATATTCCTTTTCTTCGAAACACTGAAATAGGCAAAAGAATAGCAATTCAGGTTGGGCCTCCGGTTAGTAGGTTAGTCACAAAAATGATATAAAAGTGTAAAGTAAAGCCCATGACCATCCAAAACGGGTATTATAATAGCATGGAACAATAAAAAATTATAGATACGTTGGAGACATATCACATCCCTGGATCAGTAATGCTGACACACACAGTACTCGAGGAAATATAACAGAGTTCAATCACACACTTATTACATCGAGTCCTCATAAAGAGTATGATTACAAAAATATCATGGCTGAAGGCCATCTAAACTAAATAACTGCGGAAGCTTCGAAGGCAAATGAGTCCATCAACTCCAACGGCATAGTTGAGTGCAATACAACAACCTTTCACACCTTATTCATCATCTAAGTAGTCTGCAACAAGAGATGTTGCACTCGTGTAGGTCAGCACATTGAATATGATGGCAGAGTTACACTGTAAAGCACTGAATGCAAGAACTATATCTAAATGCAGTATTTGGCTGGTGGAGGCTCTAATTTTATGATTTTGCATAAAGCTAGTTTTTCCCTACAACAAAGGAATAAATTTATTTAAACTACTCCCAAGTTGTTCCAAATATTTGAGAAGGTTCCCCCAACTCAAATCCCAATTAAACAATATCATCATTAAACCCAATTCATTTAATTAAAGAGTGACGAGATCAATAATAATATCCAATTCCAGATACTCAAGATGTCCATAACTAGGGACACGACTAACCATGATTAGTTTATATACCCTACAGAGGTTGCGCACTTTTCCCCACAAGACTCGACCGCATCCCTGATCAGAAGATCGAGACATAGTCTTTCTGAAGCATTAACCCTCTACTCCGGGCAAACTGGTACACCTACTTTCCCTCTACATATGCTAGTCCGCCTCTTCGAGAGCTCATACAACTTACTCAACTATGCCAGAGCCCATAATGGCTTGTGGCTGCACACGGAAGTTTTTAGTCATGAAATATCATATGATCCCTTTGAGCCTAGATGGCGAACCAAGGAAAAATCACATGGATACCCTGGAATTTCCCTTAATGGACAACACTGGGTTCCCTAGGTGCCCGAACCAATCCACCCAGATGTGTATTAAAGTTGCCACCTTAATGTTATCCAAGATTAATAACTCTCAGAACTTCCATGTGAATCACTCCAATCCCCGTCTACGAGCATGGCTAAGCAATAATAAAGCATAACTTATATTCCCGGGGTGATCAAAAGGTATTAGGTTCCTACCTCAAGTACTACAACCAAACCACATGTTCCCAATCCTACTCATGCAAATGTTTGAAGAGCAATACTAATGCATAGTAATAACAGGGTATGGAAGAGTATGATCAAAGTGTAACTTGCCTTGCTGATGATCTGCAAACTCTAGAGAATTGTAGTAACAAGCTTCGCACTCCGGATGATCTAGCGTAGACAAACAGTAGCATACATAAGCAACCACTCAAACAAAACAACGAGAAAAACGAGAAAAGATCCAAATCAAACACGAAACAAGCAAATGTCTAAACTAAACAGAAAGTAAAACATAACATCATTATTATTATGTGAATTAGATCTTAATAGTAGGTATAGGTGATTAGCTATGATTTGCAAAAAAAAACAACTCAAACGGAGAAACGAAACTCGAGATAGAAAGGAAACAAGATCGTTTACTAATCTGAACTAAAGTCAAATTTTACAGTGTCAAAATCATGTTCAAGTTGGTTAACTGGAAAGAACAAATCTTTACGATGATTTAGGCGCTGGTTTCATCTAATTTTGGCTAACAAGTAAAAAGTTATGCTAGTTTTAAGATCAGGGACTAAATTACGATAAAACTATTCGCGGATAGGTCCCCGGCCAAAAATAAAACTAAAGAAAAAAATCTGCCACGTGAACGTTCGTTGACAGAACTAAACGAACGAACTCATTCACTAACAGATCTAAACGAACAAACGTTCGTTATGTAACTAAACCGGCCTAAAAAATAAACAGAGGAAAACCTAATTAAAAAACGGGTGGTTTCGGCGGGTTACCGGTTCTCGAAAAAAACGGCGGCGGCGCGGGTCGACGGTGCAGTGGCGAGGCGAGGGAGGGCGACGGCGCGGCAGCAGGGCGGAGGCGGCGGCAAGGCGGCGACGCAACAGCGGCAGCAGGGCGGAGGCGGCGGCGATGCGGCGACGCGAGCAGAGGGCTGCGGCGGCGGGGCGGCTTCGGTGGCGGCGGGGCTGGCAACGAGGGAAGAGGGGGGGTGTTGGCCCTTTTTAAGGGGCCCCCAAGGCGGTGGCGGTGACCCGGAGTTCTTCGGGACACCGGCGACGTGTCGGAGCCGGTCTCCCCGAGCGGGAGGAGGCGGTGGCGCGATGGGCCAGCTGGGCTTCGGCCCAGTCGGTCCGGAGACCTTTTTTTAAAATAATTTCACTGTGAAAGAAAAATCCTAAGTAAATATAAAAAAATTCTAAAAATTCCAGAAACAATTTTCGTCATCCAAACCTAATATTTAGGACAAGATGAACATTTTTCTGGACTAAAATGCAATTTTCAAAAATGCACTTTTTTATAATTCAAATAAAATAGCAAATAAAATAATAATTCGATTTTAAAATTCTTTCTCCAATATTTCTCTTAGGTTGAAGAACTCATATTATCTTCTCTCATTTATTTTTATTATTAGAAATAGTTGGAGAGAAAATTATTAAAATCAAATTGATCCTCCTTTAAAATTTGAAAAAAATTCAGAGATGAAATTTGTGAAACCTCCAACTCTCTCCGTGCGTCCTTGAGTTGCTTAAGATTTCTAGGATCACAACCAAAATGCAAAATAATGTATTATATGCATATGATGATCTATGTATAACATCCAAAATGAAAATTGGGATGTTACAGGGGATTTACAACCCGAGATTCCAAATGTTTGAGGATGAGCTAGGACGTCGGTACGGTTGTAATTCGTTCCCATTCCTGGCATGGGATCACATTAAACATGCACCCAAGGACACATGCATGTACAATTTTTCTAGCCATTTTGGTGAACTTGAGCATGTATTTGTAGTTCAGATTTGAATTATGGACATTAAAGGCCTAGGAAACTCAATTAGTGTATAAAAATGCCAAGAACCCTGAATAAGTTTAAATTTTAGCATGGATATCATGTAGTTCCATGTTGCCCGTAGAAGAAAATACAAGGCGAAAAGAGGCTGTGATTACGTTTCGGCAACAAGGGGAACACGTTTCCCTATCAAAATCACAAGGCTTCTTGTTGAGAGAAGCTCCGGTTTGTAAGAGGTTCGTAATAAAGCTTGGCCCAAATTGGACAATGTTTTTACCACGACATATATGTGCCATGACGTGACACCATGCCTTCGAAAGAGATTGTCCATTTTGCACACGAAGTGCATCCAATTTTTGCCTTAACCCTCTCAACTTGTTAGAACATGCTATGCGGGTGAAATGATACCATGCCAACTTTCAACCTTTTCAGAGTTCATTTGAAGTGCTTTTCAATTTCAGGGTCATTTAGCGCAAAAAAATCAGTAAATGCATGAAAAATACCAAATGAAGTCAGAAAGGGTTGAAAATTGATGATGTTTGCCTTTGAATGGTGCATTTTCAACACACAAAAAGTCTGGAGTTCAAATAACTTCAAAAAATGAAATCCCTTTGTAACTGATGAGTTTTCGTTCGAAACCCTGATACTTCGAAAGAGATTGTCCATGTTGCACATGAAGTGCATCCAGTTTTTGCCGTAACCCTCTCAACTTTTTAGAACATGCTATGTGGGTGAAATGATGATACCATGCCAACTTTCAACCTTTTCAGAGTTCATTTGAGGTTTGTAATAAAGCTTGGCCCAAATTGGACAATGTTTTTACCACGACATATATGCGCCATGACGTGACACCATGCCAACTTTCATGACTTTCTGGTGAGTTTAGGATTTACGGGGATTTAAAAACTGAGATTTTAAATGTTTTAGGACGAGCCAGGACGCCGGAACGGTTGTAATTCGTTCCCATTCCTGGCATGGGACCTAAACATGCACCCAAGGACACATGTATAATTTTTCTAGCCATTTTGGTGAACTGGAGCATGTATTTGAAGTTCAGATTTGAATTATGGACATTAAATGCCTAGGAAACTCAATTAGTGTATAAAAAGGCCAAACGAAAGCCGTGTGCCTACCAAACCGTGGCAAATGCCGCCCGCGATCTGAGTCGTGTGTTCTGATTGGCCAGAACCCAAACCCCACGGATCATACGTCTGCACCATTGGATGCTCCCAGATCAAACGGCAACCCTCAGCCCTTTCGACAACACATGCAATACATGGGTAAGCACTGTGCGCATGCGTCGTGCTAGCTCACGCTTCCTTCTCTTGTACGTTTTCTAAACAGGCTACCGTTTCCCACCACTCCTCCCATCGGTTTCCCGCCTATTCTCCCATCGGTTTCCCGCTACCAGTGTCAGTGCTCATTGAAGGCTAGGCGGCGACACACCAGCCATCGCACACAATTCCTAAAAGAACAAATATGCGCGAGCAAAATGGTGCAGGTACTGGCTTAACCGTGTGCGATGCAAGTGCGCTGTAAAATCACCACGACTGCGCAAGCGCGAGCAAATGGTGGAGGTACTGGTTTAATCGTGTGCGATGCAAGTGCGCTGTGAAATCACCACGACTGCGCAAGCGCGAGCAAAATGGTGCAGGTACTGGCTTAATCGTGTGCAATGCAAGTGCGCTGTAAAATCACCATGACTGCGCAAGCGCGAGCAAAATTGTGCAGGTACTGGCTTAACCATGTGCGATTCAAGTGCGCTGCAAAATCACCACGACTGCACAAGCTAAAGGCGAGCGAGTTTATTTAGAAATTAGGACGAACCGTGTGCGATAGACTAGCTAGCTAGAAATATAAAAACAAACTACCCGCCTTGAGTGTTGCAAAAATCGGTGGTTCCGCCGCTTTTCGTTATTATCATACACGCATATTCTTATTTGGACCATGCGCGATCTTGGGCACTCCCACCATACAAGGGGCCCACGAGGGTGGGGGCGGCGCGCCCACCCCCCTAGGGCGTGCCCTCCTGCCTCGTGGCCGCCTTGGCTGCTTCTTGACGTCCACTCAAAGTCTCCTGGATTGCGTTTGTTCCAAAAAGATCGCTCTCAAAGGTTTCATTCCGTTTGGACTCCGTTTGATATTCCTTTTCTTCGAAACATTGAAATAGGCAAAAAAAAACAGCAATTCGGGTTGGACCTCCGGTTAGTAGGTTAGTCCCAAAAATGATATAAAAGTGTAAAGTAAAGCCCGTAAACATCCAAAACGGGTAATATAATAGCATGGAACAATAAAAAATTATATATACGTTGGAGACGTATCACATCCCTGGATCGATAATGCTGACACACAGTACTCGAGGAAATATAACAGAGTTCAATCACACACTTATTACATCGAGTCCTCATAAAGAGTATGATTACAAAAATATCATGGCTCAAGGCCATCTAAACTAAATAACCGCGGAAGCTTCGAAGGTAAATGAGTCCATCAACTCCAACGACATAGCTGAGTGCAAGACAACGACCTATCACACCTTATTCATCGTCTGAGTAGTCTGCAACATGAGACATTGTAGTCGTGTAGGTCAGCACATTGAATATGCTGGCAGAGTTACACTGTAAAACACTCAATGCAAGAACTATATCTAAATGCAGTATTTGGCTGGTGGAGGCTCTAATTTTATGATTTTGCATAAAGCTAGTTTTTCCCTACAACAAAGGAATAAATTTATTTAAACTACTCCCAAGTTGTTCCAAATATTTGAGAAGGTTCCCTCAACTCAAATCCCAATTAAACAATATCATCATTAAACCCAATTCATTTAATTAAAGAGTTATGAGATCAATAATAATATCCAATTCCAGATACTCAAGATGTCCATAACCAGGGACACGACTAACCATGATTAGTTTATATACTCTACAGAGGTTGCGCACTTTTCCCCACAAGACTCGACCGCATCCATGATCGGAAGATCGAGATATAGTCTTTCTGAAGCATTAACCCTCTACTCCGGGCAAACCGGTACACCTACTTTCCCTCTACATATGCTAGTCCGCCTCTTGGAGAGCTCATACAACTTACTCAACTATGCCAGAGCCCATAATGGCTTGTGGCTGCACACGGAAGTTTTTAGTCATGAAATATCATATGATCCCTTTGAGCCTAGATGGCGAACCAAGGAAAAATCACATGGATACCCTGGAATTTCCCTTAATGGATAACACTGGGTTCCCTAGGTGCCCGAACCAATCCACCCAGATGTGTATTAAAGTTGCCACCTTAATGTTATCCAAGATTAATAACTCTCAGAACTTCCATGTGAATCACTCCAATCCCCGTCTACGAGCATGGCTAAGCAATAATAAAGCATAACTTATATTCCCGGGTTGATCAAAAGGTAGTAGGTTCCTACCTCAAGTACTACAACCAAACCACATGTTCCCAATCCTACTCATGCAAATGTTTGAAGAGCAATACTAATGCATAGTAATAACCGGGTATGGAAGAGCATGATCAAAGTGTAACTTGCCTTGCTGACGATCTGCAAACTCTAGAGATTCGTAGTAACAAGATTTGCACTCCGGATGATCTAGCGTAGACAAACAGTAACATACATAAGCAACCACTCAAACAAAACAACGAGAAAAACGAGAAAAGATCCAAATCAAACATGAAACAAGCAAGTGGCTAAACTAAACAGAAAGTAAAACATAAGAGCATTATTATCATGTGAATTATATCTTAATAGTAGGTATAGGTGATTAGCTACGATTTGCAAAAAGAAACAACTCAAACGGAGAAACGAAACTCGAGATACGAACGAAACAAGATCGTTTACTAATCTGTACTAAAGTCAAGTTTGCAGTGTAAAAATCATGTTCAAGTTGGTTAACTGGAAAGAAGAAATCGTTACGAAGATTTAGGCGTTGGTTTCATCTAATTTTGACTAACGATCATGACCTGAGTTGCCAAGTCAGATCTCATCGACCACGACCACGACCACGAGGAGGGCACCCACAAAGGTTCTTCCACCATGGGGTCTGTGCTCTTCCAACTGGAAGGATCCCGTCCATGAAAAGTGAGGCAACATCCTATCAGCAAATCTTACCTTTTCTAGCTTGCCAACCCGCACCCTTCGTTGTAGTAGCATTTGTCGTGCGGTGCTATAACTGTGCCATGTTTAATTATTTTAGTTATGCAAAAATGTATTGTTCAATAGGGCTATGTGATGTTTAAGTATGAATTGTCCACTTCAGTTTCACGAATGGCTACATTTGGTTGTTTATAGTGAGTAGATGCCTTGTTTATCTGTGTTAGGTTGTTAGGTCGGTTGCAGTGAGCATTTTTCCAGTTATCGAGCCGATGCCTTGTTTATATGTATTTTGTCTTAGTTTGGTTACAGTGAGCATTTGTCCAGTTATCAAGCAGATGCCTTGTCTATCTGTATTTGGTTGTTAGGTTGCTTTTTTTAGCATTTGTCCAGTTTTCAAGCAGATGCCTTGTTTATCTGTATTTGCTTGTTATGTTGGTTGCAGTGAGCATTTGTCCAGTTTTCAAGCATATCCCTTGTTTATCTTTATTTGCTTGTTAGGTTGGTTCCAGTGAGACTCTGCCCAATTTTCAATGGCTATATTTGGTTGTTATACTGATCATTTATGCCTTGTTTATTTCAGTCATTCACAATGTGTTGTTCATTATGTGCAAGTCGAAATTGTGCCGCTCGACTGCATCAATACCAGTTTGAACGGCTATATTTGGTTCCAGTTATGCCTGGTGTAGTTAACACATGCCCTTTATTTCAGTTTTACACATTTATCTAGTGATGTTTAAGCATTACCTACGTTGTATTCATTTTCAACAATACCAGTTTGAATTGCAATATTTGATGGTTGTTAAGCCTGCTGTCGGTAACATTGCCTTCCATTTTATATATGCTTTAACAGCATGCTGAAACCAACACATTCAAGCTATCATTTGGAGATGATATTGTTTACCTTTGCTATATTTGTTTGATGTTAAGATTGCCGTACTTATCATGCCTTTCCACTACTTATGTAGGACAACAACGGGAGTGGCCACCATTTTCTGCCGAGGTTAGCTTCATCCCTCGGCTTGCACTCCCCCATCGTTCCATAATGTAGTGCATATAGATCCAGGCCTGGACACTTGTTAGCTTCTAATATTGACTTGTTGCTTGTAGGTACATATGCCCTTGGCAAGGATCCACGCATCGACCATTTTTGCGTATGGGGCAATGAGATATTCACGAACAAGCATCAAGTGAGGAAACTGATAAGGATTATTAGCAAAAAGATACGAATGGTGTCAAGCAAATTATTTGTTTATGCTCTATCCACCACAATAGTGAGTTCTATGATGGTAACCACAAACTCTACAGCCTTCTCTTTTTACTGCCCATAATGAGTTGTTAGACAACAATGTCTGAGTCCTTTTCGTTCACAGTGGTTCCCGAAGCAGCTCACTCAAGATTACCTCACAAAGTACATGATTGGTGGACACTCAATGAAGGTTAAAGTATTTCATCCAGACTACAATGAGCATCAAGAAGTCGTAATGAAGACAGTGAAGGATGGACGGGCAACCATCACAAGGGGTTGGCCTAGAGTCGTTCGCGCATTACGCATGAAGGAGGGAACAATATGGGCATTCCGCTTCAGCTTCTCCAGCAACCAGAATGTCTTTCGCCTCTCTCTTTACAGTCTTTAGTACAAGTGTGGTTCATCATTCATTACTTGGTGCTTTTGTAGTTCTTCAGTATATGTACATGTGCATCGAATTATGCATTCGTGGTTGAACCTATATTTGTAATAAACCTGGTGGGATATGAAATAAGTGATTGCCTACTTTCAAATTCAAAAAGATGATTTTTAAATTAGGGATTAATTAGGGATTAACTATGGATTAATTAGGGATTAAATAGGGATTAATTAGAGATTATACACGGTTTGCAAAAGCGAAGGGTCTGCGATAGACGTGGAGATCAGACACATTTCTAGGATCCACTACGTGTGCGATCAATCTCCACCACACACACGATCAACGAGGAAAAAAATGTGTGCGATCAATCTCCACTGCACATACGATCAGCCAAGAAAAAACATGCGCGATTAACAACAACATCGCACACAGTTCTTTCTTATTAAATGTTTGTGATAGTCACCTTATCACACACGCTTCAAAATTCTTGACTGTTTGTGATGTTCATACTAACGGAAACGTATTCCTTGGATGGACTGTGTGGAATGTACATACGAACGTAAACGTTTAGCGGGGGCTGACTGTGTGGGATGTACATACGACCGAAAATGATTTCGCCTATATAATTGTATTTTTTCAGCACTACTGTACGTATAACCGTATTTGCTCGCTCGCCGGTCGCACACGACCTCATTTTGCCAAGAATGTGTGCCAGGAGGGCATATCCCCGAAGGTTTCTGGGTCGTGTGGGTGATGACCCACAAGTATAGGGGATCTATCATAGTACTTTCGATAAATAAGAGTGTCGAACCCAACGAGGAGCAGAAGGAAATGATAAGCGGTTTTCAACAAGGTATTCTCTACAAGTACTGAAATAAGTGGTAACAATTAGTTTTGTGATAAGATAAATGGTAACGAGCAACAAGTAACAAAAGTAAATAAAGTGCAGCAAGGTGGCCCGATCCTTTTTGTAGCAAAGGACAAGCCTGGACAAACTATTATAATAGGAAAAGCGCTCCCGAGGACACATGGGAATATCGTCAAGCTAGTTTTCATCACGCTCATATGATTCGCGTTCGGTACTTTGATAATTTGATATGTGGGTGGACCGGTGCTTGGGTACTGCCCTTACTTGGACAAGCATCCCACTTATGATTAACCTCTATTGCAAGCATCCGCAACTACAACAAAAGTATTAAGGTAACCTAACCATAGCATGAAACATATGGATCCAAATCAGCCCCTTACGAAGCAACGCATAAACTAGGGTTTAAGCTTCTGTCACTCTAGCAACCCATCCTCTACTTATTACTTCCCAATGCCTTCCTCTAGGCCCAAATAATGGTGAAGTTTTTGTAGTCGACGTTCACATAACACCACTAGAGGTTATACAACATACATCTTATCAAAATATCGAACGAATACCAAATTCACATGACTACTAATAGCAAGACTTCTCCCTTGTCCTCAGGAACAAACGTAACTACTCACAAAGCATATTCATGTTCATAATTAGAGGGGTAATATTGTGCATAAAGGATATGAACATATGATCTTCCACCAAATAAACCAACTAGCATCAACTACAAAGAGTAATCAACACTACTAGCAACCTACTAGCACCAATCCCGAACTTGGAGACAAGAATTGGATACAAGAGATGAACTAGGGTTTGGAGATGAGATGGTGCTGGTGAAGATGTTGATGGAGATTGCCCTCTCCCGATGAGAGTAGCATTGGTGATGACGATGGTGATGATTTCCGCCTCCCGGAGGGAAGTGTCCCCGGCAGAATAGCTCTGCCGGAGCCCTAGATTGGTTCCGCCAAGGTTCCGCCTCGTGGCGGCGGAGTCTCGTCCCGAAAGGTTCTCCTCTATTTTTTTCTCATACAAAGACTTTTTATGGGAGAAGATGGACGTCGGAGAGCCAGCAGGGGGCCCACGAGGTAGGGGGCGTGCCCAGGGGGGCGCCCCCCACCCTCGTGAGCAGGGTGTGGGCCCCCTGGCCTTCATCTTTGGCGACGATTTTTCTTTATTTATTCTAAGGTATTCCATGGAGTTTCAGGACTTTTGGAGTTGCACAAAATAGTCCTTCAATATTTGCTCCTTTTCCATCCCAGAATTCTAGTTTCCGGCATTCTCCCTCTTCATGTAAACCTTGTAAAATAAGAGAGAATAGCCATAAGTATTGTGACATAACGTGAAATAACAGCCCAAAATGCAATAAGTATTGACATAAAAGCATGATGCAAAATGGACGTATCAACTCCCCCAAGCTTAGACCTCGCTTGTCCTCAAGCGAAAAGCCGATAACAATAAATATGTCCTCATGTTTAGAGGTAGAGGCATCGATAAAAATAAAATACGAACATGAAGGCATCATGATTACTTCATAACAGCAACATATATAAATTTTGTCATATGATTACTTATGTTCAAGTGATGATCTTTTCACAAAGCCAAAATATGAATCAGAAACCTTATTGGGCACCAACAATTATAATCTCAGTCATTGAAGCAATTGCAATTTATCATAACATCGGAAAGAGTCTATGTCAGAGCTTAAAAGCAAGCCCACATACTCAACTATCACTTAATCCTTCATAATTGCTAACACTCACACGATACTTGTGGTTACAGAGTTTTAATCGGACACAGAGAAAGATAGGGGCCTATAGTTTTTGCCCCACAACCTTTTACCTCAAGGGTAATGTCAACAATAATAATTCACGCTCCCCCACATCCAATTAGATATATATATATATCATGTTCTTTCCAACATGCTGAGCTTGCCAAAGGATAAAATGAAAAAGGAAGGGTGAAGATCACCGTGACTCTTGCATAAGGTAGAGGATAATAATAAAATATAGGCCCTTCGCAGAGGGAAGCAGAGGTTGTCATGCGCGTTTAGGGTTGATGCACAAAATCTTAATGCAAAAGAACGTCACTTTACATTGCCCCTTGTATGTGAACCTTTATTATGCACTCCGTCGCTTTTATTGCGTCCACAACAAGTTCGTGCAAAGTTTATTTTCTCCGCACTAATGAATCATGCATATTTAGAGAGCAATTTTTATTGCTTGCACCGATGACAACTTACTTGAAGGACCTTACTCAATCCATAGGTAGATATGGTGGACTCTCATGGCAAAACTGGTTTAAGGGTATTTGGAGGCACAAGTAGTATTTCTACTTAGTGCTGAGAATTTGGCTAGCATGAGGGGGAAAGGCAAACTCAACACGGTAGGGGAACCATGACAACATACTTTATCTCAGATGTAAGAAAACATAACTCATTATGTTGTCTTCCTTGTCCAACATCAACTCTTTGGCATGTCATATTTTAATGAGTGCTCCCAATCATAAAAGATGTCAATGATAATATATCTATATGTGAAACCTCTCTTTCCTTATTACTTCCTATTAATTGCAACGATGACCAAAGCTATATTTGCCAACTCCCAACAACTTTAAATCATCATACTCTTTCTATGTGAAGTCATTAATTTCAATAAGATTAATATGAACTATTTGATTCTTTTTATTCTTTTTCTACTAATCGCCCAAGATCATGGCAAAATACTCAAGCCCTTGACTCAACACTAATCTTTATTATATAGCTCAAGGACTCGATTACAAAGAAGGATCATAAAGCAAAACTCAAAACTAGATCATGCCATGACTCTATTCTACTAAATCAAGATAATACTAATAGGATCGAACTAAGAAAAACGGTAAAGATAGGAGTTGTGATGGTGATACGATACCAGGGCACCTCCCCCAAGCTTGGCAGTTGCCAAGGGGAGTGCCCATACCCATGTGATTATGTCTCCTTCTTTGTTGTTGGCGTAATATTCTTAGCGATGATCCCCCTTAGAATACGGTTCTCCTCCTCGAGCTTATTGACCTGCTGCTTGAGGTCCATTATTTCCTTGCGAAGCTTTCCCGTAATGGCTAAAACTCCTTGCACCCAGGGGTGTTGCATAGCTGCGGGAGAACCAGAGATACTTCTCCTCATATTTTCATAGGAAAGAAATTTATCATTGGAAGGGATAACCGAGTTTGGAATAGCTGAGCTCTGTAGTTCCCCCGTCGTAAACCCAGCTCGGAAGCGAGAGGTGACTTCTTGATCTTCCATGGCATCTACTCTCATCAGGTCAGCCTCCATCTCTTCCTCCATTGTCGGCCCAAAGTAGTCAGCGTCACTGTTTGCCCTTGGTTCCGGTGCCGGGTTAGATACCCGGCTCTCCCCGATTGACTCTTGGGAAGACATCTTGCTCTTATCTGCAGCAGCAACAGCTCGAAATAAAAACAGAGGATATTTGCGTGATACGAGAGTCAAAACCTTCGGGAGTATATATAATGAATTTTTACCGACCAAAATGCGTATTGTGCAAGGAAACGGAGTCCGGAGGGCACACGAGGTGCTCACGAGGTAGGGGGCGCGCCCAGGGGGGTAGGGCGCGCCCTCCACCCTCGTGGAGGCCTCGTGTCCTCCCCGGACTGCTTCTTATTTTTCTATTTTTCTAAATATTTCAAAATAGAGAAATATTGCCTTAAAAATTGTTTTCGAGTCGGTTTACTTACCGTACCACATACCTATTCCTTTTCGGAGTCTGGAACGTTCTGGAAAGTGTCCCTTATGTATTCCTCCGGGGTTACGGTTTCAATAACATTAGTTTCAACATTTATAGGATTACCTGAGATATAGTGTTTGATTCTTTGACCGTTCACCACCTTTGGATTTGTGCCTGCGAAGTTGTTGATTTTTATGGCACCGGAACGATAGACCTCCTCGATAACGTAAGGACCTTCCCATTTGGAGAGAAGTTTTCCTGCAAAAAACCTTAAACGAGAGTTGTATAGCAATACATAATCACCTACATTAAACTCACGCTTTTGTATCCTTTTGTCATGCCACCTTTTAACTTTTTCTTTAAACAACTTGGCATTTTCATAAGCTTGGGTTCTCCATTCATCAAGTGAGCTAATATCAAATAACCTCTTCTCACCGGCAAGTTTGAAATCATAGTTGAGCTCCTTAATAGCCCAATATGCCTTATGTTCTAGTTCGAGAGGTAAATGACATGCTTTTCCATAAACCATCGTATACGGAGACATACCCATAGGATTTTTGTATGCAGTTCTATAGGTCCATAATGCATCATCAAGTTTTTTGGACCAATTCTTTCTAGACCTATTGACAGTCTTTTGCAAAATTAATTTGAACTCTCTATTGCACAATTCTACCTGACCACTAGACTGCGGGTGATATGGAGATGCAATTCTATGATTAACATTGTATTTAGCAAGCATCTTACGAAAAGCACCATGAATAAAGTGTGAACCACCATCAGTCATTAAGTATCTAGGGACTCCAAACCTCGGAAAAATAACTTCCTTAAGCATTTTAATAGAAGTGTTATGATCAGCACTACTAGTTGGAATAGCTTCTACCCACTTAGTAATGTAATCAACAGCAACTAAAATATGAGTGTAACCATTAGAGGCAGGAAAAGGTCCCATATAATCAAATCCCCAAACATCAAATGGCTCAATAACAAGTGAACAATTCATAGGCATTTCTTAACGTCTACCAATATTACCAATTCTTTGACATTCTTCGCAAGATAAAACAAACTTACGGGCATCCTTGAAGAGAGTAGGCCAATAAAAACCGGATTGCAATACCTTATGTGCAGTTCTATCTCCAGCATGATGTCCTCCATAAGCTTCGGAGTTACACTTGCATAGGATCTGTTCCTGTTCATGCTCAGGTACACAACGTCTAATAACACCATCTACTCCTTCTTTATAAAGATGTGGGTCATCCCAAAAGTAATGCCGCAAGTCATAGAAAAACTTTTTCTTTTGTTGGTATGTGAAGCTAGGCGGTATAAATTTAGCAACAATATAATTAGCATAATCAGCATACCAAGGAGTGCTACGAGAAGTACTTATGACATTTAATTGCTCATCAGGAAAGCTGTCATCAATAGGTAGTGGGTCATCAAGAACATTCTCTAGCCTAGACAAGTTGTCTGCAACGGGGTTCTCAGCTCCTTTTCTATCAACAATATGTAAATCAAATTTTTTAAGCAAGAGAGCCCATCTAATGAGTCTAGGTTTTGCATCTTTCTTTTCCATAAGATATTTAATAGCAGCATGATCTGTATGAATAGTTACTCTAGAATCAACAATATAGGGTCTGAATTTATCACAAGCAAATACAACCGCTAAAAGTTCCTTTTCGGTAGTAGCATAATTTCTTTGAGCATTGTCTAGAGTCTTACTAGCATAATGGATAACATTCAACTTCTTATCAACTCTTTGCCCTAGAACAGCATCTACAGCATAATCACTAACATCACACATAATTTCAAAGGTTAAATTCCAATCAGGTGGCTGAACAACAGGTGCAGAGACTAATGCTTTCTTAAGTATTTCAAATGCTTCTACACAATCATCATCAAAGACAAATGGTACATCTTTTTGTAATAAATTAGTCAGAGGCCGAGAGATTTTTGAGAAGTCCTTGATGAACCTCCTATAAAATCCGGCGTGACCAACGAAACTTCTTATACCTTTGATGTCCTTGGGACATGGCATCTTTTCAGTAGCATCAACCTTGGCTTTATCAACTTCAATACCTCTTTCGGAAACTTTGTGCCCCAAGACAATACCTTCATTAACCATAAAGTGGCACTTTTCCCAATTCAAGACAAGATTAGTTTCTTCACATCTCTGCAAAACTCGAGCAAGATTGCTCAAGCAATCATCAAAAGAGGAACCATAGACGGAAAAGTCGTCCATGAAAACTTCACAAATTTTCTTACAAAAGTCAGAGAATATAGCCATCATGCATCTTTGAAAGGTAGCAGGTGCATTACATAAACCAAAAGGCATACGTCTATAAGCAAAAGTACCAAAAGGGCATGTAAAAGTAGTCTTTGATTGGTCTTTAGCCGACACAGGTATTTGAGAAAAACCAGAGTAACCATCTAGAAAGCAATAATGTGTATGTTTGCATAGTCTTTCTAGCATTTGATCAATAAAAGGTAAGGGGTAATGATATTTCTTAGTAGCCTTATTTAATTTGCAGAAATAAAATACCATCCTATAATCTGTGATAATTCTTTGCGGAATCAATTCATCTTTATCATTAGGGACAACAGTAATACCTCCCTTCTTAGGGACACAATGGATAGGACTTACCCACTGACTATTAGCAACGGGATAAATTATACCTGCCTCCAGAAGCTTGAGTATTTCTTTTCTTACCACTTCCTTCATTTTAGGATTCAAACATCGTTGAGGATCACAAACTGGTTTGGCACCAGCTTCCAAATTTATTTTATGTTGACATAGAGTGGGACTGATGCCCTTCAGATCATCCAGAGTATATCCAATAGCGGCACGATGCTTCTTCAGAGTTTTCAATAATCTTTCTTCTTCATGCTCTGAAAGGTTAGCACTAATAATAACAGGATATATTTTCTTTTCATCAATATAAGCACATTTAAGATTATCAGGCAACGGTTTAAGTTCAAACACGGGATCACCCTTGGGTGGAGGAGGATCCCCTAGGATTTCAACAGGCAAATTGTGTTGCAAAACAGGTTCCTGTTTAAAGAATACTTCATCTATTTCCCTTCTTTCATTCATGAACATATCATTTTCATGGTCTAACAAATAGTGTTCTAAAGGATCACTAGGAGGTACAACAATAGAAGCAAGACCAATAATTTCATCCTTACTAGGAAATTATTCCTCTCGATGTTGTTTACTAAATTTATAGAAATTAAACTCATGAACCATATCATCCAAGCCAACAGTAACAACATTCTTTTTGCAATCTATCGTAGCATTAACGGTACGCAAGAAGGGTCTACCAAATATAATGGGACAAAAGCTATCTTGTGGAGAACCAAGAACAAGAAAATCAGCGGGATATTTGGTTTTCCCACACAAGACTTCAACATCTCTAACAATTCCCATTGGAGATATAGTATCTCTATTGGCAAGTTTAATTGTAACATCAATATCTTCTAACTCAGCAGGTGCAATCTCATGCATAATTTCTTTGTATAAGCCAATGGGTATAACACTTGCACTAGCACCCATATCACACAAGCCATGATAACAATGATCTCCTATTTTAACAGAAATAATAGGCACACCTACCACAGGTCTATGTTTATCTCTATCACAGGGTTTAGCAATTCTAGCAGTTTCACCAGTGAATTGAATAGCATGCCCATCAATATTATCTGACAAGAGATCTTTAACAATAGCAATATTGGGTTCTACTTTGACTTGCTCAGGAGGTGTATAAGTCCTAGTATTGCTTTTACGAACAACAGTTGAAGCTTTAGCATGATCCTTCATTCTAACAGGGAAAGGAGGTTTCTCAGCATAAGAAGTAGGAACAATAGGATCATTATAAGTGACAATCTTTTCTTCAACTTTAATAGGTGCAGCTACTTTTACTTCTATGGGAGGATGATATTTAAACCACTTCTCCTTGGGGAGATCAACATAAGTAGCAAAAGATTCACAGAAAGAAGCTACTATCTCAGAGTCAAGTCCATATTTAGTGCTAAACTTACGGAAAATATCGGTATCCATAAAAGTTTTAACACAATCAAACTTAGGTGTCATACCTGACTCCTTACCTTCGTTGAGGTCCCAATCTTCAGAGTTGCGTTTAATTCTATCCAATAAATTCCATCCAAATTCAATAGACTTCATCATAAAAGAGCCAGCACAAGAAGTATCGAGCATGGTGCGATTATTATCAGAAAGCCGAGCATAAAAATTCTGGAGAATTGTCAATTTTGAGAGCTCATGATTGGGGCATGAATATAACATTGATTTAAGCCTCCCCCAAGCTTGAGCGATGCTTTCTCCTTCGTGAGGCCAAAAATTATATATATATAATTGTGATCACGATGAACAAGATGCATAGGGTAATACTTTTGATGAAATTCCAATTTCAATCTTTTATAGTTCCATGATCTCGTACCATCACATAGCCTATACCATGTCAATGTGTCTCCCTCCAAAGATAAAGGGAAAGCCTTCCTCTTAACGGCATCATCGGGTACACCTGCAAGCTTAAATAGTCCACAAATATCATCCACAAAGCGTAGATGTTCGTCGGGATGCTTTGTTCCATCTCCTGCGAAAGTGTTAGCTAGTAGTTTTTCCATCATACACGAAGGAATCTGAAAAGCAGTTTCATTTTCAATAGGTTCAATAGGTTCAGTAGGTCGAGGAGCAACTCTTGGCTCAACTGGACGGGGTGAAGACACCCCAAACAAGCCCCTCAAGCAATTACTTTCCATAGTAACAAGTGATAGAAAATTTCAGCACACTAAATAAATTTTTCCTTACCAAATTGCACCTACCAAAGGCGCTTCACTCCCCGGCAACGGTGCCAGAAAAGAGTCTTGATGACCCACAAGTATAGGGGATCTATCGTAGTCCTTTCGATAAGTAAGAGTGTCGAACACAACGAGGAGCAGAAGGAAATGATAAGCGGTTTTCAGCAAGGTATTCTCTGCAAGTACTGAAATAAGTGGTAACAGATAGTTTTGTGATAAGATAAATGGTAACGAGCAACAAGTAACAAAAGTAAATAAAGTGCAGCAAGGTGGCCCAATCCTTTTTGTAGCAAAGGACAAGCCTGGACAAACTCTTACAATAGGAAAAGCGCTCCCGAGGACACATGGGAATATCGTCAAGCTAGTTTTCATCACGCTCATATGATTCGCGTTCGGTACTTTGATAATTTGATATGTGGGTGGACCGGTGCTTGGGTACTGCCCTTACTTGGACAAGCATCCCACTTATGATTAACCTCTATTGCAAGCATCCGCAACTACAACAAAAGTATTAAGGTAAACCTAACCATAGCATGAAACATATGGATCCAAATCAGCCCCTTACGAAGCAACGCATAAACTAGGGTTTAAGCTTCTGTCACTCTAGCAACCCATCCTTTACTTATTACTTCCCAATGCCTTCCTCTAGGCCCAAATAATGGTGAAGTGTTATGTAGTCGACATTCACATAACACCACTAGAGGCTAGACAACATACATCTTATCAAAATATCGAACGAATACCAAATTCACATGACTACTAGTAGCAAGACTTCTCCCTTGTCCTCAGGAACAAACGTAACTACTCACAAAGCATATTCATGTTCATAATTAGAGGGGTAATATTGTGCATAAAGGATCTGAACATATGATCTTCCACCAAATAAACCAACTAGCATCAACTACAAAGAGTAATCAACACTACTAGCAACCTACTAGCACCAATCCCGGACTTGGAGACAAGAATTGGATACAAGAGATGAACTAGGGTTTGGAGATGAGATGGTGCTAGTGAAGATGTTGATAGAGATTTCCCTCTCCCGATGAGAGGAGCGTTGGTGATGACGATGGTGATGATTTCCCCCTCCCAGAGGGAAGTGTCCCTGGCAGAACAGCTCTGCCAGAGCCCTAGATTCGTTCCGCCAAGGTTCCGCCTCGTGGCGGCGGAGTCTCGTCCCGAAAGGTTCTCCTCTAGTTTTTTCTCATCGAAAGACTTCATATGGGAGAAGATGGACGTTGGAGAGCCACCAGGGGGCCCACGAGGTAGGGGGCGCGCCCGGGGTTGGGGGGGGGGGGGCGCCCCCACCCTCGTGAGCAGGGTGTGGGCCCCCTAGCCTTCATCTTTGGCAACGATTTTTCTTTATTTATTCTAAGGTATTCCGTGGAGTTTTAGGACTTTTGGAGTTGCACAGAATAGTCCTTCAATATTTGCTCCTTTTCCAGCCCAGAATTCCAGCTGCCGGCATTCTCCCTCTTCATGTAAACCTTGTAAAATAAGAGAGAATAGCTAAGTATTGTGACATAACGTGAAATAACAGCCCAAAATGCAATAAGTATTGACATAAAAGCATGATGCAAAATGGACGTATCAGTGGGAAGGACCCCCCTATCGCCCACACTCACTTGGCGACGGTTCCAAATGTCGTCGAGCAAAGGGGTTTAAAACCGTTTGTATAGCACCGACGCGTACTAGTGTTACCTGTGTTACAAGGTGTGAAGTTGAGTCAGACTCAATGCCCGACCACTGTAGAAGATAGGGAGAAAATTAAAGTCATTCCCTATGCCCCAGCCATAGGTTCTATCATGTATGCAATGCTGTGTACCAGACCTGATGTGTGCCTGGCTATAAGTATAGCAGGGAGGTACCAAAGTAATCCAGGAGTGGAGCACTGGACAGCGGTCAAGAACATCCTGAAATACCTGAAAATGACTAAGGATATGTTTCTCGTTTATGGAGGTGACAAAGAGCTTGTCGTAAATGGTTACGTCGATGCAAGCTTTGACACTGATCCGGATGACTCTAAGTCGCAATCCGGATACGTATTTATATTGAATGGTGGAGCTGTCAGTTGGTGCAGTTCCAAGCAGAGCGTCGTGGCGGGATCTACGTGTGAAGCGGAGTACATAGCTGCTTCGGAAGCAACAAATGAAGGAGTCTGGATGAAGGAGTTCATAGCCGATCTAGGTGTATACCTAGTGCATCGGGTCCAGTGAAAATCTTTTATGACAATACTGGAGCAATTGCCTTGGCAAGGAATCCAGATTTCCCAAGAGAACCAAACACATCAAGAGACGCTTCAATTCCATCCGCCATCAAGTCACGGAGGGAGACATAGAGATTCGCTAGATACATACGGATCTGAATGTTGCAGACCCGTTGACTAAGCCTCTTCCACGAGCAAAACATGATCAGCACCAAGACTCCATGGGTGTTAGAATCATTACTTTGTAATCTAGATTATTGACCCTAGTGCAAGTGGGAGACTGAAGGAAATATGCCCTAGAGGCAATAATAAAGTTGTTATTTATATTTCCTTATATCATGATAAATGTTTATTATTCATGCTAGAATTGTATTAACCAGAAACTTAGTACACGTGTGAATACATAGACAATACATAGTGTCCCTAGTATGCTTCTACTTGACTAACTCGTTAATCAAAGATGGTTATGTTTCCTAACCATAGACATGTGTTGTCATTTGATGAACAGGATCACATCATTAGGAGCATGATGTGATGGACAAGACCCATCCGTTAACTTAGCATTATGATCGTTACAGTTTTATTGCTATTGCTTTCTTCATGACTTATACATGTTCCTCTGACTATGAGATTATGCAACTCCCGAATACCGGAGGAACACCTTGTGTGCTATCAAACGTTACAACGTAACTGGGTGATTATAAAGATGCTCTACAGGTGTCTCAGAAGGTATTTGTTGGGTTGGCATAAAGCAAGATTAGGATTTGTCACTCCGTGTATCGAAGAGGTATCTCTGGGCCCTCTCGGTAATGCTCATCACTATAAGCCTGTCAAGCAATGTGACTAATGATTTAGTTGCGGGATGAAGCATTACAGAACGAGTAAAGATACTTGCCGGTAATGAGATTGAACTAGGTATGATGATACCGACGATCGATTCTTGGGCAAGTAACATACCGATGACAAAGGGAATGACGTATGTTGTTATGCGGTTTGACCGATAAAGATCTTCATAGAATATGTAGGAACCAATATGAGCATCCAGGTTCCGCTATTGGTTATTGACCGGAGATAGGTCTTGGTCATGTCTACATAGTTCTCGAACCCATAGGGTCCGCACACTTAACGTTCAAGGACGACTTGTATTATGAGTTATGTGATTTGATGACCGAAGTTTTGTTTGGAGTCTCGGATGAGATCACGGACATGATGAGGAGTCTCTAAATGGTCGAGAGGTAAAGATTAATATATTGGAAGGTTATATTCGGACACCGAAATGGTTCCGGAGTGATTCGGGTATTTTTTGGAGTACCAGGAGGTTACCGGACCCCCCCCCCTGAGGGGAAGAAGTGGGCCTTAGTGGAAAGGAGAGGAGGGACGCAAGGGTGGCCATGTCCCCCCCCCCCCCCATGGCAAGTCTGAATTGGACTAGGGACAGGGCGGCGCCCCCCTCTTTCCTTCTCCCTCTCCTCCTCCTTCCCTCTCTCCCCTCTTGGAAAAGGAAGGGGAGTCCAACTAGGATTGGGAATCCTAGTTGGACTCCCCTATGGCGCGCCCCTCCTGGCCGCCGGCCTCCTCCTCTCCCTCCTTTATATACGTGGACAGGGGGCACCCCAAAGCACAACAGATAATCTCTTAGTCGTGTGTGGTGCCCCCCTCCACAGTTTAACACCTCGGTCATATTGTCGTAGTGCTTAGGCGAAGCCCTGCGCCGATAACCTCATCATCACCGTCACTACGCCGTCGTGCTGACGAAACTCTCCCTCGTCCTCAACTAGATCAAGAGCACGAGGGACGTCGTCGTGCTGAACGTGTGCTGAACATGGAGGTGCCGTACGTTCGGTACTTGGATCGGTTGGATCCTGAAGACGTTCGACTACATCAACCGCGTTACTAAACGCTTCCGCTTTCGGTCTACAAGGGTACACGGACACACTCTCCCATCTCATTGATATGCATCTCCTAGATAGATCTTGCATGATCGTAGGAATCTTTTTGAATTATTACATTCCCCAACAGTGGCATCCGAGCCAGGTCTATCCGTAGATGATATGCACGAGTAGAACGCAAAGAGTTGTGGGCGATAATAGTCATACTGCTTGCCACCAACGTCTTACTTTGATTCGGCGGTATTGTTGGATGAAGTGGCCCAGACCGACATTACATGATCGCGTTCATGAGACTGGTTCTACCGATGTGCTTTGCACACAGGTGGCTGGCAGGTGTCTGTTTTTCCAACTTTACTTGAATCGAGTTTGACTATGGTTGGTCCTTGTTGAAGGTTAAAACAGCACACTTGACAAAAAATCGTTGTGGTTTTGATGCGTAGGTAAGAACGGTTCTTGCTAGAAGCTCGTATCAGTCACGTAAAACTTGCAACAACAAAGTAGATGACGTCTAACTTGTTTTTGCAGGGCTTGTTGTGATGTGATATGGTCAAGACATGATGTGATATAAATTGTTGTATGAGATGATCATGTTTTGTAACAGAGTTATATTCGGACGGAACTCTCCCTCGTCCTCAACTGGATCAAGAGCATGAGGGACGTCATCATGCTGAACGTGTGCTAAATACGGAGGTGTCGTACGTTCGGTACTTGATCGGTTGGATCGTGAAGACGTTCGACTACATCAACCGCGTTACTAAACGCTTCTGCTTTCGGCCTACGAGGGTTCGTGGACACACTCTCCCGTCTCATTGCTATGCATCTCCTAGATAGATCTTGCGTGACTGTAGGAATTTTTTTGAATTACTACGTTCCCCAACAATGTGTACAATCCATATATGAAGATAAGGGAAAATGAGACGTTTAGGTGTTGTTCAAAAAGTCCTCACACGTTACTTTTGGGCAAAGAGAAAATAGAGTCCAAGCCCCACACGTTCTGGACTGGGTTTCAGACTGCACAAACATACCTGACTCAAAACGCCAATACCTATTTCATCCGGACTCCAAATTGGGCGATTATTTTTTGTTGGAAAGTTTATTCCGTGCACTTTCCAACCCAATTGGATTCACCTTAAAATACGTGTGGAGCGTTGAGATATTGACGAAACAATCTAAAGCCGCGGTAGAATTCGAGTCAAACTACAAGTCCAAAGGTTTTGCATCACCTCTACTTGGGCCCATGAGCCTTGTACGACCTAGGGTTAGTTTTAGACTGCATTGGGACGTCCTCCCACCTCCTTGGCGGCCACCCCTTGCTCCTATTTAAGTATACCAATCTAGTAGTTTTTGTGCTTGGGATTTGTTTAGTTAAAAGTTAACCATTGCAACTTCGTGTACTTCATTTGTGTTCAACGACCAGACCAAGACCGCTTTCGGATCCCCACCTTTATCAATACTTCATCTATATTCATAATATTTAGATTGCTTTTATCATATTCTTGTTTGTTCTTCGATTGTGTGCAGGAATAGACCTTCGTGGTCAGGTTGATCGTGCTCCGATGTGGTCAATAACCTCTCGGAGTTAGTTTAATGATTGCTAAGGCACAACATCGTGCATGTTTGTAGTCGGATCGTCAAAGTCGACTCCACCAAATCGATAACTATCACCTCATCGAATGATTGGGACGCCCTCGCCTCTATCACATAGTGAATACTAGGGATCAAGCCCTAATAAACTAACTCGATTACATAAGAAATCTAATCCATCTTCATCACCAGTATGCCTGCAAAGGAATTACTCACTAATGATGGTGAGCGGTATTACAAATTCGTACCGTAAATCATCATTTTAGGCAAATATAACTCAAATAAAAAAGCAATAACTATAAAACTCAAATGTTTTTAACATCATACAACACAATGATTATCTCAAATACAACAACTGTTTAAATTTGAATAACAAATGGTTCGGAATTATTACAATAACAAATCGTCCGGAATTGAAACAATTGTTAAAATCATATAAATAAATCATATTAATAAAATGGAAGCAGCAAATCGGAATGGAAGCATCTCTCCATCTACGAAAATAAAATTAGGGCTACATCGAAATTCGCCCGTCGGCCGATTTGGAGCTCAAAGCCGGAATCAAAACTGGCGCAAAGCAGCAAACCTTACCTTTCACTGGGCGGAAACACAGTCGCCGAAGCCTCCTTCTTCCCCACCGCCGGCAGAAAGCTTAGCCACCGAAACCTTTCCTTCTCCACCACAGCCGGCCGCCTCCTCTACTTCCCCCCGCCTTCCTACGACCCGCGCAGACGCCGACTACTAAATCTTGCCTGGAGCAGCCGGATCCGCCTGCAACGCGGCACCAATAGAAGCTCCCGCCCGGATGCATGGTGATGGCGGCCGCAGTCTGCCCGTGACAGGAAATGGCGGCCCCCGAGCTCGAATTTTAGTTGAGAAGATGCGGGCGAGGACGACCAAAGCTCTCCACGGCGCGGGGTGGACGGAAGTGGCCGGAGGAAGCAAGATTCACTGGAGATTTGGGGAGGGGCGGTGGCGAAATGGTGGGCGGGTGCGGAAATTTCCCTCCCGCCAAGACTCACTTGGGACAGGAGAAACCGCAAAGGATGAGAGGAAAACACAAGATTTGGCAGCCGACGGGCTATTTTTACAGCTCGCCATAAAAATTTGTACGGGTCAGCCGAATATATGGTACCTTTTCAGGTTGTTTTTGGGGCCCGATACCGTATATCGACGGTTATTTTGCGGGTCTGGCGGATATAGCGGATCTGCTAGAGATGCGCTTAATTTTGACATATATGTGCAGTACTGGTGGTTGTTTTTTCATAAATAAAAAAATGTGAGGGTGTTTGTGCAAAGATACATTAGGAAGAGCGACACTCACGCCGGTGGGGTCATACACATGACGCACCCTCATATGCGTATTATGATCATATATGCACGCTTGAGTTAAGTTAAATGACCATAAAATCGTATTTTTAAAATTGTAGCATCAAACTGAAATTACCACAAGTTTCTATGGCTCCAAGGGATATTACCTTGACTAGCATAGCATAACTATGAGGTGGCAAAGCGTGACAAAGGGAAGCTAGCTCTCCCTCCCTTCGAATTCAAAATGAGGAAAGGCTCTCTCAGTCTCACTCCCGCGACTGGTTGCGGCGGCCAAACGAGGGCATTGGCGGCGGCAGAGGTCAGTTCTCCCGTCTATACCTCTCCCCCTCCGGCATCTCCCCTATCTCGTTATCGCGGTGGCACTCTCGTTAGGATGCGACGGCGGTGGCGGTGGCGGAGGCTTGATGGGCTAGGCGGTGGCTTTGGTGGTGCGGATGGAAAGCGGAAGCGGGGGCGGCGAACTGAAGAAGAGGAGTTGGCGCTGGTAGTAGCTGTGATGTACAGATCCGAGTAGACGAGATCTTGTTTCAAAATCTCTTCCCCGCTCCACAACCCACCTCTCTGCTGCATCTGCCTGACACCTCTTTCCCGCTCTAGAAGCTTCCAGAACCTTCGCCCGCGCGGATGGAGAACCGACAGAATACTGGCCTCAAGGTACTGCCGCCTAACCCCTCCGCCACTTCTGTACCCACCCATTTCGTCTCATTTTTCTCCCCTTCTGTGCCTCCGCTTCGTTTGCGCGCAGAAGCGGAAGCTTCTGGGGACGATGCGGGAGCAGGAGCCTGCTATCAAGGAGATGTGCCAAGGTAAACCTGAGCGGATTCCGTCCTTCTCGGCCGGAGATGTTTTTTTTTTTTGACGTTTTGTGATTTGGATAATGCAGCCCTGAAGGAGATGGACAGCAAGCTCAAGAACCTCCGGGACGACAACAACCGGCTCCGCGGCGAGCTGTAAGATCTAAGTTTTGTGCGTGTTGATTTGGGTTCGCTCTTATTTCGCGGGGAATGACGGCTGAGACGCTGGTTCTGCTCTTGTTGTTGTTTCTTTTATACCAGGCTCGACAAGGACCGGCAGCTTGCGGAGACGCGGACACTTGTGGTTGACAGGGAGCGTCAGCTTTCCGAAACCCAGACACTTCTAGCTGACAGGGAGCAGCAGCTTGAGGCCCGGCCACTTCCAGTTGACAGTGAGTTTCCTTGTCTAATTTTGAGTTATTCTCCCTTTACCATTTGGTCCAAGTTAATGCTTGGAAGTTTAGAGAATGGACATCGATGGTGTGCTGGCATTGGTCATGCATGTATGGGGACTAATAGTCTAATACACGTCTTCTTGAAATGGAGAGCAGTAATGTCGCCTCAGAGCAACTTATCTTTGTTATAATCTGAATTTCAGGCAACTCACATATCTAAGTATTTGAATAGTTTTGACATCTAAGTATTTGAATGTTGTAAGCAACTTTTTTTTCGAAAAGGGGGGTCTCCCCGGCCTCTGCATCAGCATGATGCATACGGCCATCTTATTAACCAAACAAAAAGGTCCAACAAGGTCTCAAAGTCTCCACAAGTAAAAAAAGACAAAAAAGGCTCCCACAGAACCTAAAAGGCTAGATACACTAACTAGCCAAAAGAGATAAACGACAACCGGCTGGCTCAAAATAGACAGGAAAACTAATTGCCTATCCTATTACATGACCGCCATCCAAACCGGTTGAAGATATCCCGAGCTACCGTCTCCCAGCGGATAGATCCAGTAACCAACAAACGCTCCCTGGCCTCCGTCGGAGTGAGTAGCGACCAGGAACGGATCAGCGCCGTAGCTCTGAAGATAACCTGCAAAAAATGAATGTTTGTTGTCCTGTTAAAAACCAAGTCATTCCTGCAATTCCAGAGCGCCCACACCAAGGCGCAGACTCCAACACGAATATGTCTCGCTAACCCAGGCTCTACCCTGCTAAGCCACGTTCCAAATAACGTGTTGACTGAATTCGGTGGAGAAATATTAAAAGCAATATGGACTGTCCTCCATAAAACTCTAGCTAGTGGGCAATCAAGAAAAGATGTTTAATTGTTTCATCCCGATCACAGAAACTACACCTAGTAGGTCCTTTCCAGTTACGCTTTGTCAAGTTGCCCTTGGTTAAAATAACTTGTTTGTGTAGAAACCACATAAACACTTTAATTTTCAAAGGAACTTTGACATCCCACACATTTTTGGAACTAGGAATCGAGCTCGAATTGATGACATCAACATACATTGATTTAACTGTAAATTCACCCGACCTAGTGAGATTCCAGCGTAATCTATCGGGTTGTTGGGAAAGTTGAACATCCATCAGTCTCCTAACTAGATGTAGCCAATCTTCCCAACGATTGCCCACTAACGGCCTTCTGAACTGAATATTAGGGGGGATTGAATGAAACACTGTTGCAACAAAAGCCTCACGTCGTTGAACAATACGATACAACGACGGGTATTGGATGGCAAGGGGTGCCCCTCCGAGCCAAGTATCCTCCCAGAATCTCGTACTGGCTCCGTCACCAACAATAAACTTTGTCCTCTAAAACAATGAAAGCTTTACTTTCATAAGCCCTTTCCAAAAGGGTGAATCATTCGGTCTTACTGTGACCTGAGACAACATTTTGGTTTGAAGATACTTATTACGAAGGATTTGTGCCCAAGTGGCGTCAGTTCCGCTAGATAACTTCCACAACCACTTGCTGAGAAGACATCTGTTCTTGACTTCAAGATTTTCAATCCCAAGACCCCCTTGGTCTTTCGGTCTACAGATGATATCCCATTTGGCTAAACGGTATTTTCTTTTTAGCTCATCACCCTGCCAAAAGAAACGGGATCGATAGAAGTCCAGTCTTTTCCTAACACCAACTGGGACTTCGAAAAACGACAAAAGAAACATAGGCATACTCGTGAGAACCGAATTAATAAGAATTAAGCGGCCTCCGTATGACATGAGCTTACCCTTCCAGCAACTCAGTTTCTTTTCGAATCGATCCTCAAATACACTTCCATTCTCTGTTCGTCAGCTTACGATGGTGGATTGGAATTCCTAAGTATGTGAAAGGCAAAGCCCCCAAATCACACCCAAACAATTGCTTGTAGGCCTCTTGTTCATCATTGGCTCTACCAAAACAAAACAATTCGCTTTTATGGAAGTTAATCTTTAGCCCAGTCAATTGTTCAAATAAGCATAACACCAGCTTCATATTTCTCGCTTTTACCAAGTCATGCTCCATAAAGATGATAGTATCATCGGCGTACTGGAGGATGGATATCCCTCCATCAACGAGATGAGGCACCAGGCCTCCCACTTGACCAGCCTCCTTAGCCCTTCCTATCAAAGTTGCCAACATATCCACAACAATGTTGAACAAAATGGGGGACATCGGATCCCCTTGTCTTAGGCCCTTGTGTGTCTGGAAGTAATGACCGATGTCGTCATTAACTTTAATTCCAACACTCCCCTTTCGCGTATAGGATTCAACCTGGCGTCGCCAGACCTCATCGAAACCTTCCATACGCAATGCCTGTTGTAGGAATGGCCACTTTACTTTATCGTACGCTTTCTCGAAATCCACCTTAAAGATAACTCCATCCAATTTTTTCGAGTGGATTTCATGGAGCGTTTCATGCAGGACCACCACTGATGAGGACATGACTACCTTGGATATGACCAAAAATATTGCATATATGCATATTTGTCAGGTGATTTCTAGTGCAAACTATTCAATAATCTATTTATGTTATCCAGAACAAAAATACTTCACACACTTTTGTGTTTTGTCTAATTGCAGGTGTATGGGACATTTATACAATCCACATATGAAGATAAGGAAGAAAGAGATATTTATTTTCTGTCCAAAAAGTTCTCTCACGTCACTTTTGGCCCAAGAGAAGATAGAGTCCAAGTCTCTCACGTTCTGGATTCAGATTCGGACTGCACAGACGTACCTGACTCAAAACGCACACAAGTTTTTCATACGGACTCCGAATTGGGTGATTCTTTTTTTGTTGGAAACTAGATTTCGTGCACTTTCCAACCCAATTGGAATCACCTTCAAATTCGTCCGGAGCGTTGAGTTGTGGACGAAACAATCTGATGCTGCAGCAGAATCCGAGTCAAGCTACAAGTCCAAAGGTGTTACATCACCTCCACTTGGGCCCATTGGCCTTGTACGACCTAGATTTAGTTTTAGGCTGCCTTGGGACGTCCTCCCACCTCCTTGGCCGCCACCCCTTGCTCCTATATAAGTAGATCCATCTAGTAGCTTTTCCTTGGGATTTGTTTAGTTAAAAGTTAGCCATTGCAACTACGTGTACTTTTTGGACAGCAAATAAATATCTCTTTCTTCCTTATCTTCATATGTGGATTGTATAAATGTCCCATACACCTGCAATTAGACAAAACACAAAAGTGTGTGAAGTATTTTTGTTCTGGATAACATAAATAGATTATTGAATAGTTTGCACTAGAAATCACCTGACAAATATGCATATATGCAATATTTTTGGTCATATCCAAGGTAGTCATGTCCTCATCAACCACCCCTTCCAAGATGTTTCTATCCGGCATGAAAGCAGTTTGGGAATGCTGCACCACAGAATGCGCAATCTGTGTGAGCCGATTCGTCCCAACCTTGGTAAAAATTTTGAAACTAACATTCAGAAGGCATATCGGCCTGAACTGCTCGATCCTCAGAGCATCTGTCTTCTTAGGAAGCAGTGTTATTGTTCCAAAATTTAAGTGAAATAACTGAAGCCGTCTAGAGAAAAGATCATGGAACATAGGAAGTAAATCCCCCTTAATAATATGCCAGCATCTTTTGTAAAACTCCGCCGGAAATCCATCCGGCCCGGGAGCCTTATTGTTTTTCATCTGCATTATGGCATCAAAAACCTCCTTCTCCGAGAAAGGGGCAACCAGAATATCATTATCATTAGCAGTTAGTTGAGGCACATCCTCAGTCCTGGACTCATCGAGGGACACACAACTATCCTCCGGAGGTCCAAATAACTGCTTATAATACTCGGTGATGTAAAGTTTCAGATTGTCCTGTCCAACAATTGTTCCTTCCTCTTGCTCAAGCTGGAAAATTCTCTTCTTTCTGTGTTTGCCATTAGCAATCAGATGAAAGAATTGAGTGTTCGCATCCCCCTGGATCACTTTACGAACTTTAGCTCGCAACGCCCACTTCAACTCTTCTTCGCGAAGAAGTTCCTTCAACCTCATCTCCGCATCCAGCTTAAACTGGAGCTCAGCAGGTTGCAAGATCGTGGATTCGGCTTTAATATCGAGGGACTGTATGAGAGAAAGAAGCCTGTCCTTCTCAATCTTATAAGTCCCACTAAGGTGTTTAGCCCAGCCCCGTAGGAAGCTTCTCAAATGCCTAATCTTATTCTGCCATCGCTCGACAGGCGTCTTGCCTCCTCTATCTTTAGCCCATTCCCTGGCTATTAGATCTAGGAAACCTTCTCGTTCAAACCAAGCCAGTTCGAAGGAGAATGTATTTTTGTTTCCCACGTGATTTGGCTCGCCTGAGTCCACGAATAAAGGTGTGTGATCCAAAACACCGCGCGAGAGAGCCTGAACCGTCACAAGAGGGAACTTCTGTTCCCACTCGACGCTTGCTAGTACCCGATACAACTTCTCATATGTCGGATTGGGCAAAGAGTTGGACCAGGTAAATTTTCGACCAGAAAGCTCTATCTCTCTCAGATCCAAGCTCTCAATGATGGTGTTAAACATAAAAGACCATCTTCCGTCAAAATTATCGTTATTCTTTTCCTCTCTCCGCCGAATGATGTTGAAATCATCCCCAACCAGAATTGGGAGCTGCTCGGACCCACAAATTCGAACCAGGTCCCCCAAGAACTCCGGTTTAAGCTCGGGTTGTGCGGCACCATAAACTGCCACCAGAGCCCAGTTAAACCCATCAGCTTTAGACCTAACCCGAAATTTGACCGCGAAGTCACCCATCACTACACTATGGACTTCCAGTGAATCGCATCTCACTCCAAGCAGGATCCCACCGGATCTTCCTCTCGGAGGAACGCAATGCCAGTCAAAATCGACACCCCCCGAAAGCGTGTTAAGAAACTGTGGCGCAAAATTATCCCTACCAGTTTCAGAGAGAGCAATGAAATCTAATCGATGCTCCAGAGACGCCTCAGCGAGAAGCCTTCGTTTAGCCAAGTCCTTCAGACCTCTGCTATTCCAAAATATTCCTTTCATAAGTCATCATGAATTTTTTTTGCCGTACGAATCCTAGCACTCCTACGTACCGCGGACGCGGGATACACCTTCCGCTTCCACTTACGTTTGGGTATACTATTGTCCACCGTCCGGTCCTCATAACCGGGCTCTGGTGGTTGAATCACTACATCCTCTACACTAACTTCCTCCTCCTCAGATTCAGTAGTGGATGGTACAAGGTCCGCACAAAAATTGTCAAGCACTCTCACCCCCAACGCATCAATCTCAGCATCATTCATAGGTCTCACTGCCGCTAGGTTTCGCTTCCAGATCAAGGAGATCGTTAACCGAGTTGGAAATTTCAGTATTGGTATTCCCTAGCGAAACCCCTACTTGATTTGCATTATTTATAATCTCATCCTTAGAAAAATGCAAAATAGAATTGGACAAGTTGACTGACATACCGGTTGTGACCTCAATGTCACGAAGCTTGGCCGCCCTCATAGCGCACCTCTGCTGCATGTCATCAACCTCCGGGTGGTCCTGGAGACGAGAGCTCATCCGTCTCCCCTCAGAGACCGGGTCGGGGATCCCGCCGAAGGCAATAACCTCCTCCCGAGTAGCGCCACTCGGAGGAGACAGTGGCGGAGGGCTCCCACGGCGAACGGACGGGAGGCCGGGGGATAGAGGTGCCGGCGCCGCCTGCCCAAGCACCCCCCCTGCCCCAACCCTCAAGCCTGAGGGTGTCGCCGTCCCAACAGCCGAAGGCGAGGGAAGGACCGGGGCCACCTACCCCTGACTCCCGCCCAGCACCATAGGAGAAAAAGCCGCAGAAGCCGGAGCCGATAGGGAAGGGTCCGAGGCCACCTGCCCCAGACGGTCTCCTCCACGGCCGGCCAACAACGGCGAGGCTGGCGTCGCTGGCGTCAGGGTAGATGGAGAGGAAATCGTGGCTACCTGCCCCGAACTCCCCCCCCCCCCCCAGGCAGAACCACCGAATCAGCCGCCATCTGTCTGCACGAGACCGCAGGGGACCCTGGGAGGAACGGAACCACCTAAGGCTCCACGTCCCTCCCCCCCCCCCCCCCCCCATGGTCGTCTCCGAGTGGCCCGTCTCACAGTCACCCACCACGGGACGAACAGCAGACACAAAATCCAGCACCGGGAGCGAGCACTCGAAAGGGATCTGGTGGTGGCAACCCAGGATACTTCGCTTTTTTTAGTAAAGGAGGATGACCCCTGGCCTTGCATCTGGGAGATGCATGCGGCCACTTTATTGATTATTCTCGAGGACCTTACAAAGTATTACAACAATATGCCTGAATCCGCCATCTTGGCAACATATGCCATTACTCCTATCCATATGATGAAGGGGTACTAGTTGTGCCAAATACCCAGACCACTCACCTAAGCCTATCATCAACAGCTAGAAGCCCCAGCCAACCACATGCCGGGTCTGGGGCATAAACTGGTCTGACGCACTCATGCGTCGTCACCGCCATCTTCCACAGGTCCGTCTTCAGAGCAGATATTGAGGCTTCTACCTTGTCAGGCCACTCTGCCATCGACGCCACCATGACGCCAGACAAGTACCTCCTCCTGCGCGAGTCCATCACTGTGCATCGGGTGCCGAGTCTCCACTGCGCCACGCCGCCGAAATCCGTCGTCATCAATGTGTAGGATGAAGCACCGCTCCACCAAAAAAGCCGCCCACTGGTCCCTCGATTCCGTGTACGCCTCCAAGAATGACGCCCCCAAGGAGGAAACGACACCAACACGACGCCGTCATCCGATCTACTGATCTAGGGTTTCCCCCGGAGGTAGCAGATAGAGGTCTGGAGCTTCTCCACGGTGATCTTGGCATCAAGCCGAGAACGAGGTTTTCACCCGGATCCGCTCGAAGAACCTCCATCAAGCATCGCGTGCATGGGTCGCCGCCGATCTGAGCCGCCGCACATCGAGCAGGCCGCACCGGCCAGATCAAATCTGTCCGAAGGGCAAACCACGCATTGCGCCGACCCAACCACCAGGCCCTCCATGCCGCCACCGCCGATCCGAGGTCAGATGGTCCGTCGCCGCAGACCCGGCCGCTGCCGCCGAACGCAGACAAGGCCGCTGCCCGAAGCAGGGCCGGCCGCCGCACCCCCCACCATCGCCGCCCTAGGCCGAGGCGGCCGCCGCGCCGCCGCCGGTCAAGGCAGGCCCGCCACGCCACCAAGGCCAGATCGGCCGTGCCACCACACGCCGCGGGGCTCCGCACCGCCCCCATGGCGCAGGAGAGAGGGAAGGCCCCCGCCACCGCCGTCAGCCCCTGGGCTATAGGCCGGCGGCGTCCTTCGGCGGCGGCGGAGGGAGGGATGGAAGGACGGGGACCCCCGGCGGCTAGGGTGGGGGGAGGATGGCTTTCGACGAGTACGGCTCCAATCTTCCTGCCTCGGACCAGCTTGCGGTCGCTTCGGTGGCGGCGCCCGTGGCCATCCAGCCCTCCTCTCCGATGCTAGGAGGGGGTGGATTCGGGATGTGTGCTCAATGAAGATTCTGGTCCCACTCCGGCGTCGGGGCGTCGTGTGTTGAGCGGCTCCGGCAGGCAGCCCAAGAAGACAGCGGGGCGGAAGCCTGGGTCCAAGACGGTGGCGCCGGTGGCTCCTGGGCCTGTGGAGGCGATGCGTGGCGAGCTCGGGGCGGCTCTGGTGGCGTCCGGTCCTTCTGTCAAGGCCAAGCGATCCAAGGCGACCCCCGTGGTGCAGCGCGCCCCCAGCGTGCGCGCCAAAGCCAAGCTGGGGGACATAATCTCCCTGGAGAGTGCCAAGCTGTGCGCGGCTGACAAGAACATGGATGTGTCAGGTAACCCAATCCCCTCCTTTAGGATTCTGAATGCATTTACAGACGATCATCTTGTTTCGATCCTAAATGATAGTGGCGTTGCGGTTGAGTCCTCCACTGAGGATATTATCTCGTTAGTTCGTGCGAGGGAAGAAGCTCAGGCTGCTCTTGCTACTGCTGCTGCTGCTCGCTGTGCGGCAGAGAAGGCAACGGCCGAGCAGGTCGCGGCACCAGTAGGGGCTGGTGCGGGCCATGAGCCCAACGAGGGGGACGAGTCTAGGGCAGCTTTGGATGCCCCTTCTTCCAGTCGTGTGCTGGCGTGGAAAAGAGTGGCCAAAGCCGTGAGCTCCCGTGGAGTTCGCCTTCGCAATCGTATTATCTAATGCGGCACATCTTCTGGAGTATTCGCGGATGCGGCCATGGGGGCCGGCGGACGCAACTTAGAGAATATATGGCAAAGAACGTATCGATTTCGTGGCGTTGCAGCAAACGATCAAAGCCGACTTCACGTTTAGAGATCTCCTCGCGTACGATCCCCTGCATCGTTTTGACTGGTTCTGGATACCCTCCTCTGGCCACTCGGGTGGTCTCCTTATGGGTTGTAATTGTGATGTGTGTGATGTAATTCTGTGGGAGTCCGGTGTTTTCTTTATTGCAGCAACTGTTCGACACCGCGTTTCTGGGTTGACCTGGGTGATTGTGAGCATCTATGGGCCGGCCGACCATACGAAGTTTGCTGATTTCTTGGGCTAGATCACGGCCCTGGTTGGGGCTAAAAGAGCGGTTAATCTGTCGCTAGTAGTTGGCGGAGATTTTAACTTGATCCGCTCGGGGGCGGACAAAAACAACGACAATATTGACTAGGCAAGGGTGTCCCTTTTCAATAATGCGATTGCGGCCGCCGCGTTGCGTGAAATTGCGAGGACAGGTGCTAGATTTGCATGGACTAACAAACAGCGGCGCCTGCCCGTTGTGTTCTCGACCACGTTTTCTGTACTGGAGACTGGGAGTTGCTGAGACGCACATAGGGTCGGACCATATCCCTTCAATTTTATCCTCTGGGGAGGACAGTGCTCGGCGTAGCAGAAGATTTTTCTTCAAAACAGCGTGGTTTGAGGCCGAGGGTTTCGCCCAGATGGTGACGGACCGCTGGGAGCTGATCGGAAGTCAGCTTGGCCGCCAACGCGGCCCTGCGGAGTTCTGGTCCTCAGCGGCTGTGACTCTGCGAGCCTTCCTCCGGGGTTGGGGGCTAACTATGGCAGCGAGTCTAAAAGAGAAAGGGAGCAGCTTGTTGAGGAGATCGCGTCCCTAGATGTTCAGGCAGATGCCAGACCTTTCTCCGAAGACGAATGGGCGCATAGATACTGTCTGGAAAACCAAGTCTTGGCGATCCTGAGAGCGGAAGAGGAATATTGGCGTCGTAGGGGCGGTGTCAAGTGGGTCACAAAAGGTGACGCTAATACCGGATACTTCCATGCATACGCCAATGGCCGAAAGCGTAAAAGCTCTATTCTGAGACTTCAGTCAGAAAATGGCCTTCTAGTGACCCAAAGTGAGATAGTGAGTCAAATTTATGATTTCTTCATCGGACTGTTGGGAACAGCCGAAGAGAAAAGACTCAGCCTCCGGGACGGTTTGTGGGATCCAACGGAGAAAGTGTCTCAACAGGAAAACGATGCCCTTGCATTGTCCTTCCTGCCGCAAGAAATAGATAGGGCCCTTGCTGACATGAAGAATGACACGGCTCCAGGTCCGGATGGTTGGCCGGTGGAGTTCTTTAAGAAGTTTTGGCCTGTCCTTAGAGACCTATTTCATGCGATAGTGAACGGCTTCGCCCTAGGCACAGTAGATATGTCCCGCCTCAACTACGGTGCCATTTGCCTGATCCCTAAGGTCAAAGGGGCGGACTCCATTAAGTTGTTTCGTCCAATTACCCTCATTAATGTGCCTTTCAAGATCTGTGCTAAGGCCTACGCCACTAGGCTGGCTCCTGTAGCACAACATATTATTCTTAAGAGCCGAACTGCTTTTCTCAAGAGTAAAAATATCCTTGAAGGTCCGATAGCGCTTCTGGAGATAGTCCATGAGCTTAAACGAACAAGGAGGCAGGGAGTAATCCTAAAACTGGACTTTGAAAAGGCCTATGACCGCGTGAACTGGGAGTTTGTGCGGGAGGTCCTCCTCAAAAAGGGTTTTGAGGCAGGATTTGTGCATCGTATGATGCACTTGATCACCAGAGGGCACACGGCGGTCATAATCAACAGCGAGATGGGGAAAATTTTCCGCAATAAAAAAGGGCTACGGCAGGGAGACCCCATCTCTCCGTTAGCTTTTAACTTTGTAGCGGACGCCTTGTCGGCCATGATAGCCAAAGCCAGGGCAGCAGGCCACATCAGGGGGACTGGTACCTCACCTCATCCCTGGAGGGGTGACCCACCTTCAATACACCGACGACACTTTGATGCTGTTTGAACCCGATGATCACAACATTGCTTCTATCAAGCTCTTGCTGCTATCCTTTGAAATACTTTCAGGGCTGAAAATTAATTTCCTGAAAAGCGAGGTCATTACCATGGGGATGGACGACTAGGATAGCGCGCGAGTAGCCAATCTGCTTAATTGTAAGCTAGGGAGCTTTCCAATTAAGTACATGGGCCTTCCGATATCGCACCGGAAATTGTCCATCTTGGAGTGGGAGCCCCTCTATGGGAAGGTGGCCAATAGAGTTAGCCCGTGGCGAGGGAGATTTATGTCCTCTGCCGCTCGGCTAATCCTCACAAACTCGAGTCTCTCCTCCCTCCCACTGTTTACTATGGGGATGTTTCTCCTAGCTGATGGAGTGCACGCTAGGCTCGATACACCTCGCTCTAGGTTCTTTTGGGAAGGAACCGGCATCAAACGTAAATACCATCTAGTTAAATGGGCTGCAATTTGTAGGCCAAAAAAATTTGGGGGCCTGGGTATCACTAACTCTAAACTTATGAACGTGGCATTACTCACAAAATGGTGGTGGCGTCTTGCCCAAAACGAGTCGGGACTCTGGGCAAAGCTACTACAGGCCAAATATTTCCCTAGCGGAAACCCCTTCACGGCTTCTTCGTCCGGATCCGCGTTTTGGAATGGGATCCAAGCGATGCGGCCCGCCTTTCCGGTCGGGGCCAAGTTCCGGATCAACAACGGTCAATCCACTCGGTTTTGGCTGGACTGTTGGTTGGGGCCTGTTTCCCTTTGGCAGAGCCACACATCTATATATCAGGTGGCCACAGATGCCAACATAATGGTGGGGGAGGCTCTGATCTCCTCCCCACCCGCCATCCATTTTTTGCGAGCCCTCACCACTACCGAACGTGAGTCATGGGATGACTTGGTTCAAAAAGTTGGTGGTTTGCGACTAGGCTTGGGGGCCGACTCGGTGGAATGGAACCTGACTGCCTCCAGGAAGTTTTCGGTGAAGTCACTTTATAGCACGCTTACTGAGGGGAGTGCGCTGGATATAGGCAGGGGGCTATGGAAGGCCGGTTTGCCACTCAAGATAAAAATCTTCATGTGGCAAATGTTTAGGAACCGGCTACCAACTTCCGACAATGTAGCTAAACGTAAGGGCCCGTCAGACGCGTCCTGTTCGGTCTGCGGTCTATGTGAAGATGCAAACCATGTGTTCTTTAGATGCCACCTAGCCAAGTTTGCGTGGAGCGCGGTTAGGGACGCGTTTCATACGAACTGGAATCCCTCCTCGGGTGCGGATCTTCTCACCTTGATCAAAACCCAAAAGGGATCCAGTGCTAGAATAGCTTGGCTATGCGTAGGGGCGTTGCTTTGGGCTATTTGGACGACTCGTAACAAAATTACGATAGAGAAGAAATTTCCTAACCACCACGCTGATGTGATCTTCAAATGCCATCTATTTTTACAGACATGGACAACGTTGGGGAAGGAGCGCGATGCTGAGCGCATGATGGAAGTCTTGGAGCGTATCAGGATGACTCAGACGTTAGCCAGGCAAGACTCGACGCACAGCTGAGTTGCTTTTGGGGAGGCCCTTCACCCTTGCGGAGGTCGTTTGGGCTTGTTGGAACCTATGCTAGATGTTTAAGCCTGGGTGCTTTTGGACTATTTGTTGTATTGCTGTACTTGCTGACCTGTATGGTCTTCGTTTCCTTTCGAACCTTGTATGAATGCATTATATATTGCTGTACTTGCTAAGCCTTTTTTATGTTTTCAAGGCGTTGCCTAGGCGACGCTTAGGCGTCAGAGCGCTCGCGAACGCCAAGGCGTCGCCGTCGCTTTAGTTTTTTGTCTAAGGCGTCCGCCTTGTGCTGTTGAGGCGTCCAAGGCGTCGCCTAGGCGGATAAGGCGCCGCTTTGGTTGATTTTGGACGCCCTGGACATGCGCGGGCAGGTTGAGCGGGAACCAGCAGCTGGCGCGCGCCAGAAAGAGGAATTGGCGGGAGGGAAGAGAAATTGGGCGGGAGAGAGGGGGTAAACAGAGGCAGGAGAGAGAGGGGAACACACCCGTGACTCCAAATCGAGGGGGAAAGAGAGAGGAGCTCTCTCCTCTCACGCCGCCGGCCCAGATCCGCTCCTCCTCCGCCGGCCTCCCCCTGTCCGGCCAAGCTCCTCCTCCGCAGGCCCTTCCCCTCTCCGGCCAAGATCCATCTCCGCCGGCCATCCCCCTCTCCGGCCAAGCTCCTCCGGCCAAGCTCATGGCTGCCATATTAGTACCCCTAGCGCCTAATAATAAGTGTCTAAGGCGTCGCCTCGCCTCGCGCTTTGAGCGCCTAGGCGTTGAGGCGCCCCCCCAGCGCCTTAAAGCGCCTGGACGCCTTGAAAACATAGGTCGAGTGGCTTTATTAATCTAAAGCCGGACGCCTCTAGCGTCTTCGCTCAAAAAAAAGCAACTACTTCTCCAGGCTGTGACCTTTCTATAGATCAGGCTTAATTATTTGAGTAGAATTTTTATTCTTAAATTTGTTGGTTACCACAATTCTTTGATGTTTAGTTTATTGTAGAAAGTGAACACCGAAAGCACTGATTGTCTCAGCTGATTCCCCTTTATATGATATATATTTATGCTCGGAATAGTGGGTTGGAAGGTTGGCAACAATCAAGACATATCACATGATATTAGTCAACAAATTGAACAGTTATTGTGATAGTTCTCACTATTATAGTAATATATTCTAATTGGATATTGTTGTATCAAATTGCAACATCATGCAAAAATGTAGCACTCTGAGAACAAATAGTTGTGGTCACGCCCTATTGCAAAAGTACACTTTTGCAGCCAAAAAAAAAGATGTAAAAAAAATCATAGATGAGCAACATGACAGAAAATGTGCACATGCAAAAGCATGACCATTTGCGAATTGTTCTCTTGAGTAAGACAGAAAGTTGTGCGCATATAGTTTGCTACACTGGTCCTTCATCTCTTTGTCCTTCTTTTTACAATTTTTTCATAATTTTGAACAACTTTTAGCAAGTGCACATGTTATAGCATATTACAACCATGATTTTTTCGCTAATTTTTTTTAAATAATACATTTTTTTTATTAATTTACAAAAATATTACGCTGATATAATATTTTTCGAAAATATTATCCAATCGGCCTACAGCAGGCCGACTGAGCCTAGTCGGCCCACAGCTGGCCGAATGAGTTCCTATCGGCTTGCTGTACGCCGATTGGGTTGTCGGCCAGCAGATCCAAGTCCAGTCGGCCAACTGTCGGCCGATAAGGTCCAGTCGGCCTGCTGTGGGCCGACAGGAACTAATTGGCCAGCTGTGGGCCGACAGGGACTAATTGGCCTGCTGTAGGCCGACTGGTGCATGCACCACATTACTTTTTTTTTGACCCGTGCGATTTTTTTTCAACACTATGACATATTTTCCCGCCAGCTCATTCCTGCCACCCATTTCTCATCCACCTGTTTCCCGCCATATGTTCCCACCACTCGTTTCCCGCCATATGTTTCCGCCAACTCTTTCCCGCCATATGTTCCCGCCAACTCTTTCCCGCCACTCGTTTCCCGCCATATGTTCCCGCCAACTCTCTACCTATAAAAACCCCTTCAGACCGAGGTGGATAAGCATTCCAGTGTAGTTTAGTTGAGATGTCTCATTATCCTTTCGATCATAGTTTTCACCCTGGGATGAGCAGGACTCTTCTGAGCCTAGCTACCGATTTCAGGATGGACAATAGGATAGTTCCATGGGACGAACTCACCGGTAGTGACACCATAATGAATGAGTTGGCTCACCAATTACGTAGGTCTGGGTGGCCTGAAAGGACATATGAAGAGGTACGTAAAGAACTTCTTAGGATACATGAAAGGAGGAAGAAGGTGGTGGTGCCGAAGAGTGAATCTTTCAGAAGGCTTTCAGCAAATAATCCATTATTATGGATTGAGGAGAGCGAGGACGAAGATGATATCTTCATGCCACCGCTTCCGGGTTCTGCATCTTCGAAGGGCAAGAGTTCTTCATCGTCGAAGGGCAAGAGTTCTTCATCGTCAAAGGGCAAGAGTTCTGCATCGATGGAGGATGACGATGATGACTTCATGTAGTTTTATGTTGTATGTTGTAAGTTCACTCGTACGTACCGTTTAATTTAGATGTAGTACTATGTAGTTGTTTGTACTGTCTTGTTGTACGAGCATTCTGTTCTATCTAAATATGATGTTGTAGTTCGGATAACATAGTACTAAAATAGGGTAGGCATATGTCTCATACATAAGTACATAGTCATTTGTCTCATACATAGAATAGACATAAGTCTCACACATAAATAGATGGTAATGTCTGTACTGATAGATAGAAGCGTCAGTGACGACGTCTGGCCTCGCGGGGAGGCGGATCTGGAATCGGCGTCCATCCCCATCTGTCAGGTGCCCTAATGAGACGCGGTGCAATCTCAGACTCTTCCTGGTCATGCTGTGTATCCTGTGTGGGGCCTGGTGGAGGAGTCAAAAACATGTTCATCCAGTGGGTGTGCTGCGACATCGGAGCCTGTATGTGATCCTCGGGATGATGATCACTCCCCCACGTATCATGTGATGCCGACATAGACGCATGATATCCATAGGCTCCTGCACGACGAAACTTTAAGTCATGAAGTTTGATGCCGCCTGAACTAATATTGAAAACAATAAATATGAAGACACACACCTGCTGGCTGTGACGGCTGCTCTGGCTCAAACACAAAGCTCGACGAGGGACCGTGGTGCTGTGGCTGTGGAGAAAACACTAAGCTCGACGTGGGACCATAGTGCTGTGGATGCTGCCATGATGAACTGCCAGGTTGTTCAGGAGGGGGTGGCCTGGTCGTCGGCTGATGTGCTAGACGTGGACGTGGTTGATGTCGGTGCATGGAGGGACGCGGATGCTGTGGTTGGTGCTGAACAACGTCGCTTCTCCGGGTGCACGTGATAGCCTCGTAGACAGCCCGTATTTTGTTCTGCATCCGTTCCAAGAAGGGTTGTATGACAGGACGGTGATGAAGAAGAGGTCCTGACGACAGTGATCGTCCAAAGGTGGTTTGTGACAACATTACTTAAAGAAAATATATCTTACCGCGTACTGCCTAGAGCCTGAAGTATCATAGCTTGGGTACATATCCGACGGAGTAGGATTAGGTATCTCCTCTGGGTGAGAGTGCTCAACGATGCGTAACCGTGTTCCGCTCATGTAGCGCCGCAAACAGAGTCATATGCATCAAAATAAGAACCAAATCTCCTCTCAAGCGCCGCATGCTTAGCCCTCCAAGCCTTTCCATAAGAAATTCTGTACTTGAACCTGGCAAAGACTTTTGTCTGGACTGCCTTCACTTCCATAGCTTTGCCCTGCACTATCTCATCGTAAAACAACCGAGCTATAAGCGTGGATGAAAGGTTGGCATGATCTTGAGGGATGCAGGGAATAAGACAAGTGTGATTAACTAAGTCACTTATCACCCAACTTGTGCCATACTTGGGGAGAAAACCGTGCACCCTAGCGGGACAATCTGCATTCTTGCATACCATTGTCAGGAATTTCTGACTGGACACCTGAGTTGTGAAAACCCTTTGCGTGGACATTGCCCAATTAATTATTGCATCCTTCAAGGCTTGTTTGTTTGGATACATAGCACCCGTTGCAATATTGTTCTGATGATATTGCCAGGTTGAATCATGTCCATCATTCACGATCATTGCAGATGAGAAGTCATGATTCCACCATGCAGGATTCGGGACCTCCGCTGCATTTTCTTCTTCATCTGACTCGCCAGAATCATCTGCATAACCCCTTTCAACATCAGTGTCTTCTTCTTCCATCTGGTCCTGCATGTGCCCATCTACCTCGTCAGCGTCAACCTCGCCATTGTATTCACCATCGGCATTTCCTCCTTCTACCTGACTATTCTGCCCTGGTTCATAATCATAAGCATTTCCTCCTTCTACCTGACTGCTCTGTCCTTGTTCGTAACCATCATCTCCAGCATTTGACATAGATAGCCGCCTACCTACACTGCTCTGCCCAGGATCGTTGCCACCTTGGCCTTCATGTGCAGTGACCCCCTTCACGACGGGAAGCACTAAAGCAATAGGATTGCATCCCCTTCGTTCACAACCTTGTAACCACCGCACCCAATCAGAGTCTCGCTCTATTGGCCTCAAATAAAAGTAAATTATTGTACTTGACCGTGTCCACAATGCATGAACACCGACGGTGTGTGTTTCAGTATCAAGACCTAAACTTGCTGCAATCCATTCTTTCAACTGACTGACAGACCATGTTTGAGGTGCGCTCATTGGGACATCTATGTGAGTAAATTCACTCAGATCAGCTCCCATCTCAGTTGTTTGGACAGTACCAGGACCGTAGTAAAATCTGATGTTCACTACATCAGACATCTCGGCTCACCTATTTTTTTTCACAGCGAAATACAATTATTAAGCAACAACTTCAAATACCCGCACTAACAAATATTAGGCAGTACACATCCACATATTACCGGAGCAACTACAAATATTGACACTCCTAAATACTACACATCCACATATAGTCCGGAATATTACCGGAGCAACTACACATTTTTACACAACTAATTAGTTGACATCTAAATAAAATGCTAACCGAAACGGGAAATAAAATGGTCACCACGACCACCTAAATATTTACGTTTACTACTCGAGCCAATAACAATAATTGCACGCAACTTCGAAAAATAAATGTTTGCTCAAATATACCCTTGAAGCGTGCGCGCGAACGACGAACGGCGGCCTTCAATCACCGGAACCGGAGCCGGAAACTCCACCAAACTCCTGCAGCTTCACCTCCACCACCACCTCCACCTCCACCACCGCCACAACCTCCACCTCCGCCTCCACAACCTCCACAAATGAGCTGAAAAAATGCTCCAACAAAATCTTCAGCACAACCACCACAAGCTACCCCATCAGTAGATCGAGGTGTCTTTTGGCTCCTCTAGCTAAGTAGAACCCATTTACGGTGCCAAATCCGCAAAAAAACGGGCCATTTTGGTGTATTAATTGGAGCTATTTCGGGTTGGAGAGAGGAGCAAGAAAGAAGAACAGAGAGAAGGAGAAGTGTGCTGCGTGAGGTGGGAAGGAAAGGAGAAGGAGAAGGGAAAGAAAAAGAAAAAGGGAGGCAGCTGCGGGCCCGCTCCCTGTCGGCCTGCCGCTGGCCGATCGGTCGGCAGCTGGCCGACTGGGGCGCCTGTGCCTCAGCCCGCGCCGACAGCTCCCGGGCCACGTAGCCCCGGCCAATAGTCGGCCTCCGCGTGGCCGATTGCACACCTGTCGGCCTGCAGTTGGCCGAGAAGTACCTGTCGGCCTACAGCTGGCTGACTAGGCTCAGTCGGCCTGCTGTGGGCCGATTGGATAATATTTTCGAAAAATATTATATCAGCGTAATATTTTTGTAAATTAATAAAAAAAATGTATTATTTAAAATTCAAGGTACATGTTCTATAAGTGAGGTGCGGGTGCAGCTGGTTGTGGAAAATTCCCATTCGATGTTTGTCAACTGCCAACTGTACTGGGTTGTGATACTGACCGCATTTTACCAGCTTGAATCAGTTACTCAATTTTACAATTATGTCTCTGAAAATGTAGGATTTGATTAAATGGTTATTATATCCTTATATGCAAGTGAAAATTTCTCAACAAACCTACTTGCATCATGTTATTTTCTACTTCTGTAATGTGGTGTTTGGAGAGCGTATGGTCTTGCATTTATCTGCATGTCTCTACCACGTTCCAAAATATGTTTCACATTCTGTTTAGTTCTAATGAACATTAAGTGCTTACCCAACATTTTTACATTTTCTAGTGCTTTATTACTACGCCCTGCGTTGCAATATTATTGAAGTTTTAGGTTTATCCTAAGTCAAACTTGTTTAACTTTGACCAACTCTATAGGAAAAATGTGTTAGGATCTGCAACCCCAAATACACATAGTATGGAAATATATTTTATAAAGAATCTCATGAGACTAATTTGGTGTTTTAGATGTTAATATATTTTTCTATAGACGTGGTCAAACTTAAACAAGTTTGACTTAGGACAAACATAGAACTTCAATTATTTTGCAACGGAGGAAGTATATTGCAAACACACAACAGCCTCAACACCGTAATGTAATTCATGGTTATTTTACTGTAAAAAAATCATGGCTATTTTATACCTGGTTAATCAGGTATACAAGAGTAATAACAACCTACTTGTTTCTCGAAAACAATTGACACATTATGAGGCACAGCAGTCCTCTGTAAATTCACCTATACCTTGTAGATTGCCAACAATTTTATTTCTATTTTCCATTCTTTTTGGTGATAACCAAGTTGATTTAGCTGCAATTTTATTTACTCTATTCTGCTTTGCTTACCGAAAAAGGCTTTCGCCCTGCTTTATAAATAAAGCAAACCGCCATAAAGCATACAAACCGAAGCAAGTCCACACACACCCACCCAAGTCTCACGACACAGTAAACAGGTTCTGCTGAGGGCACAGCTCAACAAGCCCAAAAGAAAAAGAGAAAACAACACACTCCAGACGCAGGTAGTCTAGTCTGGGTCCGGCGGGGGCGGCGGAGGCGGCGGCGACTGGCGGACGGCCATCGAACGGAGGTCGGCGATGAAGGCTGAGATGGCGTCACAGTCCGGGGGGCGGCTAAGCGGCCGCCAAAGCTGCAAGAAACCCGAGAGTTTGAAGAGAGCGTCAGTAGCGCGACGAAGGGGAGTACGCTGAATCACAAGCTTATTGCGAAAGGTCCAAAGAGTCCAGGCGAGAACCCCAACCTCAAGCCACCTAATGTGGCGAGAGGTCGCGGGGGACAACTGGAGTTCAGCAAATAAGTCCGGGAAATTGGTGTGGCACCAACTTCCACCGACCACCTCGCGAAAGCAGCTCCAGAGGAACTGGGCGGAGACGCAAGAGAAGAAGATGTGGTTCGAGTCTTCAGGGACACCACAGAGCGGGCAGATACCAGTGCCCGGGCCATTGCGCTTGCAGCAAAGGAGTAATCTTGTCTGCTTTGCTTATGCAGCAAAGGAGTTTGAAACAGAAATTTTGAGGCTTAAGCGCCTGTTGGCTGAGACCAATGATACAAATAACTATGCAGCTCTAGTGTCTCCTGAGACAATAACTGAAGTCATACAGAAGCAAACTCCAGTTTCACCTGCAAGAACACCGGTGTGGAACAGAACAAATACAGTACAGTCCAGTGTGAATGCCATTATCCTCCATGGTAGCTTTCTGGATGAAGCTAGAGAGGCAAGTTGTTGAAACAGCCCAACCACTTTGCTGGTAGTGTAGAAGTATGCATGGGTAAATGATTAATTTGAGCTTTATATTGTTTGCTAAGCCTTTTTTATGGCTTGCATTGATTCTGTAGCAGGACTTCTGTAGAAGAGGTGTTCGCACCTCAGGTTAGTAATAATGTACAAGTGGATTGCAGTTTGTAGTTCTTCTTATGCCTGTAAATTGGTTTGACTTGTAAGTCTGTTGCTTTCAGGGAATGGGACAGATGAAAGTTCTTGTTCTTGTGTGTATCATATGCTGGTTGAATCTTTAGTTGGCATGAAATTTTCACTGAAGAATGAAATAGAAGGATTCTCACTTTCAATCCATCATGAAGCTACTGGTACATGCAAACACCAGTTCTCGCGTTGTTTAATTTGCTACAGCACATTAGTAATAGAAATATGACACTACAGTTATTTATGGTTTGCATTTTACATTTTGGCCTTGATATTTTACATTCATGCATGTGATTTTATATGTAACTGGGCAAGCTGGATATCTGTAGAGCAGTTATCTTATAGTGGCTGCCTCTGTAACTTGAAAAGTGTCTCTTTAAACTGCAAAATGTGGTACCTAAATACACATTTTCCCCCCTGATAATCTGAGGCCACACCCCCGGCTCCATTTCAATTAAGAAAGAAACCACGTGAGTACCACAAACACCTACTCCCTCTGTTCACTTTTATAAGACCTTGACGACATTTCAGACAATGTACAAAGCAGCCCATTTTGAGCTGTCTGAAAAGACTTACAAAAGTGAACGGAGGGAGTATATGCTTACAAAGTAGGCAAGCTGGGAACAGGAAAAGCTAAAAACATCCTCAAGAACTGAAAAGGTAAACTAAAGCTTGTCCTGCTCCAGAATATTACATCAAGTATAAACTAAATACACATTCAGTGTCAGCTTGCCTTCTAGCAAGAATTATGCACTTTTCTTTTTGTATCATAGTCCCTCTTTGATCTGGCCTTGCATTTTAAACAGTTTATACTTCTGTGGACTTTATTAAATGTAGGACCATGCGCATTGTCACGGTGACAGACAATGGTGACGTTAGAGAATGGACTTACCAGAACAGATTTCTGACCTTTAGTTGTTGTTACCAGCACATGTCGTAATTATGGCTGTGAAATTTTGATGATCATGGAGATGGAGTAAATCTATATAATATTCTTATACTTGTTCACATGTTGAGGCTATGTTCCTGTCAATTAGTAAGATATAGTAGTATGTTGGAGTGGCATGTTACCTCTTATCTGTTGCATGTGACCTCTCTTTCTATCACCGCATTTGCTTATATTCTGGCGTTAAAGATGTTGATCCGACATGTGCCTTTGTTTGTCAACAAGGAAGTACCATCCATATGATTTTGCATCAGTTGATGTTTCATCGCGCAGTTTATCATAACGATAGAATTGTTTGTCAAAGGTGCTAATGCAATCTTAACTGAGATCTTCAAGCTATTGTAGGTTATAATTTCACCCTTACGTGGTTAGAGCAACCTGATGGCGGTGAATGGGCCTACAAATACTCTTCGCTAGGCACCCTGGAGAAAATCGCTTTAAAGTGGATGAGAGTGCAGGACATAAGGTTTAGCAAGGCAATGTGCCCTGTATTCTTTGAGCGGATATCCAGTCTCATCAGGCGAGGCCGATGATAGTCCTGACTTCATATTTTGAGCTCTGGATGTACATGACTGAAATTGATCGACTGTTGGCAGAACTGTCCTTCATATGTTGTGTACATTTGCTGGGGAGATTGGATGACTTGCCCCAAGTTTCCGAGCGCTTGGAAGGTTCGTCCTCGTTTTTATTGTATAATTGATCATTTGCCACAACTTGTGCCTGCAGTCTGATGATTTTTCAGAATACGCCAACAAAATTTATGACCGAACTACCGCTTTAATTCAGATTCCTCTTTGCGTCTCTCGGTTCAGTCGTCAGGCCTGTCTTGCCCGTTGCCGACCACCACTGCAGCATTGTACCCTGGAGGAGGGAATCAAATTGCATGAGAATGCGCCCGGTGAATTTCGGCGGACATGGAGACCAGAAAGGCCGATGACTATTATGACTGAAACTGATCGACTTTTGGCAGCAGAATGTGTGTACGCTTGCTTTCGTTTCGTGTTTATGTGTTCAGCATGCAAAATTGCACCCCTGGTTTGAATAGACTCTTTCTTGCTTTTTATACCTAGGCCCTATCACAACTCCACAAGCAAGGGATACTCCAAAAATCCATTTCCCTTCTTGACAAACTCCACTTTTTATACCTTGGTCCTATCACAGATGCTTTGCTCAAATTTGCAGAGAGTTTTTACATGTTTTGTTGTTGTCGTATATAAGGGTTGCTCTCGGTTTAAACAGTTGGCATGAAACCAACCACGTTTTTTCAGTTTCGAACATGCCAGACAAAAAAGAAAAACTCGAATCATTTACACGTCACAAGTGGAGTATCAAACAGTTGAAAATCTATGGAACGCCTGATTATTTCAGTAAAGTATATGCCCATCTCAGCGATGGGAGAACAGCCTGACATCAGAAACACCAGGTTTGCTAAACCCACCGAGCAATCGAAGCTCCAACCAGTTACATGTCCAAGTATCCAACCAACACTCCAGAATCTATCCAACACCAGATCCGATCAATCGACGCCAATGTGGAGCCGCCAATCCGATAGATCCCGCCTTCTTCTTCCTCTTTACGCCGGCTTGTAGAGCTTCTCCACCATCTTCCTGAACTCTGCGCACACAAGAAGGAGAAGGAAGCATGCAGATTCAGAACCAAGAGCAGGTTGATGATCAATCAACATGGGACCGTTCAGAGGAGGAGTGGAGTTTACCTTCTTGATTCGCCCAGAGCGCGGCCGCCTGTGTGTTGAGGGGAGAGTCGTTGTTCGGCTCTGTGTCCCAATAATGAATCACAGATCAGATCAGACCACACAAGACAACAAGTAGGGACAGATCTGACGGGACGAGAGAGGAAGGAGTAAGAAGCGCACCTCCGAGCAGGCTCTGGATGGAGAGGAGGATGGTGCGGACGTCGTAGGCGGAGGACCACTTGTCCTGGAGGATGTCGAGGCAGATGTTGCCGTGGTTGTCGACGTTCGGGTGGAAGCAGGGGGTCTCGAACCGCACCTTGGGTGGCTTGTAGGGGTAATCGCTGGGGAAGGCGAGCGCGAGGCGGTAGGAGGTGCCCTCGTACGCGGTGGCGGCGGATCCGTCGATGGTGCCCACCCACTGGAAGATGTTGTCCCCCTCCGGGAACGCCGACACCCCGGGGTCGCCGCCCATCATCAGCGCCATTAGCTCCGACTGCAGCCGCCGCACCACGGACTGCCCGTCCGCGCCACGCGCAGCCGCCGGCGCCTGCTTCCCCGAGGACGCTGACGCTGCCCCTGGTGCGGGGGCCGCGGGGACGTTGCCGCTGCCGTGCGACTCGCTGTTCTCGCCCCTCGCCATCGCTCGTTCCGTGCGGGGGATGGATCCGAGGAGAGGAGCGGATCGGATCGGATCGGGTCGGCCGGGAGGGTGGAGAGGTTGGGAGGGTTTGGAGGGGAGAATTGGGGAATTGAGACGGCGAGAGGGGCGGTGATTTAAAGGTGGGAAGGGACCGGTGATTCGAGCCTAGTGACCGTTGGGGTTGGGGTTGCAGGCTATCGCTAGCTGTTGGATTGGATTGATCGCGACAGCGTTGCGGTGCGGTGCGGCCGGGTATGGCACCAACCAGGCCGCTGATTCCAACGGCTAGTTTTGCGGCGGTGGCAGGGCAGCGGCACGCTCATCTCGCCGTCACATCCATGCAGGGCACCCTGGAATGATCTCTGGCACTAATGGCCAAATTGTTACTCTCCTGTTAAAAAATTAGACCAACCGCGGAGAGAGAATGTGAGACACAGAATTCGACCTAAGAGGGGTCGAACTCAGATCGGCTCCGCGAAACCACAACGCCATCGCGACTGGGCTATGAGCCCATCCACTTACTCTCATGTTAGTCTCCCTTGTATTCAGTGTCAAACTTTGACAATAAAATATAAACCATATGTCATAGAAATTATGTGGTGGAAATTATTTTTCAAATACAAATCACAATGTTTAGAAAAAAAATCAATGATATACTTTTTGTAGCAGATCAATCATACTCTTTCCGTCCGGGTTTATTAGGCTCCCTATTATTTTGGGTAAAAATTTGACCATCGATTTAACTTATAAAATGTAAACTATATGTCATGTGTTAAATCTAACATTAAGATAGAAGTATGAACGGAGCTTTGATCTATCGAGGCGCAATGGAGGACACAAGGACATATACGTGTTTGCGATCCCCCTCGGTGGAGGTAAAAGCCATAATCCTCTTTCTCTCGCGAGTTGCTGCTGTATGAGTGTTTGATTACAAATATTGCAAACCTTTAGATAGGTACCCTGAACAGGCTTATATAGAGTTCCCTACCGCCAGGCTCTTCAGCTAGCTACTAATGACTAAAAATGATTACACACAATAAACATCCCACTGTGGATAGTAACGGATGTCATCAACACTGGTGGAGGTGAACGGTAACTACCGTCTTGAATGCGTAGTAGTGTTGCCTTTGTAACGCCTGGTTTACTTCTGGTCGTTGGTTTGATATATTATCCGAGTGATGGTAAACCGACTGATAGAATTCCGATTGACGATCAATCCTACTGATGACGAACCGATCGATGTAATCGTTCTGATTGGTGCCCACTCCGACTGATAGGCCACCCTAGTTGTTGAAGTTGCCTTGGGCCGTAGCACATGCGGACTTGGGCCTCCCTATCGCCTAGCTGGACTTTATGTCGTCATGGGCCCACCTAGTGGGAAATAACCTCATCATTAGCCCCCGAATCTTTCAGGGTCTCAAAACAAAAATCAAATTAACTCTTTGTGTAAATAGATTCGATTGAACCCTCAATGAAATATGAATTCTGATTGATCATTGGATTCAAGGAGCCGCAGATTTTCTCGGAAAGAGACCTTGATGGACTCCGCGGACTAGGAAACCTATGGCGTAGGTAGGATAGGGCAAGTTTATGGAAAAACTTGGTGATACTCAATCATCTCTCGAAAGAAGTTGACTAGTGACACGATTAAGCTGTATCATTAAATCCAAGTGATGCTTACGGTATGTGGCCTAATTCTCTCAGGGAGATGCCCGTCATTATCCTTGAGGAACACCAATCGTTCATCTGTTTTGGATCCAAGCTTACGATCCTCAATATTTTGGTTCCTTAATAAAGGTCCAAACCATGCCATAGAGGGTATCGGTTTCACCCCTTGTCCAAGGTGTCACCGAATAAACTGGCAATCTCGAGGAGACGGATCATCAAAGCCTGAAATTACAGAGCTGGTCTGTACCAAGTGAAAGTTCACTCAAAAAATTTCCTCGTACAATTTGCATGTCACATTTGACACGGAGTTCCTTCAGTAGGATTTATGGTCACTGCGATTGGAGCCAAAAAGGTTATTACTCGCCACCCATTTGGATCGAGGGCTCAGGAGCAAATCACAGTGTATCTTTTGCATGCTACCAAAAAGGTTCGGGAGCAAAATTAGTGGGATTGTGACAAGACATCACTGCATGCGAATTTCTTGATTCCCGCACGTGACCAACTTTGACTGGTGTGAACCGCTACATGTTTGGGAGGGAAGCACTGATATAGCATGGATTACCATGCGCAAACTGCTTTTTTTTTAAGCTAAAACGCCCTCCGGTTCTTTATTCATTAGACGCTAGCATGTCTGACTGCAAACAACCAGTCAGCCACCCAGGGATTGTACCAAACAAGTGCATAACAACAGAAAGTTTTAACGAATGCCTAGCTAGACGGTGTGCCGCCATGTTAGTCTGGCGACACGCAAACCGTAGCCTAAATCCCTGGAAGAAAGTAGACATCTCCTTCATCTGCAAGATGAGGTGAAAACACGTCGACCTCTGGGGTGCCTCCCAGAGTCGCTGGATCTCCTGAGAATCCGTCTCCAACACCACTTGCTGCAAGCCCATGTCTCGTGCCATTAGGATCACGTCTCTGCATGCAAGTAGTTCAATGGATAAAGGATCAGCAATTCAATCGTATCGTGATCCTCCCGCTCTAACGAGTGCTCCATGATGATCTCGAGCAATGACACAAACTGCTCTAACGATGCGCAAACTGCTCCACTACCCAAAAATTTCTCCTCAACCATTGGCACATGGTTGGTTGGATCTCGAGATGTGTGGCTAGGATTGCCTTATAAGGAGGATCGGAAAAGAGAGATTCATTCTCCCCTAACTCTCGTCTTCTCCAACAAAATCGTTGTTGCGCCCAACTTCAATCCCCGCACTCGCCTGCATATAACACCATCTCTAGCAGCAAAAACACTGCCACCATGACCTACAAACTCAAACTGCAGAAGGTTGCCGACGCATCTTCCTCGGATCCTCTTCCATGGAGTTGGAGGGTCGTCGACTGGGTGGCATCGATGGTGACGCGGGAGGTACTTACCAAGTACGTTGGCGAGGGGCTTTCGCCGAAGTGAGGATGTAGAGTTCATGATGCCGGCAAGATAGACCTGAATCCACGACCCATCGAAAGGGTATTACTCACCATACATTTGGATCAAGGGTTTTCTCTCCCCCTCCTCACTCGTTCCTTAAATCTTTCCTCCATTTCCACAGCGCTCAGCTTGACCCCCCCCCCCCCCCCCCCCAAACGCCAGGATACATCAATTTTGCATCATGTTTTCCTACTGTTATTTATTATGTTTGGGTCATTATTTCACTTTATGATGCTATTCTAATGCCTTTTCTCTCTTATTTCGCAAGTTTTACATGAAGAGGGAGATTGCTGGCTGCTGGAATTCAGGACCTGAAAAGGTTACGACAGAGATAGCTATTCTGCACAACTCCAAATGACCTGAAAATTTACAGAGATTTATTTTGGAATATATAAAAAATACTAGAAGAAGAATCACTAGAGGGGGGCACCAGGGAGCGACGAGCTCAGGGGGCATGACCACCCCCAGGGTGCGCCATGTGAGCTTGTGGGCCCCCTGGAAGGTCTTTGGTGCCCATCTTCTGCTGTATGAAGCCATTTTCCCTAGGAAAAATAACAAGAAGACTTTTCGACTGAAGCACCGCCGTCTCAAGGTGGGACCTAGGCAGCAGCACTTTTGCTCTCTCGCGGAGCAATTCCACCGGGGAAACTTCCCTTCGGGAGGGGGAAATCAAAACCATCGACATCACCAACGATCCTCTCATCGTGGGAGTGCCAATCTTCATCAACATCTTCACCAGAACCATCTCATCCCAAACCCTAGTTCATCTCTTGTATTCAACCTTTGTCCCACAACCTCAGATTGGTACATGTGGGTTACTAGTAGGGTTGATTACGTCTCGTAGTTGATGCTAGTCGGTTTATTTGGTGGAAGATTAAATTTCAAATCCTCAAGCATATTGAATACACCTCTAATCTTGAAAATGAATATGATTTGTGAGTAGTTACTTTTGTTCTTGAGGACATGGGAGAAGTCTTGTTATAAGTAACCATGTGAAGTTGATATTCGTTCGATATTTTGATGATATGTATGGTTTTCTTCCTCTAGTGGTGTCATGTGAATGTCGACTACATGACTCTTCACCATACTTGGGCCTAAGGGAAGGCATTGGGGAGTAATAAGTTGATGATGGGTTGCGAGAGTGACAGAAGTTTAAACCCTAGTTTATGCGTTATTTCGTAAGGGGCTGATTTGGATCCATATGTTTCATGTTATGGCTAGGTTTATCTTAATTCTTCTTTCATAGTTGCGGATGCTTGTGAGAGGGGGTAATCATAAGAGGGTTTCTTGATCAAGTAAGAACAACACCCTAGCACCGGTCTACCCACATATCAAATTATCAAAGTAGCAAAAGTGAATCAACTAAACATGATGAACGTGACTAGACGAAATTCCCATGTGTCCTCGAGAATGCTTTGGTTCATATAAGAGAACTTTCTGGCTTGTCCTTTGCTATAAAAAGGATTTGTCCACCTTGCTACACCTTTGTTACTATTACTACTTGTTACTTGTTACGAATTACCTTGCTACAAAACTATCTATCACCGCTACTTTCAGTGCTTGCAGAGAATACCTTGCTGAAAACCGCTTATAATTTCCTTCTCCTCCTCATTGGGTTCGACACTCTTACTTATCAAAAGGACTACGATTGATCCCCTATACTTGTGGGTCATCAAGACTCTTTTCTAGCGCTGCTTGATGAGGATACAGACCTAGGGTAGGGTCATAGGCCTGACCTATACGCCCTACCCAAGGTCACTACCCTAGAAGCAAAGAAGCTCAAGAGACAACAGAGGGTACCCAGTAAAGGTGTCAAGTGCAATCCACTCGACCAATGAACCACTCGGTATCCCTCCTTCCCGAAGTCACACGACCAATCAACCACTCGACCATACAATGGACCACTCGACCTACTGAAGACCAGAAGTCACTCGGAACAGCAACAGGCGAGCATTCACTCGATAGTCTTTAAGGTCATTAAAGGCACTTAAGGCTGGCATTTCCAGTAACGACTCAATTTTTATGTACATTCAACTCTCTGTAATGGGGGATGGCTGGGGTCCTGGCGAACTCTATATAAGCCACCCCCCTCCTCTGGGACAGGGGTTCGCACCCCCTGTAACACACACATATACTCATAATCCAGTCAACCGCCTCCGGGCACCGAGACGTAGGGCTTTTACCTCCTCCGAGAGGGACCTGAACTTGTAAACACTTGCGTACAACCCTGCCGTAGCTAGGACCTTGCCTCTCCATACGTACCCCCTATTCTTACTGTCAGACTTAGTACCATGACAGTTGGCGCCCACCGTGGGCAAAGCGTCAGCAACTTTCGACGAGGTTGCATTTTCTTCGACCTTCATCAGCATGGTTTCCGGTGGCGATTTGGTCATGGGCCGCGAGATCCGGCTCGGCGCGCTCATCTTCGTCGCTGACGATTCCGCCTGGCTCCAGGAGGCTCCCCTCGACGTTGAGGCCCTTCCGGCTCGCGGCTCGGTGCACTTCCGCGCGAGCTCCTGCAGTCATCACGTTGTCGACTCATTCCGCTGGACGCCGCCGCAAGCGGTCTGGCCGTTCGCGGCTCCAGTGATGGGTGAGACACGCGGTGGCTCGTCAAACCTTCACCCCCCAAGTTGCGGCTATTGAGCCCGACATGTATTCTCGCGGATCGGTCGATCTGTCGACTGATTTCGCAGATACTCTTTCTGAAAGCGGGAGTTGTGATCCCACGGCAGAAGTCCTCATGGTCGACTCCCATTGCGGTCCGCCTGGCTTTCGTCGCAGTGGCGACGGCGGCAGGAGCGCTGGTCCGTCACTCGACCACAAAGAGTACCAGCCCCAACCTCTCAACTCGCAGCAGAGGGAGGAGCTGCACCGCCGCAACATGGAGGCTCTCCAGACCCCCATCATAGGGGAAACCACCGAGGCCCAGGCCTTGGAGGTAGTGCGCCTGGCCACTCTAGCTGAGCGCACTCATTTGAAGAATCTCCAACATTCTCTTGACGAGCGTGCTCGTTGACTGATTCCTGAATCCAGTCGACACACATGACCGTTATTTCCGCCGGAAACTCAGGTATTCCGTACACCGATTCAGAATTTGGCAGCGGCTGCGTGTATTGCAGAGTCTATTCAGCCGTCCTGGTCAGAGGCTGGGAGAGGCCTGGAACAGATCAGGGCGCTGCTCCGAGCAGCGGGAGACCAGAACTCCGCTGTCTCCCAGTCGCGGAACAAAATCCACAGCAGATCAGTGAGAGCAGACACCGTTCAGTCGGCTCACAGTCCAAGGTCCCCTTTGCGACAGGGAGGCCGTGATCACCGTCAGGATCGGTACTTGGGAAGGGCTCATGGAGAATATGATCATGAGTACGCCCGCAACAACTATCGTCGAGCGCCTTCGCCCCTTCCGAGGGACTGGTCATACGCGCCCCGGTGCAATGACGACAGGCGTCCATATGGGAACGGCCGCAGAGTTCCAATCGACCCCAGAGAACCTGGCTTTGACGCAAGGTCCGTCCTTGTGCAAGGTCTGGTCGACCGGAACAGAGCATACAGAGAAGGGCTGGATCAGGACAGACCTAGTGGGGCCAGAGTCCATGTTTCCGGCCTCGAGTGTTTTGGAAGGGCCATCAGAGCTGCTGAGATACCCCATAACTTCAGATCGGTGACTGGCGTCAGTAAGTTTACGGGTGAGTCGAAGCCTGATACTTGGCTCGAAGATTATCGAGTGGCTGTGCACATCGGCGGTGGCAGCAATGAGGTGGCCATGAAGCACCTTTCTCTGATGCTTGAAGGGTCTGCCAGAGCTTGGCCGACTCAGTTGGCCCCTGGGAGTATTTGAGTTGGGATGAGTTAGCCCGAGTGTTCACCAGAACGTTTTAGGGAACTTGCAAGAGACCAGCCGGTCTACCAGAGCTGCAGCATTGCATGCAGAAACCAAATGAAACCCTGAGGGACTATATCTAGAGATGGATCACTCTGCACCACACAGTGGAAAATGTGCCTAATCACCAAGCAGTCTGTGCCTTCAAGGAAGGCGTACGCTACAGGGAGCTTGTCCTGAAATTCGGTCGGACATGAGATATGTCCTTGACTCGGATGATGGAGATTGCTACCAAATACGCTAACGGGGAAGAGGAAGACCGACTCCGGAGTGGCAAGCACAAAACAATCGCCCAGGACACTGGGGGAGGAAATTCCAGTCGGAAGCAGAAGCGAAAGGCTGAGGCAGCAGGTCCTGCCGAGGCAGCGGTGTTAAATCAAGGAAAGTTCAAAGGGAAACCTAAAGGGCCCTGGACCCCTAAGAAGGTGAAAGATCAGGAAGGAAATGATGTGTTGGATTTACCGTGTCACATTCACACCAAGAAGGATGTGGAGGGAAATCTGATTCTCCCCAAGCATACCACTCAACAATGTCGACTCCTTATTCAGAGCTTCCAAGAAAGTAAACCTAGTGGCAAGGACAAGGAGCCTGAGAAGGAAGAAGAGGATAAGGACGATGACGGTGGTTATCCCAATGTCAATGCCACCTTGGTGATTTTTGCCGATATTGAGAGCAAAAGTCGACTGAAGGTCATTAATAGAGAAGTAAACATGGTTGCTCCGGCAACACTGAGATACCTGAAGTGGTCAAAGGTCCCTATTACATTCGACCAGTCCGACCACCCGGCACGCGTAGCTACCCCTGGGCGGCAGGCGCTGGTGGTCGACCCAGTCGTGGGGGGCACCCGACTAACTAAGGTCCTGATGGATGGTGGCAGTGGCCTGAATATTCTGTATGCTGAAGCTCTCAAAGGAATGGGCATCCCGATGTCCAAACTCAGCAAGAGTAGCATGTGGTTCCATGGGATCATTCTAGGAAAGAAAGCCGAATCACTCAGCCAGATCACTCTCGATGTGGTTTTCAGCGATGAAAAAAATTCCGCAAGGAGAAGTTGACATTTGAGGTAGTGGATTTCCAGAGTGCATATCACGCCATTCTGGGTATGCCCGCCTATGCTAGCTTTATGGCTCGACCGTGCTATGTTTATCTCAAGATGAAGATGCCTGGCCCCAGAGGCGTAATAATGGTTTCCAGTAACCGTCAGAGAGCAGAAGATTGTCTTCAAGATGGAGCAAAAATAGCAGATGAGTAGATGGCAGCATTGGAGTTCCAAGAGTATCAGAAGACGGCAGATCCGAGTGATTTGCTGCGTGCTAAGAGACCTGCTTCAGAGTCAGCATTTCAGTCGGCCGTAGAGACCAAGGCAGTTCATGTTCACCCGACCGATCCCAATGCTGCTGCGACCCAGATCTCGTCGACACTCGACAGCAAATAGGAACAAGCGCTCATCCAGTTCCTCCATGAGAACTGGGACATCTTTGCATGGAAACCATCTGACATGCCAGGTGTGCCCAGGGAACTGGCCGAGCACCGTTTGCGAGTCGACCCAAAAGTAAAACCCGTCAAAGAATACCTCCATCGGTCCGCCACAGAGAAGAGAAAAGCCATTGGCGAGAAAGTGGCTCAACTCCTGGCTGCTGAGTTTATCCACGAGATATACCACTCCGAGTGGCTCACCAATGTCGTTATGGTTCCCAAGAAGGATGATTCACTTCGAATGTGTATTGGCTTCAAACACATCAATCGGGCCTGCCCGAGAGATCATTTCCCTTTACCCCGCATCGACCAGATTGTCAACTCAACTGCGGGATGTGAGCGACTGTCCTTCCTGGATGCTTATTCCGAGTACCATCAGATCCTACTGTGTGGACCTGATGAGATAAAAACGGCTTTCATCACCCCATTCGGGTGTTTTTGCTATGTTACTATAACGCCCTCGATGCGGCTATATCTCCCACGTGTCGAAGCACGACTTAAAGGCGTAACCGCATTGAAGGCAATGTCGCAAGTGAGGTAATCTTCACACAACCCATGTAATACATAAGGGAAAAAGATACATAGTTGGCTTACACTCGCCACTTCACACAATTACATGAATAAAGCATTACATCATCCAGATACAATCAAGGTCCGACTACGGAACCAAAACAAAAGAAGAACCCCAATTGCGACAAAGGTCCCCGATCGACCCCAACTGGGCTCCACTACTGATCAACTAGAACGAAACAACACAAAAGGCAATATCTTCATCGAGCTCCTCCTTGAGCTTGGTTGCGTCACCTGCTCGGTAACATAGGCACCTGCAAACTGGTTTTGGAAGTATCTGGTGAGCCACGAGGACTCAGCAATCCCATTACCATGGGTATCAAGACTAGCAAAGCTTAATGGGAAAGGAAGGGGTAAAGTGGTGAGGTTGCACCAGCGGCTAAGCATAATATGGTGGCTAACATACACAAATGAGAGCGAGAAGAGAAACAAAGGAATGGTCGTGAAGCTAGCAATGATCAAGAGGTGATCCTGAACTCCTACTTACGTCAAACATAACCCAGAAACCGTGTTCACTTCCCGGACTCTGCCGAGAAGAGACCATCACGGCTACACACACGATTGATGCGATTTAAATCGGATCTGGTGTCAAGTTATCTACAACCGGACATTAACAAATCCCCATCTGCCACATAACCGCGGGCACGGCTCTCGAAAGTTTATACCCTGCAGGGGTGTCCCAACTTAGCCCATGACAAGCTCTCGCGATCAACGAAGGAATAGACCTTCTCCCAGGAAGACCCAATCAGTCTCGGAATCCCGGTTTACAAGACATTTCGACAATGGTAAATCAATACCAGCAAAGCCACCCGATGCGCCGACAATCCCGATAGGAGCTGTACATATCTCGTTCTCAGGGCAACACCGGATGAGCACTCCGTACAACTAAAACCAGACCTCAAGTTTCCTTGAGGGGGCACTGCAAAGGACTCTAGTTCGAACCAGCACTCAGATAAGCACTGGCCCGGGGGGGCTAAAATAAAGATGACCCTCGGGTTGGCCGACCCGGGGGAAGGGTATAGGTGGTGGTGAGGCAAATGGTAAAACCAAGGTTGGGCCTTGCTGGACAAGTTTTATTCAAAGCAAACTGCCAGGGGGGGTCCCATAAATCACCCGACCGCGTTAGGAACGCAAAATCCGGGAACATAACACCGGTATGACGGAAACTAGGGCGGCAAGAGTGGAACAAAACACCAGGCATAAGGCCGAGCCTTCCACCCTTTACCAAGTATATAGATGCATTAATAATATAAGAGATATTGTGATATCCCAACATAAACCTTGTCCACCATGGAGCAATCTTCAACTTCACCTGCAACTAGCAACGCTATAAGAGGGGCTGAGCAAAAGCGGTGACATAGCCAAACAACGGTTTGCTAGGAATGGTGTCAAAAGTTAGAGGTTCATGGCAATTTGGGAGGCTTGAAGAGCAAATGATAGGTACCGCAGCATAGCGATAGAACGAAGCAACTAGCATAGCAATGATAGTAGTGAGATCCAGGGTAGCGGTCATCTTGCCTGAAATCCCGCTAGGAAGAAGAACGAGTCCATGAAGAAGACAAACCGACGTAGTCGAACGAATCCTCACACTCCGGAACGAAACCGAAGCTAACGAGAGAAGCAACCCGGAAAGAAGCAAGCAACATGGTAAACACACAAGCATAATCATGGCATGATGCACAATCAAGTATGATGCATGTCCGGTTTAATGAGGCATGGCATGGAAAAGTGCACAAACAATACTACAAATTAAGTGGAGCTCAATATGCAACGAGTTGCATATTGACAAATCACCACATAGACATATTTAGTTTAATCTCGTTTAAGCTACCAAGCAATATTAAATGTTGTTAAACATGGCAAGAGGTGAAGCATAAGAAAACTACCTATCTAGGCAAGTTTAAATGAGGCCGGAACAACAAACAACAATTCCGGAAAATCCCCATATGCATATTTTAGATTCGGTACTGTTCTGCCATAAACCATATTTTATTGTTGTTAAACAGGAAAATAAAGTGCACCATGTTAAACTAGGCATTTTCCCACCCCATTTACATATAAAGAACATTTAAAACTGAGCTACGGTTATTTAGTTATGAATTAAATCATTTTAGCATGACATTTAGCAAATTTAAACAAATAACATTTTAAATATTTTAAACACGGATGAAAGTGGCATATTATGAAACTAGGCAAAATTTTAAGCAAGTTACATATATAAAACATTTTGATATGATGCACGGTTGATGAGTTATTAAATGCATGAACTCTAGGGACTTTTCTGTAAAACGACGTTCTCTGGATAATGTCTAAAATCGCAGAACTGAAAAAAAAATCATCCACGGGCCAAATCTGGCTGGCCCGATAGTGCACAGGAGAGGCTGGGGGGGGGGGGGGGGGGGGGGGGGTTTCTCACCATGGGCTTCGGCCCGGTTCGGTGGAGGAGCTGGCAGGCCGCCGCTGGAGAGGCCCAGGCAGCAGGGCGACGGGTCAACGACGCGGGCGAGCGGCCCAGGCGCGTGAAGCAGAGGGCGATGAGCGCCGTGCTCGTTCCTGAGCTGTTGCTCGATGCAGCACGAAGCAGAGGCAATGACGGCAGCTTGGCGCGGGCAGGGCTCCGGCGGCGCTGCTGGCGAACTGGGGGCGCCGGGACCCGAAGCAGGGGAGCGGGCGCAACTCTAGCGGTGGGGCTCGCCGGCGACGACGAGGCCTGGCGGCGCAAGCGTGGGAAGGCGAGGGAGGCTGCTCGAGCAGAGGAGGGGTCAAAACGCGCAGTGCGCCTCCTCGTTCGCTACAGGGGAAGCAGGGTGTCGGCGAGAGAGGAACCGGGCGAAGGCGTCCTGATCCGGCGGCGGGGAGGCAACAGCAGCGGGTGTGGACGGGGAGAGGCGAGGGAGGCCGGATGGAGCGACGGATCCAGGCGATGGGGCGGCGAGGCAGCAACGAGGTGGAGGCGAGGGGAGCTCGAGGCGGCTCGGGTAGTTGGGCAGGTTCGGGCGCGGTGCTGGAGACGGCAAGGGAGCGAGGGACGCCCAGGCAGAGGAGCTTGAGCATCGGGCGCACGAGAGGACTGGCGAGATGGCGCCCCAGTGGTCGTGCTCGCGAGGGCGAGATGGAGGGGAGCACGGGGCTTCGATCCAGCGGTGCAGAGGAATCTGCCGGACGGAGGCGGGGAGGAGGCTTGAGATGGGTCGATGGGATGGATGGATTGGATCTGGGTGTGGCTGATGGTTGGTGCAGGGGGAATGAGAGGATCCCGAGGTGGGAAATGGTTGCGGCGGCGGCGGCTGGGAGGATGGGACAGGATCCCTAGGTTCTAGGGTTTGCAAAATAGACTAGGGGTGGACTATATATGTGGAAAGGAGGAGAGTTTGGATCATCCGATAAAAACCGGACGGTCGAGAAAAAATAGGCTAGGGAGTCCAAATAAGAAAACAGGGATGTTTTATAGACGTTAGGGGATGATCTGGATCCAGCGGTAACGACAGACCGGTTCGGGTTCGGGCAAGTTTCGGACACGGATGAGGGGTCGATGCAAGGTGCCAAGAGGTTCAAATGGTCGGACAACAAAAGAACGGTTGGTCTCGAAAGGGATAAAAAAGGCAAGGGGGGACGCGGCAACTACGAGCCGATGCAAGTTTCATGAAAGCGATGCCGATGCAATGCGAATGATGGCGTGAGATGAGATGCATGACGACAAGCAAAATGCAAAACAAAAAGCAAAAACCCAACCACGAAGGAAATATCATATCGCATCTCCGGAAAAGGCAAGTGTTGGAGTTACGAGTATGGAAAGTTGTATCCGGGGCGTTACAACACTCCACCACTACGAGAGGATCTCGTCCCGAGATCTAGGATGGCACCGGAGGGAAAACGGAAGAGGAAGAGAAGAGGTAAAACTAAGTTGCATCTTTGACCAATGAGTGAAACCAAAGAACCTTGAGAGGTTGAACAAATTGAAAGAAACAAAATAACGGAGATGACCAAGATTGCAAACAATTCGTTGGCCAAGAGGAACAAGGAATATGATGAGAACCAAGAGGTTTAGTGATAAGATAGATATTGAAACCACTCCGGTTAAAACTAGACAGAGGAGGAATAAGATTGATATAATTTGGGTGGCACTACGACTGTAAATGGAAGGAATTGAACATGAACTTGACAAGATGAGAGGATACACGATGAAATCAACAAGACACTGCCTCCGGAATTGAAAGAATGCCACAAGGGGTAAGAAACATTACAAACCGCACTCCGGTTGAGAAGGGAGGCAAAACTTGATAAGATGAGAGAACTCGAATGAAAACACGACACTCCGGCTAAACGGATAAGCAAGGAAAATTACATGATATTGACAAAACGAGGTGATGGGTGAAGAGAGCAACATCACAATGCCTCCTGAAGAAAGAATAGAAGATAGATCATTGGAATAATAGAATGGAGAAGAAAATGCCAACTTCTACCACAACTGAACTTGGAAAGCACCCTTCCTAGAAGGTTATAACGGAGTTGTTGGAAAAACCAACAACAAAACGAATAAGTTTGTAGTGGGCTTATGGAAAACATCTCAAAATGATGAGGTGACAACCGACCACTAACAGAAACAATTGATTGGTTGAGATCAATGAAGATAAGAGAAACTTCTTTCACCAAGAGGATAATTAGAGAACTTGGGTCATTGATAAGCACCACAAATAGCAACATTCCTTCAGGAAGGCTTTTAGGTGAAATCTATACCGAGATAACTCCAATGAAGAGATTGATGGATTTAAATACCTCATTCTAGACAACAAGTGACTCATGAAACTTGAAGGAAATTGTCAAGAGTGACATAACACCATCTCAAAAGATAAGATAGAAGGAATTGCACTTTGGAATGCAAGACGGAGAATACTTGAGCTTCTCAAAACAAAACAAGTGTTGGGCACCCTGTTTAATTTTGAGTATAGCTTGGCGGATCATAACTTCGAGCGAAATCTTGAAGAACAATTGAAGAATGAAAAGAATCCTTGACGACCCACCATTTAGAGCCTCCATGAAGAACTCCGGTAATAGAAGGATCATGAAAAGAAAGAGAAGTTGAAAACACAAGGTGAAGCCTTGCAATGATTTAGATGGAGCTTCGCGACGAGATAATTGAGAGAGCTTGGAACTCCGAAAAGAAAGATGAAGCCTCTCGAACCGAGAATGTGATATGATGACCAACTCCGGAAATAAAGATGAATCACTTGTAATGAAGAATTTATTCATCATGAATAATCTCCGTAAAAAGAATTGGGTCACCTCGAGGAAATAAGAATAAGATTTATTGTATGCTTATCCTTCATCAAATTTAATTGATGACAAGCAACGGATTTGGCATACTACTTATTCCCGTAGAAAGGATTAAGAGGGATATGGCGCAAAACTTGAGGAAGTCTTCATGAACCACCGGTAGGATAGGAAAGAACGAATGAATTGATATGATAACAAAGGAAAAGAGTCTGAAGGAACCGCAGATGGGATTTGGAAACAACGAGTGAATTAATATGATAACAAAGGAAGTGAAATCTTGAACGAACCACTGTAAGAATTGAAAAAGAGAGTAGCAAGGGCACAATTCACCGGAAAGAATTGGAAAACGAATGAAGATACTTGAGGGAATTTAGATACATGAGAACGAAGAGATCATGAACTGATTAGAGGATATTTGAACGATGCACTGGTAAGATTTGGAGAACGATAGCTACACGCCGAGAATGAAGAATTATGACATGATGGCCATCAGAGGAAAGAAATGGAAACAACTCACAAAATGCTCCGGATGGTAAGAAAAGAATTCTCACAATTGAAAACAATTATGAGAGGATGGCATCAAGCTTGAACTATGAATATTCAAGAGAATGGACCAAGATTTAAGAGAAATCCTTATTCAGTCTTGAAATGTTGAGAATGATGATGAGAACCACCGTGAATTGTTGAGATACTCCGGGAGAATTAAAAAAAGGAAAGGTTGAGCCAAAGATGAAAAGAATTTGAAAACGACCTTGGAGAAGGCATGTGACTGATGAAAATTCATTCTTACGTCAAACTTGGAAATGAATTTGAGAATCGCTCCTGATAATTCGAAGAGTCAGGTAAGATCCTGGGAAAAGACCTGTGGGTTAGGGCCCACTGAAAAGAAACACACCGTTGAACAATTTTAAAGAGATGTTGCACCGGTTGAATTAAATGGCTTGAATGAGATAACAATCTCCAAATAGCTTGAACGGATAGAGAATGGAAACACAAGTCTTGTGAGATATCTTCAGCACTCCAGAACAAATGAATAGGAAGAAGTGAATGATTAAGAGGTGCATCAGCATGATAAAGCATTAGAAACGAGGAAAGGAATATGATCAACACTGAAAGCTTGAATTGGATCCATCGGAGAAGAAACAACAATGAAGGATGATGAACTTGAAACTGTTGAGCATCTTCAGGGGAAATCACCGGATAAGAACATCGAAAGAAAAGAATGAAGAGACTTCCCACAAATAAAAGGATACATGATTAAGAAATCTGAGTCCTTGAAGAAAAAGGGTGGGAGGGCGGGAAAACAAAGGCAACTTGGGGACGGATGAAACAAACACCGTTGAGAAACTTAGAATTGATCTTGCGGATGTGGAGAATGATGGGATCATCTCGAACAGAAGCGCACCGGTTGGAAAAGAATTAACATGACAACCTCAATGATCAAAAAGGATTAGTATTCACATAGCAATATGAGAACACCGTTTAGGAAAGGTATGGATTCAACATTTGACTTCGAAGCAACTCGAATACCACAAATAAAACAAAACAAAGTATTTGGCTTGCAGAATAAGCCGGAAACAAACATATGATAGAGATTTACCCAATCCCATATCATGCATCTGTCGAAAAGATATTCTAGGAGCTACTTGAATTCCCACCTATAAACTCCCGAAACTTTCTGGTTATGCAATCTGGTGTTGGGGATACAGGGGAAGCAATATATCTCACCCAAACTAACAATACCTACATCCAAGCTGTATCCATCCGTCAACACATAACCAAGAAACCTTCGGAAATCGTGTACCTCAACCTTCGAAAAGCATCCGTTATACGAGTTATGGCAATACTCCCGTACTCACCTCAGTACTGGGTTATCGGGGTTATCTCACCAACGAACTGCATAAAAGAGATTTTCGATGTCGGCGTACTAAACTCAGGTATTCTAGAACTGCAACGATAAAATTATGACGACAACACCTCAGAGCTCAACTCCCCGGGACACTTCCACTAAACCCCTGACAGGAGGCACCAAGACAATGTTCTCATCATAAAACCATCAGAACGATTCCAAGATACCCGCGTGATCCTAAAAATTTTTTTAGTGAAATTTGAGGAGAGGAAAGTCAAAACTCTACGTCAGGAAGCCTTACCAGAGCGATGAAGAGACTGGGGAGTAAAAAGAATTCCTAACTCTCCGATATATATAATCCTAAATGACTCAAAACATTTTTCTAGACACAACTCGGCCGCTAAAAACGATCAAGCAGTGGGGCTCCTAAGGTCAGGGAAGGCTCTGATTACCAACTTGTAACGCCCTCGATGCGGCTATATCTCCCACGTGTCGAAGCACGACTTAAAGGCATAACCGCATTGAAGGCAATGTCTCAAGTGAGGTAATCTTCACACAACCCATGTAATACATAAGGGAAAAAGATACATAGTTGGCTTACACTCGCCACTTCACACAATTACATGAATAAAGCATTACATCATCCAGATACAGTCAAGGTCCGACTACGGAACCAAAACAAAAGAAGAACCCCAATTGCGACAAAGGTCCCCGATCGACCCCAACTGGGCTCCACTACTGATCAACTAGAATGAAACAACACAAAAGGCAAGATCTTCATCGAGCTCCTCCTTGAGCTTGGTTGCGTCACCTGCTCGGTAACATAGGCACCTGCAAACTGGTTTTGGAAGTATCTGGTGAGCCACGAGGACTCAGCAATCCCATTACCATGGGTATCAAGACTAGCAAAGCTTAATGGGAAAGGAAGGGGTAAAGTGCTGAGGTTGCAGCAGCGGCTAAGCATAATATGGTGGCTAACATACGCAAATGAGAGCGAGAAGAGAAACAAAGGAACGGTCGTGAAGCTAGCAATGATCAAGAGGTGATCCTGAACTCCTACTTACGTCAAACATAACCCAGAAACCGTGTTCACTTCCCGGACTCCGCCGAGAAGAGACCATCACGGCTACACACACGGTTGATGCGTTTTAAATCGGATCTGGTGTCAAGTTATCTACAACCGGACATTAACAAATTCCCATCTGCCACATAACCGCGGGCACGGCTCTCGAAAGTTTATACCCTGCAGGGGTGTCCCAACTTAGCCCATGACAAGCTCTCGCGATCAACGAAGGAATAGACCTTCTCCCAGGAAGACCCGATCAGTCTCGGAATCCCGGTTTACAAGACATTTCGACAATGGTAAAACAAGACCAGCAAAGCCGCCCGATGCGCCGACAATCCCGATAGGAGTTGCACATATCTTGTTCTCAGGGCAACACCAGATGAGCACTCCGTACAACTAAAACCAGACCTCAACTAATCCCGATAGGAGTTGCCAAGGACTCTAGTTCGGACCAGCACTTAGACAAGCACTGGCCCGAGGGGGCTAAAATAAAGATGACCCTCGGGTTGGCCGACCTGGGGGAAGGGTATAGGTGGTGGTGAGGCAAATGGTAAAACCAAGGTTGGGCCTTGCTGGACAAGTTTTATTCAAAGCGAACTGTCAGGGGGGTCCCATAAATCACCCGACCGCATTAGGAACGCAAAATCCGGGAACATAACACCGGTATGACGGAAACTAGGGCGGCAAGAGTGGAACAAAACACCAGGCATAAGGCCGAGCCTTCCACCCTTTACCAAGTATATAGATGCATTAATAATATAAGAGATATTGTGATATCCCAACATAAACCCTGTCCACCATGGAGCAATCTTCAACTTCACCTGCAACTAGCAACGCTATAAGAGGGGCTGAGCAAAAGCGGTGACAGAGCCAAACAACGGTTTGCTAGGAATGGTGTCAAAAGTTAGAGGTTCATGGCAATTTGGGAGGCTTGAAGAGCAAATGATAGGTAACGCAGCATAGCGATAGAACGAAGCAACTAGCATAGCAATGATAGTAGTGAGATCCAGGGTAGCGGTCATCTTGCCTGAAATCCCGCTAGGAAGAAGAACGAGTCCATGAAGAAGACAAATGGACGTAGTCGAACGAATCCTCACAACTCCGGAATGAAACCGAAGCTAACGAGAGAAGCAACCCGGAAAGAAGCAAGCAACATGGTAAACACACAAGCACAATCATGGCATGATGCACAATCAAGTATGATGCATGTCCGGTTTAATGAGGCATGGCATGGCAAAGTGCACAAACAATACTACAAATTAAGTGGAGCTCAATATGCAATGAGTTGCATATTGACAAATCACCACATAGACATATTTAGTTTAATCTTGTTTAAGCTACCAAGCAATATTAAATGTTGTTAAACATGGCAAGAGGTGAAGCATAAGAAAACTACCTATCTAGGCAAGTTTAAATGAGGCCGGAACAACAAACAACAATTCCGGAAAATCCCCATATGCATATTTTAGATTCAGTACTGTTCTGCCATAAACCATATTTTATTGTTGTTAAACAGGAAAATAAAGTGCACCATGTTAAACTAGGCATTTTTCCACCCCATTTACATATAAAGAACATTTAAAACCGAGCTACGGTTATTTAGTTATGAATTAAATCATTTTAGCATGACATTTAGCAAATTTAAACAAACAACATTTTAAATATTTTAAACATGGATGAAAGTGGCATATTATGAAACTAGGCAAAAATTTAAGCAAGTTACATATATAAAACATTTTGATATGATGCACGGTTGATGAGTTATTAAATGCATGAACTCTAGGGATTTTTCTGTAAAACGACGTTCTCTGGATAATGTCTAAAATCGCAGAACTGAAAAAAAATTCATCCACGGGCCGAATCTGGCTGGCCCGATAGTGCATAGGAGAGGCTGGGGGGGTTTCTCACCATGGGCTTCGGCCCGGTTCGGTGGAGGAGCTGGCAGGCCGCGGCTGGAGAGGCCCAGGCAGCAGGGCGACGGGTCAACGACGCGGGCGAGCGGCCCAGGCTCGTGAAGCAGAGGGCGATGAGCGCCGTGCTCGTTCCTGAGCTGTTGCTCGATGCAGCACAAAGCAGAGGCAATGACGGCAGCTTGGCGCGGGCAGGGCTCCGGCGGCGCTGCTGGCGAACTGGGGGCGCCGGGACCCGAAGCAGGGGAGCGGGCGCAACTCCGGCGGTGGGCTCGCCGGCGACAACGAGGCCTGGCGGCGCAAGCGCGGGAAGGCGAGGGCGGCTGCTCGAGCAGAGGAGGGGTCAAAACACGCAGTGCGCCTCCTCGTTCGCTGCAGGGGAAGTAGGGCGTCGGCGAGAGAGGAACCGGGCGGAGGCGTCCCGATCCGGCGGCGGGGAGGCAGCAGCAGCGGGTGTGGACGGGGAGAGGCGAGGGAGGCCGGACGGAGCGACGGATCCAGGCAATGGGGCAGCGAGGCAGCAACGAGGTGGAGGCGAGGGGAGCTCGAGGCGGCTCGGGTAGTTGGGCAGGTTCGGGCGCGGTGCTGGAGACGACAAGGGAGCGAGGGACGCGCTGGCAGAGGAGCTTGAGCATCGGGCGCGCGAGAGGACCGGCGAGATGGTGCCCCGGTGGTCGTGCTCGCGAGGGCGAGATGGAGGGGAGCACGGGGCTTCGATCTAGCGGTGCGGAGGAGGCTGCCGGACGGAGGCGGGGAGGAGGCTTGAGATGGGTCGATGGGATGGATGGATTGGATCTGGGTGTGGCTGATGGTTGGTGCAGGGGGAATGAGAGGATCCCGAGGTGGGAAATGGTTGCGGCGGCGGCGGCTGGGAGGATGGGACAGGATCCCTAGGTTCTAGGGTTTGCAAAATAGACTAGGGGTGGACTATATATGTGGAAAGGAGGAGAGTTTGGATCATCCGATAAAAATCGGACGGTCGAGAAAAAATAGGCTAGGGAGTCCAAATAAGAAAACGGGGATGTTTCATAGACGTTAGGGGATGATCTGGATCCAGCGGTAACGATAGACCGGTTCGGGTTCGGGCAAGTTTCGGACACGGATGAGGGGTCGATGCAAGGTGCCAAGAGGTTCAAATGGTCGGACAACAAAAGAACGGTTGGTCTCGAAAGGGATAAAAAAGGCAAGGGGGGACGCGGCAACTACGAGCCGATGCAAGTTTCGTGAAAGCGATGCCGATGCAATGCGAATGATGGCGTGAGATGAGATGCATGACGACGAGCAAAATGCAAAACAAAAAGCAAAAACCCAACCACGAAGGAAATATCATATCGCATCTCCGGAAAAGGCAAGTGTTGGAGTTACGAGTATGGAAAGTTGTATCCGGGGTGTTACAGTTACTATGCCCTTCGGCCTCAAGAATGTTGGTGCCACATTCATGCGCATGATTCAGAAGTGCCTGCTCACTCAAATCAGTCGGAATGTGGAAGCATATATGGATGACATAGTGGTTAAGTCACGCAAAGGTTCCGACCTGCTGACTGACCTAGCTGAAACCTTTGCCAACCTGAGAAGGTACGATATCAAGCTTAACCCGTCTAAGTGCACATTTGGAGTCCCAGGAGGAAAGTTACTCGGTTTCCTTGTTTCCGAACAAGGGATCGACGCAAACCCGGAGAAGATTGGCTCAATCCTCTGAATGAAGCGCCCGGTGCGCCTGCACGACGTTCAGAAGCTTATTGGTTGCTTGGCTGCTTTGAGCCAATTCATCTCACACCTCGGCGAAAAGGCACTGCCTCTTTACTGACCGATGAAGAAGTCTGACAAATTCGAGTGGAGTGACGAAGCTGGAGCAGCGTTTAAAGAGCTCAAAGCCCTGCTTTCCACCCAGACGGTGTTTGCTGCTCCGGTCAGCAAGGAGCCTCTGTTGCTTTACATCGCAGCCACAGGACAAGTTGTTAGCACAGTGCTCATGGTCGAGCGGGAAGAAGAAGGCAAGGCCTTCAAAGTTCAGCGCCCCGTGTATTATATCTCAGAAGTCTTAACCCCGTCGAAGCAGAGATATCCTCATTATCAGAAGCTTGTTTATGGGATTGACCTGACCATTAAGAAAGTTGCACATTATTTCTCTGATCATTCAATATCAGTCGTCAGCGATGCTCCTTTGTCAGAGATCCTGAATAACAGAGATGCAAATGGTCAAGTGGCAAAATGGGCAATTGAACTCCTTCCTTTGGATATCAAATTTGAGGCAAAGAAGGCCATTAAGTCTCAAGCAATTGCAGACTTCCTCGCAGAGTGGACTGAACAGCAACAACCGATTCAAATTCAGTCAGAACATTGGACCATGTTCTTTGATGGGTCCAAGATGTTGAATGGCTCTGGTGCAGGAGTGGTTTTAGTGTCCCCACAAGGAGACAAGCTCAAATATGTTCTTCAGATTCACTTTGACTCCTCAAACAATGAAGTAGAGTATAAAGCACTTCTATATGGGTTGCGTATGGCCATTTCACTCGGCGTCTGATGCCTAATGGTTTATGGCGACTCAGATTTGGTGGTTAACCAAGTGATGAAGGAATAGGATGTCAGGAGTCCCGCAATGACAGGTTACTGCAACACAGTGAGGAAGCTGGAAAAGAAGTTTGAGGGATTGGACCTCCACCACATACCGCGAATCAAAAATCAAGCTGCTGATGATCTAGCAAAGATAGGTTCCACTCAGAAGCCTATCCCCAGCAATGTGTTCTTGGAGCATCTCCATACCCCGTCAGTACAAGAAGATCCCTTCAAGGAAGAGCCCCCGCAACCGATAAGTCCAACCGACCCGACTGAGGTAGAGATTCCAGCCGTGGTCGACCTGATCATGGAAGTCTTAGTGATCACTCCCGATTGGACGGTCCCATACATTGCGTGCATTCTCAGAAAAGAGCTCCCAAAGGACGAAGACGAGGCTCGCCAGATAGCCCGTCAATCCAAAGCTTTCACCGTGATAAAAGGGCAGCTTTACAGAGAGAGTGTCACAAGAGTTGCACAACGCTGCATCACCCCAGAAGAAGGTCAAACGATCCTAAATGATATCCACTCGGGGACCTGTGGTCATCATGCGTCCTCCCGGACCATCGTGGCCCAAGCATACCGAGCGGGGTTTTATTGGCCTCGAGCAAATGAGATGGCGAAGGATATAGTTGACAAGTGCGCAGGCTGCCAGTTTTACTCCAACATGTCCCACAAGCCTGCATCTGCCCTGAAGACTATTCTGCTCGTTTGGCCGTTTGCAGTCTAGGGATTGGATACGGTCGGACCCTTCAAAACTGGTGCGAGTGGCTTCACCCATTTGCTCGTAGCAGTCGACAAGTTTACCAAGTGGATCGAAGCCAAGCCCATCAAGAACCTTGGAGCAGGCACTGCCGTCAGTTTCATCAAAGAGTTGATATTCAGATATGGAGTTCCTCACAGCATCATCACAGATAACAGATCCAACTTTGATTTTGATGAGTTCAAGGCATTCTGTGCATCTCAAGGCACTCGGGTCGACTACACGTCTGTCGCGCACCCGCAGTCGAATGGACAGGCTGAAAGGGCGAATGGTTAGATCCTTCAAGGGTTAAAACCTCGTCTGATGCATGATCTTAAGCATGCTGCTGGAGCTTGGGTGGCCGAACTACCATCAGTCCTATGGGAGCTGAGGACAACACCCAACCGGTTGATTGAACGAACCCCCTTCTTCCTGGTGTACGGCATCGAGGCTGTGCTTCCGAGTGACTTGCTGCACAATGCTCCCAGAGTTGAACTGTTCTCAGAAACTGAAGCAGAGCAAGCACGCAAAGACGCAGTTGATCTCTTGGAGGAAGAATGCGAGATGGATTTGGTCCGGTCGACCATTTATCAGCAAGATCTGCGTCGATTCCACGCCCGCAATGTCAGAGGTCGAGCGTTTCAGGAGGGAGACCTTGTGCTCCGAGTGGTTCAGAAACGACCTCACAAGCTCGCTCCGGCCTGGGAAGGTCCCTTCATCATCACCAAGGTGCTTCAAAATGGAGCGTATCACGTCTACAACGTAGCCAAGAAAATAGACGAGCCACATGCATGGAACGCGGAGCTGCTTCGTCCTTTCTACACCTATAATCACACGACCCGTCGAGTTGTAATAAAAGCATTTCAGATTATTTTACAAAGACAAGATCGTTACAGTATCTTAATGATTGGTTTCCTGTAATCATTTGTGTCCAAATCCCCCAGTGGGTGGCTTAGCCGCAAACCCGATTCGCCTAAGTTAAAAAACACTCTAAGTGGAGAGCAATCCTCCCACTCGGGGGCTTAGTTGCGACCCCGTAATCGCCTAAGTTAAAAACACTCCGAGTGGAGAGCAATCCTCCCACTCGGGGGCTTAGCTGCGACCCCGTAATCGCCTAAGTTAAAAACACTCTGAGTGGAGAGCAATCCTCCCACTCGGGGGCTTAGCTGCGATCCCGTAATCACCTAAGTTAAAAACACTCCGAGTGGAGAGCAATCCTCCCACTCGGGGGCTTAGCTGCGACCCCGTAATCGCCTAAGTTAAAAACACTCTGAGTGGAGAGCAATCCTCCCACTCGGGGGCTTAGCTGTGACCCCGTAATCGCCTAAGTTAAAAATACTCCGAGTGGAGAGCAATCCTCCCACTCGGGGGCTTACACTACAAAAAAAAGACACATCTGTGACATTTTGGGCCGAACGAAATTTTTTTCTGTCATACATATGACACTTCTATGACGATAATTGTGACAAAACCCGGTATCATCATAGATGTGGTGGGCTCCTACTTCTATGACAAAAAATCATGACAAAAATGGGCTTTTCGTCATGGGCAGGCCGGAGACGCAGCAGCATGACATTCTTTGGGCCGTCCATGACGGAAACAACCGTGGTAGAAGCGAGGGGGAGGAAAATTTCGGGGAGTTGCCGGTTACGGTGGGAGAGCGATGCGTGTTTCTCTTGTACAGGTACGCGTGTGTGTGCGAGGCGTTGGCTCTAACTGAAGCTGAGCGAGGCGTTGGGCTCTAACTGAACCCGAGCGATTGCACTGCAGGCTACACATTACTGAACCCGAGGGATCGATCGATGGCTGTTAACTAAACCCGATGGAGCGATTCCTTGGCTACTGCTGCTAACTGAAGCTGATCAATTGGATGAATAGTGAGCGTTGTGGGGGGGGGGGGGGGTTGGATGAAGAGTGAGCGGTGGCATTGCCTCTGGATGAACAGGAACCCGTGGTGTGGAGGGCTGGATGAACAATAGACGATGGAGGGGTGGCCGTGGAGGGGTGGTTGAACAAGACCCCGTGGTGTGGAGGGCTAGATGAACAGTAGATGATGGAGGGGCGCCCGTGGAGGGGTGGTTGAATAGTAACCGGTGGAGTAGCGCGCGGTGGAGGCTGGATGAACAGGAGCCCGTGGAGGCTGGAGGAGGTCGACGGTAGCCCGTGGAGGCTGGAGGAGGTCGACGGTGGAGATGAACAGTATCCGTGGAGTCCCGTTTTGTGGTACGCCACACCCCTCCCCCCCGTTTCGACCGTAGCGCTCCAACACAAGTCTGTTTTGTCCGTTTTGCGGTACGCCACACCCCTCCCGATCAACAGGACCCCCATTTCGATCGTAGCGCTCCAACACAAGTCCGTTTCGTCCGTTTTGCAGTACGCCACACCCCTCCCGATCAATAGGACCCCCGTTTCGACCGTAGGAGGTCCGTTTCCTCCGTTTTACAGTACGCCAGGCCCGTCCCGATCAACAGGACCCCGTTTCGAACGTGGCCGGTCGAACACAAGACTGTTTCCTCCGTTGTGCGGTACGCCAGGCCTCGTTTCCATCGCCTGTTCCGTCCAAGCCCTCCCGATGAACACGACCACGCATTCCATTCCGACCCAGCCGGTTGCTCCCCATGAGCACGATGACGACGCTGTTTCTCTGTTATGACCCAGCCATGTACGTATGCGCGAGTAGGCGTTCGAGACCCTGCCCGTATGTACGTACGTGGCCGTATTTTCTTTCTTGCATCCTTGCCGTTGTACGTACGTGTACATGCTACGTGCGCGCCTCTACTACGACACGTGTGCGCCTCTACATCTACGACACGTGCACGCCTCTACATCGACCAGTATGTACATACACGTTCGCGGCCAGAATGACAACGCTACGTACGCTTCGACCAGGTGGGTCCCGACTGTCACGCACTTCCTTGCGTGCGAAGATGTAGCTGGTGGGTCCCAGCAGTCAGGGGGGCAAATCGTTTTGTTTTTTTTGCCTGGACGCACTTCCTTGCATGCGAAGATGTAGCTGGTGGGTCCCAGTAGTCAGGGGGCGAATCTTTTTTTCGGACACACTTCCTTGCGTGCGAAGATGTAATTGGTGGGTCCCAGCAGACAGGGGGAAACGTTTTTTCGCTAAATACGGTGGCCCGTCCGGTGGGTCCCCGCTGTCAGGTGGAGGAATAATTATTTTGCGCGTAATAAGGAGGCACTTCCTTGCTGCGGTCGTGGACCCAGCTGTCGGCCTCTCCACGTACAGTCCACGTCCGATGGAAGCCATTCCTTGACCACGTTGACCACGCCGCGCCGAGAGCACCAGGGCGGTGGACTACGGCGAGGCCTAGGAAGGGGACGACGCGGAGCAGGGGAAGATGCGGCAGTGGATGCCCACGCGTAGAGGAGTATGAGGGTTCATTCGTACCGCTGCAGTGTGAGGCTACCGTCGACACAGAATAACAAGGGGTGTGGGTGCGTAGAGGGATGGCCTGGCCAGCGGTGGGAGTAGTAGGGGGCGGTGAGGCCTCCGTGGCATCACAGCCGGCCACGGGCGGTAGGAGCAGGCGGCACGACCGGCGCTGCTTTGGGCGAGTGGAGCAAGAAGACCAGAGGTTGAAGAAGCACTACGGCCGTTGGATGGACATCGTATGGTCACTAGAGCTAGAATCGTTCATATATTGACTAAAGTTGACAAAGGCCTCCGTCCCAGTCAACTTAGTAGGCCCACAAGTCAGCCTCCCACCAAGGTTGGTCCCAGCTAGCAGGGGGTATTCATTTTTTTGTGCGTAATAAGGAGGCACTTCCGGTGGGTCCGAGCTGACAGCGGGGGGGGGGGGGGGGGGGGAACGTTTTTTTCGCGAAATACGGTGGCCCGTCCTATGGGTCCCAGCAGTCAGGGGGAAACGTTTTTTCGCGAAATACTGGTGACCCGTCCGGTGGGTCCTTGCTGTCAGGTGGAGGAATAATTATTTTCCGCGTAATAAGGAGGCACTTCCTTGCGGCTGTCGTGGGCCCAGCTGTCAGCCTCTCCACGTACATTACTCTTCCGATGGAAGTCGGTCGTTGACCACATTGACCATGCCGCGCCGAGAGCACCACGGCGGTGGACGACGGCGAGGCCTTGGAAGGGGACGACGGGGATCCGGGGAAGACGCGGCAGTGGAAGCCCGCGCGGAGAGGAGTACGAGGGTTCACTGGTTCGGCTGTGGTGTGAGGCTGCCATCGCCGCAGGGCCTGGCCAGCGGTGGGAGTAGTAGGGGGCGGTGAGGCCTCCGTGGCAGCACAGCCGGCCACGGGAGACAGGAGCATGCGGCATGACCGGCGCTGCTTTGGGCGGCTGGAGCAAGAACACCAGAGGTTGAAGAAGCACTACGGCCGTTGGATGGCCATCGTACGGTCACTAGAGCTAGAATCGTTCATATTGACTAAAGTTGACAAAGGCCCCCGTCCCAGTCAACTTAGTAGGCCCACAAGTCAGCCTTCCACCATGGTGGGTCCCACCTAGTAGGGGGAGTATTCATTTTTTGTGCGTGATAAGGAGGCACTTCCGGTGGGTTCGAGCTGACAGCGCGGGGAACGTTTTTTTCGCGAAATACGCTGGACCGTCCGGTGGGTCCCAGCAATCAGGGGGGAACATTTTTTTTCACGAAATAAGGTGGCCCGTCCGGTGGGTCCCTGCTATCAGGTGGAGGAATAATTATTTTGCGCGTAATAAGGAGACACTTCCTTGCGGCCGTCTGGACCTAGCTGTCAGCCTCTCCACGTACAGTACTCTTCCGATGGAAGTCGGTCATTGACCACGTTGACCACGCCGCGCCGACAGCACCAGGGCGGTGGTCTGGATGACGGCGAGGCCTAGGAAGGGGACGACGCGGAGCCGGGGAAGACGCAGCAGTGGTAGCCCGCGCGGAGAGGAGTACGAGGGTTCACTGGTTCGGCTGCTGTGTGAGGCTGCCGTCGCCGCAGAATAACAGGGGGTGTGGGTGAGTAGAGGGATGGCCTGGCCAGCAGTGGGAGTAGTACGGGGCAGTGAGGCCTCCGCGGCATCACAGCCGGCCACGGGAGGCAGGAGCACGTGACACGACCGACGCTGCTTTGGGCGGCTGGAGCAAGAAGACTAGAGGTTAAAGAAGCACTACGGTCGTTGGATGGACATCGTACGGTCACTGCAGCTAGAATCGTTTATATTGACTAAGTTGACAAAGCCCTTGGTACGCGTCAACTTAGTAGGCCCACAGCTCGGATTTGGCAGAGAACATATAGCCCATTTGCGATTTGTAAGAATGTACAGCCCATTTTTCAATTCTAATGGAATTTACTACAGCCCATTTATGGGTTTGTTAAAAGTACAACCCAACTTCTAGGTAGGACAACGATTAATAATTTCAAACAACTGCTCAAAACAGAATTAAAAAAAAATCCCCACATTTTGATGGGATCCGAAATATTTTTATCCGAAATTTCTAGTCAGGTCAAATATAATTTCAAAATAAAGTTGTATCATGTTAAAATCCAACGAAATATTGCGCGCGCAACAAGTAATGAAATTAAAATTTCCAAATTCCAAAAATAATATATTTTTCAAACTAATTATGTGTTTGGTGCATAGTAATTGCCCAGTTATTATAATTACATCCCATTTATTATCTCTTAAAGTCCATTTTCTTGTTAAGCCTAATGCATACCTCTTAGGAAACTTTGCAGCCCAGCGGGGCGGATAACAAGTTGACCCGGATATTGTGTACAACTGTTGGCCCAGTTGCATTGCTGATGTTAAAAAAAGGCCTTTGTACTACAGTACAACCTAACATGGTTACTCAGCCCACATTCAGGGACGCCGGAAAGGCCCAAACAAGGCTTTTGTACAATTTTTTGAAGTCACTAAGCTCAATTAATAACTTAAGAAAAAAGTTAGATTACAGTGGAACCTAATTAAAAGCTGTCACGAGCAAATAAATAATTCAACGGGTCCCACTTGTGCGTGTGCGCGTGTGTGTGCGTGCGTGTGTGTGTGTGTGAGAGAGAGAGAGAGATAGAGAGAGAGACCCATCGGTCGATGCTCGTAAATACATCTTTCAGCCATATGCATTGCTGATGCTCAGTAAAAACTTATATAGTTGACACAATCATATAGAACATCATAGCACACTGAACTTGCATACAAAAATTTCACGCAGGCGGCACAATCAGGATGGAAGCAGTGGATCGCTATGGGAAGGGCTATGTTGAAACCAATGAAGTCGTACATAACGGTTCATCGTCTTTATAAATGACGGGGAAATATCTTGAATGTTGTGCAAAGAAAACAGACAAACAACACAATAAGTTCTGCTAGCACATTAAGTTGACGTACAGCCCTTTCTAAAAAAAGTTCAGGTACAAAATTAGAACAGGTCACAATCAAATGTATTGGCATATCAGTGCTTCAGACCCATAGCTCGGATTTAACTAGTACTATCTGACAAGATTCAGTTGTTACCTCAAATTAGAGCACATCCAGGAAGCCAGCCCTGCCTCTTCTCCCAAAGAAGCAGTGGCCTCCGCCGCGCGATGGAGTAGGCCCTATGCCATCCATCGTTCTGAGCAACACGGGGAAAGTCTGACGTTGACTCCTGTAATGGACGTCGTCGACGGACCCTGGCACCAGCGGGGGCGGCAGGACTTCGATTGATGGATTGACCACTTCTTCGACATGCACGAACACTCGATACAGGTACATCCCTAATGTGGTCCGCGGCGGCCTTGGTGGCGACGAATAGTACAACCCCGGTTCCTGCACCGGTATCTCAACACCAATCACCTTCGTTATGGTGGACGACTTCTTCATCCATGCCATAACCGTCAGAGCCCAGCTGTCTGGAGGAACAAACATACTTACGACTTCACCTCCAAGCTCGTTGATAAACTCGTTCATGGACTCATTGTTCCAAGCACGTCGAGGCATGCCGTGGAAGGTAAGCTTTGTTAAAAACTCAAGCTCAGAGGGCACCGAGCCCCATCCTGGGTGCCACCGATCAAAGCTCACTAGCGCGCCATCGTAGAACAAACGCCGGGAAGATTCGAACACACGACTGCAGTCGAAAGTTGTTCGGAACCTGACGAAGAAATCAGCCGGTGGCGGACAGACTTCGATGAGCAAGTCACTTATTTGGATGCCGTGTGCAATGCCAAGAGCTTTGACAAGGTCGTCCGGCGAGACGGGAGGCCGGTCGCCGTTGATGGTTACCATCAGTACTTTGCCGGCAAACTGGTCGTCAAGCGCCGCCATGCCACTGTTGAGCGACAGCACGCAGCGACCGAAGGCAGGACGGACCTCAGGATCTCCGGCTCGGAGATCCGCGTTGACTGGCGACATGATAGTGCGATTGAGTACAGGGATTACAGGAGGGGGATTTGGGGGAACTGGAGTAGGAATCGAGATTCCAGAGGTGGTGGAGGGGCGGGAGACTGGGGATGAAAAGGTAGCATGAATTTCGAGCACGCGCCAATATGCTCTCGGCGCGCAAGCGCACGGAAACACCGGTGGCGCCCACATGTCGGCCTAAGAGTCCTTATTCTTTCTTTTTTGGAGAGCCCGGCCTTTTTTTTCCAGGATCTTTTGAGAGCCCGGCCCGAGAGTCATAATTAACCTGTTTGGCATTGCGTTACAACTTGGCCCATATTCAATGCCACCTCACTGGCCCAAACAAGTGTACATCATCGAAAAGACAGTGAGCCCAAATTATATAACTTGAAAAAAGGAGATATACTCTGAACACTGGAGAATGGTGATGCCCTCATTTAGCCCACCAGTAGTTCGAGACAATAAACAGTTCGAAACAACGATATATACAACATTCAAACACTGACTAGTGACTACTACTGACATAAATAGCAAGACATGATAGTTCATCAGAAGTCTTGCTACACCACCAAAACGTACCCATCTTCAGCGCTCAGACCCTCATGATCCAGATGAGAATGACATTCTAAACAGAAGCAACTATTACATAGAAAGAGTGACATAGACGAGGATGACCAAATGACAAGGAATATGCATAACAAAAGAAAGAACTACCCATCCAGAACCAGCAGCAAAGACAACAAAGTCATTTGAAGAGATGATCCAACACCATCATAATTTGCAGCCCCGCTTTAGCGACCAGTGATCCGGAGACACCAGTACTCCACCCTTTCGATGCAACAGCCCAATTACCTATCAACCTGAAGGCTTGAACCACATCACTGCCTGTTTTAATTGAGACATCCAAGGATCAAAGTTAATCCGGATGCCTTTGTCATTCTCACCTTCTTTTGGTTGCAGGCTATATCGTTGACAATCAGGGGAGTATGCTCCCGAACTCCTAGGGCTCGCCGTGTCGACACAGTTTTCCATAGCAAACAGAGCATCTCTGCCATCAAGGTCCTTGCCAATGGTGATCTCCCGGTTAATCAAATAATTGAGTCCGAGAAACAGAGAGTGTGAACCAAGGCTGTTTACCCGCCTCCAACTAAAAAATCCTAAAGGCCCCAACAAGCTGGTATCCTGCTCATAGACGTAACAACCATTGTCCGGATACTCATGTATTACACGGTGCTTGTATACAGTGGGGTTTTTGCAATATAACTTTTCCGGCTCATGTGTCCTGATGATCATCAGTCTTTTGCCGTCGTCTGATCGAGCGAGGAACCAGTTGTGCTTCCCTGTTTTTGGCAAAGGTGGTGTAATTACAAAGGGCAGTAACTGTAGGGACACTGCATCATATCAAAAAGGACAGGCATTGTTAATGTAAGATCAGCATTTTTTAGAGTATGAGTAGGATAATGCAAGAAACAACATTGATATGTCCCTGTTGGAACTGGGAGGAAAATACAGGGAAATGTATACTGGGTTCGAAAATATAGAAGTGCCATGCATGGTTATACTCATGTTATCTCGCAATCGATTCTTCATAGGAAACTACCATGTCATGCATGTTATGTAATCATGTTCTGTCCTCACAAACAAATTCTTCAAGGTAACTAACATACCATGCATTGTTATATACTTGTGTTCTATGGGCAAAAATTTTGTGAGGATATTATTCTAGTCATTGATTGCTGAAGGGCGAATATAGGTATGTACACATGGTAAGCATTGCAGGATTTCACTACTTCCAAATATAGAGTTCTCCACATGCACATTTAATTCCCTAATGTATGGTTAGATGAAACCAACAATGTGGTGCATGTTTCTACATCATGAAAATGAGGAAACTAACATGGCCATTGATACACACTCATATTTAGTAGTAGTATATAGATTACTGTAAAATAAGGATAATATCCATATATTCCTAACCGTTTGATTATTCAGGGTGCAAATTGGCTGTAATGACATGGTCACAATCGCATGAATTAACTCATTCCAAATATAGCTGATTTACGACATCTCTAATATATTGCCATAGTTCTACTCAAATTCTGCTCAAACAGGGATATGCCAATCATCAAAAAAAGTTCAAACAGTGTCATGGCGTCATCATTAACATGAGACGAAAACAACTTACACGCGCCATCCCAGCAATACGTGGTGCCATCTGCTTTGTCGATCGCATAGATGATGCCATTGTGTTCAATAGCATCACAGAAGTGTGTATCAGCTTTGACGATGATCCACTGCGAGTCGAGTTGTCTCCATCTAAAAAAGGCACCGGCGTAAAGATAGGCGAGTCCGCGGTCGAACAAGGCAATTAGCTTGAAGTCTGCATAATTCGCATGTCATGTGGGTACTTGGCAGATTACAATCTTCTGCAAAACAAGGTCCGTCCAACTGACGTAGTAATCTAGATGACTTGGACCGCGATGGTAATACTCTATATAATCCAACGGAGGAAGGATAATCTCATGGGAGGTCTGGAAGTTCACGAGCACCAACTTTTTACCGTCTTCTCTGAAGGCAGCCATCCAGTGGGAGTTCATGCCGACCCAGTACATACCCGCCAAGAAGTTTCGGGCGATGGTGATCGGATCGATGTCGAGGGAAATGATGTACGGCGACACACTATATACCTGCAAAGAAGTTTTGGCTAATGGACATGGGATTGAAGTCGAGGGGCATCATGCACGCCTCCGTATCATGGTGAGCCAATCTCGCAAGACCAGATAGCAGCAAGCAGGGTGTCTTGAAAAGCTTAGGCCTCGCTTCGGCGATGGCCGTGTGCATGTCCCTCGAGCATGCAGCCAGCCGCAGGGCGGTCAACATATCCATACACGAACAACAGAGGTCGAGGATGTCACTGGGGAGATTTCTCCAATCGCGGCTCATATGGATGCTGCGCGGTTCGCATTCGGCCATGGTGGAGTTTGGAAGGGGGCTTGATTCACGGGGGAGAAGGATGTCGGTGCTGGAGCGGCTAGCGAGGGAATAGTGGTACTGGGGGAGGCGAGTGAGGCGATGGTACACGGGGGCACAGTGAGATGGAGGCGGAGACGGAGAAGGAGATGGAGATGGAGATGGAGTGGTGCTATGGGAGTGGAGAGGGAGACGAGGTGAGGCGCCAATGTGTTGTATAGCAGCGGTGACAGACTGCACAGTGCACAGGGTGAGGCTGACTTTGGTAACCCGAACACGCCGCCTCGCCTAGACTAGTGTCAGGCGCAGGGTGTTGTCACTTCACTGTGAGGACCGGATGAATAGTATTTTGACCATCAAGTGTACCACAGTTGTACTACTACTCTACTAGTAGTAGGAACATGAGTACTCCAGTATTGTATAGCGGAAATAGGTCTCCCGTGCTAGCATGCTTGTTCACTTCATCGTTCAAGTATCATCCATATTGCGAGCAGAACCAAATTATCGTGCTTGCCCAATCAACGCCCTGCCGCGATGCATGAAGTGGTCGTTCTGGTGCATCAAGGACGACATGCAGATCTTTCCACACTTGAGAAGAGGAAAAATGGAAAGGTAGAACGCGGCAGCAGAGGAAGAGAACGCTGGCTAACGAGGCTGGGAGGGGATCGCGCAGGAAGTTAATGCTCCACGCCTAAAGGTTTTGGGAAAACCTGATTTTCATAAGGTGACTTATACTCACCTAAATGGAGGGAGTATTCCTTAACCAGAGAATGTTGTGACTCCCACTCACGGGCTCAAAAAAAAGCTACGACACATTTTTTTATCTGTTTGCATAGGTCCCACCTATCAGGAAGGATGGGCATGTACATGAACAGGTACGACTCCTCAGTCTACCCGCATAGCCTTTTCGTTTAGTCTACCTAGCCATCTAATCAACTGCCTGCACGCCACTTCTCCCATTTACTTCTCCATCGGGAACCGATTTGCCTCGGCTTCTTCACCTCCCCTTCGTCTTCATTTGCATCCAAACCCCACTGCGTTCACATTGTTTTAACCTCTTTAAATAATCATCTACTACTCCAGTTAGACTAGCCATCTAATTATAATTCTCCAAACCATAGCCCTCTGTTCCAGCGGTTCCAAATGGCGAAAGAGATTGAGATGCAGGTTTTTAGCGTCCAACATGTCCTCGTTGAAGGCTCGATGCGCATCGTTGCCACCGTCACCGTCCACCCAAGGGTTGTTCAGCAGTGGTTAAACAATGTATCCAACTCCCCCAAAAAGGTAGAGATGAGCGTCATCGGTCTCGATGCAGAGTACACGGAGCGTGCCCCTGGGAAGATCCAGTGCGCCACTGTCCTTCAGCTGTGCCTCGAAGATGATGTTTTGGTGTACCACATCATACACTCGCCCTCCACACCAGGTGAGCTTCACGATTTCTTGTCTCGAGAGGACGTATACTTCTGTGGGGCAGCCATGGAAGGGGACAAACAGAAGCTGGAGCCGTACAACATTGATTTGAAAAGCATCGTTGACCTACAAACTAGAATCAAAATTCCTGTAGAAGATTGTTCTAAACAGACACCATCCCTATTCGACGTAGCAAATTTTGTGCTCGGTACAAATCTTCAGAAGGGTGACGAGACGGTGGCATTAAGGTCGTCTAGATGGGAGAATTATCCCTTGACGTACGAGCGGATAAAATATGCTGCCTTCGATGCCCGTGTGAGTTTCGAGATAGCTGCAAGGTCCAAAGAGCTTGTTGCGAAGCCGTCTCCCACAGAGAATGAGAACAAGAAGAAGAAGAAGAAGAAGAAGAAGAAGAAGAAGAAGAAGAAAACGCTGCACCAGCAGGAGGGCATTTTGGATGTATGAACTATTTCCTCTCTTGTAAAAGAAATTAGTCCCTCTCGGTGTATATTGATATAGATGGACTATTTCGATGGTGTGCATGTCTTTGGAACAGAGTAGTAGCGTGGGTCCGCTTGACTATAAGGAACTATTTATCCGCATATATAGCTTTCTCTGCTACTCCTTTCAGTGATCAGTATATAGTGCATGTGTCCGTAGACATGATAGCTTGTCCATGGAAGTTCAACTACGGCGACCATCACGTTTCATCTCGCGGTTCCCACGATGCCTCTCCAACCCACGGCACCACGCCCCCCGACGTGCGCCTCATCCCTCTCAGCCGCACCGCCCCTCTGCCTTTGTGTGCATGACATGTGGGCCACCTAAAATGTGGCGAGCATCAAGTTTCTACCACAGCCACCCGCGATTCCCACGGCGCTGCTCGAATCCATGAAACCACACGTCCCCCGACCTGCGGCTCACCCCTCTTGGCCCCACTGCCCCTCTGCCTTCGGGAGCATTACATGTGGACCAGTCACCTATCGGGTCCACATGTTATTGACTCAAAGGTAGGTGTAGTAAGGCGCTGAAGCTCAGTCCCGACGGCCCTGAGAGGGAAATGTAACTCCTGCGCCAGGGCTTGTGGTGCTCTCGCAGCATGAACTCGTGCCAAACTCGATATTTGTTTCTTTACTATACATGCACGCAACGATTTAATGGACATTGTAATCTCAACATGTGATGGGGAGCTCTAAATTTGAATTTGAAACTTATAAAACGAAAAGATTCAAAACAAATAAACTGGGAGAGAGGGAGTATATCGTAGGATGTGTCCCATACAAAATAAGTCCCCTGGTTTTTCACCGCGAAGATGTGGTTAGAAAGGAGCACAGCATCTTCCTACTCGTACGGCAACAAATCGGTCGCAGACAGCATGGTCCGCCTTTGACCGCCATGTGCAAGGTTCGTGCTATCTTTTATTCAATCTCACCGTGGTTCCATCGTACCAATTCATGCGGTGGCCCGTTGCATGGCTGATCCCAATGTTGGACAAAGATTCTACAGGAACGGTGTCACCATTGTAAATGTTGTGCAAATTGATGTTGGTACCCTCCCGTACATATGCAAGCCAATCTCCACTCGCACCGAGCCTAGCCTGTGAAACAGTGGACAGGGGGAGAATTAGGAAATGGACACGGAAGTAGTCTTTAGAATGCATTTACTACGTGATCAAACTCATCTTACCTGCTCATCAGAGGAAATCCGAGTGCCCCTCGACGTCGGCATCTCAAGGGGCGTCAACTTGCAACTACGGCCACGCCGTGCTGGAGAGACCCCCAAGGAAACATCCTCGTGCGTTCCACGGAACATCAAGATGCATTTGTATGAGTAGTTTATCTTGTGAGAGAAAAGGATGAACGAGAGAGGGCCTCTAGAGATAGAGATGGACACTACTACTACCAATGTGCTGGCTCGTGCGTTGCAATGGATCCAAACTAGTAGAATAATACTTGTTCACGTGCTTGAAATATAAACACTCTAGTTTTGATATACATGTGTCAGCAGACACGACAGCTTGTCCATGGAAGTTGAACCACGACGACCATCACGTTTCTTGTTTCTACCACTGCCACACCCAGACGCAATTCCCACGACGCCGCTCCAACCCACGGCACGACGTCCCCCAACGTGGACATGGATCCTCTGACATGGCTATCACTGCCTTGCCCTGCCTTTCCTTCGCTGATAGGTGGGACCCATGCTTATGGGTCCCACATGTCGGTGACAGAATGGTAGGATTGTTCATGCCCCTCATCCCTTTCGGCCCCACCGCTCCTCTGGCTTTGTGTGCATGACATGCAGGCCAGCTGAACTACGGCGACCATCAACTTTCTACCACACACACACCCGATTGGACGCGGTTTGCCTGCTCCGCTGCTGTGCTCCGATCCGTAATCCGGCACCATCGAATTTTCATCCAGCTGCTTTGACACATTTCGTCCCGGGCATCAATCCTCAGCTAGAGTACTTATGTACTACAGGTAGTACCCACCGGTGTGGCCATCTACACCTCGTAACGCCCCGACGCCCAGCTGTGGTACCCTCACCATGGCCACGCCACCACCGGCCGGTTCATCTCGAACGAGTGAGTTGTGAACCACGCCACCACCATGAGAATGACACGTGGGCAGCCGCATTTAAGGCCCACATGTCATTGACTCATAGGTCAGGCACTAAGCCACTGAAGTTCGGTCCCGTGGGCCCCGAGAGGAAAATGTAACTCCTGCGGCAGGCCTTGTGGTGCTCCCGCAGTACGAGCTCGTGCCAAAACTGGAATTTGTTTCTTACTACTACTAGTACTAGTAGGAAGGTACACATGCATTGCACACATGAGATTCTGGTGGTTTGTGCATTATGCTTCTACATGTGGAGTTTTCTAGATTCTAACATGTGGCAAAATTTGGTGGAATGTAAGGTTAGGCAAGTTTCATTAACTTAGGTGAGTGTTTGGTTCAAGCCACACCTTAGGCAAGCCACACTGGCCCCACATGACATACACACAAAAAATGTGGCAAGATTCCCTTAGGCTTGCCAACTTGTGGCAAAATTTGGTGGAATGTAAGGTTAGGCAAGTTTGATTAACTTAGGTGAGTGTTTGGTTCAAGCCACACCTTAGACAAGCCGCACTGGCCCCACATGACATACACACAAAAAATGTGGCAAGATTCCCTTAGGCTTGCCAACTTGTGGCTCTCATTTCGAAGAACTTATTAATAACTTTGCCTGAGCTTAGTTGTGGCAAAGTTAGTCATGAATTAAGTTCAACCATGGAGTCTTCTAGATTATACATGTGGCAGAATCTGGTGGATGATATCCAATGGCCAGTAGTGCTCGGATTTGCCATCTTTGTACCGTCAGATTGGCTTCATCCAACGACCAACTTTCAAAGTTTTTCACACACTATATAGGGGATATAGATATAGATGTGTTGGTCCATTGCAATGGATCCAAAGTATATCTATTTAGTGGGGTGCACTCTAAACACATCATCTATTTATTTTTCTCTAACCTTCCGTAGCCATGCAACCAAGCCACATAAGCTTCATGGGTGCCCCCCACATCATATTATTCATACTACGTTGATTGAAAAAAAAGATAAATCACCCAAAACAAGATCTTCTCGTTTTTTGTTCCTACGATGTTGTGCCGTGCACGTATCTACTAGTTGTATAGTGGTAGTTCTAGTAATATAATAGTATTAGGAGTACAAACTTGGTAGGAGTGGTACTAATACAGAATGCTCCTACTCTATCAACGAGCCCCGTCTGACACAAAATTTCTTGGCTTCCCTGCTACAGCTAGATCTTCCCCTTGTTTATGTTTTCCAACCCGGCGGCGGGCGGGGTGTCGGTTTGCTCAACGGGCGGTCCCACATGAATGTGAAAATGCTAGGCTGTAGGCAACATGCCTTCCCTAAGCTATGTGTCATGCCGGACGGGCCGTGTTGTACTCCCGATTCCCGGGCGTGTGCGGGTGCAATGCGAACGTGGCAGGCCTTTTCCTTTTACTAGCAATGTGCCTGTGCGTTGCGACGGATCCAAAGTAGTAGAATACTAGTATTTGTTCACAAACTTGAAATAAATCACTATTGTTTTGATATACTCCTAATATATTACTCCCTCCGTACCTAAATATTTGTCTTTTTTGAGATTTCAAATGGACTATCACATACGGATTATATAGACATATTCTAGTGTTTCTAGCAAGATGCCCGCGCGTTGCATGAAGTTGATGGAAAAGGTAAGCACAACTTATAAATTGACGGATGGAGTACTAGTTACAGTGATGCATATAATTAAGCAAAGGGATCACACATGTTGGTATTGACTGGAACGAGAATGCAACAACACAATAAGAATTAAGGCCACGATGATGTGATCGCAGTGGTGGTTACAGAAGGCAAGAAGAAAGATGGATCCACGAATGTGCGACCTCCTCCTCCTCAACTTAGTGCGACGGGCCACCGTCCGGCGGCTAAGGAGCGGCGGATTTTGTGGCGAGGTCGAGGTGCTTCTCAACAAAGGCATCCAAGGCTTCCAGCCAGTTGAAGAAGGCCAACATCGTAGCGTCCTCACTGGCGTTGTAGATACCTATGTACACGATTTGCTCGTACGCGTGGATGTGTAGGTCGACGAATTCTTGCAGGGCGAGGCGCCTCGCGGCGAGCACGACCTCCAGGTGGACATTCTTCGTGGCGTCGGCGGGCAGTCGCAGGGCCACCAGTGCTTGAAAGAGGTTCCGGCCATGGAGGCCGATTAGGGTGGCAGGCAATGAGGAGCCCGGGCGCGCGGGCTGGAGGAGTACGGCGATGTCGTCCGCGAGCTTCTTGAGGACGGTGAACTTGTTGCTGGTGGCAACGATCATCTGGTCCAACTGAGAGTCGTAGTTGGCGTCGACGGCGGCCATCCACCATCCGGTCTCCAACACCGTCTGGAGACGATCCTCGGCGCCATGCCGCAGGCCGGCGTCGTGGACCATCTAGCGCAGCCGCTGGCCGCTCACGCGCATCGCCGCCATGGGTCTGGAGCGAGCTCTTTTGTGCTTAGTGTAGGTGCTTAGGAAAGTGCTTAGGTGCGTACGATGTGGTAGATGCATTGGAATGGAGGAGGGGCGCCTTTATATGAGGGCAAACTGCGTTGCATTCACATCGTGCAGCCTCTTTTCCCGGACCTCCTCCCATTACTTCCCTCATGCATTAATTGAAGGAGGATGCATTGGCCGTTCAACATATCGGGAACCGCTACTCCCTCAATCGTCTGCATTAAAGGCGTATCGGGAACTGCGCCGCCCGCTGTCAAATCGAATACTCCCTCCGTCTAGGTGAGTATTATAAGTCATCTTACGAAAACCAAATACTAGTAAGACTAGCCACCGTGGGAGTAACTTCAGCAGTAACATCGAGTTCAACTCAGCAAATTTGCTTATGTGGCAGTGAGTTAATGAGGAGAGAGGTAGTTATAATAACTTAGCTAGTTACTGTAACATCACATGTCCCAATGCAATATGAGTCTATAACCTAATAAATGAAGCTTTGCATGTTACCACACTTATGTTACTACTACCTCTGTCCGGGTTTATTGGTCCCCATTGTATTTCGTGCCAAATTTTGACCATAGATTAAACTAAGAAAATGTTCACGCATGTTACCAAACATTATATTTTTCAAAACTATGTTCAAAGACGAATCCAATGAGATAATTTTTCTTGACATGCATTAACATTTTGTTAGTTAAATCTTTAGTCAAAATTTGGCACAAACTATAAAAGGGACATATAAACCAGGACGGAGGTAGTACCCACTATGAAGGTAGTAACATAGTCTAGGGATATGTGTATGTTACTAGTGTATGTTACTCACCATTGTGGCTAGTCTAACACATAGGCATGGTGCATTAACTCTCACGTTGTTTCTTATTTTTTGACATAAATAGAGGAATCAACCAAGAAGAGATGTGGGGCTTATATGCTTTTAATGACTTGAGACTATCAAACATGTCATGCAGTGGTCAGTTCATTGCACAAGAACAAATACAACCCACGTCAGCACACACGCATCTTACAGCATCACATCTAATGGCTATAAAAGATGAATGAGACCAAATTATATCTCATCTAGATGAGTTCTAGCAAAACTGTATTAATAATACTTAGTACTCTTGCGCCATGTATCATATAAGTATCATGTAGTACTTTATTTATTGCCATGTATGACACATAGTTCACGAGCGCTCTCTATATGTACCACCTTTTTTTAATTTCAAGTTTTGCTCCATGGCGCAATTCATCGATACTACTACTGTACAAAAGTGGAGTATATACATTTTTTAAAAGGCTAGAGGGCGGGGAAGACTAGCTCGGTCGGTTTCACGAGAGGCGAGGGCCTTTGTGATTTGACGGCTCATTAATGCTGTCAAATCGAATAGTACTGCGCCGCCCGCTGCACGCCCGACGCCTCCATTAAACCCCTCCGTTAAACCCACATGCAAACCGAGAATCCTACTCTGGCCACACGTCCGTTCATGAGCGGGCCGGAATTAAATGCAACACCGGCCGAGCTCCTCCCGTCCGCCCTCAGTTTAAATGAGGCCATACGCCGGCCAAGCTCCTACCGTCCGCCCTCTATTTACACGAGGCCAGACAGACAGCCAGCAAGAATCGCACCCCTCCGCCGCTCCCCCATCTCCTCCTTCACCATTTTCTCCACCCTTCCGATGAGCCGTCTCCGGCATATTACCCGGCTGGGTGGCCCCCCGAGCCCTCCGGATACCGGCGAGGCCACTCGGTGCTTCACCAACCTCGCTTGGCCCGACGGAGCCAGTTGCCGCCCCAAGCAGGCGCGTGGTTCAGCAACTCGCCGCTCCAGCTCAGCTCGATGAGGAGTGGCGAGTTGCTCCACGCTGGCACGGCGGCGAGCACGCTGGTACGGGCGTCGTCGCTGTCGCGTCGTACCCCGCCACCAGTGTATGCGGTGGCCGCGCCTCCCATGCCTGCGGCAGTGCCATGCAGGCAGAGACAAAAGCCGGGTGCATGGAGAGCGACCAGTCGGTGGCCAGCTTCTCCCTGTCCGCCGCCATCATCGAGGAGAAGTAGAACACGGGAGGCCGCCGCCACTTGGGACCCATGAAGGCCAACGCCGAGGCAACGACCGCAGATTCAGGTGGTTTCTTTGCTGCTTCGTCTCTTCCGAGGACCTTCGTCGACCCCGCAAGTGTCTGACGGACATGAGGAAGACAAAGGGATCCGCGGGTGGCCATTTAGAACTAAAATAAGTCTAGATGTATCCATTTCTAGGACAAGTATTTCCGGACGGAGGGAGTATTAATTATACAAGAGAGCCGGATTGGCACCTCTTAGTTCATGTAAATGTAATGAAATCCATCATGTTTATATGAAGATCCGGTTTTTTTATACGAAATCCTTCATGCTTATATGAAATCAGTCCGTGTTTGCACGAATTTCATCTGGTTGGTTAGAGTTGTAAAAATGTATGCCGCTGGCGTTTGATGTCGTCCTCCACGGAAGGAAGCGGGAGGAAATTTGCCGTCTGCCGTTGGAGATGCTCTTTATGCTGGAAATAATAGAGTGACATCCAATCCATTTGAGTTAATTGCCTGTATGATTGTCCCTCTATAAAAAGTTAATTGCATGTACAGTGTGCACGTGACTTGCAGGGTGGCTATAGCTTCGTACAGAAAGTTAAAAAGAAACAAGTCCATCCTTAATATTCTAAGTACTCTGTGGGTTCCACTGTCAGTACAGCAGCGAAAGAAGTATATATTAAATAAGTAGAGTAATATATAATATACAAATCTAAAATTAAAAGACAGAACTCGAACTCATGTCATCGCGTTGCGAGCATCCGGCGCTAACCAGCCCAACACATTTTTGTCGTAGACCATGCTGGAGATATATCTCCATGTCTACTCTTATATATACTCCATTCGTTCCTAAATATTTGTCTTTTTCAGATTTCAAATGGGCTACCACATACGGATGTGTATGTAGACATATTTTAGAGTGTAGATTCACTCATTTTGCTACGTATGTCTTTTCACGAAGGGGTCAGATTTGTCCTTGATTTATTTATGAGGTATCCAGATGGCACTGCACCGCCAAGAAAAGAGGGTAACATCAAAATTATGGACTACTTTTTTGAGAAGGTCCGGTCATAGTCACTTGTTGAAATCTCTAAAAAGACAAATACTCCCTCCGTCCGGAAATACTTGTCATCAAAATGGATAAAAGGAAATGTATCTAGACGTATTTTAGTTTTAGATACATCTATTTTTATCCATTTTGATGAAAAGTATTTTCGGACGGAGGGAGTAGAAAACAGAGTTGGTGATGATGGTGTGCGTGCCATCCTGCAATATAGGCCGTCGGATTTATATCTAATGGATAGGAAAGAAACTATGGCAATTTTGCAAAAATATACCCACGCGCCTCTCCATGTTCGCAAATAAGGCCTTCCCTCGTTCAGCCTTTTCTCTCACAAGATAAACTACTCATACAAATGCATCTTGATGTTCCGTGCAACGCACGGGCAGCTAGCTAATTTGTTTTAAAGTAGTTGCTGCGATAATTGGGTTGAAGTGATATGTGTTATGTCTGCCCCGAATGATTTCAGATTCACTAGTACTCCCTCCGTTCCAAAATAGATGACCCAACTTTATACTAAAGTTAGTACAAAGTTGAGTCATCTATTTTGGAATGGAGGGAGTAGTAACAAAGAAAAGGTCGCCTTGTTAATTAATAGAAAACAGGGTGAAAACTATCACATGAGGCCGGTAGAAACAAGGCACACTGGGTTCAACATCATCGTCACTACAGTTGTGCGCACGCGAGAAGTCTACATATCGAGGGGGCTACCGAGCGAGGCACCGAGACACAATGTTTGAGAGAGAAACCAATTGACAGATTATGATCAAATCGAGTTGTCACCCTTCTGCTGTCATTGTTGGGGGGGAGGGAGAGAAAGACGTATCAAGAGTGTGTGCGGTAGGCACAGAGGCACAACTAGCGAGTGCGTGTGTGTGTTTGAAAGAGGAGTCGATAGATTATTATCAAGATCGATGTGCCACCCTACTCCTTCAGTGCCGGGTAGTGTGTGTGTGTGTGTATGTTTGAGAGAGAATCGAGTCGATAGATTAGTATCAAGATCGAGGTGTCACCCTACTCCTTCGGTGCCAGGTAGTGTGTGTGTATGTTTGAAAGAGAAGCCAGTCAATAGATTAGTATCAAGATCGAGGTGTCACCCTACTCCTTCAGTGTTGGGAAGTGTGTGGGGGGGGGGGAGGGGGCAGTGACACTCACATATCTCTACTCTTATAAAAACAGAGTTGGTGATGATGGTGTTCCTGCCATCCTGCAATATAGGCCATCCGATTTATATCCGACGGACATGAAGGAAAATATGGCAATTTTACAAAAAGATACCCACACCCCTCTCCGCATTTGCAAATAAGGCATTCCCTCGTTCATCCTTTTCCCCCACAAGATAAACTTCTCATACAAATGCATCTTCATGTTCCATGCAACGCACATGGGCATCTTGCTAGTAGGGAGAAGGAGTTTGTGTGACACATATCTAGCTATATTAAGGGATAGGTAGATAGCATATGTGTGAGAGACATTATTATACTTTGAGACATTAGTGGCTGTGGGTGGGCGGAATTAAAGGGGTGGGCGTGTTAGACATAGAGAGCGTGTGTGTTTCTGTGTGAGAGACTTGTAGGATGGGGTAGAAAGACGAATTTAACCCTGGTGGAGGGAGAGAAATACACGAAGTGCGCGTGTGTGATTCCGATGCCCACAGGGAAATGAGATATGTATGCGTGTGAGAGAGATTGCACAATTCATTCACGTGTCACTATCTAGCGACCGTGGACGTGCATTGCTTGAACATAAGTCAATATCTACTTCGTATTGTGGCCAAAGGTACAATATCGATTCAACGCTATAAAGATTGGACACTCACATATCACATTTTTTTCTATTTAAATAAACCTTTTTCAGTTGTGCATGCCAAAGTTACAGTGATGTTTCTTCAAACAACCAATGTAGCTATCATGCACATGCACCATTGTTACTCTTGCATTCAAATTCATTAGTCTTGGATGATTTAACTATTTTGAAGTAATATATATGTAATATTCATATATGAATTCAACGGTTACACAATTTATGAAATGGAGGCTATGTAATCATTTGAGGTAACACTTTTAAGTATCTAACTACAATATCCATTTCTTTTTGTGCGCCTCTACACTAACACGTCAATGCATTATGTTTAAAGTAAATAACCAATGGCACTAAATTATCTATTTACACGAGAACTACATAGGCTGAGCGTTTGATCCCTTTTTTTGTGAACGCACCACTACACCCGTACGATTGGCCGCGCCCGTGTGAACGTCCAAGTTATTGGCACATCATCCTGAGTTATTGTCTTTTTTTCTGGGGTGGACTTCACACCAGTTATTAACTGCTGACGTGTGCCTCGTGTACACAGTCTAGCATGACCTTCCCACTAGCACGGTCCAAAATTAGTTGAAACTGGATATGAACGATCCCGCGGGCGGCAAAATCCCCCGCCTCCTTCTAAAATTTCCGCCACCTTAGTCTTTAGCATGCGAAATCCTCCTTTTGTCCTTGGTGCACGGAGACCAACAGTTACAATACCGCCCTCATCTACATGATAGGTTGGGGCTGCTTTGGTAACTTCCGGTTCCCCCCACTACACGCCACACCCATTTCCTCTCCCCCCTCCCACAAAAGTGACTAACTCCACAGCACCAGAGCATCTTACATCACGTCGTCCGTACTTCATCGCCCTTTCTCCCCTCCCCTCTCGAAACCCTAGACTGCTCATCCACCGGCGTACCATAGCTCATTCACTGCCAGCGGCATCCACCTCGCCGGATCTGCTTCTGCGGCTGCATCTACCCCTCCCACCTCCCCTAGAAACAAGTAGACTGCTCATCCACCACTGTACCACAGCCCATTCAGTGTCGGCCTTGTCCACGGCGCCGGATCTGCTTTGCCGATACTCTCGTCAACCGCCGCGCATCTGCAGCGGCTCATTCGTACTCCCCACCGGAGACGCTTCGTCCACACCCCCCGGAGCCGCCCCACCGACGCCCCCGTCGATGGCCTCTGATCCTCTTCGCCGACACCTTCCTCAACCCTACCGAAGGCGCTTCGCCGATACCTTCCTCAACCCTACCGGAGCCGCTTCGCCGACACCAGCATCAACCCTACCGGAGTAGCTTCTCCTATACCATTCTCAACCCTACCAGGGCCGCTTTTCCAACTCATAAGTCCATGGCCACAGATCCGCTTCCTCGCACCCTCATCCAACCTACCGGAGCAGCTTCTGACGCCCCGTCCACGGCCGCAGATCCGCATCGTCGACACCACCCTTAACCCAACCACCGGAGCAGCTTCTGACGCCTCATCCATGGCTGCAGATCCGCATCGTCGACACCATCCTTAACCCAACCACCGGAGCAGCTTCTGACGCCCCGCCCACGGCCGCAGATCAACATCGTCGACACCTGATACGTCCATTTTGCATCATGCTTTTATGTCAATATTTATTGCATTATGGGCTGTTATTTTAAATTATGTCACATTACTTATGGCTATTCTCTCTTATTTTACAAGGTTTACATGAAGAGGGAGAATGTCGGCAGCTGGAATTCTGGGCTGGAAAAGGAGCAAATATTGAAGGACTATTCTGCGCAACTCCAAAAGTCCTGAAACTCCACGGAATACCTTAAAATAAAGAAGGAAAAATCGTCGCCAAAGATGAAGGCCAGGGGGCCCACACCCTGCTCACCAGGGTGGGGGCGCCCCCCCTGGGCGTGCCCCCCTACCTCGTGGGCCCCCTAGTGGCTCTCCGACGCCCATCTTCTCCTATATGAAGTCTTTCGATGAGAAGAAAATAGAAGAGAACTTTTCGGGACGAGACTCCGCCGCCACGAGGCGGAACCTTGGCGGAACCAATCTAGGGCTCCGGCAAAGCTGTTCTGCCGGGGACACTTCCCTCCGGGAGGGGGAAATCATCACCATCATCATCACCAACGCTCCTCTCATCGGGAGAGGGCAATCTCCATCAACATCTTCACCAGCACCATCTCATCTCCAAACCCTAGTTCATCTCTTGTATCCAATTCTTGTCTCCAAGTCCGGGATTGGTGCTAGTAGGTTGCTAGTAGTGTTGATTACTCCTTGTAGTTGATGCTAGTTGGTTTATTTGGTGGAAGATCATATGTTCAAATCCTTTATGCACATTATTACCCCTCTGATTATGAACATGAATATGCTTTGTGAGTAGTTACGTTTGTTCCTGAGGACAAGGGAGAAGTCTTGCTATTAGTAGTCATGTGAATTTGGTATTCGTTCGATATTTTGATAAGATGTATGTTGTCTAACCTCTAGTGGTGTTATGTGAACGTCGACTACATAACATTTCACCATTATTTGGGCCTAGAGGAAGGCATTGGGAAGTAATAAGTAGATGATGGGTTGCTAGAGTGACAGAAGCTTAAACCCTAGTTTATGTGTTGCTTCGTAAGGGGCTGATTTGGATCCATATGTTTCATGCTATGGTTAGGTTTACCTTAATACTTTTGTTGTAGTTGCGGATGCTTGCAATAGAGGTTAATCATAAGTGGGATACTTGTTCAAGTAAGAACAGCACCCAAGCACCGGTCCACCCACATATCAAATTATCAAAGTAGCGAACGTGAATCATATGAGTGTGATGAAAACTAGCTTGACGATATTCCCATGTGTCCTCGGGGGCGCTTTTCCTATTATAAGAGTTTGTCCAGGCTTGTCCTTTGCTACAAAAAGGATTGGGCCACCTTGCTGCACTTTATTTACTTCTGTTACTTGTTGCTCGTTACCATTTATCCTATCACAAAACTATATGTTACCACTTATTTCAGTACTTGCAGAGAATACCTTGCTGAAAACCGCTTATCATTTCCTTCTGCTCCTCGTTGGGTTCGACACTCTTACTTATCGAAAGGACTACGATAGATCCCCTATACTTGTGGGTCATCAAGACTCTTTTTTGGCGCTGTTGCCGGGGAGTGAAGCGCCTTTGGTAGGTGGAATTTGGTAAGGAAAAATTTATTTAGTGTGCTGAAATTTTCTGTCACTTGTTACTATGGAAAGTAATTGTTTGAGGGGCTTGTTCGGGGTATCTTCACCCCGTCCAGTTGAGCCAAGAGTTGCTCCTCAACCTACTGAACATACTGAACCTATTGAAAATGAAACTCCTTTTCAGATTCCTTCGGGTATGATGGAAAAACTGCTAGCTAACACTTTTACAGGAGATGGAACAAAGCATCCTGATGAACATCTACGCTATGTGGATGATATTTGTGGACTATTTAAGCTTGCAGGTATACCCGATGATGTTGTTAGGAAGAAGGCTTTCCCTTTATCTTTGGAGGGAGACGCATTGACATGGTATAGGCTATGTGATGATACGAGATCATGGAACTATAAAAGAGTGAAATTGGAATTTCATCAAAAGTATTACCCTATGCATCTTGTTCATAGTGATCGCAATTATATATATAATTTTTGGCCTCGCGAAGGAGAAAGCATCGCTCAAGCTTGGGGGAGGCTTAAATCAATGTTATATTCATGCCCCAATCATGAGCTCACAAAAGGAGTGATTATGCAAAGTTTTTATGCTCGGCTTTCTGGTAACAATCGCACCATGCTCGATAATTCTTGTGCTGGCTCTTTTATGATGAAGCCTATTGAATTCAGATGGAATTTATTGGATAGAATTAAACGCAACTCTGAAGATTGGGACCTCGACGAAGGTAAGGAGTCAGGTATGACACCTAAGTTTGATTGTGTTAAATCTTTTATGGAGACCGATATTTTCCGTAAATTTAGCACTAAATATGGACTTGACTCTGAGATAGTAGCTTCTTTCTGTGAATCTTTTGCTACTTATGTTGATCTCCCCAAGGAGAAGTGGTTTAAATATCATCCTCCCATAGAAGTAAAAGTAGCTGCACCTATTAAAGTTGAAGAAAAGACTGTCACTTAAAATGATCCTTGTTCCCACTTCTTATGTTGAGAAACCACCTTTCCCTATTAGAATGAAGGATCATGCTAAAGCTTCAACTGTTGTTCATAAAAGCAATACTAGGACTTATACACCTCCTGAGCAAGTCAAAGTAGAACCCAATATTGCTGTTGTTAAAGATCTCTTGTCTGATAATATTGATGGGCATGTAATTCAATTCTCTGGTGAAACTGCTAGAATTGCTAAACCCTGTGATAGAGATAAACATAGACCTGTGGTAGGCGTGCCCGTTATTTCTGTTAAAATAGGAGATAATTGTTATCATGGATTATGTGATATGGGTGCTAGTGCTAGTGCAATACCTCATTCCTTATACAAAAAAATTATGCATGAGATTGCACCTGCTGAGTTAGAAGAAATTGATGTTACAATTAAACTTGCCAATAGAGATACTATTTCACTAGTGGGAATTGTTAGAGATGTTGAAGTCTTGTGTGGGAAAACCAAATATCCCGCTAATTTTCTTATTCTTGGTTCTCCACAAGATAGCTTTTGTCCCATTATATTTGGTAGACCCTTCTTGAATACTGTTAATGATACGATAGACTGCAACAAGAATGTTGTTACTGTTGGCTTGGATGATATGGTTCATGAGTTTAATTTCTCTAAATTTAGTAAACAACATCGTGAGGAAGAATTGCCTAGTAAGGATGAAATTATTGGTCTTGCTTCTATTGCTGTACCTCCTAGTGATCCTTTAGAACACTATTTGCTAGACCATGAAAATGATATGTTCATGAATGAAAGAAGGGAAATAGATGAAGTATTCTTTAAACAGGAACCTATTCTGCAACACAATATGCCTGTCGAAATCCTAGGGGATCCTCCTCCACCCAAGGTTGATCCCGTGTTTGAGCTTAAATCGTTGCCCGATAATCTTAAATATGCTTATCTTGATGAAAAGAAAATATATCCTGTCATTATTAGTGCTAACCTTTCAGAGCATGAAGAAGAAAGATTATTGAAAACTCTGAAAAAGCACCGTGCTGCTATTGGATATACTCTGGTTGATCTTAAGGGCATCAGTCCCACTCTATGCCAACATAAAATAAATTTGGAAGCGGATGCCAAACCGGTTCGTGATCCTCAACGACGTTTGAATCCTAAAATGAAAGAAGTGGTAAGAAAAGAAATACTCAAGCTTGTGGAGGCAGGTATAATTTATCCCGTTGCTGATAGTCAGTGGGTAAGTCCTGTCCATTGTGTCCCTAAGAAGGGAGGTATTACTGTTGTCCCTAATGATAAAGATGAATTGATTCCGCAAAGAATTATCATAGGTTATAGGATGGTAATTGATTTCTGCAAATTAAATAAGGCTACTAAGAAAGATCATTACCCCTTACCTTTTATTGATCAAATGCTAGAAAGATTATGCAAACATACACATTATTGCTTTCTAGATGGTTATTCTGGTTTCTCTCAAATACCTGTGTCGGCTAAAGATCAATCAAAGACTACTTTTACTTGCCCTTTTGGTACTTTTGCTTATAGACGTATGCCTTTCGGTTTATGTAATGCACCTGCTACCTTTCAAAGATGCATGATGGCTATATTCTCTGACTTTTGCGAGAAAATTTGTGAGGTTTTCATGGACGACTTTTCCGTCTATGGTTCCTCTTTTGATGATTGTTTGAGCATTCTTGCTCGAGTTTTGTAGAGATGTGAAGAAACTAATCTTGTCTTGAATTGGGAAAAGTGCCACTTTATGGTTAATGAAGTATTGTTTTGGGGCACAAAATTTCTGAAAGAGGTATTGAAGTTGATAAAGCCAAGGTTGATGCCATTGAAAAGATGCCATGTCCCAAGGACATCAAAGGTATAAGAAGTTTCCTTGGTCACGCCAGATTTTATAGGAGGTTCATTAAGGACTTCTCAAAAATCTCTCGGCCTCTGACCAATTTATTACAAAAATATGTACCATTTGTCTTTGATGATGATTGTGTAGAAGCATTTGAAATACTTAAGAAAGCACTAGTCTCTACACCTGTTGTTCAGCCACCTGATTGGAACTTACCCTTTGAAATTATGTGTGATGCTAGTGATTATGCTGTAGGTGCTGTTCTAGGGCAAAGAGTTGATAAGAAATTAAATGTTATCCATTATGCTAGTAAGACTCTAGACAATGCTCAAAGAAATTATGCTACTACCGAAAAGGAACTTTTAGCAGTTGTATTTGCTTGTGATAAATTCAGACCCTATATTGTTGATTCTAAAGTAACTATTCACACAGATCATGCTGCTATTAAATATCTTATGGAAAAGAAAGATGCAAAACCTAGACTTATTAGATGGGTTCTCTTGCTGCAAGAATTTGATTTACATATTGTTGATAGAAAAGGAGCTGAGAACCCCGTTGCAGACAACTTATCTAGGTTAGAGAATGTTCTTGATGACCCACTGCCTATTGATGATAGCTTTCTTGTTGAACAATTAAATGTCATAAGTACTTCTCGTAGCACCCCATGGTATGCTGATTATGCTAATTATATTGTTGCTAAATTTATACCGCCTAGTTTCACATGCCAACAAAAGAAAAAGTTTTTCTATGACTTGCGACATTACTTCTGGGATGACCCACATCTTTATAAAGAAGGAGTAGATGGTGTTATTAGACGTTGTGTACCTGAGCATGAACAGGAACATATCCTACGCAAGTGTCACTCCGAGGCTTATGGAGGACACCACGCTAGAGATAGAACTGCACATAAGGTATTGCAATCCGGTTTTTATTGGCCTACTCTCTTCAAGGATGTCCGTAAGTTTGTTTTGTCTTGCGATGAATGTCAAAGAATTGGTAATATTAGTAGACGTCAAGAAATGCCTATGAATTATTCACTTGTTATTGAACCATTTGATGTTTGGGGCTTTGATTATATGGGACCTTTTCCTGCCTCTAATGGATATACACATATTCTAGTTGCTGTTGATTACGTTACTAAGTGGGTAGAAGCTATTCCAACTAGTAGTGCTGATCATAACACTTCTATTAAAATGCTTAAGGAAGTTATTTTTCCGAGGTTTGGAGTCCCTAGATACTTAATGACTGATGGTGGTTCACACTTTATTCATGGTGCTTTCCGTAAGATGCTTGCTAAATACGACGTTAATCATAGAATTGCATCTTCATATCACCCGCAGTCTAGTGGTCAGGTAGAATTGAGCAATAGAGAGCTCAAATAAATTTTGCAAAAGACTGTCAATAGGTCTAGGAAGAATTGGTCCAAAAAACTTGATGATGCATTATGGGCCTATAGAACTGCATACAAAAATCCTATGGGTATGTCTCCATATAAAATGGTTTATGGAAAAGCATGTCACTTACCTCTCGAACTAGAACAGAAGGCATACTGGGATATTAAAGAGCTCAACTATGATTTCAAACTTGCCGGTGAGAAGAGGTTATTTGATATTAGCTCGCTTGATGAATGGAGAACCCAAGCTTATGAAAATGCCAAGTTGTTTAAAGAAAAGGTTAAAAGATGGCATGACAAAAGGATACAAAAACGTGAGTTTAATGTAGGTGATTATGTATTGATATACAACTCTCGTTTAAGATTTTTTGCAGGAAAACTTCTCTCCAAATGGGAAGGTCCTTACGTTATCGAGGAGGTCTATCGTTCTGGTGCCATAAAAATCAACAACTTCGCAGGCACAAATCCGAAGGTGGTAAACGGTCAAAGGATCAAACACTATATCTCAGGTAATCCTATAAATGTTGAAACTAATATTATTGAAACCGTAACCCCGGAGGAGTACATAAGGGACACTTTCCAGAATGTTCCAGACTCCGAAAAGGAATAGTTATGTGGTACGGTAATTAAACCGACTCCAAAACAATTTTTAAGGCAATATTTCTCCGTTTTGGAATATCTAGAAAAATAGAAAAATAAGTAGCAGTCCGGGGAGGACACGAGGCCTCCACGAGGGTGGAGGGCGCGCCCTACCCCCCTGGGCGCGCTCCCTACCTCGTGAGCACCTCGTGTGCCCTCCGGACTCTGTTTCCTTGCACGATACATATTTTGGTCAGTAAAAATTCATTATATATACTCCCGAAGGTTTTGACTCTCGTATCACACAAATATCCTCTATTTTCGTTTCGAGCTGTTGCTGATGCAGATTAGAGCAAGATGTCTTCCCAAGATTCAGAGGGAGCGAGCTACATGGCTGATTATATTGCAAATCCAAAAGTAGATGGGGATGCAGAGCATTATGGCTGGACCACAGAGGAAGAAGAAGACTATGATCCAAAGAGGAAGGAGGAAACAACCTCCGATGAAGAGGACTATCCCCTACCTCAACCTGGTGATATGCATGTGGAGTTCAAGAAGTCAAGCCTCCCTAAGGTCCAATCTATCCCACCTCATTTTCGCAGGACAGCAAGGCAGCACTATGCAAAAAGATAATAAAACTTGAGCTCGAGAATGAGGATCTAAGGGAGGAAAATTTTAGCCTCAGACGCAAGCTGGAGAAGAAAAATGCAACACCTCCATCACCTCCGAGGAAATAATCACATGGGTATGGGCACTCCCCTTGGCAACTGCCAAGCTTGGGGGAGGTACCCTGGTGTCGTATCACCATCACAACTCCTATCTTTACCGTTTTTCTTAGTTCGATCCTATTAGTAGTATCTTGATTTAGTAGAATAAAGTCATGGCATGATCTAGTTTTGAGTTTTGCTTTATGAGCCTTCTTTGTAATCGAGTCCGTGAGCTATATAATAAAGATTAGTGTTGAGTCAAGGGCTTGAGTATTTTGCCATGATCTTGGGTGATTAGAAGAAAAAGAATAAAAAGAATCAAAGAATTCATATTGATCTTATTGAAAGTAATGACTTCACATAGAAAGAGTATGATGATTTAAAGTTGTTGGGAGTTGGCAAATATAGCTTTGGTCATCGTTGCAATTAATAGGAAGTAATAAGGGAAGAGAGGTTTTACATATAGATATATTATCATTGACATCTTTTATGCTTGGGAGCACTCATTAAAATATGACATGCTAAAGAGTTGAGGTTGGACAAGGAAGAAAACGTAATGAGTTATGTTTTCTTATATCTGAGATAAAGTATGTTATCATGGATCATCTACCGTGTTGAGCTTGCCTTTCCCCCTCATGCTAGCCAAATTCTCAGCACTAAGTAGAAATACTACTTGTGCTTCCAAATACCCTTAAACAAGTTTTGCCATGAGAGTCCACCATATCTACCTACGGATTGAGTAAGATCCTTCAAGTAAGTTGTCATCGGTGCAAGCAATAAAAATTGCTCTTTAAATATGCATGACTTATTAGTGCAGAGAAATAAGCTTTGTACGAACTTGTTGTGGACGCAATAAAGCGACGGACTACATAATGAAGGTTCACATACAAGGGGTAATATAAAGTGACGTTCTTTTGCATTAAGATTTTGTGAATCAACCCTAAACGCGCATGACAACCTCTGCTTCCCTCTGCGAAGGGCCTATCTTTTATTATTATCCTCTACCTTATGCAAGAGTCACGGTGATCTTCACCTTTTCCTTTTTATTTTATCCTTTGGCAAGCTCAGCATGTTGGAAAGAACATGATATATATATCTAATTGGATGTGGGGGAGCATGAATTATTATTGTTGACATTACCCTTGAGGTAAACAGTTGTGGGGCAAAACTATAAGCCCATATCTTTCTCTGTGTCTGATTAAAACTCCGTAACCACAAGTATCACGTGAGTGTTAGCAATTATGAAGGACTAAGTGATAGTTGAGTATGTGGACTTGCTTTTAAGCTCTGACATAGACTCTTTCCGATGTTATGATAAATTGCAATTGTTTCAATGACTGAGGGTATAATTTGTTAGTGCTCAATAAGGTTTCTGATTCATACTTTGGCTTTGTGAAAAGATCATCACTTGAACATGAGTAATCTTATGACAAAATCTTTATATGTTGTTGTTATGAAATAATCATGATGCCTTCATGTCCGTATTTTATTTTTTATCAACACCTCTACCTCTAAACATGAGGACATATTTATTGTTATCGGCTTTTCGCTTGAGGACAAGCGAGGTTTAAGCTTGGGGGAGTTGATACGTCCATTTTGCATCATGCTTTTATATCAATATTTATTGCATTATGGGCTGTTATTTCAAGTTATGTCACAATAATTATGGCTATTCTCTCTTATTTTACAAGGTTTACGTGAAGAGGGAGAATGCCGGCAGCTGGAATTCTGGGCTGGAAAAGGAGCAAAATTGAAGGACTATTCTGCGCAACTCCAAAAGTCCTGAAACTCCATGGAATACCTTAAAATAAATAAGGAAAAATCATCGCCAAAGATGAAGGCCAGGGGGCCCACACCCTGCTCACGAGGGTGGGGGCGCCCCCCTGGGCGCGCCCCCCTACCTCGTGGGCCCCCTGGTGGCTCTCCGACGCCCATCTTCTCCTATATGAAGTCTTTCGATGAGCAAAAAAATAGAAGAGAACTTTTCGGGACGAGACTCCGCCGCCAAGAGGCGGAACCTTGGCGGAATCAATCTAGGGCTCCGGCAGAGCTGTTCTGTCGGGGAGACTTCCCTTCGGGAGGGGGAAATCATCACCATCGTCATCACCAACGCTCCTCTCATCAGGAGAGGGCAATCTCCATCAACATCTTCACCAGCACCATCTCATCTCCAAACCCTAGTTCATCTCTTGTATCCAATTCTTGTCTCCAAGTCCGGGATTGGTGCTAGTAGGTTGCTAGTAGTGTTGATTACTCCTTGCAGTTGATGCTAGTTGGTTTATTTGGTGGAAGATCATATGTTCAGATCCTTTATGCACATTATTACCCCTCTGATTATGAACATGAATATGCTTTGTGAGTAGTTACGTTTGTTCCTGAGGACAAGGGAGAAGTCTTGCTATTAGTAGTCATGTGAATTTGGTATTCGTTCGACATTTTGATAAGATGTATGTTGTCTAACCTCTAGTGGTGTTATGTGAACGTCGAATACATAACACTTCACCATTATTTGGCCCTAGAGGAAGGCATTGGGAAGTAATAAGTAGATGATGGGTTGCTAGAGTGACAGAAGCTTAAACCCTAGTTTATGAGTTGCTTCGTAAGGGGCTAATTTGGATCCATATGTTTCATGCTATGGTTAGGTTTAGCTTAATACTTTTGTTGTAGTTGCGGATGCTTGCAACAGAGGTTAATCATAAGTGGGATACTTGTTCAAGTAAGAATAGCACCTAAGCACCGGTCCACCCACATATCAAATTATCAAAGTACCGAACGCGAATCATATGAGCGTGATGAAAACTAGCTTGACGATATTCCCATGTGTCCTCGGGAGCGCTTTTCCTATTATAAGAGTTTGTCCAGGCTGTCCTTTGCTACAAAAAGGATTGGGCCACCTTGCTGCACTTTATTTAATTTTGTTACTTGTTGCTCGTTACCATTTATCCTATCACAAAACTATCTGTTACCACTTATTTCAGTACTTGCAGAGAATACCTTGTTGAAAACCGCTTATCATTTCCTTCTGCTCCTCGTTGGGTTTGACACTCTTACTTATCAAAAGGACTATGATAGATCCCCTATACTTGTGGGTCATCAACACCACCCTTAACCCAACCACCTGAGCAGCTTCACCTACGCCCTCGTCCACGGCCACAGATCCACTTCGCCCACACCGTAGTCCACCCTACCGGAGCCGCTCCACAAACACCCTACTCGACGGTTCTAGATCTCCTTACCGGACCCCGACAGCCAGCGCATCGTCATCACCCTCGACGTTTCTAACCTGATTCCCACCATCTGGAGAGATGCCAAGCACCCACCACGGCCTAGGTACTTGTCACCTTTAAACTCGTCCAGCATCACCTGCCCGATGTACTTCAAATATACTAACCGGTCGTTGTTACCTGTTATGCATCTGGCAAAAACTACAAGGACGATGTTTCTTCTGGATCTAACAGCTTGGCCAACCAAGATCCTGGACTGAGGCATTGCTATGATCTTGTAAGCGCGTCTCTCTCTCTTGTATTGTTTTGTGCCTGCCAGCGTGCTTTGCTAGGATTTTCAACCAGTAATCCCTTTGTGCAGACAATGATTTCTACTACTGGCTGCTAAATTAGATATGTAGATGTCATACATGATACTACCTCGTACCTCCGTTCCTAAATATATGTATTTCTAGAGATTCCACTATAGGCTACATACAGAGCAAAATGAGTGAATCTACACTCGAAAATGCATCTATATACATCTGTATGTGGTCCATACTGGAATCTCTACAAAGACATATATTTAGGAACAGGGGCATTACATTACACAAAATCGTAGGTGGCATGTAGGAATTCCAGTGCATTACATTAGGCTCCCTTAGAGTGCCTGCCAGTCCAGCATACAGAGTCATGGCTAGTTTATGGTACGCACACAATCGTTAATTGGTGGTTTAAATATGCGCAAGGGATATGCAATGAAGTATCATGTAGAGATGTCTGAAATTAGCGTGTCAACTTGCAGATAGGGCTACACAATGAAAAAGTATAAGATGTATGTGGCAATTTCATGGAACATCGCAAAAAAAGGGGAGGCAGCGGTGAGCCTATACAGTGTGCTATGGTACGTCACTCCTCCATTGCAATCATCGTGACATGTTATTTGTATGCCAGTTCTATTAGCCAAGTTTCTTAGGGACAGTTATTACGAGTTATCCTAAGAAAATAAGCACCTGTGAATATAAGCTCCATGTAATACGCCAACCAGTTTTTTTCATTGCGTTTTTAGCTTATCTTTGGTATGATCAGTGGAAAGTCTAGATTGCATTATATATATTTTTCATTTTGCTGCACATATGGAAATTAATTTGACTTGCAAACATCACAAATTGAACCCAGTGCAGTAGTTAATATGATAGGAAAACAGACCATCACTATTTGCTCAAAATGCAAATACAAAGATACCATCTACTTGGCACAATCTACTTTGGTCAATGTTTTCCATAGAGATCCCATTGCCTAATTTAAACGAAGAACGCATGACCCACATTTAAATGAAGAACAATTATTTGTTGAAATTCGATGGTCCAAGTGGATGGTTATTATCATATAGCAGCACCACCTGAAAGCATCATATAGCAGCAGCAGCTCATAGCAACTCATCATACAGCAGCAGCAGTCTGCAATTCATCATATACCAGCAGCAGCTCATAGCAATTCATCATATAGCAGCAGGAGCAGCTCATAGCAATTCATCATATAGCAGCAGCAGGAGCAGCTTGTAGCAACTCAGCATATAGCAGCAGCAGCAGCTCATAGCAACTCATCATACAGCAGCAGCAGTCTGCAATTCATCATATACCAGCAGCAGCTCATAGCAATTCATCATATAGCAGCAGCAGGAGCAGCTCATAGCAATTCATCACATAGCAGCAGCAGGAGCAGCTTGTAGCAACTCATCATATAGTAGCAGCAGCAGCTCATAGCAATTCATCATATAGCAGCAGTAGCAGCTCATAGCAACTCATCATACAGCAGCAGCAGCTCATAGTAATTCATCATATAGCAGCAGCAGGAGCAGCTCATAGCAATGCATCATATAGCAGCAGCAGCAGCAGCTTATAGAAATTCATCGTATAGTGGATCAGAATGAAAATTTGGCAAAAAATCAGAGGAGATCCTCACCTTGTTGGATGAGCTCATCCTTCAATAGCACCTCAAGGCCATGGCCTGGGAGGAGGGGAGGGGGAACAAGGTGCCTTCTGCCGTAGTGTGGCATTAGCCGTAGTTGTGCAGTGCCAGCTGGAGTAGTGCGTTGGACGAACCACAGTGGAGCAGCTGCTGGAGACCATGAGAATGAGGGGCGGCGCCAGAGGGAGGAGCAGCCAGGGAGATTTGCCCCTACCCACCGGCCATCTAGCCTAGCTGGACATAGCATCGTCGAGGACCAGGCCAGATGAGACTAGTGGCAACGGCTCGCTGGAGGAACCCTAGTGCTGCAGGAAGGGGATCGAGGTAGAGGGAAAGGGGAGAGGAGATGCAAGCGAGCAGTGCAATGAATGCTTGCATGTTTGTTTTTACTTGAGGGTCAGGTGTGACACAGGCGTCAGCAGTTGCATTTTGAGTGTAATATAGGCAGACAACAGAGTCATTCCACTATTCCCCTTCCCTTCAATTTTTAGTGAGGTTCTACCCGAAACACCCCCCTCCAAAGCGAAATTAGTTAAGCCCAAGCCCATAACTCAAAAATGACTTCTTTACATCTTTTATGGCTTATTTTGACAATATACCCTGAAAAGGCGGAATCGAACCGGCCCTTAACCTGCAATTCAATTGTGCGTGCAATGATGAATCACTCCTGCCTACTATCTGTACATTTAGGCATCATCATACATGGCATAACCTAATACATGTGCATTCCATTGTAGAATCTGGAATATGCAATGTTTATGTTAGTTCATATGTTGCACATGATGTTTAAATGCCCCTTAAATCTGGTCAGTCAAGTGATGGTCTTTAAGCCTCCTTCTTTGCTTCTTTTCTTGATATGTAAGATTTGCTCACACATCTGTTCAATTGCTTGTTTGCATCAGCCAGCCATACTAGGACTGTTTGCTTTGATTACTTGCTGTTCTTGACCTAACACTCTAACAGAGCTTGTCAACGATTTAAACACTAAGGGCTGCTGTAGTGGGGCCTTGTCTAACTCATAGGTGAATAAAGGTTTGGCTATACACTACAGTAGGCTCTCCAAGAGTACCTGGAGATCTAGTTCAAAGGTATGCCTAGTTTTTACATAGTGCAGACATAGTAAATGCTCATTTCATTGTGTGCAAGTGCAAGAGATGCAACATGTTTCATTATGTGGTGTTGTTTTGTTATAATCTCATCCTTTTGTGTTCACAGACTGGAAAGTATGCATATTTATCTTCCAAGGAGATGAGTAACTAGTTTGTGTCACCTTGCAGAGGGGGTGCAATGAAGATAAGATTGAGGATTTCCAAGTACAAGATGTTAGGAAGGAGCCTCGCAAGAGAAGTAGGAGCTACGCTGAGCCTCTTCAACCTGCTAAGGTAAGTCACTGTATGCAACTCAACAGCCCAATTCCTTGTTTGTTTCAGGCATAGTTAACTTTCTCTTTTCAATTGCTTTATTTGTCCTCACTTAATGAGATGCCCAAATAATTGTGCCTGATGTTCGGTACTTGTATCACTATTAGTTGACATAATTAAAGGCCTTACCATTTAATTACTCTGCCGAAGTGTGCCTGAAGCTTTGAAGTCTATTAACCAACTATTATTGCATGAGGCTCACAATCTAGTTTATACTATGCTAATGATTGCATAGTTTTGCCTGCTGTAGTATGTTTGTATGAAACCCTCTGCTGTTCATTATGCTCCCTAAGACTTTAATTGAGGTACAGAAGGGCCAACTGCTTGCTTACTTATACGCAACGTGTTGTCTAAATTTGTAACTTGTCTGTGTTTTCGATTGGGCCCCAACATCATGCTCCTCTAGTGAGCTAAGAGGGATTTCTGTATGCAGGCTGCACATACTATCTTTTTTATAATTTTTAAAATATCACCTGCTTATGCTTCATGACGTGTAACATTTTTTTGTGAAAGTGACGTGTAACATTATTGTTAGTCCTGTTTTGCCATGTAGTACAAAATAGTGTCTTGTTCGCTTCACTGTTGTAACTATATTTTTGCCCTAGTCATGTGTATTTACAGAAACATTTCAGGATAAAGTGACATCAACACAAAAATCTGCGAGCAGTGTGGCATGGCCGTTACCGAATGATTATGGATTGGAATTGGAATGTGCTGATGTTCTCGAGCATCAACTAGAGGTGGCAAGACAACGTGTACATGATTGTCAACGTATAATCAACAAGTTGAGACTGGACATGAAGGTATTAGATGCAGGAGTCAAAAAAATGAAATAAGACACTGAGGTAACCATGAAGGAATTGGAGATTTTGCAGACTGCAATTTGTGCTGTCTGAATCCGGCCAATCCTATTTTCTGAAGAGATTATAGTTCAAATGGAGTTAAGTTGATGCGCGTCCATGATGTATGAGCCGTATTTGCCCAGTGTGTAATTTGTTGTTTGTGTATGCTTTATTATCACCTGTGTCGTACCATAATGCCCAGTGGGTATAATCGGCTGTAATTTCTGAAGGAAATATGCCCTGGAGGCAATAATAAAGTTATTATTTATTTCCTCATATCATGATAAATGTTTATTATTCATGCTAGAATTGTATTAACCGAAAACATGATACATGTGTGAATACATAGACAAACATATAGTCACTAGTGTGCCTCTACTTGACTAGCTCATTAATCAAAGATGGTTATGTTTCCTAACCATAGACATGTGTTGTCATTTGATTAATGGGATCACATCATTAGGAGAATGATGTGATTGACATGACCCATCCCGTTAGCTTAGCACTTGATCGTTTACTATTCTGCTATTGCTTTCTTCATGACTTATACATGTTCCTGTAACTATGAGAATTATGCAACTCCCGTTTATCGGAGGAACACTTTGGGTACTACCAAATGTCACAACGTAACTGGGTGATTATAAAGGAGTACTACAGGTGTCTCCGAAGGTACATGTTGAGTTGGCGTATTTCGAGATTAGGTTTTGTCACTCCGATTGTTGGAGAAGTATCTCTGGGCCCTCTCGGTAATACTCATCACTTAAGCCTTGCAAGCATTATAACTAATGAGTTAGTTATGAGATGACGTATTACAGAACGAGTAAAGAGACTTGCCGGTAACGAGATTGAACTAGGTATTGGATACCGACGATCAAATCTCGGGCAAGTAACATACCGATGACAAAGGGAACAACGTATATTGTTATGCGGTTTGACCGATAAAGATCTTCGTAGAATATGTAGGAACCAATATGGGCATCCAGGTCCCACTATTGGTTATTGACCGAGAATGGCTTAACGTTTCGATGACAGTATTATTATGAGTTTATAAGTTTTGATGTACCGAAGTTTGTTCGGAGTCCCGGATGTGATCACGGACATGACGAGAGTCTCGGAATGGTCGAGACATAAAGATTGATATATTGGAAGCCTATGTTTGGACATCGGAATGGTTCCGGGTGAAATCGGCATTTTACCGGAGTACCAGGAGGTTACCGGAACCCCCCGGGGGGTTAATGGGCCTACATGGGCCAAGAGGGAGAAGAGGAAGGAGCCAGGAGGGGGCCGCGCGCCCCTCCCCCTCCTAGTCCGAATAGGACAAGGGAAGGGGGGCGGCGCCCCCCCTTTCCTTCCCCTCTTCCTCCTCTTTCCCCCTTCAATCCTACTCCAACTTGGAAAAGGGGAGTCCTACTCCCGGTGGGAGTAGGACTCCCCCCTTGGCGCGCCCCCTTAGGCCGGCGGCCTCCTCCCCCCTGGCTCCTTTATATACGGGGGCGGGGGGCACCCCATAGACACACAAGTTGATCTACGGAGCGTTCCTTAGCCGTGTGCGGTGCCCCCTTCCACCATATTCCACCTCGGTCATATTGTCGCGGAGTTTAGGCGAAGCCCTGAGCCGGTAGAACATCATCATCGTCACCACGCCGTCGTGCTGACGGAACTCATCTCCGGAGCCTTTGCTGGATCGGAGGGCTGGAGATCATCATCGAGCTGAACGTGTGCTGAACTCGGAGGCTCCGTACGTTCGGTGCTTGGATCGGTCGGATCGTGAAGACGTACGACTACATCAACCGCATTGTGCTAACGCTTCCGCTTACGGTCTACGAGGGTACGTGGACGAACATTCTCCACTCTCGTTGCTATATCATCACCATGATCTTGCGTGTGCGTAGGAAATTTTTGAAATTACTACGTTCCCCTACAGTGGTATCCGAGCCTAGGTTTTATGCGTTGATGTTATATGCACGAGTACAACACAAGTGAGTTGTGGGCGATACAAGTCATACTGCTCACCAGCATGTCATACTTTGGTTCGGCGGTATTGTGAGATGAAGCGGCCCGGACCGACATTATGCGTACGCTTACGCGAGACTGGTTTCACCGTTACGAGCACTCGTGCTTAAAGGTGGCTGGCGGGTGTCTGTCTCTCTCACTTTAGCTGAATCGAGTGTGGCTACGCCCGGTCCTTGCGAAGGTTAAAACAGCACCAACTTGACGAACTATCGTTGTGGTTTTGATGCGTAGGTAAGAACGGTTCTTGCTAAAGCCCGTAGCAGCCACGTAAAATTTGCAACAACAAAGTAGAGGACGTCTAACTTGTTTTTGCAGGGCATGTTGTGATGTGATATGGTCAAGACGTGATGCTATATTTTATTGTATGAGATGATCATGTTTTGTAACCGAAGTTATCGGCAACTGGCAGGAGCCATATGGTTGTCGCTTTATTGTATGAAATGCAAATGCCCTGTAATTGCTTTACTTTATCACTAAGCGGTAGCGATAGTCGTAGAAGCAATAGATGGCGTAACGACAACGATGCTACGATGAAGATCAAGGTGTCGCGCCGGTGACGATGGTGATCATGACGGTGCTTCGAAGATGGAGATCACAAGCACAAGATGATGATGGCCATATCATATCACTTATGTTGATTGCATGTGATGTTTATCCTTTATGCATCTTATCTTTCTTTGATTGACGGTAGCATTTTAAGATGATCTCTCACTAATTATCAAGAAGTGTTCTCCCTGAGTATGCACCGTTGCGAAAGTTCTTCGTGCTGAGACACCACGTGATGATCGGGTGTGATAGGCTCTACGTTCAAATACAACGGGTGCAAAACAGTTGCACACGCGGAATACTCAGGTTATACTTGACGAGCCTAGCATATACAGATATGGCCTCGGAACACGGAGACCGAAAGGTCGAGCGTGAATCATATAGTAGATATGATCAACATAGAGATGTTCACCATTGAAACTACTCCATCTCACGTGATGATCGGACATGGTTTAGTTGATTTGGATCACGTGATCACTTAGATGACTAGAGAGATGTCTGTCTAAGTGGGAGTTCTTAAGTAATATGATTAATTGAACTTAAATTTATCATGAACTTAGTACCTGATAGTATTTTGCTTGTCTATGTTTGTTTGTAGATAGATGGCTCGTGTTGTTGTTCCGTTGAATTTTAATGCGTTCCTTGAGAAAGCAAAGTTGAAAGATGATGGTAGCAATTACACGGACTGGGTCCGTAACCTGAGGATTATCCTCATTGCTGCACAGAAAAGTTACGTCCTGGAAGCACCGCTGGGTGCCAGGCCTGCTGCTGATGCAACTGACAACGTTAAGAATGTCTAGCAGAGCAAAGCTGATGACTACTCGATAGTTCAATGTGCCATGCTTTACGGCTTAGAACTGGGTCTTCAACGACGTTTTGAACGTCATGGAGCATATGAGATGTTCCAGGAGTTGAAGTTAATATTTCAAGCAAATGCCCGGATTGAGAGATATGAAGTCTCCAATAAGTTCTACAGCTGCAAGATGGAGGAGAACAGTTCTGTCAGTGAACATATACTCAAAATGTCTGGGTATAATAATCACTTGATTCAACTGGGAGTTAATCTTCCGGATGATAGCGTCATCGACAGAATTCTCCAATCACTGCCACCAAGCTACAAGAGCTTCGTGATGAACTATAATATGCAAGGGATGAACAAGACTATTCCCGAGCTCTTCGCGATGCTGAAAGCCGCGGAGGTAGAAATCAAGAAGGAGCATCAAGTGTTGATGGTTAACAAGACCACTAGTTTCAAGAAGAAGGGCAAAGGGAAGAAGAAGGGGAACTTCAAAAAGAACAGCAAGCAAGTTGCTGCTCAAGAGAAGAAACCCAAGTCTGGACCTAAGCCTGAAACTGAGTGCTTCTACTGCAAGCAGACTGGACACTGGAAGCGGAACTGCCCCAAGTATTTGGCAGATAAGAAGGATGGCAAAGTGAACAAAGGTATATGTGATATACATGTTATTGATGTGTACCTTACTAATGCTCGCAGTAGCACCTGGGTATTTGATACTGGTTCTGTTGCTAATATTTGCAACTCGAAACAGGGACTACGGATTAAGCGAAGATTAGCTAAGGACGAGGTGACGATGCGCGTGGGAAATGGTTCCAAAGTCGATGTGATCGCGGTCGGCACGCTACCTCTACATCTACCATCGGGATTAGTTTTAGACCTAAATAATTGTTATTTGGTGCCTGCGTTGAGCATGAACATTATATCTGGATCTTGTTTGATGCGAGACGGTTATTCATTTAAATCAGAGAATAATGGTTGTTCTATTTATATGAGTAATATCTTTTATGGTCATGCACCCTTGAAGAGTGGTCTATTTTTATTGAATCTCGATAGTAGTGATACACATATTCATAGTGTTGAAACCAAAAGATGCAGAGTTGATAATGATAGTGCAACTTATTTGTGGCACTGCCGTTTAGGTCATATCGGTGTAAAGCGCATGAAGAAACTCCATACTGATGGGCTTTTGGAATCACTTCATTACGAATCACTTGGTACTTGCGAACCATGCCTTATGGGCAAGATGACCAAAACACCGTTCTCCGGTACCATGGAGAGAGCAACAGATTTGTTGGAAATCATACATACAGATGTATGTGGTCCAATGAATGTTGAAGCTCGTGGCGGATATCGTTATTTTCTCACCCTCACAGATGATTTGAGCAGATATGGGTATATCTACTTAATGAAACACAAGTCTGAAACATTTGAAAAGTTCAAAGAATTTCAGAGTGAAGTAGAAAATCATCGTAACAAGAAAATAAAGTTTCTACGATCTGATTGTGGAGGAGAATATTTGAGTTACGAGTTTGGTCTACACTTGAAACAATGCGGGATAGTCTCGCAACTCACGCCACCTGGAACACCACAACGAAATGGTGTGTCCGAATGTCGTAATCGTACTTTACTTGATATGGTACGATCTATGATGTCTCTTACTGATTTACCGCTATCGTTTTGGGGTTATGCTTTAGAGACGGCCGCATTCACGTTAAATAGGGCACCATCAAAATCCGTTGAAACGACGCCTTATGAACTGTGGTTTGGCAAGAAACCTAAGTTGTCATTTCTTAAAGTTTGGGGCTGCGATGCTTATGTGAAGAAACTTCAACCAGATAAGCTCGAACCCAAATCGGAGAAATGTGTCTTCATAGGATACCCAAAGGAGACTATTGGGTACACCTTCTATCACAGATCTGAGGGCAAGATTTTCGTTGCTAAATTCGGATCCTTTCTAGAGAAGGAGTTTCTCTCGAAAGAAGTGAGTGGGAGGAAAGTAGAACTTGATGAGATAACAGTATCTACTCCCTTATTGGAAGGTAGTTCATCACAAGAACCGGTTCCTGTGACAACTACACCAATTAGTGAGGAAGCTAATGATATTGATCATGAAACTTCAGATCAAGTTTCTGCTGAACCTCGTAGGTCTACCAGAGTAAGATCCACACCAGAGTGGTACGGCAATCCTATTCTGGAAGTCATGTTACTTGACCATGATGAACCTACGAACTATGAGGAAGCGATGATGAGCCCAGATTCCGCAAAATGGCTAGAGGCCATGAAATCTGAGATGGGATCCATGTATGAAAACAAAGTATGGACTTTGGTTGACTTGCCCGATGATCGGCAAGCTATTGAAAATAAATGGATCTTTAAGAAGAAGACTGACGTTGATGGTAATATAACTGTCTATAAAGCTCGACTTGTTGCAAAAGGTTTTCGACAAGTTCAAGGGGTTGACTACGATGAGACTTTCTCACCCGATGCTTAAGTCTGTCCGAATCATGTTAGCAATTGCTGCATTTCATGATTATGAAATTTGGCAAATGGATGTCAAGACTGCATTCTTGAATGGATTTCTAGAAGAAGAGTTGTATATGATGCAGCCGGAAGGTTTTGTTGATCCAAAAAGTGCTAACAAAGTGTGCAAGCTCCAGCGTTCCATTTATGGACTGGTGCAAGCATCTCGGAGTTGGAATAAACGCTTTGATAGTGTGATCAAAGCATATGGTTTTATACAGACTTTTGGAGAAGCCTGTATTTACAAGAAAGTGCGTGGGAGCTCTGTAGCATTTCTAGTTTTATATGTAGATGACATATTGTTAATTGGAAATGATATAGAATTTCTGGATAGCATAAAGGGATACTTGAATAAAAGTTATTCAATGAAAGACCTTGGTGAAGCTGCTTATATATTGGGCATCAAGATCTATAGAGATAGATCAAGACGCTTAATAGGACTTTCACAAAGCACATACCTTGACAAAATTTTGAAAAAGTTCAAAATGGATCAGGCAAAGAAAGGGTTCCTGCCTGTACTACAAGGTGTGAAGTTGAGTCAAACTCAATGCCCGACCACAGCAGAAGATAGAGAGAAAATGAAAGATGTTCCCTATGCTTCAGCCATAGGCTCTATCATGTATGCAATGCTGTGTACCAGGCCTGACGTATGCTTAGCAATAAGCTTAGGAGGAAGGTACCAAAGTAATCCAGGAGTGGATCACTGGACAGCGGTCAAGAACATCCTGAAATACCTGAAAAGGACTAAGGATATGTTTCTCGTATATGGAGGTGACAAAGAGCTAGTCGTAAGAGGTTACGTCGATGCAAGCTTTGACACTGATCCGGACGATTCTAAATCGCAAACCGGATACGTGTTTATATTAAACGGTGGAGCTGTAAGTTGGTGCAGTTCTAAACAAAGCGTCGTGGCGGGATCAACATGTGAAGCGGAGTACATAGCTGCTTCTGAAGCAGCGAATGAAGGAGTCTGGATAAAGGAGTTCATTTCCGATCTAGGTGTCATACCTAGTGCATCGGGACCAATGAAGATCTTCTGTGACAATACTGGTGCAATTGCCTTGGCAAAGGAATCCAGATTTCACAAGAGGACCAAGCACATCAAGAGACGCTTCAATTCCATGCGGGACCAAGTCCAAGTGGGAGACATAGAAATTTGCAAGATACATACGGATCTGAATATTGCAGACCCGTTGACTAAGCCTCTGTCACGAGCAAAACATGATCAACACCAAGACTCCATGGGTGTTAGAATCATTACTATGTAATCTAGATTATTGACTCTAGTGCAAGTGGGAGACTAAAGGAAATATGCCCTAGAGGCAATAATAAAGTTATTATTTATTTCCTCATATCATGATAAATGTTTATTATTCATGCTAGAATAGTATTAACCGGAAACATGATACATGTGTGAATACATAGACAAACATATAGTCACTAGTGTGCCTCTACTTGACTAGCTCATTAATCAAAGATGGTTATGTTTCCTAACCATAGACATGTGTTTTCATTTGATTAATGGGATCACATCATTAGGAGAATGATGTGATTGACATGACCCATCCCGTTAGCTTAGCACTTGATCGTTTAGTATTCTGCTATTGCTTTCTTCATGACTTATACATGTTCCTGTAACTATGAGAATTATGCAACTCCCGTTTACCGGAGGAACACTTTGGGTACTACCAAACGTCACAACGTAACTGGGTGATTATAAATGAGTACTACAGGTGTCTCCGAAGCTACATGTTGAGTTGGCGTATTTCGAGATTAGGTTTTGTCACTCCGGTTGTTGGAGATGTATCTCTGGGCCCTCTCGGTAATACTCATCACTTAAGCCTTGCAAGCATTATAACTAATGAGTTAGTTATGAGATGACGTATTACAGAACGAGTAAAGAGACTTGCCGGTAATGAGACTGAACTAGGTATTGGATACCGACGATCAAATCTCGGGCAAGTAACATACCGATGAAAAAGGGAACAACGTATGTTGTTATGCGGTTTGACCGATAAAGATCTTCGTAGAATATGTAGGAACCAATATGGGCATCCAGGTCCCGCTATTGGTTATTGACCGAGAATGGTTTTAGGTCATGTCTACATAGTTCTCGAACCCGTAGGGTCTGCACGCTTAACGTTTCGATGACAGTTTTATTATGAGTTTATAAGTTTTGATGTACCGAAGTTTGTTTGGAGTCCCGGATGTGATCACGGACATGACGAGGAGTCTCGGAATGGTCGAGACATAAAGATTGATATATTTGGAAGCCTATGTTTGGACATCGGAATGGTTCCGGGTGAAATCGGCATTTTACCGGAGTACCGGGAAGTTACCGGAACCCCCCGGGGGGTTAATGGGCCTACATGGGTGAGGGAGTCCTGGACTAGGGGGTGTCCGGACGGCCGGACTATCATTGTCCGCCGGACTCCAAGACCACGAAGATAGAAGATTGAAGACTCCGGCTCGTGTCCGGATGGTACTTTCCTTGGCGTGGAAGGCAAGCTTGGCGATACGGATATGTAGATCTCCTACCATTGTAACCGACTCTGTGTAACCCTATCCTCCTCCGGTGTCTATATAAACCGGGGGGCTTTAGTCCGTAGGACAACATACATTACAACAATCATACCATAGGCTAGCTTCTAGGGTTTAGCCTCCTTGATCTCGTGGTAGATCTACTCTTGTACTACCCATATCATCAATATTAATCAAGCAGGACGTAGGGTTTTACCTCCATCGAGAGGGCCCGAACCTGGGTAAAAACATCGTGTCCCTCGTCTCCTGTTACCATCCGCCTAGACGCACAGTTCGGGACCCCCTACCCGAGATCCGCCGGTTTTGACACCGACATTGGTGCTTTCATTGAGAGTTCCTCTGTGTCATCACCGATAGGCTTGATGGCATCTTCAACCAACAACGCTGTCCAGGGTGAGACTTTTCTCCCCGGACAGATCTTCGTATTCGGCGGCTTCGCACTACGGGCCAATTCACTTGGCCATCTGGAGCAGATCGAAAGCTACGCCCCTGGCCGTCAGGTCAGATTCGGAAGCTTAAACTTCACGGCCGATGTCCGCGGAGACTTGATCTTTGACGGACTCGAGCCACAGCCAAGCGCGCCGCACTGTGACGATGGGCATGATCTAGCTCTGCTGCCGAACAGTGCCTTGGTGGCCGCACACGGATCCGCTCCGGCCATTAGCCCGGAGCCGATCGCCCAGATCGAGGGCCGGTGGATAGACGCCGCCCTGGGGGCTTCAACATCCACGGTGATGGAGCCGAACACTAATCCTGTCCCCCGCGAAACTCGTGACTCCGAGGCGCCGGACTCCTGGACGGACTCCGAACCTCCCGCGCCCCTACCAATCGATCCGGATTGGGCGCCGGTTATGGAATTCGCCGCCGCGGACATCTTCCAGTACTCGCCTTTTGGCGATATCTTGAATTCACTAAAGCATCTCTCGTTATCAGGAGAGTCCTGGCCGGACCATGGCCAGGATGATTGGGTTTCGGACAACGAAGAAATTCAGATCCCACCCACCACCCACTTTGTAGCCACTGTCGACGATCTAACCGACATGCTAGACTATGACTCCGAAGACATCGACGCTATGGACGACGATGCCGGAGACGAAGAAAAAACAGAGCTTATACAGCACGACAGGACCACCTCGTCGCATGACATATATATGGTGGACACCCCAAAGGGGAGCGATAACGAGGACCAACGGGCCGCGGCAGAAGATGACCCCGCCGATAAACGACCAAAACAACGGCGTAGACGCCGCCCTAAGTCCCGCCTCGATGACAACAACAATCCCAAGGAGCCCGCGATAGGGCAGGGCTCACAATCGGACGACGAACATGCAAATAAGCAACCGTCCGAACATGACGAGTCAGATAATCAATCCAAGCCCGGCGAGAACAACAGTCCGGACGACCGTATGCCGGACACGTCGCCGGAGAGTAAGAACCTCCGGAAAAGACTCGTCAGTACTGCAAGAAGCCTGAAGAAGGAAAAACGGCGGCTCAAAACAGCGGAAGACACACTCAGAATGAGATGGAGCAAAGTGCTCAAAACCGCAGATAAGTACGGCAATGGCCACCAATCAAAGAGCTACCCGAAGCGCAAGCTGCTACCGGAATTCGACGAAGAGGCCATAGAGCCTCCACCGTCCAAAAATAAAGGGGCTGCCTGGTTGGATAAACGGCCAGATGACAGGCCAAATTATGAAAGCGGCTCCACACATAAATCCACCAACGAACTCGGAAGGATAGATGGCCCAGCCAGGTCCATCTACGGGCCAAAGGAGAAGGCCCCAAGAAGCAAGGCAACACGTCAAGTGTCCGATGATAGCGGCGCACACAAATACAGGGGCGCCGCACACCCACTATGTTTCACCGATGAGGTGCTGGACCATGAATTCCCAGCGGGATTTAAGCCCATAAACATAGAGGCCTACGATGGAACAACAGACCCTGGAGTCTGGATAGAAGATTATATACTACATATACACATGGCCAGAGGAGACGATCTCCACGCCATAAAATACCTACCCCTCAAGCTCAAAGGGCCAGCCCGTCATTGGCTTAAAAGCCTCCCAGAAAACACTGTTGGAAGTTGGGAAGAGCTCGAGGACGCGTTTAGAGCAAATTTTCAAGGGACTTATGTCCGTCCTCCGGATGCAGATGATCTAAGTCACATAACTCAACAGCCCGGAGAGTCAGCGCGGAAATTCTGGAACAGGTTCCTTACCAAAAAGAACCAGATAGTCGACTGTCCGGACGCCGAAGCCTTAGCAGCTTTCAAGCACAATGTCTGAGACGAATGGCTCGCCAGGCACCTCGGTCAAGAGAAACCGAGGACAATGTCCGCACTAACAAGCCTCATGACCCGCTTCTGTGCGGGAGAGGATAGCTGGTTAGCAAGATGCAGCACCAGCGACCCAAGTACATCCAAGATAAGAGATGGAAACGGAAAATCACGGCGCAGAAAAGAGTAGCGCCGGAATAAAGAGAAAAGCCCAAAGAGCACGGCAGTCAACGCCGGATTCAAAAGCTCGCGGCCCAATAATAAAACACAGCCTCCAAAGGATGACAGTGACGAATTGTCCAACTTAAACAAGATTTTGGGTCGGATATGTCAAATCCACAGTAACCCCGGAAGGCCTGCAAATCACACCCACAGGGATTGTTGGGTTTTTAAACAGTCCGGCTGACTAAATGCCGAACACAAGGGGCTCGACGCGTCAAGCGAAGAAGATGAACCCCACCAGCAGAGCACCGGAAAACAAAAGACTTTCCCACAAGGGGTCAAAGCAGTAAACTCACTTCATGTGATAATACGGGAAAATAGTGCGGCACTTTCTAAAAAGAGCTTCGCGCGGTCCAACCCAGCAGACCGTAGAGATTGGATATCAAAACCAATCACTTTCGACCACCTGGACTACTCCAGAAGCGTTCGAAATGCGGGACGGACTCCCCTGATATTGAATCCCATAATAGACGGATTACAATTTACTCATGTCCTAATGAACGGAGGCAGCGACTTAAACTTGCTGTATTCAAAAACAATCCGTAGGATGGGGGTAAACCCTGCTAAAATCCGACACAGCCGCACTCCCTTCAAAGGGGTGACGCCAGGCCCTTACGCCAAGTGCACAGGCTCCATATTACTAGAAGTCATGTTCGGATCGCCGAACAATTTTCGACAAGAAAAATTAATTTTTCACATCGTCCCATTTGAAAGTGAATATCAAGCACTCTTGGGACGAAAGGCTTTTGTCCGCTTCAACGCTATACCGCATTACGCGTCTCTTACACTCAAGATGCCCGGTCCGCGTGGTGTCATTTCAGTGCGAGGGTCACTTAAAGACCCCGGACTCGGATAGACGAATCCGGCTTCAGCAGGCTAGGGGATCCCTAGCCGCATACCCCATCACAGGGGGCTGCGCGCACAAAACAACCGCGGGTTCATACACACCCCACTTTAAATATTTATATTTCTTGTTTTACACATATTTTTCGCACAATTTGTTTTCGAACTAAACGTTCCTCTCTTTTTAACAGATGAACAACGTGCATACCCGTCCAGGACAACGGCGCAACGGAGACACAGGCGCAGACATGCAGTAGGGACCCGTTGTGAGGATTCTTTTCAGATTAAGACCCTGCGTAGACCTTGTTTTTACTGTCTCTTGTTGTTGTTCTCCCTTGGTTTCTTCCTATAGCCAAAGCGGAGCCTGACGTTTTGGCATCGGCCGCGTCAGAATACCATGCCCGTACCTGGACACTAGGGGCTTAGGGCATCTCTGCCCATTATTATAAAGACCGAACACCTTAGGGAGTGTTCGGCGTCTCGAGTTAGGAATTATATGCATCAGCTCCGAATCATGTCTTTGGTCAAATGTTGGGTTTGCCCGGCTCCTGTGTTTTGCTGCCTTACGTTCCGTATCATCGGCTAACGCGGCACCAGGAGAACTACTGCGATTGTGCCCCAGTTCCGCTGGGCGAGCACCTCAGTAGAGAAAGCCGAAAACTGACTGTCATGATACAGCGAGAGACTGGTCAACCACTCGATCGACTACCGAAATGTCTAGAATTCCCCGCTTTGACGAAGGACCGTTTCCCGGTCAGGCACTTACGCACCCCGAATTCGGAGATGTGCGGTGCCAGCAGGGGCTATATCGTAGCCCCACCCTCGAGCTCCACTGGCTAAGTGAAAGTGATAAAGCATTATAGTCCGGATTGCCTAGTTCGCTACGCTACCACCTCCTTAAACAGGACCGAGACGTCGGATTAAGTGTGAAAACGCGCTATTTTGTGAACACCCCCGCACTCTGGGCGTGGGGGCTGAAGCCGAAGACTGCAATCTTTCAAGTTATACAAGAGTATACGTAAACGGCCGCACAGGAGAAGTTTTACTACTTGGGACGCACAAGTATAAAAAGCAGTTATAGCATAATCATTGATTTACAAGCTAATACGTTCATTTGAACGTGATGTTTTTCGAGCACTGCGACTCTATTATACGAGCGCCACGCATAACTTCCCCGAAGTAGTGCTCGACAGGGAGTCGGCTTTCATCCGAACCCTGGGCGGCAACAGCGGTGGCATCCATCTCCGGACAATGCACCTTCACACGGGCAAGAGCCATCCGCGCGCCCTCGATGCAGGCCGACCGCTTCTTCTCCTTTATATGCGGCACCGCTCCAAGGAATTGCTGTAGTAAGCCGAAGTAGCTCGTCGCCTTGGACCTCTCTGGCCAGACATGGGCCACGATGTCAGTCATGGCAAGTCCGGACAATCTATTTAGCTCGGCCCATTCGGCCAACCGGTCCGTCAATGGAAGTGAGCGATCCGGACTATGGAATTGAGACCAATACAGCTCTTCCGTCTCGTGATCCTCCTGGCTCCGGAAGTGCTTAACGGCATCAGCCGCACTTGCAGCTAAGTCCATATATGGATCCTCCGGACTCCACAGCCGCTCAAATTGAGCATACTTTGCATCCATAAACCGGCGACGCAGCAGAATAGGCTTGCCAGCCACAATCTCTCCGGCCTGGCGCAGTTCCTCCTTCATAGCCCGCATTGCAGAGCGGGCATCCTTGGCTTCGGCGGTGGCCTTCTTCAGGTCTTCCCGCTCCGATAAGCGCTCCTTTTCAAGAGCCTCATTGCGGTCGGTAGCATCCTTTAATTTCATGGCCAATTCGGCCACCTCCGCCCTGCTTAGGCAGTGCGCAGCCTTTTCGGCTTTCAACTCCTCGGCCGCCCTCGAGGCAGCCGCGTCACTCCTTCGGGCTTGCTCCTTAGCTAGAGCAAGTTCGGCCCGAAGGCTCTCCACAGCAGCAGCACCGTCTGTACGAACAGCATATAATTTATCAGAGTTGGGCTTCGACCCCCTTAATAAAGCGGCTGCGGAGAACTCTTTTACCTTGCGACTCGTCAAGTCGCCTGTTGACGAGTGCGATGTCCTCATCTGCCAAGTCAAGTTGCCGAGTTAATTCGGCAAACTCGCTAGTCCGGCTAGCCCCCGGACTATCCGCCACCTACATAGGAACGACGGAATTAATTACTTTAGATTTCGATCCTCGGTACGCTGTCGTTTCCGACAACCTATTGAGTCTCAGGGGCTACTATCTATACAGGGCGCATTGTTATATGCAAAATTGTTAAAAGACAAAGGGGCGCGTCATTCTCGCATACCTCAAATCCCGCCAGCAAACTTATGGCGGCATTACGCAATCCGCTTTCGGCGGACGAAATCCTTCCAATCACCATACGCATCAACGCACGGTGATCTTCTGAAATGGACGCCCTCTCAAGCAGACTCTTCAGTTCTCCCGGCCGGATACTAGTGGGTGTCGAACTCTCTGGCCCCTCCGGACTCGGGGATACCCTCCATGACGACACTTCGGGCTCGCCTGCCTCATCTGGCGGCGCTGCGGACGGAGGCGTATCACTCTTCATCATCTCCGGAAGAAGGTCCCCCGAAGATGAACTCATCTGAGAAGGCTGCAGATCCGAACTGCAATACAAATATTTCGGTTACCCACAGAAGCACAAATGAAGGTATTTCCTTACTAATTAATTCCCTCTTGTCATACTCACGGCTCGTTGGAGGGCTGATCTTCTGGCAATGATTGTGCGTCCGGATTCTCTTCGGACGCCGGACCCCCCAGTGAAGATCTCTTCCCACACTTAGGGGCTTTGGCCTCCGGATCTTCGGAGGCGGTCCTCTTCTCCCCCTGAAGGGAGGGGTTCTTGATTCCCCTCTCCTCAGACGCCCCTTTGGGCGAAATGTTAGCTCCTCTATTTTCCCCTTTGCCCACTTCTGTGGGCGCAACCTCCAACATTCTGACCAGCACGGGCTCCAGTGCGGTCTCTGGGAGGGGGGCCGGACACCTTATCAGCCTTGATCGCGCCACCCATTCCTGTGAGGAGTAACGAGTCAGGAGGCGTACTCTAGAAAGGCGTATGAACAGAAAGTCCGGACTTTGAGCTATTTACCTGAGTATCCGGGCGATTGCGGCTTAGGCCTGCGTCCTCGGCTGATTCCGGACACACCACCTGCGGTCCGAAGAACAACTTGTACATCTCCACGGGTGTTGCACCCATAAAGTGTTGGAGAATCTGAGGTCCCTCCGGGTTGAACTCCCATAGACGGAGAGGACGGCATTTGCAGGGCAGAAGATGCCTGATCAGCATAACCTGCATCACTTTAATCAGGTCGATCTCCCTCGCTTGGAGGTCTCGAATCCGGCCCTGCAGTGAGGGCACGTCTTCGGACGGCCCCCAATTGAGCCCTTGGTTGACCCACGACATTAGCTGGCGTGGAGGTCCCGGGCGGAATGAAGGCGGCGGCTTCTGACTGCTGCCCTTCGGAGCGGTGATGTAGAACCACTCCTGCTGCCACAGTCCGAGTTCCTCTTGGAAGGAACCCTCGGGCCACGGGGCATCGGCCTTTTTGCTTATGGCCGCCCCGCCGCACTCCGCTTGACGCCCCCCGATCATCTTCGGCTCCACCTTGAAGGTCTTCAGCCATAGGCCGAAGTGGGGAATGACGCGGAGGAAGGCTTCGCAGACGATAATGAATGCGGAGATGTGGAGGATGGACTCCGGAGCCAAGTCGTGAAAGTCCAGCCCATAGTAGAACAGAGCCCTCTCACGAAGGGATCCGTCGGGAAGCCTAAACCCCGACAGAGGTGGGATACGAAAACGACGTATTCACCGGGCTCGGGGGCGGGCACGGCCTGCCCTTGGGCAGGCAACCTGTGCGAAACCTCGTAGGCCAGGTACTTGGCTTCACGCAACTTCAATATGTCCTCCTCCATGACAGAGGAGGGCATCCACCGGCCCTGGAGGTCGGAGCCGGACATGGTTGAGGATCCGAAGCGCTCGAATCTGAGGCTATGGGTGTTGGAACTGGGAGCGGAGAAGGGATTCGATGCGAGATTGAAGAACAAGGACAGGCCTTGGTCCTCTTATAAAGAGGAAGAAATACCAAGGGCCGTCTCCGTGACCGTTTAGGATTCCCCTTCGATAGAGGAGGTGTGGCGACGGGAACGGTTGGGTTACCCACGCATGTATTGATGAGGATCCCGGAATAAGGGGAACACCATCTCTGCTTCGACAAGACGTGCCAAGGAAACCGCTTCGCTAAACGTGCTGAGGTGGCATAGTAAAAAATGATTCAAACAAAGGCTTGGTAGCGGTGTGATGTCACGCCGCATAATACGTCAGCAGATTGAGCTAGTGTATGTTTTATTCTCTCTACGATGGAATGTGGAAATTATTTTTGCAGAGCCGGACACTATCCTGGTGTTCATGATCTTCTCTGGATTATTCAAGGGAGGAACCCGCCTTGCAATGCCGAACATTATGTGCGCCGGACTTATCGTCATTGAAGATTGGTTTAGGGGCTACTGAGGGAGTCCTGGACTAGGGGGTGTCCGGACGGCCGGACTATCATTGTCCGCCGGACTCCAAGACCACGAAGATAGAAGATTGAAGACTCCGGCTCGTGTCCGGATGGTACTTTCCTTGGCGTGGAAGGCAAGCTTGGCGATACGGATATGTAGATCTCCTACCATTGTAACCGACTCTGTGTAACCCTAGCCTCCTCCGGTGTCTATATAAACCGGAGGGCTTTAGTCCGTAGGACAACATACATTACAACAATCATACCATAGGCTAGCTTCTAGGGTTTAGCCTCCTTGACTCGTGGTAGATCTACTCTTGTACTACCCATATCATCAATATTAATCAAGCAGGATGTAGGGTTTTACCTCCATCGAGAGGGCCCGAACCTGGGTAAAAACATCGTGTCCCTCGTCTCCTGTTACCATCCGCCTAGACGCACAGTTCGGGACCCCCTACCCGAGATCCGCCGGTTTTGACACCGACAATGGGCCAAGAGGGAGAAGAGGAAGGAGCCAGGAGGGGGCCGCGCGCCCCTCCCCATCCTAGTCCGAATAGGACAAGGGAAGGGGGGCGGCGCCCCCCCTTTCCTTCCCCTCTTCCTCCTCTTTCCCCCTTCTCTCCTACTCCAACTTGGAAAAGGGGAGTCCTACTCCTGGTGGGAGTAGGACTCCCCCCTTGGCGCGCCCCCTTAGGCCGGCGGCCTCCTCCCCCCTGACTCCTTTATATACGGGGGCGGGGGGCACCCCATAGACACACAAGTTGATCTACGGATCGTTCCTTAGCCGTGTGCGGTGCCCCCTTCCACCATATTCCACCTCGGTCATATCGTCGCGGAGTTTAGGCGAAGCCCTGCGCCGGTAGAACATTATCATCGTCACCACGCCGTCGTGCTGACGGAACTCATCTCCGGAGCCTTTGCTGGATCGGAGGGCCGGAGATCGTCATCGAGCTGAACGTGTGCTGAACTCGGAGGCTCCATACGTTCGGTGCTTGGATCGGTCGGATCGTGAAGACGTACGACTACATCAACCGCGTTGTGCTAACGCTTCCGCTTACGGTCTACGAGGGTACGTGGACGAACACTCTCCCCTCTCGTTGCTATATCATCACCATGATCTTGCGTGTGCGTAGGAAATTTTTGAAATTACTACGTTCCCCTACAATTTCTTTATTGTATAGTGTAGGATTATTCTACCTTTCTATGCCTTGATCTGTTTGTTTTATAGTGTATGCTTTTTAGAGGTGATAGTATTGAGTAGGATAATTCTTTGAATATGCCATATCGTTCAAATGGGGGCCAACTCGCCGACCATGGGCCTTCTATGTCTCGTAGGATCCATGGGCCTTCTACGTCTCGCAGTGTCCATGGGCCTTCTACGTCTCGCAGTATCCATGGGCCTTCTACGTCTCGTAGGGCCCATGGGCCTTCTATGTCACGTAGGATCCATGGGCCGCCGACTCATTTATGGGTCTTGTACTGGCCTTTAATGGGTCGTAGACGGGCCTATAATGGAAATCGTACGTTTTATTGGCTGACCATAACGGGCCGTTAATAGGCCATATTTGGTGATGCTATGAAAATGGCCCACCAGACTAACGGACCACAAACGGCTGACTGTAACGATGGGCTGAATTTGGCCCACAAGCAGAAAATGACAGTAACGGGCCGTAAGTAACCAAATGCTGCAAATAAGCCCAAGAATAAATGGGCTCTGAGAAGGCCGAAAGATAACATGGGCTGTAAACGGCCCAACTGAATAATTGGCCCTTAATGGGTATAAAGCGATACACTGTTCATTACAGACCAGTTTCACCACGGGCCGTTAATGTGTCTAAAGTAATACACTGTTCATTGCGGGCCAGTTTCACCACGGGCCGTTAATAGGCCAAGAGTTACATAGGGCCTCATATGGGCCGAAAGACGTCATTGGCCATACATGGGCCAGAAGTTAAAACGGGCTGGAATCATATTGGATGGCCCAGATGACGCTACTGGGCCTAATTCGGATAGGGTGTGACGGGCCTTGGGTTAGCGGGTTCTAAATGGGCTATATGCGAACAGGCCGTTAACAGGCTTTCCATGGGCCGGCCCGTCACCTTTTGACCAAGTCAAACGGGCCGGCCTTTTCACAGGAATGGGCCTCTGTTGGGCCGTGCCACGTGTCGACGTATCATAGGTGCCTTCTGTCCAATGAGTGGATGACATCTGTCCCAACAATGAGCCGACACGTGTTTCCTCCAGCCAATGATGATTTTACACGTGGAAAATCCCCATTGGTCGGGGCTGTTAATGGGTTATCGGATCCAAAACCCAACCCGATAGCTTAACGGTGTTCCGTTACGGTGGATGCCACGTGTCGGTCACCCTTGACGAAAGCACTTCTGTGACGTGCGATTTATCGTCATGGAAGAGGACACTTCCGTGATGATAATTTTGGTAATGTCATCGAACACTTCTACGATAGCACAGGTATGACTATCTCGATTCTGTCATAAATTTTTCATGGATGTACATGCATGACAAAAAACGCGACCTACTGTGACAAACACGTATCATCACGGAAGTGTTTTTTTTGTAGTGTTAGCTGTGACCCCGTAATCGCCTAAGTTAAAAACACTCCGAGTGGAGAGCAATCCTCCCACTCGGGGGCTTAGCTGCGACCCCGTAATCGCCTAAGTTAAAAATACTCCGAGTGGAGAGCAATCCTCCCACTCAGGGGGCTTAGCTGCGACCCTGTAATCGCCTAAGTTAAAAACACTCCGAGTGGAGAGCAATCCTCCCACTCGGGGCTTACCTGCGACCCCATAATCGCCTAAATTAAAAACACTCCGAGTGGAGAGAAATCCTCCCACTCGGGGGCTTAGCTGCGACCCCGTAATCACCTAAGTTAAAAACACTCCGAGTGGAGAGCAATCCTCCCACTCGCGGGCTTAGCTGCGACACCGTAATCGCCTAAGTTAAAAACACTCCGAGTGGAGAGCAATCCTCCCACTCGCGGGGCTTAGCTACGACCCCGTAATCGCCTAAGTTAAAAACACTCCGAGTGGAGAGCAATCCTCCCACTCGGGGGCTTAGCTGTGACCCTGTAATCGCCTAAGTTAAACACACTCCGAGTGGAGAGCAATCCTCCCACTCGGGGGCTTAGCTGCGACCCCGTAATCGCCTAAGTTAAAAACACTCCGAGTGGAGAGCAATCCTACCACTTGAGGGCTTAACTGCGACCCTGTAATCGCCTAAGTCACAAAGGCGTCGACTGAGCACTACCTCTGAGCTACGCCAGAAGTACAATGTTTCGTCCCTATTTGTAAGGACAACATGGCGTTGACTGAGCACCACCTCTGAGCTACGCCACAAGTACAATGTTACGTTCCTATCCGTAAGGACGACATGGCGTCGACTGAGCACCACCTCTGAGCTACGCCACAAATACAATGTTCCGTCCCTATCCACAAGGACGACGAGGTGTCGACTGAATACCGCCTTTGAGCTCCGTCACAAGTACAATGTGCTTTCATTCGGCAAAGGGTGAGAAGATCAAATCCACTTGGAACCAAAGCACAATCAGAAACAGTTTTAAAAAATAGAGCAAAAGCCATGATATTCAAAGAAATCCAAGTTCGGATAAACCCTGCAAAAGTTCAGGACTGCAGCGGACAAGAGTACTCAGGCGTCAAGCCTGAAAGAGTTTAACGATTACACGATCACTCGACATTCCGAGGCAAATAAGTGTGGGGCATAATGTTTTTCAGTCACTCATCAAGAGAACGGCTGGCTGGATCACAGAAACTGTCAAGATCAATGTTGTCTGCAATACGAGTGGCAGCTTCAAGGAAAGTGTCCATGAAGGACTAGAAAGTATGCTTCTTGGTGTTCACAACCTTGAGAGCCGCCAACTTGTCTTCTCTGGCGTCTTTGCAATGCACTTGGACTAATGACAGGGTAACGTCGGCGCCACAGCGAGCAGATGATTTCTTCCATTCTTGCACTCGGCCAGGGATCTGATTCAATCGAGCCATCAGTGACTCGAGATCTTGTGAAAGTTCCGCCTGGGGCCAGAGTTCAGCATCAACCCGAGTCATCACCGCCTTCAGTCGGGCAAGATAAGCAACGACACTGTCCATACGTGATTCCAACCGCAGCAAATTCATCGCAATACCATCTTTAATAGGACAATTGATGGGGTCGAGACCCGTCTCGAACCGCCCAGTCTCTGCCTCAAAGTCCTGACAAAGTTTGGCACAATCGGAAGAAATGGTGAGTCGACAGTATGATGAGACATTCCAATCAGCGGTAACTAATCAGTCGAACAATGATACCTTCAAGCTTCAGGACCAGTTTTGCTGCAAGTTATCCCAGAAAGGACTGCAGCTCGCCCGTCTTGGCTTTGAGGCTTCCGACTTCATTGGTTAAGTTCTCCTTGTCCTTCTTCAGTTGCTCGACCTCCCGATTGGCCTCAGAGATGGAGGTCTTCAGCTTCGAGTTCTCCACTTCCAACTTTCCGACTGAAGCCAGCTTCTTGTCTGCAAGCACTGTCTTCTCTCGCGCCTCCTTCTGAGCAGCAGCAAGATCCAGATCCTTCTTCTCCAGAGCCTCCTTCATTTTCTCTAAAGAAACAACACTCTTCAGACGAGCTTGAAGTTGACGGTTTTCACTACGCACATCTGTTCGTGTGAAGTCACTCGGTTCAAAGAGACTGAAAGAAAAAAACACTGAGAAGCGCGAGCCATAAAGTGGACAGGTGACGATTGGTTACCTCCCATGATGGTTGTTTCTTCCTGAGCAGTCTTGAGGCTTCTTCGCCAGTTCAAGATCAAGATTGAGGCTGATTTGCTTCTTGTTCAACTCAGAAAGTTGAGCCCCAAGATCACAAGACCTCTACAGTCAGCAAGAGACATATATCAGTCGACGGAAACAAAAGACAATCACAGTGAAAGTTACTCTAAGACTATTGCCGAATCAAACATTCAATAGTAGTCTCGGGGACTACACCCAGTGGGTGCACTTAGCGTGCCCCCACTGGTTTGGATCAACACTCAGCATGGCCTGCCCAGCATGAGTCAAAAAAAGTGAATTCTCAGACCCCAGCCGACTGCCAGCAGTCGCCCGTGGTCTCAGGGACTACATCCAGTGGGTGCACTCTGCGTGCCCCCACCGGTTCGGACAAACACTCGGCTCAGCATGAGTCGAGTGGAGTGGAAAACCTATTAAACTCTAAGGCAGGCACACCCCAGTGGGTGATTGGATATGAAACACAGACCCATGACAGTAGATGCACATATGGGCAGCGAAGCAACAGCGGCAGTTTTTCATGATTCAAAAGTTCAGTCGGGAGTTAACTAACCTTAACATTGGTCTGCAGAGCGGTGCTGGCATTATAGGCCACTTGACTGGCCTCGTGCATCACCTTCACTTACTCCATAACAAGATTCACCTGGCGAAGAGCCTCCCTGGCGGCACTTGGCGAGTCGTCTGGAGTTTGGTATGTACCAAAGAGTGATGGCGCCAAGGCAGTCGAAGCAGCCACTGGGTCAGACGCATGGAGTTGCACTGGAGCAGCAGGAGTGGGAGCAGTCGACCCTGATGGGCGATCAGTCATCAGCGGGTTGGCGAATGTGACGTTGGTCTGAACTGGATCTTCGGATCGCTCGACCATCGTCTCAAGCACAAGCGTCTACTGAGGGACTTGAACCTCAAGCGCTCTCCTGCTCGATCCCTTGCCTCCCCTCCTCCTCTCCTTCAGAGGCACTTCTTCTTATTCATCATCGGGAAGCACGACAATGTCTTGTGGAGCTGCAGTGAAAAGAAAACATCAGAAATTCAACTGACCGACAACTCGATCGACAAGATAAGTTTAGTCGAGCAGACTTACCAGCTCGGGAGGTGGCCACATCATCGGTTTCCTCATCTCCTGGCACCTTGTCAATGTCCATGTCAGTCGCGGCAGAGGTTGGGCTGGAAAGGTGCATGATCCATTCGGTCAAAACAGAAGAATCAGTTGGTAGAGGTAAACACAGAAAGGATACTCACCCAGAGGCAACAGGAACATCCATCTTGATCCTGGGCAGAGTCTTCCGAGCTTTTGGAGGAGCAACCTTGGGCTGCTTGGTGACTTCTTCTGTTTGCTCCGGAGTCGACGTCCGAGTGCGCTTCTGCGTTTGGGTGCTTGGGGCCACGTTCTTACCGCGCCCACCCACTGGTTCATGGTGTTGCTTGGATCGACGTTCCGAGCGAGGCGGTGCTACGTCTTGAGCTTGCGTTGGTTTTCCTCGAAGAGGAGAGGGTGATGCAGCAAAGTGTAGCGTAAGTATTTCCCTCAGTTTTGAGAACCAAGGTATCAATCCAGTAGGAGGCTCCTCAAAAGTCCCACGCACCTACACAAACAAAGTGAGAAGTCGCAACCAACGCAATAAAGGGGTTGTCAATCCCTTCACGGCCACTTGCGAAAGTGAGATCTAATAAAGATAGTATGATAAGATAAATATATTTTCGGTATTTTTGATATAGATGCAAAAAGTAAAGATGCAAATAAAAGTAGATGGAAAGCAAATATGATAAGAGATAGACCCCGGGGCCATAGGTTTCACTAGAGGCTTCTCTCAAGATAGCATAAGTATTACGGTGGGTGAACAAATTACTGTCGAGCAATTGATAGAAAAGCGTATAGTTATGAGATTGTCTAGGCATGATCATGTATATAGGCATCACGTCCATAACAAGTAGACCGACTCCTGCCTGCATCTACTACTATTACTCCACACATCGACCGCTATCCAGCATGCATCTAGAGTATTAAGTTCATAAGAACAGAGTAACGCATTAAGCAAGAAGACATGATGTAGAGGGATAAACACATGCAATATGATATAAACCCCATCTTGTTATCCTCGATGGCAACAATACAATACGTGTCTTGCAACCCTTTCTATCACTGCGTAAGAACACCGCAAGATTGAACCCAAAGCAAAGCACTTCTCCCATGGCAAGAAAGACCAATCTAGTAGGCCAAACCAAACTGATAATTCGAAGAGACTTGCAAAGATAACTCAATCATACATAAAATAATTCAGAGAAGATTCAAATATTATTCATAGATAAACTTGATCATAAACCCACAATTCATCGGATCTCGACAAACACACCGAAAAAGAGATTACATCGAATAGATCTCCACAAGAGAGGGGGAGAACATTGTATTGACATCCAAAAAGAGAGAAGAAGCCATCTAGCTAATAACTATGGACCCGTAGGTCTATGGTAAACTACTCACAACTCATCGGAGGGGCAAGGATGTTGATGTAGAGGCCCTCTGTGGTTGCTTCCCCCTCTGGCAGAGTGCCGGCAAGGGCTCCAAGATGGGATCTCATGGATACATAAGGTTACGGCGGTGGAAATTGTGTTTCGTGGTGCCCCTGGATGTTTTCGGGGTACGTAGGTATATATAGGAGGAAGGAGTACGTCGGTGGCCGCCCGAGGGCCCACGAGATAGGGGCGCGCCCTATAGGGGGGGCGCCCTCCTATCTCGTGGGGCCCTTGGAGCTTTCTTGACTTGCACTCCAAGCTCTTCGGATCAGATTTCTTCCAAAAATTACGCTCCCGAAGGTTTCATTCCGTTTGGACTCCGTTTGATATTCCTTTTCTTCGAAATATTGAAATAGGCAAAAAAACAGCAATATGGGCTGGGCCTCCGGTTAGTAGGTTAGTCCCAAAAATGATATAAATGTGTAAAATAAAGCCCATAAACATCCAAAAGGGGTAATATAATAGCATGGAACAATCAAAAATTATAGATACGTTGGAGACGTATCAAGCATCCCCAAGCTTAATTCCTGCTCGTCCTGGAGTAGGTAAATGATAAAAAAAATTGATGTGGAATGCTACCTAGCATAATTCATAATGTAATTTTCTTTATTGTGGCATGAATGTTCAGATCCAAATGAATACAAAATAAAAGTTCATATTGACAGAAGAAATAGTAATACTTCAAGCATACTTATCAAAGTAATCATGTCTTCTCAAAATAACATGGCTAAAGAAAGTTATCCCTACAAAATCATATAGTCTGGCTATGCTCTATCTTCATCACACAAAGTATTTAATCATGCACAACCCCGATGACAAGCCAAGCAATTGTTTCATACTTTAATAATCTCAAACTTTTTCAACTTTCACGCGATAAATGAGCGTGAGCCATGGACATAGCACTATATGTGGAATAGAATGGTGGTTGTGATGAAGACAAAAAGGAGAAGATAGTCTCCCATCAACTAGGCGTATCAATGGGCTATGGAGATGCCCATTAATAGATATCAATGTGAGTGGGTAGGGATTGCCATGCAACGGATGCACTAGAGCTATAAATATATGAAAGCTCAATAAAAGAAACTAAGTGGGGTGCATCCAACTTGCTTGCTCATGAAGATCTAGGGCACTTTTGAGGAAGCCCATCATTGGAATATACAAGCCAAGTTCTAAAATGAAAAATTCCCACTAGTATATGAAAGTGACAACATATGAGACTCTCTAACATGAAGATCATGGTGCTATTTTGAAGCACAAGTGTGGAAAAAGAGATAGTAGCATTGTCCCTTCTCTCTTTTTCTCTCATTTTATTTTTTTTCTTTTTCTTTTTTTCTTTTTTTTCTCTTTCGCCTATCTTTTTTCTTTGGCCTTTCTCTTTTTTTCTTTTTTTTCTTTTTGTAAAGTCCAAAATCTCATCCCGACTTGTGGGGGAATCATAGTCTTCATCATCCTTTCCTCACTAGCACAATGCTCTAAAAATGAAGATCATCACACTTTTATGGATTTACAACTCAAAGCTAGAACATGATATGACTCTATATGAATGCCTCCAGCGGTGTACCGGGATACGCAATGAATCAAGAGCGACATGTATGAAAATTATGAAGGTGGCCTTGCCACAAATACAATGTCAACTACATGATCATGCAAAAAGCAATATGACAAAAGTAATGTGTGTCATATGAACGGAACAGTGGAAAGTTGCATGGCAATATATCTCGGAATGGCTATGGAAATGCCATAATAGGTAGGTATGGTGGCTGTTTTGAGGAAGGAGTATGGTAGGTATATGGTACCGGCGAAAATTGCGCGGTACAAGATAGGCTAGCAATGGTGGAAGGGTGAAAGAGTGCGTATAATCCATGGACTCAACATTAATCAAAAGAACTCATATACTTGTTGCAAAAATTTAGAAGTCATCAAAAACCAAAGCACTACGCGCATGCTCCTAGGGGGATATATTGGTAAGAAAAGACCATCGCTCGTCCCTGACCGCCACTCATAAGGAAGACAATCAATAAATAAAATTGTGCTCCAACTTCATCACAAAGCGGTGCACCATACGTGCATGTTACGGGAATCACAAGCTTCAACACAAGCATTCTTTAAATTCATAATCACCCAACTAGCATGACTTTAATATCACTACCTCCATATCTCAAAACAATTATCAAGCATCAAATTGATCATAGCATCCAATTCACTTTTCTATGATAGTTTTTATTATACCCAACTTGGATGGTCATCATTCTAGGACCAACTTTATGATCATAGAAAATACCATGCTGTTCTAAAAGACTCTCAAAATGATATAAGTGAAGCATGAGAGACTAGCAATTTCTTCAAAATTAATACACCACCGTGCTCTAAAAGGTATAAGTGAAGCACTAGAGCAAAAACTATTAAGCTCAAAAGATATAGTGAAGCACATAGAGTATTCTAGCAAATTCTAATCAAATAGGCTTCTCCCAAAAGGTGTGTACAGCAAGGATGATTGTGGTAAACTAAAAAGCAAATACCAATATAATACACGACGCTCCAAGCAAAACACATATCATGTGGCAAATAAAAATATAGCTCCAAGTAAAGTTACCAATGAACGAAGACGAAAGAGGGGATGCCTTCCCGGGGCATCCCCAAGCTTAGGCTTTTGGCTATTCTTGAATATCTTGGGGTGCCATGGGCATCCCCAAGCTTAGGCTCTTGCCACCCTTTATTCCATAGTCCATAAAAGCTTTACCCAAAACTTGAAAACTTCACAACACAAAACTCAACAAGAAATCTTATAAGCTCCGTTAGTGAAAGAAAACAAAACCACCACATAAGGTACTATAATTAACTTATTCTTTATTTATATTGGTGTTAAACCTACTGTATTCCAACTTCTTTATGGTTTATATACTAATTTACTAGCCATAGATGCATTGAAATAAGTAAACAACACACGAAAAACAGAATCTGTCAAAAACAGAATAGTCGGTAGCAATCTGTAACTAACACAAACTTATAGAACTCTAAAAATCCTACCAAAATAGGAAGTCCTGGAAAATTTGTCTGTTGAACAGCAGAAAAAAGAATCAACGCAAAATCACGTTCCTGTGAATTAACAAAATTATATTCGTCCGTGCAAAGTTTCTGTTTTTCAGCAGAATCAAATCAACTGCCATCATAGGTTATCCTATAGGTTCTACTTGGCACAAACACTAATTAAAAGATAAAAACACATTATCCAGAAGGTAGATGCAAGATTTATTACTAAACAGGAGCAAAAACTAAAAACATAAAGAAAAATTGGGTTGCCTCCCAACTAGTGCTATCGTTTAACGCCCCTAGCTAGGCATAAAAACAAAGATAGATCTAACGAGCGCCATCTTTGGCACTCGGACAGGATGATCTCCTCTCTATGGCATTCATTCTTCTATTTAAGGTAAGCACATGGTCATTAATGGAAGAGGTAAGATTAAGCACGTTACGGAAGTTTGCCTCTATACTAGACTTCATTTCTTTAATAATTTCATTTTGATAAAAGCACAAGAGAGTAGTAGATTCAACCTTATCATTCATAGGGTGCCCAAATATGGTTTTCATTTTTTCATAAGTCTCTACATCATCCCTTTCAAGGAAACTTCCTTCAAAAATAGATTCTAAAACTTGTTTAAAGGAAGCGGGCAAGCCAATATAAAAACTTTTTAAGTAATCTTCAATTGGATATTGTGGCACATAGCTAGCCCGAATCCTTAATAACCTATCCCAAGCATCTTTTAAAGACTCATCAAGTAAATAGCAAAAAATTCCAGAGTCATCCTCATCAAAATTATTCAAGCTCTCATTGGTGACCCCGGTGGGTCTTCTCATAGCATCATTGTTTATGAGCTTAGAGAGGATAGAGGGGTTGTCCAAGGCACTAGAACTCTGGAGAAAACCCTTGGTTCTTTTTGATTCGGCCATGGCAACGGGAAGGCAAACAGAAAGGAGAGCGGGAGATTGGGAAAGAGAGGGCGAATAAAACGGCAAGGGTGAAGTGGGGGAGAGGAAAACGAGAGGCAAATGGCAAATAATGTAAATGCGAGGGAGATGGGTTTGTGATGGGTACTTGGTATGTCTTGACTTGAGCGAAGACCTCCCCGGCAACGGCGCCAGAAATCCTTCTTGCTACGTCTTGAACTTGCATTGGTTTTCCTCGAAGAGGAGAGGGTGATGCAGCAAAGTGTAGCGTAAGTATTTCCCTCAGTTTTGAGAACCAAGGTATCAATCCAGTAGGAGGCTCCTCAAAAGTCCCACGCACCTACACAAACAAACTGAGAACTCGCAACCAATGCAATAAAGGGGTTGTCAATCCCTTCACGGCCACTTGCGAAAGTGAGATCTAATAAACATAGTATGATAAGATAAATATATTTTTGGTATTTTTGATATAGATGCAAAAAGTAAAGATGCAAATAAAAGTAGATGGAAAGCAAATATGATAAGAGATAGACCCGGGGGCCATAGGTTTCACTAGAGGCTTCTCTCAAGATAGCATAAGTATTACGGTGGGTGAACAAATTACTGTCGAGCAATTGATAGAAAAGCGCATAGTTATGAGATTATCTAGGCATGATCATGTATATAGGCATCACATCCATAACAAGTAGACCGACTCCTGCCTGCATCTACTACTATTACTCCACACATCGACCGCTATCCAGCATGCATCTAGAGTATTAAGTTCATAAGAACAGAGTAACGCATTAAGCAAGAAGACATGATGTAGAGGGATAAACACATGCAATATGATATAAACCGGATCTTGTTATCCTCGATGGCAACAATACAATACGTGTCTTGCAACCCTTTCTGTCACTTGGTAAGAACACCGCAAGATTGAACCCAAAGCAAAGCACTACTCCCATGGCAAGAAAGACCAATCTACTAGGCCAAACCAAACTGATAATTCGCAGAGACTTTCAAAGATAACTCAATCATACATAAAAGAATTCAGAGAAGATTCAAATATTATTCATAGATAAACTTGATCATAAACCCACAATTCATCGGATCTCGACAAACACACCGCAAAAAGAGATTACATCGAATAGATCTCCACAAGAGAGGGGGAGAACATTGTATTGAGATCCAAAAAGAGAGAAGAAGTCATCTAGCTAATAACCATGGACCCGTAGGTCTGTGGTAAACTACTCACAACTCATCGGAGGGGCAAGGATGTTGATGTAGAGGCCCTCCGTGGTTGCTTCCCCCTCCGGCAGAGTGCCGGCAAGGGCTCCAAGATGGTGTCTCACGGATACAGAAGGTTACGGCGGTGGAAATTGTGTTTCGTGGTGCCCCTGGATGTTTTCGGGGTACGTAGGTATATATAGGAGGAAGAAGTACGTCGGTGGCCGCCCGAGGGGCCCACGAGACAGGGGGCGCGCCCTACAGGGGGGGGCCTCCTATCTCGTAGGGACCTCAGAGCTTTCTTGACTTGCACTCCAGGCTCTCTGGATCAGATTTGTTCCAAAAATAACGCTCCCGAAGGTTTCATTCCGTTTGGACTCCGTTTGATATTCCTTTTCTTTGAAATAGTGAAATAGGCAGAAAAACAGCAATATGGGCTGGGCCTCCGGTTAGTAGGTTAGTCCCAAAAATGATATAAATGTGTAAAATAAAGCCCATAAACATCCAAAAGGGGTAATATAATAGCATGGAACAATCAAAAATTATAGATACGTTGGAGACGTATCAGGCGGCGAGTCGACCGCTTCTTCATCGTCCTACTCGTCGCTTTCCTCTTCATCTTGATCGTCCGAGGATTCCCAATCACCGCTCTCCTCCGCACTGTCCCCACCCTCCTGGCCTTGCTCCAGAACTTGTTCACCATTGGGCATCGAGTACATCTCAGTAAAAACCTACAAGACAAGAAGTCGAGTAAAAGCCAGTCGGATTCAAAAGCAGTCAGAATATGTACCCAAAAACAGTCGGCGACAGAAGACACACCTTGTCTGGCTGATTGTTGTCCCTGAAAGGGTCGACTCTCCTGGCTCCTCTGGGGTTGTCCTTGTTGCCTGTAATGCTCTTCAACCACAAGGCCACCGTCTTAGCTGGTACTTCCTCTGGATGAAGCCGAGTAGTGTCGTCGACCCCAGAGTACATCCACATAGGATGGTCACGGGCCTGGAGAGGCTGGATGCATCGACTGAGGAAGACCTCCAGCAGATCCATGCCAGTGATGCCCTGATTGATCAGTTGGACCACTCTCTCAACTAGCATGTTCGTCTCCATGCTCTCAGCAGCAGTCACTTTCAGTGAGGAAGGAGTCTGAACACGATCAAAGGTGAAGTGGGGAAGTCCGGTCGACTGGCCTAGAGTTGCGAGGTCCTGGCAGTAGAACCAGGTCGACTGCCATCCCCTGACTGATTCAAGAAGAGTCATGGAAGGGAAAGATCTCCTCTACCTCTTCTGGATACCGAAACCCCCACACATCTGAATGACATGTGTTTTCTCATTACTCGTGTTTGCTTTCTTCACCTATTGAGAGCGGATGGTGAAAATGTGCTTGAAAAGACCCCAGTGCGGTCAACACCCCAAAAAATTCTCGCACATAGACACGAATGCAGCAAGATATGTGATGGTATTGGGAGAAAAGTGATGGAGTTGGGCGCCGAAGAGTTCAAGAAACCCCAGAAAAAGGGGTGCGGAGGAAGCGAGAAGCCCCGGTCGACATGGGTGGCGAGAAGAACACACTCACCCAGTCGCGGCTGCGGCTCCGTCTCCCCCTCCGGCAACCTCGCAGCACCCTTGGCGATCGTCCCGGACTCCACCAGTTCGTCCAGATCTTCCTGCCAGAGCGAAGACCGGATCCAGTCGCCTTGGATCCAACCCGATGGCAGCGCCAAGCGCGACGACGACCCGCGATTCTGCTTCTTGCCTTTTGCCACCCCTGTCGCCTTCTTTGCGTGTTCCAGCGCCGCCGTGTTGTCCTTCACCATGGTGGCAGAGCAGCGGTGTCGAGAGCGGAGGATCCGGATGCAGTGGAGAAGTAGAGGAAACGATGAGAAAATGGACACGCATAGTGCAGGCGCCTCAGCTCCGTCGCCTTATAAAGGCCCACTTCCGAGTGGCTGACGCGTGGGCCCAGGTGATCCTGTCAAATCCCGCAACAGTCGCGCGTTGGGTACGTGGTGACAAAGGTGGCGTGGAGATCGAGGCACTCCTATCTATCCATCCTGCTTACCTCGGCATGCTCCGTCCCGCGCGCTTCCCTGAAATTTCGAATCCCGTGAGATCCGGGATACACTGCAACCAATCACGCCGAAGATTATGCACCCCGAAACAACACTCGACAGATGATGTTACAAATTCACTCTTCAACTTTCTGAATTGATCAAGGCGACTGAATCGAAGCTGAAGTTCTAACATGACCCTTCCGTCCTGCGTAAAATACTCGTGAAGCGCAAGGGGCGAAGCAAGATCAACTTCAACTTTCTTTCCACTCGGACCTTAATCCATTCGGGGGCTAATGATGAGGATACAGACCTAGGGTAGGGTCACAGGCCTGACCTGTACGCCCTACTCAAGGTCACTACCCTAGAAGCAAAGAAGCTCAAGAGACAGAGAGGGTACCCAGTAAAGGTGTTGAGCGCAATCCACTCGACCAATGAACCACTCGGTATCTCTCCTTCCCGAAGTCACACAACCAGTCAACCACTCGACCATACAATGGACCACTCGACCTACTGAAGACCAGAAGTAACTCGGAACAACAACGGGCAAGCATTCACTCCGTAGTCTTTAAGGTCATTAAAGGCACTTAAGGCTGGCGTTTCCAATAACGCCTCAATCTTTATGTACATTCAACCCTCTGTAACGGGAGATGGCTGGGGTCCTGGCGAACTTTATATAAGCCACCCCCCTCCTCTGGGACAGGGGTTCGCACCCCCTGTAACACACACACATATACTCATAATCCAGTTGACCGCCTCCGGGCACCGAGACATAGGGCTTTTACCTCCTCCGAGAGGGGCCTGAACTCGTAAGCACTTGCGTACAACCCTGTTGTAGCTAGGACCTTGCCTCTCCATACGTACCCCCTATTCTTACTGTCAGACTTAGTACCACGACACCACTGCCGGGGAGTGAAGCACCTTTGGTAAGTGAAAATTGGTAAGGAAACATTTTTATTACCTGTGAAATTTACTATCACTTGTCATTAGGAAAATAATCCTTTGAGGGGTTTGTTCGGGGTATCTTCACCTTGACTGTAAGCAATAAGAGTTACCCCTCAACCTACTAAACCTACTGAAAATATTTATTATGAGATTCCTTCGCGTATGTTAGAGAAACTGCTAGCTAATCCTTATGTATAAGATGAAACGATACATCCTGATATGCACTTATATATATAGATGAAATTTGTGGATCCTTTAAGCTTCCAGGTTTATCCGCGAATGGAGTTAATAAGAAGGTATTCCCTTATCTTTGGGAGAAAGTCATTGACATGGTATAGGCTATTGGATGATACTGGAACATGAGACTGGAACAGGTTGAAGCTGGAATTTCATCAGAAGTTTTATCCTATGTGTCTGGTTCATCGTGATCGGAATTATATATATGGCCTCGTGAAGGAGAAATTATCCCTCAAGCTTGGGGGAGGCTTAAATATATGATCCACACATGCCCCAATCATGAGCTCTCAAGAGAAATTATTATACAAAACTTTTATGTTCGGCTTTCTCATAATGATCAATCTATGCTCGATACTTCTTCTGCTGGTTCCTTTATGAAGATAACTATTGAATTAAAGGCAACTCCAAAGATTGGGAAATCGACAAAGGTAAAGGGTCAGGCTATATCTTAAGTCTGATTGTGTTAAATCTTTTATGGAAATCGATGCTTTTCATAAGTTTAGTACTAAATATGGACTTGACTCTAAGATAGTAGCTATATTTTGTGAATCATTTGCTACTCATGTTGATCTCCCCTACGAGAAATGGTTTAAGTTTCATCCACCTATAGAAGAAAAGTGTGAAGAACCTATTATAGCTAAAGATGAAACAATTATTTACATTGTTGATCTAGTCGTGCCTACTGCTTATATTGAGAAACCTCATTTTCCTGTTAGGATTATGGAACATCCTAAGGCTACAACTGTGGTTCATAAGAGTAATATTAGAACACTGAAACCCTCTGAACAAATTAAAGTGGAACCTAATATTGCAATGACTAAAGATATATTGGTTGATAATATCGATGGGCATGTTATTTACTTTTGTTCTGAAAATGCTAGAATTGCTAAGCCTGTTAGAAACGAGGAGGGTATGATAGATAAGAATAAGCATGTAGTTGGCATGCATGTTGTTTCTGTTAAAATTGGAGATCATTGTTATCATGGTTTATGTGATATGGGTGCTAGTGTGAGTGCTATTCCACTTTCCCTTTATCAATAAGGTATGAATGATATTGCACCTACTGAGAGAAGATATTGACGTTACTACTAACCTTGCAAACAGAGATACTACTTCACAACTTGGGATTGCTAGAGATGTTGAGTCTTGTGTGGTAAGATCAAATACCCTACTGATTTCTTAGTACTTGGATCACAACAAGATAATTTTTGCCCCATTATATTTGGTAGACCTTTCTTGAATACTGTTAATGCTGAATTAGTTGTGTTAAAGACAAGGTTAGAGTTAAGTTTGGTGATGTATCTCATGAGTTAATTTCTCCAAGTTTAGTAGGCAGCCACATGAGAAAGATTTATCTAGTAAAGATGAAATTATTGGTCTTGCTTCTATTGTTGTTCCTCCTACTGACCCGTTAGAACAATATCTGCTAGACCATGAAAATGATATGCATAGGAATGAAAGAAATGAAATAGATGAAATATTATTTAGGCAAGCACCTATCCTTAAAACATAATTTTCCTGTTGAAACTTTGGGAGATCCTCTCCCACCTAAGAGTGATCCTATGTTCGAATTAAAGAAACTGCCTGATACACTAAAATATGCTTATCTTGATGAAAAAAATTATATCCTGTTATTATCAATGCTAACGTTTCAGAGCATGAAGAAAAGAGGTTACTTAAAACTCCGAGGAAGCATTGTGCTGCTATGAGATATACTCTTGATGATCTTAAGGGCATTAGTCCCACTTTATGCCAACACAAGATTAATGTGGAGCCTGATGCTAAATCCATGGTTGATCACCAACGCCGCCTGAATCCTAAAAATGAAGGATGTGTCAAGAACTGAAATATTGAAGTTTCTAGAGGCAGGTGTAATTTATCCTATAGACAATAGTAGACGAGTAAGTCATGTTCATTGTGTTCCTAAGAACGGAGGTATTACTGTTGTTCTTAATGATAAAATGAACTTATCCCGCTGTCGGTGTCAAAACCGGCAGACCACAGGGTAGGTGGTCCCGAGCTGTGGATCTCAGATCGGTGGTAACAGGAATAAGGCAGACGATGTTTACCCAGGTTCGGGCCCTCTTGATGGAGGGAAAACCCTATGTCCTGCTCTTGTTTATATTGATGATGATGTATCGAGTACAAGCTTGATCTACCTCGAGATCGTAAGTTGCGTTCTAACCTGAGGGCTAGTGAATCGTGATTCAGTCCCCTCTACGGGCTAAACCCTCCGACTTATATACACGCCAGGTAGGGGATCTAGGGTCACATAGTCGGTATCCAGGGGCGCACATAGAGGCGGCAGGAGATGTCTTGGAGTATACTCAAGTCTTCGGCAGGCGCAGTCTTGATCATGATCCAAGCATGTAGCTTTCGAAGTCCACCTTAATGAGAATGAGGGCCCATTGGCCCAGCCCGAAGACTACGGGCCGACTAGGTTAGCACCCCTTAGTCTAGGACACTGTAGTAGCCCCCGAACTAGTCTTATATGTCGAGGACGACCTCTTTGATGTTAACAACTTCGGATTCGAAGTCCTTGGCTTGACACGCTATTGGGGAACGTAGTATTTCAAAAAAAAAACTACGATCACGCAAGATATATCTAGGAGAAGCATATAGCAATGAGCGGGGAGAGTATGTCTACGTACCTTCGTAGACTGAAAGCGGAATCGTTTAGTAACGCGTTTGATGTAGTCGAACGTCTTCGCGATCCAACTGATCCAAGCACCGAAGGTACGGCACCTCCGTGTTCAGCACACGTTCAGCTTGATGACATCCCTCGAGCTCTTCATCCAGTTGAGGACAAGGGAGAGTTCCGTCGGCACGACGGCGTGGCGATAGTGATGATGAAGTTACCGGCGCAGGGCTTCGCCTAAGCACTACGACAATATGATCGAGGTGTGTAACTATGGAGGGGGGCACCGCACACGGCTAAGAGAAACTTTTGTGTGCCTTTGGGGTGCCCCCCTCCCACATATATAAAGGGGGAGGAGAGGTGGCCGGCCCAAGGGGGGGCGTGCCATGGGGGGAGTCCTACTTGGACTCCCGGTCCAAGTAGGATTCGCCCCCCCCTCCTATTCCCACTAGGAGAAGGAGGGAAGGAGGAGGAGGAGAGAAGGAAAGCGGGACCGCCCCCAACCCTTGTCCAATTCGGTTTGGGCTTGGGAGGGGGCGCGCGCCTCCACCCGGCCGCCGCCTCCTCTCACCACTAGGGCCCATGAAGGCCCATTAACTCCCCGGGGGGTTCCGGTAACCTCCCGGTACTCCGAAAAATGTCCGAACCCTTCCGAAACCATTCCGGTGTCCAAACATAACCTTCCAATATATCAATCTTTATGTCTCGACCATTTCAAGACTCCTCCTCATGTTCGTTATCTCATCCGGGACTCTGAACAAACTTCGGTACATCAAATCACATAACTCATAATACAAATCGTCATCGAACGTTAAGCGTGCAGACCCTACGGGTTCAAGAACTATGTAGACATGACCGAGACACATCTCCGGTCAATAACCAATAGTGGAACCTGGATGCTCATATTGGCTCCTACATATTCTATGAAGATCTTTATCGGTCAAACCGCATAACAACATACGTTGTTCCCTTTGTCATCGGTATGTTACTTGCCCGAGATTCGATCATCGGTATCATCATACCTAGTTCAATCTCATTATCGGCAAGTCTCTTTACTCATTCCATAATGCATCATCCTGTAACTAACTCATTAGTCACATTACTTGCAAGGCTTATAGTGATGAGCATTACCGAGAGGGCCCAGAGATACCTCTCTGATACACGGAGTGACAAATCCTAATCTTGATCTATGCCAACCCAACAAACACCTTCGGAGACACCTGTAGAGCATCTTTATGATCACCCAGTTACGTTGTGACGTTTGATAGCACACAAGGTGTTCCTCCGGTATTCGGGAGTTGCATAATCTCATAGTCAGAGGAACATGTATAAGTCATGAAGAAAGCAATAGCAATAAAACTAAACAATCATTATGCTAAGCTAACTGATGGGTCTTGTCCATCACATCATTCTCTAATGATGTGATCCCATTCATCAAAGGACAGCACATGTCTATGGCTAGGAAACTTAACCATCTTTGATTAACGAGCTAGTCAAGTAGAGGCATACTAGGAACACTCTATTTGTCTATGTATTCACACATGTACTAAGTTTCCGGTTAATACAATTCTAGCATGAATAATAAACATTTATGATGATATAAGGAAATATAAGTAACAACTTTATTATTGCCTCTAGGGCATATTCCTTCAGTCTCCCACTTATGCAAGAGTCAATGATCTAGATTAAATAGTAATGATTCTAACACCCATGGAGTCTTGGTGCTGATCACGTTTTTCTCGTGGAAGAGGCTTAGTCAACGGGTCTGCAACATTCAGATCCGTATGTATCTTGCAAACTTCTATGTGTCCCTCCTTGACTAGATCGCATATGGAATTGAGGCGTCTTTTGATGTGCTTGGTTCTCTTGTGAAATCTGGATTCTTTCGCCAAGGCAATTGCTCCAGTATAGTCACAAAATATTTTCATTGGACCCGATGCACTAGGTACTACACTGTTGGGCCTGCAAGTGCACAGGTTTGTAGGACAGTAGCAAATTTCCCTCAAGTGGATGACCTAAGGTTTATAAATCCGTGGGAGGCGTAGGATGAAGATTGTCTCTCTCAAACAACCCTGCAACCAAATAACAAAGAGTATCTTGTGTCCCCAACGCACCCAATACAATGGTAAATTGTATAGGTGCACTAGTTCGGCGAAGAGGTGGTGATACAAGTGCAAAATAGATAGTAGATATAGGTTTTTGTAATCTGAAATAATAAAAACAACAAGGTAACTAATGATAAAAGTGAGCGTAAATGGTATTGCAATGATAGGAAACAAGGCCTAGGGCTCATACTTTCACTAGTGCAAGTTCTCTCAACAATAATAACATAGACAGATCATATAACAATCCCTCAACATGCAACAAAGAGTCACTCCAAAGCCACTAATAGCGGAGAACAAACGTAGAGATTATGGTAGGGTACGAAACCACCTCAAAGTTATTCTTTCGGATCAATCTATAAAAGAGTTCGTACTAGAATAACACCTTAAGATACAAATCAACCAAAACCCTAATGTAACTTAGATACTCCATTGTCACTTCAAGTATCCGTGGGCATGATTATACGATATGCATCACACAATCTCAGATTCATCCAACCAACACAAAGTACTTCAAAGAGTGCCCCAAAGTTTCTACCGGAGAGTCAAGAACGTGTGCCAACCCCTATGCATAGGTTCATGGGCGGAACCCGCAAGTTGGTCACCAAAACATACATCAAGTGGCACATGATATCCCATTGTCACCACAGATAAGCACGGCAAGACATACATCAAGTGTTCTCATAAAAGACTCAATCCGATAAGATAACTTCAAAGGGGAAAACTCAATTCATCACAAGAGAGTAGAGGGGGAGAAACATCATAAGATCCAACTACAATAGCAAAGCTCGGGATACATCAAGATCGTGCCATAGAGGGAACACGAGAGAGAACACGAGAGAGAGAGAGTGAGAGAGAGAGAGAGAGATCAAACACATAGCTACTGGTACATGCCCTCAGTCCCAAGGGTGAACTACTCCCTCCTCGTCATGGAGAGCGCCGGTATGATGAAGATGGCCACCGGTGATGGGTTCCCCCTCCGGCAGGGTGCCGGAACAGGCTCCCGAGAGGTTTTTGGTGGCTACAGAGGCTTGCGGCAGCGGAACTCCCGATCTATCTTGATATTCGATGGTTTTAGGGTACGTAGGGTTATATAGGCGAAAGAAGTCGGTCGGGGGGTGCTCGAGGGGTCCACGAGACAGGGGGCCGCGCCCTGTAGGGGGGGCGCGCCCCCTATCTCCTGGGCTCCTCAAGGATTTTCTGACTTGATCTCCAAGCCTCCAGGATGATAATCTTCCAAAAAATCATGTTGTCAAAGGTTTCATTCCGTTTGGACTCCGTTTGATATTCTTTTTCTTCAAAATACTGAAACAGGCAATAAAACAACAATATGGGCTGGGCCTCCGGTTAATAGGTTAGTCCCAAAAGTAATATAAAAGTGTATAATAAACCCGTAATCATTCAAAACACATAGTAATATAGCATGAATGCTTCATAAATTATAGATACGTTGGAGACGTATCAGCATCCCCAAACTTAATTCCTACTCGTCCTCGAGTAGGTAAATGATAAAAGAAAGAATTTATGAAGTGTGAATGCTAGAAGGTGCACAAGTTTGATCATTGATAATTTCAATCACCTTTTCTAGCATGATGATATGTCATAACAGTAGTTCATCTCATAAAATTTTCATATTCAAGTAACAAGCAATTCACATGTTAAAGCATAGACCATAAACTTTCTTGAAAACTAGCAAACTTCATTCTTAGTCATCAAACAATTGCAATTCATCTATTTTCAGGAAGGGTCTATGTCAGAGCTTTGATTAGCAAACTTCACATACTCAACCATCATATAGTCTTCTACAATTGCTAACACTCACGCAATACTGGTTATAAAGTTTTAATTAGACACAGAGAAATATTGGGGCTTATGATGTTGCCTCCAAACGTATTCACCTATGGGTGATGTCAACAATAATAGTTCATGCTAACTTACATCCAATTGGATATATATATATATATATATATATATATATATATATATATATATCAGGATCACCCCAACACAAAGTGCTTGCCAAAGGATAAAATGAAAAAGGGAAAGGTGAAGATCACCTTGACTCTTGCATAAAAGTAAAAGACATAAAGTAAAAGATAGGCCCTTCGCAGAGGGAAGCAGAGGTTGTCATGCGCTTTTAGGGTTGGATACACAAAATCTTAATGCGAAAGAACGTCACTTTATATTGCCCCTTGTACATGGACCTTTATTATGCAGTCCATCACTTTTATTGCTTCCATAACAAGTTCGTACAAAGCTTATTTTCTCCGCACTAATAAGTCATGCATATTTAGAGAGCAATTTTTATTGCTTGCACCGATGACAACTTACTTGAAGGATCTTACTCAATCCATAGGTAGGTATGGTGGACTCTCATGGCAAAAACTGGGTTTAAGGATATTTGGAAGCACAAGTAGTATCTCTACTTACTGCAAGGAATTTTGGCTAACATGAGGGGGAAAGGCAAGCTCAACATGTTTGAATGATCCATGACAATATACTTTAACTGAGATAAACATAAACCATTACGTTGTCTTCCTTGTCCAACATCAACTCTTTAGCATGTCATACTTAATGAGTGCTCCCAATTATAAAATATGTCTACAATAGTATATTTATATGTGAAATATCTCTTCCTTCAATATTCTTTCATGAATTGTTCAAATGACCAATACAATGCTAGCTAACCTTCAATAAATTTACAACCTCTACTTCTTAGATGTAAAGTCATTACTCCCCATGGGATAAGCAAATGAGGCATATATAATTTCAGATTTATGACAATCAACTCATTCAACCATTTACTCATAGGATATAAGTGAAGCACACGAGTAAATGAAAAACTACTCCAAAAAGATATAAGTGAAGATCAATGAGTAGCTAAAGAATTCTGCAACTATGCGAAGACTCTCTCTCATTAAAGAATTTCAGATCTTGGTACAGCAAGCAAAACAAAATAAAATGACATTGCAAGGATAGCACAACTCATGTGAAGAAGCAAAAACTTAGGCTCAACCGATACTAACCGATAGTGTTGAAGAAGAAAGGTGGGATGCCTAACGGGGCATCCCCAAGCTTAGATGCTTGAGACTTCTTGAAATATTATCTTGGGGTGCCTTGGGCATCCCCAAGCTTGAACTTTTGTGTCTCCTTAATTCCTCTCATACCATGGTTTCTTTTTTTTATCAAAAGCTTCATCCACAACAAACTCAACAAGAACTCGTGAGATAGGTTAGTATAAACCAATGCAAAACCTTATCATCTTCTACTGTAACAAATCACTAAAATTATTATTCAACATTGCATACTAAATGCCTCTGCATATTTAATACTCCTATCCTCAACTAGAATCATTAAACAAGCAAACATATGCAAACAATGCAAACATAACAGCAATCTGTCAAAACAGTATAGTCTGTAAAGAATGCAAGATCCATCATACTTCCCTAAATCCAAAAATTGTGATAAAAATACTACGCTGTATAAGATTTATCAGAGCTAATTATGCAAAAAGTTTGAACATTATATCATGCTCTGACTTTTCTAGGGAATTTTTGCAACAGCGGCAAACTTTCTGTTTTCAAACAGCAACATGTATACTAGCAAAATAAGCATGGTAAAGGCTATCCTTGACATTTTTATTGAAACTAAAGATGAAAAACATCAATCTAAATAACAACAAGCAAATACTAACAAAAGAAAATGACGCTCCAAGCAAAACACATATCATGTGGTGAATAAAAATATAACTCCAAGTAAAGTTACCGATGAACGAAGACGAAAGAGGGGAGGCCATCCGGGGCATCTCCAAGCTTAGGCTCTTGGTTGTCCTTGAATATCTTGGGTCAACCTGGCAATCGGGTCGGGTCAGGCCGGGTCAACCTCAGCTAGACCCACGCCCAAACCCTTTATCGGGCCAAGCTTGCACCCACGACCCTACCCACGGGTCTCATATCAGACCCACGCCCGAACCCATCGGGTTACCCGGCATAATCGGGCACCCATCGGGCATGATTAAAAACAATTATAAGTTTTAATTTTCGCTTATTATGGTAGTACTTTTAATAGTGGCGAACCAGGCTCGCGTACACTACGATATTTATGTCTGCGAGCTGAAGTAAAATGAGCATCCATGTGCTACCTTTATAGTGCTCCTGAAGCTCCACTTCTCATCAGCTAGGCGAGGTGGTACTAAAATTACCTGCGTTGCCCACTTTTGCCAGTGCCCCGTGCGGCTGCATATCCACCATGGGCTCATGATGGCTGAACAATGCTTGGGCCCATCATTTGTTTTGGGAACTTGGCCCATCATACATATACGTGTGTTGTGTGGACAAGAGAATGATTCAAGGCCGAGCTCGTTTGGGCTCTTGGCATAGTAGTCATGTGTTTCCCACTTGCCATTGGTAGAAAAAGCTCTCTGATGTCGTTTTACATGCATTGCTACGTTCGGTTGTTCTGAATAAATTAATTAGCAAGTATCTTCACCAAAACATCCACACATAATATAATATTTTAATCACTATATTAATCGGGTGACCCATCGGGTGACCCACGGGCAGAACATTATACCCATACCCTACCCATATATTATCGGGTTACCCATCGGGCTTACCCATGGGTGAATATGGCAACCCAAACCCTACCCATTCGGGTCGGGTGCCCATGGGCGCGGCCGCCCACGGGTCGGATTGCCGGGTTGAATCTTGGGGTGCCATGGGCATCCCCAACCTTAGGCTCTTGCCACTCCTTATTCCATAGTCCATCGAATCTCTACCCAAAACTTGAAAACTCCACAACACAAAACTCAACAGAAAACTCGTAAGCTCCGTTAGTATAAGAAAATAAAACCACCACTTAGGTACTGTAATTAACTCATTCTAAATTAATATTGGTGTAATATCTACTGTACTCCAACTTATCTATGGTTCATACCACTTAATACTAGCCATAGATTCATCAAAATAAGCAAACAACACATAGAACACATAATCTATCAAAAACAGAACAGACTGTAGTAATCTATATCAAACGTATACTTATGGAACTCCAAAAATCCTACCAAATTAGGAAGTCCTAAGAAAGTTGTGTACCAATCCATAGCAAAAAGAATAAGATCAAGATCACGTTTCTGTGAATTAAAAAAAACTAGTTTACTGGGTGCAAAAGTTTCTGATTTTCAGCAGGATCAACACAACTATCACCGTAAGGTATCCTAAAGGTCTTACTTGGAACTTTATTGAAACAAAAGCAATAAAACATGATTACTACAGTAGCATAATCATGTGAACACACAAAAACAGTAAAGGTAAATATTGGGTTCTCTCCCAACAAGCGCTTTTCTTTAATGCCTTTCTGCTAGGCATGATGACGACAATGATGCGCACATAAAAGATAAGAATTGAAACATAACGGGAGCATCATGAAGCATATGACTAGCACATTTAAGTCTAACCCACTTCCTATGCATAGGGATTTTGTGAGCAAATAACTTATGGGAACAATAATCAACAAGCATAGGAAGGTAAAACAAGCATAACTTCAAAACTTTAAGCACATAGAGAGGAAACTTGATATTATTGCAATTCCTACAAGCATAGATTCCTCCCTCATAATATTTTTCAGTAGCATCATGAATGAATTCAACAATATAACCAGCACCTAAAGAATTCTTTTCATGATCAACAAGCATAGAAAATTTACTACTCTCCACATAAGCAAAATTCTTCTCGTTCGGAATAGTGGGAGTATCATAAGAGACTTGAACACTAAAAATTGTTTCCACATTAAAAGAGTAATGTCCAGAAAAAGGGTAATCATAATCATGACAGGATTTGTAAATATAATCATCACTACTTTTAATAGCATAAGTTTCATCACAATAATCATCATAAGTAGCAACTTTGTTCTCATCATAATCGATTGAAACCTCTCCCAAGATAGTGGAATCACTAAATAAAGCTGACACTCTTCCAAATCCACTTTCATATTCATCACAATAAAATTCAACATCCTCCAAAATAGTGGGATCACTACTTCCTAAAGTTGACACTCTTCCGAACCCACTTTCATCAATATAATCATCATACGTAGGAGGCATGCTATCATCATAACAACTTTGCATATCAAAACTTGGGATGCTAAAAATATCATCTTCATTAAACATAGCATCCCCAAGCTTGGGACAAACATTAATTCCAGCAAATATATTCCCAAATATTTCATCCTCATCAAACATAGCTTCCCCAAGCTTGGGCCCTTTCATATCATAAGCATAATCACTCTCATCATTAAAAATATTGATAGCACCAATAGTATAGCAATTATCATCTCACAATGAGTAGTAGGAGCAACATCATTTGGGAGGAATACCTTTCTACCTTTGTTGCTCCTTCTTTTCTTTTTCTTCTTCATATTATGTGTGGGTTCAACCTTCCTCTTTGAGCTCCTTATTGATGAGATTGGTTGAATAGAAAGCTCCTCCCCGTTACCTGATTCATCATGAGAAATAATAGGAGGATATTGGGAAGTCTCTTCCCTTTCATTAGTATTTTCATCATCTTCTATTTGCTTTCTTTTCTTTAGGTAATTGGCAATATAAGGATTTTCAATGCAATTCTCCGCACAAAACAAATAAATCTTTTCTAGATCAATATCAAGAAAATGCATAAGATTAAATTTTGGAATAGGCTTAGTTAAATGTTTCAACTCTTCACAACCCAAAAGCAACCTAAGTTCATTGTAATGAGAAAGGGAGATCAAATCATCACAACTTTTGGACACGATCCGATCATGAAACAATTTGCATTGGAGATGTAAATGATCTTGTTTATTGCAAAATTCACAACAGGAAAGATATCTTAAATTCTCCGCACTCTTATCTAGCCTTTCTTGCAACTTCTTAGTTTCTAAATATTTATGCCTCTTGCAATATATATCTTCTCTATTTGGTGTGTTTATGCAAACATGCACTCCACAAAAGTTGACATGCTCATAAGATATATATTCATCATGACTGGAGCAATCATCATTAGTACTAAGGATATTCAAGGAATTTATACTAACAACATTGCAATCATGCTCATCATTCAAAGATTTGGTACCAAGCATTTTAATGCACTCTTCTTCTAGCACTTGAGCACAATTTTCCTTTCCATCAAACTCACGAAAGATATTAAAAAGACGAAGCGTATGAGACAAACTTAACTCTATTTTTTTGTAGTTTTCTTTTATAAACTAAACTAGTGATAAAACAAGAAACAAAAAAGATTCGATTGCAAGATCTAAAGATATACCTTCAAGCACTCACCTCCCCGGCAACGGCGCCAGAAAAGAACTTGATGTCTACTACACAACCTTCTTCTTGTAGACGTTGTTGGGCCTGCAAGTGCATAGGTTTGTAGGACAGTAGCAAATTTCCCTCAAGTGGATGACCTAAGGTTTATCAATCCGTGGGAGGCGTAGGATGAAGATGGTCTCTCTCAAACAACCCTGCAACCAAATAACAAAGAGTCTCTTGTGTCCCCAACACACCCAATACAATGGTAAATTGTATAGGTACACTAGTTCGGCGAAGAGGTGGTGATACAAGTGCAAAATAGATAGTAGATATAGGTTTTTGTAATCTGAAATAATAAAAACAGCAAGGTAACTAATGATAAAAGTGAGCATAAACGGTATTGCAATGATAGGAAACAAGGCCTAGGGTTCATACTTTCACTAGTGCAAGTTCTCTCAACAATAATAACATAGATAAATCATATAACAATCCCTCAACATGCAACAAAGAGTCACTCCAAAGCCACTAATAGCAGAGAACAAACGTAGAGATTATGGTAGGGTACGAAACCACCTCAAAGTTATTCTTTCGGATCAATCTATAAAAGAGTTCGTACTAGAATAACACCTTAAGATACAAATCAACCAACACCCTAATGTCACCTAGATACTCCATTGTCACTTCAAGTATCCGTGGGCATGATTATACGATATGCATCACACAATCTCAGATTCATCCAACCAACACAAAGTACTTCAAAGAGTGCCCCAAAGTTTCTACCGGAGAGTCAAGAACGTGTGCCAACCCCTATGCATAGGTTCATGGGCGGAACCCGCAAGTTGGTCACCAAAACATACATCAAGTGGCACATGATATCCCATTGTCACCACAGATAAGCACGGCAAGACATACATCAAGTGTTCTCATAAAAGACTCAATCCGATAAGATAACTTCAAAGGGGAAAACTCAATTCATCACAAGAGAGTAGAGGGGGGGAAACATCATAAGATCCAACTACAATAGCAAAGCTCGGGATACATCAAGATCGTGCCATAGAGGGAACACGAGAGAGAACACGAGAGAGAGAGAGAGAGATCAAACACATAGCTACTGGTACATACCCTCAGCCCCTAGGGTGAACTACTCCCTCCTCGTCATGGAGAGCGCCGGGATGATGAAGATGGCCACCGGTGATGGGTTCCCCCTCCGGCAGGGTGACGGAACGGGCTCCCGAGAGGTTTTTGGTGGCCACAGAGCCTTGCGGCGGCGGAACTCCCGATCTATCTTGATATTCAATGGTTTTAGGGTACGTGGGGTTATACAGGCAAAAGAAGTCGGTCGGGGGGTGCTCGAGGGGTCCACGAGACAGGGGGCCACGCCCTGTAGGGGGGCGCCCCCTATCTCCTGGGCTCCTCGAGGATCTTCTGACTTGATCTGCAAGCCTCCAGGATGATAATCTTCCAAAATATCACGTTGTCGAAGGTTTCATTCCGTTTGGACTCCGTTTGATATTCTTTTTCTTCGAAATACTGAAACAGGCAATAAAACAGCAATATGGGCTGGGCCTCCGGTTAATAGGTTAGTCCCAAAAGTAATATAAAAGTGTATAATAAAGCCCGTAATCATTCAAAACACATAGTAATATAGCATGAATGCTTCATAAATTATAGATACGTTGGAGACGTATCATACACCTAGATCGGATATGAACTCCTTCATCCAGACTCCTTCATTTGCTGCTTCCGAAGCAGCTATGTACTCCGGTTCACACGTAGATCCCGCCACGACGCTCTGCTTGGAACTGCACCAACTGACAGCTCCTCCATTCAATATAAATATCCGGTTTGTGACTTAGAGTCATTCGGATCAGAGTCAAAGCTTGCATCGACGTAACCATTTACGACGAGCTCTTCATCTCCTCCATAAACGAGAAACATATGCTTAGTCATTTTCAGGTATTTCAGGATGTTCTTGACCGTTGTCCAGTGATCCACTCCTGGATTACTTTTGTACCTCCCTACTATACTTATAGCAAGGCACACATCAGGTCCGTTACACAACATTGCATACATGATAGAACCTATGGCTGAGGCATAGGAAATGACTTTCATTTTCTCTCTATCTTCTGCAATGGTCGGGCATTGAGTCTCACTCAACTTCACACATTGTAACACAGAAAAGAACCCTTTCTTTGACTGATCCATTTTGAACTTCTTCAAAATCTTATCAAGGTATGTGCTTTGTGAAAATCCAATTAAGCGTCTTGATCTATCTCTATAGATCTTAATGCCCAATATGTAAGCAGCTTCACCGAGGTCTTTCATTGAAAAATTCTTATTCAACTATCCTTTTATGCTATTCAGAAATTCAGTATCATTTCCGATCAACAATATGTCATCCACATATAATATCAAAAACGCTACAGAGCTCCCACTCACTTTCTTGTAAATACAGGCTTCTCCAAAAGTCTATATAAAACCATATGCTTTGATCACACTATCAAAGCGTATATTCCAACTCCGAAGGCTTGCACCAGTCCATAAACGGATCGCTAGAGCTTGCACACTTTGTTAGCACCTTTAGGATCGACAAAACCTTCTGGTTGCAACATATACAACTCTTCTTTAAGATATCCATTAAGGAATGCAGTTTTGACATCCATTTGCCAAATTTCATAATCATAAAATGCGGCAATTGCTAACATGATTCGGACAGACTTAAGCATCGCTACGGGTGAGAAGGTCTCATCATAGTCAACTCCTTGAACTTGTCGAAAACCTTTTGCAACAAGTCGAGCTTTGTAGGCAGTAACATTACCGTCAGCGTTAGTCTTCTTCTTGAAAATCCATTTATTCTCTATGGCTTGCCGATCATTGGGCAAGTCAACCAAAGTCCACACTTTGTTCTCATACATGGATCCCATCTTAGATTTCATGGCCTCAAGCCATTTTGCGGAATCTAGGCTCATCATCGCTTCCTCATAGTTTGTAGGTTCGTCATGGTCTAGTAACATGACGTCCAGAATAGGATTACCGTACCACTCTGGTGTGGAACGTACTCTGGTTGACCTATCAGGTTCGGTAGTAACTTGATCTGAAGTTTCATGATCATCATCATTAACTTCCTCACTAATTGGTGTAGGAATCACTGGAACTGATTTCTGTGATGAACTACTTTCCAATTCGGGAGAAGGTACAATTACCTCATCAAGTTCTACTTTCCTCCCACTCATTTTTTCGAGAGAAACTCCTTCTCTAGAAAGGATCCATTCTTAGCAACGGATATCTTGCCTTCGGATCTGTGATAGAAGGTGTACCCAACAGTCTCCTTTGGGTATCCTATGAAGACACATTTCTCTAATTTGGGTTCGAGCTTATCAGCTTGAAGCTTTTTCACATACGAATCACAACCCCAAACTTTAAGAAACGACAATTTGGGTTTCTTGCCAAACCACAGTTCATAATTAAGCTGTCGTCTCAACGGATTTAGATGGTGCCCTACGTGAATGCAACCGTCTCTAAAGCATAACCCCAAAACGATAGCAGTAAATCAGTAAGAGACATCAGAGATCGCACCATATCTAATAAAGTGTGATTACGACGTTCGGACACACCATTGCACTGTGGTGTTCCGGGTGGTGTGAGTTGCAAAACTATTCCGCATTGTTTCAAATGAAGACCAAACTCATAACTCAAATATTCTCCTCCACGATCAGATTGTAGAAACTTTATTTTCTTGTTACGATGATTTTCCACTTCACTCTGAAATTCTTTGATCTTTTCAAATGTTTCAGACTTATGTTTCATCAAGTAGATATACCCATATCTGCTCAAATCATATGTGAAGGTCAGAAAATAACGATACTCGCCGCGAGCCTCAACACTCATCGGACAACATACATCAGTATGTATTATTTCCAATAAGTCAGTTGCTCGCTCCATTGTTCCGGAGAACGGAGTCTTAGTCATCTTGCCCATGAGGCATGGTTCGCAAGCATCAAGTGATTCATAATTAAGTGATTCCAAAAGCCCATCAGCATGGAGTTTCTTCATGTGCTTTACACCAATATGACCTAAACGGTAGTGCCACAAATAAGTTGCACTATCATTATCAAACTTATATTTTTTGGTTTTGGCTTCAACACTATGAATATGTGTATCACTACTATCGAGGTTCAACAAAAATAGATCATTCATCAAGGGTGCATGACCATAAAAGATATTACTCATATAAATAGAACAACCATTATTCTCTGATTTAAAAGAATAATCGTCTCGCATCAAACAATATCCAGATATAATGTTCATGCTTAACGCTGGCACCAATAACAATTATTCATGTCTAAAACTAATCTCGAAGGTAGATGTAGAGGTAGCGTGCCGACGGTGATCACATCGACTTTGGAACCATTTCCCACACGCATCGTCATCTTGTCCTTAGCCAATCTCCGTTTAATCTGTAGCCCCTGTTTCGAGTTGCAAATGAGCAACAGAACCAGTATCAAATACCCAGGTGCTACTATGAGCATTAGTAAGGTACACATCAATAACATGTATATCAAATATACCTTTCACTTTGCCATCCTTCTTATCCGCCAAATACTTGGGGCAGTTCCGCTTCCAGTGACCAGTCCCTTTGCAGTAGAAGCACTCAGTCTCAGGCTTAGATCCAGACTTGGGCTTCTTCACTTGAGCAGCAACTTGCTTGTCGCTCTTCTTGAAGTTCCCCTTCTTCCCTTTGCCCTTTTTCTTGAAACTAGTGGTCTTGTTAACCATCAACACTTGATGCTCCTTCTTGATTTCTACCTCCGTAGCCTTTAGCATTGCGAAGAGCTAAGGAATTGTCTTATCCATCCCTTGCATATTATAGTTCATCACGAAGCTTTTGTAGCTTGGTGGCAGTGATTGAAGAACTCTGTCAATGGCACTATCATCAGGAAGATTAATTCCCAGTTGAGTCAAGTGGTTGTGGTACCCAGACATTCTGACTATATGTTCACTGACAACTATTCTCCTCCATCTTGCAGCTGTAGAACTTATTGGAGACTTCATATCTCTCAATTCGGGCATTTGCTAGAAATATTAACTTCAACTCCTGGAACATCTCATATGCTCCATGATGTTCAAAACGTCGTTGAAGTCCTGGTTCTAAGCCGTAAAGCATGGCACACTGAACTATCGGGTAATCATCAACATGCGACTGCCAGGCATTCACAATGTCTGCAGTTGCCAGCGTGGGTGGTACACCTAGCGGTGCTTCCAGGACGTAATTCTTCTATGCAGCAATGAGGATAATCCTCAAGTTATGGACCCACTCCGTGTAGTTGCTACCATCATCTTTCAACTTAGCTTTCTCTAGGAACGCATTAAAATTCAAAGGAGAAGTAGCACGGGCCATTGATCTATAACAACATAGACATGCAAAATACTATCAGGTACTAAGTTCATGATAAATTAAAGTTCAATTAATCATATTACTTAAGAACTCCCACTTTAGATAGACATCCCTCTAGTCATCTAAATGATCACGTGATCCATATCAACTAAACCATGTCCGATCATCACGTGAGATGGATTAGCTTTCAATGGTGAACATCACTATGTTGATCATACTACTATATGATTCACGCTCGACCTTTCGGTCTCAGTGTTCCGAGGCCATATCTGCATATGCTAGGATCGTTAAGTTTAACCCGAGTATTTTGCATGTGCAAAACTGGCTTGCACCCGTTGTATGTGAACATAGAGCTTATCACACCCGAGCATCACGTGGTGTCCCGGCACGACGAACTGTAGCAACGGTGCATACTCAGGGAGAACACTTGTACATTGAAATTTAGTGAGAGATCATCTTATAATGCTACCGCCGTACTAAGAAAAATAGGATGCATAAAGGATAAACATCACATGCAATCAAAATAAGTGATATGATATGGCCATCATCATCTTGTGCCTTTGATATCCATCTCCAAAGCACCGTCATGATCACCATCGTCACTGGCTTGACACCTTGATCTCCATCGAAGCATCGTTGTCGTCTCGCCAACTATTGCTTCTACGACTATCGCTAGCGCTCAGTGATAAAGTAAAGCAATTACATGGCGATTGCACTTCATACAATAAAGCGACAACCATATGGCTCCTGCCAGTTGCCGATAAATGTTACAAAACATGATCATCTTATACAACAATTTATATATCATCACGTCTTGACCATATCACATCACAGCAAGCCCTGCAAAAACAAGTTAGGCGTCCTCTACTTTGTTGTTGCAAGTTTTACGTGGCTGCTACGGGCTTCTAGCAAGAACCGTTCTTACCTATGCATCAAAACCACAACGATTTTTCCTCAGTGTGATGTTTTAACCTTCAACAAGGACCGGACATAGTCCAACTCGATTCAACTAAAGTTGGAGAAACAGACACCCGCCAACCACTTGTGTGCGAAGCACGTCGGTAGAACCAGTCTCATGAACGCGGTCATGTAATGTCGGTCCGGGCCGCTTCATCCAACAATATCGCCAAATCAAAGTAAGACGTTGCTGGTAAGCAATATGACCATTATCACCCACAACTCTTTGTGTTCTACTCGTGCATATAACATCTACACATAGACCTGGCTCGGATGCCACGGTTGGGGAACATAGTATTTCAAAAAAATTCCTACGATCATGCAAGATCTATCTAGGAGAAGTATAGCAACGAGCGGCAATAGTGTGTCTACGTACCCTCGTAGACCGAAAGCGTAAGTGTTTAGTAATGCGGTTGATGTAGTTGAACGTCTTTGCGATCCAACCAATCAAAGCACCGAACGTACGGCACCTCCACGTTCAGCACACGTTCATCTTGATGACGTCCCTCGAGCTCTTCATCCAGTTGAGGACGAGGGAGAGTTCCATCAGCACGACAGCATGGCGACGGTGATGATGAAGTTACCGGCGCAGGGCTTCGCCCAAGCACTATGACTATATGACTGAGGTGTGTAACTGTGGAGGGGGGCACCGCACACGGCTAAGAGAAACTTTTGTGTGCCTTTGGGGTGCCCCCCTCCCATGTATATAAAGGGGGGAGGAGAGGTGTCTGGCCCAAGGGGGGCCGTGCCATGGGGGGAGTCCTACTTGGACTCCCGGTCCAAGTAGGATTCGCCCCCCGTTTCCTATTCCCACTAGGAGAAGGAGGGAAGGAGGAGGAGGAGAGAAGGAAAGGCCCCCCCCCAACCCTAGTCCAATTCGGTTTGGGCTTGGGGGCGGGCCTCCACCTGGCCGCCGCCTCCTCTCTCCACTAGGGCCCATGAAGGCCCATTAACTCCCCGGGGGGGGGGGGGGGTTCCAGTAACCTCCCGGTACTCTGGAAAATGTCCAAACCCTTCCAAAACCATTCCGGTGTCCAAACATAACCTTCCAATATATCAATCTTTATGTCTCGGCCATTTCGAGACTCCTCGTCATGTCCGTGATCTCATTCGGGACTCCAAACAAACTTTGTTACATCAAATCACATAACTCATAATACAAATCGCCATCGAACCTTAAGCGTGCGGACCCTGCGGGTTCGAGAACTATGTAGACAGACCGAAACACATCTCCGGTTAATAACCAATAGCGGAACCTGGATGCTCATATTGGCTCCTACATATTCTACTATGATCTTTATCGTTCAAACCACATAACAACATATGTTGTTCCCTTTGTCATCGGTATGTTACTTGCTCGAGATTCGATCGTCGGTATCATCATACCTAGTTCAATCTCGTTACCGGCAAGTCTCTTTACTCATTCCGTAATGCATCATCCCGTAACTAACTCATTAGTCACATTGCTTGCAAGGCTTATAGTGGTGAGCATTACCGAGAGGGCCCAGAGATACCTCTCCGATACACGGAATGACAAATCCTAATCTTGATCTATGCCAACCCAACAAACACCTTCAGAGACACCTGTAGAGCATCTTTATGATCACCCAGTTACGTTGTGACGTTTGATAGCACACAAGGTGTTCCTCCGGTATTCGGGAGTTGCATAATCTCATAGTCAGAGGAACATGTATAAGTCATGAAGAAAGCAATAGCAATAAAACTAAACGATCATTATGCTAAGCTAACGGATGGGTCTTGTCCATCACATCATTCTCTAATGATGTGATCCCATTCATCAAATGAAAACACATGTCTATGGTTAGGAAACTTAACCATCTTTGATTAACTAGCTAGTCAAGTAGAGGCATACTAGGAACACTCTGTTTGCCTATGTATTCACACATGTACTAAGTTTCCGGTTAATACAATTCTACCATGAATAATAAAAATTTATCATGATATAAGGAAATATAAATAACAACTTTATTATTGCCTCTAGGGCATATTTGCTTCGCACGCGAGTTCCCCTTGGCCATTCCGAGATTCTCTCCCTCATCCAAAGCCATCCTGGACCACTCCTCAAAGTAATGGTGCCCCCCCCCCCCCGACCAGGACCCAACCGAACCCGTGCCATGTGATGTAGGGTTACTTAGCCTCGAAGGCCTCCCGCGTAGGTGTGAATAGTACTCCTAGCCTGACAACTTTATCGAAATAGCATCACTCATGACCGGGCGGGCAGTTACTACTCACTCAAATCGCGGCCCGAGGCAATCCTCGTATTGGCACGTCCCATCTAAACGGAGATCATGCTTTTTAAGGGATGTCATCAAGATTTTGTCTCTCCCATACGCATAATGACATCTTTTACGAGTAGTGGCGATTTCAATGGCGCGACTGGAGGGACTCTTGGCCTTTTATCGAACTTTATAAGAGCAAAAGGGAGTGAAGAGAAAAGTACACTCTCCCTCCTCCCAGCCTACTACCTCTTGAGCTCCAGCGCCCATATCTAATCCCCGACCTAGGTTTACCTCTACATCACTTCTCCACCTCCGCTACCAGCCATGGCTGACGCCAACCTTAAGGGGCACTGGGGCGGCTCCTTCACTACGGATGCGCAGTGCGGGGTACATCCCCACTGAGGTTAGCACCCATGCGCTAGACCTGAACTAGCGGGTACCCGCTCCCAATCCTGGGGAGCGGGTCATCTTCGCCGCCCACCTTACCAGAGGCCTGGGGTTCCCGCTGCACCCTTTCATGCGTGAGATCATGTTTTACTACAGGCTAGATTTCCATCATCTAGCCCCAAATTCCATCCTCCACCTCGCCTCCTTCATCACGGTCTGCGAGGCCTTCCTCCGCATCGAGCCACACTTCGGTCTGTGGCTGAAGATCTTTGGTGTCAAGCCGAAGCCCAGCGGCTCTGAGCTCGCAGAGTGCAGAGGCGCTATGATAAGAAAGAGCCAGAAGGTCAGCTGGTTTAAAGGCATGTTCATAGAGACCATCAAGGAGTGGGAACACGAGTGGTTTTACATCACCGAGCCACTCGCCGCCGGCCAGGCCGAGGTCCCGACGTTCTCGGTTGGGCTCCCGAAGAAGCCGGTGTCCTGGAAGAAGAGGGCTTGGACTGGGGGAACCCCGCGGAGGTGAAGGCGCTGCTCTAGAAGATTGAGTTCTAGTCAGTCAAGAAGAATCTTTAGCTGGTGGATGTAGCGAACGTCATGCTCCATTGCCGCGTCCTACCACTCCAAGCCCGGGCCACCCCAATGTGGGCGCACAAGCCCAAGGACGTGGTACCTGTCAACCACTTCTTCCGCTCCACCCCGGCCGGGATGTGGACGCTGTTGTTCAAGCTGTCCGAGGACGGGTTTCCTCCTGAAGGGAGCGACTGCGGCTTCGAAGCCAGCCATGACGCCCCCGAGGTAATTCTAAGCGCACAATTTCACTTTCCTTGTTTTTTTGAGCCTCATAGATTTCGGCTGACCAGTTGGTTTATGCATTCTGCAGAAGTGGATCTCCAAGGTGCAGCAAATGTTGTGCCCGACGCCACTGCCCGAGGGGGAGATGACTCCCCTACTTACGGCCCTGTTAACCGAGGAGCCACGCGTGGTCGTCACCAAGAAGGCAAAGCCTTCGAAGGGCAGGGCGGGCTTCCGAACAAGGGAGACCTCGGTCACCCAATCTGAGGAGACCCATGCCTCTTCCACCCATGAGGACGATGTGGAGTAGGATAGAGGGAAAGGGAATCCTTCCCTTAAGGGGAAGAGGGCGGCGTCCGAGGGCGCCGAGGAAGAAGCGCGGCCGAAAGGCCTGAAGAGGTCGCGTAAGAGTAGTCATAAATTGGTGGGCCATCAGTGTGTTTGACAACAAATACGAGATTGTTATACGGACGAAAATATATGACTAGAGGCTTGAATCCTGTGATTCATGGAAGGCAGCGATTTCATAAGCATAAGAGGTGGCTATCACAACTAAATTTAGAGGCCTTCTTTTCATGGCCTAAAATTCGTTTTCCTTTCACGGAGGCCTAAATTTTGGTTAAATCAAACCAGCGTTGACTTTAGGGCAAAAGAATAATTATTTGCTATTTCAGGTCACTATTCACTCTATTTTGGCTGAAAATTTGTTTGTTCGAAAAGCAGTCAAAGGGTTCTTTTCTTTTTGTGGATTTTTTCACAAGTGCAATGAAAGGTCAAGTTTATTTAAAAAATATTTTCAATTTTTTTTCTCATATAAGATGTACGTATATACACCCGTACCTCAAAAATCCCCTCGCAAGGTAGAGTCACTTCAGTCAGTGAAGCCGCGGACAAGCGGACCCGGACCCGGACCCGAACAATAGGCCGAGAAGCTGCTGGAGCCTGGAGCCTCTGTTTTAACTTTCGACCCCATCAGGCTGGCATCTCTCCCGACGAGCAGCCGCCCCCAGGTCTAGGGTTCCACCTTTCTTCTTCTCCACGCGAATCAGGTAGGTGGCGCTCTTGATCCCTCGTCCTCCCCCACAATCCCCGGCACGCACGCGCGCACGAACAATCCGGATCTCTCTGCTAACCCTCTGATCTACTCGGCCGGGTCGCAGCTAGATACTAGAACCAGCATCGATGGCGGCGGCAGCACCGGCGGACGCGAAGGCAGAAGCCGCCAAGATGGATCTCCTCGAGGACGACGACGAGTTCGAGGAGTTCGAGATCGACCAAGGTATGTGCAAGCACACCCCGCTCCCCCTCTCGCCGCAGCACTGTTGCTGTATCTAGGCAAACACGGTCAGTTCAACATAGCTTGTTGGCGTCGTGATGTCGATTTGGTCGATTAGGTTTGGGTTGATCCGGACAAGGTATGTGCGATGGATATGTCGGTCATCTCAAGCTTACTTTCAAGATCGGTTTTAGGAGATTCGCCTAAAATTAAGGGCAAATTGGTTGCAACTGGATTGTTTCCAATGCGGATTTTACCAAGCGTGAGACCTCAGGCAGTATAACGTGTGCTTTCAGTAGCCACCTGATGTCATTTATAATCTTCATTCACTACTGCTTCCTGAATAATTAGCTTGGTGGAATAGGTTATTTTCGATATTGTTTGTACATGTTTATCAGTAGTTGTTACTACTTTCCTCTTAGTTAAGCGTAGAACAGATGTTCTGATCTTGGTGTATTTATCTTCATGATTGTTTATTCTAGATTAAATATCAGGCACACACAACTAGGTGCTGCACATCTTCTCCCTTGGGAACATTGATCTTCAATCCCTGTTTCTCCAGTGCTGACATGACTGCCTAAAACTGCACAATTGGAATGATCAGTCCATGTAGATTGGAAGGGTAATAGAATATAAACCCATTGTTGTTTGATTGTTTCATCAATTAGCATATCGGTATGTGCTGTATTGAGTGTTCGAGAGGCTAAGTGTTGGTCTGATAAGTTACCTTGCCACGTCAATGTCCAGAAGTAGCATTTGCAGACATGCTATCCATGTAGATGGACAATGCGAAACTACATGATACCATGAAATGTGTCAACATACATATCTGCAAACTGTATGATCTATCTAAACCTTTGTCCTTTTTCTCCTTTGCTGTCCGTGGTCATTCTTGCGCTGGTGCACAACTTGTTTGTGCCTGGCCCTATGCTGGCCTCATAGGGTCTAGAAGCATGTATAAGGCACAAATAATAGTTCAATGGCAATTTTCTTTTTTAAATGGGAAGAAGACGTTTGGAGGAGATAGTGCTTTAAGGTTTTCTTGGATCCTAACAAGAGGAAGTCTTCTAGCTCGTGGTCGGATAGTACTCTTTCTACTTTACGTCAATTCTCAAACTTGATTTGAATCCAGAGGGTTAGATACAGGGTGATAACTGCTTTTGTCATTGTAATGAGATTTAGGTTTGGTTATATATCAAAACCTATCTTCTAAGTTGTGGCTATACCTGATTATTTGATGAAGTTAAAGGTTTCTAGTTCTACAAGTAGACTATAAGTCCATGATTGCCAATTGTGGCGGGAGCTAGCTGCCGGCTCGATCTGACTGGCAGTTGACTAGTAATTCCAAGTAGCCTAATTTGGTGGTCTCTGACCCACTATATGAGTTTGGGAAGTGGGGGAGTAAGTTGGTCTCCTGAGTCAAGTTAAAGTTGGATTTTTAGTGCAGCAGGTTAAATTGTACCCCCTCCGTCCGAAAATACTTGTCATCAAAATGGATAAAAAGAGATGTATCTAGAACTAAAATATATCTAGATACGTCCCCTTTTATCCATTTTGATGACAAGTATTTCCGGACGGAGGGAGTAGAAAGAAGAGCGCGTGAGAGGTGGAAAACGTTAGTCCTGTCTCCCGGAGATTTATGTCAGCTATCTATTTTTGTGCTACTATAGAAGTACGCTTTAGTGCCCACTAAAAGTCGCATGAAACATGCATTATAAACTTAAACCTGCTGCCTGCCTACTGAAATCCCCCGAGACTAGTAGGCCTGGCCACTGGTGGCAACTAACCGACTTATTGAAAACAATGTCCTTCATGTGTATAGATGAATTCTTAATTCTTATGTGTGACCTATGACTGCTGCATGTCAAGTACGTTTGTCCTGCAGCAAGTAAAATCATATTACAGTGGGTTATATCATGAGCTATATGCTTAGGGTCTTCTTTGTTTCTTTTCTTGCTTTTGCTGAATGTATACACTTATGTTGCATTATTATGGTGTTCAGTAACTGAACTGGTAAATTTTGCAAGGACACAGTATGATACTTTGTGTTGCTAATTCGGCTTTCCATTTGCATAGCTTTTATCGGTAGTTATGATAGCTACTTTCTGAAGCTTTGCCCTTCAGTTCAGTTTGCTTGCGATACGACTACTGTGTGAGTGTATGTTCCGCTTCCTGGTCGCAAATGGTCTTGTGTGTAGCATTTCTTTTTTACTCTGGTCTGTGGAGACATATATACTTTTGTCGTCATAATCTCTTGAAGTAATTTTGTATGTAACATGATTGTGCTGAATCTTGTATGGTGATGAAATTGTGTGTCTCGTTAACCCCATTTTCTTGTATTTTACAGAATGGGATGACAAGGAAGATGGCAACGAAGCTGTCCAGCAATGGGAGGATGACTGGGATGATGACGACGTGAATGACGATTTCTCACTGCAACTGAGGAAAGAGCTGGAGGGAGGCAACACTCAGAAGAGCTGAACTACTTGCCCATCCATATCAAAGCTGTAGTACCCTTTATCTTCTTTCAGGCACTGTGTGGCCATTGCTCTCTGAACCTGCGATACTTCCCTAGCAATATCAAGCTCTGATACTTCTCTTCGTTTCAGCACTGTGTATCAGACTTCGTACTGTACTCAATGTAGTTATCGGCTGCTAGCAGCACAACTTGCGGAACAGTGATAGTTACCAGACAGTATCGCTATTACCCGGAAGTTTGTCGACATGCAGGAATTCCCGTATGGTCTGGTCCCGGCACTGCGGTAGCCGTCTATTGAACCAGGGCATCCTTAATCTTCTATCCAATGCGGTCCATTGCTTTATATCTTTCTTCAAACTTCTCACCGGAAGAGAATGATAAATGTAAGAGCAACTTCAGGTCTTAAGCAAAGTCGCCAAAGGCATTTGAACTCTATAATATCCGCCAATATTGAAGTATAGGATGCTAAAAAGATCACTGTACAGTCGTCATCCACCCCTCCGCCGCCGTTGTTCATCTCTTAGCACACATTTTTGGAGCTCGCTCTAAATTTAGTTCGAATAGCTCCTTGGATTCCCATGGCGACCCGTTGGGTGGCCGCCATACAGCATCATCTTCTTGTTATAAAAGGCCGACACCCTCCCTACCCCTGCTTCAATACTCTCTCTGACTAGTCCCATTTCCCTCTCTCCCGCCTTCAATCCACCAATGCTTCCTTACCGATGACGCGCCCGAAAGAGCTTCCCTTCATATTTTATTTTGGGGAGGTGGAGAAGAAGCGAGACCCCCTTGCCGAACATTGGGCGGACTTCGACGTGGCCAAAGAGGGCGTGGCGCTAAGAGGAGGTGGAAGGGGAGAGGCGGATTTGAGACAGCACGCTTGCACACACTGCCATCAACGCTGATGACTTGCCGGTCCGTTTAAGTCAAAACGGACAAAGTTCACGGCCCAACGCGCGAGAGCAACTGCAAATTATGTCCGGCTCGACTCAAATCCAGCACAATTTTGGGCCGGATTTGCGTCCAGACGGACACTGGACGGACGCGCATGCGTCCTCTTGTCGTCCGCCATCGGACCCGCATGTCGACCGTGCAACTGCTTCCACCGGCCATTTAATCCGCACGGGTGGTCGGACCAGCACGTCGGCCTCCCAGGCGCCCTCTAACCCGTCCTTTTTAATGCTGAAGTCGTGGACCGGCCAATCCACTTCCAGCCGCGTCCACACACTGCCACTCACGCTCCGACAACCGCAAACCTAGCGCAACTCCCCGCTCCTCCTTCCTCGCTCCCAGCAGGCCGTCGGCATGGGGATGTGGAAGTGGATCCCCGACAAGAAAAGGAAGGACGACCATGAAGCGAGGTCCTCCGTTGTGTCCTCAGGGAGCACTACCCGCCTACTCCATGTCGCCGCCCTCATTCATTTCCCCGCTACATCAAGGGCGACTTTGCCAATGCTACTGGGACCACAACCACGCAGCGACGTGATACGTCCATTTCGCATCATGTTTTTATGTTGATATTTATTGCATTATGGATTGTAATTTCACTTTATAATACAATACTTATGCCTTTTCTCTCTTACTTTGCAAGTTTCACATGAAGAGGAAGATTGCCGGCAGCTGGAATTCTGGACCAGAAAGGGCTATATCGGAGGCACTTTTTCTAAACAACTCCAAATGAGCTGAAAATTGACGGAGAATTATTTTGTAACATATTAAAATTATTGGCGAAAGAAATACCAGAGGGGGGCCCACCAGGCAACCACAAGCTTGGTGGGTAGGGAGCACCACCTAAGCTTGTGGCGCCCCTGGTAGGCCTCCGGGGCCCATCTTCTCCTATATGGTGCCATTTGACCTAGAAAAAAAAATAAGAATAAAGGTTTCGGGACGAAGAGCCGCCGTCTCAAGGCGGAACCTGTGCAGGAGCACTTTTGCTCTCCGGTGGAGAGATTCCGCGGGGAAACTTCCCTCTGCGAGGGGGAAATCGAAACCATCGTCATCACCAACGATCCTTTTATCGTCGAAGGACCAATCTTCATCAACATCTTCACCAGCACCATCTCACCTCAAACCCTAGTTCATCTCTTGTATTCAATCTTTGTCTCAAAATCTCAGATTGTACCTGTGGGTTGCTAGTAGCGTTGATTACATCTCGTAGTTGATGCTAGTTGGTTTATTTGGTGGAAGTGTTGGGGAACGTTGCAGAAAATAAAAAATTTCTACGCTTCACCAAGATCAATCTATGGAGTCATCTAGCAACGAGAGAGAGGAGTGCATCTACATACCCTTGTAGATCGCGTGTGGAAGCGTTCAAGAGAACGGGGTTGAGGGAGTCGTACTCGTCGTGATCCAAATCACCGGAGATCCTAGCGCCGAACGGACGGCACCTCCGCTTTCAACACACGTAGGTTTGGGAAGACGTCTCCTCCTTCTTGATCCAGCAACGGGGAAGGAGAGGTTGATGGAGATCCAGCAGCACGACGGCGTGGTGGTCGATGCAGCAGCGATCTCGGCAGGGCTTCGCCAAGCACTTGCGAGAGGGAGAGGTGTTGCAGGGGAGAGGGAGGCGCCAGAGACTTGGGGTGCGGCTGCCCTTCCTCCCCCCTCTTTATATAGGGCCCCTAGGGGGGGCGCCGGCCCTAGGAGATCCAATCTCCAAGGGGGGCGGCGGCCAAGGGGGTGGCTTGCCCCCCAAGGCAAGTGAGGTGCCCCCCACCCCTAGGGTTTCCAACCCTAGGCGCAGGGGCCCCAAGGGGGGGCGCACCAGCCCACCAGGGGCTGGTTCCCCTCCTACTTTAGCCCATGGGGCCCTCCGGGATAGGTGGCCCCACCCGGTGGACCCCCGGGACCCTTCCGGTGGTCCCTGTACAATACCGGTGACCCCTGAAACTTTTCCGATGGCCGAAACTGGACTTCCCATATATAAATCTTCACCTCTGGACCATTCCGGAACTCCTCGTGACGTCCGGGATCTCATCCGGGACTCCGAACAACTTTCGGGTTACTGCATACTAAGATCTCAACAACCCTAGCGTCACCGAACCTTAAGTGTGTAGACCCTACGGGTTCGGGAGACATGCAGACATGACCGAGACGCCTCTCCGGTCAATAACCAACAGCGGGATCTGGATACCCCTGTTGGCTCCCACATGCTCCTCGATGATCTCATCGGATGAACCACGATGTCGAGGATTCAATCAATCCCGAATGCAATTCCCTTTGTCAATCGGTACGTTACTTGCCCGAGATTCGGTCGTCGGTATCCCAATACCTCATTTAATCTCGTTACCGACAAGTCACTTTACTCGTACCGTAATGCATGATCCCGTGACCAGACACTTGGTCACATTGAGCTCATTATGATGATGCATTACCGAGTGGGCCCAGAGATACCTCTCCGTCATAAGGAGTGACAAATCCCAGTCTCGATTCGTCCAACCCAACAGACACTTTCGGAGATACCCGTAGTGCACCTTTTGATGCGGAGCATCCTACGGACATCACCACGTCAAGAGCCCATTTGCCAAGTGACACGTGCGACATCTACTTCACATACACAAAGGTGAATCATCTCCTTTACACGTGCTCACTTGACACTCTCGAGGATGGTATACTACTTGACACTCCTCACGTGTGCATGCATAGGTATTGTCGGAGCTTCACGGATGTCAAGGAGGAGTGCAAGCGCCAAGGAACGACTACACCATCTGCGAGGGAAGCGTGGAAGAGAAGACGAAAGAAAGGAGAAGAAGACGGAGCGGCTGCAGGAGCCAGGCCGGACATCCGGACCGCCGGCCGGATCATCCGAGCTCAGCCGGATCATCCGGGTCCTCCTCCGGATCATCCGGATAATTCGTCCGAAGACACCCGAAGGCCTCATGTGAAGCCGGATCATCCGGGCCCCCTCCCGGATCATCCGGACGATGGCCGGATCATCCGGGCCCCCTCCCGGATCATCCGGACGATGGCCGGATCATCCGGACCCCCTTCCGGATCATCCGGGCCTTGCCTGCGTGCAACGTTTCGGGCCGAGGCCCATGTACCCATTCGCCCCCTCACTTACCCCTTCGCCCACTAGACTATAAATAGACCTCCTCCTCCCCATTTTTAGGGTTAGCAAAGTGATAGCTCATTCTTAGGTGAGCTTTGCTCCTACCTATCTCTACTCTTGAGAGAGAGAGAGACCACTACTCCATTGGAGGCCAAGACCTCCATCTAGGAGAAGATCCTGCGGGATATCATCAAGACCCCCTTGTGGGAAGATCCATCTAGGATATCATCAAGACCTCCTCTTGGAGATGAACCTTACCTTGTATCTTTCCCTTTGTTGTTCATGTACCTTGTGATCTTGTGTGTTTGATTGTCTAGTGGATGTGTGATTTGGACTTGTTCTTGAGTGTTTCCCCTTGTGATTTCTCCCCGTTCTTCCCCGTGTTCATCGTGTTCTTCGAGGGATCCCACTCCAAACGTGAAAGATCGCCGCTATAGGGTTCCACCCTGCATCATATGGTATCATGAGCCACGTTGATCACGTTTTTGGAGTCCCTCCCACCGTTTTCTAGCCTTGTTTTGCTTGATTTCGTCCTAAATCCGAAAATCCCCACCAAAGATAGCCCCCAATATTTTTGTGATTTGTTGGTTTGATGATGTTTTGTTGATTTTGATCCGTGGATTTGCTTGGTTTCAAGTGGATCCAGCTTTCCCCCAAGTTTCCCCACCTTCCATCCACGAAATCCCTCAAATTTTGCCCCGAAAATCATCCATTTCCGCCCAAAAATTCATCCCCGAGAGCAAATCCCGAGCGGATTGACTTGCCCGGATCATCCGGACCTTCTCCCGGATCATCCGGACATCCCCCGGATCAGCTGGACGCCCCCCCCCCCCCCGGACGTCCGGATAACCCACGCGCCCAAATTCCCGAACCGGAGCTGACGAACCCGGATCATCCGGAAGTACTCCCGGATCATCCGGAACTAGCCCGGATCATCCGGACCTCCTCCCGGATGTCCGGTTAACCCTGACACTGACACGGCTGAAATTTTGTTTTGGTCATAACTAATTCATCCGGAGTCCGATTTTGACGTTCTTTAGCTCGTTTTGAAGCTCTTGACATCCCCCATCCCACAAAAATACCACCAACATCATTTGACTCCATCATAGTTTCTGAAATTTGGCAAGTTTGCCTAGGCCCTCCACCATATCATCCGCATTACCACCACCGACTTCCGCAACCTAACCCATTTTGTTCCCCATTGCATATGTGGTTGTTTGAGTTGTGACTAGAGTCTCCTAAGGTGTTTCGGCTACTTAGGGACAATTGCTTCTTCATCAACCACCACCACCACTTCCGCATAGACGTGCCCACCATACATTTCCACCCCAACTTAACCCAATTTTGTTTGAGTTGTGGCTTGTGTCTCCTAAGGTGTTTTGGCTACTTAGGGACGGCAAATTCAACTCCGACTCGTGTATAGCCCATCATTCCACTTCCGCATTGCCTAGTGCAACACCACCACCGCTTTCCGCTACCACCATTTGACATTTGTCATTTGAGATTTTGAGTTCGCGGTTTTTCCGTTTCCTAAGGTTTTTCGGCTACTTAGGGACGAGTCTCCATCATCTTGGTATCTACACCAAGAACACCGCCACTCATCATCGCAAAGGACGGTAACCTCGACGACACCTTTGTATATTCCCTTGCAATTGCATTGTTAACCCCTAGCCCATTTTGCGTTACTTGCCTATCGAGACTAGCCATTTGAGTATTGCCGGCAACGTGACTTGTGCACATTAGTGGTCTACACCATCCATTGCATACATACCATATCATCTTGGTATCATATCATCCATTGTGCCTCAAGTTTGTTCCCGCATATACACAATTGCTATCTTGGTTTGTGCATTGTGCAAATTGGCCATAGAGAAAAAAAAGAGAAAAAGCTTTTAAGCAAAAAGAGAGCAAAGAGCTCGTGAGGAAGTGCCATAGCATCATACCCCCATTGCAAATAAGAGCCATACCAAAATCTACAACATATGATATCATGCTTGAGAGAAACACCGGGAACCATACATACATAGCATACTTGGGATAGAAGTTTATCCATTTCGCATCTATAGGTTGTGCACAAGTGTCGTATCCGCCTATTGAGCAATCGTGCTAGCGTCTCTCTTGAGTTGTGCAACACGAGCGTTTTCCGTGGATTCCACATTTTGTGCTCATTCCTTGGTTGCACGGCCCCATTTATCTTCGCCAAGCGACTTCAAGGCATCTTCGCCTACGGACATATGGCATCTTCGCCAACAAGAATCTCAAGACGACACTCAAGAGAAGCTACCCAAGCTCAAGTCCGCGAGTTCCACGAGCTACTACGACCTCGACACCGACCACAAGATTCCTTTCTATGGGACTCAAGAACCCGAGGAGTACCTCGAGTGGGAGCGTTTGATGGACGACTACCTCAAGCTACATCAAGTTCGTCCCGAAGATCAAGTGAAGTGCGCCACAAGAAACTTCCACGACTACGCCTCGACATGGTGGCTTCACACACCTTCGGAGAGCTACGAGATGAGTTGGCCCAAGACGAAGAGAGCTTTACGGCGAGAGTTTGTGCCTCCAACCTACACAGAACAACTTCGACGCCAATTGGAGAACACCACCCAAGGATCCAAGTCCATCGACAAGTACTCCAAGGAGATGATGATTGCCTTGCGACGAGCCGGCGTGGACGACCCCATGTCAATGAAGTTCCACTTCATGATGGGATTGCACAACGACATATCCAAGACCATCTTCCTCGAGAACTACAAGTCCATCGACGACTACTACATTGGTGCTCTCAAGGCGGAACAAGAACTCATGAAGGCCAAGGCTTCTCCACCCCAAGCACACTTCGCGGCGACCAAACTCTACGACAAGCATGAGGCTAGTACCACCATGATGTCCAAGGACGACAAGCTACAAGATGATGCTCCCAAGTGTGACTTCACCGCCATCCCTCTTTGTGGCATTGATGATGCCGAGTCTACTTCGACTCTTTTTCAAGACGGTGCGGCGACGAGTTCGACTACGGAGACCTTCAAGAACCAAGCTTTGGAGGCGAGCAACAAGGTGGCGAGCAAGGATGATGCTTCCATCTTAGGAGGCGAGAGTGATGATGTGCCATCTTCGGCCTTCATCCATGACGAGAGTGATGTTGAGCCATCTTCGGCCTTCATCCACGACGAGAGTGATGTTGAGCCATCTTCGGCCTTCATCCACGACGAGAGTGATGATGTGCCATCTTCGGCCTTCATCCACGGCGACCACGACGAGATGGTTGAGCACGGGACTTTCCCTTCGACCACGGTGACGTATGATGACTTGAGTGACTTGTGCCACCATATTGAGAGTGAGAGTGACTTCACCACTAGCCCCATATATGATGAGTTGCCACAATTCCCATGTGAGGAGAGCCACAACCCCCACCACTTGAGTGAGATGAGTGACTCCACCATACGTGAGTTTGAGTGCACCTATTTTGAGGGAGTGAGTGAACCACCACATAGAGAGAGTGAGATAGTTGATAGGTCTCGTGAGGCCATTTGCATTTCTAACAACTTGACCTCTACCTCTATTGTGTCTTCTCGTTTGGTGCTAGGTCCCATTTATGATGACACGCCGATCCTCGACGACTTCGTCCTCCCTTTGGACAAGACGATGGCCATGGTGGATTATGATGCACCGCCCACATGGTTCCATCAAGATGATGATGATGACCACCATTTGGTCTTTCCCACCTCACCTACACCACTTGAGTGGAATGACAAAGGTAACAAAGGTGACGGTCATGCTCTAGTCCCACTAGTGGACATTCTTGACATTGATTGCTCGCATGATGTTGATCCACCTATTGCCACGCTTCATGCTAGTATGATTTCCCCATGCGATGATTTGCCCATTTATGATGAGTATGTTGATTCTCTTGTGGAGTCTATTAGTTGTGATGCCATGTTACATAGGATTTATTGTGACAATTCTTTAGGTCACATCATGTTTGATAATCCGCTTGACTTGTCATATGCTATGCATGAGATCAACCATATGTCTTATTTGCAATATCTTCATAGTGACTATGCATATGCCATTAAAATAAACCCAATTTGCACATATGTCATAGATGACAAGCCCATGGTTATTGGCATTTGTTTCTCTTGTGATGATATTGATATGCTCCCTTTGCATCATTTATCTCATATGCCATGCCATGACCACCTAGCTTCGGATATGCATTGTTTTGGATGTTGTCCATTTTCTCCATATGATGTTTCCGATATTGCTCACGAGGAGACCCCCATAGTTTCCTCATACATTTTAGGAGATTTTGACCCATCCCATCCATTGCATGATCCCAATACTTGTGTGCACCATATGCTCCCCATGAATAAACATGCTTTTGATGTGCCATATACTTGTTTGCTCAATTTGTGTCCCCATCGTGTCATACATAATAACTATTCTTTCATGATGGATGACATGTTCTTATACCATGCATCAAATTTCTTTGAGCGATGCTTATCTTGTGCTAACTCACACGTGCACATACACATCATGATGGATGATGTGTACATTTACCACACACACAATTTCTTTCGTTTGTGTCTCTTTTGTGTAGGTACCCATGAATACTTGTCAACCTCGCAATCCCACGAGTTGACAAAACGAGCTCTTGAGAGCAACGATGAATTGGGATCACGTGGATTGTCTTTACCACCGTCCCCTTCGTGCAAGGACTACGCGCAACTCCTCTACTTGGCTCTCACACGGCTATGGGCCATTTACCACTTCTCACATTATGCTCATTTTACCGTGTTCACTTTGCATGCTATGCTTGCTTCTATGCCTTTGCCATGCAATTGTGACCCTTGTTTGCATCTACCCATGTTTCATCATTATGCTACTTCTATGTGTATTTGCATGCTTGGTAGAGATCCTTGTTGCTTTTGCCATGTTTATCATGTGCCCCATGCTATTGTCCTCATATCTTGATTTCATGCTTGTGATATGACATGTGAATTATTCATGCCCACTATTTGCACCAATGCCATGTTTTCCATGATTCCTCCTAGTATGTTGCATCTTCGCACTACTAGCTTGCTTGATTTGATAGCTATGAATGCTCGCTATATTGCATCACCCATGTTCCACTACTTGCTTTCTTGGGTTGATGACATATATGCTCATGCCTCACACATGTTGAACAATTGCTCTTTCCATTGTGTTGAGTGCCACGATATCTTCACTACACCCTATGCATGTTATGCTTGGATTGTCTTGCACTTGCCCCATGTGTTTAGACATTTCACTATATTTGGTGTTGTGAATGACTCTTATGCCTACCATAGACCGTTCATTGAGCTCTTTATGCACGCTTGCTATGACCTTGAGGTAGATGCTTGTTCACTTATCACATATATTTGCATCTTGACCTCCCATTTACATGCTTGTTCCCATGATGTACTTGATTGTGCTCAATTTATATGTCCAAATGTCATGACACACTTCTTTGTCAAACCATATACTATGCTTGATGACAACACTTGTTGGGTGAATCACCTCTTGAATGCTTGGTTTTGCTCTTACGACAACCACATTTGTTTTTCCAAGTGCTTGTTATCTTTGCTACTTTTGAAGGAATTACAAGACGGTGCGACATTGGAGAGTGCCCATTTGGAACTTCAAGATGACAAGAACTTGGTGATCGACCACTTCTACACGGCAACGCCATCTCTTTCCCATGGTGATTTGGTTTTCGATCCGAGGTCGGATCTTTCCCAAGGGGGAGGGGATGATGCGGAGCATCCTACGGACATCACCACGTCAAGAGCCCATTTGGCAAGTGACACATGCGACATCTACTTCACATACACAAAGGTGAATCATCTCCTTTACACGTGCTCACTTGACACTCTCGAGGATGGTATACTACTTGACACTCCTCACGTGTGCATGCATAGGTATTGTCGGAGCTTCACGGATGTCAAGGAGGAGTGCAAGCGCCAAGGAACGACTACACCATCCGCGAGGGAAGCGTGGAAGAGAAGACGAAAGAAAGGAGAAGAAGACGGAGCGGCTGCAGGAGCCAGGCCGGACATCCGGACCGCCGACCGGATCATCCGGGCTCTGCCGGATCATCCGGGTCCTCCTCCAGATCATCCGGATAATTCGTCCGAAGACACCCGAAGGCCTCATGTGAAGCCGGATCATCCGGGCCCCCTCCCGGATCATCCGGACGATGGCCGGATCATCTGGGCCCCCTCCCGGATCATCCGGACGATGGCCGGATCATCCGGACCCCCTTCCGGATCATCCGGGCCTTGCCTGCGTGCAACGTTTCGGGCCGAGGCCCATGTACCCATTCGCCCCCTCACTTACCCCTTCGCCCACTAGACTATAAATAGACCTCCTCCTCCCCATTTTTAGGGTTAGCAAAGTGATAGCTCATTCTTAGGTGAGCTTTGCTCCTACCTATCTCTACTCTTGAGAGAGAGAGACCACTACTCCATTGGAGGCCAAGACCTCCATCTAGGAGAAGATCCCGCGGGATATCATCAAGACCCCCTTGTGGGAAGATCCATCTAGGATATCATCAAGACCTCCTCTTGGAGATGAACCTTACCTTGTATCTTTCCCTTTGTTGTTCATGTACCTTGTGATCTTGTGTGTTTGATTGTCTAGTGGATGTGTGATTTGGACTTGTTCTTGAGTGTTTCCCCTTGTGATTTCTCCCCGTTCTTCCCCGTGTTCATCGTGTTCTTCGAGGGATCCCACTCCAAACGTGAAAGATCGCCGCTATAGGGTTCCACCCTACATCACCTTTATAGTCACCCAGTTACGTTGTGACGTTTGGCACACCCAAAGCACTCCTACAGTATCCGGGAGTTGCACAATCTCATTGTCACGCCCAATATGTGATACTATCCTAAAGAGACACGAAGGTCCCACCAAGGATAGAACCGCATATTGATACGCTTTTGCAAGGTGGATATCATTACATCAACATTACATAATAGATGGGGATACATACATAAGGCATACAATGCCACACGAATACAACATCATCTTACATAAGAGCACCATCCGACTACGGATGAAACACAAACAGAAACTCAAATGACATCCACCCTGCTAGCCCAGGCTGCCGCCTGGAACCTATCCCCTGGTCGAAGAAGAAGCAGAAGAAGAACTCCAAAACAAGTAAACATCGCTCTCGCGTCATGATCATCGCATAAACCAGTACCTGCAACTGTTGTTGTAGTAATCTGTGAGCCACGAGGACTCAGCAATCCCATTACCATGGGTATCAGGACTAGCAAAGCTTAAAGGGTAAGGAATGGATAAGTGGTGAGGTTGCAGCAACAGCTAAGCATATATGGTGGCTAACCAACGCAAATAAGAGCGAGAAGAGAGCAAGCGGAACGGTCGTGAAGCTAGCAATGATCAAGAGGTGATCCTGAACTCCTACTTACGTCAAACATAACCCAGAAACCGTGTTCACTTCCCGGACTCCGCCGAGAAGAGACCATCACGGCTACACACTCGGTTGATGCGTTTTAATTCGGATCTGGTGTCAAGTTATCTACAACCGGACATTAACAAATTCCCATCTGCCACATAACCGCGGGCACGGCTCTCGAAAGTTTATACCCTGCAGGGGTGTCCCAACTTAGCCCATGATAAGCTCTCGCGATCAACGAAGGATATACCTTCTCCCAGGAAGACCCGATCAGTCTCGGAATCCCGGTTTACAAGACATTTCGACAATGGTAAAACAAGACCAGCAAAGCCGCCTGATGCGCCGACAATCCCGATAGGAGCTGCACATATCTCGTTCTCAGGGCAACACCGGATGAGACAGGCTATGAGTAAAACCAGACCTCGAGTTTCCCCAAGGGGGCCCCGCAGGCGGCTCGGTTCGGACCAACGCTTAGACAAGCACTGGCCCGGGGGGCTAAAATAAAGATGACCCTCGGGCTCCGGAAACCCAAGGGAAAAAGGGGTAGGTGAGGCAAATGGTAAAACCAAGGTTGGGCCTTGCTGGAGGAGTTTTATTCAAAGCGAACTGTCAAGGGGGTCCCATAAATCACCCGACCGCGTAAGGAACGCAAAATCCGGGAACATAACACCGGGATGATGGAAACTAGGGCGGCAAGAGTGGAACAAAACACCAGGCATAAGGCCGAGTCTTCCACCCTTTACCAAGTATATAGATGCATTAAATAATATAAGAGATATTGTGATATCCCAACATAACCCTGTCCACCATGGAGCAATCTTCAACTTCACCTGCAACTAACAACGCTATAAGAGGGGCTGAGCAAAGCGGTAACATAGCCAAACAACGGTTTGCTAGGAAGGGTGTCAAAGGTTAGATGTTCATGGCAATTTGGGGAGCCTTGAAGAACAAGTGATAGGAAGCGCAGCATAGCGATAGAACGAAGCAACTAGCATAGCAATGATAGTAGTGAGATCCAGGGTAGCGGTCATCTTGCCTGAAATCCCGCAAGGAAGAAGAACGAGTCCATGAAGAAGAAGAACGGACGTAGTCGAAAGGATCCTCACAATCGCAACGTAAACGGAACTATCAAGAAGCAACACCGGAAAGAAGCAAACAACATGGTAAACAACCAAGAATAATCATGGCATGATGCACAATCAAGTATGATGCATGTCCGGTTTAATGAGGCATGGCATGGCAAAGTGCAACAAACAATATTACAAGTTAAGTGGAGCTCAATATGCAACGAGTTTCATATTGACGAAACACCACATCAATTATTTAGTTCTCTCTCGTTATAAGCTACTCAACAATATTAAATGTTGATTAACATGGCAAGGGGTGTAACAAAAGTAAACTAACTATTTAGGCAAGTTTAAATGAGGCCGGAACAACGAACAACAATTCCGGAAAATCTCCATATGCATATTTTTAATTTAATGCAAACAACAATTTTAACCATTTAAATGTTGTTATCATGATGTAGATGGCATATGCAAGTTTTATGCCATTTTATGAAAATGTTGACATGAGCATGTTATGAAGCATTTGGTCAACATGGCGGAACAAAATGGGTGCCACGGCAACGAATCCGAAAATGATGCCATGGCAACATATCGGTTCCGGTAGCTCACGGAGATACCAGTGCAAAAGGAGGCGTGCGGATGTGCGCAACATGCTAGAGATGGTGGGGTGATCCCGAATACCGGGTTCCCACGGGAAGGTGGCATGGCAAACGAGGAACGTGCAAAGACCTCTCTCGGACACGGTGCAAACACGAGCATCTCATTCAACACATGCATTCATTCACGGACGTCGTCTCGGGGTTATACCTTCGAAGCGTGCATTTTCGGAGCGGGTCGAGTTTGTAGTGGAAGTAGTGGTTCACGGATGTCGTGGAAGTAGTCGTTCACGGGGACGGTGGAGGAAGTAGTGGTACACGGCGGCGGTGGTAGTTGTTCAGGGTCTTGGCGGGTCGTCGTGTAGCCGTACATGTTCGTCGTGGTACACGGTTCGTAGACGTTCGAGTCATCGATAGAGGTACTTGTCGTATCATCAGGCGTAGTCGACCTTGGCGGTCTTGGGGAACCGTAGTGGTACTGGGCGAGATACACGGCCACGGTAGTCTTCGGACTTGGTTTTCCCGTGCATGACTCCACGGGTCCTGGGGTAACTCAGCGATGGCCTTGGCAAAGAGGCGGCAGCATCAGTCGAAGGAAGCGACAACGGCAGCTTTGGCCCGAAGACGACGGGCGATGGGGGCGTCGGCCCCTGGTTCGAAGTAAAGGCGAGGCACTGGCCTCGAGCGACGCTCATCAGCAAGAACAGTGACGGGGTCGCAGCACCATGGGGATGGAGGTGCTCATGAGCAGCTGATGAAGGAGGATGTCGGCGCAGGATCTCGAGGCCATGGGGATGGCCGGTAGAAGGAGGCACGGGCGAGGCGAATCAGGAGAGGAAGGTCAATGGGGAGGCACGATCCACGAGATGGACGGCGCGGGGCTGCAGGATCCGGCCGAAGGCATGGCCGATGGCGCGGCTTGGAGCAGATCGGGCGCGGGCGCTTGGGGCGCGGCGCAGCTGGATGGCGCGGGCGACAGAGGAGGAGGCCGCATGTGGCCGGGTGCGGAGGCGGTGGTGCTGGCCATGGCGCCAATGCACAGGGACGGGCACGGCTCCGAACGGCGACGGGGTGGAGGAGGCTGAGGGGGTCAAGCGAGGGAGATGGCGGCGCGAGGGAGGAGATGGGGATCGGGCGCTGGGTTCGGGCGAGGTGGAGGCCAGCGAGCAAGGAGATCGAGCAGGAGGGATGGCGGCGCTGCGTGAAGGAGATGGGGATCGAGCAAGGAGGTGGGGGATCGAGCGCTAGCGGCGCTGGAGGGAGGATGAGGGAGAGATGGAGATCGATGGGAGTGAGGAGGAGGTCGGGCTAGGGTTAGGATTAGATTGGTGGGCCGACCTGCTGGGAGGCCCAATTGGCCAGCTGGGCTTCTCTCTTCTTGATTTACAGAAAAATAGAAAGAAAGAAAAGAGAGAAAAGAGAAGGTTAGAGAAAGGATTGGCACGGGGTTAATTTTCTCAGACTCAGAAAAATGAGTTTAATCCAAGAAAATAGGAGTGGGCATGGATGCAAGGTTTAGATTCAAAAACATTTGAATTTAATTCAAATGGGTGAATAGGAAGTGGAGGTTTGGAAGACCCAAAAATGTTCGGATTTTTGGTGGAGCTCCGGAATATGATGAAAGAATATATGGCAAGGTTGGAGACCAAGAATTAAGATAACAAAGGCATTGGGATATTTTGCAAGTGTGCTATGGTGAATTCCAAATTAATGAAATATTTATTATAGCTCCCTAATAATAGTAGGAGACCTTGAATATGTTTTAAAGAGAAATCACCATGTGAATTCCCTCGATTTAAATAGATCAACGATCTATGCAATTTATTTGGGTGAGTTTTAAAAAGGGGTGGATGATGACATGATGCAATGCAAATGATGCAAAGAGATGAGATGCAAGACATGAACGAAAATGCAAAACAAAAACAAAAGCCCAACCACGAAGGAAATATCATATCGCATCTCCGGAAAAGGCAAGAGTTGGAGTTACGAATATGGAAAGTTACATCCGGGGCGTTACACTCATGGTCTAAGGAAATGATACTTGACATTTGGAAAAGCTCTAGCGAAACGAACTACACGATCTTGTGCTATGCTTAGGATTGGGTCTTGTCCATCACATCATTCTCCTAATGATGTGATCCCGTTATCAATGACATCCAATGTCCATAGTCAGGAAACCATGACTATCTGTTGATCAATGAGCTAGTTAACTAGAGGCTCACTAGGGACATGTTGTGGTCTATATATTCACACATGTATTACGATTTCCGGATAACACAATTATAGCATGAATAATAGACAATTATCATGAACAAGGAAATATAATAATAACCCTTTTATTATTGCCTCTAGGGCATATCTCCAACAGTCTCCCACTTGCACTAGAGTCAATAATCTAGTTACATTGTGATGAATCGAACACCGATAGCGTTCTGGTGTTGATCATATTTTGCTCTAGGGAGAGGTTTAGTCAACGGATCTGCTACATTCAGGTCCATATGTACTTTACAAATATCTATGTCTCCATCTTGAACGTTTTCACGAATGGAGTTGAAGCGACGCTTGATGTGCCTAGTCTTCTTGTGAAATCTGGGCTCCTTGGCAAGTGCAATAGCTCCAGTGTTGTCACAGAATAGTGTGATCGGCCCCGACGCATTGGGTATGACTCCTAGGTCGGTGATGAACTCCTTCACCCAGATTGCTTCATGCGCTGCCTCCAAGGCTGCCATGTACTCCGCTTCACATGTAGATCCCGCCACGACGCTTTGCTTTGCTGCCGCACCATTCAAAATATACACGTATCTGGTTTGTGACTTAGAGTCATCCAGATCTGTGTCGAAGCTAGCGTCGACGTAACCCTTTACGACGAGCTCTTCATCACCTCCATATACGAGAAACATATCCTTAGTCCTTTTCAGGTACTTTAGGATGTTCTTGACCACTGTCCAGTGTTCCATGCCGGGATTACTTTGGTACCTTCCTACCAAACTTACGGCAAGGTTTATATCAGGTCTGGTATAGGTCATGGCATACATGATAGACCCTATGGCTGAGGCATAGGGGACGACACTCATCTTTTCTCTATCTTCTGCCGTGGTCGGACAATGAGCCGAGCTCAATTTCACACCTTGCAACACAGGCAAGAACCCCTTCTTGGACTGATCCATATTGAACTTCTTCAATATCTTATCAAGGTATGTACTCTGTGAAAGACCTATGAGGCGTCTCGATCTATCTCTATAGATCTTGATACCTAATATGTAAGCAGCTTCTCCAAAGTCCTTCATTGAAAAACACTTATTCAAGTAGGCCTTAATGCTGTCCAAAAGTTCTATATCATTTCCCATCAAAAGTATGTCATCCACATATAATATGAGAAATGCTATAGAGCTCCCACTCACTTTCTTGTAAACGCAGGCTTCTCCATAAGTCTTCATAAACCCAAACGCTTTGATCACTTCATTAAAGCGAATGTTCCAACTCCGAGATGCTTGCACCAGCCCATAGATGGAGCGCTGGAGCTTGCATACCTTGTTAGCATTCTTAGGATCGACAAAACCCTCCGGCTGTATCATATACAGTTCTTCCTTAAGATGGCCGTTAAGGAATGCTATTTTGACGTCCATTTGCCATATCTCATAATCATAGTATGCGGCAATTGCTAACATGATTCGGACGGACTTCAGCTTCGCTACGGGAGAGAAAGTCTCATCGTAGTCAACCCCTTGAACTTGTCGACAACCCTTAGCAACAAGTCGAGCTTTATAGATGGTAACATTACCATCCGCGTCCGTCTTCTTCTTAAAGATCCATTTGTTTTCTATCGCTCGCCGATCATCGGGCAAGTCTGTCAAAGTCCACATTTTGTTTTCATACATGGATCCTATCTCGGATTGCATGGCTTCAAGCCATTTGTTGGAGTCTGGGCCCGCCATTGCTTCTTCATAGTTTGAAGGTTCACCGTTGTCCAACAACATGATTTCCAGGACAGGGTTGCCATACCACTCTGGTGTGGAACGTGTCCTCGTGGACCTACGAAGTTCAGTAGCAACTTGATCCGAAGTACCTTGATCATCATCATTAATTTCCTCTCTAGTCGGTGCAGGCACCACAGGAACATCTTCCCGAGCTGCGCTACTTACCGGTTCAAGAGGTAGTACTTCATCAAGTTCCACTTTCCTCCCACTTACTTCTTTCGAGAGAAACTCTTTCTCCAGAAAGGACCCGTTCTTGGCAACAAAGATCTTGCCCTCAGATCTAAGGTAGAAGGTATACCCAATTGTTTCCTTAGGGTATCCTATGAAGACACATTTTTCCGACTTGGGTTCGAGCTTTTCAGGTTGAAGTTTCTTGACATAAGCATCGCATCCCCAAACTTTTAGAAACGACAGCTTAGGTTTCTTCCCAAACCATAATTCATACGGTGTCGTCTCAACGGATTTAGACGGTGCCCTATTCAAAGTGAATGTAGCTGTCTCTAGAGCGTATCCCAAAATGATAGCAGTAAATCGGTAAGTGACATCATAGATCGCACCATATCCAATAGAGTGCGATTACGACGTTCGGACACACCGTTACGCTGAGGTGTTCCAGGCGGCGTGAGTTGTGAAATGATTCCACATTTCCTTAAGTGCGTACCAAATTCGTGACTTAAATATTCTCCCCCACGATCTGATCGTAAGAACTTCATCTTTCGGTCACGTTGATTCTCTACCTCATTCTGAAATTCCTTGAACTTTTCAAAGGTCTCAGACTTGTGTTTCATCAAGTAGACATACCCATATCTACTCAAGTCATCAGTGAGAGTGAGAACATAACTATAGCCTCCGCAAGCCTCAACGCTCATTGGACCGCACACATCAGTATGTATGATTTCCAATAAGTTGGTTGCTCGCTCCATTGTTCCGGAGAACGGAGTCTTGGTCATTTTGCCCATCAGGCATGGTTCGCATGTGTCAAACGATTCATAATATAGAGACTCTAAAAGTCCATCAGCATGGAGCTTCTTCATGCGCTTGACACCAATGTGACCAAGGCGGCAGTGCCACAAGTATGTGGGACTATCGTTATCAACCTTACATATTTTGGTATTCACACTATGAATATGTGTAACATCACGTTCGAGATTCATTAAGAATAAACCATTGACCAGCGGGGCATGATCATAAAACATATCTCTCATATAAATAGAACAACCATTATTCTCGGATTTAAATGAGTAGCCATCTCGTATTAAACGAGATCCAGATACAATGTTCATGCTCAAAGTTGGCACTAAATAACAATTATTGAGGTTTAAAACTAATCCCGTAGGTAAATCTAGAGGTAGCGTGCCGACGGCAATCACATCGACCTTGGAACCATTCCTGACGCGCATCGTCACCTCGTCCTTCGCCAGTCTCCGCTTATTCCGCAGCTCCTGCTTTGAGTTACAAATATGAGCAACCGCACCGGTATCAAATACCCAGGAGCTACTACGAGTGCTGGTAAGGTACACATCAATAACATGTATATCACATATACCTTTGGTGTTGCCGGCCTTCTTGTCCGCTAAGTACTTGGGGTAATTCCGCTTCCAGTGACCACTTCCCTTGCAATAAAAGCACTCAGTCTCAGGCTTGGGTCCATTCTTTGACTTCTTCCCGACAACTAGCTTACCATGCGCGGCAACTCCCTTGCCGTCCTTCTTGAAGTTCTTCTTACCCTTGCCTTTCTTGAACTTAGTGGTTTTATTCACCATCAACACTTGATGTTCCTTTTTGATCTCTACCTCCGCTGATTTCAGCATTGAATATACCTCAGGAATGGTCTTTTCCATCCCCTGCATATTGAAGTTCATCACAAAGCTCTTGTAGCTCGGTGGAAGCGACTGAAGTATTCTGTCAATAACCGCGTCATCCGGGAGATTAACTCCCAGCTGAGTCAAGCGGTTGTGCAACCCAGACATTTTGAGTATGTGCTCACTGATAGAACTATTTTCCTCCATCTTACAACTGAAGAACTTGTCGGAGACTTCATATCTCTCGACCCGGGCATGAGCTTGGAAAACCATTTTCAGCTCTTCGAACATCTCATATGCTCTGTGTTGCTCAAAATGCTTTTGGAGCCACGGTTCTAAGCTGTAAAGCATGCCGCACTAAACGAGGGAGTAATCATCAGCACGAGACTGCCAAGCGTTCATAACGTCCTGGTTCTCTGGGATGGGTGCTTCACCTAGCGGTGCTTCTAGGACATAATCTTTCTTTGCAGCTATGAGGATGATCCTCAGGTTCCGGACCCAGTCCGTATAGTTGCTGCCATCATCTTTCAGCTTGCTTTTCTCTAGGAACGCGTTGAAGTTGAGGGCAACATTAGCGTGGGACATTTGATCTACAAGACATATTGTAAAGATTTTAGACTAAGTTCATGATAATTAAGTTCATCTAATCAAATTATTCAATGAACTCCCACTCAGACAGACATCCCTCCAGTTATCTAAGTGAAACATGATCCGAGTCAACTAGGGCGTGTTCGATCATCACGTGAAACGGACTAGTCATCATCAGTGAACATCTTCATGTTGATCGTATCTTCTATACGACTCATGCTCAACCTTTCGGTCTTCCGTGTTCCGAGGCCATGTCTGTACATGCTAGGCTCGTCAAGTCAACCTAAGTGTATTGCGTGTGTAAATCTGGCTTACACCCGTTGTATTCGAACGTTAGGATCTATCACACCCGATCATCACGTGGTGCTTCGAAACAACGAACCTTTGCAACGGTGCACAGTTAGGGGGAACACTTTCTTGAAATTATTACGAGGGATCATCTTATTTAAGCTACCGTCGTTCTAAGCAAATAAGATGTAAAACATGATAAGCATCACATGCAATCAAATAGTGACATGATATGGCCAATATCATATTGCTCCTTTGATCTCCATCTTCGAGGCGCCATGATCATCTTCGTCACCGGCATGACACCATGATCTCCATCATCATGATCTCCATCATCGTATCTTCATGAAGTTGTCACGCCAACGATTACTTCTACTTCTATGGCTAACACGTTTAGCAATAAAGTAAAGTAATTTACATGGTGTTATTCAATGACACGCAGGTCATACAAAAAATAAAGACAACTCCTATGGCTCCTGCCGGTTGTCATACTCATCGACATGCAAGTCGTGATTCCTATTACAAGAACATGATCAATCTCATACGTCACATATATCATTCATCACATCCTTTTGGCCATATCACATCACAAGGCATATGCTGCAAAAACAAGTTAGACGTCCTCTAATTGTTGTTGCATGTTTTTACGTGGCTTCTATAGGTTTCTAGCAAGAACGTTTCTTACCTACGTAAAACCACAACGTGATATGCCAATTTCTATTTACCCTTCATAAGGACCCTTTTCATCGAATCCGCTCCAACTAAAGTGGGAGAGACAGACACCCGCTAGCCACCTTATGCAACTAGTGCATGTCAGTCGGTGGAACCTGTCTCACGTAAGCGTACGTGTAAGGTCGGTCCGGGCCGCTTCATCCCACGATGCCGCCGAAGCAAGATAAGACTAGTAGTGGCAAGAAAATTGGCAACATCTATGCCCACAACAAGTTTGTGTTCTACTCGTGCATAGTAACTACGCATAGACCTAGCTCATGATGCCACTGTTGGGGAACGTTGCAGAAAGTAATTTTTTTCTACACTTCACCAAGATCAATCTATAGAGTCATCTAGCAACGAGAGAGAGGAGTGCATCTACATAACCTTGTAGATCGCGCGCGGAAGCGTTCAAGAGAACGGGGTTGAGGGAGTCGTACTCGTCGTGATCCAAATCACCGGAGATCCTAGCGCCGAACGGACGGCACCTCCGCATTCAACACACGTACGGTTTGGGAAGACGTCTCCTCCTTCTTGATCCAGCAAGGGGGAAGGAGTGGTTGATGGAGATCCAGCAGCACGACGGTGTGGTGGTGGATGCAGCAGCGATCTCGGCAGGGCTTCGCCAAGCACTTGCGAGAGGGAGAGGTGTTGCAGGGGAGAGGAAGGTGCCAGAGACTTGGGGTGCGGCTGCCCTCCCTCCCCCCTCTTTATATAGGGCCCCTAGGGGGGGGGGGGCGGCAGCCCTAGGAGATCCAATCTCCAAGGGGGGGGGGGGGCGGCCATGGGGGTGGCTTGCCCCCCCAAGGCAAGTGAGGCGCCCCCCACCCCTAGGGTTTCCAACCCTAGGCGCAGGGGGGCCCAAGGGGGGGCGCACCAGCCCACCAGGGGCTGGTTCCCCTCCTACTTCAGCCCATGGGGCCCTCCAGGATAGGTGGCCCCACCCGGTGGACCCCCGGGACCCTTCCGGTGGTCCCGGTACAATACCGGTGACCCCCGAAACTTTTCCGATGGCCGAAACTGGACTTCCTATATATAAATCTTCACCTTCGGACCATTCCGGAACTCCTCGTGACGTCGGACTCCGAACAACTTTCGGGTTACTGCATACTAATATCTCAACAACCCTAGCGTCACCAAACCTTAAGTGTGTAGACCCTACGGGTTCGGGAGACATGCAGACATGACCGAGATGCCTCTCCGGTCAATAACCAACAGCGGGATCTGGATACCCATGTTGTCTCCCACATGCTCCTCGATGATCTCATCGGATGAACCACAATGTCGAGGATTCAATCAATCCCGTATGCAATTCCCTTTGTCAATCGGTATGTTACTTGCCCGAGATTCGGTCGTCGGTATCCCAATACCTCGTTTAATCTCGTTACCGGCAAGTCACTTTACTCGTACCGTAATGCATGATCCCGTGACCAGACACTTGGTCACATTGAGCTCATTATGATGATGCATTACCGAGTGGGCCCAGAGATACCTCTCCGTCATACGGAGTGACAAATCCCAGTCTCGATTCGTGCCAACCCAACAGACACTTTCGGAGATACCCGTAGTGCACCTTTATAGTCACCCAGTTACGTTGTGACGTTTGGCACACCCAAAGAACTCCTACGGTATCCGGGAGTTGCACAATCTCATGGTCTAAGGAAATGATACTTGACATTTGGAAAAGCTCTAGCGAAACGAACTACACGATCTTGTGCTATGCTTAGGATTGGGTCTTGTCCATCACATCATTCTCCTAATGATGTGATCCCGTTATCAATGACATCCAATGTCCATAGTCAGGAAACCATGACTATCTGTTGATCAACGAGCTAGTCAACTAGAGGCTCACTAGGGACGTGTTGTGGTCTATATATTCACACATGTATTACGATTTCCGGATAACACAATTATAGCATGAATAATAGACAATTATCATGAACAAGGAAATATAATAATAACCCTTTTATTATTGCCTCTAGGGCATATTTCCAACAGGAAGATTATATGTTCAGATCCTTGATGCTATTCAATACCCCTCTGATCTGAGCATGGTATTCGTTCGATATTTTGATGATATGTATGTTGTTGCTTCCTTTAGTGGTGTCGTGTGAACGTCGACTACATGACACTTCACCATCTTTGGGCCTAAGGGAAGGAATTGTGGAGTAGTTATTAGATAATAGGTTGCTAGAGTGACAAAATCTTAAACCCTATTTTATGCGCTATTCCGTAAGGGGTTGATTTGGATCCATATGTTTCATGCTATGGTTAGATTTATCCTAATTCTGCTTTCGTAGTTGCGGATGCTTGCAAGAGGGGGTAATCATAAGTGGGAGGCTTGTTCAAGTAAGAACAACATCAGAGTAACGAACGTCAATCAAACAAAAATGATGAAAGTGACTAGATGAAATTCCCGAGTGTCCTCAAGAACACTTTTGTTGTTATAAGAGACCGTTTTAGCCTGTCCTTTGCTATAAAAAGGATTTGACTACTTTTCTGCACCTTTTTTACCATTACTACTTATTGCTCTTTTCAAATTACATTGCTATCAATCTATCTGTTACCGACAATTTCAGTGCTTGCAGAAAATACCTTGCTGAAAACTGCTTGTCATTTTCTTCTGCTCCTCGTTGGGTTCGACACTCTTACTTATCGAAAGGACTATGATTGATCCCCTATACTTGTGGTCATCAGTCTCCAATGTATCTATATTATATCATTTTTTCGGATTAACCTGTTAACCCAGTGGCTAGTGCCAGTTGCTGTTTTCTGCTTGTTTTTGGTTTTTCAGAAAATCTGTACCAAATGAAGCCTAAATGCTACGAAACTTTTTAACGATTTTTTTTCTGAACAAGAGAGACCCTAGAAGCTTCGGGAGGAGACCAGACGGCAATCGTGGGGATGTCAAGGCAACAGGGCGCGCCCTGTTACCTTGTGGGCCCCATGTGTCTCCGCCTGACCTAATTTCACCTATATAAGTTCTCTAATACTGGGAAACCAACAGAGAGCCACTTGAAACCCTTTTTCCACCACCGCAAGTTCTTTTTCTTTCGCGATCCCATCTGGAGGCCTTTTTCGGTACTCTGTCGGAAGGGGAATCGATCATGGAGGGCCTCTAAATCATCCTTGCTACCTTCCGATGATGCTTGAGTAGTTCACCACAGACCTACGGGTCCATAGCTAGTAGCTAGATGGCTTCTTCTTTCTCTTTGATCTTCAATACCATGTTCTCCTCGATGTTCTTGGAGTTCTATCCGATGTAATCTTATTTTGCGGTGTGTTTGTTAGGATCCGATGAATTGTGGGTTTATGATCTGAATATTCATGAGAAGTAATTGAGTCTTTTCTGAACTTTATTATGCATGATTGTTATAGCTTTGTACTTTTCTTCGATCTATCCGCTTGGTTTGGCCAACTAGATTGATTTATCTTCAATGGGAGATATGTTTTGTGATGGATCAATCTTGCGGTGCTCTATATCCCAGTGACACAAGGGGACAAGACACGTATTTGTATTGTTGCCATTAAAAGGTAAAATGATGGGGTTTATTCATAGTGATTGGGTTTACTTTGTCTACATCATGTCATCTTGCTTAAGGTGTTACTTCGTTTTTCATGAACTTAATACCATAGATGCATGCTGGATAGCAGTCGATTGATGGAGTAATAGTAGTAGATGCAGACAGGAGTCGGTATATTTGTCTCGGATGTTATGCCTATATATATGATCATTGCCTTGGATATTATCATAACTATGCGCTTTTCTATCAATTGCCCAACAGTAATTTGTTCACCCACCGTATGCTATGTGTTTGAGAGAGAAGTCTCTAGTGAAAACTATGGCCCCCCGGGTATACTTTAATCATATTACTAAAACCTAAATTCCTTTGCTGCTATTTTATTTTATTTTATTTTATTTTGTTTTGCAATTTATCCATCTACTATACAAGATTTGATATTTGCAAGTAACGAGTCCAAGGGGATTGACAACCCTCTTGCCCGCGCTGGCTGCAAGTATTTGCTTTTGTGTGTGTAGGTGTTGTTCACGAGGCTTTGCATGATTCTCATATTGGTTCGAGTTCTCATTGAGGGAAATACTTATCTCTACTGTACTACACCCCCTCCCCTCTTCGGGAAAAAACCACGCAGCTCACAAGTAGCACAACGCTCATCTCCCCAACAGCTGGCATCTCAGCCCAGATCAGGTGCCCGTGCCGCCTATCCCGACGAGCGGCCGCGCCCGTCTGCTGGAGATCGACTACCGGCGTGCCCGCCTGCCACTAGACCTCCTGAACAACCAGTGGTACACCGTCAATTCTCCCGTGTGGGACACCTGGTTCCGGGACGAGCACGACCTGCATCGGCAGACGTTTTTCGCCGGTCGTGATCCAAGCCCGCCATGGGCGCGCTCTGCTAGCCGTGTGCGTGCTCTCAGTCCGCCCAGGCCACGCGGCCATGCGTGGGTGCGTGCACAGTCCCACGCCCTCCCCCTCGTCGTCCTTGCCACCACCAGCTCCCACCATGACCGCCGAAGAGGAGGAGGGCTGGTGAGGAGGGTGCTCGAGGAGTCCAAGAGGGAGTACGACCGCGCCCAGCAGGACTGCCTCGACATGATGATGGCACTTTCGGGTGCCAACGATGTGGCCATACCCGAGCTGGAGGTCAAAGAGGAGCCAGTTTCGGAGCCACCCGCTGCAACCTGGAACCTGGAGTTGGTGGGGGCGTCCTGGACATGGACATCCACGGTGCCATGGAACCCACCTTAACCGCCGGCCTCGTGGGTGGGCAGAAAGCTGTGGTCACCAGCCCCCCCCCCCCCCCCCCAACCACAGCAGGCGCCGCCCGCTCCTCTTTGGCAACCACCTGAGGCGCTGCCTGCCCTTCTTCGGCAGCCACCAATGAGGCCGCCAGCCCACATTTGGCAGCCACCGCCGTACATTGACCTCACCATGGATGATGACGACGAGGACAACGACGACCGAAGACGACCAGCAAGTCGGTGATGGCCCGATCTAGGGTTTCTAGTTTTTACATTTTTTTTAATTTCAAGTTTAATTTGAATGTTCGGGCGTGACTTTGGACTTTTTAAGTTAATGTAATATGTATCATTTTTAATTATTTGTAATGCTTTTTAATTTAAGTTCATAATGCGGACAAATATTTGAAATGCGGCGGTCGGTTGAGCGCATCGACAGATGAGTGAACGCAAACGGATGGTCGTGTCCGTTTTAAAGACGCAAACAGATAGAAATCGAACATAATCCATATCATTTGCGGTCGTGCGTTGGAGTTGGCCTTATAGCTACTTCATGTTTGCGCTTTGCCTCATAAGCCTTTCGTATTATATGTTGCTGCGTTTTAGGGAGGCTGTCATATAGCGACTCTGCTAGAGCTGTTCTAAACCAGTTTAAGTTCACGTTTTTCACATCCTCCAAATTTGGCCCTTTCTCCGTAGAATTCGATTCTGAAATTGCAAATTGTGGTGGATTAGCCGGCCGTAGGAAGCAGGTGAAAGGCCGAGATATTTCTTTCCCGTAGTCGTCGCCTCACGCTGCCCCTGAGTAGCTCCCGTAGCTCGCCGCCCCGTGCGCCATGAGTTGCGCGGCGGTGTGTGCTCCCCCCTCCGGTCTCGGCCGCCACCACGGCTTCCCCTCCTCCCCCTCGACTGTATGCAGGCGACGGGGGAGAGCTTCCTACACTATCCGGGCCTGTGCCAACTCCGGCGACGCGGATGACAGCGGCGGAGGTCTCCTACCTCGGATGGTGCTGCACGACTCCCTCGATGCCGCGGGGGTCGTCACTGATCACGCTAGGGCGGCGAGGGACGGGTTCGCGGTGCAGATTGGGAGGCTCACGAGGCTCAACGCGGAGACCAGCATCGCCATCAGCCGCGGCGCCGATCTCGCGCGGACCGCGCTCTGTATCGCAGCCGAGGACGACTCGCTCGTTTCCCACTCCTCCGTGCCGCTCCCCGTCGACGCCTTCATTGCTCGCCTTGACGACCTTTCCACCGGGTTCCTCGCCGCGGGATTCCTCCCGCCCTCCGGCGCGCCGCCCGAGGTCTTCTTCGACCACCTCGACCGCTACCTCTACGTCCACAAGGTAATTTGACAGTCAAATTGATGCGATCATGTTACATTTTGGGATAAATCGGCATAAATGCCACGGGCACATTTTGATATCGATATGAGGCTCCTAATATGCAATTTCAAGCCCTTCATTGAATTATGCCGAATCGTGTGTTCCATCTATCAGTTGTACCATCAATTGATGTGCTAACATGTTACCACGTTGCAATTTTTCATTCAGGGCTTTCGAAGAACAAACGTAGCATCAGATGCTCGGGCTATGTATCTTCACTCGGTATGATTGACCCTGTCTTCTCCGCTTTGTATGTAATCTCACGTGATTGCCATGTGTGTGGTCTATCCATTCTAATGTTGTTTTTGTTGTCTACAATTGGCAGACTTTGACATGCCGATCAGGATCAGCTCTAATGCTTTCGTTGATATATTTGGAGATGCTAAAGACACTACGGTTATATGGCTTACTAGACTTCGATGAGGAGATCTCCTTTCCACATGATCTCAATGGCCGCCCTAGGGGCTATGACAAACGAAGAAGCAAGTTTTGTGATGAACCAAATATTATGACAGCGAAGTCACTTTTGGTTGAGGTGAGCTTATTTTGATCTTCATTCCAGATGTTCCATTTTCAAACATCATTAGTCTGCTAAATAGCTGTGGAAGTATCAGGCAAGAATAACTTTGAGCATTTGCTAAATACTCATTTAATGTTTTTGGGGAAGTATCCTGCAATTGAGAAATCTTAGCTCGCTCTGGTTTGCTGAATAGAGATATTTTCATCAGCTTCTTCACTAGCAGCAAAATGGCTGCCATATTGGTTTTGGGTTTCAGAACGAGACTTGAGTTCAATCCCTTCTTGGCAAATTTTATATGCAAATACTGTCAAAGGTGTTTCGTAACTTTAGACAATTCATTCTCACGACATTCCGGACTAGCCTAAACTTATTATTTGGTTCTGTTCCATACTTATCCGTATACAAGTCTTCTGTTCAGAAAATAAACTAGAGTTTGGCAGGCCTTTTCAGTTTTCACCACTTATTGCTTTCTTAGCTTCATACACATTATACAATACAACTGTAAGTAATGTATTTTCCTTAGGGTCTTTTGTTTCACCTGCTCATGTTTGAGACCCTACAGTTAAGTTACATTTGCCAAGTTATTACGTGTCCCCCAAACCAGGTAACATTACGTGGTTTTCACCTGATGATTCTGGACGTTACATCCGATTCGTATACTCAGAACCAGAAATTTAGGTGTCAACTCTTAATTGGGTATTTGTCTGAATAATATCTTAACTGGGCTTTTACCTGGAACTGTATCCCAACCCTGAATAGCTTGCTCTGGGCACTACATGGTTGCTTATCTCTTAAGATAGTTTGCTTCTTCTCCTAATGTTAGCTATCATGCTTTGGTTCTCTTCTTTTAATGGTGATTTTATAAGGCTCCAACAGTTGACATCTGTTGAATGCAATGACATTTGGGCATACTTTGATTAATCCGTTTTCCAGATTTTACAAACTCTGAAGGGTATGTTTTGGCCGTTCCAGTCTAATCAGTCATGTAGCTTATTTTTGAATGCTGTTGCTGCAAACCACCATGGCCCTGGTAATGTAGGCGGCAGTCAGGCAAGGTCACATGGCAATATAAGGTTTGTTTTGTGTATAACCTGGTCAGCATACAATTGCTATTGTCATCATACATGATACGAATTATGACACTGGAGTGACGTGATTTTATTTTTACAGTGCCATAGAGATGGCTGCTGCTAAATCTGCTCAACATAGGTTGATGCGTGGAGTATGGACTAATGTGCGCTTTGGTGATATGCGTCGTGCTTTGGCAGGTACAACACTTTTCCGTTTAGTTTCTTATTAATTTGGAGGTGTATACAAGGACGACGTGGTGGAACTGGTGGATCTTCCGTTAAAATGATTAGAATAAGTCACCTCATTGATAATTCACAATAGTGCCTTTGATTCTTCTGTTTCTTATTCACGATATATCCAAACTATCCACACCTTTACATTCCTTGTTCCCCATCAAGAATTTTGGAAACAGATAGGCCATTGCCTTTCTTTTCTCTAAGTCCCTGTTTCTCCAAATCTGCATTTTCTAGCAGTCACTGACCAGGTTCATTCATACCATGCATCTTGATGGCAGCTTGTGAGAGATTGATCCTACTGAATCACAATCCCTGTGAGCTTAGGGACTATGCTGCCCTTCTGTACCACTGTGGCTACTACAAAGATTGCCTGCAGTACTTAACGTCGTACCAAAATGCCATGGTATTTCATCTTCAAATCTTGCATTCAGCCATTGTAAATACTACACCGCCTCTAAATGCCACTCTACATCTATTCCTTACAGGTTGGGCAGCCCCGGACCAATCCACTGGAGATGTTGGAGGACGACGCAGTGAACACTCTCACGGCACGAGTAAACCTAATTTTAGCAGAGGATGGCTGGGACAGCCACAGACCTGCTGCAAGTTACTGGACCAAAAATTCTGAGCCATGGTAGACACTCTTGACCGATCAGTGTATATAATTCACTAACTGAGACATGGATGTGCAACAACTTGTACATATAATTGTACCCTGGACGTTTTCAAGCATTTATGAAACGGGACTAAATTCTGGTGCCGTTCTCACATGTTTCCTGTACATATGGCACTTTGCATCTTTCTCAACTTGTGCAGTCAAAAACAATCACGACAAATGTAAACTCATATTGATTTGTAGTCTTCAGTTATGTTCACCCAAGAACTTGTACGAGATATTAACCATTGATGTAAGGATCACAGTATCGTAGTAGCATAAGATTCAAGGATTACTAGTAGTAGTCGATATAATCCAAATACAGTCATAGGGATCGAAGAAAGCCAAACAATATTGTCATTACACAGGGTAACCAAACTAATTATGATAATAAGTACTAGCATATCACGAATGACTAGTAGCACCGGATGAACTCTAATAGAGAAGGAATTGATTAAACCTCAATAATAAAACCTGACTAACTACTAGAAGAGCAAACTGATCACTGAAGCAGCAAGACGAGACCGACACAAAGAGCGGCCATCGCTGCAGCGAGAGCGACGCCGCCGGCAGCAACCGCAGCGGCACCAGAGGACGTGCCCGGTGAAGACCCACCGTGCCCGCCGCCAGACCCAGAGCCGTCTCCGCCTTGGCCTGGCGCATAGGCGGCCGGACCAGGCGCGGGCGCGGGCGCAGGCTCGGCCGGGTGCACCATGACGCGCACGATGAGCCTCTGGCCCTCCTCGCAATGCCCCGGCTCACCGCTGATGAAGCAGAAGAAGCCCGGCCTATCGAGACGCACCGTGGTGCTGCCGTCGGCGAACCTTGACAGGGGGCCTGTGGCGTTGCAGGCGTCGAACTCCTCGCGGGAGACGAGGAGCACCGAGTCGTTCTCGTACTTGAAGTCTGGAATCAAAAGAAAAGATCAGGTTGCAGGACACACGACCTTGTGATGGATCACACACAACACAAGTACGCACGCCGTTGGTGACATGGTAAAGGAAATGGAAGAATGATGAGATCGGTGGATGACTCACAGAGCTCGTCGCCGACGTGGAAGCGGTTGTTCATGGCCCACCATCCATAGCTGGTGTTGGCGTCCGGGACGCGCCACCCGCGCGGGCCACCGACGTGGAACACCAGCCCCTGCGCCGGCGTCGCGAGCGCAGGGATGGCGACGAATGCAAGGACGAAGGCCAGCGCGGGGAGGAGGAGCACAGGCTTGGAGGAGGAACCGATCATCAGCGCCGCCATGGCCGGATCGACGACCTCGGATTCAGCGGCCCGGCGGCGGTGCAGCAGGACGCGGAGGAAGGCGGAAGGGACGCCCGCGGCCGTAGGCTGCTGCTCTCTCTCGTTGCTCCGGCCTGGAATGCAATGGCGTGCGCGGCTGTGTATGTGGACCGCAGGCGCGCGCTCCAGGCGTGTGGTTTTATAGGGGAAGGCCAAGGGAGGCCGGGTAACTTCCCTTTGATGGAGGTTTGACTACGCTTTGAATTCCGCTCGCTGCTTCGTGGGGGAGGTGGGCGGGCGTGTGCTTAAGGCTGGTGGTAATGGGGAGTATCATATACTAGTATCATGCATATGATACTAGTATATGATACTACCTCCCTAATGCATAGTATCATATATTAGTATCATGTAGTACTTTATTTATTGCCATGCATGACACAAGGTAGCTTAACATTTAATATGATACGGTATCATGATATGATACTACACCCTCTCTTTCTTCATTTAATCCTATGACACCTCATCAAAATTGCCTAGTTGGCATGCATGATATTACCTATGATACTACCATTACGACCAGCCTAATGAAGGAGGGGGACGTGGGATGTGAAGGTGACGAGGCGGTTTCATTTCCGCTGATTACCTTTGATAGAGCCGCGCGCGCTCTTGATCCGATTTGAAGACGGGGTGTATGTTCAAACGGTTCGGTTGGCTATCCATTACCCAAAAAGGATTTCCCCCGCTTTGTATATTACAAAAAACAACAACATCAACGATAGGTGCTGGAGTGGAAGCAGCACATGCACACCCAAAAAAAGAAAGAAAGAGAAAATACAAAAGGAAAAAATGCCGACAACGGCGGATCAACAAAAATGAAGATGACTCGCAAGCGCTGCGCCCGCCGGAGAATTCCACCACGCTCCTAGCATCTCGAAATGCCGCATACCAAGCAACTCCTTCAAGAAGGAACACGACGACAACGACGCTGCTACCGGACATGGCCTAGGGTTTCCCCCAGTACGCGAAGGGCCGTGGGAGGGAAGGGGTATATCCGACGCCCTTCAGGAAGGCACGGCGGCGCCCACGGGCGTCACCGCGTCGGTGCCGGACAAGCCGACAAGGATTTCTCCCAACCGTCAACCAACCACGACCCCAGATGATCCATCGCGCTCCACCATACTTGCTGTCCACCAATATGCGCCACCACGGACTCGCAGTCACCATCGCCGTCTCACCATCACAAGCGAAGCAAGATCGGTGGGATCGAGAGGAACCAACCGGAAACGAGGAGCAACAGGGTCAGCGGCCACATGGGAGGGGACAACCTCCACCACCCTCGGCGATGACCGACCAGACGTGGCACAGGAGCAAACCAGGCACCCTGATACGTCTCCAACGTATCTATAATTTTTTATTGTTCCATGCTATTATATTATCTGTTTTGGATGTTTAATGGGCTTTAATATGCTCTTTTATATTATTTTTGGGACTAACCTATTAACCGGAGGCCCAGTGCCAGTTTATGTTTTTTTTTGCCTATTTTAGAGTTTTGCAGAAAAGGAATACCAAACGGAGTCCAAACGGAATGAAACCTTCGCGATGATCTTTCTTGGACCGAAAGCAAACCAGAAGACTTGGAGTAGAAGTCTGGAACGCCACGAGGAGGCCACGAGGTATGAGGGCGCGCCCAGGGGGTAGGCGCGCCCCCCACCCTCCTGGGCCCCTCGTAGCTCCACCGACGTACTTCTTTCGCCTATATATACTCTTATGTCTTAGAAACATCAGGGAGAGCCACGAAACCACTTTTCCACCGCCGCAACCTTCTGTACCGATGAGATCCCATCTTGGGGCCTTTTTCGGCGATCTGTCGGAGGGGGAATCGATCACGGAGGGCTTCTACATCAACACCATAGCCTCTCCGATGAAGCGTGAGTAGTTTACCACAGACCTTCGGGTCCATAGTTATCAGCTAGATGGCTTCTTCTCTCTCTTTGATTCTCAATACAAAGTTCTCCTTGATGTTCTTGGAGATCTATTTGATGTAATACTCTTTTGCGATGTGTTTGCTGAGATCCGATGAATTGTGGATTTATGAACAAGATTATCTATGAATATTATTTTGGTTCTTCTCTGAATTCTTATATGCATGATTTGATATCTTTGTAAGTCTCTTTGAATTATCGGTTTAGTTTGGCCTACTAGATTGATCTTTCTTGCAATGGGAGAAGTGCTTAACTTTGGGTTCAATCTTGCGGTGTCCTTTCCCAGTGACAGTAGGGGCAGCAAGGCACGTATTGTATTGTTGCCATCAAGGATAAAAAGATGGGATTTATATCATATTGCTTGAGTTTATCCCTCCACATCATGTCATCTTGCTTAATGCGTTACTCCGTTCTTATGAACTTAATACTCTAGATGCATGCTGGATAGCGGTCGATGTGTGGAGTAATAGTAGTAGATGCAGAATCTTTTCGGTCTACTTGACACGGACGTGATGCATATATTCATGATCATTACCTTAGATGTCTTTATAATTATGCGCTTTTCTATCAATTGCTCGGCAGTAATTTGTTCACCCACCGTAATACATGATATCTTGAGAGAAGCCACTAGTGAAACCTATGCCCCCCGGGTCTCTTTCCTATTATATTACATCTCTTTTCCATTATATCGGATCTCGTTTACTATTTTGCAATATTTATTTTCCAATCTATACAACAAAAATACCAAAAATATTTACTTTACTATCTCTATTAGATCTCATTTTTGTGAGTGACCGTGAAGGGATTGACAAGCCCTTTATCGCGTTGGTTGCAAGGTTGTTGATTGTTTGTGCAGGTACTAGGTGACTTATGCGTTGTCTCCTACTAGACTGATACCTTGGTTCTCAAAACTGAGGGAAATACTTACGCTACTTTGCTGCATCACCCTTTCATCTTCAAGGGAAAACCAACGCATGCTCAAGAGGTAGCACATCCATGCTCGGCCGAGCCTGAAGCGGGCTCGTGAAGCTCCCATCGCTGCGCTGTAGTACACGCGCCGCCGTCTCCGCCACCCCCAGCCCGAGCCACACCTCCCACCGCTGGAGAAGACGCCAGAAAGCACACGCCAGGCCCACCCAGACTCAAATGGGGCCCAAAAGGGGCCAGATCTGGGCCGGAAGGGCTCCGCCGCCAGCCATCCCGCCGCCTCGCAGCCAAGCAGCCGCGCCGCCGCCACCTCGCCACCCGGAGATGCACTGCCCGCGAAGACGAGCCGCCGCCAGATCCGTTGCCAGCCTGGATGCACCGCCGCCAGCCACCATCGCCCGAGCCGCAGCGCCGCGCGGAGGGGAAAAGAACGGGGCCGCCGCCGCCGGCACCACGCGAGCAAGGCCCGGTGGCCTACGCCAGTGGTGACGGGAGGGGAAAAGGAGGGGGAAGCGCTGGGAGGAGGCGGGGAGAAGGCCTCCCGGTTGCCCCGCTCGGGGAGGCGACGCGAGGGGTTGATGTCTAGTATACAACCTTCTTCTTGTAGACGTTGTTGGGCCTCAAAGTGCAGAGGTTTGTAGGACAGTAGCAAATTTCCCTCAAGTGGATGACCTAAGGTTTATCAATCCGTAGGAGGCGTAGGATGAAGATGGTCTCTCTCAAACAACCCCGCAACCAAATAACAAAGAGTCTCTTGTGTCCTCAACACACCCAATACAATGGTAAATTGTATAGGTGCACTAGTTCGGCGAAGAGATGGTGATACAAGTGCAATACGGATGGTAGATATAGGTTTTTGTAATCTGAAATTATAAAAACAGCAAGGTAACTAATGATAAAAGTGAGCGTAAACAGTATTGCAATGCTAGGAAACAAGGCCTAAGGTTCATACTTTCACTAGTGCAAGTTCTCTCAACAATAATAACATAATCGGATCATATAACTATCCCCGAACATGCAACAAAGAGTCACTCCAACGTCACTCATAGCGGAGAACAAACGAAGAGATTATTGTAGGGTACGAAAACCACCTCAAAGTTATCCTTTCTGATCGATCTATTCAAGAGTCCATAGTAAAATAACACGAAGCTATTCTTTCCGTTCAATCTATCCTAGAGTTCGTACTAGAATAACACCTTAAGAAACAAATCAACCAAAACCCTAATGTCACCTAGATACGCCAATGCACCTCAAGTATCCATGGGTATGATTATACGATATGCATCACACAATCTCAGATTCATCTATTCAACCAACACAAAGTACTTCAAAGAGTGCCCCAAAGTTTCTACCAGAGAGTCAAGACGAAAACGTGTGCCAACCCCTATGCATAAGTTCATTGAACCCGCAAGTTGATCAATCAAGTAGATCACGTGAATATCCCATTGTCACCACAGATAAGCACGGCAAGACATACATCAAGTGTTCTCAAATCCTTAAAGACTCAATCCGACAAGACAACTTCAAGGGGAAAACTCAATTCATCACAAGAGAGTAGAGGGGGAGAAACATCATAAGATCCAACTATAATAGCAAAGCTCGCGATACATCAAGATCGTACCACCTCAAGAACACGAGAGAGAGGGAGATCAAACTCATAGCTACTGGTACATACCCTCAGCCCCGAGGGTGAACTACTCCCTCCTTGTCATGGAGAGCGCCGAGATGATGAACATGGCCACCGGTGAGGGATCCCCCCTCCGGCAGGGTGCCGAAACAGGGTCCCGAGAGGTTTTTGGTGGCTAAAGAGGCTTGCGGTGGCGGAACTCCCGATCTATTGTGCTCCCGAGAGGTTTTAGGGTATATGAACATATATAGGCGAAAGAAGTCGGTCAGGGGAGCCACGAGGGTGGGGGGCGCGCCCGGGGTGTAGGGCGTGCCTCCCTGCCTCGTGGCCACCTCGAAGCTTCCCTGACGTCTACTCCAAGTCTCCTGGATTGCTTCCGTTCCAAAAAGAACTCTCCCAAAGATTTCATTCTGTTCGAACTCCGTTTGATATTCCTTTTCTTCGAAACAATGAAATAGGCAAGAAAACAACAATTTGGGCTGGGCCTCCGGTTAATAGGTTAGTCCCAAAAAATGATATAAAAGTGTAAAGTAAAGCCTATAAACATCCAAAACAAGTAATATAATAGCATGGAACAATAAAAAATTATAGATACGTTGGAGACGTATCAAGCATCCCCAAGCTTAATTCCTGCTCGTCCTCGAGTAGGTAAATGATAAAAACAGAATTTTTGATGTGGAATGCTACCTAGCATATTTCTCAATGTATTTTTCTTTATTGTGGCATGAATGTTCATATCCAAATGATTCAAAATAAAAGTTCATCTTGACATAACAAATAGTAATACTTCAAGCATACTAACAAAGCAATCATGTCTTCTCAAAATAACATGGCTAAAGAAAGTTCATCCCTACAAAATCATATAGTTAGGCTATGTTTCATTTTCATCACACAAAATACTCCCATCATGCACAACCCCGGTTTCAGCCAAGCAATTGGTTCATACTTTTTAACGCGCTTTAGCTTTTTTCAACTCTCACGCAATACATAAGCGTGAGCCATGGATATAGCACTATGGGTGGAATAGAATATGATGATGGAGGTTATGTGGAGAAGACAAAAAAAGAGAAAGTCTCATATTGACGAGGCTAATCAACGAGCTATGGAGATGCCCATCAATTGATGTCAACATGAGGAGTAGGGATTGCCATGCAACGGATGCACTAGAGCTATAAATGTATGAAAGCTCAACAAAAGAAACTAAGTGGGTGTGCATCCAACTTGCTTGCTCACGAATACCTAGGGCATTTTGAGGAAGCCCATCATTGGAATATACAAGCAAAGTTCCATAATGAAAAATTCCCACTAGTATATGAAAGTGACAGCATAAGAGACTCTCTATCATGAAGAACATGGTGCTACTTTGAAGCACAAGTGTGGAAAAGGATAGTAACATTGTCCCCCTTTTTTGGGGGCCTTTCCTTTTTTGGGGGGGCCTTTTTTTACATTTCTTCCTTTTTTAAGGGAAAATGCTCTAATAATGATGATCATCACACTTCTATTTATTTACAACTCATGAATTACAACTCGATACTAGAACAAAATATGACTCTATATGAATGCCTCCAGTGATGTACCGGGATATGCAATGAATCAAGAGTGACATGTATGATTAAAAAGGTGGCTTTTCCACAAATACGATGTCAACTACATGATCATGCAAAAGCAATATGACAATGATGAAACGTGTCATTATGAACGGAACGGTGGAAAGTTGCATTGGCAATATATCTCGGAATGGCTATGAAAATGCCATAATAGGTAGGTATGGTGGCTGTTTTGAGGAAGATATAAGAAGGTTTATGTGTGATAGAGCGTATCGTATCACGGGATTTGGGTGCACCGGCGAAGTTTGCACCAACTCTCAAGATGAGAAAGGGCAATGCACGGTACCGAAGAGGCTAGCAATGATGGAAAGGTAAGAGTGCGTATAATCCATGGACTCACATTAGTCATAAAGAACTCATATACTTATTGCAAAAGTTTTATTAGCCCTCGAAGCAAAGTACTACTACGCATGCTCCTAGGAGAAGGGTTGGTAGGAGTTAACCAAAGGCAATCAAAAGAGCACCCCATGCAACAAATTTGTTACACAACTTTTACCATACGTGCATGCTACAGGACTTGCCAACTTCAACACAAGTATTTCTCAATTTCATAATTACCCAACTAGCATGACTCTAATATTACCACCATTACATCTCAAAACAATTATCAAGCATCAAATTGATCATAGCATCCAATTCACTTTCTATGATAGTTTTTATTCAAATTACCATGCTGTTTAAGACTCTCAAAATAATATAAGTGAAGCATGAGAGTTCATCTATTTCTACAAAATGAAACCACCGTCGTTCTCTAAAAGATATAAGTGAAGCACTAGAGCAAATGACAAACTACTCCAAAAGATATAAGTGAAGATCAATGAGTAGTCGAATAATTATGTAACTATGTGAAGACTCTCTAACATTTAAGAATTTCAGATCTTGGTATTTTATTCAAACAACAAGCAAAGCAAAATGAAGCAAAATGACGCTCCAAGCAAAACACATATCATGTGGTGAATAAAAATATAGCTCCAAATAAAGTTACCGATGAACGAAGACGAAAGAGGGGATGCCCCGGAAGGCATCCCCAAGCTTAGGCTCTTGGTCGTCCTTGAATATTACCTTGGGGTCCTTGGGCATCCCCAAGCTTAGGCTCTTGCCACTCCTTATTCCATAGTCCATCGAATCTTTACCCAAAACTTGAAAAATTCACCAGACAAAACTCAACAGAAAACTCGTAAGCCCCGTTAGTATAAGAAAATAAATCACCACTTAGGTACTGTTGTAAACTCATTCTCAATTCATATTGGTGTAATATCTACTGTATTCCAACTTCTCTACGGTTCATATCCTTCGATACTACTCATAGATTCATCGAAATAAGCAAACAACACATAGAAAACAGAATATGTCAAAAACAGAACAGTCTGTAGTAATATGTAATTATTGAATACTTCTATAACTCCAAAAATTCTACCAAATTATTAAAACCTGAGAAATTTGTGTACCTCCAGAGCAAAAGGAATCAGATCAAAATAACGTTTCTGTGAATTATCAAAACTAATTTACTGGGTGCAAAAGTTTCTGATTTTCAGCAGGATCAACACAACTATCACCGTAAGCTATCCTAAAGGTCTTGCTTGGCAATTTATTGAAACAAAAGCTATAAAACATGATTACTACAGTAGCATAATCATGTGGGCACACAAAAAAAGTAAGGGTAAATATTGGGTTGTCTCCCAACAAACGCTTTTCTTTAATGCCTTTCTAGCTAGGCATGATGATGACAATGATGCTCACATAAAAGATAAGAATTGAAACATAACGGGAGCATCATGAAGCATATGACTAGCACATTTAAGCCTAACACACTTCCTATGCATAGGGATTTTGTGAGCAAACAACTTACGGGAACAATAATCAACTAGCATAGGAAGGTAAAACAAGCATAGCTTCAAGATTTTCAACACATAGAGAGGAGACTTGATATTATTGCAATTCCTACAAGCATATGTTCCTCCTTCATAATAATTTTCAGTAGCATCATGAATGAATTCAACAATATAACCAGCACCTAAAGCATTCTTTTCATGATCTATTTGCATAGAAATTTTACTACTCTCCACATAAGCAAATTTCTTCTCATTCGGAATAGTGGGTGTATCATAAGAGACTTGAATACTATAAATTGTTTCCACATTAAAAGAGTAATGTTCAGAAAAAGGGTAATCATAATCATGACAAGTTTTATAAATATAATCATCACTACTTTTTATAGCATAAGTTTCATCACAATAATCATCATAAGTAGCAACTTTGTTCTCATCATATTCAATTGAAACCTCTTCCAAAATAGTGGATTCATCACTAAATAAAGTCATGACCTCTCCAAATACACTTTCATAGATATTATGAGATTCAACACCCTCCAAAATAGTGGGATCATTACTTCCTAAATTTGACACTCTTCCAAACCCACTTTCATCAATATAACAGTCATAAATGGAGGCATGCTGTCACCATAATAAATTTGCTCATCAAAACTTGGGAGGCTAAAAATATCATCTTCATTAAACATAGCATCCCCAAGCTTAGTACAAACATCAATTGCAGCAAATATATTCTCAGACATGTCATTCTCATCAAACATAGCATCCCCAAGCTTGGGCCTTTTCATATCATAAGCATAATCACTCTCATCATTAATAGTATGGATAGCACCAATAGTATATCAATTATCATCATCACAATGAGTAATAGGAGAAACATCATTTGGGAGGGATACCTTTCTACCTTTGCTTCTCCGTATCTTTTTCTTCTTCACATCATGTGTGGGTTTAACCCTCTTTTTTGAGCTCCTTATTAATGAGATTGGTTGAATAGAAAGCTCCTCCTCGTTACCTGATTCATCAAAAGAAATAATAGGAAGATATTGGGAAGTCTCTTCCCTTTCATTAGTATTCTCTTCATCTTCTATTTGCTTTCTTTTCTTTATGTAATTGGCAATATAAGGATTTTCAATGCAATTCACTGCACAATACATATAAATTTCCTCTAGATCAATATCAAGAAATTTCTTAAGGTTATATTCTGGAATATGCTTAGTTGCATGTTTCATTTCTTCATAACCCAAAAGCAAATTATGATGTGCAAGGGAAATCAAGTCATCATAATTTTTGGACACGATTCGATCATGAAACAATTTGCATCCGAGATTTAAATGACCATGTTTATTGCAAAGTTCACAAGTACGGTAAAGAAATGTTAAATTTTCAGCACTCACATCTAGCCTTTCTTGCAACCATTTAGTTTCTAAATACTTATGCCTCTTGCAAAATCTATCTTCCCTATTTGGTGTGTACTTGCAAACTCTATACACTCCACAAAAATTGACATGCTTATAAGAGACATTTTCATCATGACTAGTGCAATCATCATTAGTACTATAGATATTCAAAGAATTCATACTAACAACATTGCAATCATGTTCATCATTCAAAAATTCAGTGCCAAACATTTTATAGACTTCTTCTTCTAGCACTTGAGCATATTTTTCCTTTCCATCATTCTCATGAAAGATATTAAAAAGATGAAGCATATGAGATAAACTCAATTCCATTTTTTGTAGTTTTCTTTTGTAAACTAAACTAGTGATAAAACAAGAAATAAAAAGTTTCGATTGCAAGATCTAAAGATATACCTTCAAGCACTCGCCTCCCCGGCAACGGCGCCAGAAAAGAGCTTGATGTCTACTACACAACTTCTTCTTGTAGACGTTGTTGGGCCTCCAAGTGCAAAAGTTTGTAGGACAGTAGCAAATTTCCCTCAAGTGGATGACCTAAGGTTTATCAATCCGTGGGAGGCGTAGGATGAAGATGGTCTCTCTCAAACAACCCCGCAACCAAATAACAAAGAGTCTCTTGTGTCCCCAACACACCCAATACAATGGTAAATTGTATAGATGCACTAGTTCGGCGAAGAGATGGTGATACAAGTGCAATATGGATGGTAGATATAGGTTTTTGTAATCTGAAATTATAAAAATAGCAAGGTAAATAATGATAAAAGTGAGCGTAAACAGTATTGCAATGCTAGGAAACAAGGCTTAAGGTTCATACTTTCACTAGTGCAAATTCTCTCAACAATAATAACATAATCGGATCATATAACTATCCCTCAACATGCAACAAAGAGTCACTCCAAAGTCACTAATAGCGGAGAACAAACGAAGAGATTATTGTAGGGTACGAAACCACCTCAAAGTTATCCTTTCTGATCGATCTATTCAAGAGTCCATAGTAAAATAACGCGAAGCTATTCTTTCCGTTCAATCTATCCTAGAGTTCGTACTAGAATAACACCTTAAGACACAAATCAACCAAAACCCTAATGTCACCTAGATACTCCAATGCACCTCAAGTATCCGTGGGTATGATTATATGATATGCATCACACAATCTCAGATTCATCTATTCAACCAGCACAAAGTACTTCAAACAGTGCCCCAAAGTTTCTACCGGAGAGTCAAGACGAAAACGTGTGCCAACCCCTATGCATAAGTTCATTGAACCCGCAAGTTGCTCACCAAAACATACATCGAGTAGATCACGTGAATATCCCATTGTCACCACAGATAAGCACGGCAAGACATACGTCAAGTGTTCTCAAATCCTTAAAGACTCAATCCGACAAGCCAACTTCAAGGGGAAAACTCAATTCATCACAAGAGAGTAGAGGGGGAGAAACATCATAAGATCCAACTATAATAGCGAAGCTCGCGATACATCAAGATCGTACCACCTCAAGAACATGAGAGAGAGAAAGATCAAACACATAACTACTAGTACATACCCTCAGCCCCGAGGATGAACTACTCCCTCCTCGTCATGGAGAGCGCCGGGATGATGAAGATGGCCACCGGTGAGGGATCCCCCCTCCGGCAGGGTGCTGGAACAGGGTCTCGAGAGGTTTTTGGTGGCTAAAGAGGCTTGCGGCGGCGGAACTCCCGATCTATTGTGCTCCCGAGAGGTTTTAGGGTATATGGACATATATAGGCGAAAGAAGTCAGTCAGGGGAGCCACGAGGGACCCATGAGGGTGGGGGCGCGCCCAGGGGGTAGGGCGTGATGTCTATTACACAACCTTCTTCTTGTAAACATTGTTGGGCCTCCAAGTGCAGAGATTTGTAGGACAGTAGCAAATTTCCCTCAAGTGGATGACCTAAGGTTTATCAATCTGTGGGGGGGCGTAGGATGAAGATGGTCTCTCTCAAACAACCCCGCAACCAAATAACAAAGAGTCTCTTGTGTCCCCAACACACCCAATACAATGGTAAATTGTATAGGTGCACTAGTTCGGCGAAGAGATGGTGATACAGGCGCAATATGGATGGTAGATATAGGTTTTTGTAATCTGAAATTATAAAAACAGCAAGGTAACTAATGATAAAAGTGAGCGTAAACGGTATTGCAATGCTAGGAAACAAGGCCTAGGGTTCATACTTTCACTAGTGCAAGTTCTCTCAACAATAATAACAAAACTGGATCATATAACTATCCCTCAACATGCAACAAAGAGTCACTCCAAAGTCACTAATAGCGGAGAACAAACGAAGAGATTATGGTAGGGTACGAAACCACCTCAAAGTTATCCTTTTTGCTCGATCTATTCAAGAGTCCTTAGTAAAATAACACGAAGCTATTCTTTCTATTCGATCTTTCATAGAGTTCGTACTAGAATAACACCTTAAGACACAAATCAACCAAAACCCTAATGTCACCTAGATACTCCAATGTCACCTCAAGTATCCGTGGGTATGATTATACGATATGCATCACACAATCTCAGATTCATTTATTCTACCAACACAAAGTACTTCAAAGAGTGCCCCAAAGTTTCTACCGGAGAATCAAGACGAAAACGTGTGCCAACCCCTATGCATAAGTTCACAAGTTCAAAAAGTCTTCGAGACACTGAAATAGGCAAGAAAACAGCAATATGGGGTGGGCCTCCGGTTAATAGGTTAGTCCCAAAAATATAAAAGTGTATAATAAAGCCCATAATCATCCAAAACAGGTAATATAATAGCATGAATGCTTCATAAATTATAGATACGTTGGAGACGTATCAGGGCGCGCCTCCCTGCCTTGTGGCCACCTCGAAGCTTCCCTGATGTCTACTACAAGTCTCCTGCATTGCTTCCGTTCCAAAAATAAATCTCCCGAAGGTTTCATTCCGTTTGGACTCCATTTGATATTACTTTTCTTCGAAACACTGAAATAGGCAAGAAAACAACAATTTGGGCTAGGCCTCCGGTTAATAGGTTAGTGATACGTCTCCAACGTATCTATATTTTTTGATTGTTCCATGCTATTATATTACCCGTTTTGGATGTTTATGGGCTTTACTTTACACATTTATATCATTTTGGGGACTAACCTACTAACCGGAGGCCCAGCCCGTATTGCTGTTTTTTTTGCCTATTTCAGTATTTCGAAGAAAAGGAATATCAAACGGAGTCCAAACGGAATGAAACCTTCGGGAGCGTGATTTTTGGAACGAACGTGATCCAGAGGACTTGGAGTGCGAGTCAAGAAGCAGCCGAGGCGGCCATGAGGGTGGAGGGTGCGCCCACCCCTACAGGGCGCACCCCCCTATCTCGTGGGTCCCTCGGGCGGCCACCGACCTACTTCTTCCTCCTATATATACCCACGTACCCCGAGAACATCCAGGGAGCCAACGAAAACCAAATTCCACCACCGTAACCTTCTGTATCCGCGAGATCCCATCTTGGAGCCTTTGCCGGCGCTCCGTCGGAGGGGGAATCGCCACGGAGGGCTTCTACATCAACACCATAGCCCCTCCGATGAGTTGTGAGTAGTTTACCACAGACCTTCGGGTCCATAGTTATTAGCTAGATGGCTTCTTATCTCTTTTTGGATCTCAATACCATGTTCTCCTCGATCTTCTTGGAGGATCTATTCGATGTAACTCTTTTTGCGGTGTGTTTGTCAAGATCCGATGAATTGTGGGTTTATGATCAAGTTTATCTATGAGAAATATTTGAATCTCCTCTGAATTCTTTTATGTATGATTGAGTTATCTTTGCAAGTCTCTTCGAATTATCAGTTTGGTTTGGCTCACTAGATTGATCTTTCTTGCAATGGGAGAAGTGCTTAGCTTTGGGTTCAATCTTGCGGTGTCCTTTCCCAGTGACAGCAGGGGCGGCAAGGCACGTATTGTATTGTTGCCATCGAGGATAAAAATATGGGGTTTATATCATATTACATGAGTTTATCCCTCTACATCATGTCATCTTTCTTAATGCGTTACTCTGTTCTTATGAACTTAATACTCTAGATGCATGCTGGATAGCGGTCGATGTGTGGAGTAATAGTAGTAGATGCAGGCAGGAGTCGGTCTACTTGTCACGGACGTGATGCCTATATACATGATCATACCTAGATAATCTCATAATTATTCGCTTTTCTATCAATTGCTCGACAGTAATTTGTTCACCCACCGTAATACTTATGCTATCTTGAGAGAAGCCACTAGTGAAACCTATGGCCCCCGGGTCTATCTTTTATCATATAAGCTTTCAATCTACTTTTATTTGCATCTTTACTTTTCCGATCTATATTATAAAATACCAAAAATATAGTTATCTTATCATACTATCTCTATCAGAGCTCACTTTCGCAAGTGGCCGTGAAGGGATTGACCTTTATTGCGTTGGTTGCGAGTTCTTTGTTTGTTTGTGTAGGTGCGTGGGACTTTTGAGGAGCCTCCTACTGGATTGATACCTTGGTTCTCAAAAACTGAGGGAAATATTTACGCTACTATTGCTGCATCACCTTTCCTCTTCAAGGAAAACCAACGCAAGCTCAAGACGTAGCAGTTAGTCCAAAAAATGATATAAAATTGTAAAGTAAAGCCCATAAACATCCAAAACAAGTAATATAATAGCATGGAATAATCAAAAATTATAGATACGTTGGAGACGTATCAGGTGTTACAAGGAAGGGGGTGGTGGGGGGACGTGTGTATTAGTACGTTTTTCCGTATGTACACCGTGTCTCCCGTAGACACGTATAGGACTCCTACGCTACGAGTGGGTGGCCTACGTCAGGTCAGGCTGCAGGTGGATGAAAGTCAATAATTTTTCCTCCGAAAAATCAGGAGACCCCACGTGAGGCAACTATAGGGTTTAAAGGATGGACTTTGTGGCGGCGCCCGTCGATCTCATCGGTGGGGCAGCAGGGAGACTGATCAGTGGATGGCGACATCCTCTGGTCGAGGCACAAAGCACGGGCCTTTGTCGCCTAGGGCAAAATTAGCGAAGGCTTTAGGAAAACCAAAGATATCCGAGGAGGAGGCCACGCCGTTGGTTCTAAATGATCGCGAAGAGGAAGCACATGAGAAGTGGATGCTGGCTGAAAAAGTACTTCATCGCCATACCTTCCACATCCAAACGATCTCGAGTGCCCTTCGTCCTACATGGAGTAATTGGGCGATAACACGTCCGTTGTTGAATTCACTTCTCAGAGAGGCTGAGATCGCATGTGGGAGGAGTCCCCATGGCATGCGAGAAAAAATGCAGCGATTCTCTCTGAATTTGATGATTGCATGAGGCCTTTGGAGTTATGATTTGACAAGCTAGGCTGATCTCTTGGAGAAAGTATGAAAGTTTTCATGCACAAAAATTGGTGCAAGACGTGGTGGCGGCTAGCGAGGCCAATCGGGTGTTGGTCTGGACGCGAGCCACGAAGTTGAAAGCCAGAGAAATGACCAGATTGACGGAAGTGAGCCAGGTTAGAGAGGAGGCCGGCTCCATTCCTGCGTCCGGTCGTGCATGCCAAGGTGTGTCACGTGGTCGTGATCGTGGAAGAGGTGGCCGGAAATCGAATGAAAATGGGGTCGGAACCCAGATTCCCTGATCAAAGAGAGGGATTATATGGAACGTTAGAGGGTTTGGGCAGCTGGATCGTAGAAATTAGTTGCAGGGATTTATGCACAAGGAAAACCTGATTTCTTGGCATTACAAGAAACAATCAAAGGATCGTTTTCTAATAGGGTACTTGAAGCGTTGGGAGAGAACACGGAATTTAAATGGGAGTGGGTGCCAGCCCATGTACATCCAGGGGGGATATTACTAGGTGTCAACAATCTTGCTTTGGAACTGTTAGAGTTTGAGAAGGGCGATTTTTTTGTGGGGTGGGGGGGGGGGGGGGCAGGTGACACACAGGAGCAACGGCCTTAGGTGGTTTCTCATGGTGTTTCTCAATGAAATTCACGATCTTGTACTTATGTAAATGATGATGTGGACTCGGATGACAACTTCTCATGCTTTTGGTATATGAATCATGAAGCCTTATATTGTTTATATATGTCTCCATGCATGTGTTTTTCTAACACTTTGCTATGTGTTGAAATTTTGTTATTCTCCCTTCTGTAGATGAGGTGGTATGTGGTGTACTCAGGTAGACATCCATGAGTCTGTGATTCATGGAAAACATGCCATGAACAAGTCAATCGTTACAAAGACAGATTGCTACAAAGGGTATGGTACTAGAGAGAAGGCAGAGCATGCTTACTCCACGTATTTGCTCTCAGTAGAGAGAAATCAGATTGGGTGGAGGTGGATGAATAACCTCTTTGTCCTACTTGTGATCTTTCTTAGTTTGATGCTTGTGTGGTCCATGTAACACAAATGGGTCACATTGAGGTTTTAGTGACTATTTGAGACTTGTAATGATGCTTTAGTTAGTTTGATGAAGAACTTTAGACTTGTTGTGATGCTTTAATTAGTTTGGTGAACACTTGGGACTTGTTATGGTGCTTTAGCTAATTTGATGAAGAACACTGAACTTGTTTCTTGTGCATTGCCATGTTGTGGTACTGTCTGCGGACAAATTTTTACTGTTTGTATGTCTTTTGTTGTAGGGTTGATGCAAAAACAAATAAAACAGAACATGACTTCATCTTTGTCGAGTACACCACTCGATAAAACGTAATTGCCAAGAACAAAGCTCGGCGAAGAAGCCACGTGTCCTTCTCTGGTAGCATGGTCCGAACTTTCCCGTGTGTAAGGACATGGCTCTCGGCAAACATGGCAGCTGGGGCTTGCCTGGGCACGGTATCACCGAGTGGGCCCACTCAGCAAAACAATACTCGTCAAAGATAGGGCTTGCCGAGATTTGTTGAGCAAAACTCGGCAAATATTTCAGGCGACGTGCCTCGCTCCTGGGCTTTCAAATTCGCCGAGTACCTGCGTGCAGTACTCGGCAAAGTTGTTTGCCATGTGGCAGCCGCCGTCTCCGTACGGTCCGTCAAGTCCCTTATTTTTTGTCGAGTCCCCTGTTCAGTGCTTGATGAAGTCTTTGCCGAGTATCCTTAGCCAAGAACTATACTCGGCAAACAGTATGCCGAGTGTAAAACAACTTTCAGTGAATTTTTATAGTTCTCGGCAAACTCGGAAATTCCAGTAGTGGTGCTACGGCGAATGCGGTGGACAGAGTCAGGCACGGTGTCGCGCTGCAGGCCGTGACGCGGCAAGTCGTACACGAGTGGCAGAGGGATGGGAGAAGGGTGAAGCTTAGAGGTTGGGGAGGAGGAAAATGGAAGTGAGGAAGGGTGGAGGCCAGAGGGAGCTAATTTGCTAGTTTCGGGGATACATGGGACGGCCGCTTGCATCCCTAAACGCAGCAGCGCTACATGTCACCGCCATAGACCTCGTTACAACGTGACACTGTAAGGCCTTGTACAATGCAAGGTGCTTATGGGAGGTGCTTGGAGAAATAAACTAGGTTTTCTTTAAGCACCAGTGACTATTCGTACAAGATAGACGTTTAACTTAAAGAAAGTGGTTTATTTCTCTAGGCACCTCCTTAAGCACCTAGCATTGTACAAGGCCTAAGTACCATGCTCTGCGATTGGGACACTGGTAGGTGTAGTTGGGTTTGGACTGTTGGTCCGGCTGGATCATTTGAAGCACAGCAGTAGATGCTTTGCCTCCGGTTGTTGATACTGTTTGTGTAGGTTGTCCGATGCGTCTCTCTGGTAGCATGAGGTTCTTGTGCTTGGCATGACTTCGCTCAGGTTCCTTGCGTTGACAGACGGCACTGAAATGCACAAGCTGAACATGACACGCCTGTTGCTTCCTTCCAGTTTCAGATATGCCAACAGCACTAACAAATTTCAGACACCAGTACATCGCAATGGATTCTGTTCCTTAGATGATGGTATAGTTGAACCAATGGGTCGTTTATTCTAATCAAGCAAATCTATAATCAAACTGCGCTCGCATAAGACTATATTTCAATCTTACCAGTCAGAAAAATTTACAAGATAACCTTTAAATGATAAAGGAAATGGGCTGCTATATTCTTTTTTTTCTTTTCTGTAAGGCTCTGTTTGGATCTCAGATAATTCACTGGAAAGAGTTAATTCCTGCAGGAATCGGGAAAATTCCTGTGTTCCTAGCAGGGCCTAAATATGAAAGAAAAACTATCTACTTCTGTATTTCTGATGTATACCCCTAAGGGGGGCGGATACTTGACGTCCACACAGATTATAATCCATCATCCCACCTAGGAAGGTTTGCGGTAGCTTCATTGACCCTTTTTACCAGTGTAACCTGCAAGGAGAATAGACCAGGCAATCACAGAAGGATAGTGGTCAAATTTTGTAGATACAAATACTACCCTGATATTAAAAAGGAATAACGATCCTTGTTAAATTCAACATGATTAATGACTTTTATTGAGAACCAGCATTGTCAAGAAGCAATGATTTCAAAACCATCCATTGACCACTGGATGAAAATGCACACACTTTTTCAGTCCATAGATAACAGTGGTGATGTAAGAAACTTTCATTCAAAGTGTCAGGGACATCATCGCAAGGGTTCGCTAATCTTGAAAGAAGCGCTTAAATAGAAAACATCGCAGAGCATTCCAGCTTCCGATCCCAAGCACAGCTGATGTATGCCAAGACTTACCATGCTAGCAATCATATTCATCTCAATTAATCAAATTACGCCAGTTTCAGTGGTCACTTTTAAAAGTTCCAAATCCCAGTCTTGGAAACATTTTCGGCTTGATATAGGGGAAAAAATATGGCTAACACACAGTTACCAACTCACATTAAGCTAATCATCATAGCATATAGTAAAACAGCAGCAGTAAATAAAATTCCTTCACTGTATTAATCTGTTACCTAAACTTACTCAAATCAAATAGAAGATGAATGCAATAATATGAAACTCTACTTGTTTCTTGTAAACGTTGAACACATAAACAATAACTCCGTATCTTAAAAATCATAATAAACTTGTTGCATAATTTTCCAATTTATTCGCTGCTAAACGTACCACGCTTTCTGGCACTCCTGGAGGGGGCAATGTAAGATTTCTTGGCGGTGGCCTATCTTGGTATGATCTCTTGTCGAATCTCCACTCACCAATTTTTCCATATGTCAGTACGCCCTGAAATTGTTTGACAGGATATTGTCAAATACCTTGTGGTATGGCCAGAAGATAGACCGAATAGCCTTATGTTTAGTAACATAATAGAGAGAAAATAACGGGGTCTTTACTTTCTACCCTCAGTCATATTCATTTCATATGAATATGAGATCTATAAAAAAGAATCAGACTTATGAATAGTAGGCCCCAATAAATACCTTGAGTGTATAGTCACATCCATAGGTGAAGTGGATAATAAATGTATTGTCGAGCTTCTTATCAAATGGTGGCTGCATTTTTAAGGGGTGTCAGTAATAGCTCTAATCATGTCAATCAAGCACGTTGCTTTTAGTGCGCAAGTATATTGTCGTCAGAAAATCAGAAACAGCTTCAGCACCTGGATCATGAAATCTTTACGAAGGATATGTTGAACCCCATGCAATGCACTGGCAACAGCATATGCATACCTAGAAGCCAAAGAAAAATAACAAAAAACTGGATTTATAACAAAGTAACAATGAGAAAATGCATTTATCAAATTCACACACAAGAAAAGATAATTCTGACATTTCCAAAACCCATCCAAAAGCCTTATCAGTCTCTTGATCCTCTTTCATTTGTAGTGATACATTCATCCATGTGGGAGCAATCTTCTCAAGCAGTGTCTATCCTTTCCTCATATAACGAGAGATTAAGTTAGATTCAGTAAAATGACTAACCAAAACGGTAACTGAAACACAAGTCATGCAAAACCAAATAAATGGAATGGAGCTTCATTCATCCATGAGACTGCAGTCTATAGAGTGCCAAGTTAACAACAGTGAATTACCTTCTTAATTATTACAGGGGAATTCCCGATAGGGTCAACATTTGTGATTGGACCCCTTTCTTCAGGATAGTATTTCCTGATAATTTTTTCATGTTCGGATGGTGTGATGTAAAAGAAGGGGAATGCTGCTGGATCATTGTCAAAAGCTAAATTTGGTAAAGGTTTCACAAATATATGATCTGGTTCTGCCATCAGTATGTACCTGTGACATTCAAGCAGAACAGAACAGTTATAAACACATGGAGGGAGAGGGAGAGAGAGAGAGAGAAATCCATGTTATGTACTACTTTAGTGATCTAAACGCTCTTATATTTCTTTACAGAGGGAGTAGGCATGAATGTGCCTAAATATCTGTCCCATCTTACATCCAAACACCAGCAACAACTTTTCTTGTTTGGCTTATTTTTGGTTAATCATGGATGTCAAATCATAAAGTAGCTTGTGGAAGATTAAAAGTTAAAACCATACTGAAAGTATCGAAACCAAAAGGGCATATCAGTCTTTACTTACTCTTCTTCAATCTTTGCCTGCTGCAGCCATTGTACAAATGCCCATGGCCTGTTTAGGACGATATAGCCCTGCAGTGCAGACAGTATCATAATCAAACCTACGGAGCATTTCAAAACTGATGTTGCTTCCCCCAGTAACTGTAACTGGGTGTACATGAACGAAGGAAATAAAGTTCAAACTGACAGGGCAAATACAGTGCTCAAGGGAAGGCAAGAAAGCAGGACATGGTCAGAGAGAGAGAGAGAGAGAGAGCGGGTGGCGAGTTACGGTATAAAGGGATTCTCAAGTGCAGACAAAATTCGACATGCGAAATTCATGACCTTTAACAGCAACCTAACAGAGACTAGTTAAAGAAATACTAATAATCACTTCATTTTTGCAGCTGCAAGTTGGAAGCGAAGCACCGATTTTCGTTTTATCTCGTCGTCTTAAAATCCCAAAGACATTGCCCGTCTGCAAACGTAGCCCCCACAACGCCCCACGTCGCACAACAAACAGACAGACAAACAAACAAACAAACCAACCGAAACAGAGAGCGAGGAGGAGACCAAAAAAACAGTCAGTCGTGGCGTACTTACACGGTCCTTGCCGGCGGGGAGGGGGTTGACGACGAATGTGGGGATCTCGTCCATGAGGCCGTCGGGCTTCCCCGAGTGCAGCACGCGGGTGAAGCCGCCCATGTCGGCGCCCTCCGGCCGCGCCTGCATCCGCTTGTACCAGAAGTACATGACCCGGCACTGCCACCTGCTGTAGGGGGAGTCCGTGGCCGTGAGCGCCACGTGGAACGGCCGCCTCCGGTCCCTCGCGCCGCCCGCCGCCCGCATCCACTCCGGCATCCGCACCACCGGGTCCCTCGCCCCCGTCCCAAGCCCCGCAGTTCCTCCTCCTCCGTTGCCGCCGCCACCGCCGCCTCGGAGCACCATGGCGAGCACGCTGTACGAGATCAGGAAAGCGAACACCCCGGCCGCCAGCAGCAGCAGCGCCGCCGCAACCGGGCCGCGGCCCCCTCCGCCCGGGGCCTTCCTCGCCGGCGCGTGCATCGCTCTCCAGAGATTCTTTCTCTCGCCCGCTCGGTGGGTTTGGAATCAGCGGGTAGGGGTTTTGCCTTTTGGGATCGATCGGTGACGGGAGGGAGAAGCGGAGAAGGATGGAAAAGAAACAAAGTGCTCGGTCGGGACTTGCGAGGGAAGCGAGGTAGCCATCCTCGGGAATAACAAAATTAAGAAAGAACAAATGGCATCACGGTAATTAATGCCCCTCCCAGAGATGAGCGGGGTGTCCTGGGATGCCCACTATCAGGTGGACCCGCCGTGTCAGATGAAGGTGGGGCCAACAGGTCGGTGACGAGGAGGAACGTGCGCGCGGGTAGGAAAGGGGATGGAGAAAACGTCGTCTGTGCACTGTGTCTTTTTTTGTGCACTGTGTCAACTCTGTGTTTGCGCTCTCCGTGCGGCGGGTTGACTTGACCCCAACTGCAGGTATGGGCCGGCTTGTACCTTCTACAGCGATCGACGAGGGCCCGTCGCTTGTCTCATTCATCGGAAGTCATGCTACTGCTCATCAGAATTTACGCAACCAAATGGATCAATTTTCATTACTCTCCCTCTGATGCATATTAATGGTCGTTGATTTATTCTAAATTTCTTTTATTTACGTTAATTATTTCTGATATATTACAAAGGTGTACTTTCTTTTGCTATGGAAAACCTCTCTAAACAAGGCTTTCAAAAAAAAAATAGTACTACTAGCATATTTTGCACTCAAAGGGAAATAATCATGTTTCTGCAGCCGGCGCCTCAAGCCCGCCTCAAACGTCCGGACAAGTAGGACCCGATAGGCCTACCGCACCATAAATTGCACGAAGTCCATCAAACTCTTCCGTCTCCTCCTGCCTCCCTCTAATCTTGTTGGGGAACGTAGCATGCAATTTCAAAAAAATTCTTATGCTCACGCAAGATCTATCTAGGAGATGCATAGCAACGAGAGGGGGAGAGTGTGTCTACGTATCCTCGTAGACCGAAAGCGGAAGCGTTTGATAACGCGGTTGATGTAGTCGAATTTCTTTTAGCTCCGACCGATCAAGTACCGACGTACGGCACCTTCGAGTTCTGCACACGTTCAGCTCGATGACGTCCCACGTCCTCTTGATCCAGCAAGATGTCAAGGAAGTAGATGACTTCCGTCAGCACGACGTCGAGGTGACGGTGATGGTGATGTGATTTGCGCAGGGCTTCTCCGAAGCACCGCGACAATATGACCGGGGGTGTAAACTGTGGAGGGGGCGCCGCACACGGCTAACAGTTGATGTTGTATGTTGTAGGTGCCCCCCTCCCCACATATATATAGGTTGGAGGGGAGGAGAGGCAGCCAAGGGGTGCCCCAAGTAGGAGGAATCCTACTTGGGGTCCTCTCCCAATTTGGCCAACCCCCCTCTCCTATTCCAATTCGGAGTAGGAAGGGAGGAGGGAGAAGGGGGAATCCTATTCCCTTTTTCCTTTCCTCCTTCCCCTTTCCTTCTCCAATTTGACCAGCCCATACGAGGGGTGGGCGCATCAGCCCCTTTGTGGCTGGTGCGTTTCCCGTCTTGGCCCATAAGGCCCATATCTTTTGCCAGGGGTGTCCGGAACCCCTTCCGATGACCCAATAAGTACCCAGTGCTTCCCGAAACACTTCCGGTGTCAGAATACCATCATCCTATATATCAATCTGTACCTCTCGACTATTTTCGAGACTCCTCGTCATGTCTGTGATCTCATCTGGGACTCCGAACAACATTCGGTCACCAAATCACATAACTCATATAATACAATATCGTCATCGAACGTTAAGCGTGTGGACCCTACAGGTTCCAGAACTATGTAGACATGACCGAGACACCTCTCTGGTAAATAACCATAGCGGAACTTGGATGCTCATATTGGCTCACACATATTCTACGAGGATATTTATCGGTCGAACCGTTATGGCAACATACGTTATTCCCTTTGTCCATCGGTATGTTACTTGCCCGAGATTCGATCGTCGATATCTTCATACCTAGTTCAATCTCGTTACCGATAAGTCTCTTTACTCGTTCCGTAATGCATCATCCTGCAACTAACTCATTAGTCACTTTGCTTGCAAGGCTTCTTATGATGTGCATTGCCGAGAGGGCCCAGAGATACCTATCTGATACCTCTCTGATACCCCTCGATCTGTGCCAACCCAATAAGCACCTTCAAAGACACCTGTAGAGCATCTTTATAATCATCCAGTTATGTTGTGACGTTTGATAGCACACAAGGTATTCCTCTGGTATCCGGGAGACGCATAATCTCATAGTCGAAGGAATATGTATTTGACATGAAGAAAGCAATAGCAATAAAACTGAACGATCATAATGCTAAGCTAACGAATGGGTCTTGTCCATCATATCATTCTCCTAATGATGCGATCCCGTTTATCAAATGACAACACATGTCTATGGTTAGGAAACTTAACCATCTTTGATCAACGAGCTAGTCTAGTAGAAGCTTACTAGGGACACAATATTTTGTCTATGTATCCACACATGTATCAAGTTTTTGGTTAATACAATCCTAGCATGAATAATAAACATTTATCATGAAATAAGGAAATATAAAATAACAATTTTATTATTGCCTCTAGGGCATATTTCCTTCAAATCTTCCCCGTGTCCGAGCCCTCGCCGTTCACCATCCTTGCTCCCCATCCTCACCGTCGGTCCCGGCCCACCGTCCTAGATGTCGTCCAGCCCGTCCCAGACCGCCACGACATAGGTTGTGTCCACCTCGTCTGAGGGAGTCCTGGACTAGGGGGTGTTCGGATAGCCGGACTATCATCATCGGCCGGACTCCAAGACTATGAAGATACAAGATTGAAGACTCCGTCCCGTGTCCGGATGGGACTTTCCTTGGCGTGGAAGGCAAGCTTGGCGATACGGATATGTAGATCTCCTACCATTGTAACCGACTCTGTGTAACCCTAGCCCTCTCCGGTGTCTATATAAACCGGAGGATTTTAGTCCGTAGGACAACACAACCATTACAACAATCATACCATAGGCTAGCTTCTAGGGTTTAGCCTCCTTGATCTCGTGGTAGATCCACTCTTGTACTACCCATATCATCAATATCAATCAAGCAGGAGTAGGGTTTTACCTCCATCGAGAGGGCCCGAACCTGGGTAAAAACATCGTGTCCCTTGTCTCCTGTTACCATCCGCCTAGACGCACAGTTCGGGACCCCCTACCCGAGATCCACCGGTTTTGACACCGACATTGGTGCTTTCATTGAGAGTTCCTCTGTGCCGTCACCAATAGGAAGGATGCCACTTCCCGTCTTCAAAGACGGTATCTTCGCCAAAGGAGCCTTGGCCGCCGGCCAAACTATCCGGCTGGGTGGTTTTCTCATGACCGCCTGTTCGGCCACCGCTTCGACGATGACCTCTCGGGTCATCAAAAGCAATCTTCACGTCAACTCGGAATTCGCCGAGCAGCTGGATCCAACAGAGCTCTCGTCCGTAAACGAACTCTTGGATCGCATCGCCGCCCTGGGAGTCGCAACAGACTACAATCAGATTGGGCTTAAAACCGATCTGAGAGAGATTAACTCTCCCTAGGTTACGCACCACGTCGCGGTGGTAGAGGAACAACGCGGCGACTCTTCTCCTATATTGAAAACTAGTCATGTCCGGGCTTCCGAACCCTCCATGCTGGATTCCCGCGGAGGGACGGACTTCGATCAAGCGCTGAACCTAAAGTCAGGCATCGGACCGGACTCGTTGGACAACGTTCCATGTTCCAAGCTTCCAAATTCGGAAACTTCTCGGCCCTTGAGCCTTGAGATGAGTAGGGTTCCGGACTCAATTCCACCCACCCGCCCAGACATATGCGATCTATCTCTAATCCGGCAAGAGCCCGCTGAAGCAGTACATCATTACCGGGCCAGATTCCTCCTGGTTATGGACAGGATAAAGGACTGCCGAGAGGAAAACGCAATCTCAATTTTTTGCAATAATTGCACGGACGAGGGAATCTTGAACGCCGTCAGCCGTCGTGAAATTACACGCTTCGCCGACCTGGCGTCCATAGTACGAAAGTACTGTGCGATGGAGAGTTTCCGGAAAACCGAAAATAAGTTTTGGGACAATCCGGCCCCGAATACAACCCTAGTCCGCAACAAAAGGGTGCATTACACTCAGGCACCAGGTACAAAAACCAAAAAGCAAAAAACCCATAAAGGGCACGGAACCGTACTGGAGGGATGGCTTAGCGGACCCTGTAAAATTCACAGTACAGAGGGCGCCACCCCAACACATAGCCTTCGAGCATGTTGGATATTACGGCAGGTGGCCAAAAGTGGCGAGGAGCTTCTAGCCTCGGAAAACCACTCCAACAATACCGGTACGGTATCAACAGTCTTCGAGACTTTCGCATCAAATAATATGCGGAAACGAACAATCCGCAGCCTCGCCGAAGTCTACCAAGTAGCAACAACAAATCCATGGAGCGACATGGCCATCACCTTCAACGCCAGTGACGAACCTAAATTCTGAACAGCCCGAGCACCAGCCGCATTGGTCCTTAGTCCAATAGTGGACGGCTTTCGACTTACCAAGGTGCTCATGGATGGTGGCAGCGGATTAAACCTCATCTACGAGGAAACTCTTCAAAAATGGAAATAGACTGGAGCCGCATTGAGCGAAGCAGCACAACCTTCAGAGGAATAATCCCTAGCCGGGAAGCGCGCTGCACCAGAAAAATCACACTCGATGTGGTGTTCGGCTTGCCGGACAATTACAGGTCCGAAGAAGTCACGTTCCAAGTGGCCCCGTTCAGCAGCGGATATCACGCTATATTAGGATGAGAGGCATTCACAATTTTTCAAGCCGTACCCCATTACGGGTACATGAAGCTCAAAATGCCTGGGCCCGGCGGAATAATCACTCTCATTAGTGATCTGGACATAGCACTCCACGCCAAAAACAAGACAGCCGCATTAGCCCTGGAGGCACTATCCGAAGCCCTAGCGACAGAAGAACTCACCGCGCTGCGCTCTACGGTGAATAGGGACGATGTGATACTCGATAAGAGATCCAAGTCCACCTCCTTTAAACCAGCGGACGAAATAGTAAAATTCCAGGTCCATCCAACGGACCCGACAAAGACGGCCTCCATCGGGGCACAGTTGAACCCTGATGTAGACGCCGCACTGCGAGAATTCCTTCGGGAAAATTGGGACATTTTCGCCTGGCACCCTTCAGATATGCCGGGAATCCCACGCAGATTGGCAAAACATAGCCTAAATATCCTAAAATGATTCAAGCCAGTCAAACAGGCTCTTCGACGATTTTCCGAACCCAAAAGACAGGCAATGGGAGAAGAACTAGCCAAACTATTGGAAGCCGGACTCATCAGAGACATCAAACATCCGGATTGGCTAGCAAACCTGGTAATGGTACCAAAGAAGGACAAATCCTGGCGCCTATGTGTCGATTTTAAAGACCTCAACAAGGCCTGCCCAAAGGATCCCTTCCCCCTCCCCCGCATCGACCAAATAATCGATGCTACCGCAGGGCACGATTCATTGTGCTTCCTGGACGCATACTCCGGCTACCATCAAATCAAGATGGCGGAAGCGGACCAAGCCACAACGGCATTCATTACTCCATATGGACCATTCTGCTTCAACACGATGCCCTTCGGACTTAAAAACGCCGGCGCAACATATCAGCGCATGATTCAGACATGTTTGGCTACCCAGATCGGCAAAACAGTAGAGGCATATGTAGACGATGTAGTCGTCAAAACCAAACACGTCAAAACTCTAGTAGACGATTTGAGGCTCACATTCGACAACCTCCGAGCATATGACATCAAGCTGAATCCGGAAAAATGCGTTTTCGGCGTACCAGCCGGAAAGCTCCTGGGCTTCATTGTATCCGGTAGAGGAATTGAAGCGAACCCAGCCAAGATCCGAGCTCTGTCACAGCTGGATATTCCAAAAGACCTCAAACAGATACAAAAATTAACTGGATGCGTGGCGGCTCTAAGCCGCTTTATTTCCCGTTTGGGAGAAAAGGCATTGGCCCTCTATCGCCTCCTCAGACGCACCGAACACTTCGAGTGGACGGATGCTGCCATTGCCGGACTCGAAGAAATAAAAGCCATATTGGCAACAAATCCGGTCCTGGCTGCGCCTAACCTGGGCGAACCAATGTTGTTATACATCGCGGTAACACATCAAGTTGTAAGCGCCGTACTCGTCGTAGAACGAGAGACAGAAGGGCATAAATTTCCTCTTCAAAAACTAGTGTACTACGTATCCACTGTTTTAACTCCCTGCAAGTCCCGTTACCCGCACTATCAAAAGATAGCGTATGCGGTGTTCATGGCATCCCGGAAGCTCCGACACTACTTTCAAGAGTGTTCGATAACAGTGGCCTCCGAAGTACCACTAAATGAGATTATAAACAACCGCGACGCGACGGGCAGGATTGCAAAATGGGCCATTGACCTCTTACCATTCGATATAACTTACAAACCTCGGCGAGCTATAAAGTCGCAAGTTTTGGCTGACTTTGTCGCCGAGTGGACTGAAGCCGAACTCCCTAAAGAGTACGGCGCATACTCCAATTGGATTATGCACTTCGACGGCTCCAAAATGTTGGCCGGATTGAGGGGTTGGCGTCGTATTGACGTCCCCAACCGGAGACACAGTCCAATACATACTTCAAATAATGTACACAGACTCCAACAACGCAGCCGAATACGAGGCCCTCTTACATGGCCTCCTGATGGCAATCTCCATGGGCATTCAACGCCTAGAGGTGCGCGGGGATTCAAACCTTGCAATATCCCAAGTAAATGGAGACTTTGACGCCAAGGATCCGAAAATGGCAGCCTATCGTAACGCTATCCTAAAAATGTCAGCTCGGTTCGAAGGACTTGAATTCCACCACGTAGCCCGGGATAATAACCAAGCAGCCGACGTATTGGCACGCATCGGCGCAAAACGTGACGCTGTCCCTCCAAACATCTTCCTGGAACGGCTCTTTAAGCCATTCGTACTATGGGAAGAGGAGTCCGGAAATGACAAACCGGAAGCAGCCCCACCAACCGACACGAAACAATCTGACATAATCGGCGATTTAGCCGATGAAATAACACCTTCAGCCCACGAAATAATGGCAGTAATCGCCCCGTGGACAGAGCCATTCCTAGCCTACTTGCTTAGGCAGGAACTTCCCGAAGACCAAAATGAGGCCCGCTGCATAGTTCGGCGATCTAAAGCCTACAAGGTCCATGAGGGAGAACTCTATAAGAAAAGCACAACCGGAGTCCTTCAAAGGTGTATCTCCGAAGAGGAAGGACGAAACCTTCTGGCTGAAATTCATGCCGGACTAGGCGGACACCACGCCGCAGCTCGGGCCCTTGTAGGAAAGGCATTCCGTATAGGATTTTATTGGCCGACGGCCCGGGCAGATGCTCAGGACTTAGTCCAAAGATGCGTCGGTTGTCAGCTCTTTGCTAATCAGAGCCATATGCCACCCACCGCCCTCAAAACTATACCCATTACCTGGCCATTCGCGGTCTGGGGGCTTGACATGGTTGGACCCCTTAAAGGGGGAACCCACAAGCAAAGGTACCTATTGGTCATGGTGGATAAATTCACCAAATGGATAGAGGCCAAGCCAGTTAAAACGGCAGAGTCTGGACCAATGATAGACTTCATATCCAGGGTAGTACACCGTTATGGTGTCCCCCATAGCATCATCACCGATAACGGCACGAACTTCACGGCCGACGAGGTTAAATCATGGTGCAAAAATATGGGCATTAAGCTCGATTACGCTTCAGTCTATCATCCTCAAACCAACGGTTAAGTGGAACGAGCAAATGGTCTAATAATGAGCGGCATCAAATCCAGACTAGTGCGGTCCCTTACGAAATCTGACACGCACTGGGTAGAGGAGCTCGACTCCGTACTCTGGGGGCCGTGGACAACGCCTAACCGTACTAACGGATTCACACCATTTTTTATGGTATACGGCGCAGAAGCAGTTTTGCCCTGCGACATCATTCATGACTCACCTCGAGTGCGCATGTACGAAGAAAGAGAAGCCGAGCTGGATCGGCAGGACAACCTGGTCGCATTGGAGGAAGAACGCGACGTCGCCAAGGCTCGTTCCGCATTCTATCAGCAGCAGGCTCGAAGATATCAAAGCAGAGAAGTACGGGCCAAGACTTACAACGCTGGCGAACTAGTTCTACGCCTGCCGGACAAGAAAAAGAACAAGCTCAAGCCCAAATGGGAAGGCCCCTTCATTATCGATCAAGTCCTGACAGGCGGTGCGTACCGTCTGCGAAATGCCTCGGACAACCGACTCGAGCCGAACCCATGGAACGCAGCCCGCCTCCGAAGATTCTATGCCTAGCGCCGGACTAAGAGTTCGTCCCCTTCCCCCGTCCAAATTTTTACACTTCAGCTGTCTTTTGTTTCTCTTTTTTCTCTCACCCCTATTCATCAAAGCCCTAAAAGGCCTACTTGCGCATTGTTCGCACACAATTGACGTGCTATCCGCACTCATTATACCTAGGGACTTCTTTACCAGAAGCTTAATTATAAGGGCTTCATGCCCAGCACGTGTGTCAAACTTCCACGTGTACCTTTTATTCACCATTATATGCATTGATATGACTTAAGTTTTGGCCAAGCTGGGTTGCCTGGCTCCTGTGCTTACCCCTACGTTCCCGATTGTTCGGCTAGGAGGTAAAGGGAGCACCTCTGCGATTGTTACTGCCGGGTCAGCCGGATGTGTACCTCAGACTGGGTGAAGCCGAAAGCTAGCATTCTTAAGGGAATATTCGGTCGGTGACTTGAAAGATGATTTTTTACCAATTTATTTATCTGCCCCCAGATGTTTTCCTGCTCTTTTTGCAGTCCGGACATGCACTTTAGGGCATGCCTCCCAGGGAAAGGAACCCTTAACGGAACTATTCTCCCTGGAAGATGTTTCTTACTAACCATGTAATATAACATAACTAGTTGGGCACTTGTCTGATAAAGCACTAATGACCCCTACGCCTGGTCTCCATGCATGCCCCGGTTGTTTCTTAACCGAGAAGGTATTCGGACACACTCCGGACTCTAGGGTCCCGAGGTTGAAGCGAAAAGGTCGGCAAAGACAAACGATCTACAATCCGGCTAGAAGGCATTTTACATGTCATTTTAAAATACATTGTCAAATCGTCTGAGTGTATTCCTCCTCAATCCTGTCTAACAGGTTGTCTAATTTACAGTCCCGTTGGGAAAATTTAGCGGCCAACTCTACTTGGCCATACACTAAACTCACAGAGATCTCCTTCCCATCGGGCCCCATAGGTCCGACCTCGGCCATGTGGTTGGGATCCGCCTTCTTGTACCGCGTCTTCACCATGGCCCAGGCCTCCCTGGCACCTTGGCGGCAGGCCGAAATCTTCCATAAACAGAAGCGTTGCCGCACTCCCTGAAGCTTCTCTGCAAGCTCTCCAAGGCCCTCGGGTAGGGAGAGGGATGGCCATAATGCCTGGACGACGCCGCTCATTGCCTGCCGAACTCGTTCAAGTAGTTGCACCAGCTCGGGAAGTTGATCACCCGTTGATACGGGCATCTCCTCCGCAGGGCGACCTGTGAGTACACCTACAGACATGTTTTGTCAATTGACTTCCTCGCTGAACTCTTCTTTTCAAAGGAGTTCACTCAAGCACTTACTATAGATGCCGCGACGAAGCCGCTGATTCTCCTTAACGGAGCCAGACAGCTCGGCCCAAACACCTTTCAGCTCTTCTCCAAGCTGGGCGTGGGCATCCTGGAGCTTGTTCCTTTCCTACTGCACCCTCGTCAGCACCCTCTCGCCGTCCTTCAGCTGGCGCAGTAGTTCTTGCCTGTCCGGATCCTGTCCGGCAGCACCTGCAATGTCATTATTAGACTTGCGCGCACGCCGCACACCACTTATCTTTTTAAAAATAATGTGTTACCAGGAGGGGTCCCTGTGTTTCCTCCTGCGGCAGCCAGTGCGGCCTCAAGTTGGGCCTTACACTCTTGCAGCTCCTGAGACAGTTGGGTATTCTTCTTTGTAAGATCCTGCATTTAAAATGATCCTTAAATCAGTTAATATAACTACTTTAAGTCTCGGGGGCTACTGGCATATACAACTATTAAAATCTCTTACCCGTATGTCTTTTACATACTGCTCCATGGCTCTGGTCAAACCATCTTGAGCAGCACGGAGGTGCGCATCCCCCGCGTTAAAGGCATTCAACGCCTCAGGGGAGAAGCGCGCGTCATGAAAAACTGTCCGGCGGCGCCTGTGGTTCATGGCGCTCTCCACCTCAGACTTGGTGGCGGACAGTCTGTCGGCATCCTCCGTTGGAGGAGTATCCGGCTCGCGCCTTGCGCTCACCTCCCCCTCCAGACCAGGTGCTGGAGCCTGGCTGGTAGAGGCTGGGTTGGCAACCTCTACGCCCGCAGTCCGGCGGGCGCTTTTTCTCCTACAAAAGTCATGGGCATTCAAACACTTCCTAGGAACGTTGCTCTAAATAACAAACCGTGAGCTATACCGTTGCGGCAACGCTTCAATCCGCGCCGCGCTCCTCTTCCGCCTACTGGGCCGGACCGACCCTTGTTGGTCAGCCGCCGCGGGCTCAGCTTCCCGCCTTGAAGGCGCCTCCTGCAAAACACCATCGTATACGGTGGTCAGAAATGAGCAAGGAAGAAATAATGGTGTCAGGACTTCGGTCACAATCACCTGGGAAGCCGAATATAGGCCGGGGTAGTCAGCCGTAATGGCGACTAAAGCATTATCCATGCTGAGTTGGTGGAACACCCCGTCGATTAGCTCCACCTTTATGTCCGGGTCCTCTTCGGAGGCCGGATCCTAGGATCTCTCTGGATCCTCGGGGAGCTGGACTAAGCATGCCCTCCCCAACCCGACGCAGCTCCTGCGTCGAAAGCATAATATAAGAAACTTAAACTTTGAAAGCATGGGTCGGGCACACAAAGTGTTCGCTTACCCAACGCCGAGTGTTATTCATGGAGAACCCATTCAACGGGCTCGTCTGGAGGAAATCCTCCTTCTCCCCCTTGTACAGGCCGGACAGGATCTTCACCAGGTCTTCGGCTGATCCCGGCCCTTTGCGGCCATGACGGGTGGCATCGTCCTCCCCGTTGAAATCCCACATAGGGTGGCCCCTATATTGCAGCGGCTGCACCCCCCGCTTAATGCACATTGCCATGACTCCAATCATGGTCAACCCGGAATGGGCCAGTAACCTTATCCGGCCCATCAAATAATGGACGCTCTTGTCTTCCTCCAGCTGGGGGCTCCGTGGGTGCCAGCTAAGGCGTTTCTTCAGAGGAGCATTACTGAACTCCGGGAGGCCGATCCGAACAGGGTCCGGCAGTGGAGCATCTTCTACATAAAACCATTCTGAAGGCCAGTCTTCGGACGCCTTCTTAGGGGTTCCGGATGGATATCCGGTCCCGGTGATGCGCCATATTTCGGCACCGCCCACTTGATATATGGACCCCTCGTGAGAGCAGGGTACAAGGCAGAACAACCTCTTCCACAGTGCAAAATGGGGCTCGACGCCCAGAAATAGCTCGCAAAGAGCTACGTAATCCGCGATATGCAGGATAGCGGCGGGCGTGAGGTGATGGAGCTGGAGTCCGTAGAACTCCAGGAGCCCGCGGAGGAACGGATGTATAGGAAATCCGAGCCCCCTTATCAGATAGGGGACGAAGCATACCCGCTCACCTTTGTTGGGACTTTGGGTAGCCTCCGCTTGCTTCCCACCTTTGTAGGTGGCCAGCCCGGCTCGAACCGGAACCATGAAGGCCGGAGGGAGATATCCCTCCGCTTGGAGCGTCACCAGCTCGTTGTGCGGGATAGAACATCTCCTCCAATCTCCTGGCAGAGGGCTGGGAGCGCGAGAAGAGGAGCCGCGTCGACGGTCCATGATGGAATGGATTTTTGGTCAGAAGCGCTCCGATGAGTACTCGCGGAAGGAAGATGGTGTGATTTGGATCTGGATTCTTGCCTCTCTTATAGGCAGATTATTTGCGTAGCTAGGGGGTAAAACATAAAAGATACCCTGGCTTTTCGCATTCGTGCGACGCGTGGAAGAAGGCCATTATTGGGCGTGGAAGCCAAGAAGCGCGACATTGATAAGGAAGCCGGACACTGTTCAGCAGGTACATGGAACTTAAAGGAGAACCCGCCTTGCAACGCCGAAGACTACATACGTGCTGGACTTATTGTAGGATCGAAAGTATGTCTAGAGGGGGGGTGATTAGACTACTTGACAATATAAAAATTCAGCCTTTTGATAAAGACAAGTTTTTGGCAAGTTCACAATGATGATCAAGTCAAGTATCACCCTACACATGCAATTCTAGAGTATAGGCAGCGGAAAGTAAATTGCACATGTAGTAAAGAGAGGTGGAGAAGAGCAAACGCAATTTGGAGACACGGAGTTTTTTTCTCGTGGTTCCGATAGGTGGTGCTATCGTCAATCCACGTTGATGGAGACTTCAACCCACGGAGGGTAACGGCTGCGAGAGTCCACGGAGGGCTCCACCCACGAAGGGTCCACGAAGAAGCAACCTTGTCTATGCCATCATGGCCTACGCCCACGGAGGGCTAGCCTTACTCGGGGTAGATCTTCACGAAGTAGGCGATCTCCTTGCCCTTACAAACTTCTTGGTTCAACTCCACATCTTGACGGAGGCTCCCAAGCGACACCTAACCAATCTAGGAGGCACCACCCTCCAAAAGGTAATAGATGGTGTTGATGATGATGAACTCCTTGCTCTTGTGCTTCAAATGATAATCTCCCCAACACTCAACTCTCCTCACTGATTTGGCTGTGGTGGAAGAAAGGATTGAGTGGAAAGCAACTTGGGAAGGCTAGAGATCAAGTTTCATATGGTGGGAGTGGAGCTACTTGATCTCAACACAAGGGTAGGTAGTTTTCTTCTCAGAAATGTAAGGTAGGAGTGGTAGTTCTTTCTGATGGCTCTCTCCACGAATGAAGAGGGGGTGGAGGGGTATTTATAGCCTCCACACAAAATCCAACCGTTACACACATTTGACCAATCTCGGTCAGACCGAAGTTGACAACTCGGTGAGACCGAAAGTTCAAATCATGTGAACGTTGGGATTTTCGGTGGGACCGAAAATACAAACTCGGTGAGTCCGATTCGTCCAAAGACAAGAGCTTGCCAATCTCGGTGGGACCGACTTCATCATCTCGGTGACACCGATTTGATGACAGAAGGTTACAGAAGCTTGGCAACTCAAGTTTCGGTGAGACCGAGTTCAGAATCGGAAAATCCGAGAATTCTAGGGTTTGGCTATATGGCTGAGGTGGTTCATCTCGGTGTGACTGGGTTTGGAAAATCGGTGGGACCGAGATTACTTATGAGTGTATTATGGAAGTGAGAGATGCTGATAGTTTAGGAGATGTATCACTAAGCACTTTGAGCAACCAGATCATTATCATAACCTCATCCCCTTTTAATAGTATTGGCTTTCCTATAGACTCAATGTGATCTTGGATCACTAAACCAAAAATGGAGTCTTGAGCTTTTGCCAATGCTTGCCTTAGCATTTTGAGGGGTCCACTTCTTCAGTCCTTGCCATACCCATATCACTGAACTTTCTGAAATGATTCTCAAGAAACTATTAGTTCAATGATATATATGTTGTTATTAATTACCAAAACCACCCGGGGATTAGTTGCACTTTCAATCTCCCCCTTTTTGGTAATTGATGACAACATATAGATCAAAGCTTCGACAAAGGATATAATCAATGAATAATATCGTCGCTTTGAGAAGTATGTGATAAGCAAGAGCTCCCCCTAAATTTGTGCATTATTTAAGATTTGCGTTTGAATGCAAATGCACAATCGATTAGGATCATGGGTCACTCTTCCATGTCACATACATCTTGGTGGAGCGCACAAAATGATAAGAATGAATAGCATGCACCCAATCACCAAGACATGAGTAAATGGTCATACAAGATAGGAATAGCATATGATAAGCATTAAGCACACATTAAGGCATAGTACGACCAAGCACTCATCAAACGTAGTATCAAACACACAGAATGTCACGAAAACCAAAAGAACAAAAGCGCAAAAAAAAAACAACAGCACTCTCTCTCTCGAAGTCCTATGATCTATACAATTTCTCCCCCTTTGGCAACAAGTTACCAAAAAGTTCGAAAAGTATAGAGCTAAACGTCACTAGGGACTCTGCTGGCGGCTCCTGTTTGGGTTGATGTTGGAGTGGAGATGGCTGCATCGGCGAAGACTTCTGCTGATGTCTGTGGAGCTGGAGGAGTGGTCACTGGAGCTGGAGCTGGAGCAACTGATGGAGCTGTGGGAGGTGCTGAGGCTGTAGTCCTGGTGTCTGTCACTGGAATAGCAGCTGATCGGGGTCCTGTGGGAACCGGAGCAGTCTGTTCATAAGCATCCTGGACTAGGTCATCCTGCATCTCACGCATGAGCTCTTCCTTCTCCCTCTTTGATTCCTCGATATCTGCCTCAAGCTTGTTGACAGTTACTTGCACTTCAGTCAGCTTCACATCCAGAGCATGGATCTTGTCTTCAACAATCCTCTCAAGGCTCTCCTGAGACTGTACAATGCTGGCCAGGCGTTGTTCAATCCTTTGGGTAGCTTCAAGGAGCTGCTCTCCAACACTCTTTGGTTTAGCTGCTGCTGCTGCTGCTTCCTTCTCAGCTTTGGCTTTCTTGGCAGCTTCAATCTTTGCTTGACCTTCAACAGAAGTTGGATCCTCCTCATCCATCACAACATCATTGTCCTCATGCTCAGGCTGCAGTGGTAGGTGTTCTCTATCCAACAAGAATGTGCCCGTGCCAAACTTGGCATTGATAAGCATCTGAATATGCGGGGCAAATCCACACGACCTTTTCTGGTCAGCTGCAGTCCTCTTAATAGTCTCAACTATCAAGTCCATCACCTTGAACGGTGCCTTCTCATCAAGTATATGCAGCATGTTGATAGAGTACCCTCTGATCATGCGATGATCTCCAGACTTGGGCATCAAGGTATGCCTCAGAATAGTGTTTGTGGTAGGTAGACCTGCCTGGAGATAATACACTGAGCCAAGCTTCCAGATTGCTAAATCCTTAGCTGGAACCTCCTTGTACATATTCTTCATAGATTCATGGTTCTTCTTGGGAATGCCATAGACATCAACATAATCCTCTCTCTGCACTGGAGCATTCAGCAGTTCTGCCCATTCTTCTACAGTTGAAGAGAATCTTTGGCCTTCAGTCATCCATGTGATCTTTCCATCTGGATAGAAATGAGCTGTAGCATAGAATTGCATAATCATTTCATCATTCCAACTTGTCAGCTTTTGACCTACGAAGTCTGCAACACCACATGCAGTGAAGCTCTCATGCACATGTGGAAAGAAGTCTCTGTGCTCTTCACTGTCAATGTATTTCCAATCAACAAATCTGGTGTCTGCCACTATGGGCTTCTTGTCCATCAGCACAGTCTCATAGAAGTCCTGCTGCTCTCTGGTGTGAAATCTGGGATCAACAGCAGTTCTTCTCCTCACAGCATATGGATCAGCTTGTCTCCATAGCCTGAGACCTCTATCCTTCCTTTCCTTCATGTTTTCAGCTTGAGGATGAGCATCATTGTGAAGTGGCAGTTTTGGACGAAGTTTCAGCAAAACTGGTGCCTCATCATCTGACACAGCTGGTGGCACATCATCCTTGTTCTTTTCAGACGCTGGAATGTTTCTGACGGTCTTCTTGGGCTTGGCAGCAGGCTTTGCTGGAGCTGCCTTGACTGGAGCAGATGGCTTGGACTTTGAAGTGGCTCCAGCCCTGATGGCATCACCCATGAGCTTAGGCTTCTGAGGAGGCTGGGGTGCTTCCTCATCCTCTACTGCTGCATCTGCATGAGGATCAATATACATATCTGCTCTAGCTCTTGACACATACACTATCCTCTTTCTCTTGGAAGTTTTCTTCACCTTGCTTGTAGTTTCCTCTTCCATACTCAGCTTTTTGGCAACAGTGGACTGCTTCACTTTTCTGGTGCCTTTCTTGGTTTGCTGCCCTTGAGGCTCTTTGGCAACAACCTTTCTCTTTGGCTTGGAGGAGACCTCTTCCTCAACAATGAAATCAGAATCTTCTTCATCAGAGTTCCTCTTCTTTCTAGCCCTGGTGGCTGCAGGAGGCAAACCACTTGGTGTGCTCCTCTCACCATCATCTGATGAGCTGCTGGGTTCAGGACTAGTGCCTGCCTCTGGAATATCAGCAATAGGTGACTCAGACCTGTTCTGGCTGTCACTGGCATCTGACATGGCTGACAACCTGTGAATAGATAAGGTGTAGGCAGAGTAGAAGAGTTATCACAAACTGCAGAAGATTTTGCAAACAGAATGAGTTCAAATTCTAGTATTAGGTTTTCACAGAAGACATTTCGGTCAGTCCGAGTTTAAAATTCGGTGAATCCGAAGTGTTCAAACAGAAGCATTCACACCACTTTCGGTTGGACCGAAGTGGGTTTCGGTCCTGCCGAAAACACTAGGGTTTCACTAAATCCTCATTTCGGTCACACCGATTTGCACAACTCGGTTGGACCGAAAGGTGCAGTGCAATGGCCAGAGGCCAAATCGGTCATACCGAGAATGTAAAATCGGTCTCACCGAGATGTGTTCGGCGGAAACCTAACCCTAAAACTTTTACTCGAATTTCGTTCAAAGGAACTAATCTTGTGTTCAGGAAGATTTCAATCGTGGCAAGATTATAGGCAAACCAAACGTGCATTGAATCGGAGATGAGAGCACGAGTGGGATCGAAACTCACCCTAACTTGGTGGAGTTCCTCTACGGCGGCAATGGCGCGGAGAAGATGTCCGTTGACGGCGACGGAGACCTGCGGCGAGGGCGCACAGGCGACGACGGAGACGATCCGGAGACCAGGTGACGGCAGCAAGGGGTGTGGGGGCGAAGCGTTTTGAAGTAGAAATCAACGCGCGGCCCTCGGAGTATATATACCCCTTTGCTGTCGGTGGGACCGAGTTGTAAAACTCGGTGGCACCGAGATGGATAACTGCTGGGCAGTTATGCACTTCGGTCACGCCGAAATTCACAACTCGGTTTCACCGAGGTGAAAACCTAGATCAATCCAAATGCTTTCGGTTTGACCGAGTTTGAGTGGGTTGGTCTGACCGAAATCACTTAGAAGGTTTTGGAAGTTAGCCCTTGACGGATCGGTGGCTCAGAGTGCTCCTCACTTGGAGGGTCCGAAAATGACTTGTTCAAAGTTTGTGATGTAAGCATGAATAGAATTTGAGACAAGAAAGCATAGATAGCTAGGGGAGGTACTTAGGCATTCTTGTCCATCCATTTGGTCAGAAAAAAAATTCAAAAAGACCAAAGCAACAAATGGATGTCCTCGAATGGATTAAATCATGCATCCAACATGCTCACACAATAAGATAGCAAATGAAATATGTGTCAAACATGCACAATCAAAACTCTAGCTACTATCACACAATTTGTCGATGACTAGGTCATCTATATATGAGTATATTGACTTAGGAGTCAAATGAGAACATTTGATCATAGGTCATACTCATCGTTTAAGCACAAGTGGGGTTACCACTTTTACATAAAGCATTGATGTGTTCACATCATTTGAAGATGCTTTAGCTCAATTCTTTAGAGCAAAGCTCCCCCTAGATGTGAGAACCCCTTTTAAAGGGTCAAACTAACCTTGGGTTGTCGTAGAAGACTTCATGTAGATGTTGAAGATGTGGATGCTCAATGTTGATGAAGATCATCAAGAGTTGGGAGCAATCCTTTGGATTCGGGCACTTTCAATACCTACATGGGTTAGTCCCACAAGGAACAAACAAGGATATCCATGGACATAGATTGAAGTACACAATGGATGATGTCCATGAGAGCTATGATTACCTTGTCCCTTGACTTACCAACAAGAGGGTTTGTGACTCCATGAACTAGTGCAAGATGTGGAAGTTGATTGCACAAGTTCTTGCCAAAATGAATATGAGTGAAGTATGTTGGCGGAGTCACCCTCAAGAACTCTCTAGTTCTTCTTCTTCGGGATCCACATCATCTTGATGGGAATCCTTGGGGTTGTAGTTGAGCTTGACGAAGTAGAACTTGACGTTTCCTTGGGAACCCACTTGACCATGGCTTTAGGTGCTTCAATAAATGCATAAATCTCCTCTTGAAGCTTGTCCTTGTCTTTTAGCTTGTGGTCTTGTGGTGGAAGATCATCTTGAGCTTGTTCCACATTGGAAGAAGTAGGATCGTACTTCTCCTTTTGAGAAACAAACTTTGGAGTGGGATATTGACCTTCTTCCCATTCAACACCCTCGGCGTTGAACTTTCGCTCAAAACCAATTCCTTGATTCTTCCGGTGCCTCCCTTGCTTGCGAATAATTTCCTCAAAGTTCTTGCTTCCGGCAAGGCTCTTGTAGACACCTTTCTCTATAATCCCTTTCAATAAACTATTTTCTTGCTCAAGTGTAACTTGGCTTGAAACATTGTTAGTGGAATCAAGAGAACTACTAGAACCAATATTGTTGCTTCTAGATGAAGAATTTTTCTTATGCTTGTCATGCTTAGTTTTAATAGGTGGCAAGAAATTAGACAAGAGAAGTCGTTTGGCAAGATATGAAGAACTCTTCTTTCGAAGATCGTCATTGATTGCTTTTAGGAACTCATGTTATTGCTCTAGATTGAGCTTCTCGAAGCGTAGCTTCTCATGAGATCTTAGGAGCTCTCTATGATCTTCTTGAGTTGTTTCATGAGCTAACTTAAGAGTGTTTAGTTCTTTAGTTAGACGCTCAATCTCCTTCATAGCATTGTCATTCGACTCTTCTCGACTATAAAGACTACTAGCATGTTCATCATTACTAGTCTCACTAGATTTGTCATGTAAAAGCTCATCTTCACCAAGCAAGTCATCCTCATCACTATCAAAGTCAATGAATTCAGGGTGTGATACCTTGGGGCCTTTAGCCATGAAGCATCTTCCAATTCCCTCATTTGGTGAATCAAATAAGTCATAGGAGTTGGAGTTGGAGGACACGAGAGCAAGACCGGCAACACCTTCATCTTGACTGTAGTCGGAGTTGGAGTGATAGCTTCTTTCGGAATGATTGTCGGAGTCGGAGCCGGAGACCCATTCACCTACATGAGCTTGATGTTTTCTTCTTGTGTAGCTCCTTGATGACTTGTCTTTCCTCTCCGAATCCTTGCTTCTCCGAGAGGGTCTTCGTTCATAACGATCATCTCTGCTCCTTCTCTCTTTCCGAGGTGACTCATCTCTTGAGCTTCTTCTTCTTGGAGATTCTTCTCTTCTCTTGTGGGGGGCCGTACACTCATTTGAGTAGTGTCCGGGTCTTCCACAATTGTAGCAGTTTCGATCACGACTAGAAGATCTCTTTTCATCATATGATCTAGACTTAGAGCTTCTCTCTTTGCCTCTATTCTTGTAGAATTTGTTGAAGTTCTTGCCCATTAGGCTTATCTCTTCATTGGAAACTAACTTGTCACTTGAGGTTGTGGGAGCATCACTTGTAGCTTTGTAAGCACCACTTGACTTGTTGTGAAGCTCTTCCTTATCCTTAAGTGTCATCTCATGAGCAACAATTCTTCCAATGACTTCGGTTGGCTTGAGATTCTTGTAGTTTGGCATCATTTGGATCAAAGTGCACACGGTGTCATACTTTCCATCCAAAGCTCTGAGAATCTTTTTGATGATGAATCGGTCGGTCATTTCTTCGCTTCCTAAGCTGGCAATCTCATTTGTGATGAGAGCAAGCCTAGAGTACATTTCAGCGACTCCTTCACCATCCTTCATCTTGAACTTGTCAAGTTGACCTTGAAGAATATCTAGCTTTGATTCCTTCACGGACTCGGTACCTTCGTGCATTTCAACCAAAGTATCCCAAATCTCTTTTGCATTCTCAAGACGGCTGATTTTGTTGAACTCCTCGGGACACAAAGCATTGAATAGAATGTCACAAGCTTGAGCATTGTTTTGCAACATCCGCAATTCATCCGTTGTAGCTTCGCGATCCGGAACTTTTCCTTCGTCGAAGAACTCACCTTGCAAACCAACACAAATAATGCCCCATGCGGCTGGGTTATGACCAAGAATATGCATTTTCATTTTATGCTTCCAACTAGCAAAATTTGTACCATCAAAGTAAGGACCTCTACGAAAATTACCCTCACTAGACGCCATACTCTCCTAGGTTGTGAAACCAAGCTTATGGAGTCCAATGCAATGGAAACCAATACAATGGAGACCAAAGCTCTGATACCACTTGTAGGATCGAAAGTATGTCTAGAGGGGGGGTGATTAGACTACTTGACAATATAAAAATTCAGCCTTTTGATAAAGACAAGTTTTTGGCAAGTTCACAATGATGATCAAGTCAAGTATGACCCTACACATGCAATTCTAGAGTATAGGCAGCGGAAGTAAATTGCACATGTAGTAAAGAGAGGTGGAGAAGAGCAAACGCAATTTGGAGACACGGAGTTTTTTTCTCGTGGTTCCGATAGGTGGTGCTATCGTCAATCCACGTTGATGGAGACTTCAACCCACGGAGGGTAACGGCTGCGAGAGTCCACGGAGGGCTCCACCCACGAAGGGTCCACGAAGAAGCAACCTTGTCTATGCCATCATGGCCTACGCCCACGGAGGGCTAGCCTTACTCGGGGTAGATCTTCACGAAGTAGGCGATCTCCTTGCCCTTACAAACTTCTTGGTTCAACTCCACATCTTGACGGAGGCTCCCAAGCGACACCTAACCAATCTAGGAGGCACCACCCTCCAAAAGGTAATAGATGGTGTTGATGATGATGAACTCCTTGCTCTTGTGCTTCAAATGATAATCTCCCCAACACTCAACTCTCCTCACTGATTTGGCTGTGGTGGAAGAAAGGATTGAGTGGAAAGCAACTTGGGAAGGCTAGAGATCAAGTTTCATATGGTGGGAGTGGAGCTACTTGATCTCAACACAAGGGTAGGTAGTTTTCTTCTCAGAAATGTAAGGTAGGAGTGGTAGTTCTTTCTGATGGCTCTCTCCACGAATGAAGAGGGGGTGGAGGGGTATTTATAGCCTCCACACAAAATCCAACCGTTACACACATTTGACCAATCTCGGTCAGACCGAAGTTGACAACTCGGTGAGACCGAAAGTTCAAATCATGTGAACGTTGGGATTTTCGGTGGGACCGAAAATACAAACTCGGTGAGTCCGATTCGTCCAAAGACAAGAGCTTGCCAATCTCGATGGGACCGACTTCATCATCTCGGTGACACCGATTTGATGACAGAAGGTTACAGAAGCTTGGCAACTCAAGTTTCGGTGAGACCGAGTTCAGAATCGGAAAATCCGAGAATTCTAGGGTTTGGCTATATGGCTGAGGTGGTTCATCTCGGTGTGACTGGGTTTGGAAGGTGGGACCGAGATTACTTATGAGTGTATTATGGAAGTGAGAGTTGCTGATAGTTTAGGAGATGTATCACTAAGCACTTTGAGCAACCAGATCATTATCATAACCTCATCCCCTTTTAATAGTATTGGCTTTCCTATAGACTCAATGTGATCTTGGATCACTAAACCAAAAATGGAGTCTTGAGCTTTTGCCAATGCTTGCCTTAGCATTTTGAGGGGTCCACTTCTTCAGTCCTTGCCATACCCATATCACTGAACTTTCTGAAATGATTCTCAAGAAACTATTAGTTCAATGATATATATGTTGTTATTAATTACCAAAACCACCCGGGGATTAGTTGCACTTTCACTTATCGTCATTGAAGCCTGGTTCGGGGGCTACTGAGGGAGTCCTGCACTAGGGGGTGTCCGGATAGCCGGACTATCATCATTGGCCGGACTTCAAAACTAAGAAGATACAAGATTGAAGACTCCGTCCCGTGTCCAGATGGGACTTTCCTTGGCGTGGAAGGCAAGCTTGGCGATACGGATATGTAGATCTCCTACCATTGTAACCAACTCTGTGTAACCCTAGCCCTCTCCGGTGTCTATATAAACTGGAGGGTTTTAGTTCGTAGGACAACACAACCATTACAATAATCATACCATAGGCTAGCTTCTAGGGTTTAGCCTCCTTGATCTCGTGGTAGATCCACTCTTGTACTACCCATATCGTCAATTTCAATCAAGCAGGAGTAGGGTTTTACCTCCATCGAGAGGGCCCGAACCTGGGTAAAAACATCGTGTCCCTTGTCTCCTGTTACCATCCGCCTAGACACACAGTTCGGGACCCCCTACCCGAGATCCGCCGGTTTTGACATCGACATCGTCCTTTGCTAATTGTGAGATGCGTTGGGATTTTCCTCAAAGAGGAGGCGAGATGCAGTACAATAGAGATAATTATTTTCCTTAGTGAGAACCAAGGTTTATCGAACCAATAGGAGAATCACACAAAGCCTCGTGAACAGCACTTGCACACACAAAATCATGTACCCAACACGGGCAAGAGAGTTGTCAATTCCCTTGAGCTTGTTACTTGCAAGCATCAAATCTTGTATAGGTAGATGGATAAATTGCAAAACAAAATGAAAGAAAAAAATTAAGCAAAGGAATTTAGTTTTATAATTTTATTAAGGTAGACCCCAGGGGCCATAGTTTTCACAAGAGGCTTCTCTCCCGAACACATAGGATATGGTGGGTGAACAAATTACTGTTGGACAATTGATAGAAAATCGCATAGTTACGACGATATCCAAGCAATGATCATGTATATAGGCATCACGTCCGAGACAAGTAGACCAACTCCTGCCTCCATCTACTATTATTACTCCACCAATCGACCGCTATCCAGCATGCATCTATCGTATTAAGTTCATAAAAAAAGAAGTAACGCCTTAAGGAAGATAACATGATGTAGACAAAGTAAACCCAATCAATATCAGTAAACTCCATCGTTTTACCCTTAATGACAACAATACAAATATGTGTCTTGTCCCCTTCTATCATTGGATATATATAGCACCACCAGATTGAACCCATCACAAAGCACCTCTCCCACTGAAGATAAATCAATCTAGTTGGCCAAACCAAATGGATAGATCGGAGAGAAATACAAATCTATAACAATCATGCATAAGAAAATTCAAAAAAGACTCAATTACTTCTCATGAATATTCAGATTATGAACCCACAATTCATCGGATCCCAATAAACACACCACAAAAGAAGATTATATAGGATAGAACTCCAAGAACATCGAGGAGAACATGGTATTGAAGATCAAAGAGAGAAGAAGCCATCTAGCTCCTAGCTATGGACCCATAGGCCTGTGGTAAACTACTCACGCATCATCGGAAGGCGGCAAGGATGTTGTAGAAGCCCTCGTGATCGATTCCCCTTCTGGCAGAGTACCGGAAAAGGCCTCCAGATCGGATCGCGAAAGAACAGAAGCTTGTGGTAGCGGAAAAAAGTGTTTCAGGTGGCTCTATGTTGGTTTGTGAATATTTGAGAATTATGGAAGTGAAATTAAGTCAAACGGAGATGCCTGGGGCCCACAAACTCATGGGGCGTGCCTACCCCCCTGGGGCATGCCCCTTGAGCTTGTAGCTCTCCCGTATCTCGCCTGGTCTCCTCCCGAAGCTTCGAGGGTCCCTTCTGGTCCAGTAAAATTTAATCCAAAGATTTTTTCCGTTTGGACTCCGTTTCATATTTATTTTTTGAAAAGCCAAAAACAGCAACTCGCACTGGGCACTAGGTTAATAGGTTAGTCCCAAAAATGATATAAAATAACATATAAATGCATATAAAACATCCAAGATTGATAATATAATAGCACAGAACAATAAAAAATTATAGATACGTTGGAGACGTATCATCCTTCGCGTCCTGTCCTCGGCTTTGTCGTGCAAGTCGGAGAACATCTCCAGAAGGAACCGGCGGCGTAGGCAGCAAGAGAGGGAAGCGGGTGCGGCGCAAGGAGCGGATGCGTACATTGACGAGCAACTGTCCTCCCCCTGCGCCCGGAACCCCTTACCCCATCCATCCTGCCGCTGACAAGGGTTGCACCATCGGACCAGGTTGGGATATAAGAGGATCCAACGGCCAGTTGGAGCACTTCATAGAGCTTTATGCCCACACAGATGCCGCCAGTGGATGTCTGTCACTCGCCGCAGCTCATTCGGACGCGGAGAAGCATGAATACTGGCGGTGCCCGGGCACTGGCGGTGCCCGGGCAGCCCATGACTTGTTCAACGAAATGACACAACAAGACTCGGTATGTTCTAGTTGCTCCTATCCGATCAAGTTTGTGTATGCCATGTTCAATGCTTTCAATAGACCTCTAGTTCATTTCGGACATGATGAATGCTTGCAAACAACGATCATTTAGGAGTTAATCATGTCGGACATGATCAATGATAATCAAGATCCGACCCAAATGGACTACGAATTGGGGGGATCCAACTTGCCCTTCATTTGAAGTTGGAACAACTTCAAATCTCAATCCAAGCAAGAAAAGAAACCAAAGACGGCAAATGCAAGAGGGCGGAGCAGGAGGGGCAGGACGCAAGAATAGCGGAGGAGCAGGCGGCACGGATGGCGTCTGGCGAGTGATCCTGCCAGCCGGCGAGTGATCCGACATGGTCGGACATTGATTTCATTTTGGCATGTCCGGATTGTTGAACTATGGTTTGTTTTGCTTTGTCCTATTTGTTTCGAACTGTTGAATTGGGATGATTTGTATCGTATGATCGACGTGCATGAATTGCATGGATTTCTGCATTTGAGATGTGTGGATGTGTGGTAGCCCAAATGAGGGGTTGCCCGGCGCTGTCCGCAAATGCACCCACGGGCGTATAAGGGGGGTGGATTTACCAAGTCCGACTATAGATGCTCTTAGGCAAATGAAACTTGAGTTAAATGCATGGACGGTCCTAATTTTTTTCACCAAAGTCTCGACTGGATCCTAATTCTTTCAAAATGCATGTCTTGGTCCTAAATCTTTGTAAGTTGTTCATCCTAGGTACTAAATCTGTTTGACCAGAGTTGACCTGCCTGCGTGGCGCTTTGAGTGTGGCCGCATGGACAAAAGGGCCCAAGAGGAGTAACGACCGGCCATGCATATTTGCAAAAAAGCCCTCTGTCGGTGTCAAAACCGGCGGATCTCGGGTAGGGGGTCCCGAACTATGCGTCTAGGTGGATGGTAACAGGAGACAAGGGACACAATGTTTTTACCCAGGTTCGGGCCCTCTCGATGGAGGTAAAACCCTACTCCTGCTTGATTAATATTGATGACATGGGTAGTACAAGAGTAGATCTACCATGAGATCAAGGAGGCTAAACCCTAGAAGCTAGCCTATGGTATGATTGTTGTAATGGTTGTTCGTCCTACGGACTAAAACCCTCCGGTTTATATAGACACCAGAGAGGGCTAGGGTTACATAGAGTCGGTTACAATGGTAGGAGATCTACATATCCGTATTGCCAAGCTTGCCTTCCACGCCAAGGAAAGTCCCATCCGGACACGGGAAGAAGTCTTCAATCTTGTATCTTCATAGTCTTGGAGTCCGGCCGATGATGATAGTCCGGCTATCCGGACACCCTCTAGTCCAGGACTCCCTCAGTAGCCCCTGAACCAGGCTTCAATGACGACGAGTCCGGCGCGCATATTGTCTTCGACATTACAAGGCGGGTTCTTCCTCCGAATAATTCATAGAAGATTGTGAACACCGGGATAGTGTCCGGCTCTGTAAAATAAATTCCACATACCACCGTAGAGAGAATAATATGTACACAAGTTCAATCAGCTGACATATTTTGTGGTGCGACGTCACGCCACTACCAAGCCTTCACTTGAATCATTTTTATTATACCACCTCAGCGCGTTTAGCGAAGCAGTTCCTTGGCACATCTTATCGAAGCAGAGATCGTGTTCCCCTTATTCCGGGATTACCATCAATACGGACGTGGGTAACCCAACCGCGCCATTGATTGTGGCGCTTGGGAGATAGGCGAGTTTTACCAGGCCGGTGGGGACGCATAGTCTTCATCCGCCCATATATAAGGGGATAAGGATCCACCTTTTTACCTACGCCTTCTTCCTCCTTTGCCTATCCATCTCCGCGCACTCGAGCTCTAGCGCCCAAGTCCGCACATCTCGCCTCAACCTTTTCCAGCCATGTCCGGAGCAGGAGGCAAGTGGATGGCCTCCTCCGTTACGAAGGGGCACATCGAGAAGCTGCGCGGCACCGGATACCTGTCCAGCGACATCGCGCACCGGCTGCCCGACGAGGGACAGCTCATCCCCACCCCCAGGCCCCATGAGAGAGTCATATTCCTTCCCCACTTCCTCCGCGGACTGGGCTTCCCACTTCACCCCTTCGTCCGGGGGCTCATGTACTACTACGGCCTGGACTTCCACGATCTGGCGCCAAACTTCATCCTCAACATCTCGGCGTTCATCGTCGTGTGCGAGGCCTTCCTCTGCATCCAGCCCCACTTCGGCTTGTGGCTAAAGACCTTCAATGTCAAGCCGAAGGTGGTGAAGGGCGTTCAAGCGGAGTGCGGAGGCGCCATGGTGGGCAAAATGCCCAACGTCATCTGGCTCGAGGGTGCCTTCGTGGAGTCCATCAAAGGGTGGCAATCGGGGTGGTTCTACATCACCGAGCCGCGTGACCCTAAATGGGCAGCGGCCCCCGAGTTCAGATCTGGTACCCCCATGCAGCTCACCTCCTGGAAAGAGAAGGGCTTGCTATGGGGTAGTTCGGAGGAGCTGACCGGACTCCAGTCCTGTCTCCAGACCCTGGTGAACAAGTAGCTCAAGCTTGTCAACGTGATCCAGGTCATGCTCATCCGCCGGATTCTCCCCTGCCAGCAACGGGCTTTCAATTTGTGGGAGTTTGATCCGGCACAACACCGGACATTGAGCGGGCTCTTCGACACGACGTACGAAGCTGCCTGGAGGGTGCTGTTCAAGGGCGGAGAAGCCCCCGCATCCGCAACTGAAGATCGCGCATTTGGCACGCAGCGCCCGGCCGGCGCGGTAAGCTATGTCATCCTTTATGGGACACTCATTTCTTTCACAGTTTGACTCTATGTGGGATCTAAAACTCCCAATGCCTTTAACCGGACTGGCAGAGGACGTCCGGACAGGTTAACTGTCCGGCTCCCCTTCCCGAAGACCCAGCGGACACCCGTTTGACGGGGCTGCTGGTTCCGGCCCTTTACGTGGTGCCGGAGAAGAAGGCCAAGAAAAAGGCCACGGGAACCCGAAGGAGTTCCTGGCGCTAGGTGATATCATCCGATGACTCCAAGGCGGACTCCTCCCCCGAGGAGGAGGAGAAAGAAGCCTCTTCCCCAGCGGGGGGGAGAGAAGAAGAGGAAGGCCTCCCCAACGGGGGCGGCCGAAGGGTCCAAGAAAGGATGGACCCTTTCTCCGGACTGCTCCGCCAACGCCGCCGATGACGACGAGGAGTGGCCCTCTAGGGCCAAGCCCCTGGCAAGATCATAAGTGTCCGAATTCCTGGATGATTTATAATTTCTCTTTTTGCCACGTGGTGTCCTTCTAATGCCGCGTACAACCTGTAGTCCGGCCAAGGACGATCTTCCCGCTTCATCGAGCGGGTCCTTGGCTCCGTCGGATATGGATTCCCTTCCGACCGCCTCCACCCCTCGTGACGCTGATGACGCCGAGGTGGGATCCCAGGAGGGGACCCACCAGGAGGGGGAGGCTCCGGAGGTGCCACAGGGCAACCTCCCGGACTTTGCACCGGACTCCGCACTGGAACCCGAAGTGGTTCCGGAGTCCGGCAGGCGGCCCCTTCGTAAGAAGGGCAAGACTGTGACACCGGCGGCCGCCGTCCAACCGGAGGTGCCGGATAACTTGTTGGAGGCGCTCAACGGCGCTTCCATCGAAGAAGAATACCGCACTGTCATGAGTGCGGTGATTCAGAAGGTTCAGCTCGCCCAGAGCGGGCTGACCGAAGCCTGCAGCAGCCTTCTAACAGGCTTTGAGGTAAGAATTTTAAGATATGTAGTATAATACCGCATAGATAGTAGCCCCTGATGCTCGGTTCGGTGTTCGGAAAGAAAAACCGGACTGAGGATCTTACAAAGATATACGCAGGAGTTCTAAAAAATATGTCAATATGGGATTGCAGGCTGCGCTGCTGACCTCTGCCGCACTGACTGCGGAGGTTGGTGCTTTGAAGCAGAACCTCGAGCGGTCCGAGAGTGTGCTCGGCCATGCCAAGAAGCAGCTCGAGACAAGGAAGGTGAGTGACACCGTATTGAATTTTTACCTTACAGAAAAGTATTTTGGTTGCAAGAGAAATAACAAGGATAATGTGGGTACTCCAGGGGCCACGAACGAGGTGGTGACCCTGAAGGAGGCCGTGTCCGCGGCCGAACGTAATGCGGCCGCGGAACGAGCTGAGCGAGAGAAACAGGAGGCGCGGGTGGCGGAGGTGCAGCAAGAGCTCCAGGCTCTCGTGGAAAAGCATGAGAGTTTGGAGCACGACTCGAAGACTCAAGAGTCCGAGCTTGCATCGGCTCTTGAAAGTGCCAAAGCCGCTAAGGCCGAAGCCCATAAGGCCCTCCAGGAGATTGAGGCGGTGAAGAAAATAGCGGCGGGTAAGGCATTTTTCATGCAAAGCAAGCATGTGAATGTGAATTACCTGTTACTTACCCGAATTCGAAGCTCTCCAGGAGCGTTTGCAGATCTTCCTCGCAGCGTGTCCGATGCTGCCACATTCTACCAGGCCGAGGAGGGGAGCTCGACGGAGAAGGTCTTCTGGTCTCAGTATGCTGAGGCCGGACATCTGGTGCCCCTTAGCGACCAGCTGAAGCAGCTGGTCGAGCTCCACAAGGTAGCCGAACAGGCCATGAAGGGCCTCATAGTTCGGCTGTGGCCCAAGGAGGCCATGCATGGGAGCTACTTCGGCCTGGTGCGGCAGCTGGTGGATGCGTGTCCCTGGGTGGAAGTCGTCAAGCAGTCCGCCTGTATTGAAGGTGCCCGTCGGGCCCTTGCCAGTGCAAAAGTGCACTGGGGCAGGATGGACACTGAGAAGCTTCTGACGGACGCGCCGCCAGCGGGCAAGGAGTATCGCACGCCCGAAATGTATTATAAGAGTGTCCTGAAGGGAGCCCGCATGATTGCGGATGAGTGCTCCAAGGATGTAATATTTGAGTAAAATCGCATTATGTTATCCTGTGCGCTGAAAACTGTGTTCATATGCGCTAAGCAATGCTTATTAATTTAAAATATTACCTTCTGTGCAGCCGTTTATCAAATCTGAGAGATGGCAAGTCGTCGGCTTCAGCCCCCATGCCACTAGTGCTGGGGTGTTCGGGATAAACTTGAGCGCTCTTGTTCCCATGTTTGGGTCCATCTAGGGAGGCGCTCAACACAACGAACGAGGCAACCAGACTTATAATGCTTGAACACTCTCACTTAGCCATAGAATTCTATAATTTTAAATTTCGGCGAAGCCCCTAGTGTTCGGAAGACCGAGTTCGGGGCGCTATCCACGCCTGGGCCGGACAAAGCCGGTTCCTCGCTCTAAGCGGCATAAGTCTTTAGGGACTCGAAAAAACCTCTCGAACAGCGACCAGCTCTCACCTTATCATGACGGTCAGTTTTAGCTTTCTCCACTGAGGCGCTCGCCCAGCTCAACCGGGGCGCAATCGCAGTGGTTCTCCCAGTGCTACCTTAGCCGATAAAATGGAACGTAAGGTACCAAAACATGGGAGCCGGGCAAACCCAACTATTGACCCAAGACATGATTCGGAGCCGATGCATATAATGCTATAAGTTCGGGGTGCCGCACTTGTGAAAGTGTTCGGACTTATCACACCATAATGCGGGGAACTTAAGCCCCTGGTGTATTCGGCCGTACCAAAGTGTACGGATGCAACATGTCATAAACGAACATATATAAGAAAGAAATGCGATTATAAGCAAAAAGCGATGCATTGTTTATTCAGAAATACTGCCATGAATGTAGAGCGATACAAATAGTGCGGTAAGCAAGGGATTGGACTATTTTAACATGTCCCCCTCCAGGGTAGGCTGCGGAATGGTGTATTAAACAGATTTAATGCTCGTAATGGAGACCACCTGAGTGTTCGTCGTAGCCTTTCTCCTTCCCTGGCTGTTGCATCGTGAGTTCGGCGGGTCTACTGCCAGACAAGGCCTCTGGTGAACAGAGTCCTGTGGGTAAGAAAAAAGAAAAGGGAAAAGACCGACATACTTGGGAGCCCCTGGTGTGGTTAAGCCGCACTCTGGGCCTGTCGTGGTCGTGCCCCTCCCCCTATGCCCATGGTATCTCCAGAGCGTAATGATGTATGCGAAGGACTGGTCTTGCAATTATGCAAGGGCTGGGGTTGGGGCCGCATTGCTACGCGTGCTCGGAACGTGCCAGGTGGTCTTGTTGTATGTTACTCCGGGCGCGTTTGGCCTTGTCCGGTCGCTTAACGGCCGGACTCGAAAATTGCCTTAAGAGGCTGCTCTGTACTTCTGCCGCGAGAGCCGCTGTGTGCTCCTCCGTTCGGAGGGAGCATTCAGTGTTTCTGTTGACCGTGATGACTCCTCGAGGGCCTGGCATCTTGAGCTTTAGGTATGCGTAATGCGGCACCGCGTTGAACTTTGCGAACGTGGTCCGTCCGAGCAGAGCGTGATAGCCACTGCGGAACGGGACTATGTCAAAGATTAACTCCTCGCTTCGGAAGTTATCCCGGGATCCGAAGATCACTTCCAGTGTGACTGAGCCTGTACAATTGGCCTCTACACCTGGTATGACGCCTTTGAAGGTCGTCTTTGTAGGTTTAATCCTTGAGGGGTCTATGCCCATCTTGCGCACTGTATCCTGATAAAGCAGGTTCAGGCTGTTGCCGCCGTCCATCAGGACTCTGGTGAGGTGAAATCCATCGACGATTGGGTCTAAAACCAATGCAGCGAATCCGCCATGGCGGATACTGGTGGGGTGATCCCTTCGATCAAAAGTTATCGGGCAAGAGGACCATGGATTGAACTTCGGGGCGACTGGCTCCATCGCATATACATCCCTAAGTGCACGCTTCCGCTCCCTCTTGGGTATGTGGGTTGCGTATATCATTTTTACCGTCCGTACTTGTGGGGGGAAACCCTTCTGTCCTCTACTGTTCGGCGGCCGGGTCTCTTCCTCGTCATCGCTATGCAGCCCCTTGTCATTGTTTTCGGCAATTAACTTGCCCGCCTGCTTAAATACCCAACAATCCCTGTTGGTGTGAGCGGTCGAGTATTCGGTCCAAATTGGACGGACCGGAAGTAGTTCTTTTGAATGGCTTTTTCCGCTGACCGGGTTTGGAGCCTCTGAATCCAGCGTTGACTGCCGTATCCTCAGTGTTATAGCCGTTAACGCGACGTTTGTTTTTGTTTCGACGCGGCCTGCCATTGCGGTCCTTGGTATCCGGACTGCCAGAATTTTTGCTGAGGTTGTTACTGCGGGCTAGCCAGCTGTCCTCCCCCGCATAGAAGCGGGTCATGAGTGATGTGAGGGCTGCCATGGATTTCGGCTTTTCCTGTCCTAGGTGCCGGGCCAGCCACTCGTCGCGGATGTTATGTTTGAAGGATGCGAGGGCCTCTGCATCCAGACAGTCGACGATTTGATTTTTTTTCTTTGTTAAGAACCGTGTCCAGAATTGTCTGGACGATTCGTCTGGCTGCTGAATTATATGGCTTAGGTCATCGGCGTCTGGTGGTCGCACATATGTGCCCTGGAAGTTGTCAAGGAATGCGGCTTCCAGGTCCTCCCAACACCCAATTGACTCTGCTGGCAAGCTGTTAAGCCAATGCCGAGCTGGTCCTTAAAGCTTGAGTGGGAGATATTTGATGGCGTGAAGATTGTCACCGCGGGCCATATGGATATGAAGGAGATAGTCTTCGATCCAAACCGCGGGGTCTGTTGTGCCATCGTAGGATTCAATGTTCACGGGTTTAAACCCTTCAGGGATTTGATGATCCATTACTTCATCTATGAAGCATAGTGGGTGTGCGGCGCCTCTATATTGGGCAATATCACAACGTAGCTCAAGCGAGCTTTGTCTACTGTGTTCGGCCCGGCCGGAGTTGCTGTATCCAGCGCGACGGTAGTCGTTTCGCATCGTGGGGCGCCCACGTGATCCGTAGATCGATCTTGATTGTCTTGCCTTGTCCTCCAATATGTCTTGCAAGTCCGACGCATTCCCCCGTGGCTTTGTACTTGTCGAGCGGTGCCGGGGTACGGTCCTGATGGAGGGCCTAGAGGCCTCTCTGTCGCGGCCACGAGGTGGTCGGTCTACCGTATTGTGCGCTGGTGATGAAGGTTTATATGCCTCCTCCTCTAATCGGGGAGCAACTTGCGTTTTGGGTAGCTTTTGGAGGGGCGTTCGAGTTCATACTCTTCGGCCGCAAGGACTTCAGTCCATCTGTCGGCTAGCAGGTCTTGATCAGCTCGGAGCTGTTGCTGCTTTTTCTTTAGGCTGTTTGCTGTGGCTATAAGCCTGCGTTTAAAACGCTCTTGTTCGACGGGATCTTCGGGCACGACGAATTCGTCGTCGTTGAGGCTTGCCTCGTCTCTGGAGGGACGCATGTAATTATCATCCTCTACCTCTTCGTCTGCCGCTCTCTCGTGAGGGATGGCTTCTCCGTCCTCCTGTGCTGAATCTTGCTGGAGGGGGTTATCTTCGGCACTCTCTGGGGTGTTATTATCTCCGGTGCTGGAATCTCCATTCTTGCTGTGGCGGGATTTAGAGCGGCGCCGCTGACGCCGGCGCTTGGGCTGTTTGTTAGAGGGATCTACCTCCGCTGCTTCTTCGCCATTCCCATCCTTCGGGATGTCCACCATGTATATGTCATATGATGAGGTGGTCTTCCAGTGCCCTGTAGGCGCTGGTTCTTGGTCGTCTCCGGCATCGCCGTCCATGCCGTCGATGTCTTCGGAGTTGTAGTCTAGCATGTCGGCTAGATCGCCGACAGTGGCTACAAAGTGGGTGGTGGGTGGGCTTTGAATTTCTTTGTCATCCACATCCCAACCGTCCTGACCGTAGTCCGGCCAGGGCTCTCCTGATAATGAGAGATACTTTAGCGAATTCAGGATGTCGCCAAAGGGTGAGTGCTGAAAGATGTCCGCGGCGGTGATCTCCATGATCGGCGCCCAATCAGATTCGATTGGTAGGGGCGCAGGAGGTTCGGAGTCCGGCAAGGTGATGCGGAGCATCCTTCCATCATCCCCATGGACTCTACATCAACATATCCAACCCCACAAGGACCCATGACAAGAGCTAGAGCACGTGCTTTGGAAACCGAGGTGAACTTCTTCCTACTAGACTTGCATATGAACCCAAATGGAACATGTATACTACCTCACCAAGATGTGCTATGCCTCCTTAGGTACGAAGAGGAACACCACCAAGGAGCTCAGGAGCATCCCCAAGAAGAAGGAGAACCACCCCAAGGCCACGAGGATCAAGAAGAAGGACAACAGCAGCAGCACAGGAAGCTCCAGGCCACCCCGTGCGCACGGGCCCCAGAAACCCCGTGCCCACGGGCTACTCAGGGAGTTGACGCTGGAGCACCCCGTGCGCACGGGCTTGTACCGTGCCCACGGGACCCCTGTGCGCACGGGCCCAACTTACCCCTTGCGCACGGGCCTCCCAAGATGGCCGGCTGAGATTGCACCTTCGGCTCCACTTCTCCTCCTTCGACCCCAAGCCTATATAATTCGTACCTAGGGCCATGTTTAGGGTTAGCAAAGTATTAGATGAGATCTTGGTGAGCTTTGCTCCATTACCTTCCCTCTTTGAGGATCAAGACCCCATAGGGAAGAATCCTTGAGGATTTCAAGACCTCCTCCTAGGAGAAGACTATCTACCACCAAGACCCCTCTTCCTTTGGATTTGGGATGAACTTTGCCATTGTATCTTTCCTTTGATTGTGTTTGAGACTTGTGGATCTTGTGTTGTTACTCTAGTGGATGTGTAATTGGGAATTGTTGGAGTGATTACCTCTTTGTGTTCCTCCTTGTGTTCTTGTGGTTCTTGTGTTTCCCTCCATTTTCCCCCTCCAAGTGTGAAAAGATCTCCACCTAGGGTTCTACCCTACATCATATGGTATCATGAGCCACGTTGATTCACACCTTGGAGTCCTTACCTTCCACTTTCTAGCTTGATTTTGTTGTTTTTCGTCCTAATCCGAAAATCCCCACCAAAAATAGCCCCAAAATTTTTCTTGCAATTTGTTGATCTTGTGAGATTTGGTTGATTTGATCCACGAATTTGGTGTTTGACAAGTGGATCTACACCTCCACCACCATCCCCACCCATCCCCCACTGGAATTTGGCCAAAAACTCGAAATCCCCATGAAATCACAGGAGTTCATCCGCTCTCGAGAGACCCCGTGCACACGGGCCATCGGGACCCCGTGCACACGGGACCCCGTGCACACGGGCCTCACTTACCCCGTGCGCACGGCCTATCCAGGGACTTTCGCCCATTTTCTGTTTTTCCCATTTCGTTTCACCACCACCTTTTGTACTTTTCCACACCTTTCCACGTGTTTGTTGAGTGTTCGGTTGCGATCTCTTGTGTCCTAAGGTGTTTCGGCTACTTAGGCGCAACTTGATATCATCGCCACCAATCATCGACTCGAACAACACTTCGGCTTCGACAAGAGCATCTTCGACCGTAAGCAAGGACGGTAACCTCGACGACACTTTTGACCCCTTGCCATTAACTTGATCGCCTCGAGCCATTTTGCGTAGCTTACCCATCAAGACTAGCTTGTTGAGTATTGCCGGGCCACGCCTTAGTGCACCATTTAGTGTTCCGTCCATCCCGTGCATATACTACTTGTTACCTCATTGTGTGGCTCGCATATCAAGCATCGTGGCATAGTTGAAAAAAAAGAGAAAAAGCTTTTAAGCAAAAGAGAAGAAAAGCAAAGATCTTATAAGCAAATAGCATCGAGCCTTCGCATTCGTGCATCATCTTGGTCACCACATACATAAGCATACTTGGGATAGTGATGCGAGTAGATTCTCTATTAGGTTGGTGCACTAGCGTATCTAGCCCATTAGTGCAATCGAGCTAGCGTCTCTCTAGTATCCGTACGACAAGAGCTTTTCCCGTGTTTCCATACCTTCGAGCTCACCCCTTGGTTGTGCGGATCCCATTTATCTTCCGTGTGTGTGTTCCTAGTGTTATCTCGGGAGGTTGATCTATTTGTCTTATTTGCCATTTGTGAATCTTCTCAACTTTATCAACATCTTGACTAACATTTGCTTGAATTATTTGTGTCTTTCCTAACCAAGCTCCTCCATAGACCATTTACTTGTAGGTGTGAGAAACAATTCCCGGTACCAATTCCCCTATTGTAACATCACGTGGGATCGTACTTGTTACATCCACAATCTTCGGAAAAGGTAACTTTGGTTTTGTTCTCTCATTTTCCTACTCACCACCACTTTCTTATGATGGATAGGCCAAGTTCTTCTACCAACCCACTCTTCATCGAGCAAGACGACGACATGTCATCCTTCGTCACCAAGAGCCACCTCTTTGGCGCACAACGAGCTCTCCATCAAGAGCAACAAGCAATGAACGACCGCATCGACAACCTCGCCACCGACTTGCGACTCTCCGAGCAACGTACACGCGACTACTTCGACAACAAGCTCGACGCGCACAAGCAAGAGAACGATGCAAGAATGGACGAGATCCGAGCTTTGTTGGGCAACCGGCATCCTTCAACTTCTTCCTACTCAAGATGGAGCCACTCAAGTCGCCACTCCGAGGACACCTTCTCCGGCTCAAGTACACCGTCATCGACCATTCTTCGACGAGCCGCGCATCAAGACCGACATGCATCTCGAGATCCGCTCCACGGCAAGCATTCACAAGAGCAAGTCGATGAGCAAGTTCCTCGTCATCAAGCAAATCAAGTCGCCTTTGCTCAAGCCCAAGAACGACAACGTCTTCGTCGTCAGGAAGAAGAAGAACGAGCACGTCTACAACAAGAGGAACAAGACACCGAGGCCCAACGTCTTCAACAACAACAACGAAAAGCACAAGCTATTGAGGCGGAACATGCCCTTCAAGAATCAAGTCGAGCCGTCGCCAACCGCAATCGCGAACGGCGCAATCAAGAAGAAGCCCTTCGAGAAGAAATGCAAGAAAGGAACTATTGACCACGTGTGCACCATCAAGTTTCTCAAGCTCCTCCACAAGCTCGTCAAGCTCCACCTCAACCTCAAGTGCAACAAGAGCGACACCAAGCGGAACAAGTGCTTCAAGACCCTCCTCCACACCAAGAGCAACATCATGAGGGACGAGCATTCGAGGACCATCCAAGACAAGAGCGGCACCGCAACTGCTACCAAAATGAAGAGCAACGCTATGGCAAGCTCAAGTTCACGATGCCCAAGTTCAATGGAAGCAATGATCCGGAAGAGTACCTCTCATGGGCATTGAAGGTCGACAAAATCTTTCGTTTGCACAACTATGAGGAAGAGAAGAAGATCGCAATGGCATCACTTGAGTTCCAAGACTATGTGCTCATATGGTGGGAACAAGTCCTTGAGCGCCGAGAAGCAAGAGGTGACCCTCCAATCACCACTTGGGCTCAAATGAAGGATGTCATGCGAGCATGATTTGTGCCCACCTACTACAACCGTGATCTCTTCAAGAAGCTACAACTCCTCAAGCAAGGAACCAAGAGTGTTGAAGAATACTACAAGGAAATGGAGATAGCCATGATTCGAGCCAATGTCAAGGAAGATGATGAGCAAACAATGGCACGGTTCTTGAATGGACTCAACCATCCCATCAATAAGATCGCCGACTTCCAACCCTACTCCAACCTCATTGAGCTAGTACATCAAGCGACCAAGGCGGAACGTCAAGTGCAAGATGACTTCAAGTACGCCAAGTACTCCTCCAAGACATACGGCTTCTCCAACAATCAAGCTTCAACAACTCCTACAACATCTACTTCAACCAAGCCTTCTCCAAGTATCGACGACAAGACAACATACAAGAAACCTTCATCAAGTTCAAGTCGTCCTCCAACTACTACAAGCAACTACAAGCCGCGTGCTACTTCCTCTACTCCGACCGATGAGACCATCAAGACAAGTTCAATCAAGTGTTTCACATGTGGCGGCCGAGGCCATAAGTCCTTCCAATGCACCAACAAGCGCACTATGATCCTCAACAACGATGGCACCTACGACTCAATGAGTGAAGATGAAATGGATGCTATTGAGCAAGTGGCCATGCACCGGCGCGTGAACGAGGATGAAGATGATCAAGTCTTTTGTGATGAAGATACGAGCCCTGCTCTCGTTGTTTCCAAGGTCTTGACACTTCAACATCAACAAGAGGAAGACCAACGATGCCACATCTTCCACACAAAGGCCGGCATCAATGGGAGATCCGTCAAGGTCATCATCGATGGAGGTAGTTGCCACAACTTGGCAAGCGAAGAACTATGCTCCAAGCTTCAATTGATCAAGAGGAAGCACCCGCACCCCTACAAGGTTCAATGGCTAAGCGACACCGACACTATACGAGTGAGCATACGGTCCAAGTATCATTCAAAATAGGTGCATATGAAGATACTTTGGAGTGTGATGTGGTCCCAATGACCGTTTGCCACCTCCTCCTTGGTTGACCATGGCAATTCGACCGTGGCGCCATCCACAATGGGCGTACCAACCATTATAGCTTCAAGATGAAAGGAAAAGAATATGTGCTACGACCCATGTCTCCTAGTCAAGTGATAGCCGACAAGCAAGCCACCCACCATAGAGAGAAGAGTGAGAAAGATAGCCACCAAAACATGAGTGAGAGAAACAAGTCACACTTGAGCGCCTCTTCGCCTAGAGAGAAAAACCTCATCCTATTCGCCACCAAACATGAGATGAGAGAAGTGTGTGAGAACCCATCGAGTGTGATGCACTTTGTCCTTGTGTGCAAGGATGGAGAACCAAAAACTAACACTACTCACGAACTACCTTTGGTGTTTCAATCTCTTTTGCAGGAATTTCAAGATGTTTTCCCCGATGAGCTACCTCCGGGTCTACCTCCTGTATGAGGCATTGAGCATCGAATCGACCTCATCCCCGGAGCGCCACTTCCAAACAAAGCTCCATACTGTGTCAATCCCGAAGAAACCACGGAGATTCAACGGCAAGTACAACAATTAATCGACAATGGTCATGTACGTGAAAGCTTAAGCCCTTGTGCCGTTCCCGTTATACTTGTGCCTAAACCCGATGGAAGTTTCCGCTTGTGTTCTGATTGTAGACCTATAAATGCTATCACCTTTCGCTATAGGCATCCCATTCCTCGCTTAGATGATATGCTTGATGAACTTAGTGGAGCCAACTTTTTCTCCAAAATTGATCTTAAAAGTGGCCATTATCAAATCCGCATACAAGAAGGTGATGAATGGAAAACTGCTTTCAAAACAAAATTTGGCTTATATGAATGGTTAGTCATGCCTATGGGTTTGTCGGAGGCTCCCGGTACTTTTGTGCGTCTCATGCATCATGTCCTTCGCCCTTACATTGGAGTCTTTGTTGTGGTTTATTTCGATGATATTCTTGTGTTTAGCAAAACCATGAAAGAGCATCTTGATCATGTTAAGCTTGTTTTGCAAACACTTCGAAAGGAAAGTCTTTATGCCAACATGAAAAAATGCACGTTTGGTGTTGACAAAGTGGTTTTCTTGGGTTTCGTTGTTTCTTCCAAGGGTGTCCATGTTGATGAAACTAAAATTGAAGCAATTAAAACTTGGCCCCAACCCACCAATTTGCAACAAGTGCAAAGTTTCCTTGGTCTTGCAGGGTTTTATCGCCGCTTTGTGAAAAACTTTAGCACTATTGCAGCCCCTTTGCATGCTTTGAGTAAGAAAAATGCTCCTTTTGTTTGGGGAACTTTACAATCCACCGCTTTTGATGAGCTCAAGTCTTTGCTTACTCATGCTCCGATTCTTGCTTTGCCCAATTTTGACAAAACTTTTGAGGTTCATTGTGATGCAAGTGGTACCGGAATTGGCGGAGTTTTAATGCAAGAAAAACGAGCAATTGCATATTTTAGTGAAAAACTCTCCGGTGCTCAACTTAACTATCAAATCTATGACAAAGAATTGTATGCTTTAGTGCGTGTCCTACATGTTTGGGAACATTATCTTAGACCTCATGAGTTTGTCATACATACCGATCACGAAACGCTTAAGTACTTAAAAGGTCAAACTAAATTGAACAAGCGTCATGCCAAATGGAGTGAATTTATTGAATCTTTCCCATATGTGATCAAGTACATTAAGGGTAAGGAAAATGTAGTTGCCGATGCACTTTCTCGCATATGCACGCTTGTCACCCAACTTGAGTTGAATATTATTGGCTTTGAGCACATAAAAGATTTGTATGCTAGTGATCCATCTTTTGCATCTCATTATGCTCAATGTTTGATGCATACATCTTGGGAACAATACTACATAAAGGATGGTTATCTTATGAGAGCTAACAAACTATGCATTCCCGAGTCTTCTCTTCGTTTGCTACTTTTGCAAGAGGCTCATGGAGGTGGACTCATGGGACACTTTGGACGCGACAAGACTTTCGCCACGCTCTCCAAGAACTACTTTTGGCCCAAGATGTTCCGTGACGTCTCACGCTTCACTACTAGATGCTCTACATGCCGCAAAGCTAAGTCAAAAGCTCAATCTCATGGTCTTTACATGCCTCTTCCAATTCCTTATCAACCTTGGGAAGACATTAGCATGGATTTTGTACTTGGTTTGCCTAGAACTCAAAATGGAAAAGATTGTTGTTGTGGATCGATTTTCTAAAATGGCACATTTCATTCCTTGCAACAAGGTAGACGATGCTTCACATATTGCAAATCTCTTTTGTAGGGAAATCTTGCGCCTCCATGGAGTACCAAAGTCAATCGTCTCCGACCGTGACGTCAAGTTCTTGAGTTACTTTTGGAAGACTCTATGCGCCAAGCTCGGAATCAAGCTCTTGTTCTCATCCGCATACCATCCTCAAACCGACGGCCAAACAGAGGTGACGAACCGGACGCTATCAACTCTACTTTGCGTGTTGATCAAGAAGAACATCAAGGAGTGGGAGGCGTGTCTACCCATCGCCGAGTACGCCTACAACCGCGCAAGACATTCGACTACCGGCAAGTCTCCCTTCGAGGTCGTCTACGGCTTCAACCCATTGTCCCCATTGGACATTCTACCTCTACCTCTACAATAACGCACAAACATGGATGCGAGTGCAAGAGCAAGCTACATCAAGAAGATGCATGAAGATACAAGAAACATCATCGAGCGCCAAGTACATCGACTAGCGACCAAGCTCAACGTCAACAAACAACCCATGATCTTCAACATAGGTGATCTCGTGTGGCTACACCTTCGCAAGGACCGCTTCCCCAACGAACGCAAGTCCAAACTACTACCTCGAGCCGATGGACCATTCAAGGTGCTAGCACGCTACAACGACAACGCCTACAAGATTGAGCTCCCACGAGACAAGTACAACGTGAGCGACATCTTCAACGTCAAAGACCTCTCGCCTTTCCATGGTGATGAAGATCTTGATCCGAGGTCGGATCCTTTTGAGGGGAGGGGAGATGATGCGGAGCATCCTTCCATCATCCCCATGGACTCTACATCAACATATCCAACCCCACAAGGACCCATGACAAGAGCTAGAGCACGTGCTTTGGAAACCGAGGTGAACTCCTTCCTACTAGACTTGCATATGAACCCAAATGGAACATGTATACTACCTCACCAAAATGTGCTATGCCTCCTTAGGTACGAAGAGGAACACCACCAAGGAGCTCAGGAGCATCCCCAAGAAGAAGGAGAACCACCCCAAGGCCACGAGGATCAAGAAGAAGGACAACAGCAGCAGCACAGGAAGCTCTAGGCCACCCCGTGCGCACGGGCCCCAGAAACCCCGTGCCCACGGGCTACTCAGGGAGTTGACGCTGGAGCACCCAGTGCGCACGGGCTTGTACCGTGCCCACGGGACCCCCGTGCGCACGGGCCCAACTTACCCCGTGCGCACGGGCCTCCCAGGATGGCCGGCTGAGATTGCACCTTCGGCTCCACTTCTCCTCCTTCGACCCCAAGCCTATATAATTCGTACCTAGGGCCATGTTTAGGGTTAGCAAAGTATTAGATGAGATCTTGGTGAGCTTTGCTCCATTACCTTCCCTCTTTGAGGATCAAGACCCCATAGGGAAGAATCCTTGAGGATTTCAAGACCTCCTCCTAGGAGAAGACTATCTACCACCAAGACCCCTCTTCCTTTGGATTTGGGATGAACTTTGCCATTGTATCTTTCCTTTGATTGTGTTTGAGACTTGTGGATCTTGTGTTGTTACTCTAGTGGATGTGTAATTGGGAATTGTTGGAGTGATTACCTCTTTGTGTTCCTCCTTGTGTTCTTGTGGTTCTTGTGTTTCCCTCCATTTCCCCCCTCCAAGTGTGAAAAGATCTCCACCTAGGGTTCTACCCTACATCACAAGGAGTCCGGCACCTCGGAGTTACGGGCTTTACAAGGGACAAGGTCAGTATTCGGCTCCATCACCGTAGAAGTTGCAGCCCCCGAGGCGGTGTCTAGCCACCCGTCCTCGATCTACGCGGTCGGCTCCGAACTAAGGGTCGGAGCGGACTCATGTGCGGCCTCCAGGGCACTATCCGGCGGCAGAGCTAAATCATGCCCATCGTGACAGTGTGGCGCGCTCGGCTATGGTTCGAATCCGTCGAAGATCAAGTCTCCGCGGATGTCAGCGGTGAAGTTTAGACTTCCAAATTTGACCTGATGGCCAGGGGCGTAGCTTTCGATCTGCTCCAGATGGCCAAGCGAATTGGCCGGCAGTGCAAAGCCGCCGAACACGAAGATCTTTCCGGGGATAAAAGTCTCATCCTGGACTGCGTTGTTGTTGATGATTGAAGGAGCCATCAAGCCTATCGGTGACAACACAGAGGAACTCTCAATGAAAGCACCAATGTCGGTGTCAAAACCGGCGGATCTCGGGTAGGGGGTCCCGAACTGTGCGCCTAGGCGGATGGTAACAGGAGACAAGGGACACAATGTTTTTACCCAGGTTCGGGCCCTCTCGATGGAGGTAAAATCCTACTCCTGCTTGATTAATATTGATGATATGGGTAGTACAAGAGTAGATCTACCACGAGATCAAGGAGGCTAAACCCTAGAAGCTAGCCTATGGTATGATTGTTGTAATGGTTGTTCGTCCTACGGACTAAAACCCTCTGGTTTATATAGACACCGGAGAGGGATAGGGTTACATAGAGTCAGTTACAATGGTAGGAGATCTACATATCCGTATTGCCAAGCTTGCCTTCCACGCCAAGGAAAGTCCCATCCGGACACGTGAAGAAGTCTTCAATCTTGTATCTTCATAGTCTTGGAGTCCGGCCGATGATGATAGTCCGGCTATCCGGACACCCCCTAGTCCAGGACTCCCTCACCCTCAAACACTAATTTGTTCATATTCGTGGTCCCTTTCCTCTTCCCCACCCCTCTCTGGCGAAACCGAAGGCGAGCGACGGTGACAACGCTGCTCTAGTGAGAAGTGATACGTCTCCAATGTATCTATAATTTTTGATTGTTCCATGCTATTATATTACCCCTTGTGGATGTTTATGGGCTTTATTTTACACATTTATATCATTTTTGGGACTAACCTACTAACCGGAGGCCCCGTATTGCTGTTTTTTTTGCCTATTTCTGTATTTCGAAGAAAAGGGATATCAAACGGAGTCCAAACGGAATGAAACCTTCGGGAGCATGATTTTTGGAACGAACATGATCCAGAGGACTTGGAGTGCAAGTCAAGAAGCAGTCGAGGCCGCCACGAGGGTGGAGGGCGCGCCCACCCCTACAGGGCGCGCCCCTATCTCGTGGGCCCCTCAGGCGGCCACCGACCTACTTATTCCTCCTATATATATACCCTTGTACCCCGAAAACATCAAGGGAGCCAACGAAAAACAATTTCCACCGCCGTAACCTTCTGTATCCGCGAGATCCCATCTTGGAGCCTTCGCCGGCGCTCCGCTGGAGGGGGAATCGACCACGGAGGGATTCTACATCAACACCATAGCCCCTCCGATGAGTTGTGAGTAGTTTACCACAGACCTTCGGCTCCATAGTTATTAGCTAAATGGCTTCTTCTCTCTTTTTGGATCTCAATACCATGTTCTCCCCCTCTCTTGTGGAGATCTATTCGATGTAATTCTTTTTTGCGGTGTGTTTGTCGAGATCCGATGAATTGTGGGTTTATTATCAAGATTATCTATGAGAAATATTTGAATCTCCTCTGAATTCTTTTATGTATGATTGAGTTATCTTTGCAAGTCTCTTCGAATTATTAGTTTGGTTTGGCCCACTAGATTGATCTTTCTTGCAATGGGAGAAGTGCATAGCTTTGGGTTCAATCTTGCGGTGTCCTTACCCAGTGACAATAGGGGTTGCAAGGCACGTATTGTATTGTTGCCATCGAGGATAAAAAGATGGGGTTTATATCATATTGCATGAATTTATCCCTCTACATCATGTCATCTTTCTTAATGTGTTACTCTGTTCTTATGAACTTAATACTCTAGATGCATGCTGGATAGCGGTCGATGTGTGGAGTAATAGTATTATATGCAGGAAGGAGTCGGTCTACTTGTCGCGAACCTGATGCCTATATACATGATCATGCCTAGATAATCTCATAATTATTCGCTTTTCTATCAATTGCTCAACAGTAATTTGTTCACCCATCATAATACTTATGCTATCTTGAGAGAAGCCACTAGTGAAACCTATGGCCCCCGGGTCTATCTTTTATCATATAAGCTTTCAATCTACTTTTATTTGCATCTTTACTTTTCCAATCTATATTATAAAATACCAAAAATATATTTATCTTATCATACTATCTCTATCAGATCTCACTTTCGCAAGTGGCCGTGAAGGGATTGACAATCCCTTTATTGCGTAGGTTGCGAGTTCTTTGTTTGTTTATGTAGGTGCGTGGGACTTTTGAGGAGCCTCCTACTGGATTGATATCTTGGTTCTCAAAAACTGAGGGAAATACTTACGCTACTATTGCTGCATCACCCTTTCCTCTTCAAGGAAAACCAACGCAAGCTCAAGACGTAGCAAGAAGGATTTCTGGCGCCGTTGCCGGGGAGGTCTTCGCTCAAGGCAAGACATACCAAGTACCCATCACAAAGTCATCTCCATCGCATTTACATTATTTGCCATTTGCCTCTCGTTTTCCTCTCCCCCACTTCACCCTTGCCGTTTTATTCACCCTCTCTTTCCCAATCTTATCCTCTCTTTTTCGCTTGCCTTTTTCTGTTTGCTTGTGTGTTGGATTACTTGTCGCCATGGCGCAAGATAATACCAAATTGTGTGATTTCTCCAATACCAATAATAATGATTTCCTTAGTACTTCGATTGCTCCTCTTAATGATGTTGAGTCTTGTGAAATCAATACTGCTTTGCTGAATCTTGTTATGAAAGATCAATTCGCCGGCCTTCCTAGTGAAGATGTCGCTACCCATCTAAACAACTTTGTTGATTTGTGTGATATGCAAAAGAAGAAAGGTATGAATAATGATATTGTTAAATTGAAGTTATTTCCGTTTTCACTTAGAGATCGTGCTAAAGTTTGGTTTTCGTCTTTTCCTAAAAATAGTATTGATTCTTGGAACAAGTGCAAAGATGCTTTTATCTCTAAGTATTTTCCTCCCACTAAGATCATCACTCTTAGGAACAATATTATGAATTTTAAACAACTTGATCATGAGCATGTTGCCCAATCTTGGGAAAGAATGAAATTGATGATTCACAATTGCCCTACTCATGGTTTGAATTTATGGATGATCATACAAAAATTTTATGCCGGATTGAACTTTGCTTCTAGAAACCTTTTAGATTCGGCCGCGGGAGGTATGTTTATGGAAATCACCTTAGGAGATGCTACAAAACTTCTTGATAATATTATGGCTAATATTCTCAATGGCACACCGAAAGATCTACTAGTAAAAAAGTGCATGCTATAGAAGAAATTAATGTTTTGAGTGGAAAGATGGATGAACTTATGACATCGTTTGCTACGAAAAATACTTCTCTTGATCCCAATGATATGCCTTTGTCTTCCTTGATTGAGAATAATAATGAATCTATGGATGTGAATTTTGTTGGTAGGAATAGTTTTGGAAACAATGCTTATAGAGGAAACTTTAATCCTAGACCGTTTCCTATTAATTCCTCTAATAATTATGGAAATTCCTACAATAATTCTTATGGTAATTTTAATAATATGCCCTCTGATTTTGAGAATAGCGTGAAAGAATTTATGATCTCTCAAAAGAATTTTAATGCCTTGCTTGAAGAAAAAATGCTCAAAGTTGATGATTTGGCTAGGAACGTTGATAGACTTTCGCCTGATGTTGATTCTTTAAAACTTAGATCTACTTCTCCTAAGCATGATATCAATGAGTCTCTCAAAGCAATGAGAGTGTCCATTGATGAGTGCAAGGAAAGAACCGCTAGATTACGTGCTAAGAAAGATTGCTTTGTAAAGGCCTGTTCTTCTAGTTTCAATGAAAATAATGATGAAGATCTTAAAGTTATTGATGTGTCCCCTATTAGATCTTTGTTTTGCAATATGAATCTTAATAATAATGGGACTGGAGATGAGTCAACTTTAGTTAGAAAGCGTCCTAATAATTCAGAGTTTTTAGATCTTGATGCTAAATTTGGTAAAAGTGGGATTGGAGAGGTCATGACTTTAAATAGCATTGAACCCACTATCTTGGATTTCAAAGAATTTGATTATGATAATTGTTCTTTAGAAGGTTGTATTTCCTTGTTGCAATCCGTTGTGAATTCTCCTCATTCTTATAGTCAAAATAAAGCTTTTACCAAACATATCGTTGATGGCTTGATGCAATCTTTTGATGAAAAACTTAATTTGGAAGTTTTTATACCTAGAAAACTTAATGATGAGTGGGAACCTACTATAAATATTAAAATTAAAGATCATGAGTGGTATGCTTTGTGTGATTTGGGTGCTAGTGTTTCCACGATTCCGAAAACTTTATGTGATATTCTAGGTTTCCATGATCTTGATGATTGCTCTTTAAATTTGCACCTTGCGGATTCCACCATTAAAAAGCCAATGGGAAGGATCAATGATGTTCTCATTGTTGCAAATAGAAATTTGGTGCCCGTAGATTTTATCGTTCTTGATATAGATTGCAATCTTTCTTGCCCTATTATTCTTGGTAGACCTTTCCTTAGAACGATTGGCGCAATTATTGATATGAAGGAAAGGAATATTATATTCCAATTTCCATTAAGGAAAGACATGGAACAATTTTCAAGAAAGAAAATTAAATTACCTTATGAATCTATCATGCGTGCTACTTATGAATTGAGTGCCAAAGATGGCACTACTTAGATCTATCTTCGCTTTTATGCCTAGCTAGGGGTGTTAAACGATAGCGCTAGTTGGAAGGCAACACAATTTTATTTGTGTTTTTTGTTTTTGTTTCTGTTTAGTAATAAATTTTGCATCTACCTTCTTTTTAGATGTGTTTTTATGTTTTAATTAATGTTTGTGCCAAGTAGAACCTATAGGATAACCTATGGTGATAGTTAATTTGATTCTGCTGAAAAACAGAAACTTTGCATGCACGAAATTAGTTTTGTTAAATCATAGGAACGTGCTTTTGCATTGATTATTTTTGATTCTGTTCATTAGACAAAATTTCCAGGACTTCCTATTTTGGTATGATTTTTAGAGTTCTAGAAGTTTGCGTTAGTTACAGATTGCTACAGACTGTTCTGTTTTTGACAGATTCTGTTTTTCATGTGTTGTTTGCTTATTTTGATGCATCTATGGCTAGTATTAAGTGGTATGAACCATAGAGAACTTGAAATACAGTAGGTTTAACACCAATATAAATAAATAATGAGTTCATTACAGTACCTTATGTGGTGGTTTTGCTTTCTTTCACTAACGGAGCTTATGAGATTTCCTGTTGAGTTTTGTGTTGTGAAGTTTTCAAGTTTTGGGTAAAGATTTGATGGACTATGGAATAAGGAGTGGCAAAAGCCTAAGCTTGGGGATGCCCATGGCACCCCAAGATATTCAAGAATAGCCAAAAGCCTAAGCTTGGGGATGCCCATGGCACCCCAAGATATTCAAGAATAGCCAAAAGCCTAAGCTTGGAGATGCCCCCGGAAGGCATCCCCTCTTTCGTCTTCGTTCATTGGTAACTTTACTTGAAGCTATATTTTTATTCACCACATGATATGTGTTTTGCTTGGAGTGTCGTGTATGATATTAGTATTTGCTTTTTAGTTTTGCACAATCATCCTTGCTGTACACACCTTTTGGAAGAAGCCCACTTGATTGGAATTTATTAGAATACTCTATGTGCTTCACTTATATCTTTTGAGCTAGATAGTTTTTGCTCTAGTGCTTCACTTATATCTTTTAGAGCATGGCGGTGGCTTAATTATGTAGAAATTGCTACTCTCTCATGCTTTACTTATATTATTTTGAGAGTCTCTTAGAACAGCATGGTATTTTCTATGATTATAAAATTGGTCCTCGAATGGTAGGCATCCAAGTTGGGTATAATAAAAACTATCATAGGAAGTGAATTGGATGCTATGATCAATTTGATACTTGATAATTGTTTTTGAGATATGGAGGTAGTGATATTAAAGTCATGCTAGTTGGGTGATTATGAATTTAAAGAATGCTTGTGTTGAAGTTAGCAAGTTCCGTAGCATGCACGCATGGTTAAAGTTGTGTAACAAATTTGAAACATGAAGTGTCCTTGGATTGGGCATCCTTATGAGTGGCGGTCGGGGACGAGCGATAGTCTTTTCCTACCAATCTATCCCTCTAGGAGCATGCACATAGTGCTTGGTTTTTGATGACTTCTAGATTTTTTCAATAACTATATGGGTTCTTTTGACTAATGTTGAGTCCATGTGTTATACGCACTTTTACCTTTCCATCATTGCTAGCCTTTTCGGTACTGTGCATTGCCCTTTCTCACCTTGAGAGTTGGTGCAAACTTCGCCAGTGCATCCAAACTCCGTGATATGATACGCTCTATCACACATAAACCTCCTTATATCTTCCCCAAAACAGCCACCATACCTACCTATTATGGCATTTCCATAGCCATTCCGAGATATATTGCCATGCAACTTTCCACCGTTCCGTTTATCATCATGACACGCATTACTATTGTCATATTTCCATTGCATGATCATGTAGTTGACATCGTATTTGTGGCAAGGCCACTTTGCATAATTTTTCATACATGTCACTCTTGATCCATTACCCATCCCGGTACACCACCGGAGGCATTCATATAGAGTCATATCTTGTTCTAGTTTTGAGTTGTAATTCATGTGTTGTAAATCAATAAAAGTGTGATGATCATCATTATTAGAGCATTGTCCCCAAGAAAAAAAAACAAAGGCCAAAATGAAAAATAAAAGACCAAAGAAAAAAATGAAAAAAGAAGAAGAAAGGCCAAAAAAAAGAAAGACCCAAAAAAGAAAAAAATAAATAAATAAAAAGGGGCAATGTTACTATCTCTTTTTCCACACTTGTGCTTCAAAGTAGCACCATGTCCTTCATATAGCGAGTCTCATATACTGTGTTGGGGAACGTAGCCGAAAATAAAAAATTTCTACGCATCACCAAGATCAATCTATGGAGTCATCTAGCAACGAGAGAGAGGAGAGAATCTACATACCCTTGTAGATCACGAGCGGAAGCGTTCAAGAGAACGGGGTTGATGGAGTCGTATTCGTCGTGATCCAAATCACTGATGATCCTAGCGCCGAACGGACGGCACCTCCGCGTTCAACACATGTACGGTTGGGGAAGACGTCTCCTCCTTCTTGATCCAGCAAGGGGGAAGGAGAGGTTGATGGAGATCCAGCAGCACGACGGCGTGGTGGTGGAAGCAGCGGTGATCTCGGCAGGGCTTCGCCAAGCTCAGCGAGAGGGAGAGGTGTTACGAGGGGAGAGGGAGACGCCAGGGGCTAGGGTGCGCAGCCCTCCCTCCCCCCTCTTTATACAGGGGCCCTGGGGGGCGCCGACCCCCTAGAGATTCAATCTCAAGGGGGGGGGGGGGGCGGCGACCAAGGGGGGGACTTGCTCCCCAAGTCAAGTGGGGCGCCCCCACCCCTAGGGTTTCCAACCCTAGGCGCAGGGAGAGGCCCAAGGGGGCCGCACCAGCCCACCAGGGGCTGGTTCCCTTCCCACTTCATACCATGAGGCCCTCCGGGATAGGTGTCCCCACCCGGTGGACCCCCAGGACCCTTCCGGTGGTCCCGGTACAATACCGGTGACCCCTGAAACTTTCCCGGTGGCCGAAACTGGACTTCCTATATACAAATCTTCACCTCCGGACCATTCCGAAACTCCTCGTGACGTTCGGGATCTCATCCGGGACACTGAACAACTTTTGGGTTACCGCATACTAATATCTCTACAACCCTAGCGTCACCGAACCTTAAGTGTGTAGACCCTACGGGTTCGGGAATCATGCAGACATGACCGAGACAACTCTTCGGCCAATAACCAACAGCGGGATCTGGATACCCATGTTGGCTCCCACATGTTCCATGATGATCTCATCGAATGAACCACGATGTCGAGGATTCAAGTAATCCCGTATACAATTCCCTTTGTCAATCGGTATGTTACTTGCCCGAGATACGATCGTCGGTATCCCAATACCTCGTTCAATCTCGTTACCGGCAAGTCACTTTACTCGTACCGTAATGCATGATCCCGTGACCAACCACTTGGTCACATTGTTGGGGAACGTAGTAATTTCAAAAAATTTCCTACGCACACGCAAGATCATGGTGATGTATAGCAACGAGAGGGGAGAGTGTTGTCCACGTACCCTCGTAGACCGAAAGCGGAAGCGTTATGACAACGTGGTTGATGTAGTCGTATGTCTTCACGATCTGACAGATCCAAGTACCGAACGTACGGCACCTCCGAGTTCAGCACACGTTCAGCTCGATGACGATCCCCGGACTCCGATCCAGCAGGGTGTCGGGGATGAGTTCCATCACACGACAGCGTGGTGATGATGATGATGTTCTACCGACGCAGGGCTTTGCCTAAGCACCGTTACAATATGACCGAGGTGGAATATGGTGGAGGGGGCACCGCACACGGCTAAGGAACGATCACGAAGATCAACTTGTGTTGTTGTGCCTAGAGGTGCCCCCTGCCCCTGTATATCAAGGAGCAAGGGGGGAGGGAGCGGCCGACCTAGGAGGGGGCGCGCCAAGGGGAGTCCTACTCCCACCGGGAGTAGGACTCCCTCCTTCCTTGTTGGAGTAGGAGAAGGGGAAAGAGGGGGAGAGGAAGAAGGAAAAGGGGGCTGCGCCCCTTGTCCAATTCGGACCAGAGGGGGTGCACAGGCCTCCTTCCTTTTGGCCTCTCTCCTCTATTCCCGTATGGCCCAATAAGGCCCATATACTCCCCGGCGAATTCTTGTAACTCTCTGGTACTCCGAAAAATACCCGAATCACTCGGAACCTTTCCGAACTCCGAACATAGTCGTCCAATATATCGATCTTTATGTCTCGACCATTTCGAGACTCCTCGTCATGTCCTTGATCTCATCCGGGACTCCGAACTCCTTCGGTACATCAAAACTCATAAACTCATAATATAACTATCATCGAAACCTTAAGCGTGCGGACCCTATGGGTTCGAGAACAATGTAGACATGACCGAGACACGTCTCCAGTCAATAACCAATAGCGGAACCTGGATGCTCATATTGGCTCCCACATATTGTACGAAGATCTTTATCGGTCAAACCGCATAACAACATACGTTGTTCCCTTTGTCATCGGTATGTTACTTGCCCGAGATTCGATCGTCGGTATCTCAATACCTAGTTCAATCTCGTTACCGGCAAGTCTCTTTACTCGTTACGTAATGCATCATCCCGCAACTAACTCATTAGCCACATTTCTTGCAAGGCTTATAGTGATGTGCATTACCGAGAGGGCCCAGAGATACCTCTCCGACAATCGGAGTGACAAATCCTAATCTCGAAATATGCCAACCCAACATCTACCTTCGAAGATAGCTGTAGAGCTCCTTTATAATCACCCAGTTACATTGTGACGTTTGGTAGCACACAAAGTGTTCCTCCGGTAAACGGGAGTTGCATAATCTCATAGTCATAAGAACATGTATAAGTCATGAAGAAAGCAATAGCAATATACTAAACGATCAAGTGCTAAGCTAACGGAATGGGTCAAGTCGATCACATCATTCTCTAATGATGTGATCCCGTTAATTAAATGACAACTCATGTCTATGGTTAGGAAACTTAACCATCTTTGATTAACGAGCTAGTCAAGTAGAGGCATACTAGTGACACTATGTTTGTCTATGTATTCACACATGTATTATGTTTCCGGTTAATGCAATTCTAGCATGAAAAATAAACATTTATCATGAAATAAGGAAATAAATAATAACTTTATTATTGCCTCTAGGGCATATTTCCTTCAGTCTCCCACTTGCACTAGAGTCAATAATCTAGTTCACATCGCCATGTGATTTAATACCAATATTCACATCTGTATGTGATTAATATCCATAGTTCACATCATCATGTAATCAACACCCAAAGGGTTTACTAGATTCAATAATATAGTTCACATCGCTATGTGATTAATACCCAAAGAGTACTAAGGTATGATCATGTTTTGCTTGTGAGAGAAGTTTAGTCAACGGGTCTGTCATATTCAGAGCCGTATGTATTTTGCCAATATTCTATGTCCACAATGCTCTGCACGGAGCTACTCTAGCTAATTGGTCCCACTTTCAATATGTATCCAGATTGAGACTTAGAGTCATCTGGATTGGTGTAAAAGCTTGCATCATTGTAACTTTTTATGACGGGCTCTTTTATCACCTCCATAATTGAGAAACATCTCCTTAGTCCTCACTAAGGATATTCTTGATCGTTGTCCAGTGATCTACTCTTAGATCAAAATTGTATTCCTTTGTCAAATTCAGAGCAAGGTATACAATAGGTCTGGTTCACAGCATAGCATACTTTATAGATCCTATGACTGAGGCATAGGGAATGACTTTTCATTCTCTTTCTGTAGTCTGCCATGGTCGGGTCTTGAGCCTTAGTCAACTTCACACCTTTGCATCACAGGCAAGAACTCCTTCTTTGACTGTTCTATTTTGAACTATTTCAAAAATTTATCAAGGTATGTACTCATTGAAAAATCTTATCAAGCGTCTTGATCTATCTATATAGATCTTGATGCTCAATGTGTAAGCAGCTTCACCGAGGTCTTTCATTCAAAAACTTTTATTCAAGTATCCCTTTATGCTATCCAAAAATTCTATATCATTTCTGATCAACAATATGTCATCTACATATAGTATCAGAAATGCTACAGAGCTCCCACTCACTTTCTTGTAAATACAGGCTTCTCCAAAAGTCTGTATAAAACGATACGCTTTGATCACACTATCAAAACCTTTATTCCAACTCTGAGATGCTTGCACCAGTCCATAAATGGATCGCTGGAGCTTGCACACTTTGTTAGCGCCTTTTGGATCGACAAAACCTTCCGGTTGCATCATATACAACTCTTCTTCCAGAAATCCATTCAGGAATGCAGTTTTGACATCCATTTGCCAAATTTCATAATCATAAAACGCGGCAATTGCTAACATGATTCGGACAGACTTAAGCATCGCTATGGGTGAGAAAGTCTCATCGTAGTCAACTCCTTGAACTTGTCAAAAACCTTTCGCAACAAGTCGAGCTTTGTAGCCAGTTACATTACCATCAGCGTCAGTCTTCTTCTTGAAGATCCATTTATTCTCAATGGCTTGCCGATCATCGGGCAAGTCAACCAAAGTCCATACTTTGTTCTTATACATGGATCCCATCTCAGATTTCATGGCTTCAAGCCATTTTGCGGAATCTGGGCTCATCATTGCTTCCTCATAGTTCGTAGGTTCGTCATGATCAAGTAACATGACTTCCAGAATAGGATTATCATACCACTCTAGTGCGGATCTTACTCTGGTTTACCTACGAGGTTCGGTAGTAACTTGATCTAAAGTTTCATGATCAATATCATTAGCTTCCTCACTAATTGGTGTAGTGGTCACTGGAACTGATTTTTGTGATGAACTACTTTCCAATTCGGGAGAAGGTACAATTATCTTATCAAGCTCTACTTTCCTCCCACTCACTTCTTTTGAGAGAAACTCCTTCTCTAGAAAGGATCCATTTTTAGCAACGAATATCTTGCCTTCGGATCTGTGATAGAAGGTGTACCCAATAGTTTCCTTTGGGTATTCTATGAAGACGCACTTCTCCAATTTGGGTTTGAGCTTATCAGGATGAAACTTTTTACATAAGCATTGCAACCCCAAACTTTAAGAAACGACAACTTGGGTTTCTTGCCAAACCACAGTTCATAAGGTGTCATCTCAATGGATTTAGATGGTGCCCTATTTAACGTGAATGCATCTGTCTCTAATGCATAACCCCAAAACAATATTGGTAAATCGGTAAGAGACATCATTGATCGCACCATATCAAATAAAGTGCGGTTATGACATTCGGACACACTGTTACTACGTGGTGTTCCAGGTGGCATGAGTTTGTGAAACTATTCCACATTGTTTTAACTGAAGGCCGAACTCGTAACTCAAAAATTCATCTCCACAATCAGATCGCAGAAACTTTATTGTCTTGTTACGATGATTTTACACTTCACTCTGAAATTCTTTGAACCTTTCAACTATTTCAGACTTATGTTTCATCAAGTAGATATACCCATATCTGCTCAAATCATCTGTGAAGGTCAGAAAATAACGATACACGCCGCGAGCCTTAACACTCATCGGATCGCATACATCGGTATCTATTATTTCCAATAAGTCAGTAGCTCGTTCCATTGTTCCGGGGAACGGAGTTTTAGTCATCTTGCCCAAAAGGCACGGTTCGCAAGCATCAAATGATTCATAACCAAGTGATTCCAAAAATCCATCTTTATGGAGTTTCTTCATGCGCTTTACACTGATATGACCCAAACGCAGTGCCACAAGTAAGTTGCACTATCATTATTAACTTTGCATCTTTTGGCATCAATATTATGAATATGTGTATCACTACGATCGAGATCCAACAAACTATTTTCATTGGGTGTATGACCATTTGAAGGTTTTATTCATGTAAACAGAACAACAATTATTCTCTGACTTTAAATGAATAACCGCATTGCAATAAACATGATCAAATCATATTGATGCTCAATGCAAACGCCAAATAACATTTATTTAGGTTTAACACTAATCCCGAAAGTATAGGGAGTGTGCGATGATGATCATATCAATCTTGGAACTACTTCCAACACTCATCGTCACTTCCCCTTCAACTAGTCTCTGTTTATTCTGTAACTCCTGTTTCGAGTTACTAATCTTAGCAACCGAACAAGTATCAAATACTCAGGGGCTACTATAAACACTAGTAAGGCACACGTCAATAACCTGTATATCAAATATACCCTAGTTCACTTTGCCATCCTTCTTATCCACCAAATATTCCGGGCATTTCCGCTTCCAGTGACCATTTCCTTTGCAGTGTAAGCACTCAGTTTCAGGCTTTGGTCTTCTTCACGGGAGTGACAACTTGTTTGCCATTCTACTTGAAGTTTCCCTTTCTTTCCCTTTGCCCTTTTCTTGAAACTAGTGGTCTTGTCAATCATCAACACTTGATGCTCTTTCGTGATTTCTACCTTCGTCGATTTCAATCACGAAGAGCTTGGGAATCATTTTCGTCATCCGTTGCATACTATAATTCACCCCGAAGTTCTAGTAACTTAGTGATGGTGACTAGAGAATTCTGCCAATCACTATCTTATCTGGAAGATTAACTCCCACTTGACTCAAGCGATTGAAGTACCCAGACAATCTGAGCACATGCTCACAAGTTGAGCGATTCTCCTCCATCTTTTAGCTATAGAACTTGTTGGAGACTTCATATCTCTCAACTCGGGTATTTGCTGGAAATATTAACTTCAACTCCTGGAACATCTCATATGGTCCATGACGTTCAAAACGTCTTTGAAGTCCCGATTCTAAGCCGTTTAAGCATGGTGCACTAAACTATCAAGTAGTCATCATTTTGAGCTAGCCAAACGTTCATAACGTCTGCATCTGCTCCTGCAATAGGTTTGTCACCTAGTGGTGCATCAAGGACATAATTCTTCTGTGCAGCAATGAGGATAAACCTCAGATCACGGATCCAATCCGCATCATTGCTACTAACATCTTTCAACACAGTTTTCTCTAGGAACATATCAAAATAAACATATGAAAGCAACAATGCGAGCTATTGATCTACAACATAATTTGCAAAATACTACCAGGACTAAGTTCATGATAAATTTAAGTTCAATTAATCATATTACTTAAGAACTCCCACTTAGACAGACATCTCTCTAGTCATCTAAGTGATCATGTGATCCAAATCAACTAAACCATGTCCGATCATCACGTGAGATGGAGTAGTTTCAATGGCGAACGTCTCTATGTTGATCATATATACTATATGATTCACGTTCAACCTTTCAGTCTCCGTGTTCCGAGGCCATATTTGTATATGCTAGGCTCGTCAAGTTTAACCTGAGTATTCCGCGTGTGCAACTGTTTTGCACCCGTTGTATTTGAACGTAGAGCTTATCACGTGGTGTCTCAGCACGAAGAACTTTCGCAACGGTGCATACTCAGGGAGAACACTTCTTGATAATTTTAGTGAGAGATCATCTTAAAATGCTACCGTCAATCAAAGCAAGATAAGATGCATAAAGGATAAACATCACATGCAATCAATATAAGTGATATGATATGGCCATCATCATCTTGTGCTTGTGATCTCCATCTCCGAAGCACCGTCGTGATCACCATCGTCACCGGCGCGACACCTTGATCTCCATCGTAGCATCGTTGTTGTTATGCCATCTATTGCTTCTACGACTATCGCTACCGCTTAGTGATAAAGTAAAGCAATTACAGGGCGTTTGCATTTCATACAATAAAGCGACAACCATATGGCTCCTGCCAGTTGCCGATAACTTCGGTTACAAAACATGATCATCTAATACAATAAAATATAGCATCACGTCTTGACCATATCACATCACAACATGCCCTGCAAAAACAAGTTAGATGTCCTCTACTTTATTGTTGCAAATTTTACGTGGCTGCTACGGGCTTAGCAAGAACCGTTCTTACCTACGCATCAAAACCACAATGATAGTTCGTCAAGTTGGTGATGTTTTAACCTTCGCAAGGACCGGGCGTAGCCACACTCAGTTCAACTAAAGTGAGAGAGACAGACACCCGCCAGTCACCTTTAAGCAACGAGTGCTCGTAACGGTGAAACCAGTCTCGCGTAAGCGTACGCGTAATGTCGGTCCGGGCTGCTTCATCTCACAATACCGCTGAACCAAAGTATGACATGCTGGTAAGCAGTATGACTTGTATCGCCCGCAACTCACTTGTGTTCTACTCGTGCATATGACATCTACGCATAAAACATAGGCTCAGATGCCACTGTTGGGCAACGTAGTAATTTCAAAAAAATTTCTACGCACACGCAAGATCATGGTGATGTATAGCAACGAGAGGGGAGAGTGTTGTCCACGTACCCTCGTAGACCGAAAGCGGAAGCATTATGACAACGCGGTTGATGTAGTCGTATGTCTTCATGATCCGACCGATCCAAGTACTGAACGTACGGCACCTTCGAGTTCAGCACACGTTCAGCTCGATGACGATCCCCGGACTCCGATCCAGCAGGGTGTCGGGGATGAGTTCCGTCAGCACGATGGCGTGGTGACGATGATGATGTTCTACCGACGCAGGGCTTCGCGTAAGCACCGCTACGATATGACCGAGGTGGAATATGGTGGAGGGGGGCACCACACACGGCTAAGGAACGATCACGAAGATCAACTTGTGTTGTTGTGCCTAGAGGTGCCCCCCTGCCCCCGTATATAAAGTTGCAAGGGGGGAGGGGGCGGCCGGCCTAGGAGGGGGCGCGCCAAGGGGAGTCCTACTCCCACCGGGAGTAGGACTCCCTCCTTCCTTGTTGGAGTAGGAGAAGGGGAAAGAGGGGGAGAGGAAGAAGGAAAAGGGGGCTGCGCCCCTTGTCCAATTCGGACCAGAGGGGGGGCGCAGGCCTCCTTCCTTTTGGCCTCTCTCCTCTATTCCTGTATGGCCCAATAAGGCCCATATACTCCCCGGCGAATTCCTGTAACTCTCCGGTACTCCGAAAAATACCCGAATCACTCGGAACCTTTCCGAACTCCGAATATAGTCATCCAATATATCGATCTTTATGTCTCGACCATTTCGAGACTCCTCGTCATGTCCCCGATCTCATCCGGGACTCCGAACTCCTTCGGTACATCAAAACTCATAAACTCATAATATAACTATCATCGAAACCTTAAGCATGCGGACCCTACGGGTTCGAGAACAATGTAGACATGACCGAGACACGTCTCCGGTCAATAACCAATAGCGGAACCTGGATGCTCATATTGGCTCCCACATATTCTTCGAAGATCTTTATCGATCAAACCGCATAACAACATACGTTGTTCCCTTTGTCATCGGTATGTTACTTGCCCGAGATTCGATCGTCGGTATCTCAATACCTAGTTCAATCTCGTTACCGGCAAGTCTCTTTACTCGTTATGTAATGCATCATCCCACAACTAACTCATTAGCCACATTGCTTGCAAGGCTTATAGCGATGTGCATTACCGAGAGGGCCCAGAGATACCTCGCCGACAATCGGAGTGACAAATCCTAATCTCGAAATACGCCAACCCAACATCTACCTTCGGAGATACCTGTAGAGCTCCTTTATAATCACCCAGTTACGTTGTGACATTTGGTAGCACACAAAGTGTTCCTCCGGTAAATGGGAGTTGCATAATCTCATAGTCATAGGAACATGTATAAGTCATGAAGAAAGCAATAGCAACATACTAAACGATCAAGTGCTAAGCTAACGGAATGGGTCAAGTTAATCACATCATTCTCTAATGATGTGATCCAGTTAATTAAATGACAACTCATGTCTATGGTTAGGAAACTTAACCATCTTTGATTAACGAGCTAGTCAAGTAGAGGCATACTAGTGACACTATGTTTGTCTATGTATTCACACATGTATTATGTTTCCGGTTAATACAATTCTAGCATGAATAATAAACATTTATCATGAAATAAGGAAATAAATAATAACTTTATTATTGCCTCTAGGGCATATTTCCTTCACACATTGAGCTCATTATGATGATGCATTACCGAGTGGGCCCAGAGATACCTCTCTGTCATACGGAGTGACAAATCCCAGTCTCGATTCGAGTCAACCCAACAGACACTTTCGGAGATACCTGTAGTACACCTTTATAGCCACCCAGTTACGTTGTCACGTTTGGTACACCCAAAGCACTCTTACGGTATCCGGGAGTTACACGATCTCATGGTCTAAGGAAATGATACTTGACATTAGAAAATCTCTAGCAAACGAACTACACGATCTTGTGCTATGCTTAGGATTGGGTCTTGTCCATCACATCATTCTCCCAATGATGAGATCCCGTTATCAATGACATCCAATGTCCATGGTCAGGAAACCGTAACCATCCATTGATAAACAAGCTAGTCAACTAGAGGCTCACTAGGGACATGTTGTGGTCTATGTATTCACACATGTATTACGATTTCCGGATAACACAATTATAGCATGAACAATAGACAATTATCATGAACAAGGAAATATAATAATAACCATTTTATTATTGCCTCTAGGGCATATTTCCAACAGTCTCCCACTTGCACTAGAGTCAATAATCTAGTTACATTGTGATGAATCGAACACCCATAGAGTTCTGGTGCTGATCATTTTTTGCTCGCGGAAGAGGTTTAGTCAACGGATATACGACATTAAGATCTGTGTGCACTTTACAAATATCTGTGTCTCCATCTTGAACATTTTCACGAATGGAGTTGAAGCGACGCTTGATGTGTCTGGTCTTCTTGTGAAACCTGGGCTCCTTGGCAAGGGCAATGGCTCCAGTGTTGTCATAGAAGAGAGTCATCGGCCCTGACGCATTTGGAATAACTCCGAGGTCGGTAATGAACTCCTTCATCCAGATTGCTTCATGTGCTGCCTCTGAGGCTGCCATGTACTCCGCTTCACATGTAGATCCCGCCATGATGCTTTGCTTGCAACTGCACCAGCTTACTGCCCCACCATTCAAAATATACATGTATCCGGTTTGTGACTTAGAGTCATCCAGATCTGTGTCGAAGCTAGCATCGACGTAACCCTTTACGACGAGCTCTTCGTCACCTCCATATACGAGAAACATATCCTTAGTCCTTTTCAGGTACTTCAGGATATTCTTGACCGCTTTCCAGTGTTCCATGCCAGGATTACTTTGGTACCTTCCTACCAAACTTATGGCAAGGTTTAAATTAGGTCTGGTACACAACATGGCATACATGATAGACCCTATGGCCGAGGCATAGGGAACGACACTCATCTTTTCTCTATCTTCTGCCATGGTCAGACATTAAGCCGAGCTCAATTTCACACCTTGCAACACAGGCAAGAATCCCTTCTTGGACTGATCCATATTGAACTTCTTCAATATCTTATCAAGGTATGTGCTTTGTGGAAGACCTATGAGGCGTCTCGATCTATCTCTATAGATCTTGATGCCTAATATGTAAGCAGCTTCTCCAAGGTCCTTCATTGAAAAAAACTTATTCATGTAGGCCTTAATGCTGTCCAAAAGTTCTATATCATTTCCCATCAAAAGTATGTCATCCACATATAATATGAGAAATGCTATAGAGCTCCCACTCACTTTCTTGTAAACGCAGACTTCTCCATAGGTCTGCATAAACCCAAACGCTTTGATCATTTCATTAAAGCGAATGTTCCAACTCCGAGATGCTTGCACCAGCCCATAGATGGAGCGCTGGAGCTTGCATACCTTGTTAGCATTCTTAGGATCGACAAAACCTTCCGGCTGCATCATATACAATTCTTCCTTAAGAAAGCCGTTAAGGAATGCCGTTTTGACGTCCATTTGCCATATCTCATAATCATAGTATGCGGGAATTGCTAACATGATTCGGACGGACTTCAGCTTCGCTACGGGTGAGAAGGTCTCATCGTAGTCAACCCCTTGAACTTGTCGATAACCCTTAGCGACAAGTCGAGCCTTATAGATGGTAACATTACCATCCGCGTCCATCTTCTTCTTAAAGATCCATTTATTTTCTATCGCTCGCCGATCATCGGGCAAGTCTGTCAAAGTCCATACTTTGTTTTCATACATGGATCCTATCTCGGATTGCGTGGCTTCAAGCCATTTGTTGGAATCTGGGCCCGCCATCGCTTCTTCATAGTTTGAAGGTTCACCGTTGTCTAACAACATGATTTCTAGGACAGGGTTGCCATACCATTCTAGTGTGGAACGTGTCCTTGTGGACCTTCGAAGTTCAGTAGCAACTTGATCCGAAGTACCTTGATCATCATCATTAACTTCCTCTCTAGTCGGTGCAGGCACCACAGGAACATCTTCTTGAGCTGCGCTACTTTCCGGTTCAAGAGTAGTACTTCATCGAGTTCTACTTTCCTCCCACTTACTTCTGTCGAGAGAAACTCTTTCTACAGAAAGGACCCGTTCTTGGCAACAAAGATCTTGCCTTCGGATCTGAGGTAGAAGGTATACCCAATGGTTTCCTTAGGGTATCCTATGAAGACGCATTTTTCCGACTTGGGTTCGAGCTTTTCAGGTTGAAGTTTCTTGACATAAGCATCGCATCCCCAAACTTTTAGAAACGACAGCTTAGGTTTCTTCCCAAACCATAATTCATACGGTGTCGTCTCAACGGATTTAGACGGTGCCCTATTTAAAGTGAATGTAGTTGTCTCTAGAGCGTATCCCCAAAATGATAGCGGTAAATCGATGAGTGACATCATAGATCGCACCATATCCAATAGAGTGCGATTACGATGTTCGGACACACCGTTACACTGAGGTGTTCCAGGCAGCATGAGTTGTGAAACGATTCCACATTTCCTTAAGTGTGTACCAAATTCGTGACTTAAATATTCTCCCCCACGATCTGATCGTAAGAACTTTATTTTTCGGTCACGTTGATTCTCTACCTCATTCTAAAATTCGTTGAACTTTTCAAAGATCTCAGACTTGTGTTTCATCAAGTAGACATACCCATATCTACTTAAGTCATCAGTGAGAGTGAGAACATAACGATAGCCTCCGCGAGCCGCAATGCTCATTGGACCGCACACATCAGTATGTATGATTTCCAATAAGTTGGTCGCTCGCTCCATTGTTCCGGAGAATGGAGTCTTGGTCATTTTGCCCATGAGACATGGTTCACATGTGTCAAATGATTCGTAATCAAGAGACTCCAAAAGTCCATCAGCATGGAGCTTCTTCATGCGTTTGACACCAATGTGACCAAGGCGGCAATGCCACAAGTATGTGGGACTATCATTATCAACCTTACATCTTTTGGTATTCACACTATGAATATGTGTAACATCACGTTCGAGATTCATTAAGAATAAACCATTGACCATCGGGGCATGACCATAAAACATATCTCTCATATAAATAGAACAACCATTATTCTCCGATTTAAATGAGTAGCCATCTCGTATTAAACGAGATCCAGATACAATGTTCATGCTCAAAGCTGGCACTAAATAACAATTATTGAGGTTTAAAACTAATCCCGTAGGTAAATGTAGAGGTAGTGTGCCGACGGCGATCACATCGACCTTGGAACCATTCCCGACGCGCATCGTCACCTCATCCTTCGCCAGTCTCCGCTTATTCTGTAGCTCCTGTTTTGAGTTACAAATATGAGCAACCGCACCGGTATCAAATACCCAGGAGCTACTACGAGTACTGGTAAGGTACACATCAATTACATGTATATCACATATACCTTTGGTGTTGCCGGCCTTCTTGTCCGCTAAGTACTTGGGGCAGTTCGGCTTCCAGTGTCCGCTTCCCTTGCAATAAAATCACTCAGTCTCAGGTTTGGGTCCATGCTTTGGCTTCTTCCCAGCAACTGGCTTACCGGGCGCGGCAACTCCCTTTCCGTCCTTCTTGAAGTTCTTCTTACTCTTGCCTTTCTTGAAACTAGTGGTTTTATTGACCATCAACACTTGATGTTCCTTTTTGATCTCCACCTCCGCTAATTTCAGCATTGAATATACCTCAGGGATGGTTTTCACCATCCCCTGCATATTGAAGTTCATCACAAAGCTCTTGTAGCTAGGTGGGAGCGACTGGAGGATTCTGTCGACCACGGCATCATCTGGGAGATTAACTCCCAGTTGAGATAAGCGGTTGTGTAACCCAGACATTTTGAGTATGTGCTCGCTGACAGAACCATTCTCCTCCATCTTACAACTATAGAACTTGTCAGAGACTTCATATCTCTCGAACCAGGCATGAGCTTGGAAAACCATTTTCAGCTCTTGGAACATCTCATATGCTCCGTGTTTCTCAAAACGCTTTTGGAGCCCCGGTTCTAACCTGTAAAGCATGCCGCACTGAACCAGGGAGTAATCATCACTACGCGACTGCCAGGCATTCATAATGTCTTGAGTTGCTGGGAAAACGGGTGCTTCACCTAGCGGTGCATCTAGGACATATGCTTTCTTGGCAGCTATGAGGATGATCCTCAAGTTCCGGACCCAGTCCGTATAGTTGCTGCCATCGTCTTTCAGCTTGGTTTTCTCTAGGAACGCGTTGAAGTTGAGGGCAACATTACCGTGGGCCATTTGATCTACAAGACATATTGCAAAGATTTCAGACTAAGTTCATGATAATTAAGTTCATCTAATCAAATTATATAATGAACTCCCACTCAGATAGACATCCCTCTAGTCATCTAAGTGATCCATGATCCGAGTCAACTAGGCCGTGTCCGATCATCACGTGAGACAGACTAGTCATCATCGGTGAACATCTTCATGTTGATCGTATCTTCTATACGACTCATGTTCGACCTTTAGGTCTCTTGTGTTTCGAGGCCATGTCTGTACATGCTAGGCTCGTCAAGTCAACCTAAGTGTTTTTGCATGTGTAAATCTATCTTACACCCGTTGTATGTGAACGTTAGAATCTATCACACCCGATCATCACGTGGTGCTTCAAAACAACGAACTTTCGCAACGGCACACAGTTAGGGGGAACACTTTCTTGAAATTATTGTGAGGGATCATCTTATTTACTATCGTCGTTCTAAGCAAATAAGATGCAAAAACATGATAAACATCACATGCAATCAAATAATGACATGATATGGCCAATATCATTTTGCTCCTTTTGATCTTCATCTTCGGGGCGCCATGATCATCATCGTCACCGGCATGACACCATGACCTCCATCATCATGATCTCCATCATCGTGTCTTCATGAAGTTGTCACACCAACGATTACTTCTACTTCTATGGCTAAAGGTTTAGCAATAAAGTAAAGTAATTACATGGCGTTATTCAATGACACGCAGGTCATACAAAAAATAAAGACAACTCCTATGGCTCCTGCCAGTTGTCATACTCATCGACATGCAAGTCGTGATTCCTATTACAAGAACATGATCAATCTCATACATCCCATATATTTCATTCATCACATCCTTTTGGCCATATCACATCACAAGGCATATGCTGCAAAAACAAGTTAGACGTCCTCTAATTGTTGCTGCAAAAACCACAAAGTGATATGCCAATTTATATTTACCCTTCATAAGGACCCTTTTCATCGAATCCGATCCGACTAAAGTGGGAGAGACAGACACCCGCTAGCCACCTTATGCAACTAGTGCATGTCAGTCGGTGGAACCTGTCTCACGTAAGCGTACGTGTAAGGTCGGTCCGGGCCGCTTCATCCCACGATGCTGCCGAAACAAGATAAGACTAGTAGTGGCAAGTAAATTGACAAAATCGACGCCCATAACAATCTTGTGTTCTACTCGTGCAAAGAAACTACGCATAGACCTAGCTCATGATGCCACTGTTGGGGAACATAGCAGAAAATAAAAAATTTCTACGCATCACCAAGATCAATCTATGGAGTCATCTAGCAACGAGAGAGAGGAGTGCATCTACATACCCTTGTAGATCGCGAGCGGAAGCGTTCAAGAGAACGGGGTTGATGGAGTTGTACTCGTCGTGATCCAAATCACCGATAATCCTAGCGCCGAACGGACGGCACCTCCGTGTTCAAGACACGTACGGTTGGGGAAGACGTCTCCTCCTTCCTGATCCAGCAAGGGGGAAGGAGAGGTTGATGGAGATCCAGCAGCACGACGGCGTGGAGGTGGAAGCAGCGGTGATCTCGGCAGGGCTTCGCCAAGCTCAGCGAGAGGGAGAGGTGTTACGAGGGGAGAGGGAGGCACCAGGGGCTAGGGTGCGCAGCCCTCCTTCCCCCCTCTTTATATAGGGGCCCTGGGGGGCGCCGGCCCCCTAGAGATTCAATCTCAAGGGGGGGGCAAGGGGGGGACTTGCCCCCCAAGTCAAGTGGGGCGCCCCCCACCCCTAGGGTTTCCAACCCTAGGCATAGGGGGAGGCCCAAGGGGGGCGCAGCAGCCCACCAGGGGCTGGTTCCCTTCCCACTCCAGCCCGTGGGGCCCTCCGGGATAGGTGGCCCCACCCGGTGGACCCCCGGGACCCTTCCGGTGGTCCCGGTACAATACCGGTGACCCCCGAAACTTTCCCGGTGGCCCAAACTGGACTTCCTATATACAAATCTTCACCTCCGGACCATTCCGGAACTCCTCGTGATGTCCGGGATCTCATCCGGGACACCGAACAACTTTCGGGTTACCGCATACTAATATCTTTACAACCCTAGCGTCACCGAACCTTAAGTGTGTAGACCCTACGGGTTCGGGAATCACGCACACATGACCGAGACAATTCTCCGGCCAATAACCAACAGTGGGATCTGGATACCCATGTTGGCTCCCACATGTTCCACGATGATCTCATCGAATGAACCACGATGTCGAGGATTCAAGTAATCCCGTATACAATTCCCTTTGTCAATCGGTACGTTACTTGCCCGAGATACGATCGTCAGTATCCCAATACCTCGTTCAATCTCGTTACTGGCAAGTCACTTTACTCGTACCATAATGCATGATCCCGTGACCAACCACTTGGTCACATTGAGCTCATTATGATGATGCATTACCGAGTGGGCCCAGAGATACCTCTCTGTCATACGGAGTGACAAATCCCAGTCTCGATTCGAGTCAACCCAACAATAACTTTCGGAGATACCTATAGTACACCTTTATAGCCACCCAGTTACATTGTGACGTTTGGTACACCCAAAGCACTCTTGCGGTATCCGGGAGTTACACGATCTCATGGTCTAAGGAAATGATACTTGACATTAGAAAAGCTCTAGCAAACGAAATACACGATCTTGTGCTATGCTTAGGATTGGGTCTTGTCCATCACATCATTCTCCCAATGATGAGATCCCGTTATCAATGACATCCAATGTCCATGGTCAGGAAACCATAACCATCCATTGATAAACGAGCTAGTCAACTAGAGGCTCACTAGGGACATGTTGTGGTCTATGTATTCACACATGTATTACGATTTCCGGATAACACAATTATAGCATGAATAATAGACAATTATCATGAACAAGGAAATATAATAATAACCATTTTATTATTGCCTCTAGGGCATATTTCCAACATATTGTGCTTCAAAGTACCACCATGTTCTTCATATAGTGAGTCTCATATGTTGTCACTTTCATATACTAGTGGGAATTTTTCATTATAGAACTTGTCTTGTATATTCCTACGATAGGCTTGCTCAAAATGCCCTAGGTCTTCGTGAGCAAGCAAGTTGGATGCACACCCACTAGTTTTCTTTTGTTGAGCTTTCATACATTTATAGCTCTAGTGCATCCGTTGCATGGCAATCCCTACTCCTCATGTTAACATCAATTGATGGGCATCTCCATAGCCTGTTGATTATTGATACGTCTCTGTCGTATCTATAATTTTTGATTGTTCCATGCCAATATTATTCAACTTTCATATACTTTTGGCAAATTTTTATACTATTTTTGGGACTAACATATTGATCCAGTGCCCAGTGCCAGTTCCTGTCTGTTGCATGTTTTATGTTTCGTAGAAACCCCATATCAAACGGAGTCCAAACGGGATAAAAACAGATGGAGAATTATTTTGGAATATTTGTGATTTTTGGTAAGTAAAATCAACGCGAGATGGTGCCTGAGGTGGCCACGAGACAGGGGCCCACACCCACTCCAGGTGGGAATGCCCCCACCCTCCTGGGCCCCTCGTAAGGCGGTTGATGCCCTTCTTTGGCCGCAAGAAAGCTAATTTTTGGAAAAAGATCTGGGCGAAGGTTTCAATCCAATCGGAGTTATGGATCTCCAGATATAAAAGAAACGGTGCCAGGGCAGAATTCCAGAATGCAAAAACCCGAGAGAAACAGAGAGATAGATCCAATCTCGGAGGGGCTCTCTCCCCTCCCATGCCATGGAAGCCAAGGACCAGAGGGGAAACCCTTCTCCCATCTAGGGAGAAGGTCAAGGAAGAAGAAGAAGAAGGGTGGCTCTCTCCCCTGCTTCCGGTGGCGCCGGAACGCCGCCGGGGGCCATCATCATCACCGCGATCTACACCAACACCTCCGCCATCTTCACCAACATCTCCATCACCTTCCCCCACCTATATTCAGCGGTCCACTCTCCCGCAACCCGCTGTACCCTCTACTTGAACATGGTGCTTTATGCTTCATATTATTATCCAATGATGTGTTGCCATCCTATGATGACTGAGTAGATTTCCGTTGTCCTATCGGTGATTGGTGTATTGCTATGATTGGTTTGAGTTGCATGTTTTATTATTGGTGCTGTCCTACTGTGCCCTCCGTGTCACGCAAGCGTGAGGGATTCCCATTGTAGGGTTTGCAATATGTTCATGATTTGCTTATGGTGGGTGGCGTGAGTGACAGAAGCACAGACCCAAGTAAGTAGGTTGTTTGCGTATGGGATAAAGGGGACTTGATACTTTAATGCTATGGTTGGGTTTTACCTTAATGATCTTTAGTAGTTGCGGATGCTTGCTAGAGTTCCAATCATAAGTGCATATGATCCAAGAAGAGAAAGTATGTTAGCTTATGCCTCTCCCTCAAATAGAATTGCAATAGTGATTACCGGTCTAGTAACGTAGTTAGCCGCTCGCGTAGCTCTCAGAAGGGGGCGACTTGGGCGAAACCTTGCGCGCCACCGCCCCCCTCCACTTAGCCCCCGCCCCCCTTGCTGCCGTCGGGCGTCACCGCCGGGTAAAGCCCGTGCGGCAGCCGGCGGCGGCGGGCCTCTCCTTGCTCTGCCGTGCACGCTGGACGGCCCTGGACGGCTCAGCGTGCTTCGCGGGGCCACGCACCGGGGCGGATCTAGCCTCCTGGCCTCTTCTGCTGCACGGTGGCGCTGGGCGCTGGGACGGCGGCCCCAGACTGTGGCAGCGTCGTCCTCTCCTCCTCCTCGCAGTGGAGTCGTGTGGCGTGCCGGTTGGCGGTGGATGCGGGCTTCGTGTCCGGATCTGGCGGGGCGCAGGCCGTCGGCGGGATGCAGCGGCGCTGGCCGTCCTGGGCCGCGCGGGCGGCAGGGCGGACGCGCGTGGTGGTGGGCTGGTGGCTCGGGGCGGCCGTGGGTGGATCTGGAGCTACAGCTTCTGGCCTCCCTGGCTTGGTGGAGCTGTTTGGCAGAGCCGACCCTCTGGGAAGGTGTTGTGGTGTGCCCCGGCCGGCGTGGTGCCGGTTTGGGCTGCTGGGCACCCCGGGTTGTGGCCTCTGCATAGTGCGGGTGGTCCTGTCGGGGGCTGTTTTCATGGCGCTACTTCCTCCTAGACCCGGCTTGTGGAGCGTGGAGGGCTGCAATGGTTTCTGCAGCCGATGGTGGTTGGCGGCGGCGTGCTGCTTTGCGTGCTTGGTCACATGGCTTGGCGAGGATGGTCGGCATGTTGCCGGAGACGGTTTGCTGGGCAGGCTGTGGTGAGGATGGACTTGGTGAGCTCTGGGCGAAAGCCTAGCTCGACCTCGGTCGTTGCTGGCGTCGACGACGTCCTAGGACGTCATTCCCTCCTTGGAGGCATCGTCGTGGAGCCCCTTCACCACCATTGTCGCCTCAGTCTCGGGCTCTCCGGGTGAAAACCCAAGTTTTGACCTTGGTCGGAGCGGGCGTCGGCGGCGTACTTGTCGCTTCCCTCTTGGGGGCGACGCCTTGGAGGTCTGGTCCTTCGTCAGGTCGCGGTGGCTCGGGTGGCTTTGCGGGTTCATCGTCGGCCAGGCGTGTGCGCGGCCTCGGGGCCGGTGAGGAAGTCAGAGCCGCAGCTCCGAAGAACAAGGTTGTGTAGTGTCGAATCTGGTCGCGTGGGCGGCAGCATCGTCGGCTCAGGTGGAGCGCGGCCTCGGGGCCGGCAGGGAAGTCGGAGCGGCGGCTCCGGAGAGCACCTCTGTGCTGTGGAGTGTTGGTTCTGGTCGCGTGGACGGCAGAGTCATCGACTCGTGTGGAGTGCGGCCTCGGGGCCGACGTGTGTGAGTTTAAGTGGTTTGTAAGCCGGAGTGGCGGCTTCGGGTCGTGTGGTGGGGTGGCAACTCTGGTCCTGAGGTCGACAGGGAAGTCGGCTCGTTAGGTACGCAGCCCTGGGGCTGGTGTGTGTCGATGTATCGGTTTTCGGCTAGTTTTCCTTATAAACTGGTCAATTCTCTTCTTCTTAATGCAAAGGCAGAGCTCCTGGTGTTTCCTCGAAAAAAATTTGCTTAGGGACAATTTCACAACTCCTACCACCACTTTTCCACACTCATTATATTTACTTTACTGCTTCTTTATCTAAACAGCCCCTAGTTTATATTTACGTGTTCTTTATTATCTTGCAAACCTATCCAACAATACCTACAAAGTCCTTCTAGTTTTATACTTGTTCAAGGTAAGGCAAACGTTAAGCGTGCGTAGAGTTGTATCGGTGGTCAATAGAACTTGAGGGAATATTTGTTCTACCTTTAGCTCCTCGTTTGGTTCGACACTCTTACTTATCGAAAGAGGCTACAACTGATCCCCTACACTTATGGGTTATCAAGACCTTTTTCTGGCGCCGTTGCCGGGGAGAGATAGCGTGGGGTGAATATTCTTGTGTGTGCTTGTTTGCTTTATCACTAAGTAATTTTATTTGCTGTTCCTAGTTGTTCTCTATCTTTATTTATGGATATGGAACACGAAATACCAAAAAAAAATAGGTGTACTTGTTGCTCATGGAGATGGGGAACCTCCTAAAACCCTCGATGATCATTATGTTCTAAACATTATATACTACTTTGATAATCCTGAGAAAACCCTATTCAACTTTATAATGGGAGTAACTTTGGATCAACGTGAATACTTTAGGGATTATCGCTCCACACAAAAAGGGAAACTATTATGGGATCAAATTAATATGTTGCGTTGGTATGCTCGGGATCTATGCTTGAGATATGATATTATTTGTTGCTCTAGGATGAATGCCCACACCTTCCCTTTTCATGCAAATTTAATGATAATGAAACCTTAGCTTCTTATGCTAATGGTATATATGATTACAATGATGTTGAACGAATTGAAGAATTTGTTGCTTTTAAGGCTGCTTATGAAATTGAATCTTTGTTTGAAAAGTATGAAGCTTTAGATGATGATGTTTATAGGCCTGAAAATTTTGCTATATTGGAATATTGCTATGAAAATTATGAATACAATTACAATATTGATGCATTTATTGAGAAATTCTCCGCTGTCCAAGAAGAGAATAATATTTTGTAGGAAGCTATGGAAGAAGAAATTGATGAAACTGTGAGCTCATTGGATGAAAAAGATGATGAGGACAGTGAAGAACAAAAGGAGGAAGAGCGGATTGATTACCCATGCCCACCTTCTAATAAGAGTAACTCTTCAACTCATACATTTTTTAATTCCCCTTCGTGCTTACCGAAGGATGATTGCTATGATCCCATTGATTCTCTTGAAATATCCCTTTTTGATGATGCTTGCTATGCTTGTGGCCAAGATGCCAATATGAATTATGCTTATGGAGATGAACTTGCTATAGTTCCTTATGTTAAACATGAAATTGTTGCTATTGCACCCACGCATGATAGTCCTATTATCTTTTTGAATTCTCCCGACTACACTATATCGAAGAAGTTTGTGCTTAGTAAGGATTATATTGATGGGTTGCCTTTTACCATTGCACATGATGATTTTGTTGAATGTAATATGCATGTGCTTGCTGTTCCTACTTGCAATTATTATGAGAGAGGAACTATATCTCCACCTCTCTATGTTTCCAACACGATAAAATTGCAAGAAACTGCTTATACTATGCATTGGCCTTTACTATGTGTGCATGAATTGTTCTTTTATGACATGCCGATGCATAGGAAGAGAGTTAGACTTCGTTGTTGCATGACATATGTTACTTTGTGCTCACTACTAAATTACAAATCATTGTTAATTAAAATTGGCTTTGATACACCTTGGGATCCGGGTGGATCCATTACTTGAGCACTATATGCCTAGCTTAATGGCTTTAAAGAAAGCGCTGCCAGGGAGACAACCTGGAAGTTTTAGAGAGTCATTTATTTCTGTTGAGTGCTTTTATATAGTTTAAAAACAAAAAAATAAAGAGGGAAACCTAAAAACTTTTCAAAAAGGAAAGTGAAAGTGAGAAAGACAAGCATTGTTGAAGTGGGAGCTAGCCTTGAACTTTGTTCATGCTCACGGAAACTTTGTGAATCTTGATTACAGAAACTTTTCATCAAAAATAATTATTCCCTTGTACAATTTCATTGTATTATAAAAATAATGTGCCAAGGTTTGCCTTCAGGATGTTTACAATGCTTGTTGGTTTGTACAGTGCAGGACAGAAACTTTGGCTGTAGTGCATGATTTTTACATTTTTTTGCTGGAAACAAACGGTTCTGATTCTTTTTGTACTGTCTTGCTGTTCAACTTGTTTATTTTTCCTAATTTTGGTAGAATTGTTGGGGTACCAGAAGTATGGTGAATGTTCAGATGTCTATAGACTGTTCTGTTTTTGACAGATTCTGTTTTTGATGCATAGTTTGCTTGTTTTGATGAAACTATCAATTTCTATCAGTAGATTAAGCCATGTAAAAGCTATATTACAGTAGACACAATGCAAATACAAAATATGAATAGGTTTGCAACAGTACTTAGAGTAGTGATTTTCTTTATTATACTAATGGATGTTACCGAGTTTTCTATTGAAGTTTTGTGTGGATGAAGTGTCTAATCGAGGAGGTCTCGATATAAGGAAAAGGAAGAGAGGCAAGAGATCAAGCTTGGGGATTCCCAAGGCACCCCAAGTAAATATTCAAGGAGACTCAAGCGTCTAAGCTTGGGGATGCCCCAGAAGGCATCCCCTCTTTCTTCAACAAGTATCAGTATGTTTTCGCATTCGTTTCGTTCATGCGATATGTGCAAGTCTTGGAGCGTCTTTTGCATTTAGTTTTCACTTTTCTTTTATGCACCATGCTGGTATGAGATAGTCCTTGGTTGATTTATAGAATTCTCATTGCACTTCACTTATATCTTTTGAGTATGGCTTTATAGAAAGCTTCTTGTGCTTCACTTATATCTTTTGAAGTTTGGATTGCCTGTTTCTCTTCACATAGAAAACCGCCATTTGTAGAATGCTCTTCCGCTTCACCTAAATTTGTTAGAGTGTGGGCATATCTTTTGTAGAAAGAATTAAACTCTCTTGTTTCACTTATATCTATTTAGAGAGATGACAGGAATTGGTCATTCACATGGTTAGTCATAAAATCCTACATAAAACTTGTGGATCACTGAATATGATATGTTTGATTCCTTGCAATAGTTTTGCGATATTGAGATGATAATATGTGGGAGGTACTAGTAGATGGTTGTGTTTAGTAAGGATGTTGGTGTTAAGGTTTGTGATTGCTGGAGCATGCACGTATGGTCTACTAACTATGTAACCAAATTGGCGCGCATTGTATTTTGATTGTTTATCTTTGCGTGAAGGTCGGGGGCGCGATGGTTAACTCCTACCAACCTCCCCCCTAGGAGCATGCGCGTAGTACTTTGTTTCAATGGCTAATAAATTTTTGCAATAAGTATGTGAGTTCTTTATGACTAATGTTGAGTCCATGGATTATACACACTCTCACCCTTCCATCATTGCTAGCCTCTTCGGTACCGTGCATTGCCCTTTCTCACCTCGAGAGTTGGTGCAAACTTCGCCGGTGCATCCAAACCCCGTGATACGATACGCTCTATCACACATAAGCCTCCTTATATCTTCCTAAAAACAACCACCATACCTACCTATCATGGCATTTCCATAGCCATTCCGAGATATATTGCCATGCAACTTCAATCATCATCATATACATGACTTGAGCATTCATTGTCATATTGCTTTGCATGATCGTAAGATAGCTAGCATGATGTTTTCATGGCTTGTCCGTTTTTTGATGTCGTTGCTACGTTAGATCATTGCACATCCCGGTACACCACCGGAGGCATTCATATAGAGTCATATCTTTGTTCTAGTATCGAGTTGTAATATTGAGTTGTAAGTAAATAAAAGTGTGATGATCATCATTATAGAACATCGCCCCATGAAAAAAAAGAAAAAAAAAAGAAAAAAAAAGAGAGGCCAAAGAAGCCTAAATAAAAAAGGGGGCCAAAGAAGCCCACCCAAAAAAAAGGGAAAAAAATAAAAGAAAAGAAAAAGAAAAGGGGCAATGTTATTATCCTTTTACCACACTTGTGCTTCAAAGTAGCACCATGTTCTTCATACAGAGAGTCTCCTATGTTATCACTTTCATATACTAGTGGGAATTTTCATTATAGAACTTGGCTTGTATATTCCAACGATGGGCTTCCTCAAATGCCCTAGGTCTTCATGAGCAAGCAAGTTGGATGCACACCCACTTAGTTTCAGTTTGAGCTTTCATACACCTATAGCTCTTAGTGCATCCATTGCATGGCAATCCCTACTCCTCGCATTGACATCAATTGATGGGCATCTCCATAGCCCGTTGATTAGCTGCGTCGATGTGAGACTTTCTCCATTTTTGTCTTCTCCACATAACCTCCACCATCATATTCTATTCCACCCATAGTGCTATATCCATGGCTCACGCTCATGTATTGCGTGAAGGTTGAAAAAGTTTGAGAATACTAAAGTATGAAACAATTGCTTGGCTGACACCGGGATAGGCATGAGGGGTAACTTGTGTTAAGAAAAGAGAGCATACAAGACTATATGATTCTGTAGGGATAATGTTCTGGAAGCATTGATATTTTGGAAGACATGATTGTTTGTTGGGATGCCCTAAGTATTATTGTTTTTATGTCAAATGATAGACTATTGCTTCGAATCACTCGTGTCTTAATATTCATGCCATGATTAGATATTTGATCAAGATTATGCTAGGTAGCATTCCACAACAAAAATTATCTTTTTTATCATTTACCTACTCGAGGACGAGCAGGAATTAAGCTTGGGGATGATGATACATCTCCGTCGTATCTATAATTTTTTATTGTTCCATGCCAATATTATTCAACTTTCATACACTTTTGGCAACTTTTTATACTATTTTTGGGACTAACATATTGATCCAGTGCCCAGTGCCAGTTCCTGTCTGTTGCATGTTTTATGTTTCGTAGAAACCCCATATCAAATGGAGTCCAAACGGGATAAAAACGGATGGAGAATTATTTTGGAATATTTGTGATTTTTGGTAAGTAAAATCAACGCGAGATGGTGCCTGAGGTGGCCACGATACAGGGGACCACGCCCACTCCAGGTGGGCGTGCCCTCCACCCTCCTGGGCCCCTCGTAAGGCGGTTGATGCCCTTCTTTGGCCGCAAGAAAGCTAATTTTTGGAAAAAGTTCTGGGCGAAGGTTTCAATCCAATCGGAGTTACGGATCTCCGGATATAAAAGAAACGGTGCCAGGGCATAATTCCAGAATGCAAAAAACCGAGGGAAACAGAGAGATAGATCCAATCTCGGAGGGGCTCTCACCCCTCCTGTGCCATGGGAGCCAAGGACCAGAGGGGAAACCCTTCTCCCATCTAGGGAGAAGGTCAAGGAAGAAGAAGAAGAAGGGGGGCTCTCTCCCCCTTGCTTCCGGTGGCGCCAGAACGCCGCCGGGGGCCATCATCATCACCGTGATCTACACCAACACCTCTGCCATCTTCACCAACATCTCCATCACCTTCCCCCATCTATATTCAGCGGTCCACTCTCCCGCAACCCGCTGTACCCTCTACTTGAACATGGTGTTTTATGCTTCATATTATTATCCAATGATGTGTTGCCATCCTATGATGTCTGAGTAGATTTCCGTTGTCCTATCGGTGATTGGTGAATTGCTATGATTGGTTTGAGTTGCATGTTTTATTATTGGTGATGTCCTATTGTGCCCTCTGAGTCGCGCAAGCGTGAGGGATTCCCGTTGTAGGGTTTGCAATATGTTCATGATTTTCTTATGGTGGGTGGCATGAGTGACAGAAGCACAAACCCGAGTAAGTAGGTTGTTTGCGTATGGGATAAAGGGGACTTGATACTTTAATGCTATGGTTGGGTTTTACCTTAATGATCTTTAGTAGTTGCGGATGCTTGCTAGAGTTCCAATTGTAAGTGCATATGATCCAAGAAGAGAAAGTATGTTAGCTTATGCCTCTCCCTCAAATAGAATTGCAATAGTGATTACCGGTCTAGTAACGTAGTCAATTGCTTAGGGACAATTTCACAACTCCTACCACCACTTTTCCACACTCATTGTATTTACTTTGTTGCTTCTTTATCTAAACAGCCCCTAGTTTATATTTATGTGTTCTTTCTTATCTTGCAAACCTATCCAACAACACCTACAAAGTCCTTCTAGTTTCATACTTATTATAGGTAAGGCAAATGCTAAGCGTGCCTAGAGTTGTATCCGTGGTCGATAGAACTTGAGGGAATATTTGTTCTACCTTTAGCTCCTCGTTGGGTTCGACACTCTTACTTATCGAAAGAGGCTACAACCGATCCCCTACACTTGTGTGTTATCAATTATCCTCGTCAATGTGAGACTCTCTCTTTTTTTGTCTTCTCCACACAATCCCCATCATCATATTCTATTCCACCCATAGTGCTATATCCATGGCTCACGCTCATGTATTGCGTGAAAGTTGAAAAAGTTTGAGATTATTTAAGTACGAAACAATTGCTTGGCTTGTCATCGGGGGTGTAGAATTTGGGAACATTTTTGTGACGAAAATGAAGCATAGCCTAACTATATGATTTTGTAGGGATGAACTTTCTTTAGCCATGTTATTTTGAGAAGACATGATTGCTTTGATTAGTATGCTTGAAGTATTACTATTTCTTATGTCAATATGAACTTTTATTTTGAATCATTTGGATCTGAACATTCATGCCACAATAAAGAAAATTACATTGAGAATTATGCTAGGTAGCATTCCACATTAAAAATTCTGTTTTTATCATTTACCTACTCGAGGACGAGCAGGAATTAAGCTTGGGGATGCTTGATACGTCTCCAACGTATCTATAATTTTTAATTGTTCCATGCTATTGTACTACCCCTTTTGGATGTTTATGGGCTTTATTTTACACATTTATATCATTTTTGGGACTAACCTACTAACCGGAGGCCCAGCCCGTATTGCTGTTTTTTGCCTTTTTTAGTATTTCGGAGAAAAGAAATATCAAACGGAGTCCAAACGGAATGAAACCTTCGGGAGCATGATTTTTGGAATGAACGTGATCCAGAGGACTTGGAGTGCAAGTCAAGAAGCAGTTGAGGCGGCCACGAGGGTGGAGGGCGCGCCCACCCCTACAGGGCACGCCCCCTATCTCGTGGGCCCCTCGGGCGGCAACCAACCTACTTCTTCCTCCTATATATACCCTTGTACCCCGAAAACATCAAGGGAGCCAACGAAAAACAATTTCCACCGCCGTAACCTTCTGTATCCGCGAGATCCCATCTTGGAGCCTTCGCCGGCGCTCCGCCGGAGGGGGAATCGACCACGGAGGGCTTCTACATCAACAGCCCCTCCGATGAGTTATGAGTAGTTTACCACAGACCTTCGGGTCCATAGTTATTAGCTAGATGGATTCTTCTCTCTTTTTGGATCTCAATACCATGTTCTCCCCCTCTCTTGCGGAGATCTATTCGATGTAACTCTTTTTTGCGGTGTGTTTGTTGAGATCCAATGAATTGTGGGTTTATGATCAAGTTTATCTATGAGAAGTATTTGAATCTCCTCTGAATTCTTTTATGTATGATTGAGTTATCTTTGCAAGTCTCTACGAATTATCAGTTTGGTTTGGCCTACTAGATTGTTCTTTCTTGCAATGGGAGAAGTGCTTAGCTTTGGGTTCAATCTTGCGATGTCCTTACCCAGTGAAAATAGGGGTTGCAAGGCACGTATTGTATTGTTGCCATCGAGGATAAAAAGATGGGGTTTATATTATATTGCATGAGTTTATCCCTCTACATCATGTCATCTTTCTTAATGTATTACTCTGTTCTTATGAACTTAATACTCTAGATGCATGCTGGATAGCGGTCGATGTGTGGAGTAATAGTAGTATATGCAGGCAGGAGTCGGTCTACTTGTCGCAGACGTGATGCCTATATACATGATCATGCCTAGATAATCTCATAATTATTCGTTTTTCTATCAATTGCTCGACAGTAATTTGTTCACCCACCGTAATACTTATGCTATCTTGAGAGAAGCCACTAGTGAAACCTGTGGCCCCCGGGTCTATCTTTTATCATATAAGCTTTCAATCTACTTTTATTTGCATCTTTACTTTTCCAATCTATATTATAAAATACCAAAAATATATTTATCTTATCATACTATCTCTACCAGATCTCACTTTCGTAAGTGGCCATGAAGGGATTGATAACCCCTTTATTGCGTTGGTTGCGAGTTCTTTGTTTGTTTATGTAGGTGCGTGGGACTTTTGAGGAGCCTCCTACTGGATTGATACCTTGGTTCTCAAATACCGAGGGAAATACTTACGCTACTATTGCTGCATCACCCTTTCCTCTTCAAGGAAAACCAACGCAAGCTCAAGACGTAGCAAGAAGGATTTCTGGCGCCATTGCCGGGGAGGTCTTCGCTCAAGTCAAGACATACCAAGTACCCATCACAAACTCGCATTTACATTATTTGCCATTTGCCTCTCGTTTTCCTCTCCCTCACTTCACCCTTGCCGTTTTATTCGCCCTCTCTTTGCCAATATTCTCCTCTCTTTTTCGCTTGCCTTTTTCTGTTTGCTTGTGTGTTGGATTACTTGTCGCCATGGCGCAAGATAATACCAAATTGTGTGATTTCTCCAATACCAATAATAATGATTTCCTTAGTACTCCGATTGCTCCTCTTAATGATGTTGAGTCTTGTGAAATCAATATTGCTTTGCTGAATCTTGTTATGAAAGATCAATTCGCCGGCCTTCCTAGTGAAGATGCCGCTACCCATCTAAACAACTTTGTTGGTTTGTGTGATATGCAAAAGAAGGGTTAGGACTTTGCATAAATATCCAACCGTCGTTGGGCCTTCTGTCTACGTGGTGAGGGTTAAAGCGCCACGCAGGCAGGTCGGCGGTGGTCAGAAGGATTAGGACCTCGGATAAACAATTTAAAAAGATTTAGGACCCAGACGTGCATTTTGAAAGAATTAGAATCCAATAGACACTTTGATTAAAAAAATTAGGACCAGGCATACAGTTTAACCATGAAAGTTCACTTACATTCCACTATCAAATAAACCGGTTCCTTCTATGGTATTTAGGTGATGGTACCAACTTTTTTCTTCTCTCTTACCCGCAAAAGAAAACTTTTTACTTTTCTCAGGACTACATAGGCTCGTTAATTCCGAGTTAGTAGAGAGATCAAAATTGCTATTTTTCACCTTGTAGTGTAATCGTAAAGAAAATCTCTCTCCTGAGCAACACTACATTCAAGTAAAAATTCTTACGGATTGAATTTACAAAACAAGGTAGTTGGTCACGGAGGAAACCAGGGGGCAATAGTGAAAATCAGAGAGGGTTTGTGCTTTGTGGGGATAAAGACACATACATATGTAAGTCTAGTCCGTAACCAAGCCTCGGGTAACTCTGGTAAGCGATCCATTTTTTGAACTTGAACATGTAGCGGCAAAGCGCGTGAGTGTAAAACTGGTAGGGATGTATCATCATGTTTCCTACTCCTTGAATGAGTTGAGCCATCTCTTGTGGTCGCCTCAGGGCGGCAGGTGATCACCCCACAAAGGTGTTTCTTTGCAAATAATTCAGTGCCTCTGCGCAAAACCCAGTCAAGAAAGTGGTAAGGATAGGGTAGAGACCGAACAAGCATTCAAAGCAACCGAACTATAGATCCATCTTTACAGGACATCCAAATAAACCCTATATCTAGAAATCCATCATTGGCCACTTGCCTCTATAGGAGCCGGGAAGTGCGCAACTGAAGCCGAAGACTTAGCGGCATCGTCGTTGTCCTGTGTCTCCATGGTGGCCTTGGTCATGCCTGTTAGAAGGAAGAGAGGGGATTGGTAGAATAGTTGTTGATTTATTGCTTGAGCCTCATGGGCATATATATAGGAGTACATGATCATCTTGGAGTACAAGGCAAGGTAGAGTAATATCCTACGCTATTCGAGCTTTCCTAATAATCACGATACTCAACTTCCCCCGCAGTCACAACGGTAGCGACGCAGATGGTGAGACTGGAGAATAATCCGAAGGTAAGCCAACGAACATCCCCCCCCCCCCCACACACACACACAGTCGTAACGGTCGATACATCGCGGAGTCGTGGTTGGAGTGAAAACCGACGAGGTTGCTCAAGCAAAGCGGTAGCCCTTTGTGCCGTTTGTCGATGTAGCCGAGAGCGTAGGTGGTGTAGCCATAGTCGAGGTAGCCGTGCGAAGAATGCCGTGGTGGGTGTCGAGTCGGGGTTCGCCGGTGTCGAGGTAGTCACCATGGAGCCACGGAAGAAGAGCAGCGGCGGCGGCGGCGGCTAGAGAAGGAGCGCGGCGGCGGTGCTTGAAGTAGGCGATAATGAACCCGACAGCGTGACGAAGACCGGCGCGGACGGTGACGTTCCCGTACCAAGGAAGGCGGTGCGGAGCATATCACGTGGAAGTCAACGCGCATAGACGGCGTTGGACCACGGGCCGCAGCATTACGGCCCGAAGGGGCGACGCAACGGCGGCGGGCAGGTCGGGTCGACGGCGGGGAAGACCTCAGGGCGGTTGCAGGGATCGCGTGCCACGCTCGCTACGGCCTGACGGGGTGACACAGCGGCAGCGCGAGGGTCGGTGCAGCCTCGGGGACGGCCTGGAGCGGACGGCCTCGATGCGGCAGTTGACCGCGGGCCGCGGCACTATGGCCCGAAGAGGCGACGCAGCGGCAGCGCGCGATATGGTGCAACCACGGGAACAGCCTCAGGGGGCGGCGTGGACCACGTGCCGCGACGCTACGGCCCGAAGGGACGACGCAGCGGCGCGGATCAGTGCAGCCACGGGGAGAACCACGGGGCGCCGACGCTACAGCCCGAAGAAGCGATGCAGCGGCAGCCCGTTGCTCGATCAGCGAAGAGCGCGCTGTACTCGAGAACAGAAGCGACGACGGCCGCGCTGTATACTGGATGCGGCGGTGATGTAGAGCGAATCCAGCTCTCAAAGTCCAACACGTCCACGTCCAGCATGGTGCATCGGTGCATGTAGCTATAGGACGAAGGCACGAAGCAACGTGGCCAGATGCACTAGCTTAAGCGGCCGGCCACACAAGCGCAAGCAATCAGGGACACCCGCGCGGGGTGACTTGGCCACATGGCGTGACACAACCAAACATCGTAGGGCCGCGCACTTGTGGCGCGCTGATGCATGCGTGAAGCCGGGGTGCCGCAGCCGATCTGGACGGAGGAGAGTTGTGGAGGCCACGATCCAATATTGGAGCAGAGACGCGCGGTGAGACGGCGGCGGACGGGCGACTCAATCCGATCAATCAGATCGGAGAACTGAAAAACAAAAGTGATCAATTAATCAGCGAGAGAAAAAATCCCAATCAATGGATCGGGTAAAAGACTTTCTAGGGCAGCTGATCAACACGATCGGCAAACGAACCCTAGGTACGGGCGGCGTGGCCCCCGGCGGCGGTCATGGAGGCCGACCGTCCCGGGGGCGGCGCGCGGGTGCGGAAGCGGCAGCGGCTAGGGTTTAGGATCGACTTGCGATAGATACCATGTTAGAAGGAAGAGAGGGGATTGATAGAATAGTTGTTGATTTATTGCTTGAGCCTCATGGGCATATATATAGAAGTACATGATCATCTTGGAGTACAAGGCAAAGTAGAATAATATCCTACGCTATTCGAGCTTTCCTAATAATCACGATACTCAACATCCCCCGCAGTCACAACGATAGCGACGCAGATGATGAGACTGGAGAATAATCCGAAGGTAAGCCAACGAACAATGCCGTCGTCATCTATTTCCGCAGCGACATGGTCGATGGTCGTGTCCATATCTTCGTGGTCGTCCACAACCACCTCGGTGGCAACATTGATGGCCATGTTAGCGAACGTGTGTTCGTGTCCTCTGTGCATGCCTAGTTTTTAGCCTAGCATCGGTTGAGTCAGTTGAGCTGTACATATATAAACCAGTGTAACACCAGATGATGAATACAAGAGCTGTTGCACGCCCTCTCTCTATATATCTCGCTCTGGCTCCAACATGGTATCAGTTTAACTGAGATCCGTTTCTTCCGCTGCCCCACTCTTCCCACGCCATGAGCTCCTCCTCCTCCAACTCTTCCACCGGCGACTCCTCCTCCGACGAGCCGTTTGATCTCCCGGTTGCCACCCAAACCCTGCCCACTCTTCAGGTCCAAAGCCTTCGCATCCGGGGCCACGTTCTCATCACCCTCGACTACGAGAAAGAAAACTACGGCCTCTGGCGCCGTCAGTTTCTCTCCGCCCTCGCCAAGTTCGGCCTCACCGATCATGTCGACGGCTCGCCGGCGCAGGCTACATCCGACTGGGCGCTCAACGACTTCGCCATCCTCTCGTGGTATAACGCCACCGTGACGCCCTCAACCTTGGAGATCGTCCAGGAGCGCAAGAACTCAGCTACATCATATGGCGCTCGCTCCGCTCGCTCTTCCGTAGCAACCGCGATGCGCGCATCACGTATCTCCTTGATGAATTTCACAGTTTTCTTCAAGGAGATCTTTCCGTCGTTGAGTACACTTCTCGGCTCAAGCAGATGGTTGACACCCTTCAGGACCTCGGCCATCGCATCAAGGACCGCGACCTCGTCCACAACGTCCTCCGCGGCCTCGACGAGCGCTTCCAGCACGCCGTTCCCCACATGACGAGTGGACGTCGGCCCTCCTTCATCAAGCTGCGCTCCTTCCTCCAGCTCGAGGAGCAGCGCCTCAGCCGCCAGGCGCGCGTGGCCGCGCGCACCGCACTCATCGCCCAGGCCAGCGCCTACTACGCGGCGCGACCTCCGGCGCCGGCGCCGGCGCCCGCTCCGGCTTCCTTCAACCCGGCCCTGCTCGGCCCTCTGCCCCACGCCGCCGGCAGCTCGGCCGGCTCCACCGGGGCACGCGGCCGCCCAAAGAAGCGCAAGGTCAACCCAGCGGGGCCTGGAGGCTCCTCTTCCGGCGGGGTTGCTCCTGCTGGGCTTCTCCCTGGACCGCGTCCTCCTACTACTGTCGCCGGCACCTTCCAAGGGATACTTGGTGCCCGGCCACCTGCCCCGACTCCGCCCCAAGCGCACCAGGCCACAACGGTGGCGTCGCCTTCCCCACAATGGGATCAGGCGGCTCTCATCGCCGCCCTCAATCAGATGGCGCTGCATCCGCCCTCTGCACCCGGCGGCGAATGGGTCCTCGACAGCGGCGCTTCGTCCCAGATGAGCTCCGGTTCCGGTATTCCCTTCTCCCTACCCAACCCATCCTCTCCTTCTTCTATCATCGTCGGCAATGGTTCTCTTCTTCCCATTACCGGCGTCGGCTCTACTTCCTTCTGTACCCCCTCCCGACCTCTCTCCCTTCTTGAAATTCTCATCTCTCCCTCCCTCATCAAAAACTTAGTTTCCGTTCGTGCTTTCACTCGTGACAATTTAGTTTCAATTGAATTTGATCCCTATGGTTTTTCTATCAAGGATCTGGCCACAAAGACGGTGCTTCTCCGATGTGACTCCTCTGGCGACCTCTACACCTTCGCCCCGTCAAGCCACTGCCTCACCGCCGCCGTCACCGCCGACTTGTGGCACCAGCGCCTCGGCCATCCTGGAGCCGCCGCCCTTGCCAAAGCCTCTTCTTTTTTTGATTTCAGTTGTAATAAAACCTCGACGACACACTGCGAGGCTTGTCGTCTAGGCAAACACACTAGACTTCCCTTTAGTTCTTCTTCCTCTCACACTTCTTTTCCTTTTGAACTTTGTCATTGTGACTTATGGACGAGTCCGATCTCAAGTGTATCTGGTTATCAATATTATTTGGTCATTTTAGATGATTTCACACACTATGTCTGGACCTTTCCCGTACGCCGCAAATCTGAGGTTCATAGTCTCCTTGTTCAGTTTTATGCCTACGCTCAAACACAATTCTCCCGTCCTATCCTCGCCTTTCAGACCGACAATGGGCGTGAATTCGACAATCTCGCAAATCGCTCACTCTTTGCCTCCCACGGCACGCTCTTCCGCCTCACCTGTCCCCATACTTCCCAACAAAACGGCAAGGCCGAACGGATACTCCGTACCCTCAACGACGGTGTCCGGACCCTCCTCCTACACGCCTCCATGCCTCCTCGTTGGTGGGCCGAAGCCCTTGCCACGTCCACCTATCTCCTAAATCGGCGTCCCTGCAAAGCCAATCTCCTCACGACACCATACGAACTTCTCTTCGGGACCCCACCCGATTTTCGTCATCTCCGTGTTTTTGGATGCCTTTGTTATCCCAACCTCATTGCTACCGCCCCACACAAACTCTCCCCTCGATCAGCGGCTTGCATTTTTCTCGGTTACCCGGACGAGCGAAAAGGCTATCGTTGTTACGACCCCATTACCCGGCGCATCCTATCCTCCAGGCACGTAACTTTCGTGGAGTCTATCTTTCCATTTAAAACGCTGCCAAAATCTCCTGAAGACTCGCCCGAATCAGCTCGTGATCCACCTCCCGCGGACTACGTCGACGTTGCATGGCCACCGCCTACCCCGACCCCTCCTGGATCGCCACCTGGCCCACCCATGCAATCCCCGCCTCCCACTCCGCACTCCACTCCTTTCCCCACGTCCCCGCCCGGGCCCAACTCTACACCCGCTGGCCCACCTACCCCACCAACTCCCATGCACCACGTCTCTCCAGAGCCGCCTCCTGCGCATGTTCCACACCCAATGCTCACGCGTGCACGCCATGGAATATTCCAACCGAACCCAAAATACGCCAATCTGCATGCCACCACAATCTCTCCAATTCCCACGTCCGTTCGAGCTGCTCTCAACGACCCGAACTGGCGCTCTGCCATGCAATCCGAATTCGATGCTCTCCTCGCCAACTCCACGTGGACCCTTGTCCCTCGCCCACCTCACACTAATATTGTCACGGGCAAGTGGGTTTTCAGGCACAAAACGAACGCCGATGGATCCCTCGAATGATACAAAGCTCGTTGGGTTGTCCGCGGCTTCACACAGCGCCCGGGCATCCACTTCGGCGAGACTTTCTCTCCGGTGGTAAAGCCAGCGACGATCCGCACCGTGCTCACTCTGGCGTGCTCACGCGGCTGGCCGGTGCACCAGCTCGACGTGAAGAACGCCTTCCTTCACGGCCTCCTCGACGAACAGGTCTACTGCTATCAACCTGCTGGATTCGTCGACGAGGCTCACCGCGATCATGTGTGCCGCCTCTCCAAGTCCCTATACGGCCTCAAGCAGGCTCCGCGGGCTTGGTTTCATCGCTTCGCCACCTTCGCCGCCACCATTGGGTTCACCGCCTCGCGCTCCGACGCCTCGCTATTCATACTACGGCGGGGCGGCGACACCGCCTATCTTCTACTGTACGTCGACGACATCGTCCTTGCTGCCTCATCGGCGGTCTTGCTTCGCACCATTGTCGATCAGCTTCAGCACGAGTTCGCGATGACGGACATGGGTGCTCTCCACTACTTCCTCGGCATACGCGTGCAGCGCACCTCGCGTGGGTTCTTCCTCAACCAGACCCAATACGCCGAGGACCTTCTCCGTCGCGCCGGCATGTCGCAGTGCCATCCCGCTTCCACTCCGGTTGACACGTCGCCCAAGGTTGCCGCCGACGTCGGCCGCCCCGTGGACGATCCCTCGGAGTATCGCAGCCTCGCAGGCGGGCTGCAATACCTCACTATGACACGCCCTGATCTGGCGTACGCGGTCCAGCAGGCGTGCTTGCACATGCATGATCCACGGGACAGTCATCTCGCCATCATCAAGCGCATTCTACGCTATGTTCGCGGCACCTCCACCCATGGTCTTCTACTTCCGATCTCTCGGTCGACTGAGATCATCGCTTACTCCGACGCCGACTGGGCCGGCTGCCCCGACACCCGCCGCTCTACCTCTGGCTATTGCGTTTATCTCGGTGACACGCTTGTCAGCTGGTCCTCGAAGCGGCAGGCCATCGTGTCACGATCCAGCGCGGAAGCAGAATACCGCGCCGTCGCCAGCGCCGTCGCCGATTGTGTATGGCTACGGCAACTTCTCCATGAGCTCGGTGGCTCACCGCCGAAGGCTACCATCGTCTTTTGTGACAACATCTCGGCCGTGTATATGTCCACCAATCCCGTTCATCATCGGCGGACAAAACACATCGAGTTGGACATTCATTTTGTCAGAGAGAAGGTGGCCCTCGGCGATTTTCGCATTGTACATGTACCAACGACTCAACAGCTCGCAGATATCATGACCAAGGGTTTGCCAACATCGGTCTTCCAGGCTTTCCGGTCCAGTCTTTGTGTCTTGCCAAGCAGCGACGACACGACTGCGGCGGGGTGTTAGCGAACGTGTGTTCGTGTCCTCTGTGCATGCCTAGTTTTTAGCCTAGCATCGGTTGAGTCAGTTGAGCTGTACATATATAAACCAGTGTAACACCAGATGATGAATACAAGAGCTGTTGCACGCCCTCTCTCTCTATATCTCGCTCTGGCTCCAACAGGCCATACCATCATCGTCCTTTATATTCACAACTGCATCACCAATGGCCTTATCCATGTCATCATCATCGTCCTCAACCTCCTCAGTGGTAGAATCGATGGCTTCGTCCACGTCACCATCGTCCTCTGTCTCTCCATCGGCGTCATTGGGCATGTCCATATCTTCATAGTCAAACTGTGGCTGCTCTCTCCCAGACATTGCATCGGACACCTTAGGGCATTTACAATGGAGAGGCGCTTATTTGGGTGCTTAGATAACAATAAAAAATAATTACGGAGGTAGCATCGGTACAGGAGTCTGGTACGGAGGTAGCATCGTTAGAAGGGGTCACACGAACAGAAAACATACGAGGCGTCCGGCGACTCAGTTGGCATCGATGCCAGCTAAAATCCCAGCATCGATCGGGATTAGACCGTAACGGCCGGGAATCGATCCCTGGCGCCTGGTCTAAGAGCCCCCGTTGTAGATGCCCTTACATGCACCGCCATCTGAGGGCGCCATGGCAAGCTTACTGGATGTAGACTGATAGCTCACAGTGCAGAAAAGGCCGAGACTGTGTAGGCGGAAAGCTCACGGTGCAGAAAAGGCGATGACCGGACGACACAGGCGCATTGGCTGCAGGGAGAGTACCGATACGACCACAAGCTCTTGGACGGAAGGAGCCAAGGAAGAAATCAAGGGCGACTCAAATCAAGAGTCGTCTCCAAGGCAGTGAGCCAGCAGGGATGCAGATGTCTTTGGTCTTTCGCGGCAGTTTATGAAAGGAAGTTTACTCCCACCAAGGTCCCAAGCAAGATTTGGTAGTTATACAGTTTTCAGAGACAGGCTAGAGACTCGCAAGTGACATCGGAGAAGGCTTTTGGGGAGGCTACAGATAATCTAGCCTTTTAGCCTCCCGAAACGAGATTCACAGGACAAAATTCAGATTTCACAAAACTGGTTACAGATTACAACATGATGTAGAGTGAACTAAACATACTCTCTTCATGAAAACATGATATATGGATCATTTCACACACTGATCTTGTATTGTGCGTCACAGTAAGCAGCATAAGCCTACATCCTACTGCTTCGAGTTGTTGGAAGTATCCGCGTCGGACTTCACTATGCTGAGGTCGCCACCTTCTTTGCTAGCCTTATTTGCAGCTTTTATTTCGTTCGCGTGGTTGATGAACTTTGTGAGGTCCTGAAAATTCATAGAATGTATTGATTGTTAGCAAAAACAAAATCGATAAATGAACCACATTACAACATCATTAAACAAATACTCCCTCCGTCCCAAAATAAGTGTCTCAACTTTGTACTAACTTTAGTGCAAAAGTTGTACTAAGGTTGAGACACTTACTTTGGGACGGAGGGAGTACAATGTTTTAAATCAGAAGTTACAATAAATTCAAAGGCCTGATCTGTTTTTCTTGATTGCAAACTACTCCCTCCGTTCCTAAATAATTGTCTTTCTAGAGATTTTAACAAGTGACTACATACGGAGCAAAATGAGTGAATCTACACTCTAAAACATGTCTACATACATCCGTATGTTGTAGTCCATTTGAGATGGCTAGAAAGACAATTAATTTGGAACGGAGGGAGTAGTTGGTTCACAGTATGTTATTGCCCACTACTTGATTCACAGCATACTGTTAAACTCAAATGTCAAAGGATCGCGCTATTTGGTCTTATTGGAAGAGAAGTATTGTAGTGCGGCTTACAAAGGAAAGGAGAGAAAAAATGATGTTACCATGGTGTGCATACTCTGTGATAAAGAACACAGATAGACTGTACAGAAATACAGAGAAAAACTACCTTTATGGCTACAATGAAAAACGCCACCGAAACAACAATCGCAAAATATATAAACAAATCCTAAGATTTATGTCGACAATAGATACAACAATGATGATCACTGTAGAATGGGTAAACTCTATACATCTAACGCCTTTCTTGTACTGATGAAAGGGGTTAACGATATTGCACTGATTTTTTGGAGCTCACAACACAAAGAAAGCATACAGAATCATGCTACGTAAATTTCAACCTAAGTATCGGTAGTTCAAAATATTGTCTTCTACACAAACAGGTCAATTATCATCCAGTTTTCATGCCGGATTATTGCGAGTCGTACTTGTGAATCAAGTTAGTCGTCCTATACAAAGGACTATCATGTAGTAACAGGTTTAAACAAGCAAAGAAATAATCAAATAAACAAAAGTTCTCTGAGCCTCAGACACTGGCCAGGGACGAGCCCCGTCGCTGGATTGTTGGGGGTGAGTGCACTATCCTGGTCTACAGACCTTTACCCTACACAAATTATCTCATCGTAGTCAAGATTCGTAACAGTATGACGCTACAAACTTTACATGGTCAAATGAAATAATACCAGTCTTGTTGTAATAAATGGAAATTGGGAAACCCAATGAAGCTAACATGGCAAGTATTATGAATTTATGGATTAAACCAGAGCTAGGCAGATATGTAGAATGTCGACAAGCAACACAGTTCTCAAATTCCACATCAGGTGTTACAGGAGATAGGTAATACATTAATTTGGAGGCATCCTTAACCATCAACTAAAACACGACAGCTAGTAAGATGTAAGATGTAAGATATATTAGAGGTGTTGGCAAACAAATTGAGAAACAGTCAGTTCAGATTGGCATTCGTGGCAGCCTCTCTACACAATCCCCTCTGGTGCAACCTAATTACACCAACCAATGTTGATTTTCCTAACGGAAGACGGCGCATCCTGACTCCTCACCGATAGGGCGACAAATTTACAAGCTATACCATACCTTGTCGGCGTCCATGTCCTTGGTGCACTTGGTCGGCTTCACGGCCCTCTTCCCTACAGGAATCCATCAACCAGCCAATCAAACAAACAAGCTAGCAAGCATACGGCACCATCGACCAAGCAGAAAAGCAAAGGGTCTAGATGTGACATAGACAAACTGAAAAGCAAAAGCAGTCGGCTGGGGCACAAACCTTTGCGGATGTGGGGCGCCTTGCCATGGCGGCTGGGAGGGATGGACTTCTTCTTGGTCTGCCCCTTGAACATGGTCTGCTTCTGCGTCATCTTCTCCGCCTCTTCGATCCGCGGGTTGTGGTGTTCTGGGACGGGGATTGCTGGATTTCGGCTGAAACGTAGAGCCGCGGCTATGGCCGTCGGGGCGGGATACGCGGCGGCTGCGTGCTTGCCTAGGGTTTCGGCTTGGCTGGGAAGGTAACCCAGTTGGAGGCCTTTTCTAGGACGAAGCCCAGATGGAGGTCTAGTTGTTTCTAATTTATGTAGTCCGTCCGGTTTTTTTTTTTAAAAAAAAGGGGTACTCCCTCCATGTGCCTTTAAAAAAGATCTTGATAAGTGTCATACGTGTGGGAGGAAGCAATTCCGTCCTAATATTTTTCTACGACAACTTTAATTACCCGAGGATGGCAACTTAATTGTGAAGCATGGCAACTTTCTATCTAGATGGCAAGTTTCAGTTTTTTTAAGATTTTTTTCGGATGACAGTTTTAGTTATAAAAACGTCAGGGCGGTGTTACTTCATGCCACACATGTGACATACTGGTAAAGAGAAGGGGCAGCCGACTTGGGAGGGGATGAATCCTTCCTTGGTGCGCCAAGGGGCGCCACCCCTTATCAGGCCCAATAGGCCCATCAACTTTTCCCCTATGAGGCCTTTAGCCATTCTATTAGCTCAAAGCCCCTAAATAAATATTATGGACCTCTTGGTAAATATTGGAGCCCTCTATTATTTATATTAGGTCCCCGGAAACTATTTCCACGTATATAGTATTACTCGGTATTCTTCGAAACTCTTCCGCTAACCTCGAAACGCTTCTAGTTTCTCTCAAAAATATTCGTCTATTATCGAAACTTAACAATAATATTTTTCTTATATTCTTAACTCCTATAAAACTCAAGGGATCATAATGCCTTAAGCGTGTGACCTTGTAGGTTCAATGAAATATAGACATGAACAAAAATACTTTCGTCGATAATTATTAGCGGAATCTTGGACATCCATATAGGCCCGTACACTCATACGAATGATATCCGAGTGAACCTTTGGTTACCATATGTTATTTCTTTTGCTTCGTGATATGTTAAAAGACCCAAGGTGAGATATATCAATATCCCCTTGAGATCAACACATGCTCACTATACTGGTCATCCTCGTTATTGGTTTTGTTCTCTTTCCCCGTTCTCGTGTTCTGGCATCCCCGTGACCAATTCACACTATGTCTGACAAGACGATGAAGGATGTCGTCACGCGGAGAGAGTCCTAAGAATATATCTTCATTGTCGGAGGAACAAATCCCAGTCTCGAGCTATCTAGTCCCTTGTCCTACGCTTTCGATGAACCCATAAGTTTCCGTTATGATCACCCTGTTACGGATGACGTTGGAACAACCCTAAAGCGCATCCTCCAATACGGAGTGACTCGGTACTCTAATGGTCTAAGGAATGATACATACGTGAACTGTTGTGTTATGGATTATAGAGTTCAGACAATATAATCTCTAAGTATAATATACAACTTGGGTCAATTCAACACGAGTGTTCTACCAACATCGTGCTCTCAATATTATTGGCATCAGTGTTATACTTTGTTGGAAATATGCCCTAGAGGCAACAATATTGTATTATTTTTTCCACGTTCATAATTAAGAGTTTATATTCTATGATATAATTGCTATGATTCTGGAATATGTGACTCAGAGGAAAACGCATAAGCACGCGTGGAATGATAAATGGTAAAACCTGATTCCTAGTCTTGCCTCTAGGACTAGCTCAAGTGTTGTATATTGATCATGTTTTCCGAATATTAGGATATTGTTAAGTGCAATGATAGTTCCAAAACAACATTGAGGGTATGATGTTAGAAGAACGATCATATCAAATTGACCCAACTTGTTTGTTATACTTTGAGATGCAATCATCACAAGTCTATTGATATAACATGGAGAGTTAATGTATGCTTTAGTTCCTTAGACCAGGAGACTGTCATAGTCACTTCTTACCGGACGATGGACTTTGGAGTTGCTCAAGCGCCATCTATAACACGGTGATCATAACAAAAAAATCAGGTTCAGCAGAAAGTATGACAAGGGCTAGTGTTGTAGGGTGAAACCCTAAGAGGGATCTTTTCACACTTGGAGGGGGAAAAGGGATGAACACCAAGAACACAAAGAGGAATTCACTCCAACAAAACCCAATTACACATCCACTAGAATAGCAAACACATAGATCCACAAGAATACAAGCACAATCAAAGGAAACAAGCACTAGGTAATGTTCTTCCCACTCCTAAGGAGGTGAGGTCTTGATGATAGTCTTATCCTAAGAGGAGGTCTTGAAATCCACTTGGGATCCTCTCCAAAGAGGTCTTGATCTCCAAGAGGAGTGGTCGAAGGAGCAAAGACCTATCAATATCTCACATATACTTTGCTAACCCTAAACATGACCCTAGGTACGAAATATATAGGTATGTGGGAGAGGGGGACGAAGTGGAGGCCCAAACAACAGCTCTTGGCAGACCATCCTGATGGGCCCGTGCGCACGGGGGCCCCGTGTGCATGGTACCAGGGCCGGCCCTGAGGGGGGGGGGGGGGGGCGAAAGGGACGGCCGCCCCTGGCCCCCGATTACGAAGGGCCCCCTGGTGGCTTGGTGTCCATATACCGATATACGTAATGTTAGCCCATGTAAGATCGACTGATTTCTAAAGAAGGGGGATGTAACATATCACAATCTTCTCAGCTCGCCGCATGGGCGTAATCTTCTCCACTTCCCTGCCACTAGAGACGCTAATCACAGAAGCAAAATTGCCGGCCAGCCAATGCGATGGCTGCCTTTGAAGTCACACGTACAGAAAAAGCGCAAGCGCTCGACGCAATATCCTTCATTGATGCCACACATGACTCTGGGATCCGAGATTGCAACTGCTGAACGTCCAGGAAAACAATCCTGGTGCCCTAATTTGCAAATGAATCAGCCCCAAGGTTGACCATGCCCCTGCCCATGTCTTCTAATCGTGATTTTCTGCTACTGTGTGTGATTACTGGAAGACGGTAGTACAATTTTCAGATTCCATTCAACCTGCTCTCCAATGCAAATCTCTCTTTTTCTATAGTCTTTATAGGTCGTTCATTCGTTTCGTACAAATCTCTTTCTCCCTCCGATTTCTTGTGTTGGTGAGGATTAAAAAAGAAGAGCTCCGTTTTTTGTTCGTGACTAGTAAGCAGCAGGAAGATCTTGTAATTTCTAATTTTTCTAGCCATCCAGATCTTTGTTCCAAGCCTTTCTTAACATTTTGTTATTAAACTAACTATATTTTAATTTCTTGTATCATACATTTGTGTACTAATTCGTAAGATATTATCTAGAAACTATGCATCTCGTAATGACTAAAGAAAATAAACCTGTGTATCAGTTGATTGGGATCAAGAAAGGAGATGTTGACAATTTTCTATAACATGTACAAGTACTTCAGTTAGAAATTCCATGGAATGCCTTTAGTTACTTTTGAAAAAATGTGACAATATATAGGATAATAATAATTAGTGTAGACATGAACTTAATAGAAACATATAGCGCCCATTGAAAAGAGCGACCATTTTTTCTGTGAATGTTTATGATCTTGGTTTGTTGGATGGTCGACATGACAATGCAACATAAAATATGGTGCATTGAATATTTAGATGCAATTGAGATAGAGAAAATTTTGGCTTTAGGGCCCCTTTGTGTTGTCTTGCCCCGGACCCCCGAAATCTCAGGACCGGCCCTACACGGTACATGCCGATGCGCACGAGGTGCTATAGTGCCAGCTCCCTTGGTAGCCCGTGGGCACGGGGTCGCCTGGGAGGTGCAGTCTTGCGCCTCTTGGCTCTCTTCTTCTTCCTTGAGGCCTTGGGGTGCTTCTCCTCCTCCTTTGGGGTGTCCCTCAGCTGCTTGGTGGCGTCGGTCTTCATACCCAATGACACATAGCATGTTTTGGTGAGGTAGCAACCAAGTCCCATTCATGTCCATATCTATCTCAAGTAGGAGTCAGTTCACCTCGGTTTCAATTGCGCGTGCTCGAGCTCTTGTCATGGGTCCATGTGGTGCTTGGAGTAGGGTCCATGGGGATGATGGGAGGATGCTCCGCATCATCTCCCCCCCCCCCTTGGGTGAGATCCGTCCTCAGATCATGATCTTCATCACCATGGTATGGGGTCAAGTCCTTGACGTTGAATGTGTCGCTTACATTGTACTTGTCGCGTGGAATGTCGATCTTGTAGGCATTGTCATTGTATCGTGCTAGCACCTCGAAGGGTACATCGGCTCGTGGTAGTAGTTTGGACTTGCGCTCATTGGGGAAGCAGTCCTTTCGGAGATGTAGCCATACAAGATCACCCGGTTTGAACATCATTGGGGTCTTGTTGATGTTGAGCTTGGTGGCGAGGCGTTGTACTTGACGCTCGATTGTGGCCCATGAATCTTCATGCACCTTCTTGAAATAACTTGCTCTTGCACTTACGTCCATGTTTTCTCTTTCTTGAAGTGGAAGCGGTAGGATGTCTAATGGGGACAATGGATTGAAGCCATGGACGACCTCGAAGGGGGACTTGCCGGTAGTAGAGTGTCTTGCTCGATAGTAGGCATACTCGGTGACGAGTAAGCACTCCTCCCACTCCTTGATGTTCTTCTTAATCAACACGCGAGCAGAGTAGATAGCGTCCGATTGGTGACTTCCGTTTGGCAATCGGTTTGAGGATGATAGGCCGTCGAGAATAGTAGCTTGATGTCGAGCTTGGCGCATAACGTCTTCCAAAAGTAGCTTAGGAGCTTGACGTCACGGTCCGACACTATGGTCCTTGGCACTCCATGCAACCTCAAGATTTTCCTACAAAAAAGATTTGCAACATGTGAAGCATCGTCTGTCTTATTGCATGGGATGAAATGTGGCATTTTAGAGAATCGGTCCACAACAACAAATACAGAATCCTTGCCATTTTGGGTCCTAGGAAAACCAAGCACAAAATCCATGCTAATATCTGAAAGTGCGTTATATCGACTAGAGGGGGGTGAATAGGCGATTTTTATGAATTCTTCACTGAGGAATTTGCTGGTGAGGAAATTCCTTAGCGAAGAACTACTTGCAGCGGAATAAGTACTCAGAAGTAAGCTTAACAGAATACAAGCATGGTCATCATGATGAAATGAAGACAAGCACAGAGTACAGAAAGCGTAATCACAGGATAACACAAGATGAAGACAAATAGACTGAAGAAATTGAACTGAGGAAATTGAGAAAGTCTTCAAGCACAGATATGAACAAACATTCAACACAGTAATGAGGAAATGAAAGGGTTGAGGAGATAGAACCAGATGGTTGGTGAAGACAATGATTTGGTAAACCAGTTTCAACTGCTGTCTCAGTTGTACGTCTGGTTGGAGCGGCTGAGTATTTAAACTCGAGGACACGCAGCTCCGGACACCCAGTCTCTGAGCCGCAACTCAGGACACCCAGTCCTCACCGTATTCTCCTTGAACTAAGACCACGCAGGCCTCGTCCAATCACTCGCGGTAAGTCTTCAGGTGACTTCCAAACCTTCACAGACTTGGTCACTCGGCGATCCACAATTCCTCTTGGATGCTCTAGACCTTGATGCCTAACCGTCTGGAAGAAGCACAGTCTTCAAAGGTAACAAGCGTCGGATCCACGCAGGATCAATTTCTTCAGTGATGCTCAATCACTTTGGGTTTGTGGGGGTTTGGTTTTGGGATTTTCCTCACTTGATGATTTTCGCTCAAAGTCCTCGGAGGATGGGTTGCTCTCAAATGACAAGTGTCAAGTTCTCTCGGAGCAGCCAACCAACTAGTGGTTGTAGGGGGCGGCTATTTATAGCCTAGGGAGCAGCCCGACATGATAAGACATAAATGCCCTTCAATGATATGACCGTTAGGTGGATAAGATATTTTGGGACAGCCGGCGCGCAGCACAGCAACGGTCGGAAATTTGACTCTTAAATTCCTCAGGGCTATCATGTTCCTCACTGTGTAGGAAATTCGCACTGGCGAATTCCTAACTCCTCAGTTAGAGCAAAGTCCTCAGTGACCAGAAGAACTACGTCTCTGTCACTGAAGAAAATGACTGAACTGTATGAGATTTCCAATGGCTTCACTCGAAGGGATTGGTAGGTGTAGGATTTTGAGTTGAGCATCACATGGAAATTTTTCCTTAGTATTTCCTCGACCCCCTTTAACAGTACGGTGTTTCCTATGACTCAAGAAAGAGAAAATGAAACTACGAAAACAAAAGTCTTCACGCTTCATGTTCCTCAAGTGAATATTAAGTCTTCAAGGTCACACCAATTTCTTCACTTTCAAAGTCTTCAGAAAGTCTTCAGAATATCAAAGTCTTCAGTCGAAGAACTTCATTTTTAGGGGTCGACTTTCTCTGTAAATATCAAACTCCTCATAGACTTATAGACCCGTGTACACTCACAAACGCATCAGTCCCTTAACCTATAAGTCTTTAATACACCAAAATCACTAAGGGGCACTAGATGCACTTACAATCTCCCCCTTTTTGGTGATTGATGACAACATAGGTTAAGTTTTCAACGGGGATAAACATATGAAGTGTAAATACTGATATTGAGGAATTTGATTGCAAGATATAGAAGAACTCCCCCTGAAGATGTGTATAGTGAGGAATTTGCTTTTGAAGCAATGCACACTTGAAGAGATGAATCATGGAGATCTCCCCCTATATCTTGTAATTCATACACGCATTTGATATATAATATGAAGAATTTGAAATGCATGATGAAATATGGTGCCTGATGAAATTCAGCATGCGTGCAATAATATTAACGAGGAATAAGCATGCCGAAAGCATCAAAAGTATTGGAGCATAGTGCAACAAAAGTATCAGAGCACCTCCAAAAGTATCAGGGCACCATCGGGTTTAAGATTACAACTCGATCGAATAAAAGTTTCGGAAGAACGAGAGTTGCAACTTAAAAAAACGCCCATAATATAAACCCGCTTGAAGACTAACTCAGATTTCTCCCCCTTTGTCATCTAATGACCAAAAGGATTGAAACTGAGGACTAACACCCCTGAAGAATTTCAAGTTGATGGAGGAGCGCCAGTGTTGTCGGGGTTGTTTGTTGTAGCAGGGCCTGCCGCAGTGTCGTCCAAATCTTCATATTCATCATTGTCACGCGATGAAGAATAAGAGCTGGCCACCAGATCAAGAACTTTGACCCTCTTGAATTTCTTCGGAGGAGGTGCAGACCAGTCAAATGCTTCCTGGAGACCCATAGTCTTCAGTTCTTCCGCGCTATATACATGAGTGAGAACAGCCCAGGTGCGGTTGAGAGTTTCATGAAGGTGATAATGATTTTTCTTCACTGCATTATGGGTTGAGGTCATGTTGTGAAGAATTGCAGCAAACTGACGCTTCACCCATTTGTGATTGCGATCAACCTTCTGATGAAGACTGAGGAGTAACTCACGGTCAGTCATCACCCTGAGTGCTGTGGCTTGAGGATTTTGCTTCGCTGAGGTTTTTGCGGCAGTGTCATGTGTGGCAGAATCGTCATTGGTAGAGTAAGAGGTAGCCAGGCGAAATTGACCATCCAATGGACGAATGCCTTCATCGATCACAGAGCTGCCTTGCCTTTATCATCAGATGATGAAACTGGTCGCTTGAGGACTTCAATGGGAGGCAAGTAGCTACCATGGTTCAGAGTGTCAGCTTTGTAATTCAGTGAAGACCTTGCCCTTATGAATCTCATAATCCAAGGCGCATAGGGCTTCAGCTCAAAAGGTGACATAGCAACATTAGCCAGAGTCCTCATGAAGAAATCATGGAAGTTGACGGGAACGCCATGAATGATGTTGAAAAGCATGTTCTTCATGATGCCAACGACATCTTCATCATTTGAGTCGTGGCCTTTGATAGGAATCATTGTCTTTGTCAGGATGCGATAGACAGTCCGAGGCACATAGAGCAATTCCTTGACGAGGAATTTTGTTCGTGGGGCCTGTCCAGGCTTCAAGGGCTTCATGAGCACTTGCATATAATGATTTGTCAGTTAAGGGTCATTGTAGATGCAGCATGCACTGTCATGGGGAGGATCAAGAGGAAGGACACAAAGCAATTCAGTTGTCGGTGCCTTGTAGTGAGTGTTTTCGGTCATCCAGTCCAACACCCATGAATTAACATCTTCAGCGTCTCCAGTGATATGCAGTGTGGCGTAGAACTGAAGAATGAGTTCTTCATTCCAATCACAGATGTCATTGCAGAAATTGAGCAATCCTTCATCGTGAAGAACACTGAGGACTGGCTCGAAGCATGGCAGAGATTCCATATCCACGTGAGGAATATGTTCATGATCGAAGATTTTGTCCTTGTCAAATAGCACTGAGGAATAGAAGTTGGCTTGACTAGCAGTCCAGAAATGCCTCTTCCTTATGCGAGCAGAGTCATATGGGTTATAGTCAGTGAAGAACACATGCTCGGAAAAAGAACTCTTCAGCCTTGAACTTCCGTTTGCTTGAGAACGGATTCTTTGGCTTCGGCAGAGGAATGTCAGTGATTTGCAGTACCATCTCAGGAATCGCGAGCTCAGGTGCTTCAGGCTGAGGAATTTCTGGTTCCTCTTCTTGTGCAATCAGTGGATCAGCAGTAGCAGGTTCTTCAGCACTAGTGGCTGGAATTTCTTCATGAACAGAGGAAGTGGGATGAGTTTCTTCAGAGCCCATTTGAACTGTTGTTGCCGGGGACTGAGGAATCTATTGAATATGAGTGAAGAGAGGAGTATTGGGATGCTGACTTTCCCAGAAGTCATCGTTCATCACAGGTGTGGTGCATCCAATATCCACATCTTCATCTTCAATTTCCTCAACACCTGCCTCTTCAGCTGTGAACTGAGGCATAGGTGAGGAATTGACAGTCGTTGAAGGGATTGTATCCACTTCAATTTCTTCATCAATCTGCTCTGACGAAGCAGCAGAATGATTTTCTTCATCAGATCCGCTTGGAATCTTGTAGTCTTCTCCAAAAGGAACAATTTCCTTTGATGACATGGAGGAAATCGGAACGGCATTAATTGGATGTTCAAGGGAGCTGGTCATTGGCTTCATTTTCTTCGCAGCCGAAGAATTTGACACAGCTGATGCCTTCCTTTTCTTCACTACAGCTCGCTCTGCAGCCTTGGTCTTTTTCACTTCATAGGCAGAAGGGAGAATTGGAGTTGGTGTAGGCGCGGGAGGAGCTGAGGACTTTGGTTGATGTTCTTCAGGCGCAACTGATGCAGTTGCCCTGATCTCTTCAGTTTCTTCAGGCGCACCACTAGTGGATGCCCTGGCAATTTCTTCAGCGGCTGGAATGGAGTCATCAGCCCTGGAACTTACATTTTCTTCAGCAGGCTGAAAGTCATCAGCGGTGCTGGCATGTTCTTCAGCAGGCTGAGCAGAGTCTGCAGCCTGAGGATTTTCTTGTTGCGATGGGGCTGCAACAGTTGACATTTTCTTCGTCAGGTTGATGAATCTCACTTTGGCTCCTTGCCAATCAGCATAGTATGCATCAAAGTCCTTGCTGAGGGCTTGGATTTCAGACTGAGCCTGGAGAAGTTCCTCAGGTGTCATTCTGACAACGTTTTTCTTCAGGAGCTTCTCCTTCCTGTATTGAGCCTTCTTGATTTCACGAGCCTTTTCAAACTTCCATTTCTCTTGAGTGATGAAATGGGTCAGCATGTGACTTTGACCAGGAGTCAGTTGAAAGTCAGGCATGGGGGTGTTTGGATCCTTGTGCCAGAGGTCAATGTAGTCAAGGATTTTCCTCGGATCCAAAAGCAGTGGCACCGATGTGCCTTTGGCTCTAGCGGCCTTCACTTGCCCGTCTCTGATGATTTCTGCAAGTTCTTCATCAGACGCTTCATCATCAGAGGGCACTTGGAATGCAACCTGTTTCTTCCTTGGACTGGGCCGAGGACCGCGTCCAGCTGTTGCTTTAGTCTTCAACAGTGTGGGGCCTGATGAGGACATTGGTGCAGCTGAGGAACTTGCTGAGACACCAGAAGCAATGGAAAAACCCGTAGTCCTTTGACATGTAGCCAGATGCACAGGAGTTGAGGACTTTGGTGGAGCAGTAGCGGTCTGAGGAATTTGCCGTGAGGGCATAGCTGAGGAACTTGGCCGTGAGGGCGCTGTTGGTGAAGCACTTGGCTTACGAGCAGGCTTCTTTGGCATTGATTTCCTCGGCTTGGCCGAGGTCTCAGCAGCAGCAGCAGCGGCAGAATCCTCATTGAATTTCCTCACTGCCTCCTTTGCTTGTCTTGCCAATTTTGCTTGGCGCCTAGCCCATTCTTCAGGAAAGTCCTCACCACTCTTGATGCTGGTGGGATCAGCTACTTGGCCAGGTGCCAATGGAGCTCTTGGGCATGGAGGATTTAAGGCGAATTTCTTCATGTACTTTGGAGTAACATATCGATATTCCCTCCATTCTCGTGCCCATCTTCGTTCAATCCTCTGAATGCGCACTTTGCGCTGATTTTTGTTCTCTTTGCCAAATTTGGCTTCATCAGGTGTGCAATAGTCTTTGTATATGTCATCAGGGATCTCGAAAGCAGTCATGACCTCAGGTTTCTTTCCTCCTTTCTGCGGTCTCTTTCCTTCAGCCATATTCTTCAGATGAGGAATTTGAACAATTGAACACTCTGAAGAAGTATGCAGTTTTTCTTCTAGGAACGCTGCAAATGAGTTAAGTTGATGAGAACTTAGTGATTCAGCAGCGGACATGAGTACCTGTGAACAGAGTGTAGGTGCGAGGAATTTGGAGAGGTCATATGCGTTCTCAGAAGGTTTTTCGAAAAGACAAGTTTTGAGGAATTTGACTAGTTGAGCCTTGAGGAATTTCACTAAGCGTTCTTGTCTTAGGTTCCAGAGTTGTACAGATCGAAGATCCACACAATTGAGGAATCTTGAAGAAAATGAGTGCTTAGAGAAATGGATCAAGAGCATACAGTGTATGAGGTGTTCATATGTGTGAAGATTTGAAGAATAAAAACACCTTTGAAGATTTTCGGGAAAGCTTGAGAATCAAAGTGAGTAATAAAAGTAACTTTTAATTACCCGAACTGAAGAACACGACGAACTGTGATGAACATAGGTGAAGTTCGTCAAGTTAGATCTCCCACGCCCTAACTTGGCAGAGGGAGACAGCTATGGCGGCGGCGGAGTGAAGATTTCCGCAACCGGCGCGAGTACGACGGCGACGAGGTCGAGGCAGCGAAGCTCTTCCTCACCGGCGACGATGGAGTAGCGGCGGCGCTAGGGTTTGAGGAGCTCGAGCGAGAGACAGCGACCGAGCGGAGTAAATGAAGTGAGGAAGGGGAGAGGGGTATTTATAGCCACGGTGAAAACTGTTCGCCCGAAGATTTTGGGACGAACATGCCCCTTCCCTTTCTCCTTCACGCGACATGTGTCACCCACGTACTGTGCAGATGAGATCGTGTAAGATCGTGGGTGATTATAATAATGCATCGTGGGATGCGGAACGATTTGAGCGGTAAAACCGAAAATCTGGATAAGATTTGTTTTAAAGTTTCGTTCGCAATTTCTTCAGCTGACAAGGACACAGTGAAGACTTTGAACGAGTTTCAAATAGAACGCACATGAAGAATTTGTGAAAAGATTGGGTTGAGTATAGCATAGAGGGGGAAGGGTCCGATCACATTCACTTAGCAGAAAGAGCAACTTGAAGAAATAGCCATAAGTGAATGCTATAGAGGACATAAACTCATATATATGTATAGCCAATGAAGAAAGACGACGGAAACAGTGAAGATTTTGCAAAGTTGAAGAATTTGTAAAACTGAAGAATTTCAAAAACTGAGGAAAAACTCAAATTGAAGATTTTCAACTTTTTGTGGTGGCGTAACCCACCGTATAAGAATGATGATTTCAGACACCGCGTACAATTGTCGTAGGGTTCTGAGAATCAAATTCTTCATTAATTTCTTCACACTTAGAGTGTTATTCTTCATTGATTGAAGAAAAAGGTTTCTTCATGTGTTGCACATCTAAGTCATCAATTTTGCATAAGTGTTAGGATGTGTGTCCTTTTCAAACAACATTCGAAGACTCTAAGATATTTAGCTCACACCGCAACTTGCTAAATCTCTTCTCATTCAAGGGCTTAGTGAAGATATCAGCTAGCTGTTCTTCAGTCTTCACATGCTCGATGGAGATGTCGCCCTTCAACACATGATCACGAAGAAAATGATGATGAATCTGAATGTGCTTTGTCTTCGAGTGCTGAACTGGGTTGTGTGCAATCTTAATGGCACTCTCATTGTCGCAGAGGAGAGGCACATTCTTCACGTTGACGCCATAGTCCTTGAGGGTTTGCTTCATCCAAAGCAGTTGAGCACAGCATGAGCCAGCAGCAATGTATTCAACTTCAGCAGTAGACAGTGATACGCAGTTCTGTTTCTTCGAGGACCAACAGACCAAAGATCGTCCGAGGAAATGACAAGTGCCAGATGTTGACTTGCGGTCCACACGATCACCAGCATAGTCAGAGTCAGAATATCCAATGAGATCAAAAGCAGAGCCCTTGGGGTACCATAATCCTAGTGTTGGTGTGTGAGCTAGATACCGAAGAATATGCTTCACAACCTTATGGTGTGATTCCTTCGGTGCAGCTTGAAATCGGGCACACATGCAAACACTAAGCATTATATCTGGCCTAGATGCACATAAGTACAGTAAAGAACCAATCATGGAGTGGTATACCTTGTGATCGAAGTCAATACCATTTTCATCAGTGCATAGATGGCCATTTGTGGGCATAGGAATTTTGACGCCTTTGCAATCTTGCATGCCGAATTTCCTCAGTACATCTTTGAGGTATTTCTCCTGAGATATGAATATGCCATTGTGCTGCTGACGAATTTGAAGACCTAAGAAGAATTTCAACTCTCCCATCATAGACATTTGATATTCTTCACTCATCATATAGGCAAATTCATCACTATAACGTTGGTCAGTACAGCCAAAGATAATATCATCAACATATATTTGGCACACAAACAGTTCACCATCATAAGATTTAGTAAAGAGAGTAGGGTCAAGTGAACCGGGTGTGAAGCCATTCTTCACGAAGAATTCCTTCAATGTATCATACCACGCCCGAGGGGCTTGCTTTAGGCCATAGAGAGCCTTGTTGAGTCTGAAGACTTTGTCAGGATTCTTTGGATCTTCAAAACCTGGGGGTTGAGCAACATATACTTCTTCCTCAAGCTTACCATTGAGGAATGCACTTTTCACATCCATTTGATATAAGATGATATCATGATGGTTAGCGTAAGCAAGTAATATGCGAATAGCCTCAAGTCTAGCAACAGGTGCAAAAGTTTCATCGAAATCAATTCCTTCAACCTGTGTGTAGCCTTGAGCTACTAGCCGTGCCTTATTCCTCACCACAAGGCCATTTTCATCTTGCTTGTTGCGGTAGATCCACTTTGTGCCAATGATATTATGCTTGCGAGGATCTGGGCGATTGACCAATTCCCAGACATTGTTAAGCTCGAACTGATGTAATTCTTCTTGCATAGCCTGAATCCACTCCGGCTCCAGAAATGCTTCATCTACCTTAGTGGGCTCTGTGATAGAGACAAAAGCATAGTGCCCACAAAAGTTAGATAAATGTGAAGCTTTTGAGCGTGTGAGAGGACCTGGTGCGCTAATGTCATCGATGATCTTCTCCACTTGCACTTCTTTTGCCACGCGAGGATGAGCTGGTTGTCGCTGAGGAATTTGATCAGCATTTTCTTCAGCACCATTTTCCTCATCATGTTCTTCAGGTGCATCAGCTCGACGTTCTTCATGAACAGGAATGAATTCTTCAGCAGATTCTTCAGTAGGAATGACATCCTCAGTTGCCTTGAACTTGATAGAATCCTCAGGTGCTGGTTCATCTAACACAGAAGGTAGGCGCTCTATTGGGTTTCTTGTCAGTGAGGAGTTCATAGGCCGTCTTCTTGAAGAATTTGTGAAGATATACTCTGTTGATGATGTGGCACGCAGTATCAATTGCATCAATCCAAAAACGCTGAGGCCTTTTGTATTCATCAAGCATAGTGCGAGCCATCTCAACAAGAGTTCTGTTCTTGCGCTCCACGACGCCATTTTGCTGAGGAGTATAAGGAGCAGATAACTCATGAGTAATACCAAGTTCATCAAGATAGGCATCAAGACCGGAATTCTTGAACTCAGTTCCATTGTCACTTCTGATATGCTTGATCTTCACACCAAAGTTGGTTGAAGCCCTTGAGGAAAATCGTTTGAAGACTTCCTGCACTTCATGTTTGTAAGTAACAATGTGTACCCATGTATATCGAGAATAATCATCAACAATGACAAAACCATATAGAGATGCATCATTAGTGACTGCTGAGTAATGATTAGGTCCGAAGAGGTCCATGTGAAGCAATTCGAATGGACGGGTAGTGGTCATGATAGTCCTCGCTGGATGCTTGGCCTTGGTCATTTTTCCAGCTTCACAGGCTCCGCATAAGTGATCCTTGAGGAATTTGACATTCTCAATGCCAATAACATGCTTCTTCTTCGCAAGCGTGTGCAAATTCCTCATGCCTGCGTGACCAAGTCGTCGATGCCATAGCCAGCCTTCTGAAGCTTTTGCAAGTAGACACATGGCTGGTTGTGGTCCTGTAGAGAAATCAACAATATACAGATCTCCTCTCCTAAAGCCTTCGAAGACTTTGGAATTGTCAGCCTCCATAATCACAACACAGCGATACTTGCCGAAGACAACAACCATATCAAGATCACAAAGCATTGAGACTGACATGAGATTGTATCCTAAGGACTCAACAAGCATGACTTTGTCCATGTGTTTATCCTTAGAGATAGCAACCTTACCAAGACCCAATACCTGACTTTTGCCTTTGTCAGCAAAGATGATATGCTTCAGAGGTGACGGTGATAAAGGAGCATCCATCAATAGATTCTTGTCACCAGTCATGTGATTCGTACATCCACTATCGAGGACCCATTTAGTAGTTTTGGGTTGATCATCCTGCAGATGAATTAGTGTAGCTTACAATCTCATATGCTTCATCAGTGAAGAATATGATATCAAGTTCATCAGATGAATTTCATCAAGAAGTAAACAAATATAGCAGTATGAGGACATGTGAAATGAAAGTTCATTTCATCATGATTCGCCTGCGTCCTTTCAGGCAATTTTGTCAGGTCCCCAGCAAATTCTTCAGACGTTAAAGCACGTCTGGAGACCTGACCCTGCATAAGAGATTAGTTCTTTTTCTTCACCACCCACATATGGAGGGGTGGCAAAGAATTCATCACTCTGCGAGCACCATATGAGAATGGTGGCAAAGATGCCAAACCATTTCGTTTCACATAAGAGGGGTTAGGGTAAGCATATGAATAAGCAGATTAATTCTTAGAGGACTTATGAACATAATGATTTGAAGAATAATGCACATATTCATAGCCCTTAGCTCTACCCTGCGAGAAAGAGTTGTTAGCACGATGATAATCATATGAGGACTTTGATCCTTTTGAGGAATTTGGTCCGTATGAGGACTTGGATCCATGTGAAGAATTTGGTCCATATGAAGAATTCGATCTGGGGTTCCTGTTCTTCACAGGTGGTGTCATGAGGACATTCACCTGAAGACTTTCAACATAACTTTTGGGAACCCAGATTTTCTTCATAGGGGAACCGTTCCTGCAGTTAGTGCCAACATATCTAGCAAATACTTCACCATTCTGATTTTTGAACAGTTTATAGTTGGAGTCAAATGACTCATCAAAAGAATGAGGAGATTCACATGTAAAGCCAGATAAGTTAGATGGATCAACTGGAGGTCCCTTTGCAGCAACCCATGAGGTTTTAGGGTACTGCACAGGCTTCCAATATGTTCCATCAGCATTGAGTTTCCTCTCAAAGGCAATACCCTCTTTCCTAGGGTTTCTGTTGAGGATCTGCTTTTTAAGCACATCACAAAGTGTCTGATGCCCTTTGAGGCTTTTGTACATGCCTGTCATGTACAATTACTTCAGCCCTGCATTGTCAGTGATACTAGCAATGTCCTCAGATGAGGAATTAGTGATTGCAGAGGCAGGTGAAGAATTTGTAACAGTTGAAGCATTTGAACATTCAGGTGAAGAATTAGCAGATTCACGTTCAATGCACTTTAAGCATTGAGGAACAAATTCTTCCTGAGAAGTGCTGATTTGTTGAGCTAGTAATGAATCGCGCTCCTTCTGAAGATCTTCATAACACACTCTTAGCTTTTCAAGATCTTCCTTTCTTTGAAGAGATTCAGAGGAAAGCTTTTCATGGTCTTGCTTTTCTTGAAGAAATTCATAAGAAAGTTTCTCATGATCAGATAAGAGAGTGTTATGATGACTTTGAAGGTTGTCAAACCTAGACTGAAGTCTTTGAAGATTTTCAGTCAGGGCTTTAGTGCGATCCATTTCTTCACCCAACATATCATCACTTTTGTCTAGCATGTTTTGAACCTTTTCAAAAGCCCGTTGTTGTTTCACAGCAATCTTAGCAAGTTTAGAGTAGCTGGGCTTGAGATCCTCATCAGATTCATTTTCACTAGATTCAGAGGAGTTGTATTTGAGTACCTTTGCACCTTTTGCCATGAAGCAATAGGTGGGAGCGTAGTCATCATTATCTTCATCAGGCTTGTCGGTTGAGTCAGTTTCTTCAGTGTTGAAGATGGACTTGCTGACGAAAGCAATAGCGAAGGCCAGACTCGCCACACCAGATTCGGATTCTTCAGATGCCTCCTCTTCATCATTTTCCTCAGATTCAGCTTCAGAGTCCATTTCCTTGCTAATGAATGCCCGAGCCTTCTTGGAGCTGCTCTTCTTGTGAGATGAAGACTTCGAGGATTTTGATGACGAAGATTTTGACGATTTCTTCTTCTTCTTTGCATCATCAGAACTGTAATCCTTGTATTTCTTCTTCTTCATTTCCTTTTCCCACTGAGGACAATCTTGGATATAGTGACCAGGTTTCTTGCATTTGTGGCACAGCCTTCTCTTATAGTCACCGGATGAGGGATCACTGCCTCTTGAGGATTTTCCAAAGCGACCACGTCTTGAGAACTTCTGGAATTTCTTCACGAGCAGTGCTAGCTCCTGGCTCAATTCTTCAGGATCGCCAAGGCTACTACCAGAATCCTCATATTCAGAGTCAGACATAGCCTTGGCCTTCAGGGCACGTGGTTTGCCATAGTTTGAACCATAGAGATCTCTCTTTTCAGCAAGATGGAACTCGTGAGTATTTAGCCTTTCGAGGATATCGGCAGGATCAAGAGACTTGTAGTCAGCACGTTCTTGTATCATCAGTCCCAGAGTATCAAATGAGGAATCAAGCAATCTCAACAGTTTCTTCACCACTTCATGATCAGTGATGTCAGTGGCACCGAGGGCTTGAAGCTCATTTGAGATGTCAGTGAGGCGATCAAAGGTTTGTTGGACATTTTCATTGTCGAGTCTTTTGAAGCGGTTGAAGAGATTCCGAAGAACATCAACTCGAGAGTCACGCTGAGTTGAAACTCCTTCATTTACTTTGGACAGCCTATCCCAGATAAGCTTAGCAGTTTCCAAAGCACTCACTCTTCCATACTGTCCTTTGCTCAGATGGCCACATATGATATTCTTCGCTTGAGAATCGAGTTGCTTGAACCTCTTCACATCGGTAGCGTTCAGTGAGGGTGAGACAAAGGGAACACCATTTTCCACAACATACCAGAGATCGTTATCAATTGCCTCAAGATGCATTCGCATCTTGTTCTTCCAGTAGGGGTAGTCCGTCCCATCAAAGGTAGGACACCCAGCCGAGACCTTGATCATACCTGCGGTCGACATAACTAAAACTCCAGGCGGTTAAACCAAAATCACACAGAACAAGGGAGTACCTTGCTCTGATACCAATTGAAAGTGCGTTATATCGACTAGAGGGGGGGTGAATAGGCGATTTTTATGAATTCTTCACTAAGGAATTTGCCGGTGAGGAAATTCCTTAGCGAAGAACTACTTGCAGCGGAATAAGTACTCAGAAGTAAGCTTAACAGAATACAAGCATGGTCATCATGATGAAATGAAGACAAGCACAGAGTACAGAAAGCGTAATCATAGGATAACACAAGATGAAGACAAACAGACTGAAGAAATTGTACTGAGGAAATTGAGAAAGTCTTCAGTCAAAGTCTTCAAGCACAGATATGAACAAACATTCAACACAGTAATGAGGAAATGAAAGGGTTGAGGAGATAGAACCAGATGGTTGGTGAAGACAATGATTTGGTAAACCAGTTCCAACTGCTGTCTCAGTTGTACGTCTGGTTGGAGCGGCTGAGTATTTAAACTCGAGGACACGCAGTCCCGGACACCCAGTCTCTGAGCCGCAACTCAGGACACCCAGTCCTCACCGTATTCTCCTTGAACTAAGACCATGCCGGCCTCGTCCAATCACTCGTGGTAAGTCTTCAGGTGACTTCCAAACCTTCACAGACTTGGTCACTCGGCGATCCACAATTCCTCTTGGATGCTCTAGACCTTGATGCCTAACCGTCTGGAAGAAGCACAATCTTCAAAGGTAACAAGCATCGGATCCACGCAGGATCAATTTCTTCAGTGATGCTCAATCACTTTGGGTTTGTGGGGGTTTGGTTTTGGGATTTTCCTCACTTGATGATTTTCACTCAAAGTCCTCGGAGGATGGGTTGCTCTCAAATGACAAGTGTCAAGTTCTCTCGGAGTAGCCAACCAACTAGTGGTTGTAGGGGGCGGCTATTTATAGCCTAGGGAGCAACGGTCGGAAATTTGACTCTCAAATTCCTCAGGGCTATCATGTTCCTCACTGTGTAGGCAATTCGCACTGGCGAATTCCTAACTCCTCAGTTAGAGCAAAGTCCTCAGTGACCAGAAGAACTGTGTCTCTGTCACTGAAGAAAATTACTGAACTGTATGAGATTTCCAATGGCTTCACTCGAAGGGATTGGTAGGTGTAGGATTTTGAGTTGAGCATCACATGGAAATTTTTCCTTAGTATTTCCTCGACCCCCTTTAACAGTACGGTGTTTCCTATGACTCAAGAAAGAGAAAATGAAACTACGAAAACAAAAGTCTTCACGCTTCATGTTCCTCAAGTGAATATTAAGTCTTCAAGGTCACACCAATTTCTTGACTTTCAAAGTCTTCAGAAAGTCTTCAGAATATCAAAGTCTTCAGTCGAAGAACTTCATTTTTAGGGGTCGACTTTCTCTGTAAATATCAAACTCCTCATAGACTTATAGACCTATGTACACTCACAAACGCATCAGTCCCTTAACCTATAAGTCTTCAATACACCAAAATCACTAAGGGGCACTAGATGCACTTACAATATCTTCCCATGGTTGATATGGAATCGGAAGTGGGATATGTAAACCATGAGATTGAGCTTGTGACTTAGCTTTGCGGCATGTAGAGCACCGGTTGGTGAAGCCTGCGACATGACGGAACATCTTTGGCCAAAAGTACTTGAAGGAGAGTGTGCCAAATGTATTGTCGCGCCCGAAATGTCCCATAAGCCCTCCGCCGTGAGCCTCTTGCAAAAGTAACAAACGAAGAAAAGACTTGGGTATACAAAGTTTGTTAGCGCGCATAAGGTAGCCATTTTGAGATAATAGTTCTCCCAACAAGTGTTAGCAAGACATTTGGCATAAGGAATCGCAAACGAATGATCATGTGCATAAAGATCTTTAACATGCTCAAAGCCAACAACGTTGAATTCAACTTGAGTAAATAACATGCACTTGCGGGAAAGGGCATCCGCCATTATATTTTCTTTGCCCTTAATGTACTTGATCACATAAGGAAAAGATTCAATGAATTCACTACATTTGGCATGCTGTTTATTCAACTTGGTTTGACCTTTAAGGTACTTTAGTGTCTCATGATCGCTATGTATGACAAATTCACGTGGGCGAAGATAATGCTCCCAAACATGCAATACTCGTTGTTGGTGCAATGATAGGCCCCTTATGTTTTGGAGTTTGTTGACATAAACAGTTTGGGACTTATGTGTTTGCTAGTGCACACAGAGTAACAGGTCCCTGAAGTAATCGAGGATTTTGATGAAAATGATGAGGATAATCTCCCTGAGCATCAGCGAAGGTTATCACCAAAGATAAAGCTAACAAGAGTGACCCCTAAAAATTGCTGAAGTCTAAGCAATTGGTTCGGTGATTGTTTGAAGCAAATGACTGCGCTCAAGGAAGAATGAAGACGAAGTGAAGACGTAGCATTTATTTTGTTCTTCTTCTTCTTTTATTGAGTCATAGGACCACCGTACTATTAAGAGGGGTATAACGTTTCGAAGCTTTGATTCTCTGATGCTAAACCCAAACCTACGAAAGCTGTGAGAGAAATCTCTTTGTGCTCCGAGCAAATACTTGCGAGCAAGAGACTGTGATCTTCTTCACTGCGAGAGATTTGCCTCGGGCCGAGGAGTTAGCATTACTTGTTCCTCAAGTAATGTTACCGTTGCTCCAAAATCCGATCGTTGTGAACGTGTCGGTTGGCCATTGGCTGGACCTCGTGTCCAAAATGGTCATTTCCCATCTGGGAAGGTTGCGGCTATAAATAGCCACCCCGCACCGGCTTTGTCCGGTGGCTTCTCCGTTTGATTTCTGAGAAGATTGTTGAGCAACCCCCTCTCTGAGCGATTTGAGTACAACATCCACTGAGAGAAAAACTCTAGAGCCGAAGAATTAGATAGTGGTTCAACATCACTGGAATCTAAGTTTAGTACACTCCGCCTATTACTCTTGAGAGCTGCAAACTCTCTAGACGATTAGGTGTCAATTTCTTCAGAGACCAAGAGTGATTGTGGTTCTCCAAGAAGAAGTCTGTAAAGGTTTGGAGATCACCTTGAAGTATCTACCATGAGCGATCAACATCGGTTGATGAATCGATTTTCAAGGAGAATAGGGTGAAGAGAGTTTATCTTCCGTGTTAAGTCACAGCACCTCCAACTAGAATTAGTCCTTGTGCAGATGGATGAACTGGTCAAACAAATACCTTGTAGCCATCGAGAACCTTCAGTCACCTCTGTTACTCAAGTTTACTTTCAATGCATTCTATTCATGTAACTTACTTCGATGCATGCTTTAGTTTCCCTTCAGTTATCTGTTCTAGTTCTTCTTAGTCTATTTATTGTTTATTCTGCTGCTGCGTTATGAGAGATTTAAGTTTTCCAAAGAAAATTAAAACTCCCATTCCCCCCCTCTGGTAGACATACTTCGATCATACAATTGGTATCAGATCAAGGTACTCCTTGACTCTGCTCATATTAGTCTAACGACTTTGGAGTTTAAGTATGTCTTCAGTGACTACAAGTCGCATCTCAAGATTCCCATATTCGATGGGACGGATTATCTCTTCTGGAGGGAGAAGATGAAGATCCGTCTTCGAGCTATAGGTGATGATATGTGGAACGTCGTGCACATTGGGTTCACAGTGGTTATTCCTCAAGCTCCTACCGATGAAGAAAAGAAGCTCATTCAACTAGATGCTCAAGCCAAAGATGAAATTGGTGGCCATCTCTCTCGAGCTCAATTCCTTCGGCATCGACAGTGTGAAACTACAAAAGAACCGTGGATGTCCTTGAAAAGATCAATGAAGGAGCGTCAACTCAAAAGGAGGCTCAGATTGATACTCTTCGAGCGAAGTTCAATCGCTTCAAGCGCATTGGAAATGAAAGCTGTCAGCAAACCTTCGATCACCTTAGTGACATAGCAAATGAACTTCAAGGACTCGGTGCCAAAGATATCGTTGACCATGAAGTTGTGAAGAAACTACTTCGACCGCTTGAGACCTCATTTGACACGCTTGTTATGATGATTCGAGAGCATCCTGATTTCAAAAGCCTCAACTTTGTTTATGTTATGGAAAGACTGAACACCCACGAGGAACAAGAAGAAGAGAAGAGAGATCTGTATGGCTCAACTCAACGCAAAAACCATGCTCTCAAAGTTGTGGCTGATTCCTCCTCCGATGGAAATGCCGAAAAAGATTCTAATGATCCAGAATGCCTCAACAAGGATCTTGCACTAATCACAAAGCGATTCCAACGTTCCTACAAGAAGAGCCAGTTCCAGAAAAGAAGTTGAAGCAACTCTGGAGGTTCAAAATCTTCAAAACCTTCCAGTGAATACACCTTTTTCAAGTACAAAAAGCCTGTACACTTCATTTCGGATTTCCCTCTCTGGGAAGCTGAGATCCGTGCTAGCGGGAGATATGATTCGAGCAACTATCGTAGCAAAGGCAAGAGAAAGAACTGTGACTCCGATGATGAGAAGAAAACTAAGAAGTTCTTCAAGAAGAAGGATAGCTGCACCTCCAAATCTTCGTCAAGATCTTTCTCAAAGAATCCTTCCAAGTCCTCCTCCAACCGCAAGAATACCTATCGCAAGGCCAAGGCATGCAATGACAAGGAGATGGATTATGAAGAAGAAGAAGAAGAAGAAGAAGAAGAAGAATAAGAAGAAGAATCATCTGCTTTCGAAGAAGAAAATGAGTCTGATGAGGATTCCAACTCTGGCATGGCTGGCATAGCATGCGCCTCTTCCCCGACGATGAATTTCTTAAGGAACCCGTCAAGCGACGATGAAACTCCTACCTACTGCTTCATGGACAAGGCCTCGAAAGAAAAGGTACCCTCCAAACATCACAAGATTCACTCAAGTGATCAATATTTTTCTGATGAGGATGACCATGCTAAGTTGATCAAAATTGCCAACATTCAACAAAACTCTCTTGAGAAAATTGAGAAAACCCTCAGGAAGTCCGAAGGGTCGATGGTTGAGGAGATGAAAAGATGAAGGAAATATGCCATAGAGGCAATAATAAAGTTGTTATTTTATATTTCCTTATGTCATGATAAATGTTTATTATTCATGCTAGAATTGTATTAACCGGAAACTTGATACATGTGTGGATACATAGACAAAACACCGTGTCCCTAGTGAGCCTCTACTAGACTAGCTCGTTAATCAAAGATGGTTAAGTTTCCTAACCATAGACATGTGTTGTCATTTTATGAACGGGATCACATCATTAGGAGAATGATGTGATGGACAAGACCCATCCGCTAGCATAGCATATTGATCGTTCAGTTTTATTGCTATTGCTTTCTTCATGTCAAATACATATTCCTTCGACTATGAGATTATGCAACTCCCGGATACCGGAGGAATGCCTTGTGTGCTATCAAATGTCACAACGTAACTGTGTGATTATAAAGATGCTCTACAAGTATTTCCGTATGTGTTTTTTGGGTTGGCATAGATCGAGATTAGGATTTGTCACTCCGAGTATCGGAGAGGTATCTTTGGGCCCTCTTAGTAATACACGTCATAAGAAGACATGCAAGCAAAGTGACTAATGAGTTAGTTGAAGGATCATATATTACATAAAGAGACTTGCAAGTAACAAGATTGAACTAGGTATGAAGATACCGATGATCGAATCTCGGGCAAGTAACATACCAATAGAGAAAGGGAATAACGTATGTTGTCATAATGGTTTGACCGATAAAGATCTTCGTAGAATATGTGGGAGCCAATATGAGCATCCAGGTTTCGCTATTGGTTATTACCGGAGAGGTGTCTTGGTCATGTCTACATAGTTCTCGAACCCGTAGGGTCCGCACGCTTAATGTTCGATGACGATATTGTATTATATGAGTTATGTGATTTGGTGACCGAATCTTGTTCGGAGTCCCAGATGAGATCACAAACATGACGAGGAGTCTCGGAATGGTCAATAGGTAAATATTGATATATAGGACGATGGTATTCGGACACCGGAAGTGTTTCAGGAAGCATCAGGTACTTGTCGGGTCACCGGAAGGGGTTCCAGGCACCCCCAGCAAAAGATATGGGCCTTATGGGCCAAGAGGGAAAACACACAAGCCATAAAGGGGCTGGTGCGCCACCCCCCCATATGGGCTGGTCAAATTGGAGAAGGAAAGGGGAAGGAGGAAAGGAAAAAGGGAATAGGATTCCCCCTTCCCCCTCTTCCCTTCCTACTCTGAATAGGAATAGGAGAGGGGGTTGGCCGAATTGGGAGAAGACCCCAAGTACGATTCCTCCTACTTGTGGTGCCCCCTTGGCTGCCTCCCCTCCCCTCCAACCTATATATATGTGGGGAGGGGGGCGCCCACAACACACAACATCAACTGTTAGCCGTGTGCGGCGCCCCCCCTCCACAGATTACAACCTCGGTCATATTGTCGCGGTGCTTAGGCGAAGCCCTGCGCGGATCACTTCACAATCACCGTCACCACGCCGTCATGCTGATGAAATTCATCTACTTCCTCGACACCTTGCTAGATCAAGAGGGCGAGGAACGTCATCGAGCTGAACGTGTGTAGAACTCGGAGGTGCCGTACGTTCGGTACTTGATCGGTCGGAGCTAGAAGTAGTTTAACTACATCAACCGCGTTGTCAAACGCTTCCACTTTCGGTCTACAAGGGTACGTAGACACACTCTCCCCTCTCGTTGCTATGCATCTCCTAGGTAGATCTTGCGTGAGCGTAGGATTTTTTTTGAAATTGCATTCTACGTTCCCCAACAGTGGCATCCAAGCCAGGTGTATGCATAGATGATATGCACGAGTAGAACACAAAGAGTTGTGGGTGATGATCGTCATACTGCTTACCACCAATGTCTTATTGATTCAGCGGTATTGTTGGATGAAGCGGCCCGGACCAAACTTACATCACCACATTCATGAGACCGGTTCCACCGACAGACATGCAACTAGTTTTGCATAAAGGTGGTTGGCGCGTGTCTGTTTCTCCTACTTTAGTTGAATCAAATTTGACTGCGGCCGGTCCTTGTTGAAGGTTAAAACATCAAACTTGATAAATCATCTTGTGGTTTTTTGTGTCGTAGGTAAGAACGGCTCTTGCTAGAAGCCCGTACCAGCCACGTAAAACTTGCAACAACAAAGTAAAGGACGTCTAACTTGTTTTTGCAGGGCATGTTGTGATGTGATATGGTCAAGACATCATGTGATATACGTTATTGTATGAGATGGTCATGTTTTCTAAAAGTTATCGGCAACCGGCAGGAGCCTTATGGTTGTCTCTTTATTGTATGAAATGCAAACGCCATGTAATTGCTTTACTTTATAACTAAGCGGTAGCGATAGTTGTGGAAGCAATAGTTGGCGAGATGACCATGACGCATCGATGGAGATCAAGGTGTCGAGCCAGTGACGATGGAGATCATGACGATGCTTTGGAGATGGAGATCAAAAGCGCGAGATGATGATGGCCATATCATGTCACATATTTTGATTGCATGTGATGTCTATTTTTATGCATCTTATTTTGCTTAGTATGGCGGTAGCACTATTAGATGATCCCTTAACTAAAATTTCAAGGTATAAGTGTTCTCCCTGAGTATGCACTATTGCGATAGTTCTTTGTGCCGAGACACCACGTGATGATCGGGTGCGATAGGCTCTACGTTCACATAAAACGGGTGTGATACGTCTCCGTCGTATCTACTTTTTCTAACGCTTTTCCTCTTGTTTTGGACTCTAATTTGCATGATTTGAATGGAACTAACCCGGACTGACGCTGTTTTTAGCAGAACTACCATGGTGTTGCTTTTGTGCGGAAATAAAAGTTCTCGGAATGGAACGAAACTTTGCGGGGATTTTTTATACAATAAAAGAAAATATCTGGAGCCAAGAACCACCGGAGGGGGGCACCTGGGTGGGCACAACCCACCAGGGCGCGCCACCCCTTCCAGGTGTGCCCACGTGGGTTGTCCCCACCTGGTGGCGCCGAAGACCCTGAAACCAATGCTATAAAATTAGATATTTCCAAAAAAAATCAGGGAGAAAGAATTATTGTGTTTCACGAGACAAAGCCGCCGCCGTCTCCTGTTCTTCGTCGGGAGGCCAGATATGGAGTCCGTTTGAGGCTCCAGAGAGGGGGATCTTCGATCTTCGTCATCACCAACACTTCTCCATCGCCAATTCCATGACGCTCCCCACCGAGAGTGAGTAAGTCCTTCATAGGCTCGCTGGTCGGTGAGGAGTCAGATGAGATTCATCATGTAATCGAGTTAGTTTTGTTAGGGCCTGATCCCTAGTATCCATTATGTTCTGAGATTGATGTTGCTATGACTTTGCCATGCTTAATGGTTGTCACTTTGGGCCCGGGTGCCATGATTTCAGATCTGAACCGTTTATGTTATCACCATTATATCCATGTTCTAGATCCGATCTTGCAAGTTATAGTCACCTACTACGTGTTATGATCCGGCAACCCCGGAGTGACAATAGTCAGGACTACTCCCGGTGATGATCGTAGTTTGAGGAGTTCATGTATTCACCATGTGCTAATGCTTTGTTTCGGTTCTCTATTAAAAGGAGGCATTAATATCCCTTAGTTTCCAATAGGACCCCGCTGCCACGGGAAGGTAGGACAAAAGATGCCGTGCAAGTTCTTTCCATAAGCACGTATGACTATTTACGGAATACATGCCTACATTATATTTATGAACTGGAGCTAGTGCCATATCGCCCTAGGTTATGACTGTCTCATGATGAATATCATCCAACGAATCACCGATCCAATGCCGATGAATTTACCTGATATTGGCTAAGTTACTACTGTTCCTATTGCTATCGTTACTGCTACAAAATCACTGCAATCACTGTTACCGTTACTATTGTTGTTGCTACTACTATCAAAACTATCATATTACTGTGCTACTAATCACTTTGCTGCAGATAATTAATCTCCAGGTGTGGTTGAATTCACAACTCAGCTGCTAATACTTGCAAGTATTCTTTGGCTCCCCTTGTGTGAATCTATAAATTTGGGTTGAATGCTCTACCCTCGGAAACTGTTGCCATTGCATATACTTGTGGGTTATCAAGATGCAAGACAGTTTTGCACATGTGGAATACTTGGGTTAAACTTGACAAGCCTAGCATGTACAGACATGGCCTCGGAACACTGGAGACCGAAAGGTTGAACGTGAATCATATAGTAGATATGATCAACATAGAGATGTTCACCATTGATGACTACTCCATCTCACATGATGATCGGACATGGTTTAGTTGATTTAGATCATGTTACACTTAGATGACTTGAGGGATGTCAGTTTAAGTGGGAGTTCTTAAGTAATTTGATTAATTGAACTTTAATTTATCATGAACTTAGTCCTGATAGTATTTGTAAATTTTGTGTAGATCAATAGCTCACATTTTAGCTCCCTCCCCTATGTTTTTTGATATGTTCCTAGAGAAAACGAAGTTGAAAGATGATAGTAGCAATGATGCGGACTGGGTCGGTGATTTGAGGATTATTCTCATTGCTGCACAGAAGAATTATGTCCTTAATGCACCGCTAGGTGACAGACCTATTGCAGGAGCAGATGCATACATTATGAACGTTTGGCAAGCTCGAAATGATGACTACTTGATAGTTTAGTGTACCATGCTTTACAGCTTAGAACTGGGACTTCAAAAATGTTTTGAACGCCACGGAGCATATGAGATGTTCCAAGAGCTGAAATTGGTATTTCAGACTCATGCCCGTGTCGAGAGGTATGAGATCTCTGACAAGTACTTTGCCTACAAGATGGAAGAGAATAGCTCAGCTAGTGAGCATGTGCTCAGAATGTCTGGGCACTACAATCGCTTGAATCAAGTGGGAGTTAATCTTCTAGATAAGATAATGATTGACAGAGTTCTCTAGTCACTATCACCAAGGTAATAGAACTTCGTGATGAACTATAATATGCAAGGGATGACGAAAATGATTCCTGAACTTTTCGCGGTCACTGGTACAACGAAGTGCTATACAAACGGTTTTCAACCCCTTTCCGCGACGGCATTTGGAACTATCGCCAAGTGAGTGTGGGCGATAGGGGGATCCTTCCCACACGACCCAGAAACCGTCGGGGATATGCCCTACTGGTACACACGGTCGACAAAATGAGGTCGTGTGCGACTGGCGAGCGAGCAAATACGGTTATTGATGACCCGCAAGTATACAGGATAGTTGTAGCCTCTTTTGATAAGTAAGAGTGTCGAACCCAACAAGGAGCTAAAGGTAGAACAAATACTCTCTCAAGTCCTATCGGCCACTGATACGACTCTACGCACGCTTGACGTTCGCTTTACCTAGAACAAGTATGAAACTAGAAGTACTTTCTAGGTGTTGTTGGATAGGTTTGCAAAATAATAAAGAGTACATAAATAAAAAGTAGGGGCTGTTTAGATAAAGATGCAATAAAGTAAATATAGCGAGTGTGGAGAAGTGGTGGTAGGAGTTGCGGAATTGTCCCTAAGCAATTGACTACTTTACTAGACCGATAGCAAGTTTTATGTGGGAGAGGCCACTGCTAGCATGTCATCCCTGACTAGGAATTCTATGCACTTATGATTGGAACTATTAGCAAGCATCCACAACTACTAACGTTCATTAAGGTAAGACCCAACCATAGCATTAAGATATATTGGTCCCCCTTCAATCCCGTATGCATCAATTTCTATGCTAGGTTGAAGCTTCTGTCACTCTAGCCCTCTAATACATAGTCCTATCAACATACAACTAACCCTATGGTGTGATCCACGCGCGCGCTCATATGATGGGAACCAAAGGACAGCAACATAACCACAAGCAAATTAAATCAATCATAGCAATTCATCAACCACCAATAGGACAACGGAAATCTACTCAGACATCATAGGGTGGCAACACATCATTGGATAATAATATGAAGCATAAAGCACCATATTCAAGTAGAGGGTACAGCGGGTTGCGGGAAAGTGGACCGCTGTAGATAGAGGGGGGAAGGTGATGGAGATGTTAGTGAAGATGGCAGAGGTGTTGGTGAAGATCGCGGTGATGATGATGGCCCCCGGCAGCGTTCCGGCGCCACCGGAAGCAAGGGGGAGAGAGCCCCCCTTCTTCTTCTTCCTTGACCTTCTCCCTAGATGGGAGAAGGGTTTCCCCTCTGGTCCTTGGCTCCCATGGCGTGGGAGGGGCGAGAGCCCCTCCGAGATTGGATCTGTCTCTCTGTTTCTGCGTTCCCTGATTCTGCCCCTCCACCGTTTCTTTTATATCCGGAGATCCGTAACTCCGATTGGGGTGAATCTTTCGCCCAAATTTTTCTCATAAAATTAGATTTCTTGCGGCAAAAGAAGAGCGTCAACCGCCTTACGGGTGGCCCGCGAGGGTGCCAGGCGCGCCCAGGGGGGAGGGCGCGCCCCCTGTCTCGTGGCCACCTCGGGCACCATTTCACGTTGATTCTTCCTCTGGAAAATCCCAAATATTCCAAAATAATTCTCCGTCCGTTTTTATCCCGTTTGGATTCTGTTTGATATTGGGTTTCTGAGAAACATAAAACATGCAACAAACAAGAACTGGCACTGGGCACTGGATCAATATGTTAGTCCCAAAAATAGTATAAAAAGTTGCCAAAAGTATATGAAAGTTGAATAATATTGGCATGGAACAATCAAAAATTATAGATAGGACGGAGACATATCAGCATCCCCAAGCTTAATTCCTGCTCGTCCTCGAGTAGGTAAATGATAAAAAAGATAATTTTTGATGTGGAATGCTACCTAGCATAATCTTGATCATATGTCTAATCATGGCATGAATATTAAGATACGAGTGATTCAAAGCAATAGTCTATCATTTGACATAAAAACAACAATACGTCGAGCATAGCAATAAAGCAATCATGTCTTTTCAAAACAACAAGGCCAAAGCAAGCTTATCCCTACGAAATCATATAGTTTGGCCATGCTTCATTTTCGTCACACAAAATGCTCCCATCATGCACAACCCCGATGACAAGCCGAGCAATTGGTTCATACTTTTTAACGCGCTTCAGCTTTTTCAACCCTCACGCAATATAGGAGCGCAAGCCATGGATATAGCACTATAGGTGTAATCGAATATGATGAGGGGGTTTATGTGGAGAAGACAAAAAGGGAGAAAGTCTCACATCGACGCGGCTAATCAACGGGCTATGGGGATGCCCATCAATTGATGTCAATGTGAGGAGTAGGGATTGCCATGCAACAGATGCACTAGAGCTATAAGTGTATGAAAGCTCAAACTGAAAACTAAGCGTGTGTGCGTCCAACTTGCTTGCTCATGAAGACCTAGGGCATTTGAGGAAGCCCATCGTTGGAATATACAAGCCAAGTTCTATAATGAAAAATTCCCACTAGTATATGAAAGTGACAACATAGGAGACTCTCTATATGAAGAACATGGTGCTACCCTGAAGCACAAGTGTGGTAAAAGGATAGTAACATTGCCCCTTTTCTTTTTTTTTTCCTTTTTTTTGGGTGGGCTTCTTTGGCCCCCTTTTTTTATTTAGGCTTCTTTGGCCTTTCCCTTTTTTTCTTTTTTTCTTTTTTCTTTTTTTTTCATGGGGCAATGTTCTATAATGATGATCATCACACTTTTATTTACTTACAACTCAATATTACAACTCGATGCTAGAACAAAGATATGACTCTATATGAATGCTTCCGGCGGTGTGCCGGGATGTGCAATGATCTAGCGTAGCAATGACATCAAAAAACAGACAAGCCATGAAAACATCATGCTAGCTATCTTACGATCATGCAAAGCAATATGACAATAAATGCTCAAGTCATGTATATGATGATGATGGAAGTTGCATGGCAATATATCTCGGAATGGCTATGGAAATGCCATGATAGGTAGGTATGGTGGCTGTTTTGAGGAAGATATAAGGAGGCTTATGTGTGATAGAGCGTATCGTAGCACGGGGTTTGGATGCACCGACGAAGTTTGCACCAACTCTCGAGGTGAGAAAGGGCAATGCACGGTACCGAAGAGGCTAGCAATGATGGAAAGGTAAAAGTGCGTATAATCCATGGACTCACATTAGTCATAAAGAACTCATATACTTATTGCAAAAGTTTATTAGCCCTCGAAGCAAAGTACTACTACGCATGACCCTAGGGGGATAGATTGGTAGGAAAAGACCATCACTCATCCCTGACCGCCACTCATAAGGAAGACAATCAAAGAAACACCCCATGCTTCAAATTTGTCACACAATGGTTACCATACGTGCATGCTATGGGACTTGCAAACCTCAACACAAGTGTCTCTACAATCCACAACCACCGACTAGCATGACTCTAATATCACCATCTTTATATCGCAAAACTATTGCAAGGAATCAAACATATCATATTCAGCGATCTACAAGTTTATGTAGGATTTTATGACTAACCATGTGATTGACCAATTCCTGTCATCTCTCTAAATAGATATAAGTGAAGCAAGAGAGTTTAATCCTTTCTACAAAAGATATGCCCACACTCTAATGAATATAAGTTAAGCAAAAGAGCATTCTACAAATGGCGGTTTTCTATGTGAAGAGAAACAGGCAATCCAAACTTCAAATGATATAGGTGAAGCATATGAAGCATTCTATAAATCCATACTCAAAAGATTTAAGTGAGGTGCAATGAGCATTCTATAAAGCCATTAAGCTAGGCATTTAGTGCTCAAGTAAAGAATCCACCTGGATCCCAAGGTATATCAAAGCCAATTTTAATTAACAATGATTTGTGATTTAGTAGTGAGCACAAGGTAACATATATCAAGCAATAACAAAGTCTAACTCTCTTCCTATGCATCAGCATGTCATAAAAGAACAATTCATGCACACCAAGTAAAGGCCAATGCATAGTATAAGTAGTTTCTTGCAATTTTATCATATTGGAAACATAGAGAGGTGGAGATATAGTTCCTCTCTCATAATAATTGCAAGTAGGAGCAGCAAGCACATGCATATTACATTCATCAAAATCATCATGTGCAATGGTAAAAGGTAACCCATCTATATAATCCTTAATAAGCGCAAACTTCTCTAATATAGTGTAGTCGGGAGAATTCAAATAGATAATAGGACTATCATGTGTGGGTGCAATAGCAACAATTTCATGTTTAACATAAAGAACTATAGCAAGTTCATCTCCATAAGCATAATTCATAATGGCATCTTGGCCACAAGCATAGCAAGCATCATCAAAAAGGGATATTTCAAGAGAATCAACGGGATCATAGAAATCATCATAGCAATCATCCTTCGGTAAGCACGGAGGGGAATTAAACAATGTATGAGTTGAAGAGTTACTCTCATTAGAAGGTGGGAACGGGTGATCAATCCGCTCTTCCTCCTTTTGTTCTTCGCTCTCCTCATCATCTTTTTCATCCAATGAGCTCACAGTTTCATCAATTTCTTCTTCCATAGCTTCCTACAAAATATTAATCTCTTCTTGGACAGCGGAGACTTTCTCAATAAAAGCGTCAATATTGTAATTGTATTCATAATTGTCATAGCAATATTTCAATATAGCAAAATTTTCAGGCCTATAAACATCATCATCAAAAGCTTCATACTTTTCAAACAAGGATACAATTTCATAATAGCCTTAAAAGCAACAAATTCTTCAATTCGCTCAACATCATAGTAATCATACATACCATTAGCATAAGAAGCTAAGGTTTCATTATCATTAAATTTGCATGAAAAGGGAAGGTGTGGAGCCTTCATCCTAGAGCAACAATTATAATCATATCTCAAGCATAGATCCCGAGCATACCAACGCAACATATTAATTTGATCCCATAATAGTTTCCATTTTTGTGTAAAGCGATAATCCCTAAAGTATTCACGTTGATCCAACATTACTCCCATTATAAAGTTGAATGGGGTTTTCTCAGGATTATCAAAGCAGTACAAAATATTTTTCACATAATGATCATCGAGGGTTTTAGGAGGTTCCCCATCTCCATGAGTAGCAAGTACACCAATTTTTTTTGGTATTTCGTGTTCCATATCCATAACTAAAGATACAGAACAACTTAGAACAGCAAATAAAAATTACTTAGTGATAAATCAAACAAGCACACACGAGAATATTCACCCCACGCTATGACTCCCCGACAACGGCACCAGAAAAAGGTCTTGATGACCCACAAGTATATGGGATAGTTGTAGCCTCTTTCGATAAGTAAGAGTGTCGAACCCAACGAGGAGCTAAAGGTAGAACAAATACTCTCTCAAGTCCTATCGGCCACTGATACGACTCTACGCATGCTTGACGTTCGCTTTACCTAGAACAAGTATGAAACTAGAAGTACTTTGTAGGTGTTGTTGGATAGGTTTGCAAAATAATAAAGAGTACGTAAATAAAAAGTAGGGGCTGTTTAGATAAAGATGCAATAAAGTAAATATAGCGAGTGTGGAGAAGTGGTGGTAGGAGTTGCGGAATTGTCCCTAAGCAATTGACTACTTTACTAGACCGATAGCAAGTTTTATGTGGGAGAGGCCACTGCTAGCATGTCATCCCTGACTAGGAACTCTATGAACTTATGATTGGAACTATTAGCAAGCATCCACAACTACTAACGTTCATTAAGGTAAAACCCAACCATAGCATTAAGATATATTGGTCCCCCTTCAATCCCGTATGCATCAATTTCTATGCTAGGTTGAAGCTTCTGTCACTCTAGCCCTCCAATACATAGTCCTATAAACATACAACTAACCATATGGTGTGATCCACGCGCGCGCTCATATGATGGGCACCAAAGGACAACAACATAACCACAATCAAATTAAATCAATCATAGCAATTCATCAACCACCAATAGGACAACGGAAATCTACTCAGACATCATAGGGTGGCAACACATCATTGGATAATAATATGAAGCATAAAGCACCATGTTCAAGTAGAGGGTACAGCGGGTTACGGGAGAGTGGACCGCTGTAGATAGAGGGGGGAAGGTGATGGAGATGTTGGTGAAGATGGCGAAGGTGTTGGTGAAGATCGCGGTGATGATGATGGCCCCCGGCGGCGTTCCGGCGCCATCGGAAGCAAGGGGGAGAGAGCCCCCTTCTTCTTCTTCTTATTCTTCTTCTTCCTTGACCTTCTCCCTAGATGGGAGAAGGGTTTCCCCTCTGGTCCTTGGCTCCCATGGCGTGGGAGGGGAGAGAGCCCCTCCGAGATTGGATCCGTCTCTCTATTTCTGCATTCCCTGATTCTGCCCCTGCACCGTTTCTTTTATATCCCGAGATCCGTAACTCCGTTTGGGGTGAATCTTTCACCCATATTTTTCTCATAAAATTAGCTTTCTTGCGGCAAAAGAAGAGTGTCAACCGCCTTACGAGTGGCCCATGAGGGTGCCAGGCGCGCCCAGGGGGGAGGGCGCCCCCTGTCTCGTGGCCACCTCGGGCACCGTTTCGCGTTGATTCTTCCTCCGGAAAATCCCAAATATTCCAAAATAATTCTCCGTCCGTTTTTATCCCGTTTGGATTCCGTTTGATATTGGGTTTCTGCGAAACATAAAACATGCAACTGGCACTGGGCACTAGATCAATATGTTAGTCCCAAAAATAGTATAAAAAGTTGCCAAAAGTATGTGAAAGTTAAGTAATATTGGCATGGAACAATCAAAAATTATAGATATGACGGAGACGTATCAGTTATATGTACAATAGTGCTAAAAAATACAATTATACATGCGGAATCATTTCTGGTTGTAAGTACATTCCACACAGTCAGTCCCCGCTAAATGTTTCCGTTCGTATATACATCCCACACAGTCGCTCCAAGGAAAACGTTTCCATCCGCATGTACATCATACACAATTTTCCCCATTAAATCGTTTGTGATAGCGTTGCCATCGCACACAATATTAACAATTTTATCGTTTGCGTTATTGAATGCATCACAGACGGTGCGTAGAAGAAACTGCGTGGCAAAGGCTGTCCATCACACAAAGATTTTATGTGGTAAACATTTGCGCAAGGTGGCCTAGCGCAAACAGTTTTGAAGAGAATATCGTGTGTGATTGTGCATAGATCCAACACGGTTTATTCATAGAAACTGTGTGCGTTGCCTTAGGTCATCGCCCACGGTATTTTCTCAATAACCGTTTGCAATAGCAAAACATAGTTAGCAGGCTAATTGCCCTATTATTAATAATCCATTTATTAATCTAATTGACATTCATATTAAACACATAATATATTTCATTCCCATATTAAGGAAGCATGATTTCGTAATTGAAATACATCAGACTACAACATGATATATCTTCAGCACTTAGCTACCCCATTACACAACTGCACCAGCACCATGTTTCACATGCAACATCTAGAACCTTTCGAAATTAGCATCATAGACGGTACATAGACAGATGCATCTCATCGGGAAAACCGCTGAAGCGGAAGGCGAATATAGAGCCTTCATTGATGTTGAAGGTCTTTGCAACTTTTGTCCAGTACCTGTGGATGATTGACCGTCCATCCTTTGTCCTCTTCAGGAACACTTCAATATTGAACCATGGGTGTTGTATGAAAACCTTCCTCGCCTCCTGACCATAGAGGTGGTTTGAGAGGTAATAATCAGTGAACTGCTTTGGAAAGTCCTAAAAACAAGAATGTGCATAAATATCTTCTCTATATTGGAAATGGGGCAAAGGAATAAAAAAGGCAAGGTATAATAGTTAGTACCATCTTGTAGTGAACTGATGTCTTCTTCATTGTGCAGACAAAGATATTGTTGTTTTTTGTCGCTAATTTCTTTATCCTGACAATCTTTCTGAGTTTCTTGACTTGATTGATATTCATGGACAACTCATTTCCCCATATGCAAAAAGGGTCGAACAGTGGGTCAAAACCTCTGACAGCAGGACCTACATGTGCAAGACCAAATTGTTAAAAACATAAATACTAGAATGGTTCCTGCACTTGCACAATAATGTGCTATTAGACAACGGACCATGCAGGTGCTAACCTCGATTGTAAACCTTAGTGCTTCCCATTGTTTCCCTGCAACACAAATAAGGTAGTTAGTCATCAGGTTAAGTAAGGTTCGCATGCTATCAGTAAAATATGTTGATGAAAAATAAGCACATTGCAGATTCATCAGATTAATTCAAGCCACATGGAAAAACCCATTTATCCAAACCAAGCATGATTAATAACTACTCCCTCCGTTCCAAAATAGATGACTCAACTTTGGACTAACTTTAGTACAAAGTTAGTACGAAGTTGAGTCATCTATTTTTGTCACGCCCAATATGCGATACTATCCTAAAGAGACTCGAAGGTCCCACCAAGGATAGAACCGCATATTGAAACGCTTTTCCAAGGTGGATATCATTACATCAACATTACATAATAGATGGGGATACATACAAGAGGCATACATGCCACAAGAATATAACATCATCTTACAAGAGCAACATCCGACTATGGATGAAACACAAACAGAAACTCATACGACATCCACCCTGCTAGCCCAGGCTGCCGACCTGAACCTATCCCCTGATCGAAGAAGAAGCAGAAGAAGAACTCCAAAACAAGCAAACATCACTCTCGCGTCATGATCATCACATAACCTGTACCTGCAACTGTTGTTGTAGTAATCTGTGAGCCATGAGGACTCAGCAATCCCATTACCATGGGTATCAAGACTAGCAAAGCTTAAAGGGAAATGAAGGGGTAAAGTGGTGAGGTTGCAACGGCGACTAAGCATATATGGTGTCTAACCAACGCAAATAAGAGCGAGAAGAGAGAAAGCGGAACGGTCGTGAAGCTAGCAATGATCAAGAGGTGATCTTGAACTCCTACTTACGTCAATCATAACACAGAAACCGTGTTCACTTCCCGGACTCCGCCGAGAAGAGACCATCATGGCTACACAAGCGGTTGATGCGTTTTAATTCAGATCTGGTGTCAAGTTATCTACAATCGGACATTAACAAATTCCCATCTGCCACATAACCACGGGCACGACTTTCGAAAGATAATACCCTGCAGGGGTGTCCCAACTTAGCCCATGAGAAGCTCTCGCGATCAACGAAGGATATACCTTCTCCCAGGAAGACCTGATCAGTCTCGGAATCCCGGTTTACAAGACATTTCGACAATGGTAAAACAAGACCAGCAAAGCCGCCCGATGTACCGACAAATCCCGATAGGAGCTAAACATATCTCGTTCTCAGGGCACACCGAATGAGCCAGACGTCGGGTTGGCATAGACCCTGGTTGCCCAGGGGGCGCCGGACATCGCTCAGGTTGGACCAACACTCGAAGGAGCACTGGCCCGGGGGGGGGGGGGGGGGTAAATAAAGATGACCCTCGAGCTCCGGAAACCCAAGGGAAAAAGGGCTAGGTGAGGCAAATGGTAAAACCAAGGTTGGGCCTTGCTGGAGGAGTTTTATTCAAAGCGAACCGTCAAGGGGGTCCCATAAATCACCCGACCGCGTAAGGAACGCAAAATCCAGGAACATAACACCGGTATGACAGAAACTAGGGCGGCAAGAGTGGAACAAAACACCAGGCATACGGCCGAGCCTTCCACCCTCTACCAAGTATATAGATGCATTAATTAAATAAGAGATATTGTGATATCCCAACATAATCCTGTCCATCATGGGGCAATCTTCAACTTCACCTGCAACTAGCAACGCTATAAGAGGGGCTGAGCAAAAGCGGTAACATAGCCAAGCAATGGTTTGCTAGGAAGGATGAAAAGGTTAGAGGCTGACATGGCAAATTGGGAGGCTTGATCAACAAGAGATAGGTAGTGCAGCAAAGCAATAGAACGAAGCAACTAGCATAGCAATGATAGTAGTGAGATCCAGGGTAGCGGTCATCTTGCCTGAAATCCCGCTAGGAAGAAGAACGAGTCCATGAAGAAGACGAACGGATGTAGTCGAACGAATCCTCACAATTGCAACATTACTGGAACTAAGAAGCAACACCGGAAACAAACAAACAACATGGTAAACACACAAGCATAAACATGGCATGATGTACAAACAAGTATGATGCATGTCCGGTTTAATGAGGCATGGCATGGCAATATGCACAAACAACACTACAAGTTAAATGGAGCTCAATATGCAACGAGTTGCATATTGACAAAAACCACATCAATTATTTAGTTCTCTCTTGTTTATGAACACAACAATATTACATGTTGTTAAACATGGCAAGAGGTGAAACAAGTAAACTAACTATCTAGGCAATTTAAATGAGGCCGGAAACAACAAACAACAAGTTCGGAAAATCCTCATATGCATATTATGAATTTAATGCAAACAACAATTTTAACCATTTAAATGTTGTTATCATGATGCGGATGGCATATGCAAGTTTTATGCCATTTTATGAAAATGTTGACATGAGCATATTATGAAGCATTTGTCACCGTGGCGGAACGAAAGAGGTGCCACGACAACAGAAATGGTGTCACGACAACATTCCAATTATCCGACATCTCGTCAGGATGTCGATGCAAAAGAAAGTGTGGATTTACGAACATGCAAAAGATGGTGGGGTGATCCCGGTTACCGGGTTCCCACGGGTCGACGGCATGGAAAACGAGGAGGAACGTGCATGTAGCAAATGGGCACGGTGCGAACACGAGCATCTCATGCAACACATGCATTCGGTCAACGGTTGATCGTCTCGGGGTTATACCTTCGAAGCATGCATTCGGGACGGAACGAGTTTGATGCGGTGTAGATGGAAGTAGCGGTACACGGGTCGTAGTGGAAGTAGTCGTTCTCGCGACGATAGTGGAAGTAGTGGTTCACGGACGTCGTCGAAGTAGTCATTCACAGCAACAGTAAGGTACTCGCGATCTTGGCGATGGTAGTTGTACACGATTCGTAGATGTTCATGTCTCTGTAGTCGTTTGGGTCCTGGGGTGATGGTAGTCGTTCACTTGATGGTGGTAGACGAACTTGGCGGTCCTTGTCGTCATGGTACTTGGCATCCTCTCGGCCTTGACAGTGAAGAAACGGAACGCGATGGTCGTGGTACTTGGCGTCCAGTGCAGCAACCTCGCGATGCACCGTTGCTGTGGTTGTCTTGGAGGTTCGTGACCGAGGCATGGAGAAGGAGTTGCAGGCGAGAGTGACTAGAGATGGCGGATGCAGGGGGCTCAGGGCGAGAGGAGCAGATAGAGGCTCGGGCTCCTCAAGCCATGGGGATGGCCCGAAACAGGCTGCTGCAGGAGGCCGAGGGGAGCGGCGGGGTCTTGGATGGCGACGCGGGACCTGAGGGCAGCTTGGCGCAGGCACCGGGGCCGCCGGAGTTGGCCGAGCTCGGCGACGAGCTCCTGGCTAGCAAGGGGAGCGAGGAGTGGGGCGGCAGCCCGCAGCGGCTCCGGTGGCCGGCGGACGGAGCTCCAGGAGAGGTGGAGAAGTGGTGGCGTGGGCGAGGTGACATGGCGAGGCGATGACGCAGAAGATGGTGCGACGGGCGACGAGGAGGAGGCAGAGGGGACGGGACGAGGGCGCGGCTGCTGATGGAAGGGGGCGCGACGGCGGCGAGAAGGCCGACGGGGCTCCGGCCTGGTTCTCTTCTCCGGCGAGGGCGGAGCGGCGGGTCTCGCACTGGAGGCGCATGGATGCTGGAGCGAGGGGAGGTCGAGGGCTGCGCGTGGGTGGCGGCGGAGGGGATCGAGGAGAGGGAGATGAGGGTCCAGAGGTGGAATCGATCGGGCTAGGGTTAGAGGTGCGGCTAGGCCTTGTGCCGAAAGGACTGTGGGGAAGCAGGCCGGCCTGGCTGATGGGCTCTCTCTCACTCTAAAAATAAATAAATAAAAACAAAACAGAGATAAGAAAGAAATGAAACAGAGGTTAGGGGTGGAGCTTGAGCTGGAGGGTATTTTTCTCGGACTCATAAAAATATGCTTGTTCCGAGAAAATAGAAAAGGCCATGATTGAAAGATGTAAATTCGAACTCATTTGAATTTAATTCAAATGGGTTTGAACTAGGACTTGATAAAAGGAAGGTCCAAAAATGTTGAGACTTTAGGAGGAGCCTCGATAAAAATGTAGAAAAGGCATGGGAATTTTGCAAGTGTGTTATGATCAATTCCAAATAATGAAATATTTATTATAGCTCCCTAATAATAGTAGGAGACTTTGAATATGTTTTAAAGAGAAATCACCATGTGAATATCCCTCGATTTAAATAGATCAACGATCTATGCAATTTATTTATTTGAGTTGCAATGCAAAGATTAGTGACATGATGGCATGATGACATGATGCAATGCAAAAAAATAAAAGAGCAAGCAGAATTGAAACACACGGTGATCACGAAAATATGGAAGTCTTCTGAAGCGTCAGTCTCGGGGCGTTACAACACTCCATCACTACAAGAGGATCTCATCCCGAGATCTAGGATAGCACCGTATAAAAGCGGAAGAGGAAGAGGTAAAACAAAGTTGCTTCTTTGACAAAAGAGTGAAACCACGAACCTTGAGAGGTCGAGCAATTTAAAAGAAAAGAGTACAACAAAGATGAACGAGATTGCAAACAATCCGGTAGAAAAGAGGAATAAGGAGTATTACGAGAACTTGAAGGTTGAAAGACATGGAAATAAGAGCTTCACGAACGAAAAGAATATGACCACCTCGGTATAATGAGATAGCCAAGGAACAAGAATGACAGAATTTGGACAGCACTCCGGTAGAAAAGAGAAGAAAACTTGATGAGATGAAAAGATATTGAAGAGGCGTTACAACACTCCGGTTAAATGGATAAGCAAGAAAAGAACACGATCCTCACAAAACGAGGTGATGGGTGAAGAGCACAACATCACAATGCCTCCGTAACGAAAGAATAGAAGTTAGATCATTGAAATAAAAGAATGGAGAAGAAAATGCCAACTTCTGCCACAAATGAGCTTGGAAAGCATCCTTGCAAAGAAGAATTGAATGGAGTTGTTTCAAAATCAACAACGAAAAGCACAAGCTTGTTGTGGGCTTATGGCGAACATCTCAAAATGATGAGGTGACAACTGGCCACCGATGGAAACCATTGATTTGATTGAGAGCACCAAAAAGATGAAAACTTCTTCCACCAAGAGGATAAAGAGCAAGCTTGGGTCATGCATAATCACCACAAATAGCAAGAACCCTTAAGGAACGGCTTTAGGTGAAATCTGACACAAGATAATTCCAACGAAGAAGTTGATTGGTCGAAAAGATCTCTTGAACGAAGAGAAAATGATGGATTTAAAATACCTCATTCTTGAAAACATATGAATCATGAAACATGAAGGAAATTGTCAAGAGTGACATAACACCACCTCAAAAGATAAGGTAGAAAGAATTGCACTTTGGAATGCAAGATGAAGAATACTTGAGCTCCTCAAAACAAAACATGTGTTTAGCACCATGTTTACTTTAGAGTAAAGCCTGGTGGATCTTAACTTCAAGAGAAATCTTGAAGAACAAATCAAGAATGAAAGGAATCCTTGACAAACCAGCATGTAGAGCCTCCATGAAGAACTCCGGTAATAAAAGGATGATAGAAAGAAAGAGAAGTTGAAAACACAAGGTGAAGCCTTGCAATGATTTAGATGGAGCTTCGCGATGAAATACAGCGGAAAACTTGGAACTCCGGAAGAAAGATGAACAACATATAATTGAGAAATTGATGTCACGGACAAACTCCGGTAGAAAAAAATTAAACACTTGGATGAAACAAGAATAAGAATTACGTTATGCGTATCCTTCACCAATTTAAATTGATGACAAGCAATGGATTTGGCATACTACTTATTCTTCTTGAGGGATTAAGGATAGAGATAGCGCAAACTTGAGAAGGTATTGATGGAACCACCGGTGGGATTTGGAAACAACAAATGAATGAATGAATTGACACGATGACGAAGGAAGAGAAATCTTGAACGAACCACCGTAAGAATTGAAAATGAACATAGCAAAGGCACAATTCATTGTGAAGAATTTGAAAACGAATTAAGATACTTGAAGGGATTTAGATACATGAGAACAAAGAGAACATGAACTGATTAGAGGATATTTGAACGATTCACCAGTAAGATTTGGATAACGATAGCTACACACTGAGAATGAAGATTTATGGCATGAAGCTAGAACCATGAATCTTCAAGAGAATGGACCAAGATTTTAGGAGAAATCTCTTCCTCGGTCTTCAAGTGTTGAGAAAGACAATGAGAAACACCACCATGAGTTATTGAGACACTCCAGAAGGATTAAAAGAAAAAGGTTGAGCCAAAGATGAAAAGAATTTGAAAACGATCTTGAAAAACATATGACCGATGAAATTCATTCTTACGTCAAACTTCAAAAAGAATTTTGGGAATAGCTTCGGGAAAATTAGAAGAGTCAGGTAAGATCCTGGAAAAAGACCTGTGGATTAGGGCCCACTCGAAAGAAACATCGTTGAAGGATTGCTTGAAATAGAGATTGCACCGGTAGAATTAAATATCTTGAATGAGAGAATTCCTCGAAGTACTCGATCGGATTAAGAATGGAAACATGATTCTTCCGAGTTATCTTCAACACTCCGGATATGAACTGGGAGAGGTGAATGAATAAGAGAGCCTTGGATAAGAAATTCACATGGGAAGATATGTGAAACAAAAGGAAGAGATATGTGAAACAAAAGGAAGAGATATGATCAACACCGAAACCTGAAATTAAACCACCGGAGAAGAAAAGAGACGAAGAATAATAAACTTGAAGCTCCGTTAGTATCTTCCTAAGAATCACCGGATAAGAACATTGACGGAAAAGAATGGAGAGTCTTTCCATCAATAAAATGGATACCCGATTAAGAAACCTGAGTCTTTGAAGAAAAAGGGTGGGAGGGCGAGAAAACAAAGATAACTTGGGACGAATGAAACAAACACCGTTGAGAAAACTTGGAATTGATCTTGCGGATGCTGAAAATGATCGGACCACTTGAAGAGAAGCACACCGGTTGGAAAGAATTGACATGACAATCTCGATGATCAAAAGGATTAGTACTCCCATAGAAATATGAGAACACCGCTTGAAAGGTATTGAATCAACACTTGACATTGAAGCAACTTGAATACCACAACAAAAAAAAACAAGGATTGGCTTGCAAAATAAGCCGGAACAAACATATGATAGATCCCATATCGTATCATGTGTCTGTTGGAAAGATATCCTACGAGATATACTTGAATCCCACCTATAAACTCCCGAAACTTTCTGGTTATGCAATCTGGTGTTGGGGATACAGGGGAAGCAATAAATCTCACCCAAACTAACAATCCTACATCCAGCTGTATCCATCCGTCAACACATAACCAAGAAAACTCTGGAAATCGTGTACCTCAACCTTCAAAAAGCATCCGTTATACGAGCTATGGCAATACTCCCGAACTCCCTAGTACTGGGTGGCGTCGAGGTTATCTCACCAACAACTGCATAAAAGAGATTTTCGATGTCGGCAAAACTCAGGTATTCCAGAACTGCAATGATAAAATTATGACGACAACACCTCGGAGCTCAACTCCCCGGGACACTGCCACAACCCCTAAATGACAGGAGGCACCAAGAACAATGTTCTCGTCATAAGAATACCGGAATGATCCCAAGATACCCGCGTGATCCTAAATTTTTTTAGTGAAATTTGAGGAGAGGAAAGATAAAACATCTATGTCAGGAGTCCTCACCAGAGCGACGAAGGGGGCTGAGGAGTAAAAAGAATCCTACTCTCCGATATATATAATCCTAAGACTCAAAATAGTTTTCTTCTAGACTCAACAAGGGCCAACAATCAAGGGGGCTCCTATGGTCGGTCGAGGCTCTGATACCAACTTGTCACGCCCAATATGCGATACTATCCTAAAGAGACTCGAAGGTCCCACCAAGGATAGAACCGCATATTGAAACGCTTTTGCAAGGTGGATATCATTACATCAACATTACATAATAGATGGGGATACATACAAGAGGCATACATGCCACAAGAATATAACATCATCTTACAAGAGCAACATCCGACTACGGATGAAACACAAACAGAAACTCGTACGACATCCACCCTGCTAGCCCAGGCTGCCAACCTGGAACCTATCCCCTAATCGAAGAAGAAGCAGAAGAAGAACTCCAAAACAAGCAAACATCGCTCGCGCGTCATGATCATCACATAACCTGTACCTGCAACTGTTGTTGTAGTAATCTGTGAGCCACGAGGACTCAGCAATCCCATTACCATGGGTATCAAGACTAGCAAAGCTTAAAGGGAAATGAAGGGGTAAAGTGGTGAGGTTGCAACGACGACTAAGCATATATGGTGGCTAACCAACGCAAATAAGAGCGAGAAGAGAGAAAGTGGAATGGTCGTGAAGCTAGCAATGATCAAGAGGTGATCCTGAACTCCTACTTACGTCAATCATAACACAGAAACCGTGTTCACTTCCCGGACTCTGCCGAGAAGAGACCATCACGGCTACACAAGCGGTTGATGCGTTTTAGTTCGGATCTGGTGTCAAGTTATCTACAACCGGACATTAACAAATTCCCGTCTGCCACATAACCGCGGGCACGGCTTTCGAAAGATAATACCCTTTAGGGGTGTCCCAACTTAGCCCATGATAAGCTCTCGCGATCAACGAAGGATATACCTTCTCCCAGGAAGACCCGATCAGTCTCGGAATCCCGGTTTACAAGACATTTCGACAATGGTAAAACAAGACCAGCAAAGCCGCCCGATGTGCCGACAAATCCTGATAGGAGCTGCACATATCTTGTTCTCAGGGCACACCGGATGAGCCAGACGTCGGGTTGGCATAGACCCTGGTTGCCCAGGGGGCGCCGGACATCACTCAGGTTGGACCAACACTCGAAGGAGCATTGGCCCGGGGGGGGGGGGTGGTAAATAAAGATGACCCTCGGGCTCCGGAAACCAAAGGGAAAAAGGGCTAGGTGAGGCAAATGGTAAAACCAAGGTTGGGCCTTGCTGGAGGAGTTTTATTCAAAGCGAACTGTCAAGGGGGTCCCATAAATCACCCGACCGCGTAAGGAACGCAAAATCCGGGAACATAACACCGGTATGATGGAAACTAGGGCGGCAAGAGTGGAACAAAACACCAGGCATAAGGCCGAGCCTTCCACCCTTTACCAAGTATATAGATGCATTAATTAAATAAGAGATATTGTGATATCCCAACATAATCCTGTCCATCAAGGGGCAATCTTCAACTTCACCTGCAACTAGCAACGCTATAAGAGGGGCTGAGCAAAAGCGGTAACATAGCCAAGCAACGGTTTGCTAGGAAGGGTGAAAAGGTTAGAGGCTGACATGGCAAATTGGGAGGCTTGATCAACAAGAGATAGGTAGTGCGGCAAAGCGATAGAACGAAGCAACTAGCATAGCAATGATAGTAGTGAGATCCAGGGTAGCGGTCATCTTGCCTGAAATCCCGCTAGGAAGAAGAACGAGTCCATGAAGAAGATGAACGGACATAGTCGAACGAATCCTCACAATCGCAACATTACCGGAACTAAGAAGCAACACCGGAAAGAAACAAACAACATGGTAAACACACAAGCATAAACATGGCATGATGTACAAACAAGTATGATGCATGTCCGGTTTAATGAGGCATGGCATGGCAGTATGCACAAACAACACTACAAGTTAAGTGGAGCTCAATATGCAACGAGTTGCATATTGACAAAACACCACATCAATTATTTAGTTCTCTCTCGTTTTTGAACACAACAATATTACATGTTGTTAAACATGGCAAGAGGTGAAACATAAGTAAACTAACTATCTAGGCAATTTAAATGAGGCCGAAAACAACAAACAACAAGTCCGGAAAATCCTCATATGCATATTATGAATTTAATGCAAACAACAATTTTAACCATTTAAATGTTGTTATCATGATGCGGATAGCATATGCAAGTTTTATGCCACTTTATGAAAATGTTGACATCAGCATATTATGAAGCATTTGTCATCGTGGCAGAACGAAAGAGGTGCCACGACAATGGAAATGGTGTCACGACAACAGTCCGATGATTCGACATCTCGTCAGGATGTCGGTGCAAAAGAAAGTGTGGACTTACGGAACATGCAAAAGATGGTGGGGTGATCCCGGTTACCGGGTTCCCACGGGTCGACGGCATGGCAAACGAGGAGGAACGTGCATGAAGCAAACGGGCACGGTGCGAACACGAGCATCTCATGCAACACATGCATTCAGTCCACGGTTGATCGTCTCGGGGTTATACCTTCGAAGCGTGCATTCGAGACGGAACGAGTTCGATGCGGTGTAGATGGAAGTAGCGGTACACGGGTCGTAGTGGAAGCAGTCGTTCTCACGACGGTAGTGGAAGTAGTGGTTCACGGACGTCGTCAAAGTAGTCATTCACAGCAACAGTAGAGGTACTCGCGATCTTGGCGACGGTAGTTGTACATGATTCGTAGATGTTCATGTCTCTGTAGTCGTTTGGGTCTTGGGGTGATGGTAGTCGTTCACTTGATGGTGGTAGAAGAACTTGGCGGTCCTCGTCGTCATGGTACTTGGCGTCCTCTCGGCCTTGACAGTGAAGAAACAGAACGCGATGGTCGTGGTACTTGGCGTCCAGTGCAGCAACCTCACGATGCACCGTTGCTGTGGTGGTCTTGGAGGTTCGTGACCGAGGCATGGAGAAGGAGTTGCCGGCGGGAGTGACTAGAGATGGCGGATGCAGGGGGCTCAGGGTGAGAGGAGTAGATAGAGGCTCGGGCTCCTCAAGCCATGGGGATGGCCCGAAGCAGGCTGCTGCAGGAGGCCGAGGGGAGCGGCGGGGTCTTGGATGGTGATGCGGGACCTGATGACAGCTTGGCGCGGGCACCGGGGCCGCCGGAGTTGGCCAAGGTCGGCGACGAGCTCCTGGCTAGCAAGGGGAGCGAGGAGCGCGGGGCGGCAGCCAGCAGCGGCTCCGGTGGCCGGCGGACGGAGCTCCAGGAGAGGTGGAGAAGTGGTGGCGCGGGCGAGGTGACATGGCGAGGCGATGACGCAGAAGATGGCACGACGGGCGACGAGGAGGAGGCAGAGGGGACGGGACGAGGGCACGGCTGCTGATGGAAGGGGGCGCGACGGCGGCGAGGAGGCCGACGGGGCTCTGGCCTGGTTCTCTTCCCCGGCGAGGGTGGAGCGGTGGGTCTCGCACTGGAGGTGCGCGGATGCTAGAGCGAGGGGAGGTCAAGGGCTGCGCGTGGGTGGCGGCGGAGGGGATCGAGGAGAGGGAGACGAGGGTCCAGAGGTGGAATCGATCGGGCTAGGGTTAGAGGTGCGGCTGGGCCTTGGGCCGAAAGGACTGCGGGGAAGCAGGCCGGCCTGGCTGATGGGCTCTCTCTCACTCTAAAAATAAATAAATAAAAACAAAACAGAGATAAGAAAGAAAAGAAAGAGAGGTTAGGGGTGTAGCTTGAGCAGGAGGGTATTTTTCTCGGACTCATAAAAATATGCTTGTTCCAAGAAAATAGAAAAGGCCATGATTGAAAGATGTAAATTCGAACTCATTTGAATTTAATTCAAATGGGTTTGAACTAGGACTTGATAAAAGCAAGGTCCAAAAATGTTGAGACTTTAGGAGGAGCTTCGATAAAAATGTAGAGAAGGCATGGGAATTTTGCAAGTGTGTTATGATCAATTCCAAATAATGAAATATTTATTATAGCTCCCTAATAATAGTAGGAGACTTTGAATATGTTTTAAAGAGAAATCACCATGTGAATATCCCTCGATTTAAATAGATCAACGATCTATGCAATTTATTTATTTGAGTTGCGATGCAAAGATTAATGACATGATGGCATGATGACATGATGCAATGCAAAAAAATAAAAGAGCAAGCACAACTGAAACACACGGTGATCACGAAAATATGGAAGTCTTCTGAAGCGTTAGTCTCGGGGCGTTACAATTTTGGAACGGAGGGAGTAGGAAATATAGCACTTGTATATGTTTCTCATGTATTAAGTGTAGCCAAATTCGATTTATTCCTCACATGAGCAACAATACAAAATTCTACCCACGACAATTGGACATCGCATTGCAGAATTGAACCAAGCAGTTAACTAAACACCACAACAAATGAACCAAACATTAACTGAGCACCATATTGCACAATATAACATACTCCTAATAAAAGATCAGATAGTTAACCAAACCAAGCATGCTTAACAACTTGGAAATATAGCAATTGTATTTGTTTCTCATGTATTTAGTACAGGCAAATTTGATTTACTTCTCATATGGTATACAATAACAGAATGCACCCACAACTATTGAAAATCGCATTGAACCAAACAGTTAACTAAACACCACAACACAAATGAACCAAACATTAACTGAGCACCACATTGCACAATCTATAACCAAACCAAGCATGCTTGACAACTTGAAATATAGCAATTGCATTCGTTTCTCATATATTTTGTAAAGATAAATTCGACTTATTTCTCACATGGAAGACAATACAAAATTGTAGCCTGAAGAATTGAACATCACATTTGCAGAATTGAACCAAACAGTTAACTGAAGACGACAACTAATTAACCAAACAGTTAATAAGTAAGCACCACACTGCATGACATATAGAACATATACACAGAAGCAACAGATTGCATGGTAAAATTAGATAGCACAATTCACTAGAATTTGTTAAGGAAAGGCAGGAGCAGCACACGCGACGGGTAAACCGAACATGCTTAACCGGCGTAGCTAGGAAATGGCAAGGTGCTCCTCCAAGATCTAGGGGTCCGCACGAATGGTAACCATCACGACCTCATCCGCGCGTGCGACCATGATTTGCTTCTCCGTTGCCAAATGCTCAGTGAGCTCCTGGCTATACTGCGTGCACCATGGCTTAGGGCGGCACTTATACTGTTGTGTCAATTTTTGGGATTTTTCGGGGTTCGTGTGGACATTTTCATGCATTAATTGAGTTTTTGATGCATTTATGTGCATAATTCAAATTTGAACTACATGCACATGCTCTAGTGCATATAATTGGTTGAAAATTCAAATCTGTGTCACTGGTTGCATGCTTAGGTCCCATGCAGGAAATGGGAATGAATGTCAAATACCCTGCCACCGTCACTCGGCCACAGACATTGAGATTCCTGGTTTTCAAATTCTAGTAAATCCAAAACTCGTCTGAAATTCATGAAACTTGGCATGCTATCATGGAGCGGCATCAACATGCCGTGGTAATTTTTTGTCCCATTGGGGGCATGCTTGGGTATAAGGTTCTCACAAACCAAAGCTTCTCACAACAAACCTGATGGTTTCCATAAGGAACGTCCCACCTTTAGGGACGAAATGATATCCGCTGCCTCTTATTGCTTTCAAAAATTTTCTAATGTGTCAGTGTTGTGTCAATTTTTGGGATTTTCGGGGTTCGTTTGGACATTTTTATGCATTAATTGAGTTTTCGATGCATTTATGTGCATAATTCAAATTTGAACTACATGCACATGCTCTAATGCATATAAATTGGTTGAAAATTCAAATATGTGTCCTTTGTTGCATGCTTAGGTCCCATGCAATAAATGGGAATGAATGTCAAGCACCCTGCCACCATCACTCGGCGCAAACATTGAGATTCCTGGTTATTAAATTCTTGTAAATCCAAAACTCGTCTGAAATTCATGAAACTTGGCATGCTATCATGAAGTGGCAACAACATGCCGTTCTAATTTTTTTGTCCCATTTGGGGCAGGTTTGGGTATAAGCTTCTCACAAACCAGAGCTTCTCACAACAAGCCTGATGGTTTCGGTAGGGAACGTCCCACCTTTGGGGACGAAATGATATCCGCTGCCTCTTATTGCTTTCAAAAAAATTTCTAGTATCAACAGAGAACAATAGGAGTGTTGTGTCAAATTTTGGAATTTTTCGGGGTTCGTTTGGACATTTTTATACATTAACTGGGTTTTCTAGGCATTTTATGTGCATAATTCAAATTTGAACTACATGCACATGCTCTAGTGCATATAAATTGGTTGAAAAATCAAATCTTTGTCCTTGGGTGCATGCTTAGGTCCCATGCAAGAAATATGAATGAATTTCAAACACCAGGGCACTGTTGATTGCCGGCAAAATGTTCAGATACTTTGTTTTTAAATTCTAGCAAATCCAAAACTCGTCTGAAATTCATGAAACTTGGCATGCTATCATGGAATGGCACCCGACATGTTGTGGTATTTTTCGTGTCCATTTTGAGAGAAGAAGCACTCGAATAACAGCCAACAAAGGCATTTGAAACAAATAGTTGCCACTCTAACATCATAAACGTTTGTATAATTCAAATCGTGTGCATTATGTAACCATTCACGTGACGCCACGTGTGTTGGTTTTAATTGCTATAGGAGGTGTCGTGCGGACAGCTGCTTGACTGAACGGGAGGCGCGCGAGTGCAGTCCGGTGCGCAGGCTAACCAAGAGGCGTGCAAGCTATCCTCCAATGCGCAGGCTCACCGGGAAGCGTGCGAGCTGTACGCTGTGCAAGCTCACTGGGAAGCGAGCCCTTTGACTTCCATGGCCGCCCTCCTTCCTCTCCATTAATGGCGCCTGAGCCGCTGCTTAATACAGGCGGCCTTATTGTTCGCCTCCCATTCCCTTCCCTCCCGCAGACCTCCACCAACGCCATGGCGTAGAAGGATCATCTGCCACTAGTCTTCAAGTTTGGCGAAGTCAACTCCGAGCCGGAGGAGACAGAAAATAAGGAGGAATGGGGCCTCATGGATATGGCCCAGAACGAGCTGGCCACGGCGGTTGCTGCTGCCGCTCCCGTCCTAGCTCCCATCCTTGCGCCCGCGCCAGAGACCATCCCCATAGCACTGACAGACTGGTTGCCAAGCACTATCGCAGAGCTGGAAGCCGCGAGCGTCAGCGAGGTCTCCGCGGACCCGCACGAGCTCGTGTACATGCCAGCACCAGCGCCCGTGCCCGTGCGCGCCGCTCCACCCACCGCGGCGCCGGTCCCCGTGCGTTTGGCTGCACCCGCCGCGACCGTTCCCTGATACATCTCCGTCATATCTATAATTTTTGATTGTTTCATGCCAATATTATACAGGTTTTACATACTTTTGGCAACTTTTTATATGATTTATTTGGACTAACTTACTTATCCAGTGCTTACTGCCAGTTCCTATTTGTTGCCTGTTTATGTATCACAGAAAATCCATATCAAACAAAGTCCAAACGTGATGCAACTCCACGGAGAATTATTTTGGAACATTTGTGATTTTTAGGAGGTGGAATCAATGTAAACGGAGGCCCGAGGGCACCACAACCCACCAGGGTGCGCCACCAGGCCTAGGCGCGCCCTGGTGTATCATGCCCTCCTCAAACATCGGTTGGAGCTATACTTCGGGCGCAAGGAAGCTTATATTCGAAAAAATCATGCAAAAAGATCGGCGCAATCAGAGTTACAGATCTCCGGGTATTTAAGAAACCGTGAAGGGCCAGACCTGGAGAGTGCGAAACAGAAGAGGACAGAGAGACATATCCAATCTCGGAGGGGCTCTCGCCCCTCCACACCATGGAGGCCATGGACCAGAGGGGGAACCCTCCTCCCATCTAGGGGGAGGCCAAGGAAGAAGAAGGAGGGGGGATCTCCCCCCTCTCTCCCGGTGGCGCCGAAACACCGTCGGGGCTAGGATCGTGACAACGATCTACATCAACAACCTTGCTACCGTCAACACCAACTTTCTCCCCCTTTATGCAGTGGTGTAACACCTCTTCCCCTCGTTGTAATCTCTACTTAAACATGGTGCTCAAGTCCATATATTATTTCCCAATGATCTATGGTTATCCTATGATGTTTGAGTAGATCCGTCTTGTCCTATGGGTTAATCATGATCTTAGTTGGTATGATTGTATATTTTATTTATGGTGCTGTCCTACGGTGCCCTCCGTCTCGCGCAAACGTGAGGGGCCCCCGCTGTAGGGTGTTGCAATATGTTCATGGTTCGCTTACGGTGGGTTGCGAGAGTGACAGAAACTTAAACCCGAGTAGGTGGGGTATGTCGTATGGGAGTAAAGAGGACTTGATACTTAATGCTATGGTTGGGTTTCACGACCTTAATGATCTTTAGTAGTTGCGGATGCTTGCTAGATTTCCAATCATAAGTGCATATGATCCAAGTAGAGAAAGTATGTTAACTCATGCCTCTCCCTCATATAAAATTACAAGAATGATTACTGGTACTTGTTATCGATTGCCTAGGGACAAATGACTTTCTTGTTGACAAAAGCTATCTACTTTTATTACCTTACAATTTATTCTTAGTTTTATTCTCACAAAGTACTCATAGTTTTATTCTTGCAAATAGTTTCATACTTGTTTTTGGTAAAGCAAACATCAAGCGTGCATAGAGTTATATCAGTGGTCAATAGAACTTGAGGGAATATTTGTTCTACCTTTAGCTCCTCATTGGGTTCGACACTCCTACTTATTGAAAGAGGCTACAATTGATCCCCTATACTTGTGGGTTATCAAGACCTTTTTCTGGCGCCGTTGCCGGGGAGCAATAGCGTGGGGTAAATATTCTCGTGTGTGCTTGCTTGCTTTACCACTAAGTAGTTCTTATTTCCTGCTCTAAGTTGTTCTCTATCTTTAGTTATGGATATGGAACATGAAACACCAAAAAAATTAGTTGTACTTGCTACTCATGGAGATGGGGACTTCCTAAAACCCTCGATGATCGTTATGTAAAAGATATTATGCACTACTTTGATAATCCTGAGAACACCCCATTCAACTATATAATGGGAGTAACGTTGGATCAACGTGAATACTTTAGGGATTATCGCTTGACACAAAAAGGGAAACTTTTATGGGATCAAATCTATATGTTGCATTGGTATGCTCGAGATTTATGCTTGAGATATGATTTTACTTGTTTCTCTAGGATGAATGCTCCACACCATCCCTTTTCATGTGAATTTAATGATAATGAAACCTTGGCTTCTTATGCTAGAGGTATATATGATTATTATGATGTGGAACGAATAGAAGAATTTGTTGCTTTTAAGGGTGCTTATGAATTTGAATCTTTGCTTGAAAAGTTTGAAGCTTTTGATGATGATGTTTATAGGCCTGAGAATTTTGCCATACTTAAATATTTCTATGATAACTATAAATTCAATTCCGATATTGATGCATTATTGAGAAAGTCTCCGCTGTCCAAGAAGAGACTAATATTTTGCAGGAGTCTATGGAAGAAGGAATTGATGAAACTGTGAGCTCATTGGATGAAAAAGATGATGAGGAGAGCAGAGAACAAGTGGAGGAAGAACGGATTAGCTACCCGTGCCTACCTTCTAATGAGAGTAATCCTCCCACTCATATATTATTTAATGCCCCTTCGTTCTTACCGAAGGATGAATGCTATGATAATTGCTATGATCTCGTTGATTCATTTGAAATATCCCTTTTTGATGAACTTGATGCTTGTTATGCTTGTGGCCAAGATGCCAATGTGAATTATGCTTATGGAGATGAACTTGCTATAGTTCCTTATGTTAAGAATGAAATTGTTGCTATTGAACCCACACATGATAGTCCTATTATCTTTTTGAATTCTCCAAACTACACTATATCGGAGAAGTTTGCTCTTATTAAGGATTATGTTGATGGGTTGCATTTTACCGTTGCACATGATGATTTTGATGACTGTAATATGCATGTGCTTTCTGCTCCTACTTGCAATTATTATGAGAGAGGAATTACATCTCCGCCTCTTTATGTTTCCAACAACATAAAATTGCAAGAAACTGCTTATGCTATGTATTGGCCTTTATTTGATGTTCATGAATTGTTCTTGTATGACATGCCGATGCATAGGAAGAGAGTTAGAATTCGTCATTGCTTTATATATGTTTCTTTGTGCTCACTACTAAATGCCAAATCATTGTTAATTAAAATTGGCTTTGATATACCTTGGGATCCGGGTGGATCCATTACTTGAGCACTTTATGCCTAGCTTAATGGATTTAAAGAAAGCGCTGCTAGGGAGACAACCCGGAAGTTTTAGAGAGTCATTTATTTTTGTTGAGTGCTTTTATAAAGTTTAAAAACAAAAAAAATATAGAGGGGAAACTTAAAACTTCACTAAAAGAAAAGTGAAAGTGAGAGGGACGAGCATTGTGAAAGTGGGAGCTAGCCTTGAACTTTGTTCATGCCCATGGAAACTTTGTGAATCTCAAATTACAGAAACTTTTCAACAAAAATAATCACCCCCTTGTACAATTCCATTGTATTATAAAAATAATGTGCCAAGATTTGCCTTTAGGATGGGTAGATTGCTGGTTGGTTTGTGTGGTGCAAAACAGAAACTTTGGCTGTAGTGCACAATTTTACCTTTTTTACTGGAACATCAAACGGTTCTGAAACCTTTTTATTGTCTTTCTATACAAAATGTTTATTTTCCTAATTTTCTCAGAATTTTTAGAGTTAAAAAAGTATGGTGGATGTTCAAATCTTTACAGACTGTCCTGTTTTCACATATTGCTGTTATAGCTTCATTATTTGCGTATGTTTGGATTCTTGTTGAAGCCTCCTTGACTTGGGGCCATAGAATTGTGATTGCATATAATTATACAATAATGTTGCAGCAGTACATGATGGGATTTCATTGCCCTTTTCACTAACTCCACCACTAAAAGTTCGTTTAAGTTTTGTGTGGATGAAGTGTTCGAAGATCGAGGAGGTATTGATATGAGGAGAAGGAGGAGAGGCAAGAGCTCAAGCTTGGGGATGCCCAAGGCACCCCAAGTAAATACTCAAGGAGACTCAAGCGTCTAAGCTTGGGGATGCCCCGGAAGGCATCCCATCTTTCTTCAACAAGTATCGGTATGTTTTTGGATTCATTTCGTTCATGCGATATGTGCAAATCTCAGAGCGTCTTTTGCATTTAGTTTTCACTTTGCTTTTATGCACCATGCTGGTATGAGATAGTCCATGGTTGATTTATAGAATTCTCATTCCACTTCACTTATATCTTTTGAGTATGGCTTTATAGAATGCTTCATGTGCTTCACTTATATCATTTGAAGTGTGGATTGCCTGTTTCTCTTCACATAGAAAACCGATGTTCGTAGAATGCTATTTTGCTTCACTTATATTTGTTAGAGCATGATCTTTTGTAGAAAGAATTAAACTGTCATGCTTCACTTATATCTATTTAGAGAGTCAACAGGAATTGGTCAATTGCATGGTTAGTCATAAAATCCTACATAAAACTTATGGATCACTGAATATGATATGTTTGATTCCTTGCAATAGTTTGCGATATAGAGATGATAAATATGGGGGAAGTACTAGTAAACGGTTGTGGTTAAGTAAGAATATTGGTATTAAGGTTTGTGATTCCCGAAGCATGCACATATAGTCTCTCGTTATGCTATGAAAGTTGGAGCACAATTTATCCTTGATTGTCTTCATTATGAGTGGCAGTTGGGGACGAGCGATGGTCTTTTACTACCAATGTATCCCCCTATAGGCATGCGTAGTAGTACTTTGCTTCGAGGGCTAATAAACATTTGCAATAAGTATATGAGTTCTTTATGACTAATGTGAGTCCATGGATTATACACACTCTTACCTTTCCGCAATTTGCTAGCCTCTACGGTACCGTGCATTGCCCTTTCTCACCTCGAGACGTGGTGCAAACTTCACCGTGCATCCAAACCCCGTGATATGATACACTCTATCACACATAAGCCTTATTATATCTTCCTCAAAACAACCACCATACCTACCTATTATGGCTTTTCCATGGCCATTCTGAGATATATTGCCATGCAACTTCCATCGCTTTCGTTTGATGACTTGAGGATTCATTGTCATATTGCAGTAGTTGTGGCTCAGCCACCGTGCATCATTTTTATACATGTTACGCTAGATCATCTATCAGAGGCATTCATATAGAGTCATATTTTGTTATAGGTATCGAGTTGTAATTTTTATTTCTGTTGAGTTATAAGTAAATAGAAGTGTGATGATCATCATTTTTAGAGTAGTGCCCCAGTGAGGAAAGGATGATGGAGACTATGATTCCCCCACAAGTCGGGATGAGACTCCGGACATTGAGAGAGAGAAAAAAAGAGAAAAAGAAAAGAAAAGAAAAAAAGAAAAGAAAAAATGAAAGAAAAAAGAAATAAAAAATAAAAGAGAGAAGGGGCATTGTTAGTATCCTTTACCACACTTGTGCTTCAAAGTAGCACCATGTTTTTCATATGGAGAGTCTCCTCTGTTGTCACTTTCATATACTAGTGGGAATATTTCATTATAGGATTAGATGCACACCCACTTAGTTTTCATATGGAGCTTTCATACACTTATAGCTCTTAGTGCATTCGCTGCATGGCAATCCCTACTCCTCACGTTGATATCAATTGATGGGAATCTCCAGAGCCCGTTGGTTATCCGCGTCGATGTGAGACTTTCTTACTTTTTTGTCTTCTTTATATTTATCCCTATCATCATACTCTATTCCACCCGTAGTGCTATATCCATGGCTTGTGCTCATGTGTTGCATAAGGGTTCAAAAAGCTGAAGCGCGTTAAAAAGTATGAACCAATTGCTCGGCTTGTCATAGGGGTTGTACATGATTTATACTTTGTGTTAAGAAGACAGAGCATGACAAGACTATATGATTTTGTAGGGATAGCTTTCTTTAGCGTTGATATTCTAAAAGACATAATTGTTTGTTGGGATGCCTGAGTATTGATGTCTTTATGTCAAATTATAGACTATTGCTTTGAATCACTTATGTCTTAATATTCATGCCATGACTATACATATGATCAAGTTTATGTTAGGTAGCATTCCACATCAAAAATTATATTTTTTATCATTTACCTACTCGAGGACGAGCAGGAATTAAGCTTGGGGATGTTGATATGTCTCCGTCATATCAATAATTTTTGATTGTTTCATGCCAATATTATACAAGTTTTACATACTTTTGGCAACTTTTTATATGATTTATTTGGACTAACTTACTTATCCAGTGCCCAGTGCCAGTTCCTGCTTGTTGCCTGTTTTTGTATCGCAGAAAATCCATATCAAGAAAAATCCAAACGTGATGCAACTCAACGGAGAATTATTTTGGAATATTTGTGATTTTCAGGAGGTGGAATCAATGTAAACGGAGACCCGAGGGCACCACAACCCACCGGGGTGCACCACCAGGCCCAGGCGCGTCCTAGTGTATCGTGCCCTCCTCGAACGTCGGTTGGAGCTATACTTCAGGCACAAGGAAGCTTATACCCGGGGAAAAATCGTGTAAAAAGATCAGCGCAATCGGAGTTACGGATCTCCGGGAATTTAAGAAACCGTGAAGGGCCAGATCTGGAGAGCGTGAAATAGAAGAGGACAGAGAGACAGATCCAATCTCGGAGGGGCTCTCGCCCCACCACAGCCATGGAGGCCATGGACCAGAGGGGGAGCCCTCCTCCCATCTAGGGGGAGGCCAAGGAAGAAGAAGGAGGGGGGCTCTCTCCCCCTCTCTCCCGGTGGCGCCGAAACACCGCCGGGGCTAGGATCGTGACGGCGATCTATATCAACAACCTTGCTACTGTCAACACCAACTTTCTCTCCCTCTATGCAGCGATGTAACACCTCTTCCCCAAGCTGTAATCTCTACTTAAACATGGTGCTCAACTCCATATATTATTTCCCAATGATCTATGGTTATCCTATGATGTTTGAGTAGATCCGTTTTGTCCTAGGGGTTAATCGTGATCTTGGTTGGTATGATTGTATATTTTATTTATGGTGCTGTCCTATGGTGCCCTCCGTCTCGCGCAAACGTGGAGGGCCCCCCACTGTAGGATGTTGCAATATGTTCATGATTCGCTTACGGTGGGTTGCAAGAGTGATAGAAACTTAAACCCGAGCAGGTGGGGTATGACGTATGGGAGAAAAGAGGACTTGATACTTAATGCTATGGTTGGGTTTCATGACCTTAATCATCTTTAGTAGTTGTGGATGCTTGCTAGAGTTCCAATCATAAGTGCATATGATCCAAGTAGAGTAAGTATGTTAGCTCACGCCTCTCCCTCATATAAAATTACAAGAATGATTACCGGTACTTGTTATCGATTGCCTAGGGACAAATGACTTTCTTGTTTACAAAAGCTATCTACTTTTATTACCTTGCAATTATTCTTAGTTTTATCCTCGCAAAGTACTCGTAGTTTTATTCTTGCAAAATAGTTTCATACTTGTTTTAGGTAAGGCAAATATCAAGCGTGCGTAGAGTTCTATCGGTGGTCGATAGAACTTGAGGGAAAATTTGTTCTACCTTTAGCTCCTCGTTGGGTTCGACATTCTTACTTATCAAAAGAGGCTACAATTGATCCCCTATACTTGTGGGTTATCATGCCTGTCGGTGTCAAAACCGGCGGATCTCGGGTAGGGGGTCCCGAACTGTGCGTCTAGGCGGATGGTAACAGGAGACGAGGGACACGATGTTTTTACCCAGGTTCGGGCCCTCTCGATGGAGGTAAAACCCTACGTCCTGCTTGATTAATATTGATGATATGGGTAGTACAAGAGTAGATCTACCACGAGATCAAGGAGGCTAAACCCTAGAAGCTAGCCTATGGTATGATTGTTGTAATGTATGTTGTCCTACGGACTAAAGCCCTCCGGTTTATATAGACACCGGAGAGGGCTAGGGTTACACAGAGTCGGTTACAATGGTAGGAGATCTACATATCCGTATTGCCAAGCTTGCCTTCCACGCCAAGGAAAGTACCATCCGGACACGAGCCGGAGTCTTCAATCTTGTATCTTCGTAGTCTTGGAGTCCGGCGGACATTGATAGTCCGGCTGTCCGGACACCCCCTAGTCCAGGACTCCCTCAGTAGCCCCTGAACCAGTCTTCAATGACGATAAGTCCGGCGTGCATAATGTTCGGCATTGCAAGGCGGGTTCCTCCCTTGAATAATCCAGAGAAGATCATGAACACCAGGATAGTGTTCGGCTCTGCAAAATAAATTCCACATTCCACCGTAGAGAGAATAAAATGTACACTTAGTTCAATCTGCTGACGTATTATGCGGCGTGACATCACACCGCCACAAGGCCTTTGTTTGAATTATTACACCACCTCAGCATGTTTAGCGAAGCGGTTTCCTTGGCACGTCTTGTCGAAGCAGAGATCGTGTTCCCCTTATTCCGGGATTCTCATCAATACGTGCGTGGGTAACCCAACCGCGCCATTGATGGCGGCGCTTGGGAGATAAGCGAGTTTTACCAGGCTGGTGGGGGACGCATTGTTTTGTCCGCCTATATATAAGGGATAAGGATTCACCTTCTCACCTACGCCTTCTTCCTCCTTTGCTTATCCATCCCCGCAAACTCAAGCTCCAACGCCCAAGCTCACGCATCTCGCCTTGACCTTCTCCGAATATGTCCGGAGCGGGAGGTAAATGGTTAACCTCCACCGTCAAGGAGGAGGACATCACCAAGCTGCGCAGCGCCGGATACCTTTCCGGCGATATCGCGCATCGGCTGCCCGACGAGGGGCAGCTCATACCTACCCCCGGGCCTCATGAGAGGGTCGTCTTCCTCCCCCACTTCCTCCGTGGACTGGGCTTTCCGCTCCATCCATTTGTCCGGGGGCTCATGTTTTACTACGGCCTGGATTTCCACGATCTGGCGCCGAACTTTATCCTCAACATCTCGGCATTTATCGTCGTGTGCGAGGCCTTCCTCTGCATCCGGCCCCACTTCGGCCTGTGGCTCAAGTCCTTCAACGTCAAGCCGAAGGTTGTGAAGGGTACACAAGCAGAATGCGGAGGCGCCATGTTGGGCAAATTGCCCAACGTCCCTTGGCTAGAAGGGACCTTCGTGGACTCCGTCAAGTGGTGGCAATCGGGGTGGTTCCACATCACCGAGCCGCGCAAATCCACATGGGCGGCGGCCCTCGAGTTTAGATCTGGCATCCCCACGCAGCTCACCTCCTGGAAAGAGAAGGGCTTGCAGTGGGGGAATCCGGTGGAGGTGACGGGACTCCGAGCATGTATCAAGAAGATGGTGAGCAATAGGCTCAGGCTCATCGACGTGGTCCAAGTCATGCTCATCCGGCGGATCCTCCCATGCCAAGAACGGGCATTTAATTTGTGGGAGTTCAATCCGGAACAGCACCAGGCGCTAAGCGGGCTCTTCGATACAACATACGAAGGCGCCTGGAGGGCGCTGTTCAAGGGCGCCGAAGCCCCCGTGTCCGCGACCGAAAACCGCGGATTCAGCTCGCAGCATCCAACTGACGAGGTAAGTGATTCAACCCCATTACGGGACACTTGTGATAATTAGATTGACTCTAGTGAGGTTTCATTCTGCCTCTTCCTTTGACAGGAATGGATGGAGAAGGCCAAGCTGCTCATCAGCCCGGCTCCCATGCCAGAAGACCCAGCGGACGCCCGTTTAACAGGGCTGCTGGTTCCGGCACCGCACGTGGTGCCAGAGAAGAAGGCCAAGAAGGTGGCCGCGGGGACTCGAAAGAGTTCCCGCAATCAGGCGTCTGACGACGACGAGGACTCCTCCCCCGAAGAGGAGGAGTACTCTCTCCCGGAGGAGGGAGAGAAGAAAAGGAAGGCTTCCCCCATCGGGGAGGCCGAAGGGTCCAAGAGGGGGAGAACTATCCCCCAGACAGTTTCACCAACATCAGCGTTGGTGAGGATAAGTGGCCTCCAAGGGCCAGGCGTCCGGCAAGATCGTAAGTATCCGGATCCTTGATGTGTAATTTCTTTTATGTCGCGTAGTATCCTTCTAACGCCGCATTCTGCCCGTAGTCCGGCCAATGATGGTCTCCCCGACTCATCGAGCGGGTCATTGGCCTCGTCGGATGTGAATTCCATCCCGACTGCCTCCACCCCACGCGCCGGCGAGGACGTCGAGGTGGGATCCCAGAGAGGGACCCATCAGGAGGAGTCTCCGGAGGCGCCGTCAGGCAGCCCCCCAGACTTCGTGCCGGACTCTACATCAGAACCCGCAGTGGTTCCAGAGTCCGGCAAGTGGCCCCTTCGAAAGAAGGGCAGGACCGTGACACCGGCGGCCTCCGTCCGACCGGAGGCGCCGGATAGCCTGCTGGAGGCGCTTAAAGGCGCTTCCATCGAGGAAGAACACCGCACTATCATGAGTGCGGTGATTGAGAAGGTTCAGCTCGCTAAGAGCGGGCTGACCGAAGCCTGCAACAGCCTTTTAACAGGCTTTGAGGTAAGAAGTTAAAATTATGTAATATAATACCGCATAGACAGTAGCCCCTGATGCTTAGTTCAATGTTCGGAAAGAAAAGCCGGACTAAGGATCTATAACAAGATATACGCAGGGTTGCCTAAAATATGTCAATATGGGTTTGTAGGCTGCACTGCTGACCTCTGCCGCACTAACGGCGGAGGTTGACGTGCTGAAGAAGGAACTCGAGCGGTCCGAGCAAGAGCTCGGCCGTGCAAAGAAGCAGCTCGAGGAAAAAGAAGGTGAGTAACACCTCTTTGAATAAGTACCTTACAGAAAAGGATTTTGGTTGCAAATAAAATTAACAAGGATAATATGTGTATTGCAGGGGCCACTAACGAGGTGGCAACCCTGAAGGATGCTGTGTCCGCGGCCGAACGCAGTGCGGCCACGGAACTGGCTGAGCGAGAAAAGCAAGAGGCACGGGTGGCGGAAGTTCGGCAAGAGCTCCAGGTTCTCATGGAAAAACATGAGAGTTTGGAGCGTGACTCCAAGACTCGAGAGTCCGAGCTTGCCTCGGCTCTCGAAAGTGCCAAGTCCGCCAAGGCCGAGGCCCATAAGGCCCTTCAGGAGGTTGAGGACATAAAGAAGATAGCGGCGGGTAAGGCGTTTTTCATGCAAAGAAGGCATGTTAATGTGAACTACCTGACACTTACCCGAATTCGGAGCTCTCCAGGGGCGTTTGCAGATCTGCCGCGTAGTGCGTCTGATGCCGCCGCATTCTATCATGGCGAGGAGGGGAGTTCAACGGAGAAGGTCTTCTGGTCTCAGTATACTGAGGCCGGCCATCCGGTGCCCCCAAGCGACCAGCTGAAGCAGTTGGTCGAACTCCACAAGGTAGCTGAGGAGGCCATGAAGGGCCTCATAGTCCGGCTGTGGCCTGGACAGGCCATGCCTGGTAGCTACTTTGGCCTCGTGCGGCGGCTGGTGGATGCATGCCCCAGGCTGGATGTAGTCAAGCGCTCCACCTGTATCGAAGGTGCTCGTCGGGCCCTTGCCCGCATAAAGGTGCAATGGGGCAAATTGGATGCGGAGAAACTTCTCACGGACCCACCGCCACCGGGCAAGGAGTATCGCACGCCGGAGAAGTATTATAAAATTGTCCTGAAGGGAGCCTGCAATATTGTAGATGAGTGCTCCCGAAATGTAATCTTTGAGTGAACTCGCTGTTTATTTATCCTATGCGCTGAAAACTTCGTTCATATGCGCCATGAGCAACGCTTGTTTAATTTAAAATATTACCTTCTGTGCAGCCGTTTGTAAAATCTGAGAGATGGCAAGTCGTTGGCTTCAGCCCCCAAGCCACGAGTGCTGGGGTGTTCAGGATAAACTTGAGCACTCTTTTTCCCATTTTTGGGTCCATTTAGGGAGGCGCTCAACACGACGAACAAGGCAACCGGACTTATAATGCTTGAACACTCTCACTTAGCCATAGAATTCTATAATTTTAAATTTCGGCGAAGCCCCTAGTATTCGGAAGACCGAATCTGGGGCGCTATCCACGCCTTCATCGGACATTATCCGGAACTTCGCTCGAAGCGGCGTGAGTCTTTAAGGACCCAAAAAAAACCTCTCGAACAACGACCAGTCTCTCGCCTTATCATGGCAGTCAGTTTTAGCTTTCTCCACTGAGGCGCTAACCCGGCTCAACCGGGGCGCAATCGCAGTGGTTCTCCCAGTGCCACCTTAGCCAACAGAACGGAACATAAGGCACCAAAACATGGGAGCCGGGCAAACCCAACTATTGACCCAAGACATGATTCGGAGCCGATTCACATAATGCTATAAGTTCGGGGTGCCGCACTTGTGAAAGTGTTCGGACTTTATCACACCATAGAGTGGGGAACATAAGCCCCTGGTGTATTATGCCGTACCAAAATATACGGGTGCCAGATGTCATATAATGAGCATATATATATATATATATATATATATATATATATATATATATATAAATGTAATGCAATTGCGATCATAAAGGTGCTGCATTATTAATGAAAGAAAAGTCTGCTAGTAGAGCGGACTGATACAAATAGTGCGGTAAGCAAGGGATTTGGACTAAATAAACATGTCCCCCTCTAGGGATGAGCTGCGGATTTGGTGTATATAATCGAATTTAATGCTCGTAATTGAGACCACCTGAGTGTTCGACGCGGCCTTCTTTAGTCCCTGACTGTTGCATCATGAGTTCGGCAGGTTCACCGCCGGACAGGGCTTCTGGTTAACAGAGTCCTGTGTACAAAAAAGAAGAAAAATAATAATAAAAAAAGAGGGGCACATTTGCGAGCCCCTGGTGTGGTCGAACCACACTCTGGGTCCATTGTGATCGTGCCCCCTCCCCTGTGCCCATGGTATCTCCAGAGCGTAATGATGTACGCGGAGTGTTATTCTTGCGATCATACGCGGGCGAGGGTTGGGGCCGCATTGCTACGTGTGCTCTGATTGCGCCAGGTGGTCTTGGTTGGCATTGCTCCGGGCGCGCTTTGCTGTATCCGGCCGTTTAACGGCCGGACTCGAGAATTGCCTTAGAAGGCTGCTCTGTACTTCTGCCGCGAGAGCCGCTGTATGTTCCTCCGTTCGGAGGGAGCGTTCCGTATTCCCATTGACCATGATGACTCCACGAGGGCCTGGCATCTTGAGCTTTAGGTATGCATAGTGCGGCACCGCGTTGAATTTGGCAAACGCGGTTCGCCCGAGCAGGGCGTGATAGCCGGTGCGAAATGGGACTATGTCGAAGATTAACTCTTCGCTCCAGAAATTATCCGGGGATCCGAAGACCACTTCCAGTGTGACTGAGCCTGTGCAGTTGGCTTCCACTCCTGGTATGACACCTTTAAAGGTTGTCTTTGTAGGTTTAATCCTTGATGGGTCTATGCCCATTTTGCGCACTGTATCCTGATAAAGCAGGTTCAGGCTACTGCCGCCGTCCATCAGGACTCTCGTGAGGTGGAACCCATCGACGATTGGGTCTAAGACCAATGCGGCGAATCCGCCATGGCGTATGCTGGTCGGATGGTCTCTTCGATCGAAAGTGATCGGACAAGAGGACCATGGGTTGAACTTTGGGGCGACTGGCTCCATCGCATAGACGTCCCTTAGTGCGCGTTTGCTCTCCCTCTTGGGTATATGGGTCGCGTATATCATATTCACCGTCCGTACTTGTGGGGGAAAACCCTTCTGTCCTTTGTTGTTCGGCGGCCGGGTCTCTTCCTCGTCGTCGCTATTTAGCCCCTTGTCATTGTTTTCGGCAATTAACTTGCCGGCCTGCTTGAACACCCAGCAATCTCTATTGGTGTGGTTAGCTGGCTTTTCAGAGGTGCCATGTATCTGGCATGAGCGGTCGAGTATTCGGTCCAGATTGGACGGACCCAGAGTGGTTCTTTTAAATGGCTTCTTCCGTTGACCGGGTTTAGAGCCTCGGAATCCGGCATTGACTGCCGTATCCTCCTTATCGTCGCCGTTAATTCGGCGCTTGTTTTTGTTTCGACGTGACCTGCCGTTGTTGTCCTTAGTATCCGGACTGCCAGAATTTTTACGGAAATTGTTGCTGCGGGCTAGCCAGCTGTCCTCTCCCACACAAAAGCGGGTCATTAGCGATGTGAGGGCTGCCATGGATTTCGGATTTTCCTGCCCCAGGTGCCGGGCTAGCCATTCGTCCCGGATGTTATGTTTGAAGGCTGCAAGGGCCTCTGCGTCCGGACAATCGACGATTTGATTTTTCTTCGTCAAGAACCGTGTCCAGAATTGTCTGGCCGATTCGTCTGGCTGCTGAATGATGTGGCTTAGGTCATCGGCGTCTGGTGGTCGCACATATGTGCCTTGGAAGTTATCAAGGAATGCGGCCTCCAGGTCTTCCCAACACCCAATTGACTCTGCGGGCAAGCTGTTAAGCCAATGCCGAGCTGGTCCTTTAAGCTTGAGTGGGAGGTACTTTATGGCGTGGAGATCGTCGCCGCGGGCCATATGGATGTGGAGAAGATAGTCTTCGATCCACACCGTGGGGTCTGTTGTGCCATCGTAAGATTCGATGTTTACGGGTTTAAACCCTTCGGGGATCTGATGATCCATTACTTCATCAGTGAAGCATAACGGGTGTGCGGCGCCCCTGTATTGAGCGATATCGCGACGCAGCTCGAGAGAGCGCTGTCTGCTGTGTTCGGCCCGGCCGGGGTTATTGTATCCGGCACGACGGTATTCGTCGTGGGTCGTAGGGCGCCCACGTGATCCATAGATGGATCTGGATTGCCTTGCTTTGTCCTCCAATATGTCTCGCAAGTCCGGCGCGTTCCCTCTTGGCTTCATACTTTTGGAGCGATGCCGGGGTATGGTCTTGGCTGGGGGCCTGGATGCCTCTCTGTCACAACCACGGGGTGGTCGGTCAGCCATATCGTGCGCTGGTGATGGAAGTACGTATGCTTCCTCCTCTAATCGGGGGAGCAACTTGCGTTTTGGGTAACTTTTGGAGGGACGTTCGAGTTTATACTCTTCGGCCGCGAGGACCTCGGTCCATCGATCGGCCAGCAGGTCCTGATCAGCTTGAAGCTGCTGCTGCTTTTTCTTTAGGCTGTTTGCTGTGGCGATAAGCCTGCGCTTGAAGCGCTCTTGTTCGACGGGATCCTCGGGTACGACGAATTCGTCATCGTTGAGGCTTGCTTCGTCTTCGGAGGGAGGCATATAATTATGATCCTCAACCTCTTCATCTTCCGCCCCCTCATGAGGGCTTGCTTCTGCATCCTCCTGCGCTGAGTTTTGTTGGAGGGGATTGTCTTCGGCACTCTCTGGGGTATTATTATCTCCTGTGCCGGAATCTCCATTCTTGCTGTGGCGAGATTTAGAGCGGCGCCGCTGACGCCGGCGCTTGGGCTGTTTCTTTAAGGGATCTGCCTCCGCTGTTTCTTCGCCGTCCCCATCTTTCGGGGTATCCACCATGTATACGTCATATGACGAGGTGGCCTTCCAGTGCCCTGTGGGCGCTGGTTCCTGTTTGTCTCCGGCATCGTCGTCCATAGCGTCGATGTCTTCGGAGTCGTAGTCTAGCATGTCGGTTAGATCGTAACAGTGGCTACAAAGTGGGTGGTGGGTGGGCTCTGAATTTCTTCGTCGTCCGTATCCCGACCATCCTGGCCATAATCCGGCCAGGACTCTCCTGATAACGAGAGATGCTTTAGTGAATTCAAGATATCGCCAAAAGGCGAGCATTGGAAGATGTCCGCGGCGGTGAATTCCATAACTGGCGCCCAATCCGGATCGATTGGTAGGGGCGCGGGAGGTTCGGAGTCCGGCGAGGAGTCCGGTGCCTTGGAATCACGAGTTTCGTAGGGGACAAGATTAGTGTTCAGCTCCATCGCCGTGGATGTTGAAGCCCCCAGGGCGGCGTCTATCCACCGGCCCTCGATCTGGGCGATCGGCTCCGGGCCAATGGCCGGAGCGGATCCGCGTGCGGCCACCAAGGCACTGTTCGGCGGCAGAGCTAGATCATGCCCATCGTCACAGTGTGGCGCGCTCGGCTGTGGCTCGAGTCCGTCGAGGATCAAGTCTCCGCGGACATTGGCCATGAAGTTTAAGCTTCCAAATCTAACCTGACGGCCAGGGGCGTAGCTTTCGATCTGCTCCAGATGGCCAAGTGAATTGGCCCGCAGGGCGAAGCCGCCGAATACGAAGATCTGTCCGGGGAGAAAAGTCTCACCCTGGACAGCGTTGCAGGTTGAAGATGCCATCAAGCCTATCGGTGACAACACAGAGGAACTCTCAATGAAAGCACCAATGTTGGTGTCAAAACCGGCGGATCTCGGGTAGGGGGTCCCGAACTTGGCGTCTAGGCAGATGGTAACAGGAGACGAGGGACACGATGTTTTTACCCAGGTTCAGGCCCTCTCGATGGAGGTAAAACCCTATGTCCTGCTTGATTAATATTGATGATATGGGTAGTACAAGAGTAGATCTACCACGAGATCAAGGAGGCTAAACCCTAGAAGCTAGCCTATGGTATGATTGTTGTAATGTATGTTGTCCTACGGACTAAAGCCCTCCGGTTTATATAGACACCGGAGAGGGCTAGGGTTACACAGAGTTGGTTACAATGGTAGGAGATCTACATATCCGTATTGCCAAGCTTGCCTTCCACGCCAAGGAAAGTACCATCCGGACACGAGCCGGAGTCTTCAATCTTGTATCTTCGTAGTCTTGGAGTCCGGCGGACATTGATAGTCCGGCTGTCCGGACACCCCCTAGTCCAGGACTCCCTCAATGCCCGTGCGCGTGCCCCCCTCAGTGGCATGGAACACCGCCGTCGACCGCTACCTCTCAGCGCCGCTAGCTACCGTCCTCCCGCGCCCCGCCCGTCGACAACATGATGTTTGATTTACAGGTGAAGAACATTTTGTGCTGCCTTGAAGACTTCAACAACAGCGTCCCGGAGGACGACAACGACAAGGACATCGCGGCACGCCGCCTCCACCGCCACCGGAATAGTTTTTTTCTTGGGTTTAATACTGTATCTTGATCATATGAATATAAATTTGCAGTGTGACTGAATGAAATATATGGTTTGAGCGAACTTGCATTTTCTCTCTTAATGTATAGACTTATCAAATGATTTTCTTTTAAAAAACGTCAATGGTTTTTAAATATAAAACACTCATCGCAAACATTTTAGTTAGAACACCCGTATGCAAACCGACAACTTCCCCAGGAAGCCAAGGGAAAATGGGCCGAGCAGGATTTGTGCAGCTCTTGATCGCAAACGTTTTAGATAGAACACCCCTATGCAAAGTGAGAGCAGGATGTGTGCATCTCTTCAACGCAAACGGTTGTTTTGGATGACCTGTGTGCAACCACTTACAAACAATCTGGTAAGATTTGCATCTGTCCTATTGGGTATGTTGCCATTTGTCAAACTGGAAAGACTGACATTTGTTGATCTCGTAACATTGCCATTTTTCAACCTTGTAACACTGCAATTTGTCAAAATATGCAGCTAAACTTCACTAGTAGTATCTAATTTTTGCAACTAAAATTTAGTAATTAAGTATAGATTCCAGTCATAGATTAAGCAGTCATTCTTTATACAAACAGTTCAACTCGACAGCTGAACTGACCAAAATTTTCCCCAATTGTTGCCAACCACGTACAGAAATAGCTAGTTCTACTTTATATACTAGCTAATTTTAAGTACGCTGTACAGTTCCACCACATCTATAATCAGATGAACTAAACAAAATAGCCCCTAAATAGTACTACTACTACGGAGGGGCTTTGTACTACTTCCGACAGCCTCTCCTGTGCCGAGTGCGCTCAGTAAGAGGAAGAGGAGGAGGATCCAACCGACAAGCCAGACAACTGCAATACGGTGCCTGCCCCTGCTGCACCTTCAGCGACACTCACCTTGAATGCCCTTTGCCGCTCCAGACGACCCCTCTCGAAGCGGTGGTTCTCCTCGTAGATCTCCTGATTCCTCGCCTCTGCTTCGGCGTGTGCCGCGGCCACGGCAGCGGTAAGGCTCTTTGCATGCTCGATGAAGCGCTCCTCCTCATCCCGCAGGAACTCGATGTAGCGCGCAAGGTCGCTGCCGCACGTGCGGGCCTCCACCTCTGCCTCCCTCCTTCGAGCGCCGGTGGCAGAGCGGGTGATGATCCCGACGGTCGACGGTGGGCTGGCAACCACGGCGGCCGACGATGGGGTGGTGGCCACGACCACCACCTCCCGCCTTCAGGCTGCGTTGGCCGAGCAGGTGGCGGCCACGGTGCACGACAGTGGGGTGGCGGCCACGACGGCTACCTCCCACCTTCGGGCCGCGACGACGGAGCAGGTGATGGCCCTGGCTTTCGATGGTGGTGTGGCGGCAACGGGGGCCGGCAACAGCTGCCGACGGGCAGCGACGGCGGAGCGTGTGGTGAGTGTTCCCCGCACACCCAACAGGGACGCCAAGCGCACTACACTACGCCGGGGACTGCACCGCCGGCGCGGTGTAGCCTCCCAGTTGGAGCTGTTGTCTGATGATGGCCGAGTGGCTGAGCGACCACGATGGACCGGTGCCATTGGCGATTGTTGGAGAAGCAGACGAGATAAGATATAGGGAGGGAGTGGAAAATGCGACGCTGGACTCGCCGGTCGTGAGGGTTTATATAGCAGGACGATAAGCATTGGGATTTTAGGGGGATTTCACCGAGTCGGGTGGGAAGCTTGCACGGGAACCTGCGAGGTTGCGCGTGAACGGGCTCACCGGCGATTCATTGGCGCCACTGTTTGGCCAAAAGAACGCCCTCGCGTGCTGCGCAAGCTTGCGCTGTAAGCCTACTGCGACAGCGGTGTGACAAGACGTGCGAGAGGAGGACGAAAGGCCACGCACACATACGGTTAATGAAAAAACATTTGCGATTTAATTACCTACTATACCCCCGTCCTGGTTTATAACTAGGATTTAACAAATAAAATACGAATGCATGTCGCAAAAGATTATATAGTTGGATTCGTATTTGAACATAGTTTCCAATTATATAATTTTTATAACATGCACTAACATTTTGTTGGTTAAATTTTAGGGCAAAGTATGGCACAGAATATAAAAGGGACTATATACCAAGACAGAGGTAGTAGCACACGACCGCTCTCTACGGAGCGGCAGAAATGCTGGCCGGCTTGTAGGCGACCATTTCCTGCGTGTTCAACTACTCTATGTGTGTGGTTGCTTGCGGTTGAGGCGGCTGATACGTCTCCAACATATCTATAATTTTTGATTATTCCATGTTGTTTTATTATCAATCTTGGATGTTTTATAATCATTTTATATCATTTTTTGGTACTAACCTATTGACATAGTGCCAAGTGCTAGTTGCTGTTTTCTGCATGTTTTTTACATCGCAGGAAATCAATATCAGATGAGGTCCAAATGCCAAGCCAAATTTTGATGATTTTTTATGGGTCAGAAGGAACACAACGGGCCCTGGTTGCGCCTGGGGGAGTCCCGAGGAGGGGACAACCCACCAGGGCGTTCCAGGAGGCCCAGGCACGCCCTGGTGGGTTGTGCCCACCTCGGGTGCCCCCTAGACTGACTCTTTGCTCTATAAATACCCCAATATTCCAGAAACCCTAGAGGAGTCGATGAAATTTTCATCCAGCCACCGTAGAGTCCAGAACCACGAGATCCAATCTAGACACCATCACGGAGGGGTTCACCACTTCCATTGGTGCCTCTCCGATGATGTGTGAGTAGTTCTTTGTAGACCTTCGGGTCCATAGTTAGTAGCTACATGGCTTCCTCTCTCTCTCTCTCTCTCTCTCTCTCTCTTGATTATCAATACAATGGTCTCTTGGAGATCCATATGATGTAAGTCCTTTTTGCGGTGTGTTTGCTGGGATGTGATGAACTTCGAGTTTATGATCAGTTATATCTTTTTATATCCATGAAAGTTATTTGAGTTCTTTGATCTCTTATATGCGTGATCTCTTATAGCCTCGTATTTCTTCTCCGATATTTGGGTTTTGTTTGGCCAACTTGATCTATTTATCTTGCAATGGGAAGAGGTGCCCGGTAGTGGGTTCGATCTTACGGTGCTTGATTCCAGTGACAGAAAGGGAACCGACATGTATGTATCGTTGCTACTAAGGATAAAAAGACGGGATCCATATCTTCCACATTAGATAAACGGATCTTGTCTACATCATGTCATCGTTCTTATTGCATTACTCCGTTTTTCCATGAACTTAATACACTAGATGCATGCTGGATAGCGGCCGATGTGTGGAGTAATAGTAGTAGATGCAGGCAGGAGACGGTCTACTAATCTTGGACGTGATGCCTATGTAATGATCATTGCCTGGATATCGTCATGATTATTTGAAGTTCTATCAATTGCCCAACAGTAATTTGTTCACCCACCGTTTGCTATTTTTCTCGAGAGAAGCCACTAGTGAAACCTACGGCCCCTGGGTCTTCTTTCTCATATATTTGCCTTGCGATCTACTTTTTCCTTGCGTTTATTTTCAGATCTATTAAAATAAAAAATACAAAAATACCTTGCTGCAATTTATTTGTTCCGCGATCTATTTATCCCATCTACAAATTTATCTCACGTCCTTTGCCTATCTTGAGGCGTCGTACCCCGAAAGGGATTGACAACACCTTTAACACGTCGGGTTGCGAGGTGTTGTTATTTGTGTGCAGGGGTTGTTTACGTTGTGTTGCTTAGTTCTCCTACTGGTTCGATAACCTTGGTTTCATATCTGAGGGAAATACCTACTGCCGCTATGCTGCATCATCCCTTCCTCTTTGGGGAAATACCGACGTAGCTTCAAGCGACATCAAAAGGAATTTCTGGCGCCGTTGTCGGGGTGGATCTTCAACATAACCAGTTTCTTAATCACAAATTTCATCTCCTTGCAATTTACATTATTTGCCTCTCCCCCACTTCAGAAAAATTTGCCGCTTTATCGCCTCTCTTTTTCCGTTCGCTATTTTCTTGCCGGATCTATTTTTGCGTGCTTCCTTGCTTGCCGGTATGGATAGTTCTTCCTCTATTGCTTGCACTCCTGAGGGCGAGGTCCTCCACTTTAAACAGAGGGGAGGAGAAAATTTAAAAGATGCTTGGTATAGAATTTGCAATGCTCATAATAGATCTATCCGTAAGTAATCTACCATTGTGCTTCTGCGTTGCTTTTATGTTGGCGTCACCACTTGGTATAGATTCGTCCTTGATATGATTACCGGTGGAAATTTCTTAATGAGTACTCCTTTTGATGCTCTTAATGCTATGGGAAATTTAGTAGGCTCACCACCTCTTATGGTTAATGAAACAATTTTGACTCATGAGCATGTTATGGAAAGACTAGATGCTATTGAAAAGAAAATGCTCACCAAAGATCATATGGAAATTATATACAAGAAGATGCATAATTTTGCTACTAGTCTTGGGTCAAAAGCGGGCGATATTTTTAAGTTGTTAAAAGAGAGGGGTACCTTAATCCATGAAAGAATAGAAGAAAGTCCGTCTCGGATCGATAAATTGGAAGAAATATTTAGTAATCTAAGAATGGCTTTTACTACCACTAAAATTGCTGAGGAAACTCCCGTAAAGAATAAGAAATCTAGGAACAAGGGTGCATCTTCTAGTAATAATAAAGGAGACCTTAAGATGATTAGCATCCATCGGGATTTTGTTGAAGTGATAAGAGATCCTTTTTGTAAGAATGAAATATTTAAATTTACTCCGAGGAGTATTGCTATTTAAGGTCTTTATCCTAAAAATTTGAAGGATTCTAAGTGTTTGATTGAAGAGTTGGACAAGGATGACAAAACTTAGATCCTTGCTTTATGCCTAGCTAAGGGCGTAAAACTATAACGCTTGTTGGGAGGCAACCCAATGAATAAAATTTATTTTTGCCTTTTTCTTTCTGTTCTTGAGTGTTAGCACAATTATGCTACTGATATGATTGTGTTTTTTGTGTTTTAATTAGTGTTTGTGCAAAGTAAATCCTTTAGGATCTTCTGGGGTGATAGTTGTTTGATCTTGCTGAAAAAGACAGAAACTTTGTGCTCACGAAAATAATTATCATAAATCACAGAAAAGAGCTTTTGCTCTGATTCTTTTTTCAGAAGATTAATATACAAATCATGCTGGTCGTCCTAATTTTTCAGAATGTTTGGAGTTACATAAGTATTCGAAAGTTCCAGATTACTACAAACTGTTCTGTTTTGACAGATCCTGTTTCTTTGTGTTGTATGCTTATTTTGATAGCTCTATGGTTTTCTTCGATGAGTTTTTGCCATAGAAAAGTTGGAATAAAGTAGATATAATACAAAAACAAAATAAGAATTGGTTTGACACAGCACTTATAGTAGTGGTTTGCTTTCTTTTACTAACGGATCTCACAAGGGTTTGTTAAGTTTTGTGTGATTGAAGTTTTCAAGTTTTGGGTTATCTTACGATGGATGAAAGAAGAATAGAAGAGCCTAAGCTTGGGGATGCCCCGGCATCCCAAGATATTATCCAAGAATGAGCAACCGACTAAGCTTGGGTATGCCCCCGAGTGGCATCCCCTCATTCTTCTAACGACCATCGGTATTTTACTCGAGAGTATATTTTTATTCGTCACATGATATGTGTTTTGCTTGGAGCGTCTTGTATGATATGTGTCTTTGCTTTCCTTTATTTTGTGTTTTAAGTAATCAATCCTTTCTAGACACACCTATTTGAGAGAGCCAAAATTATGCCATGACTTTTTAGAATTGCTCTCTATGCTTCACTTAAATTTTTATGAGCAATGGACTTGCTCTAGTGCTTCACTTATATCTTTTTGAGCACGGTCTGCTTAGCATTTTTGAAGAAATGCTCTCTTGCTTCATCTAGATTTATTTGAGAGTCAGTAAAATTTTGAAGAAATTCTCTCTTGCTTCACTTAAATTGTTTTGAGAGAAATAAAATATGCTATGCTCATGATCTTCACTTATATTTGTTTGAGCTTATGAAAAGCAACACATAAAAATTAGTCCCAAAGTGATAGATATACAAGAAGGATAAAGAAACAAAAAAATATATGTCACGAAGATCATGGACAAAATAAACTTGATTCTTAATAATAGTTTTGAGATATGATGATGTGATATGTGAGTTATGTTGATGAGTAATCGTGCTCTAGTAAGAATATTGGTGTTAAGGTTTGTGATTCCCTAGGCATGCACGAAAGTCAATAATCATGCAATGAAAATTATATCCTACTTGTGGTGCATTATTCAGTGTTAATTATGCTTAATGCTTGCTTATGAGATTATTGGTTTCTTGGTTGGTCGCTTCTCAATCTTTTTGCTAGCCTTCATTTTGCACCAAGTATGACCTCTACTTGTGCATCTAAAATCCTTTAAACCAGTTTTGCCACATGAGTCCACTATATCTACCTATATGCAATATTCTTTTGCCGTTCTAAGCAAATTTGCATGTGCCATCTTTAATTTTCAAAATGAACTTCTCTTTTGTGTTTGTTTCACTTGCGGAACGGTAACGGGTAGCTATATTTTCCATGCTAGATGTGTCATTCTCACGACGAGTGTTTATTCACTTGTCATTACACGAGAGTAAGGCAAAAGTATTAGGGATGCCCAGTCCCAAAATGCAAAAATGAATTTACTTTATGTTGTCAAATAATAAATACCTTGGAAAGTGTTGGTATGGAGGGCACCCATGGATACTGTCGGTGTACTAGAGTAGGGGTACCCTAGTATCCCGAACTTGTGCACGGGCAGTCGCAGCACCCCGCGGCAAGGCTTGCCGGGTGACCACCAAGGTCCTCCGTGGTTCCTTTGGAGCCATTCAAGAACAAAGTATTCAAGCCAAGGAGACAAGGCCCCGGCAAGAGGAGCTTGCCGGGAAGGCCAACCGAGGCATCTCAAGGAACTTGCCGCGACACGCCATGCGTCCCGGCGAGGCCCGGTGAGCGACAAGCTTCCGGACACGACAAGACAACGACCGCGGCAAGACGCTTGCCGCGGCAAGCTACCACTCTGTACCCGCGCTCCAGCACATCCACCAACGTGTCGCCCTGGGACCTTTCCAGGCGCGCGTGGCAAGAGGCTGTGCAGCCAGCGGTGCGCGATGGCAAGCGGCGCTGACAAGATTGCCATCGTGGCAAGCGGTGGCGTCCCTGACGGTCCTTTTTTGCACTATTTGGGCGACGCAGACGGGCATTTAATGCCTTTTCCCCCTGCCATCAGAGTTAGGTATGATACACTGTACAGGTAGTTGTACCAACCGCAACACCTTTCCATTTTTACCCTTGTCTACGTTGCCACCTGTCGGTGACCCCTTGAGCATATAAAAGGAGGCCCATGCGCAACGTAGAGGGGGGTTGGAAGGCAGAAAAAACTCACGCTCGGTCTCGTTAGCAGCTAGTGTGTACTGTAGCACTCAGCGCTCCCAAGCAAGAACTCAATACACTCAGACATGCAACAGTAGGAGTATTATCTCTCCGGAGAGCTCCGAAGCTGGGTAAACTGCTCGGTGTGCTTCGCCTCGATCCGCTCTTTGTGCGACCTCCGCCCCCCGCCGAACCGAAAGGGGCTCGGTCCGCCGGTCCCATGGGTGTTCGTGGATCAGTTTTCCCCGACAGATACGGCTAGCCATGGAAAGTGAAAGTTATGGTGGAAAAAGGAATAAACTTTATTTTCTGTTTGGGAACCGGCTATGATATATCTAGCATGGAAAGTGTTGGGATGCTCCAAGTCATTTTCGTTGGTGGGATGGATACACCTCCCAAAATGCTTTTATCTCTATTTTTTTTGCTTTGAGCTCTAGCACCTCCACAAATCCCTACTTCCCTCCGCGAAGGGTCTTTATTTTACTTTATGCAATTTTTATTTTTGAAATTGAGTCTCCATCCTCTCTTATAAAAGCACCAACTAGGGGACAATATGATCATACTTAAGTATTGGGTGTAGCTAATATTCGAGTGTGTTTCATGAATGGATCAATGTTTGAGCATGATGGGCTAGGGATAACTTGGTTTAGCATTGATATTTTGAAAGACATGGTTGCTTGTTGATATGCTTGAGTACCTAAATTATTATGTCAAAACTAGACTATTGCTTTGAATCACATAAAAGTCCAAATGTCCATGCTATAAAGAAAACAATATGATATGACTTGATAAATAGCACTACACATCAAAAATTCTATTTTATCACTTACCTACTCGAGGACGAGCAGGAGTTAAGCTTGGGGATGCTGATACGTCTCCAATGTATCTATAATTTTTGATTATTCATTGTTGTTTTATTATCAATCTTAGATGTTTTAAAATCATTTTATAGTCATTTTTTGGTACTAACCTATTGACATAGTGCCAAGTGCCAGTTGCTGTTTTCTGCATGTTTTTCACATCGCAGGAAATCAATATCAGATGAGGTCGAAATGCCACGCCAATTTATGATGATTTTTTATGGGCCAGAAGGAACACAACGGGCCCTGGTTGCGCCTGGGGGGAGTCCCAAGGAGGGGACAACCAACCAGGGCGTGGCAGGAGGCCCAGGCGTGCCCTGGTGGGTTGTGCCCACCTCGGGTGCCCCCTGGACCGACTCTTTGCTCTATAAATACCCCAATATTCCAGAAACCCTAGAGGAGTCGACGCAACTTTCATCCAGCCGCCGTAGAGTCCAGAACCACGAGATCCAATCTAGACACCATCATGGAGGGGTTCACCACTTCCATTGGTGCCTCTCTGATGATGCGTGAGTAGTTCTTTGTAGACCTTCGGGTCCGTAGTTAGTAGCTAGATGGCTTGCTCTCTCTCTCTCTCTTGATCATCAATACAATGGTCTCTTGGAGATCCATATGGTGTAAGTCCTTTTTGCGGTGTGTTTGCTGGGATCTGATGAACTTCGAGTTTATGATCAGTTATATCTTTTTATATCCATGAAAGTTATTTGAGTTCTTTGATCTCTTATATGCATGATCTCTTATAGCCTCGTATTTCTTCTCCGATATTTGGGTTTTGTTTGGACAACTTGATCTATTTATCTTGCAATGGGAAGAGGTGCCCGGTAGTGGGTTCGATCTTACGGTGCTTGATCCCAGCGACAGAAAGGGGAGCGACACGTATGTATCGTTGCTACTAAGGATAAAAAGACGGGATCCATATCTACCGCAATAGATAAATGGATCTTGTCTACATCATGACATCGTTCTTATTGCATTACTCCATTTTTCCATGAACTTAATACACTAGATGCATGCTGGATAGCGGTCGATGTGTGGAGTAATAGTAGTAGATGCAGGCAGGAGTCGGTCTACTAATCTTGGACGTGATGCCTATGTAATGATCATTGCCTGGATATCGTGATGATTATTTGAAGTTCTACGAATTTCCCAACAGTAATTTGTTCACCCACCGTTTGCTATTTTTCTCGAGAGAAGCCACTAGTGAAACCTACGGCCCCGGGTCTTCTTTTTCTCATATATTTGCCTTGCGATCTACTTTTTCCTTGCGCTTATTTTCAGATCTATTAAACTAAAAATACAAAAATACCTTGCTGCAATTTATTTGTTCCGCGATCTATTTATCCCATCTACAAATTTATCTCATGTCCTTTGCCTATCTTGAGGCGCCGTACCTCGAAAGGGATTGACAACCCCTTTAACACGTCGGGTTGCGAGGTGTTGTTATTTGTGTGCGGGGGCTGTTTACGTTGTGTTGCTTGGTTCTCCTACTGGTTCGATAACCTTGGTTTCATATCTGAGGGAAATACCTACCACCGCTGTGCTGCATCATCCCTTCCTCTTTGGGGAAATACCGACATAGCTTCAAGCGACATCAGCGGTCGCGGTTCTGCTCGTGTTCTACAACGCGTGCTCTGCTCTCGCGTCCCTCCAAGTGCTCTGCCCTCGTCCCTCCACGCGCGCTGCCAGTGTTTGGGGCCGGCGCACGATCATGCACGTTCGTGTGCATGCGGTTGCGCCGGGCGCGACGCGACAATGCAGTTACCCGCTGCAAAAACTGCCATGCGAACACGCCAAGAATCCAGGCTGCCCAGCCCCTATTTATTCTTGTGGCCATTTACCTTCATCTCTCGCGTCACATGACACAATAAGCACACCCACGACAACATATACAAAGAGGACATCCAGTGGTTCCAATGGCGATCCCCGTGGCTCCAATGTCGCTCCCAGCGGCCGACGATGACAACGGCGGGCAGTTCACCACGCATCACGAAGTGGACACCCATGTGAGGGAGAAGGCCCTCTCAGTGGTGTACACAAACGATCCTATGTCAGTGGAGAGCTCCATCCAAACTATGGAGCGGTTCCTTGCCAATGACAAGTACCAAGTGGCTGACTTCGACCTCGAGTACACCATCGGTCGTGACGGGCACGATCAGAAGGTTGCCGTTGCCCAGTTGTGTGTGCAACATGACGTCCTCGTCTACCACTACCACCTGGCCATAAGGCCTTGTGAGCGTTTCGCCAGGTTTATCAACAACTCCGACTACAATTTCGCTATGGTGGACACCACCAACGATCTAAAAGCGCTTAAGGTTTCGGGCTTGAAATGCCGGAATCATGTCATCATCTAGGACCACTACAAGGTCTGGGGTAGCGATAACAACAAACAAAATTCCCTGGTCGACCTCGCCTTGGCCATCATCGGCCCCTACTACATGAAGATGAAGGATGAGAGAAAGAAGGACAAGAAGGCCTGGCAAAGTGTTTGGCATGAGAGACTGGATGAACAACACATCAAGTACGCGGCCAAGGACACGTACACAAGCTACGAGATGTATAGGCAGATTATTGACATGAGGAAGTGTCTTCTTCATGCCCAAGACGAGGGATCGAGCCACATAGCAGTGGCGGGAGCGTCACAAGAAGTAGATGACTAGATGATTGTTTCTCCTACTTTTTTTAAACGGAATTTCTCCTACTTTAGAATGGATGCAATTGTTTATTGAGGTGTGTGCGAATGATCTGTATAGTCTCTTATGTAATTGGATGTTTATTTCAGTTATACACACACACACACACACACATTATTCTTCTGTAGATAGAGCAAATCATAGGGCTTATTAGCAGCAATCGTTTGTGTTATTATTGGTCTTCGCACACATTTCTGATCACGGACCTGTTTGCCGCGTATCACACACATCTTGTTTAGTTGAACCGTTTCCATTGTGTTGCGCAAGAAAGGCTACAAAGAGGGATCTACAACAGCAAGGACCAGCTTCCTACAGATAGCTCATCTAACAAAACTCCCAAGTTAACTGTGCTGAGGCTGGAGTAGTCATGAGATGGGTGACCGGATGGGAAGTGGACTCGATATTAACTAGTTGTATGGGTAACTGCAAAGGTTTATTATAAACCTTTGTAGTGACCCATCCATCCATTTAATATCGAGGTCTTTGTTTTGTAATTTTTGACATTTTATGTTTTTTGAACACATGTTGATTGGCTTGAAGAAGGTCTATCTCATTACTTTTTGATAATTTTTGTTTTTTGAACACACAAATTAACCTCTATGTACTTGTTCTCAAATTAACCTCCAGGTCTGTTTGCCGCGTATCACACACATCTTGTTAAGTTGAGCCGTTGATGTTCTCTTCCCTAATCCAAACAGTTCATTCAAGTGAACCGTATGCCGTATATCGCACACACCTTCATCTGGCTGCCCATTTATGTTGTTCCGCATCATCGCAAATAGTTCATCCGATTGAACCATATGCTCTACATCACACACGCCTTCATCTGGCAGCCCGTTTCTTTTGTTCACCCTCATCGCAAACAGTTAATTGAACTGAACCGTATGCCCTAAATCGCACACGCAATAAAAATCTGAACCATGTTTGATGCATCCATCAACGCAAACATTTTGCACCTTTTTTGATGGTTCTCTTACACCATCGTCTGCGATTAATGCATCGCACACAGTTTCGTGAAAGGGTCTCTGATCGTAGTGTCGCGTTAGCAGCATCCTGCATTAGTGGATGCTGAAATCGGCAAAGGTATAAATCAAGAAAGAGCATAAAGTGTTGATGGTTAACAAGACCACTAGTTTCAAGAAAAAGGGCAAGGGAAAGAAAGGAAACTTCAAGAAGAATGGCAAGCAAGTTGTCACTCCCGTGAAGAAGCCCAAAGCTAGACCTAAGCATGAAACTGAGTGCTTCTACTGCAAAGGGAATGACTAGAAGCGGAACTACCCCAACTACTTGGCGGATAAGAAGGATGGCAAAGTGAAAAAAGGTATATTTGATATACATGTTATTGATGTATACTTTACTAGTGTTCATAGTAACCCCAGGGTATTTGATACCGATTCATTTGCTAAGATTAGTAACTCGAAATAGGAGTTGTAAAATGAACATAGACTAGTTAAGGGCGAGGTGACGACTGATACGTCTCCAACGTATCTATAATTTTTGATTGCTCCATGCTACTTTATCTACTATTTTGGACTATATTGGGCTTTATTTTCCACTTTTACATTATTTTTGGGACTAACCTATTAACCGGAGGCCCAGCCCAGAATTGCTGTTTTTTGCCTATTTCAGTGTTTCGAAGAAACGGAATATCAAACGGAGTCCAAACGGAATGAAACCTTCGGGAACGTGATTTGCTCACCGAACGTGATCCAGGAGACTTGGACCATACTCCAAGAAGTGCCAGAGGCGGTCACGAGGGTGGAGGGCGCGCCCCCTACCTCGTGGGCCCCCTGCTGCTCCACCGACGTACTCCTTCCTCCTATATATACCTACGTATCCCCAAACGATCAGAACAGGAGCCAAAAACCTAATTCCACGGACGCAACCTTCTGTATCTACGAGATCCCATCTTGGGGCCTATTCCGGAGCTCCGCCGGAGGGGGCATCCACCATGGAGGGCTTCTACATCAACACCATAGCCCCTCCGATGAAGTGTGAGTAGTTTACTTCAGACCTTCGGGTCCATAGCTAGTAGCTAGATGGCTTCTTCTCTCTTTTTGGATCTCAATACAATGTTCTCCCCCTCTCTCGTGGAGATCTATTCGATGTAATCTTCTTTTTTGCGGTGTGTTTGTTGAGACCGATGAATTGTGGGTTTATGATCCAACTTATCTATGGAGAATATTTGAATCTTCTCTGAATTCTTTTATGTATGATTGAGTTATCTTTGCAAGTCTCTTCGAATTATCCTTTTTGGTTTGGCCAACTAGATTTGTAGTTCTTGCAATGGGAGAAGTGCTTAGCTTTGGGTTCAATCTTGCGGTGTCCTTTCCTAGTGACAGAAGGGGCAGCAAGGCACGTATTGTATTGTTGCCATCGAGGATAACAAGATGGGTTTTCTATCATATTGCATGAATTTATCCCTCTACATCATGTCATCTTGCTTAAGGTGTTACTCTGTTTTAACTTAATACTCTAGATGCATGCTGGATAGTGGTCGATGAGTGGAGTAATAGTAGTAGATGCAGAATCATTTCGATCTACTTGTCTTGGACGTGATGCCTATATACATGATCATTGCCTAGATATGCTCATAACTATGCTCAATTCTGTCAATTGCTCAACAGTAATTTGTTCACCCACCCTAGAATATCTATGCTCTTGAGAGAAGCCACTAGTGAAACCTATGGCCCCCGGGTCTATTTTCATCATATCAATCTCTATCGCTTTATTTACTTGCTTTGCTTTTACTTTGCCTTTTACTTTTCACTTTGCATCTATCTATCAAAAATACCAAAAAAATTATTTATCATCTCTATTAGATCTCACCCTCGTAAGTGACCGTGAAGGGATTGACAACCCCTAATCGCGTTGGTTGTGAGTAGCTATCGTTTTGTGTAGGTACGAGGGACTTGTGCATGGTCTCCTACTGGATTGATACCTTTGTTCTCAAAAACTGAGGGAAATACTTACGCTACTTTGCTGCATCATCCTCTGCTCTTCGGGGAAATCCAACGCAGTGCTCAAGAGGTAGCAAGAAGAATTTCTGGCGCCGTTGCCGGGGAGGCTCACGTAAGCAAGTCAACCATACCAAGTACCCATCGCAATCCCTATCTCTCGCATTACATTATTTGCCATTTGCCTCTCGTTTTCCACTCCCCCACTTCACCCTTGCCGTTTTATTTGCCCTCTCTTTCCCAATCTCCTCCTCTCTTTCCCGTTTGCCTTTTTCCCGTTGTGTTTTTGTTTGCTCGTGTGTTAGTTTGCTTGCTTGTCGTCATGACTAGTCTCATATCTTCTCCGTTATCTCCCGAGAATGAAGTTCTAAATTTTAAGCAAAGGGAGGGAGAAAATCTGAAAGACGCTTGGTATAGAATTTGCAATGCTCAAAATAGATCTACCAGGAAGCAATCTACTTCAGTTCTTCTTCGTAATTTTTACGTAGGTGCTAATCCTTGGTATAGACATATCCTTGATACCATTACCGGAGGGAATTTCTTGGGTAGCCATACTTTTGATTCTTTTTAATGCTTTAATAGATTTATTTGGCTCACCACCTCTTTTGATTAATGGAACTACGTTAACTTTGGAGCATGTTATGCAAAGACTTGAAATTATTGAGGATAAAATTTCTACCATTGAATCGATTGAAAATCTTGATAAAAAGATCCACAGTCAAATTACCCAATATGGATCTAAGGTAGGAATGACTTTGAAAAATATTAAAGAAAAAGAACCCATAGTTAATGAGAAAATAAATCTAGATTCCACAAGAATCGATAAACTTGAGGGTATCATTACCAACTTGGGAACCGCTTTTTCTTCCATACAAAACACTCCAAGTTCGTCTACTAAAAATACTAAGCTCGTTTATGTTCCTAAGAATAAGGGTGAATCATCTAGTAAGGAAACTGCGGATCTTAAATCTATAAGTGTTCGTCCCAATCTTTTTACCATCATTAAGGAACCTTTTGCTATGAATGAATTTTTCGATCTTTTGCCTGAAAATTTGACAATTACTAGAAAGAAAGAAAATTCTAAAGGAGGTAGATGCCTCATTGAAGAATTGCCTACCAAAGATGGCAATACCTAGATCTATCCTTGCTTTTATGCCTAGCTAGGGGCGTTAAACGATAGCGCTTGTTGGGAGGCAACCCAATTTTATTTTGTGTTTTTTGTTTTTGCTTCTGTTTAGGAATAACTAATCCATCTAGCCTCTGTTTGAATGTGGTTTTATGTTTTAATTAGTGTTTGTGCCAAGTAGAACCTATAGGATAACCTACGATGATAGTTGATTTGATTCTGCTGAAAAACAGAAACTTTGCGCGCACGAATATAATTTTGTTAAATCACAGGAACGTGCTTTTGCGTTGATTCTTTTTGCTGATGTTCAATAAACAAATTGTCCAGGACTTCCTATTTTGGTAGAATTTTTAGAGTTCCAAAAGTTTGCGTTAGTTACAGATTGCTATAGACTGTTCTGTTTTTAACAGATTCTGTTTTGCGTGTGTTGTTTGCTTATTTTGATGAATCTATGGCTAGTAAAATAGTTTATAATCCATAGAGAAGTTGGAATACAGTAGGTTTAACACCAATATAGATAAAGAATGAGTTCATTACAGTACCTTGAAGTAGTCTTTTGTTTTCTTTCTCTAACGGAGCTCACGAGATTTCTGTTGAGTTTTGTGTTGTGAAGTTTTCAAGTTTTGGGTGAATTCTTTTGATGGATTACGGAACAAGGAGTGGCAAGAGCCTAAGCTTGGGGATGCCCATGGCACCCCCAAGATAATCCAAGGACACCAAAAAGTCAAAGCTTGGGGATGCCCCGGAAGGCATCCCCTCTTTTTTCCACTTCCATCGGTAATTTACTTGGAGCTATATTTTTATTCACCACATGATATGTGTTTTGCTTGGAGCGTCTTGTATTATTTGCGTCTTTTCTTGTTAGTTTACCACAATCATCCTTGCTGTACACACCTTTTTAGAGATCCATACATGAATTGAAATTTGTTAGAATACTCTATGTGCTTCACTTATATCTTTTGAGCTTGATAGTTTTGCTCATAGTGCTTCTCTTATATCTTTTTGAGCGTGATAATTTTTGCTCTAGTGCTTCACTTAGATCTTTTAGAGCACGGTGGTGGATTTGTTTTAAAGAAACTATTGATCTCTCATGCTTCACTTAGATTATTTTGAGAGTCGTTAATAGCCTGGTAATTTGCTTAATGTTAATATACTTGGTGTTCAAGATATGTGAAACTTTCTTTTGAGTGAATTGAATACTAAGATAAGTTTGATTCTTGATAATTGTTGAGATATGGAGGTGATAATATCAAAGTAATGCTAGTTGGGTGATTATGAATTTGAGAAATGCTTGTGTTGAAGTTTGCAAGTCCCGTAGCATGCACGTATGGTTAAAGTTGTGTAACAAATTTGAAACATGAAGTGTACCTGGCTTGTGCATCCTTATGAGAGGCGGTCGGGGACGAGCGATGGTCTTTTCCTACCAATCTATCCCCCTAGGAGCATGCGCGTAGTACTTGATTTTTGATGACTTCTAAATTTTTGCAATAAGTATATGAGTTCTTTTGACTAATGTTGAGTCCATGGATTATACGCACTCTCACCTTTCCACCTTTGCTAGCCTCTTCGGTACTGTGCATTGCCCTTTCTCACCTTGAGAGTTGGTGCAAACTTCGCCGGTGCATCCAAACCCCATGATACGATATGCTCTATCACACATAAACCTACTTATATCTTCCTCAAAACAGCCACCATACCTACCTATTATGGCATTTCCATAGCCATTCCGAGATATATTGCCATGCAACTTCCATCATCATCATCATGACATACATTACTTTTGTCATATTGCCATTGCATGATCATGAAGTTGACATCATATTTGTGGCAAAGCCACCATGCATTATTTTTCATACATGTCACTCTTGATTCATTGCACCATCCCGGTACACCGCCGGAGGCATTCATATAGAGTCATATCTTGTTCTAAGTTTCGAGTTGTAATCCTTATGTTGTAATCAATAGAAGTGTGATGATCATCATTATTAGAGCATTGCCCAAAAAGAAAAGAAAAAAGAAGAAAGGCCAAAAAAAGGCCAAAAAAAGAAGAAAGGCCAAAAGAAAAAAAAGAAAGGCCCAAAAGAGAGAGAGAGAGAGAGAGAGAGAGAGAGAGAAAGGGGCAATGCTACTATCTCCTTTTCCACACTTGTGCCTCAAAGTAGCACCTTGTCCTTCATGTAGTGAGTCTCATATATTGTGCTTCAAAGTAGCACCTTGTTCTTCATGTAGTAGTCTCATAAGTTGTCTTTTTATACTAGTGGGAATTTTTCATTATAGAACTTGGCTTGTATATTCCTACGATGGGCTTCCTCAAATGCCCTAGGTCTTCATGAGCAAGCGAGTTGGATGCACACCCACTAGTTTTCTTTTGTTGAGCATTCATAGCTCTAGTGCATCCGTTGCATGGCAATCCCTACTCCTCATGTTGACATCAATTGATGGGCATCTCCATAGCCCGTTGATTAGCCTCGTCAATGTGAGACTTTCTCCTTTTTTGTCTTCTCCACACAATCCCCATCATCATATTCTATTCCACCCATAGTGCTATATCCATGGCTCACGCTCATGTACTGCGTGAAGGTTGAAAAAGTTTGAGATTATTTATGTATGAAACAATTGCTTGGCTTGTCATCGGGGGTATAGAAGTTGGGAACATCTTTGTGTGACGAAAATGAAGCATAGCCTAACTATATGATTTTGTAGGGATGAACTTTCTTTTGCCATGTTATTTTGAGAAGACATGATTTCTTTGATTAGTATGCTTGAAGTATTATTAATTTTGTGTCAATATGAACTTTTGTCTTGAATCATTCAGATCTGAATATTCATATCACAATTAAGAAGATTTACATTGAAATTATGCCAAAGTATCACTCCGCATCAAAAATTCTTTTTTATCATTTACCTACTCGAGGACGAGCAGGAATTAAGCTTGGGGATGCCTGATACGTCTCCAATGTATCTATAATTTTTGATTGCTCCATGCTATTTTATCTACTGTTTTGGACTATATTGGGCTTTATTTTCCACTTTTATATTATTTTTGGGACTAACCTATTAACCGGAGGCCCAGCCCAGAATTACTGTTTTTTTTGCCTATTTCAGTGTTTCGAAGAAATGGAATATCAAACGGAGTCCAAACGGAATGAAACCTTTGGGAACGTGATTTTCTCACTGAACGTGATCCCGGAGACTTGGACCCTACTCCAAGAAGTGCCAGAGGCGGTCACGAGGGTGGCGGGCGCCCCCCCGGGCGCGCCCCCCTACCTTGTGGGCCCCCTGCTGCTCCACCGACGTACTCCTTCCTCCTATATATACCTACGTATCCCCAAACGATCAGAACAGGAGCCAAAAACCTAATTCCACCACCGCAACCTTCTGTATCCACGAGATCCCATCTTGGGGCCTGTTCCGGAGCTCCGCCGGAGGGGGCATCCACCACGGAGGGCTTCTACATCAACACCATAGCCCCTCCGATGAAGTGTGAGTAGTTTACTTCAGACCTTCAGGTCCATAGCTAGTAGCTAGATGGCTTCTTCTCTCTTTTTGGATCTCAATACAATGTTCTCCCCCTCTCTCGTGGAGATCTATTCGATGTAATCTTCTTTTTGTGGTGTGTTTGTTGAGACCAATGAATTGTGGGTTTATGATCCAACTTATCTATGGAAAATATTTGAATCTTCTCTGAATTCTTTTATGTATGATTGAGTTATCTTTGCAAGTCTCTTCGAATTATCCTTTTTAGTTTGGCCAACTAGATTGGTAGTTCTTGCAATGGGAGAAGTGCTTAGCTTTGGGTTCAATCTTGCGGTGTCCTTTCCTAGTGACAGAAGGGGCAGCAAGGCACGTATTGTATTGTTGCCATCGAGGATAACAAGATGGTTTTTTTATCATATTGCATGAATTTATCCCTCTACATCATGTCATCTTGCTTAAGGCGTTACTTTGTTTTTAACTTAATACTCTAGATGCATGCTGGATAGCGGTCGATGAGTGGAGTAATAGTAGGAGATGCAGAATCGTTTCGATCTACTTGTCTTGGACATGATGCCTATATACATGATCATTGCCTAGATATGCTCATAACTATACTCAATTCTGTCAATTGCTCCACAGTAATTTGTTCACCCACCGTAGAATATCTATGCTCTTGAGAGAAGCCACTAGTGAAACCTATGGCCCCCGGGTCTATTCTCATCATATCAATCTCTATCGCTTTATTTACTTGCTTTGCTTTTACTTTGCCTTTTACTTTTCACTTTGCATCTATCTATCAAAAATACCAAAAAAATTATTTATCATCTCTATCAGATCTCACCCTCGTAAGTGACCGTGAAGGGATTGACAACCCCTAATCGCGTTGGTTGCGAGTAGCTATCGTTTTGTGTAGGTACGAGGGACTTGTGCGTGGTCTCCTACTGGATTGATACCTTGGTTCTCAAAAACTGAGGGAAATACTTACGCTACTTTGTTGCATCATCCTCTCCTCTTCGGGGAAATCCAACGCAGTGCTCAAGAGGTAGCAACGACGTGTGTTAGAAATGATTCCAAGGTTGATATGATCACCATCGCACGCTCCCTCTACCTTCGGGATTAGTGTTGAACCTAAATAAATGGTATTTGGTGTTTGCGTTGAGCATGAATATGACTAGATCATGTTTATTGTAATACAGTTATTCATTTAATTCAGAGAATAATTGTTATTCTGTTTACATGAATAAAACCTTCTATGGTCATACACCCAATGTGAATGGTTTATTGAATCTTGATCATAGTGATACACCAATTCATAATATTGATGTAAAAATATGCAAAGTTGTTGATGATAGTGCAACATACTTATGGCACTGCCGTGTAGGTCATATTGGTGTAAAGAGCATGAAGAAACTCCATATGGATGGACTTTTGGAATCACTTGATTATGAATCATTTGATGCTTGCGAACCATGCCTCATGGGCAAGATGACTAAAACTCCATTCTTTGGAACAATGGAGCGAGCTAATAAATTGTTGGAAATACTACATACCGATGTATGCGGTCTGATGAGTGTTGAGGCACGTGGCATGTATCGCTATTTCCTGACCTTCACAGATGATTTAAGCAGATATGGGTATATCTACTTAATGAAACACAAGTATGAAACATTTGAAAAGTTCAAAGAATTTCAGAACGAAGTGGAGAATCATCGTAGCAAGAAAATAAAGTTTCTACGATCTGATCGTGGAGGTGAATATTTGAGTTATGTGTTTGGCCTTCATTTAAAACAATGTGGAATTGTTTCAGAACTCACGCCACCTGGAACACCATAACGTAATGGTGTGTTTGAACGTCGTAACCGCACTTTATTAGATATTGTGCGATATATGATGTCTCTTACCGATTTACCACTATCGTTTTGGGGTTATGCATTAGAGACACCCGCATTCAGTTAAATAGGACACCGCCTAAATCCATTGAGACGACACAGTATGAACTGTGGTTTAGCAAGAAACTTAAGTCATTGTTTCTTAAAATTTGGGGTTACGACACTTATGTCAAAAGGATTTAGCCTGATAAGCTCGAACCCAAATTGAAGAAGTGCATCTTCATAGGATACCCTAAGGAAACAATTGGGTACACCTTCCATCACAGATCCAAAGGCAAGATATTTGTTGCTGAGAATGGGTCCTTTCTAGAGAAGGAGTTTCTCTCGAAAGAAGTGAGTGTGAGGAAGTAGAACTTAGTGAGGTAATTGTACCTCCTCTCAAATTGGAAAGTAGCACATCAGAGAAAACCATTCACGTGATGCCTACACCAACTAGAGAAGAAACTAAAGATGATGATCATGAAACTTCAGATCAAGTTACTACTGAATTTCATAGGTCAACCAGAGCACGATCCGCACCAGAGTGGTATAGTAATCCTATCCTGGAAGTCATGTTATTAGACCAAGGCGAACCGACAAACTATGAAGAATCTATGATGAGCCTAGATTCTGACAGATGGCTTGAGGCCATGAAATATGAGATAGGATCCATATATGAGAACAAAGTGTGGACTTTGGTGGACTTTCCCGATGATCGGCAATCCATAGAGAATAAATGGATCTTCAAGAAAAAGACTAACGCTGATGGTAATGTCACTTTATACAAAAGCTCGACTTGTCGCAAAAGGTTTTCGACAAGTTCAAGGGGTTGACTACGATGAGACTTCCTCAACCGTAGCGATGCTTAAGTCCGTCCAAGTCATGTTAGCAATTGCCACATTTTATGAAATCTGGCAAATGGATGTCAAAATTGCATTCCTTAAATGTATATCTCTAACAAGAGTTGCATATAATGCAACCAAAAGGTTTTGTCGATCCTCAAGGTGCTAACAAAGTGTCAATCTCCAGTGATCCATCAATGGACTGGTGCAATCATCTCGGAGTTGGAATATACACTTTGATGAGGTATCAAAGCATATGGTTTTATATAGATTTTCGGATGAAGCCTGTATTTACAAGAAAGTGAGTGGGAGCTCTGTAGCATTTCTGATATTATATGTGGATGACATATTGTTGATTGGAAGATATAGAATTTCTGGATAGCTTGAAAGAATACTTGAATAAGAATTTTTCAATGAAAGACCTTGGTGAAACTGCTTACATACCGGGTATCAAAATCTATAGAGATAGATCAAGATGTTTGATAAGATTTTCAATGAGTACAACCTTGACAAGATTTTGAAGGAGTTCGAAATGGATCAATCAAAGAAGAATTTCTTGCCTTTATAACAAGGTGTAAAGTTGAGTAAGACTCAAAGCCCGACCACGACAGAAGATAGAGAAAGAATGAAAGTCATTCCCAATGCCTCAGCCATAGGTTCTATAAAGTATGCCATGCTGTGTACCAGACCAGTTGTGTGCCTTGCTATGAGTTAGGCAAGGGGGTACAATAGTGATCCAGGAGTGTATCACTGGACAACGGTCAAAATTATCCTTAGGTACCTAAAGAGGACTAAAGGAAATGTTTTTAGGTTATGGAGGTGATAAAGGGTTCGTCGTAAAGGGTTACATCGATGCAAGCTTTAACATTGATTCAGATGACCCGGAGTCTCAATCTGGATACATATTGAAAGTGGGAGCAATTAGCTAGAGTAGCTCCATACAGAGCTTTGTAAACATAGAAATTTGCAAAATACATACAGATCTGAATGTGACAGACCCATTGACTAAACTTCTCTCACAAGCAAAACATGATCACACCTTAGTACTCTTTGGGTGTTAATCACATAGCGATGTGAACTAGATTATTGACTCTAGTAAACCCTTTGGGTGTTGGTCACATGGCGATGTGAACTATGGGTATAATCACATAAAGATGTGAACTATTGGTGATAAATCACATGGCGATGTGAACTAGATTATTGACTCTAGTGCAAGTGGGAGACTGGAGGAAATATGCGCTAGATGCAATAATAAAGTTGTTATTTTATATTTCCTTATATCATGATAAATGTTTATTATTCATGCTAGAATTGTATTAACCAGAAACTAGATACATGTGTGGATACATAGACAAAACACTGTATCCCTAGTGAGCCGCTACTAGACTAGCTCGTTAATCAAAGATGGTTAAGTTTCCTAACCATAGACATGTGTTGTCATTTGATGAACAGGATCACATCATTAGGAGAATGATGTGATGGACAAGACCCATCCGTTATCATAGCATATTGATCATTTAGTTTTATTGCTATTGCTTTCTTCATGTCAAATACATATTCCTTCGACTATGAGATTATGCAACTCCCGGATACCGGAGGAATGCCTTGTGTGTTATCAAATGTCATAACATAACTATGTGATTATAAAGATGCTCTACAGGTATGTCCAAAGGTGTTTGTTGGGTTGGCATAGATCGAGATTAGGATTTTTCACTTCAAGTATCAAAGAGGTATATCTGGGCCCTCTCGGTAATACACATCATAAGAAGACTTGCAAGCAAAGTGACTGATGAGTTAGTTGCAGGATGATATATTACGGAACAAGTAAAGAGACTTGCCAGTAATGAGATTGAACCAGGTATGAAGATGCCGACGATCGAATCTCGTGCAAGTAACATACCCATAGACAAAGGGAATAACGTATGTTGTCATAATGGTTCGACCGATAAATATCTTCGTAGAATATTTGGGAGCCAATATGAGCATCTAGGTTCTGCTATTGGTTATTGACTGGAGAGGTGTATCAGTCATTCCTACATAGTTCTCGAACCCGTAGGGTCCGCATGCTTAACTTTGGTTGACGATATAGTATTATATGAGTTATGTATATTGGTGACCGAATGGTGTTTGGAGTCCCCGAATGAGATCACTGACATGATGAGGAGCTCTAGAATGGTCTGTAGGTAAATATTCATATATTGGATGATATGGTTAGGCCAAGGGGTCAAGCCCATGGAGCTATAGGTCGGTGCAAAAGAAAGTTTTGCGGAGGTCAGAGGCCAAACGCCGGAAACCCTGGCGTCTGGCCCTGGGCCAGATGCTGAGGCCCATGGCGTCTGGGTCAGATGCCAAGGATCGTGGCGTTTGGTCCTGGAGTCCGAGTGTGAGAGGTGTCTCGGTAATGTCTACATAGTTCTCGAACCCGTAGGGTTTGCACGCTTAATGTTCGCTGATGATATTGTATTATATGAGTTATGTGATTTGGTGACCGAATGTTGTCCGGACTCCCGAATGAGATCAGGGACATGACGAGGAGTCTTGAAATGGTCGAGAGGTAAAGATTGATATATAGGACGATGGTATTCGAACACCGGAAGTGTTTCGGGAAGCACCGGGTACTTATCGGGTCATCGAAAGGGGTTCCGGGCACCCCCAACAAAAGATATGGGCCTTATGGGCCAAGAGGGGAAACGCACCAACCACAAAGGGGCAGGTGCGCCACCCCCATATGGGCTGGTCAAATTGGAGAAGGAAAGGGGAAGGAGGAAAGGAAAAAGGGAATAGGATTCCCCCTTCCCCCTGTTCCCTTCCTACTCTGAATAGGAATAGGAGGGGGGGGGGGGTTGGCCGGATTGGGAGAAGACCCCAAGTAGGATTCCTCCTACTTGGGGCTTCCCTTGTCTGCCTCCCTCCCCTCCAACCTATATATCAATATGTGGGGAGGGGAGCACCTGCAACACACAACATCAACTGTTAGCTGTGTGCGGCGCCCCCTCCACAAATTACAACCCCGGTCATATTGTCGCGGTGCTTAGGCGAAGCCCTGCGCGGATCACTTCACCATCACCACCACCACACCATCGTGCTGACAGAACTCATCTACTTCCTCGACACCTTGCTAGATCAAGAGGACGAGGAATGTCATCGAGTTGAATGTGTGTAGAACTCAGAGGTGTCGTATGTTCGGTACTTGATCGGTCGGAGCTAGAAGAAGTTCGAGTACATCAACCACGTTGACAAACTCTTCCGCTTTTGATCTACGAGGGTAAATAGACACACTCTCCCCCTATTGTTGCTATGCATCTCCTAGACAGATCTCGCGTGAGCGTAGGAATTTTTTTGAAATTGCATGCTACGTTCCCCAACAAAAGAATCAGTCATTGACCGAAGAGTATGATGCTCTCAAGTCACAAATTGATGGACTCGCGACTCGTCATGATTTTCTCTCATTAGACCATGAGAAATTGACCTATGATTGCCTGAAAAGGAAACAGGAACTCGAGGCACTTAGAGAGGCTCATGAAGATTTGTTGAGAGAAAATTCTCTTCTCACCCAACAACTCAAGGAGAAACCTGAAGTGTTTGAGCCACCATGTTTAAAATGTCTTGAAAGAAACAATGCTGAATCTAATGTTGAATCATCTGTGAGTGCTAACCCCTCAATCGAGAAATTTTTTTCTGTTTCTGATGGAAATGCTAAGTTGAAGGATCTTCTTTAGATAGGAATGTTCAAATCTCTCAAAGGGCACCAAACCCTTCGCGATGTTCTGAAGAAATCTATTCTTCACAAAAATCCCAGAAAGGAAGGCATTGGCTTTGAAATGAAACTGAATGAAAACGACACTTAATGGGAACCACATCAATATCCTTAGACTGTGTGGGTCCTTGCAAAGAGCAAAATGGTCGACCCTGCATTACTTTCTAGATATAACTTTCCCATTCCTGAATGACCTATTGATGATTCCCTGGACATAGAAGATGTTTAAAGATCAACATGGTGAAACAATTGCTCGCTATGTTGGACCGAACAAAAGGAATGCCCCCCAAGGAAAGCCATTCGGGTGCCTAAGAAAACTGTTGATGTCCTGCTTGTTTCTACTCAACTAACCATGCAGGCACAAAGAATTCGACAGAATGAATATATGCATACAAGATACAATCACTATGCTCATTCATTTGGAAAGAATTTCAATGCTTACTCTTTCAATTACTCTCGCTCCTCATCGAGAAACAACTATGCTTGTCGAAAGAAATCATATCCTGCTCGTTCATTTGTTTCGAAGCCACCTGCAAAGATGTGGGTGGTTAAGAAAGCCTAATTCTTCTGCAGGACTATGCCTCTGGGTGCACTGAATGGATTATGGACAGTGGATGCACTAGTCATATGACCGGAGACAAGTCATTGTTTATAGACCCCAGCTTAAAGACTTCTCCTTTGAAGTATATCACTTTTGGTGAAAAAACAAAGAAAGGTAATTGGCTTAGGTAAAATTGCTATTTCCAAGGACAAATCTCTAGATGATGTGCTACTTGTTCAATCCATTGGATTCAATCTTATGTCAGATGGCAAGTTATGTGATTTAGGCATGCTAGTATTATTCTCTATATCCAAATGCATTGTCATCATGACCTCTGACCATTCCTTCGTCTTTGAGGGAATTAGAAAGGGTGATGTTTATATTGTGGATTTCTCTAAGGTTCCCTCAGTCCAAACTTGTTTTCTTGCAAAAGCAACCGAAGGATGGCTGTGGCACCGTAGACTTGGTCATGTAGGTATGAGAAATTTGCAGACTCTAGTGAAGAAAAAGCATCTTCGTGGCATTCCTGATGTGAAATTCGACAAGAATCATCTCTATGTTGCTTGTGAAGCTTGTAAACTGGCTAAGAAACATCATTCATCCAAGACACTTATGACCACAACAAGACCACTGGAGATTCTTCATATGGATTTATTCAGTCCTTAGAACTATGCAAGCTTTGGTGGTAGTCATTATGGTCTGGTTATTGTTGATGATTTATCTCGATACACTTGGGTATTCTTCCTCGAAGACAAGACTTGTACTCAAGATATCTTCAAAAGCTCTGCTAAGAAGGCCCAAAATTAATATGATGTGCGAATTAAGCATGTTAGAAGTGACAACGGAACCGAGTTCAAAAATACTCATGTAGCTGAATTTCCCGATATCACTCATGAGTTCTCTGTTGCTTGCACTCCTCAACAAAATGGAGTTGTTGAACGAAAGAACGGAACTCCCATTGAAATGGCAAGAACAATGCTTAGTGAGTATAAAAGTCCCATTCGCTTCTAGGCTAATGCCATTAACACTGCTTGTCATGTCATCAATCATGTTTATCTTCACAAGTTCCTTAAGAAAACTTCATATGAGCTTATCATTGGCAAGAAACCAAATGTTTCTTATCTTTGTGTTTTTGGTGCACCTTGTTATATTCTTTATATCAGTCATTCTTCCAAGTTTGCACCAAAAGCACATGAAGGATTTCTTCTTGGTTATGGCTCAAACTCGCATACTTGTCGAGTCTATACTCTCACCACATGAAAGTTATGGAAACGGTAAATGTGCGGTTTGATGAATCTAGCGGCTCTCAAAAGGAGCACTTGCCAAATGTGATAGATGAACCGCTGATATTGGATGCTATTCGGCAAATGGCCATCTGAGTCAACTGATGATGATGGTCCTATGAATCAAAGCAGAACGTGTCAAGCCACTGCCGAAGAAAATGCTCCTCCGAATGGAAATGGCAATCAAAATTCAAATACCGATCAAAATGAAAATCCTGAAGGGAATGATGACACAAATGCTGATGCTGATGATAATGACCATCACGAAGAAAATGCTCATCCTCGTGTGGCAAATCGAGTTGATCCCTCACTAATTCTCGATGAACTTGAGAATCCAGGTTATCGACCTACAACTCGTTCGCGCACTCGTTTGGCTAACTACTGTGGCAGTTTCTCCTTTGTTTCATTGGAAGAACCTACCAAATATGAAGAAGCCATGAATGATCCTGATTGGATGAATGCCATGCAAGAAGAGTTGGTGCAATTCAAATTAAATGATGTATGGGAACTGGTTGATAAGCCGAATCTCAAGAAGCACAATATCATCGACACAAAATGGATCTTCCGCAACAAGCAAGATGAAAATGGTATTGTCACTATTGCAGGATGTTGCTAAAGTGACACTACGATCAGAGACCCTTTGATGAAACTATGTGTGATGCATTAATCGCAAAAAGGTGATGTAAAAAAACCATCAAAAAAGATGCAAAACATTTGCGATGGCGGAGACATCAAACACGGTTCAGATTTTAGTTGCGTGTGCGATGCAGGGCACACGGTTGGTCCATCCAAACTGTTTGCGATGAGACAGAACAATAGAAATGGGTAGCCATATCAAGGTGTGTGCGATATACGGCATACAGTTCGCTTAGATGAATTGTTTGCGATTAGGGAGTGCAACAAAAATAGTTAGCCAGATCAAGGTGTGTGTGATATACGACATACGGTTCACTCGGACGAACTATTTTTGACTAGGGAACACAATAGAAACGGTTCAACTTAACAAGATGTGTGTCATATGCGGCATATAGTTCACATAGATGAACTATTTGCGATGAGCCAAAAGAATACAAACGAGTCGTGTAAACAAGATGTGTATGATACGCGGCAAACAGCCGACTCAGATGAACTATTTGCGATGAGAAATTACAACATAGACGGTTACTATAGTTAATTCGTGTTTGATTTTGTGTATACAAAAAAACTTTGAAAATTGCAAACTAGTTGCTTACGGTGGCTAGGAGTATCACAAATGATGCGTCTGCGAGTACTCGTGTGCGATAATTAGTAAGTTACACATATGTTTCCTTATGTTAACACGTGTGTGAATTTGCAACATGGACAATTAATATGCAAATGCCTTCTGGACATCAGGCACACGCTTAAACTCAATGAGCTGTGTACCATACTAATAATTTCCATGAAAATTTAAGAACTTGGCTAACAACATTAACATATATATAGTGGTTACACTATTCGACAAAAGGAGGATCTTCGCGACACGGTTTTGACAACCATATTGTCCATATCTACATACTTAACATAGTAACAACTATCACATTTTAAGAGGTTGAGGGCCAACAACCATATGGGCCATATCTACATACTTAACATAGTAACAACTAACACATTTTAAGAGGCCGAGGGCTAACAACCACAACTATCCACTGGAAGCAGCTTGATGACGGCGACTCGACATCTCGTCAATGAAAAGGAAGAGCCCTCTTGTGCCTTCGTAGAGCATGAGTACAACAGTGTCTCCAAATTTCCAATATGGATGCATTGCCACAACAAGCGAGAACTTGTTAATTTGAATGGTTCCATTTCTGCGGGAAATGCAGTACCTTGCAATCACTTTGGCATTATTAGTAGGCACAAGTGTAATTCGACCACGCCGGGAAATCGATCGAGGAACTGCTACAACGGGCAATTTCTGTTGAAATGTAGAATAAAAACCAATTGTAACATATAGTTGAAGATATATATAGCTTATGAGCATCAACATAAAAATAAGACTTTGTACCAGCGTTTTGTGCACACATTGGTCTTGTTCAATATGTGCACCATAGGTATAATTAATCCCATCCAAAATCCAGCGTTCATACGCTGTGCTATCTCTGTCAGATTATCAACAAACTTTATGACATGCTTCAAGTCCTTCCAGTGAAATTTGGTACGCTTAGTAACATACAGATCATTCACTATGCATCGAACATATCCTTCGTAAAAGGTGGAAAGGTATTATTTATTCTTAACATGGTAGAAGAATATATAGTGCGCATAAATTGGTAAATAGAATTTGTTACTACCTAGGAACAGAGTCAGAAAATGAAATCACAATTGATTGCTTAATAGTGATCAATTAGTCAGAACAAATACCCTGATTTTGCTAAGTAATATGCCAGCCTCGATCAGACTTTGATTGATTGATGGCGTTGGGGAAGTAAACATCCATGTTAATTAGACCAGGCTGTGGTGCACGCACTAGAATTTTATTGCCATCTTTCAGTTCATAACACTTAGACATTTTTCTCCAAAGGTCCACATCAAAATATGAGTGACTATCTTTATCAAGTTTTATGCTAACCATCATTGTAAATCCATGCTGCGTTGTCAATATGACATCCATGGAGTCATCAACAAAGTAAAGCCCAAGATTTCCTTCTACTCCTGTGCTTGCAAAGCAAAGCAAGGGATGTACTACTTGAAATGAAAATTAACATAAGTAAATTATATATATTGAAATAACTGAGCAAGATGCAAATATGGGAGTAACTGATAGAACAGATCAATATATAGATGAAAGCAAAGTACAAAAATATATAATTAAAAATAGATAATGTAACAAAGATTTGATGCAAGTATGAGAGTAACTGAATGAACAATACATCATATATTTGCCTAATATAGAGGGGGGGATCGGCTTCGACATCTAGGCTGCACGTGGCACCGTACCTTTTATCCAAATGTAGCAACAGACGGTACATGTTCACAAATTTAGGCCATGCCGACCGTGGTAGCTTGAGATTGAACATACCGAGCGCTCCCTGAAGTCACCCAGAATGGTGATATAGAACTTTGTTTCCGACTGACCCCGACCACACTTGCCCGATTTGTGCTCGCACTGTGGACACATGAATGAAAACCCTCGAATCAGCTAGAAGAAATATGAATCCACGTTTATTTCCGCCGGTTGATTAACAGCGACGGATGGACTGCGATAAGAGATGAGTGAATATTTTGCTAACTTGATTACCTTCAACATGAGAAAAATCCCCAGCCAATCCCGCAGAAAACCCCAATCGACCAGAGTCTAGAATGTCGGTGCAAATAGGCAGTGGAAAGCGGTAGGGGCGAAATCCCGTGCCATTTGGAGCGCGACTGTAACGCCCCGGATCCGATGCGCCAGCTGTCTGCCAGTTATTCGCCGTCTTTGCCATGTCATGTGCTTGCGTGTTGCACTTTGCCATGTCATCATCTGCATTTCATATCATGTCATCATGTGCATTTCATTTTGCATACATGTTCGTCTCATGCATCCGAGCATTTTCCCCGTTGTCCGTTTTGCAATCCGGCACTCCTTTGTTCCCCGGTGCCCCCTTTTGCCTCTTTTCATGTGCGGGTGTTAAACTTTCTCGGAATGGACCGAGTCTTTTCAAGCGGCCTTGGTATAGCACCGGTAGACCGCCTGTCAAGTTTCGTGCCATTTGGAGGTCGTTTGATACTCCAACGGTTAACCGGGTAACCGCAAAGCCTCTTTTGTTTGCAGCCCAACACCCCTTCCAAAGTGGCCCAAAACCCATCTAACACCTCTCCATGCTCTCAGTCGTTCGATCACGATCGCGTGGCCGAAAACCGCTCCTCATTTGGACTCTCCTAGCTCCCTCTATCTATAAATATGCCTCCCCCTTCCAAATTCGCGGATGAAATTCCACCCTAACCCTAGCCTCTTCCCCCGCGCGCCGCCGGACACGTCCGTCCGTGCCGGACGCTTCGCCGCCGCCGCCTACAGCCAATGGGAGGCTGCCACGTGTCCCCCAACGCCTCCCTCCGCTGCCGGCCCGCGGAGCCCATGGCGGGCCCGCGCGGGCCCTCGCACCGCCGCCGCCCGGCCCGGCTTCCGCCGCCGTCGCCCGCCGCTTCCCCGTCGCCCGCGCACTGCACCGCCGCCGCCGTGGCGCGCCGCCCGCCTCCCGGCGCCCTCCGCGTTCGCCCCGACCCCGCCGCCTGGATCCTCCGCCGCCCGAAGTCAGCCGCCGCCGCCGCCTCCGCGGGAGCCGCGCCCGCGCCCCGCGTCGCCACCGCCGTGGCGCCCGAGCTCGCCGCCGGTTCCCCCGCCCCGCCGTCCGCCGCCGAGGCGCCTCCGTGCCGCCCCGGAGCTCCGGTTCCCGGCCTCCCGCGCGCCTCCTCCGCCTCCCCGACCGGATCCAGCTCCGGCGCCGCCTCCCCGTGTTCTCCGGCGAGATCCCGCGAACTCCGGCGAGCATCTCCGGCCGTGCATCGATTTCCGTGCGAACCCAAGGTTGCCCCCGATTTCTCTAAGTCTCAGATTATTTTGCATTATCATGCCATGTTTGACCTGCTGTATCTCTGCATCCGTAGCTCCGTTTTGCGCGTGTAATATGTCAAATTGTTCGCCTCGAAGAGTACTTCACTTCACCTCCTTGCATCATTTTCATTTGAGCTCATCTTGATGCCCGAAATGCTGTTGGAAGAGTGCATGTTGATGTTAATTTGCTGAAACTGTTATAACTTGCTCATTTGTCATTTTTGCCATGATTGATGTGTGCATCCTATGGGGTTGATGTCTACATGTGTTTTGATCTATGCCATGCCATCTTTCCAGGGGTGTATGCCATGTATTTTTGTGATCAATGTGGTGACTAGCACAAGCATGCAAACTAGGCTTCGTGATATTGCTGATTTTAGTCCCTGTTCTGCTGTTATTTTGATGCCATGTAAACTTGATGCTACAGGGAGATCCATGCATAATTAGAGATACTTCAGTAGGGGTGTTTTGAACATATCGTTATTTTTTATCCATTCATGCCCTTGTTTGCAATTATGGAGTAGTCTAGCATGTCATTTTGGTGCTCTACTTTTGCTTCAAAATGTTTCCTGGCAGATTGTTTACATGTTATTCAATATGGCCAAGCTTGCTATAGTTGATCCTTGCATGCTATGGACTTGTTCTTGCCTTGGTTTGTTTCACAAACATGCCTTCTTGATGATGCTATGCTTATCTTGTCATGCAATGACTTGTGGTGAGTGAATCGAGCTTGTTAAGTAGTGTACTTGCTGTTACTGTTTTGCTATGCTGAATCTGTTATTTCGTGATGCTATATAAACATGTTGCTACTAATCATTCTATGCATAATCTGGAGATGTTCTATAAACATGTTTTGATCTACATGTTATGCCCTATCCATCCATGCCCCTGGTTGCATTTATAGCTTGCTGTAGATTGTTATATCTTGCTCCAAAGTTGCTCGATAGTGTTGCTATCAGCCTGTTAACATTAAGTTCACTTGTTCCCGTGTGTTTTGCTAGTGATCCATGCACCCTATGAACTTGCTCTTGCCATGCTTAGCTTCATAAACATGCCTTCTCACTGTTGGTTGCCTTTCCATGCCATGTATTGCTCTGTAGTGAGTGGTTCAAGCTCACCAACATGCCTACTTATTGTTGTTCCTGCCATGTATGAATCTGTAATATAACTTGCCATGTTTACATGGGTGCCATCATATTTTCTGATCCTTTTTGACTCTTGGTCAGTAAGGGACTTTTGATCTATGCAATTAGTAGATTCATGCCATGCCTTTTTTTGCCATGATAAGTTCCTGTAACATGTCGTTTGATAGCTCTAAACATTGCAACCTGATGTTATTTCTGTAAAGTCTAAAACTGTTATTATTTGCAATCTTCCCATGTCCTTTTGAGTATGATCTATTGATTTCTGGAGATAGCTCAGTGTTCATGTTTTGTTATGCTTTACCTGTACTTCATGCCCATGCCTTTTGTTATTATGTTGGGGTGCTGTAGCATATTTTTTTGATGCTTTCAATATGCCTAGTTGCTGTTATGGACAGATTGTTGCTATGACTTGTATAGTGTGCATGTGTTGAACCGTTGCTCCGTTTTGAGTGTGCTCTATATGAAACTTGCTTGATTTTGCATGTAGCTTCATATTATCATGTTGCATCCATGTTTTGAGGTGTTTGCTTGATGTTTGGGTGCATTTTGCATCAATGCCATGCTTAACTTGTTTTGCTCATATCTTCTAGGCCGTAGCTCCAAATCTAATGAACTTTATATGTAACTTGACTAGAATTTCGTGTACATCATCTTGGTGCATCTTAACTTGCTGTTTAACAACTTGAACATAATGTTTATTCAGTTCTGGACCAATTTCGAAATATGCATATGAGGACTTACCGGAATTGTTATATGTTGTTTTCGGCCTCATTTAAACTTGCCTTGATGTGTTGTTCTTGTTTGCATCATCTCCTGCCATGAGTAGCTTCATGTAGCCTTGTCATGCATCATGCTTGTTGTGCATCATGTCTTGTCATGTGTGGTGTGTTTACCATGTTGTGTGCTTCTTCTCGATAGTTCCCGTTTCGTTGTGATCGTGAGGATTCGTTCATCTTCGCTTGGTTCGTCTTCGTGGCTTCATCTCCTTCATGGACTCGTTCTTATTCCTTGTGGGATTTCAGGCAAGATGACCGCTACCCTGGATCTCACTACTATCATTGCTATGCTAGTTGCTTCGTTCTATCGCTATGCTGCGTTACCTATCATTTGCTCTTCAAGCCTCCCTAATTGCCATGAACCTCTAACCTTTGACACCCTTCCTAGCAAACCTTTGTTTGGCTATGTTACCGCTTTGCTCAGCCCCTCTTATAGCGTTGTTAGTTGCAGGTGAAGTTGAAGATTGCTCCATGGTGGACAGGGTTATGTTGGGATATCACAATATCTCTTATATTATTGATGCATCTATATACTTGGTAAAGGGTGGAAGGCTCGACCTTACGCCTGGTGTTTTGTTCCACTCTTGCCGCCCTAGTTTCCGTCATACCGGTGTTATGTTCCCGGATTTTGCGTTCCTAACGCGGTCGGGTGATTTATGGGACCCCCCTGACAGTTCGCTTTGAATAAAACTTGTCCAGCAAGGCCCAACCTTGGTTTTACCATTTGCCTCACCACCACCTACTTTTCCCTTGGGAGTCGCTCTCTCGAGGGTCATCTTTATTATAGCCCCCCGGGCCAATGCTTGTCTAAGTGTTGGTCCAAACTAGAGCACCGTGCGGGACCATCCCTTGGCAACTTGGGTTACGTCAGTACCTGTACGCTTAGCTTATCTGGTGTTGCCCTGAGAACGAGATATGTGCAGCTCCTATCGGGATTGTCGGTGCATCGGGCGGTCTTGCTGGTCTTGTTTTACCATTGTCGAAATGTCTTGTAAACCGGGATTCCGAGACTGATCGGGTCTTCCTGGGAGAAGGTCTATTCCTTCGTTGATCGCGAGAGCTTGTCATGGGCTAAGTTGGGACACCCCTGCAGGGTATAAACTTTCGAGAGCCGTGCCCGCGGTTATGTGGCAGATGGGAATTTGTTAATGTCCGGTTGTAGATAACTTGACACCAGATCCGAATTAAAATGCATCAACCGCGTGTGTAGCCGTGATGGTCTCTTCTCGGCGGAGTCTGGGAAGTGAACACGGTTTCTGGGTTATGTTTGACGTAAGTAGGTGTTCAGGATCACCTCTTGATCATTGCTAGCTTCACGACCAATCCTTTGCTTCTCTTCTCGCTCTTGTTTGCGTATGTTAGCCACCATACTTGCTTAGTCGCTGCTGCAACCTCACCACTTTACCCCTTCCTTTCCCTTTAAGCTTTGCTAGTCTTGATACCCATGGTAATGGGATTATTGAGTCCTCGTGGCTCACAAATTACTACAACAACAGTTGCAGGTACAGGTTTTCCGATGATCATGACGTGAGAGCGATGCTTGCTTGCTTGAGTTCTTCTTCTGCTTCTTCTTCGATCAGGGGATAGGTTCTAGGTCGGCATCCTGGGCTAGCAGGGTGGATGTCGTTTGAGTTTCTGTTTGTGTTTCATCCGTAGTCGGATGGTGCTCTTATGTATGATGATGTTGTATTCGTGTGGCATTGTATGCCTTTTGTATGTATCCCCATCTATTATGTAATGTTGATGTAATGATATCCACCTTGCAAAAGCGTTCCAATATGCGGGTCTATCCTTGGTGGGACCTTCGAGTTCCTTTTGGATAGGGTCGCATATTGGGCGTGACAGCGACCTCCGCCCACTGATGACAGCCATTGAGCTTAGGGTGGCTGCTATGATAGTGGTTGATGAGGTGCGGAGTTGCGGAGGAGTCCGCGGCGAGTGGGTGGGGACGAATTGGGCGAGTTTTTTTATCCTTTTGCATGTGTGGGTGAACACACACGGTTTGCAGAGGTGACGAAGATGAATCGTGTGCGACAGTTGTAGGACCTTGAAGTATGTCTAGAAGGGGGGTGATTAGACTACTTGACGAATAAAAACTTAACCTTTTTCCAATTTTATAGTTTGCAGATTTTAGCTATTTTAGGACAAGTCAAGCAATCATCACAAAATTCAAGCAAGCATGCAAAGAGTATATAGGCAGCGGAAATTAAAGCATGCAACTTGCAAGAAAGTAAAGCGAAGGGTTTGGAGGATTCAAATGTAATTGGAGACACGGATGTTTTTGGCGTGGTTCCGATAGGTGGTGCTATCGTACATCCACGTTGATGGAGACTTCAACCCACGAAGGGAAACGGCTGCGCGAGTCCACGGAGGGCTCCACCCACGAAGGGTCCACGAAGAAGCAACCTTGTCTATCCCACCATGGCCGTCGCCCACGAAGGACTTGCCTCACTAGCGGTAGATCTTCACGAAGTAGGCGATCTCCTTGCCCTTACAAACTCCTTGGTTCAACTCCACAATCTTGTCGGAGGCTCCCAAGTGACACCTAGCCAATCTAGGAGACACCACTCTCCAAGAAGTAACAAATGGTGCGTTGATGATGAACTCCTTGCTCTTGTGCTTCAAATGATAGTGTCCCCAACACTCAACTCTCTCTCATAGGTTTTGGATCTGGTGGAAAGAAGATTTGAGTGGAAAGCAACTTGGGGAAGGCTAGAGATCAAGATTCATATGGTAGGAATGGAATATCTTGGGCTCAACACATGAGTAGGTGGTTCTCTCTCAGAAATGGTAAGTTGGAAGTGTAGGTTCGTTCTGATAGCTCTCTCCACGAATGAAGAGGAGGTGGAGGGGTATATATAGCCTCCACACAAAATCTAACCGTTAGACACGGTTTACCAAACTCGGTGGGACCGAATTGTTAAACTCGGTCGGACCGATTTAGTAAACCTAGTGACCGTTATTGATTTTCGATGGGACTGACATGCATCTTGGTGAGACCGATTCGGTTAGGGTTAGGGCATAATGTAATCTCGGTAAGACCGATTACACAAACTCGGTGAGACTGATTTGGTAATAAGCTTTCCAGAGAGTTGGTCAGGTAAACTCGGTGGGACCGATTTGCTCTTTTCAGTGAGACCGAAATGTTACAAAAAGGAAACAGAGAGTTTACATTGCAATCTCGGTGGGACCGATCGCTCACTTCGGTTAGACTGAAACGTTACGAAGGGAAACAGAGAGATTACAACCCCATCTCGGTGAGACCGAGATCCCTATCGGTAAGACCGATTTGCTTAGGGTTTGTGGCAGTGGCTATGACTTTTGGAATCGGTGGAGCCGGATGGGAAGAATCGGTGTGACCGATTTTGGCTTTGGGTTTAGGTCATTTGTGGATGTGGGAAAGTAGTTGAGGGTTTTGGAGCATATCACTAAGCACATGAAGCAAGAGGCTCATTAAGCAACACCTCATCCCTCCTTGATAGTATTGGCTTTTCCTATAGACTCAATGTGATGTTGGATCACTAAAATATAAAATGAAGAGTCTTGAGCTTTTGAGCTTGAGCCAATCCTTTGTCCTTAGTATTTTGAGGGATCCACTTTCATCATCCATGCCATGCCATTCATTGAGCTTTCCTGAAATAATAGTCTTGGAATAGCATTAGCTCAATGAGCTATATGTTATTATGAATTACCAAAACCACCTAGGGATAGTTGCACTTTCAATCTCCCCCTTTTTGGTAATTGATGACAACATATAGATCAAAGCTTCAACAAATGATAATAAGATTGAATAACACCGTCGCTTTGAGAAGTATGTGATAACCAAGAGCTCCTCCTAAATTTGTGCATGGGTTAAGATTTGCTTTGGACTGCAAATGCACAATGAATTAGGCTCATGGGTTACTCTTCCATGTCACATACATCTTGGTGGAGCGCTCAAAATAATAAACAATGAATACATGCACTCATCACCAAGCATAGTGAATGATCACATAAGATAGATAGGATAATATCAAGCATGCATAAGTGTAGCTTATGATCAAACACATGATCATCAATGTCTCACAAGCATAGTATCTCAACCAAAAGCAAACAAAGTTTAAAAAAACCACCAAATAAAGCAAGAGAGAACAAAAGCAACACACTCTCTCTCGAAGCCTATGATCTATACATTTTTCTCCCCCTTTGGCAACAAGTTACCAAAAAGTTCATAGAAAATGCATAGTGCTAGATCGACTCTCAGGCTTGATCTTCTGGTGGTGGTGTCCTGATAGCTCCTTGGACGAAGGCTTCAGTTGAAGTAGAGGGTGCTGGAGTGGATGCTGGAGCTGGTTGCGCTAGAACTGTAGGGGCAGTAGCTGGTGCTGAATTTGTTGCTCTAGTGTCTGTCACTGGCATTGCAACTGACCTCTGGGCTTTGGGCACTCTGGCAAACACATTGGTGGTTGTCTTGCCCTGTCTCTCCTACATATCATCCTGCAGCTGCTCTACAACTGACTGAATCTCAGTTACTTTAACATCAAGGCCATGGAATTTGAGTTCCATGATTCTCTCAAGGCTCTCCTGATTCTGAGTGAGGGTGGCCAGTCCTTTCTCAATCCTCAGTGTAGATGCTATCAAGTAACCAAGTTGCTCCTGTTTGGTTTTCAAGAAATATTCAGATGCCTCCTCTTGAGTTGGCATCTTGGCAGCCTTCTCCTTCTTTGCCTTCTCCTTCTTCTCCTGAGCTTGAACTGATTGTGGATCATCGTCATTCATGACAACCTCATTGTCCTCAAAGTCTGGATAAAGTGGAAAATGTTCCTTATCCAACTGATATTTCCCTATGCCCATCTTTGAGTTGATCAATTCCTGAATCTGAGGTGCATATCCACAGCTCCTCTTCTGATCTGCTGCAGTCCTCTTGATTGTTTCAATTATTAGGCTCATGACTTTGAATTTCTGTGGCACATCAAACACATGCAGCATGTTGATGGCATGCCCTCTGATCATGTTATGGTCACCAGACTTGGGCAACAAAGTGTGCCTCAGAATCCAATTGATGGTTGGCAACCCTGACAGCAGAAAGTGAACTGATCCAAACTTGTGAGTCTCTACTGCTTTGTCTGGGATCTCCTTGTACATGTGAGCCATGGAGTTGTGACCCAACTTCTTCTTTGCATAAATGTCCAGGTCATCCTCATCTTCCTTGGGGGCATTTATCAGACTTGCCCATTCTTCAATAGTGGATTGGTACCTTGTACCTTCAGACATCCAAACAATTCTACCATCTGGGTAAAAATGTGATGTGGAGTAGAACTGCATGATAAGCTCATCATTCCAGTTGGTGAACTTCTGTCCAACAAAATCAGCAACTCCACAAGCAACAAATCTTTCTTGCACTCCAGGATAGTGCTGCTCATTGTCCTTGATGTAGGTCCAGTCGACCCACCTCATGTCACAAACTATGGGCTTCTTGTCCAACAGAATTGTTTCATAAAAGTCCTGCTGTTCCTTTGTATGGAACCTGTAGTCAACAGCAATTCTTCTTCTTGAAGCATATGGGTCTTCCATCCTCCACAGTCTCAGCCCTGAATCCTTCCTGATCCTCATGTCCTCAGCCACAGGATGGGTATCATTGTGGTCTGATATCTTGGGCTTGAGCTTTCTAAGGACCTGTCCTTCTTCATCCTCATCTTCAGCAACATTGGGCACTGGGGCCTTGTTCTTCTCAGCAGCTGGAATACTCCTAGTATTCCTCTTTGGAACTTGCTTGGCCTTGGAGGCAGCTTTGGGTGCTTCCTTGGGCTTGGATGTTGCAGCCCCTGATCTGATTGCATCACCCATAAGCTTAGGTGCCTTAGGTGCTGGTGCAGCATCCTCTTCCTCTTCATCAGAATCTCTTCTCATAGAGGGCTTTCCAAGGACCTTGGCAGTTGTGGTTCTTGCTCTCTTCTTTTTCTTGTCCTAATCACCATCATCCTCTGATTCAATTATGAACTTCATAGTTGCACCAATGGGGACTTTCTGAGGTTTGGAAGAAGTGACTTTCTTCTCAGGTGCTTCTTTGGGTTGAGCCTGAGCTGGCACTTGAGTGGACTTTCTGGCCTTTGGCATTGGTGTCCTCTTGGCAGGAACTTTCTTCTTCAAACCTGGCTTAGTGCTATGTGCAGAGTCATATTCCTTCTTGAGCACCACTTTCTTGGAAGTGTCCTCATCTTCCTCGGCTTTGTAATCTTCATCCTCAGAATCTGAAGTTCTTTTCCTCCTTTGCCTAGTTGCAGCCTTAGGCAAATTGCTAGGAGTACTTCTGCTCCCTTCATCTGTAGTTGAGGGACTAGTGCCCTCACTCAAGTCCATCTGCTCTTCTGACCTGTTCTGGCTGTCACTCTGATCTGACATACTGCAAAAGCTGACTGCTGACCCTGTGAAGAGTTCTAGATGAGATAGAATAGATGAGCATCACAAGATGCAGAGATTTTTGCAAAAGAATGATTCAAAAGTTCAGTTTTGGTTTTCCACAGAAAGCATTTCGGATCAACCGATTTTCAAACTCGGTGATACCGAAGCAGTTTTGGAACCTAAACTGATGATCTCGGTTGGACCAAGTCACAGTTCGGTGGCACCGAGACTGCTAGGGTTTCACAGAATCCTCAAATCGGTCGCACCGATTAGTAATTCTCGGTCAGACCGAGAGTCACTAGTGCAATGGCATAAGCCAAATCGGTGAGACCGAGTTTTTCAACTCGGTGGGTCCGAGATGGTTTCGGCGGAAACCTAACCCTAAAAATTTGAATTCATCTAATCTATGGACTACTTTGGCTGGATAGAAGAGTTTCAATCATGGCAAGATTCGATAAAAGTACAATGTGCTTGGAATCAGACGTGGATAGCACAAAGATCAAGTCCATACCCTAACTTGGCTGTGGACTTGCTACGGTGACAACAGCGGGGACGAAATCCGTTGACGGCGGTGGAGACCAGCAACAGGAGGCTACTGGCGACGAGGAGACGATCCGGAGACCTCTGATGGCAGAGCGAGCTATTGCACGGGCGAAGGGTTTCGGAGAAATTTCCAAAATTTTGCTCGTGGCTATATATAGCCTGACCCTGTCGGTGTGACCGAGTGGAACAACTCGGTGGCACCGAGATGCATAACTGTGTTCAGTTACAACAAATCGGTGAGACCGAAGAGTTCAAATCGGTTGCACCGAGATTAAAACTTAGATCAACTTAATGATCTCGGTAGGACCGAAATGGAGGAATCGGTCTGACCGAGAATCACAAAGAGGTTTTGGAAGTTTAAGTCTATGACGAATCGGGGACTCCGAGTGCTCCTCACACAGAGTGGTTCGAATCTGACTTGATCAAATTTTGTGATGTAGCATGAATAGAGTTTGAGATGAGAAAATCATAGATAGCTAAAGAAGGTTCTTAGGCATTCTTGTCCATCCACTTGGCTAAAAGAAAAGAACCCAAACAATGAAAACAACAAGTGGATGTCCTTGAATGAGTAAAATATGCACCAACATGCTCACACAATAAGATGGCAAATGAAATATGTGGCAAAGCATGCACAACCAATTCTAGCATCTATCAAACAATTGGCGATGACTAGGTCATCTATGTATGAGTATATTGACTTAGGAGTCAAATGAGAACATTTGATCATAGGTCATACTCATCGTTTAAGCTCAAGTGGGGTTACCACTTTTACATAATGCATTGATGTGTTCACACCATTAGAGTTGCTTTGACTCAATTCTTAGAGTTAAGCTCCCCCTAGATGTGAGATCCCCTTAGAGGGATGAACTAACCTTGGGTTTTGTCGATGATGACTTCATGTAGGTGTTGAAGATGTGGATGCTCATTGTTGGTGTAGATCATTTGGAGCAATCCTTTGGAGTGAGTTGCACTTTCAACCTACCTACATGGGTTAGTCCCACAAGGAACAAACAAGAATATCCATAGACATAGAGTGATGCACACAAAAGATGATGTCCATGAAATCATTAGGTTACCTTGTCCCTTGCCTTACCAACATGAGGGTTTGTGACTCCTTGAACTTAGTGCAAGATGTGGAAGTTGATTGCACTTGTTCTTGCCAAAAAGATATGAGTGAAGAATGTTGGCGGAGTCACCCTCAAGAACTCTCTAGTTCTTCTTCTTCGGGATCCACATCATCTTGATGGGAATCCTTGGAGTTGTAGTTGTACTTGATGAAGTAGAACTTGACGTAGTCTTGGGGACCCACTTGAACGAGGCTTTAGGTGCTTCTTCAAATGCATCAATCTCTTCTTGAAGCTTGTCCTTGCCTTTGTTCTTGTGGTCTTGTGGTGGAAGATCATCTTGAGCTTGTGTTCCCTTGAAGGAAGTAGGATCATACTTCTCTTGTTGAGGAACAAACTTCGTCTTGGGGTATTGATCTTCTTCCCACTCAACTCCATTGGCATTGAACTTTCGTTCAAAACCAACACCTTGATTATTTCGGTGTCTTCCTTGCTTGCGTACAATTTCCTCGAATTGCTTACTCCCGGCAAGGCTCTTGTAAACACCTTTCTCTATAATTCCCTTCAATAAGCTATTTTCTTGCTCAAGTGTAACTTGGCTAAGAGAATCATTAGTGGAATCAAGAGAACTACTAGAAGCAACAATATTGGATTTGACATTATTATTGTTACTACTAGAGGAAGTATCTTTCCTGTACTTGTTACTAGACTTGACTTGAAGCATGTAAGTAGATAAGAGTAAACGCTTGGCAATGTAAGAAGAACTTTTCTTGCGAAGATCATCATTGATTGCTTTTAAGAACTCATGCTCTTGCTCAAGATTGAGCTTTTCAAAGCGTAACTTATGAGCCCTTAAAAGTTCTCGATGATCTTCGTAGATAGTTTCATGAGCTAACTTGAGAGAGTTTAGTTCTTTAGTTAGAAGCTCAATATTCTCCTTATCATTGTCATTCTTTTTATCTTGATTAGAATGATTAATTGACGTTTCATCATAGTATTCATCACTAGAGTTGTCAACAAGTAAATCATCATCCACAAGCAAGTCATCTTCATCACTATTGAAATCAACATACTCGGGATGTGTTACCTTTGGACCTTTGGCCATGAAGCATCTTCCAACACCTTCATTTGGTGAGTCAAATATTTCGTAGGAGTTGGTTGACACAAGTGCTAGACCGGAAACACCTTCATCTTGAGTATATTCGGAGTCGGAGTGATAGCTTCTCTCGGAGTGATTGTCGGAGTCGGAGCCGGATACCCATTCACCAACATGAGCTTGATGTCTTCGTTTTGTGTAGCTCCTTGATGACTTGTCCTTCCTTTCCGAATCCTTGCTTCTCCGTGAGGGTCTTTGTTCATAACGATCATCTCTACTCCTCCTCTCTCTTGGTGGTGATTCTTCTATTTTGCTCCTTCTTCTTGGAGAATCTTCTCTTCTTTTGTAGGGTGCCGTACACTCATTTGAGTAGTGTCCGGGTCTCCCAGAATTCTAGCAATTGCGCTCTCGACTAGAAGATCTTTTGTCATTGTAAGACCTTGACTTGGAGCTTCTTTCTTTGCTTCTACTCTTGTAGAATTTGTTGAAGTTCTTCACCATTAAGCTCAATTCTTCATTGAAGGTTGGTTTCTCACTTGATGATGTGGGGGCTTCACTTGAGGCTTTGTAAGCACCACTTGACTTGTTGTGAAGTTCCTCCTTATCCTTGAGTGACATCTCATGAGTAACAATTCTTCCAATGACTTCCGTTGGCTTGAGATCTTTGTAGTTTGGCATCATTTGAATCAATGTGCACACGGTATCTTACTTTCCATCCAATGCTCTTAGAATTTTCTTGATGATGAATTGTCGGTCATCTCTTCACTCCCTAAGCCGGCAATCTCATTTGTGATAAGAGCAAGCCTAGAGTACATTTCAGCGACACCTTCACCATCCTTCATTTTGAACTTGTCAAGCTGACTCTGGAGCACATCCAACTTGGATTCCTTGACGGACTCAGTACCTTCATGCATATCAATCAAAGTATCCCAAATTTCCTTTGCATTCTCAAGAAGGCTGATTTTGTTGAATTCTTCGAGGCACAATCCGTTGAAGATGATATCACAAGCTTGAGCGTTGTATTGCAGCATCTTCAATTCTTCCGCATTAGCTTCACGGTTCGGTTCTCTCCCACCAAAGAATTCACCTTGCAAGCCAATACAAATAATTTCCCAAACGGCGGGGTTATGTCCAATAATATGCATTTTTATCTTATGCTTCCAACTAGCAAAATTAGTACCATCAAAGTAAGGACCTCTACGTTGATAATTTCCCTCGCTAGACGCCATACTCTCCTAGGTTGTGAAACCAAGGCTATGACCACCAAAAGCTATGGAAATCAAAGCAAATGGAGACCAAAGCTCTGATACCACTTGTAGGACCTTGAAGTATGTCTAGAGGGGGGGGGGGGTGATTAGACTACTTGACGAATAAAAACTTAACCTTTTTCCAATTTTAGAGTTTGGCAGATTTTAGCTATTTTAGGACAAGTCAAGCAATCATCACACAATTCAAGCAAGCATGCAAAGAGTATATAGGCAGCGGAAATTAAAGCATGCAACTTGCAAGAAAGTAAAGGGAAGGGTTTGGAGGATTCAAACGCAATTGGAGACACGGATGTTTTTGGCGTGGTTCCGATAGGTGGTGCTATCGTACATCCACGTTGATGGAGACTTCAACCCACGAAGGGTAACGGCTGCGCGAGTCCACAGAGGGCTCCACCCACGAAGGGTCCACGAAGAAGCAACCTTGTCTATCCCACCATGGCCGTCGCCCACGAAGGACTTGCCTCACTAGCGGTAGATCTTCACGAAGTAGGCGATCTCCTTGCCCTTACAAACTCCTTGGTTCAACTCCACAATCTTGTCGGAGGCTCCCAAGTGACACCTAGCCAATCTAGGAGACACCACTCTCCAAGAAGTAACAAATGGTGCATTGATGATGAACTCCTTGCTCTTGTGCTTCAAATGATAGTGTCCCCAACACTCAACTCTCTCTCATAGGTTTTGGATCTGGTGGAAAGAAGATTTGAGTGGAAAGCAACTTGGGGAAGGCTAGAGATCAAGATTCATATGGTAGGAATGGAATATCTTGGCCTCAACACATGAGTAGGTGGTTCTCTCTCAGAAATGGTAAGTTGGAAGTGTAGGTTTGTTCTGATGGCTCTCTCCATGAATGAAGAGGAGGTGGAGGGGTATATATAGCCTCCACACAAAATTTAACCATTACACACGGTTTACCAAACTCGGTGGGACCGAATTGTTAAACTCGGTCGGACCGATTTAGTAAACCTAGTGACCGTTAGTGATTTTCGGTGGGACTGACATGCATCTCGATGAGACCGATTCGGTTAGAGTTAGGGCATAACGTAATCTCGGTAAGACCGATTACACAAACTCGGTGAGACCGATTTCGTAATAAGCTTTCCAGAGAGTTGGTCAGGTAAACTTGGTGGACCGATTTGCTCTTTTCGGTGAGACCGAAATGTTACAAAAAGGAAACAGAGAGTTTACATTGCAATCTAGGTGGGACCGATCGCTCACTTTGGTTAGACCGAAACGTTACGAAGGGAAAGAGAGAGATTACAACCCCATCTCCGTGAGACCGAGATCCCTATCGGTAAGACCGATTTGCTTAGGGTTTGTGGCAGTGGCTATGACTTTTGGAATCGGTGGCGCCGGATAGGAAGAATCGGTGTGACTGATTTTAGCTTTGGGTTTAGGTCATTTGTGGATGTGGGAAAGTAGTTGAGGGTTTTGGAGCATATCACTAAGCACATGAAGCAAGAAGCTCATTAAGCAACACCTCATCCCTCCTTGATAGTATTGTCTTTTCCTATAGACTCAATGTGATCTTGGATCACTAAAATATAAAATGAAGAGTCTTGAGCTTTTGAGCTTGAGCCAATCCTTTGTCCTTAGTATTTTGAGGGATCCACTTTCATCATCCATGCCATGCCATTCATTGAGCTTTCCTGAAATAATAGTCTTGGAATAGCATTAGCTCAGTGAGCTATATGTTGTTATGAATTACCAAAACCACCTAGGGATAGTTACACTTTCAACAGTAAATCATGAAGATTGAAGGGGAATCCAAATTTCCTTTGTCCTTTGTCCATGAGTTTTTGGCTACGATGAACATAAACCTTGCAAATCATCGTGTTCAAATTTGGCACTTTTCCGGGTTCATTTACAATGTTTAGGGGATTATGTGCATTTTCTAGGCATTAATGCACGTAATTCAAATTCAAATAATCGGTGCATGAAAAGGTGCGCGAGAACGGTCTACAAAACCATGATCATGCTATTTAGTAAATTCTCATGCCTTTTGCAAGGAGTGGGCAAATATTTCACGGAAATGTGTGGCAATAGTCAACAACAAATATGTCGTTTATTGGTTTTTCAACTGTAGAAAAATGAAATACATGCTTGAAAAACATGACGACTGGCATGCTGCCATGGTATGGCCTCACCATGCCCTGGTACAAATTTGAGAAGCTTTGGCTTATGTCATCGTCCACGCCATTCATAAATCGAACCATCACCAAGGAATTTCATGGTTTCGTGGGGGGAATCAGCAAGATTGAAGGGGCCGGGAATCCAAATTTCCTTCCTAGCTTGTCATTCAGTTTTTTCTACAATCAACGAACCCCCTCGAAAGCAACGTGTTCAAATCTGGCATTTTTCCGGGCTCATTTACCATATTTAGGGGATTATGTGCATTTTCTAGGCATGAATCCACATAATTTAAATTTGAACAATCTGTGCATGAAACGGTGCACAAGAACGGTCTGGAAAACCATACTCGTGGTATTTAGTAAATTCTCATGCCTTTTACAAGGAATGGGTAAATATTTCAAGGGAATGTGTGGCAATAGTCAACCACAAACGCGTCATTTACTGGGTTATCAACTATAGAAAAACGAAATACTTTCTTGAAAAACATGACGCCTGGCATGGTGCCATGGTATGGCCTCACCGTGCCTTGGTAAAAATCTGAGAAGGTTTGATTTATGTCGTCATGCATGCCCTTCATAAATTGAACCATCACCAAGGAAGTTCCATGCTTTCGAGAGGGAAATCACCAAGATTGAAGGGGAATCCAAATTTCCGTCCTAGTTTGTCATTCAGTTTTTTTCCAATGATCAACATAGCCCCTCCAATGCAACATGTTCAAATTTGACATTTTCCGGACTCATTTACCATATTTAGGGGATTATGTGCATTTTCTAGGCATTAATGCACATGTTTCAAATTCGAACAATCGGTGCATGAAAAGGTGCACAAGAACGGTCTGGAAAACCATGCTCGTGCTATTTAGTAAATTCTCATGCCTTTTACAAGGAATGTGCAGAGATTTTAAGGAAATGTGTGGCAATAGTCAACCACAAACGCGTCATTTACTGGGTTAACAACTATACAGAAATGAAATACATGCTTGGAAAACATGACGCCCGGCGTGGTGCCATGGTATGGCCTCACTGTGCCCTGGTAGAAATTTGAGAATGTTTGCCTTATGTCGTCATGCATGCCTTTCATAAATCGAACCATCATCGAGGAAGTTTCATGGTTTCGAGGGGGAAATCACCAAGATTGAAGGGGGATCCAAATTTCCTTTGTCCTTTGTCCATGAGTTTTTTCTACGATGAACATACACCCTGCAAATCACCGTGTTCAAATTTGGCAGTTTTCTGAGGTTCATTTACCATATTTCGGGGATTATGTGCATTTTCTAGGCATTAATGACATAATTCAAGTTCAAACAATCAGTGCATAAAAGGGTGCACAAGAATGGCCCAGAAAACCATGCTTGTGCCATTTAGTAAATTCTCATGCCTTTTACAAGAAATGGGCAGATATTTCAATGAAATGTTTGGCAATAGTCAACCACAAACGTTTGTTTATCGGGTTTTCAACTATAGAAAAAATGAAATAAATGATTGAAAAACATGACGCCTCGTATGGTGCCATGGTATGGCCTCACCATGCCCTGGTAAAAATTGAGAAGGTTTGGCTTATGTCGTCATGCACACCCTTCATAAATTGAACCATCACTGAGGAAGTTCCATACTTTCGAGAGGGAAATCACCAAGATTGAAGGGGAATCCAAATTTTCTTCGTTCTTTGCCCTGGAGTTTTTTTTCTACAATGAACATACACCCTACAAATCACTGTGTTCAAATTTGGCATTTTTTCGGGCTCATTTACCATATTTAGGGGATTATGTGCATTTTCTAGGCATTTAGCGCATATAAATCCAATCCAGCTATAGTTGCACGGATGTGATGTGAGGGCGTGGATTGCTATTCCATTGGGGTGCATACTATGATGGACACGCGCGATCCGCGTGGCTGGGGTTTCGGCCAATCATAACACAACATACAATAGGCTCAGCGCACACTGTTTTCGGAGGTGACGGAGATGAACCGTGTGCGATAATGAACGAGCAAAATTGTAAGGGAAGCCAAATTTCCTCGCCGTTTGTCATTGAGCTCTTAAAAACCACTGCACTGTACGGCTACCTAACCACTCCGTCCCAGAGCTCTCTCCAAGTGTCGTTAATGGCACCGCGGTGCACAGTAACTAGTAAGGACGCGATGACATCCCGCCACGCCACATTCCTTGCCACCCGCGACTGCACACATGGTAAGGAAGAGATGGCATCTCGCCGAGTCGAGTTCATCACCGCCGGCGGCCACACAGTTATGTGGGCGGACTTTGAGGCTGCCATGGACAAATATGCGCTGGATCTAGAGGCGGCCAAAGTCGCACAAAAGGAGCGAAAAAGGCAGAAAGCAGTCAAGAAAAGAGAGTCCTGCCACCGCAAGAAAGAAGAGGCCCCACGATTGCTGAGAAGAGCTTGGCAGAGATAGAAGCTCAGTGGGCTGCCGCCTACAAGGCCGGGAAGGAGAACGCCAGCGTCTGGCCAGCATGCCCCGATGGCAGCATGTGAGAAGTAGTTAGTGCGTGTGTCGCCCGTAAGTTTGTATAATTAATTACAAGCATCTACCAGTACTACATACGTACTAGTCTTAGAGAAAATTACCAGTAGTACTTTAAGTTGGTACTATCTATTATTAATGTACAATGTCGGTAAGCGCATCCTTTGAGGGATTTGAGCATTGATTAGCATGTGTTCACTGAAGTTTTGTAGCCGCAACCCGGCCCCAATTACTCCCGAAACGTCCGCCCGCAGCCAACGGAAGAGACTAGAGCTGGCCGCAGCTGGTTTTTAGTCCCACCTTGTCGTGCGAATTGGCTGCACACCGGCTTAAATTGCTGCGACGGCGGATGGCAGCAAGCTTCTCTCTTGTTGCATAGGATCTAATCTGGCTACGCGGGCAAGGCAGGTTGACACTTGGTTGCATTTCATAAACCGATGATGGCTCATCGGGTGTCACCTTGCCTCGTTAATGTACATTGAATTATCCTGGTACAGTGAAAGAGATTTTTGATATTAGGTGCGGTTCGAGATGCTGATAGATATAAGAATCATTAGAAGATCACAAAACACATGATTTCTATGGCGTACCCGTGTGCATTTTTTGCGTTAATGATCCATAAGTCAGTTACCTGTGCAATGTTTCCTAATAAACCAAGCGTACCATTGACCAAAAAAATCAACTACACGTGTACATTTTTTTGGAGACGGGATCTACCAATTTTCTCTTTTCTCGCACATGAGTATTTTACGCGCTTCGTCTGTGTTGTGTGTTTCCCCCGCCCAAGTTTCAAGTTTCGCAACGAAATTTTCATTAGGCACGCGGTTTCAGAATTTATTCCTCCCACCACATCCCCACCCATCAAATTTCCTTAGTATCCCCCTACCCCCTCCCCCCACCAGCAGCTCAAACCGCCGCCTGCGCAACCACAACTTCAACCACATCTACGTTCTGCTCGGATCCAGTCAGGTAACCCGTCGGTATCTATCACGGCCTTGGCCTGATTGCTTAAATGGCGCATGCGAAACATCCTCATGCCTCCAAGTCCCCACCGCCCTACCTCCGGAGCATCGCCGCGCAAGCCCAACCACATATCACGTGGAGGTCGAGGAGCTGATGGAGGTCCATGGCGCGATGGCCGCTGTGCATGTTGACCCGGGCGAACACCTCGCCTCCGCCGCCGCCGACATGGTGCAGGCTATGGCCCAGATGAAGTGCCCCAGCGACTACCCCCAGGACTTACCAGGTATGATCTTACCAGCTCAATCTTACCAATACCACGTGCAATGGCTATGTTTTGTACGATTGATGTTATTAAGCATGGTCGTGCCTTGTTTATTTCTGTAGTGCACACTGTGTCATGTTCAAGTATTAACTGTCCAGCTCAGTTTCACCAATACTAGCTACAAACTTACAATACATGACTTAGGATATCACTAGAGATGTTGCCCATTTGCTCTTTTTTGTGGATGCTAACCCTGTTGTACTTAACATTCCTATCCATGTACTTACGCAGGGTCATAACGGTCGATGATGTTGTTTGCCGTCGAGGTTAGAAGCATCCCATGTCTTACAATATTTCACATCATTTGTGCAATTGAAGTTTAACTTCTAATATTTACTGGTTGCCTGTAGGTACACATGTTAGTGGCACTGATCCATGCTTCAACCCGGAGGAACAGCTCGCCTCCTCCGCCACTGACTTTGTACGGGCTCTGGCCTAGATGAAATGCCCCAACAACTACCTCTTAGGACTTACCAAGTATGTTCTCACCAGTTCAATCTTACCAATATAGTTGCAATTAACGGATATGTTTTGTACAATGGTCCATTCTCTGATCTGGCAGCACCTGCCTTGTGATGTTTAACTCTGCCAATTGCATTTTTATCAATACCGGTTTCAATGGCTATTAAGCATGTTGCAATTAACAGTTGTATCCATTTTTAAACAGTTGTATTTCAATGGCTACAAACTTACAAAACATGACTTAGGATGTTGTTAAGCCTGTTGCAATTAATAGTTGTATCCATTTTTTAATATGTCCCTTTGCTACCGTGCTACTCTCCGCAATGAGGATATACTAGAGATGCTGCCCATTTGCTATTTTTGGTGGATGCTAACCCTGTTGTACTTAACATGCCTTTCCATGTACTTACGCGGGGCCATAACGGGCGATGCTGTTGTTTGCCGTTGAGGTTAGCTGCATCCCATGTCTTACAGTATTTTACATCATTTGTGCAATTGCAGTTTGGCTTCTAACATTTACTTGCTTCTTGTAGGTACACATGTCGGCAGCACTGATCCACGCTTCGACCCGGAGGAAGAGCTCGCCTCCGCCACCGCTGACTTTGGGCGGGCTCTGCCAAGATGAAGTGCCCCAGCAACTACCTCTCAGGACTTACCAAGTATGAACTCACAAGTTCAATCTTAGAAATACCAGTTGCAATTAATGGCTATGTTTTGCGCGGTCGATGTATTAAGCATGTTGTAGTAAACATGCCTAACAGGTTTTAGCTATTTTCCCTACCTTTTTATTGACAACCAGGCCATTCTCTACTCTGGCAGCACTTGCCTTGTGATGCTTAACTCTGCCAATTGCATTTTTATCAGTACCGGTTTCAATGGCTATTAAGCCTGTTGCAATTAACAGTTGTATCCATTTTTGAACAATTGTATTTCAATGGCTACAAACTTACAAAACATGACTTAGGATGTTATTAAGCCTTTTGCAATTAACAGTTGTATCCATTTTTTAATCTGTCCTTTTGCTATCATGCTACTCTTTCACAATGAAGATATCACTACAGATGCTGCCATTTTATTACCATTTGCTATTTTTGGTGGATGTTAACCATGTTGTAGTTAACATTAACTTTCCATGTACTTAATTAGGGCTATAATGGGCGATGTTGTTGTTTGCCATCGAGGTTAGCTGCATCCCACGTCTTATACACCATCTGTTCCTAAATATAAGTATATTTAGAGATTCCAATATAGAATACATAAGGAGCTAAATGAGTGAATCTAGATTCTAGTCTAAACTATATCTATAATTCTATATACATCTGTATGTAGTTCATATTGAAATCTCTAAAAATACTTATACTTAGGAACGTAGGTAGTTGTATTTTACATCATTTGTGCAATCTCAGTTTAGCTTCTAACATTTACTAGTTGCTTGTAGGTACATAACTGAGCGGTACTGATCCATGCTTCAATCCCTTTTGCATATGGGGCAATGAGATATTCATGAACAAGCGTCAAGTGAGGAAACTCAGAAAGATTGTTAGGCGAAGGAAACGGGTGATGGGAATTAAGCTCTTTATTTACACTTTGTCCAAGACAATAGTGAACTTTAGGATGGTAAGTAATGTGTTGTCTTTTCCCCCTGCCCACAACAATTTACTCTATTAGACCTCAGTATCTGATTTTTTTATCTTTTCAGTGGTTTTCGAAGCTATTTACTGATGATTACCTTGCAAACTACATAACTGGAGTGGAGGCAACTAAGGTTAAAGTATATAATTCATGCTACCATGATAATGCTCTAGAAGTCTTCCTAAAGGCATTGAAGGATGGGCGGGCGATCGTCACAAGGGGCTGGACAAAAGTTGTTCGTGCCTATGGAATGTAGGAAGCCACATTATGGGCATTACGCTTCTTCAACACCATCGACAGTCAAAATAATTTACACTTGTCTCTTCACCTTTACCGCCTGTAACGCCCCGGATACAACTTTCCATATTCGTAACTCCAACTCTTGCCTTTTCCGGAGATGCGATATATTATTTCCTTCGTGGTTGGGTTTTTGTCTTTTGTTTTGCATCGTGTTCATGTCATGCATCTCATCTCATAGCATCATGCGCATTGCATCTGCATGTTTTCATAAAGCTTGCCCCCGCTCGTACTTGCCGCTCCTCGCTTCTCTCCGTTGCGTTCGGTGGCCGTCCCGAGACCAACCATGTTTTCGTTTCCCTCTTGTCCGACCACCTAACCTCTCTTGCCAGCTCGCAGCCCCCTCGCGCGCGTGTCCGAAACTCCCCCGAACCCGACCTGGACAGTCATCACTGTTAGGTCCGGATCATCCCCAAACATCCCTAAATCATCATCGATTTCTCGTTGGACTCTCCTAAGCTATTTATTCTCGATCATCCGATTAAAAATCGGAGGTATCAAATACCCCCTAAACCTAGCCTACTTACTATATAAATAGAGCAACCCTAAAATCTAGGGGAGCTGTCCCATCCTCCGAATCCCTCCGCCGCCATCCTAGCTTTCTTCCTCGGGATCCCCTCATTCCTTCCCGAGCCAACCCAGCGCCGCCACCTACCTCCATCGGTCCCCTCCACTACCACTGAAGCCAGCAGCCTCCTCCTCCCACCTTGGGATCATCTCCCGGCCAACCCGACCTCCTCCCGTGCCTGAGCCCTCCGTCCCCGAGCTCCTACAGCCCCATGGCGCCCCAACCTCCAGATCGAGATGGTCTCGATCCCGAGTCACCAGGCCGGACTCCCTCTTCCTCTCCCCTGCTCTACTTCCCTTTCTTCCCATCTCTCCCTCCCGTGTTTCACGCTCTCTCTCTGCCTCGTTGAAACAAAGAACTCCCGCAGGTTCCCGTCACCATGGCCGCCCGGGGCCTTCTTCTGCCTCGATCCAGCTCCATCCTCCGTGCCCAACGAGGTCTGCACTGCTGCGCGCCTGCATCCGCGAGGGAGACGACGTCGATGCCTCCATGCTTTCTCTGCAATGTACCCCTGCCTCGACTGGGTCCTCCCTCCCAAGCCATCGTCCTCGTGCTTCTCGCGCCGCCCGATTCTGGAGGAGCCGCCGCTGGATCCCATCCTCCTCGACTCCAGCGAGCCCCGCCGGAGTTCTTCCGATGGCAGCGCCCGCAGGTCATGTCGCCGTGCCTGTTTCCTCTTCTCCTGTTCTGCTTTTTTCTCCCTGTATCTCCTCTCTGAACTATCTTGCTTCCTGTATTTCTTCAAAGGAGCACATCCCCGACACCGGTCCTCGCCAGCAGCACCCCGGCGCCGCGCGCCCATGCCTTCCTACCCACGCCCGGATCTGCTGCCGCCCCATCTTCACCTTGCCAGGGCTGCTCTGCCTCCTGTCTAGCAGAGGAGGACGACGCCACTCCCTCGAGTCGTTCGAGCAGCAGGAGCCCGCTCGCCCACGCCTCACGTTGACCGCGCCCCGCCTGCTTCCCCTTCGGCCTCCAAGGCCAGCTCAAGCCGGCCCAAGCCAGATCCAGCCTGCTCCAGCTCCTCACCGACGGCCTGTAGGCCCAGGGTGAGCAGCCCCCCCGGTGTTTCCTTGTTGGGCTTCCTGTTCAGATTCGGCCCGAGCCACTGTTTTTTCTCCGCGAACGAATTTGTCTATTTATCCAGTGATTTAACAGATTTGCAGAAACCCCCTTGCACTTCATGCATTTAATATCTCACAAACTGTGCATCGGATTAAAATATTTTAAACATGTAAAATGCTTAGAATTTCATCTAGTTTCATAATATGCCACTTTCATCCGTGCTAAAAATGTTTAAACTTGTTGTTTGCATTAATTTGCTAAAATGCCATGTTAAAATGATTTATTTCATAACTAAATAACCGTAGCTTCATTTTTAAATAAACTTTATATGTAAATGGGGTGGAAAAATGCCTAGTTTAACATGGTTGACTTTATTTTCCTGTTTAACAACAATAAAATATGTTTTAGGGCAGAACAGCACCAAATTCGCATATTGCTCATGAGGATTTTCCGGAATTGTTGTTTGTTGTTCCGGCCTCATTTAAGCTTGTCTAGGTAGGTAGTTTAATTAAGCTTCACCTCTTTCCATGTTTAACAACATTTAACATTGCTTGGTAGCTTAAACGAGATTAAACTAAATATGTCAATGTGGTGTTTTGTCAATATGCAACTCGTTGCATATTGAGCCCCACTTAACTTGTAGTATTGTTTGTTGCACTTTGCCATGCCATGCCTCATTAAACCGGACGTGCATCATACTTGTTTGTGCATCATGCCATATTTATGCTTGTGCATTTACCATGTTGTTTGTTTCTTTCCGGTGTTGCTTCTAGTTCCGGTAATGTTGCGATTGTGAGGATTCGTTCGACTACTCTCGTTCGTCTTCTTCATGGACTCATTCTTCTTCCTTGCGGGATTTCAGGTAAGATGACCATCACCTTGGTTCTCACTACTATCATTGCTATGCTAGTTTCTTCGTTCTATCGCTATGCTGCGTTACCTATCATTTGTTCTTCAAGCCTCCCAAATTGCAATGAACTTCTAACCTTTGACACCCTTCCTAGCAAACCGTTGCTTGGCTATGTTACTGCTTTTGCTCAGCCCCTCTTATAGCGTTGCTAGTTGTAGGTGAAGTTGAAGATTGCTTCATGATGGACAGGGTTATGTTGGGATATCACAATATCTTTTATTTAATTAATGCATCTATATATTTGGTAAAGGGTGGAAGGCTCGGCCTTATGCCTGGTGTTTTGTTCCACTCTTGCCGCCCTAGTTTTCCGTCATACCGGTGTTATGTTCCTGGATTTTGCGTTCCTTACGCGGTCGGGTGATTTATGGGACCCCCCTGACAGTTCGCTTTGAATAAAACTTGTCCAGCAAGGCCCAACCTTGGTTTTACCATTTGCCTCACCACCACCTATACCCTTCCCTTGGGTCGGCCAACCCAAGGGTCATCTTTATTTTAGCCCCCCCCCCCCCCCGGGCCAGTGCTTCTCTAAGTGCTGGCCTGAACTGGGCAGACTGCGGGGCCCCCTCGGGGAAACTCGAGGTCTGGTTTTACTCGTAGGCTGACCTATCCGATGTTTCCCTGAGAACGAGATATGTGCAGCTCCTATCAGGATTGTCGGCGCATCGGGCGGCTTTGTTGGTCTTGTTTTACCATTGTCGAAATGACTTGTAAACCGGGATTCCGAGACTGATCGGGTGTTCCTGGGAGAAGGAATATCCTTCGTTGATCGCGAGAGCTTATCATGGGCTAAGTTGGGACACCCCTGCAGGGTATAAACTTTCGAGAGCCGTGCCCGCGGTTATGTGGCAGATGGGAATTTGTTAATGTCTGGTTGTAGATAACTTGACACCAGATCCGAATTAAAATGCATCAACCGTGTGTGTAGCCGTGATGGTCTCTTTTCGGCGGAGTCCGGGAGGTGAACACGGTCTCTGGGTTATGTTTGACGTAAGTAGGAGTTCAGGATCACCTCTTGATCATTAATAGCTTCACGGCCGTTCCTTTGTTTCTCTTCTCGCTCTCTTTTGTGTATGTTAGCCACCATATCATGCTTAGTCGTTGCTGCAACCTCACCACCTTACCCCTTCCTTTCCCATTAAGCTTTGCTAGTCTTGATACCCATGGTAATGGGATTGCTGAGTCCTCATGGCTCACAGATTGCTACAACAACAGTTGCAGGTGCGATGATCATGATGCGAGAGTGATGTTTGCTTAATTTGGAGTTCTTCTTCTGCTTCTTCTTCGATCAGGGGATAGGTTCCAGGTCGGCAGCCTGGGCTAGCAGGGTGGATGTCGTTTGAGTTTCTGTTTGTGTTTCATCCGTAGTCGGATGGTGCTCTTATGTTAGATGGTGTTGTATTTGTGTGGCATTGTGTGCCTTTTGTATGTATCCCCATCTATTATGTAATGTTGATGTAATGATATCCACCTTGCAAAAGCGTGTCAATATGCGGTTCTATCCTTGGTGGGACCTTCGAGTCTCTTTAGGATAGTATCGCATATTGGGCGTGAAAAGTTGGTATCAGAGCCTCGACCGACCATAGGAGCCCCCTTGATTGTTGGTCGTTGTTGAGTCTAGAAGAAAACTATTTTGAGTCTTAGATTATATATATTGGAGAGTAGGATTCTTTTTACTCCTCAGCCCCCTTCGTCGCTCTGGTGAGGACTCTCGACGTAGATGTTTTGTCTTTCCTCTCCTCAATTTTTCACTAAATTTTTTTAGGATCACGCAGGTATCTTGGAATCGTTCTGATGGTTTTGTGACGAGAACATTGTTCTTGGTGCCTCCTGACATTTAGGGGTTGTGGCAGTGTCCCGGGGAGTTGAGCTCCGAGGTGTTGTCGTCACAACTTTATCGTTGCAGTTCTGGAATACCTGAGTTTTGCCGACATTGAAAATCTCTTTTATGCAGTTGTTGGTGAGATAACGTCGACGCCACCCAGTACTGGGGAGTTCGGGAGTATTGCCATAACTCGTATAACGGATGCTTTTCGAAGGTTGAGGTACACGATTTCCGGAGTTTTCTTGGTTATGTGTTGACGGATGGATACAGCTGGATGTAGGGATTGTTAGTTTGGGTGAGATATATTGCTTCCCCTGTATCCCCAACACCAGATTGCATAACCAGAAAGTTTTGGGAGTTTATAGGTGGGAATTCAAGTAGCTCCTAGAATATCTTTCCGACAGATGCCTGATATGGGATTGGGTAAATCTCTATCATATGTATTTGTTCCGGCTTATTCTGCAAGCCAAATCCTTTGTTTTGTTTTATTTGTGGTATTCGAGTTGCTTCGAAGTCAAATGTTGAATCCATACCTTTCCTAAACGGTGTTCTCATATTTCTATGTGAATACTAATCCTTTTTGATCATTGAGGTTGTCATGTTAATTCTTTTCCAACCGGTGCGCTTCTCTTCGAGATGATCCCATCATTCTCCCCATCCGCAAGATCATTTCTAAGTTTTCTCAACGGTGTTTGTTTCGTTCATCCCAAGTTGTCTTTGTTTTTCCCCACCCTCCCACCCTTTTCTTCAAGGACTCATTTATTTTAATCAAGTATCCATTTATTCATGTGAAGTCACTTCACTCTTTTCAATCAATGTTCTGATCCGGTGATCCCTTGTGAAGATGCTCACGAGCTTCAAGTTCATCATCCTTCGTTCTTTTTCTTCTTCTCTGGTGGATCCAATTCAAGCTTTCAGTGTTGATCATATTCCTTTCCTCGTGTCAAATGCTTTCTCATGCCGGTGCACCTCTCAATCACTTACCTCTTGCTATTCATTTGTTCCAGAGTGTTGAAGATATCTCAGAATATTTGTGTTTCCATTCCTAATCCGTTCAAGCCATTTGGAGATTGTTATCTCATTCAAGCCATTTAATTAAACCGGTGCAATCTCTCTTTAAAATCATTTTCAACGGTGTTTTATTTTGAGTGGGCCCTAACCCACAGGTCTTTTCCCAGGATCTTACCTGACTCTTCGAATTATCAGGAGCGATTCTCAAATTCATTTCCAAGTTTGACGTAAGAATGAATTTCCATCAGTCACATGCCTTTCCAAGATCGATTTCAAATAATTTTTCATTGTTGTCTCAACTTCTTTTCTTTCCATTCTACCGAAGTATCTCAGTAATTTTGGTGGCGTTCCTCATCATCATCTGAAGACCGAAGAAGAGTTTTCTTCTCAATCTTGGTCCGTTCTCTTAAAGATTCATAGTTCTAGCTTGATGCCCATCCTCTCATAATTGTTTTCGATTGTGAGAATTCTTTTCTTACCATCCGGAGTATTTCATGAGTTGTTTCCATTTCTTTCCTCCGAAGGCCATCATGTCATAATTCTTCATTCTCAACGTGTAGCTATCATTCTCCAAATCTTACCGGTGCATCGTTCAGATACCCTCTAATCAGTTCATGATCTCTTCGTTCTCATGTATCTAAATCCCCTCAAGTATCTTCCTTCGTTTTCCAATTCTTCCCGGTGAATTGTGCCTTTGCTACTTTCATTTTCAATTCTTATGGTGGTTTGTGGTTTCACTCGTTCGTCAAAGAAGCAACTTTGTTTTACCTCTTCTCTTCCTATTTCCTCCGGTGCCATCCTAGATCTCGGGACGAGATCCTCTCGTAGTGGTGGAGTGTTGTAACGCCCCGGATACAACTTTACATATTCGTAACTCCAACTCTTGCCTTTTCCGGAGATGCGATATATTATTTCCTTCGTGGTTGGGTTTTTGTCTTTTGTTTTGCATCGTGTTCATGTCATGCATCTCATCTCATGGCATCATGCGCATTGCATCTGCATGTTTTCACAAAGCTTGCCCCCGCTCGTACTTGCCGCTCCTCGCTTCTCTCCGTTGCCTTCGGTGGCCGTCCCGAGACCAACCGTGTCTTCGTTTCCCTTTTGTCCGACCACCTAACCTCTCTTGCCAGCTCGCAGCGCCCTCGCACGCGTGTCCAAAACTCCCCCGAACCCGACCTGGACAGTCATCACCGTTAGGTCTGGATCATCCCCAAACATCCCTAAATCATCATCGATTTCCCGTTGGACTCTCCTAAGCTATTTATTCTCGATCGTCCGATTAAAAATCGGAGGGATCAAATACCCCCTAAACCTAGCCTACTTACTATATAAATAGAGCAACCCTAAAATCTAGGGGAGCTGTCCCATCCTCCGAATCCCTCCGCCGCCATCCTAGCTTTCTTCCTTGGGATTCCCTCATTCCTTCCCGAGCCAACCCAGCGCCGCCACCTACCTCCATCGATCCCCTCCACTACCACTGAAGCCTGCAGCCTCCTCCTCCCACCTTGGGATCATCTCCCGGCCAACCCGAGCTCCTCCCGTGCCCGAGCCCTCCGTCCCCGAGCTCCTACAGCCCCATGGCGCCCCAACCTCCAGATCGAGATGGTCTCGATCCCGAGTCGCCAGGCCGGACTCCCTCTTCCTCTCCCCTTCTCTACTTCCCTTTCTTCCCATCTCTCCCTCCCGTGTTTCACGCTCTCTCTCTGCCTCATTGAAACAGAGAACTCCCGCAGGTTCCCGTCACCATGGCCGCCTGGGGCCTTCTTCTGCCTCATCCAGCTCCATCCTCCGTGCCCGACGAGGTCTGCACTGCCGCGCGCCTGCATCCGCGAGGGAGACGACGTCGATGCCTCCATGCTTTCTCTGCAATGTACCCCTGCCTCGACCGGGTCCTCCGTCCCAATCCATCGTCGTCGTGCTTCTCGCGCCGCCCGATTCTGGAGGAGCCGCCGCTAGATCCCATCCTCCTCGACTCCAGCGAGCCCCGCCGGAGTTCTTCCGATGGCAGCGCCCGCAGGTCATGTCGCCGTGCCTGTTTCCTCTTCTCCTGTTCTACTTTTTTCTCCCTGTATCTCCTCTCTGAACTATCTTGCTTCCTGTATTTCTTCAAAGGAGCACATCCCCGACACCGGTCCTCGCCAGCAGCACCCCGGCGCCGCGCGCCCATGCCTTCCTCCCCACGGCCGGATCTGCTGCCGCCCCATCTTCACCTTGCCAGGGCTGCTCTGCTTCCTGTCTAGCAGAGGAGGACGGCGCCTCTCCCTCGAGTCGTTCGAGCAGCAGGAGCCCGCTCGCCCACGCCTCACATTGACCGCGCCCCGCCTGCTTCCCCTTCGGCCTCCAAGGCCAGCTCAAGCCGGCCCAAGCCAGATCCAGCCTGCTCCAGCTCCTCACCGACGGCCTGTAGGCCCAGGGTGAGCAGCCCCCCCGGTGTTTCCTTGTTGGGCTTCCTGTTCAGATTCGGCCCGAGCCACTGTTTTTTCTCCGCGAACGAATTTGTCTATTTATCCAGTGATTTAACAGATTTGCAGAAACCCCCTTGCACTTCATGCATTTAATATCTCACAAACCGTGCATCGGATTAAAATATTTTAAACATGTAAAATGCTTAGAATTTCATCTAGTTTCATAATATGCCACTTTCATCCATGCTAAAAATGTTTAAACTTGCTGTTTGCATTAATTTGCTAAAATGCCATGTTAAAATGATTTATTTCATAACTAAATAACCGTAGCTTCATTTTAAATAAACTTTATATGTAAATGGGGTGGAAAAATGCCTAGTTTAACATGGTTGACTTTATTTTCCTGTTTAACAACAATAAAATATGTTTTAGGGCAGAACAGCACCAAATTCGAATATTGCTCATGAGGATTTTCCGGAATTGTTGTTTGTTGTTCCGGCCTCATTTAAACTTGTCTAGGTAGGTAGTTTAATTAAGCTTCACCTCTTGCCATGTTTAACAACATTTAACATTGCTTGGTAGCTTAAACGAGATTAAACTAAATATGTCAATGTGGTGTTTTGTCAATATGCAACTCGTTGCATATTGAGCCCCACTTAACTTGTAGTATTGTTTGTTGCACTTTGCCATGCCATGCCTCATTAAACCGGACATGCATCATACTTGTTTGTGCATCATGCCATGTTTATGCTTGTGCATTTACCATGTTGTTTGTTTCTTTCCGGTGTTGCTTCTAGTTCCGGTAATGTTGCGATTGTGAGGATTCGTTCGACTACTCCCGTTCGTCTTCTTCATGGACTCGTTCTTCTTCCTTGCGGGATTTCAGGCAAGATGATCGTCACCTTGGATCTCACTACTATCATTGCTATGCTAGTTGCTTCGTTCTATCGCTATGCTGCGTTACCTATCATTTGTTCTTCAAGCCTCCCAAATTGCCATGAACTTCTAACCTTTGACACCCTTCCTTGCAAACCGTTGCTTGGCTATGTTACCGCTTTTGCTCAGCCCCTCTTATAGCGTTGCTAGTTGCAGGTGAAGTTGAAGATTGCTTCATGATGGACAGGGTTATGTTGGGATATCACAATATCTCTTATTTAATTAATGCATTTATATATTTGGTAAAGGGTGGAAGGCTCGGCCTTATGCCTGGTGTTTTGTTCCACTCTTGCCGCCCTAGTTTTCTGTCATACCGGTGTTATGTTTCCGGATTTTGCGTTCCTTACGCGGTCGGGTGATTTATGGGACCCCCCTGACAGTTTGCTTTGAATAAAACTTGTCCAGCAAGGCCCAACCTTGGTTTTACCATTTGCCTCACCACCACCTATACCCTTCCCTTGGGTCGGCCAACCCAAGGGTCATCTTTATTTTAGCCCCCCCCCCCCCCCCCCCGGGCCAGTGCTTCTCTAAGTGCTGGCCTGAACCGGGCAGACTGCGAGGGCCCCTCGGGGAAACTCGAGGTCTGGTTTTACTCGTAGGCTGACCTATCCGGTGTTGCCCTGAGAACGAGATATGTGCAGCTCCTATCGGGATTGTCGGCGCATCGGGCGGCTTTGCTGGTCTTGTTTTACCATTGTCGAAATGTCTTGTAAACCGGGATTCCGAGACTGATCGGGTCTTCCTGGGAAAAGGAATATCCTTCGTTGATCGCGAGAGCTTATCATGGGCTAAGTTGGGACACCCCTGCAGGGTATAAACTTTCGAGAGCCATGCCCACGGTTATGTGGCAGATGGGAATTTGTTAATGTCCGGTTGTAGATAACTTGACACCAGATCCGAATTAAAATGCATCAACCGTGTGTGTAGCCGTGATGGTCTCTTTTCGGCAGAGTCCGGGAGGTGAACACGGTCTCTAGGTTATGTTTGACGTAAGTAGGAGTTCAGGATCACCTCTTGATCATTAATAGCTTCACGGCCGTTCCTTTGTTTCTCTTCTCGCTCTCTTTTGTGTATGTTAGCCACCATATCATGCTTAGTCGCTGCTGCAACCTCACCACCTTACCCCTTCCTTTCCCATTAAGCTTTGCTAGTCTTGATTCCCATGGTAATGGGATTGCTGAGTCCTCGTGGCTCACGGATTGCTACAACAACAGTTGCAGGTACAGGTTATGCGATGATCATGACGCGAGAGCGATGTTTGCTTAATTTGGAGTTCTTCTTCTGCTTCTTCTTCGATCAGGGGATAGGTTCCAGGTCGGCAGCCTGGGCTAGCAGGGTGGATGTCGTTTGAGTTTCTGTTTGTGTTTCATCCGTAGTCGGATGGTGCTCTTATGTTAGATGGTGTTGTATTTGTGTGGCATTGTGTGCCTTTTGTATGTATCCCCATCTATTATGTAATGTTGATGTAATGATATCCACCTTGCAAAAGCGTGTCAATATGCGGTTCTATCCTTGGTGGGACCTTCGAGTCTCTTTAGGATAGTATCGCATATTGGGCGTGACACCGCCTCTAAATATTGTGGTTCATCATAGTTAATTGTTGTCTAATCCTGTAATTACTGAACATATTGTACTGACAATTTTATTTATGGATTCGTTGTTGAACCATTGTGCTGAGAATTTGATTCCACGTTTCATATTTCAAAATTTCCAATTCGAATAATAAATTACAGGGAAAAATAAAATTATACAGAAGCGAATAAAATAATGTGCACACGGTTATAAAGAAAACAACGCGTGCGATGAAAAATAGAGAAGAGACGGCTCTTTGACGTGAAACGCTTGCGATGCCCGATGGACGCACACACTGTTTCGTCTCATATGCGTGTGCGATTCATGGTAATACGGCAAACCTTTCTAACCAGTGTGCGTGTGTGATAGGAATACCAATCGCACACAGTTATGAAAATGGACATGTTGGCGTTAGTAGAGGCACCACACACATTTTACATATTTGAACTTTGTGTGATAATGTACCTATCACAAACATATCGGTAGATTAAATGTTGATGTCCACCTTTTTCACACGACTATAGCAGCGTAATCGCTTGGGATGTCTCTCTGATCAGAAACATAACGTTGAGATGTAACATGTGGGACCGGGGTGGCTTCTCATACGTTTATTCTATGGCGATTGGCAGTAGCTGATGTTGTCGGCGTTCTGGGAACCGGGGTACCCAGACTTGCATGCCTGCAACCCACAATGTGGCTTCATCGATGGCCTGCTACGGCCAGCTTCAACTATGGAAAGACAAGACCCTCGCGAGGTGGGTAATGTCAAGACCTCCCGAGGGAGCGGCCTCCTTAGGCAGCCTCCTGAGCAGAGCATAGATTTCTATGCAAGACCCAGCCTCACGAGGCTGAAATGACATCAGCCATGACGACCAAGGCCAGGCGCGCGCCAGCGGGCGCAGTGCGGCAGGTTTCCTCTTTGGTGAAAAGGAGACAAGCACAGGTGTGGAGTTCCCAGGAATCAGCCAAAGGTTGCCATTTGCGTGCAATGAGACCATGATCGCCAGAATGGCAGGATGGATGTCATGGCCGAGCCCACAATGACGTCACGCTCAGAGGCTTTGTAGGCGAAGACCACCTTTCGTCAGGATTAGATGTACCTCTTGATCGCCTTCAAATTTGATCGTTGTGGGATCCCTTCCCGCCTAAGTTTTGGAGGAAGAGGACCAAGGCCACTATAAATAGAGCCTAGCCACCACCATAGAGGGGGGGTCGATTGACTCATCTGGGATCAGCTCATCGAACCACCAAGAGCTCATCACAAGAACACGCCTCGTGAGGTTGTTCTTCCACTTGTACTAGTTCATCCTTCAGCCCCTCACGAGGCTAATCCACCACAAAGCAAGAGTAGGGTATTACACCACAAGGTGTCCTGGACCTGGGTAAACTATTGTGTCTTTCTCTGTCATGTTCGTCGAGCTAGGTCATGAGAGCAATGGATGGAGAGGCTTGAGAGGTTGAGTTCTTCGCACACGCCCCTGAGTTCGAACCTCTCTTGGGTCTGCAGAGCCCGGAATCTGACATTTGGTGCACCAGGTAGGGGGCGTGTCGGAGGTCAACCTGTTCGTCAACCACACTCCGCCCTTGCCGTTCCTCCATGGTGGGCACCGCTCCTTCCGCTTGTCCACTAGGCCCATTTGGAGGCGTTGTGGGCCTCCAAGTGTTTTCCCCCGCCTTGCGACAGGTGTAGTGGCCTCCGAAGTTTAGGTCGGGAGCTGCCGCCGCACTATGACGGCGCGGCAGACCCTGCGGAGTTCCTCCATGCGTACAAGGAGGCCATCCGGGAAGTGGGCGGAGACGACAAGGTCATGGCCAACTGGCTGCCCATGGCGCTCGCGGGCATGCCACGCACCTGGCTTCTCAGTTTACCAGAGTCTTCGGTAGCTTTGTGGGAGGAGCTGCATGGGTTATTCGCCACACGCTTTGCGGTTCCAGCGCACCACACTATCGCCGCCATCCTTGGCGGGTCGCAAGCGCCGGCTTCAGATTGCCACACCAAGCAGTTATTCCGTCAGATGGAGGCTCCCCCATCCCTGCGAGGGGCCCCTCCGGCCTGGGTGGCACCCAGGCTGACCGCACCTTCAACGCTAGAGATCACCCCAAGACCACGGCCGGCGCAGGCGCATTGCCCATGTTCTGCACCCCCACCATCTACAATGTGGCGGTAACCAGGATCCTCATCGATGGTGGCGCCGGCCTCAACGTCCTCTCCGTGGAAGCGTTCGTCCTACTCCACGTGCCTCACGACCGACTCCTTCCCACCAAGCTGTTCTCCAGAGTGGTCGGCGGCTCCACCTGCCCCGTGGGGCACATTTGTCTCCTTGTCACCTTCAGGATGAGCGACAACTATCGCACCGAGCTCATCAACTTCTATGTCGCGCGCATCGGGCTCCCTTACAACGCCATCCTCGGGTACCCGGCCCTTGTGAAGTTCATGGCCACCCTGGCTACAACATCATGAAGATGCCAGGGAGCAGCGTCATCCTCACCGTGCCAGGAGACACTGGAGATGCGCTGAAAGCCCTCAAGCTCGCCTTCAGGGCCACAACGGCCGCACGACAAAGTGTAGAGAGTGCACCGAAGGGCCCGGGGGCTGCCCCGGCAAAGAAGAAGCCGTTGTTTTCCCAAGACCGAGCCGAGATGAAGCAAGTACCGGTCGACGAAGACGGGAAGTCAGGAGCCACCTTCACCATAGGCGCCGGTATCCCCCGAGACCAGGAGGAGGCGCTGGTCAGCTTCCTCCGTGCGTATAAGGATGTGTTCACGTGGCAAGAAACGGACCTAGTAGGTGTCCCACGGGAGGTGATCGAACACTACCTAAGGGTGTGCCCCCATGCTCGCCCAGTGAAGCAGAAGGCACGGCTCCAATAGACCCGCAAGCCACAGGAAGGCGGTGTTATCCAGGAAGTGCGGCACCCGGAGTGGTTGGTGAACCCAATCATTGTCCCCAAGAAGGGCGGGAAAGAGCGCATGTGCGTTGACTTTACAAGCCTGAATAAAGCTTGCCCTCAAGATCCATTTCCTCTTCCTCACATCGACCAGATCATCGACTCCATAACCGAGTGCGATCTGCTGTGCTTCCTGGATGCCTTCTCAGGCTACCATCAGATCAAGATGGCGGTGGAAGATATAGAGAAGACGGCCTTCCTGACTCTGTGCGGGGTGTATTGCTCCACATGCATGCCGTTTGGGTCGCGCAATGCCAGAGAAACTTTCCAGCAGTTGATGCACATCACCTTGGGCAAGCAGCTTGGAAGAAACGCGGAGGCTTATGTTGACGATATAGTGCTCAAGTCCCGGGAGGCCAAAACCCTTGTTGAAGATCTGGATGAGACACTACAAAAAAATACACTTCCATGATGATATGTGTTTGTCATAGTAGGTCACTTTTTTTCATGCATGTACATCCATGACCATTTTATGACAGAATCAAGATAGTCATACATGTGCTTTCGTAGAAGTGTCCCATGACATTACCAAAATTATCATCACAGAAGTGTCCACTTCCATGACGATAAATCGTGCGTCATAGAAGTGCTTTCGTCAAGGGTGACCGACACGTGGCATCCACCATAACAGAACGCCGTTAAGCTATCAGGTCCGGTTTTGGATCCGATAACCCGTTAACAGCCCGGACCAATGGGGATTTTCCACGTGTAAAATCATCATTGGCCGGAGGAAACACGTGTTGCCTCACCGTTGGGACAGATGTCATCCACTCATTGGACAGGAGGCGCCTATGATAGGTCAACATGTGGCACGGCCCAATAGTGGCCCATTCTGGTGAAAAAGGTCGGCCCAGTAAAAATTAGTATGCCGACCCATATAAGGCCTACTTGTGTCAGGTCCATTTAAGCCCATGGCGCATACGAGATGTGCCAATTCGGCCCGTCAATGGCCCGTTAAAGATTTGACACCATTGCAGCCCATCGTCAGTTCAAGCCCGTTAACAGCCCGCTATAGATTTGGGCTCTATATCGGCCCGATGATGTTTCGGCCTATTAACAACCCATTCAAGGGATGGGCCAATTTTCAGGATGTACATCTTTCGGCCTTTTAGCGACCATTTAAATGTTGGGCTAATTTCCGGCCCGGTGTGTCTTTCAGCCTGTTGACGGCCCATAAATTAGTTGGGCCATTTGTAGTCCGACCTGAGTTTTGGCCTTTTAACGACCCATTTTAGTGTTGGGCCAATTTCCGGCCCGATGTGTCTTTCAGCCTATTGACGGCCCATAAATCAGTTGGGCCATTTGTAGTCGGACCTGAGTTTTGGCCTTTTAGCGACCCATTTAAGTGTTGGGCCAATTCCCGGCCCTGTGTGCCTTTCAGCCTGTTAACGGCCCATAAATGAGTTGGGCCATTTGTTGACAGACCTGAGTTTTGGCCTTTTAACGGCTCATGCCCTTCATGGTCCAATACCAGCCCGGTTTCTTTTTCGGCCTGCTAAAGGCCCACAACACAGTTGGGCCATTTACATTATGGCCTAACTTTCGGCCTCTTAGCGGCCCATGCTCTTCATGGTCCAGTACAAGCCCGATGTCTCTTTCGGCATGCTAAAGGCCCACGGTATAGTTGGGCCATATGTAGCCCGAACTTAGTAACGGCATGCTAACGACCCGTGAAATCAAATGGGCCCACCTGTTGCCCGCTTTGATGTCGGCCTGTTAATGACCCGGGAGGTAAGAGGGCCGACCATTAACTTTCGGCCTGGTAACGACCCATTAACTTAATGGGCCCACTAAAGTTTGTACATGTCTTTAGGCCAAATTAGATAATTTGAGCCCATTACGACGAGCAATTATGCACAGGACCAAAACCGATCAAGCAAAGGTACGACATACAGGGAAAAACGTTGCACATCCAGCATATATTACAGGAAATTACATCCACTGGGCAATCAAACATTGATGCCAGTGCAAATAAATGAATAGAATCTAACGATCTACAACATCACAATCTGCAACCTCAGCACGGATGACGCCCATAAGCATGTGGGCAAGTTCATGCTGCTTTGCTACACTGTCTCTGAAAACATTGATCAATTGTTGTTGCGCAGGAATCTGCACCTCTAATTCCTCCACCATTTCCATCATTGCTTCAGCCATTAATTGGTTCACAAACATACATTTTTTCCGATGCATTCGAGATAGAGGATACTGAACAGATTCAGATGGCGATTTTGGCAGGCTTGTATTATTGATAGTGGAGAGTGTCTCGACCACTGCATCATAACATAAATTAGGAGGGGAACCAAACAGATTAATCATGAGTTATTGCCATATTACCTGGCCTAGATTTATTGGAAAGAAACAATGGGGTTGCCTTGCTGTTTTCAGAGTTTGTATTTTTATCTTCAGCAACCTGCACCAAATTAACACACTAGCATTCTATCATTGGCCAAGTCAGATAATAGGAAAGCAACATTAACACAGCGAATGTTTGGGCAACTAGCCTACACCAAATTAACACAATATGGCACAGCTATCATCAGCCAGGTAAAGTAATACGAAAGCAACATCGACACAATGAATGAATGGCCAACCAGAGCAGCACTACAATTCAGTAATGTGCATGATATGAGATAGTACACTCATGCATCTCAGTATACAAAACTACCAGGCAGTTTTGTTTTAAAAAATCAACATTGGTGCCTTTAACATTTTGCTACAACTAATTTTAGATCAGATAAAGGTTGGATTCACACCGATTAACAAAATACATGCTGATGTAAAAATATAGTGATATGCAACAGGTACTTACATCAGCATTGGAGCACAGAGAATTCCCGCAAGACATTTCCCTTCAATACAACCCCAATGGAGGAAGTCTTCTATCATTTAACCTTATTTTCTAAAAGAGAGATGGGTAAGAAACATGTAGAAAATATGATCAGAATGCTATAAAATTTCATGATGCGAGGATACGCAAACGCTTCTTAGAATGGAGTTGACATTACTTTGCTGGACTGGAGCGGACTAGTTCTTTGGCCACTGGAATCTGCTTATTATCAGTGGGAGTTGGGTTTGTCTGTGCTGGAGCAGCATCTATGAAAATGGAGTTGGTTTATTATCTCCTGGCATTTGGATCTTTTGCAAAGACCTGGTTTGTAACCCTTCAGATTCTAACATAGCCGTCTTCCCCTTGCATGCCTTATATAGAAGAATGGTGCTTCAATTATAAAACATGCTAAAGCTGATATGGAATAGGTACTGAAGAATGGAAAGGCATGACATATTGACATGTATTCCCTCCATCCGGAAATAAATGGATGGGTCTAGGCGTATTTCAGTTCTAGATACATCAAGTTTTATCCATTTCTGCAACTTGTAATACGAACGGAGGGAGTATGCTGTAAGAGCTAGGAATACAACAGGACAACACAGTAAAAAAACACTAAAAACCCACTGCAGAACCAAAGTATTCAAACCCACTAATATGAGATAGTACACTCATGCAGCTCAGGATGCAAAACTACCAGGCAGTTTTCCTTACAAAAATCAACATTGTGGCCTTTAATCATACATTTTGCTACAACTAAATTTAGATCAGATAAAGGTTGGATTCACGCCGATTAACAAAATACATGCTTATGTAAAAATATAGTGATATACAACAGGTACTTACATCTGCATTGGAGCACAGAGAATTCCTACAAGAATCTTTCCTCATAGACGGTACCAGTGCAAAAATTGTTCTATCTGTTAAGCTTATTTTCTAAAAGAGAGATGGGTAAGAAACATGTAGAAAATATGATCAACATGCTATAAAATTTCATGATGCAAGGATACACACACGCTTCTTAGAATGGAGTTGACATATTTTTGCTGGACTGGAACGGACTAGTTCTTTGGCCACTGGAATCTGCTTATTATCAGTAGGAGTTGGTTTCTCTGTGCTGGAGCAGTATCTATAAAAACTGGAGTTGGTTTATTATCTCCTGGCGTTTGGATCTTTTGCAAAGACCTTGTTTGTAACCCTTCAGATAGTAACATAGTCGTCTTCCCTTTGCATGCCTTGTATAGAAGAATGGTGCTTCAATTATAAAACATGCTACAATAGAGAGATGAAATAGGTACCGAAGAATAGAAAAAGGCATGACATATTGACATGTATTCCCTCCATCCAGAAAAAATGGATGGGTCTAGGCGTATTTCAGTTCTTGATACATCCTTTTTTATCCATTTCGGCAACATGTAATCCAGACGGAGGGAGTATGGTGTAAGAGCTAGGGATACGACAGGACAACATAGTAAAAAACACTAGTTGAATGTAAAATTGTATGCTAGCGGAATTCGTATAGAAAAAACTAAGGCAACATACACGTGTATGATTGGGAAACTAAGATGGCATTGCAACAGAGCACTAGAACAACACTTCAATGTAAAAAACATGGTATGGTAGACAGATGAAGTACATACTGATGAATAACAATGCATAAGATATTCGGAAGCATGATGTCCAAATTAAGCAGATGGCATTGTGATAGAGTAGAATGACAGTACTTGAATTTTAAAACAAGTTATCATGAATGGAATAAGTACTGAAAAACAGGAAGGCATGACATATTTACATGCATGATCAGCATGCTAAGAACATGGCATTGCAACAGAGTAGATACACTCCAGGACATTATATGCATGTTGTACCCATATCACGGGCCAAGTTAGAGCAAGGACCTTGTGGGGTGAAGAGGATTCATAATCTTTCTGTAAGTCTTCTGAAGAACTGCCTTTACATGTTCCATCATATTGGGTATCATTGACATCAAGTTTATTGGCCTTTACATTGCTTTGTGAGGTCTGTGGATATATCAGTGTGTGCAATTATATCTGACATGCATGGAAGACAATTAGTAGTTAGATTTATGTAATGAGTGTCTGTAGGAGATGACATAAATAGTAGGACTGGGGTTAACTAGCAGCAACAGGTCTCAAAAACTAAAGGGAGAACACAGATGAAAGCTACAGAATATGTATCATTTGTACTCGAGATTAACTAGATGGCACACAAAAGTATTAAAGAACAACATAGGTAATACTAGAAGTGGTATAATACTATAATCACCAGCCTGTGGGATAGCATTGGCTTATAGATGATAACTATGGAACAACGTTACCTAAAGAACAAGTATCTTAGCTGAACAACGGAACAACGTTAACTCCTGAACAAGACCCGTAAGAGATCAGCATGAATATACAGCGAAATATGATAATCTATTTTCCATGCTTAGATGAATAACAGAGCCACAAATGTTGCACACAAGTAAGATGAGGGTACAACCTATCTAGCCGCCATCCATAGGAGTGAGCATCATGTGCTAACTTGTTGATGGCCCTGCCGTTGTTGTGGCTGTCCATGTCGGGCACGCGCATTCGATGCAGGGAACTGTTGAGTGGGGACTATAGCTCCCTTCTGGTGTATTCTTCCCTTGTTGGAGCAGCTGTGGTGAGTCGGAAGACGGTGTGGCTGAACATGCAGATAACGCATAATGTTAAGAACGACACATCTCTTTGATCTGAAGAAATACCCTAAGAGATCAACAACAAGGTACGAGAGTGGTCACACGTCTGTTGATTGAAGACTAAATTGGGGTCACACAATTCTATTTTATTTTGGTACTGTCCGATCTACGCCGGATGGCTTGATGGCCGTCTTGTGCCTCCCGGTTGACACTGTTCGGAATCTTCCCCGAAGAGCCAGCGACCAACGACAGAGCAGCCTGCCTCCGCCGGCCATGGCCCCGACCAAAACCCTGTTGCCCGCCCCATCGCACTGTCGTGGTTGCGCCGCCCCCGGGCCAATCCACAAAGACTCGCCATCATCCAGATCCGGCGGCGGCAGTTCCTTCAACCGACGGAACTCTAAGATAGCCATCTAAGCGCTGCTTCCGCGGCGAACTTGCGGCCCCGCACCCTTACGTTAGACACCAGCCAACCAGCAGCCTAGGAGCTCTGCCGCCTCGAGGGGTGTTGCTTCCCATTGTGAATCGATTGGCCCGGAATAAAAATTCAGACAACTGACGCCTAAATAAAGTGATTTCAGATAAGGGTGCGACCTATCTGGCGGCATGGTGAAGTAGGCAGCTCCAGCTGCTGAGACAGTGAGGCCGGCGTGATTGCAGCGGTGACCAGCGGCAGGAAAGCAGTGATGTTGCGGCGGTCGACGGCTACGGGGAAGCAGCGGCGGGACTCTGGATGGATCCGTAGTTGGAGCCGCTCCGGCGACGTGAACAACAACGGGGGTGAATCAGCTCCGGTACGGTTCACACGGCCGTCGTCGAGGTAGCTCCAGCAGCACGGAGTAAGAGGCACACGGCACAGTGCAAGACGGTAAATGGACAGCGTCTCCGGCATTAGGGAGGAGGGCGGCTGTGAAATTGGTGTGGTGGGGGCGCCATGGAGGAGGGGCTGAGGTTTCGCGGCTCGGGAGAAGGGAGCTTTCGGGGAGACGGTGATTTGGCGCCCACGAGGTATGAACGGGGGGGGGGGGGGGGAGATTGTGAGGGGAGTGGAACCATGTCTTACGGACGAATTTGTCTGAAATGTGTGTGTGGGGGGGGTTACAGTTCTACCCCTGCCTTTAGGCTTCTCGTCTTGGGTCTGTGTACTGAGCGTCGGGGATAGTAGAGTAACTTTGCTTCTCCCCAAATAGTGGGCGGGAGCGATTTCAGACGAGGAGGGCGTGTTTTGAAATATAGTGGGCGCGAGCGATTTCGGGCGAGGAGAGAGTGTTTTGAAATAGTGGGTGTGAGCTATTTCGGGTGAGGAGAGCGTGTTTTGCCGACCATGGTTTATGAATTATTCGGCACATGTCATTTTGCCGAGGAGAAGGCACGCTAGGATGAAGTTACAAACCTACCCTTGATGTACAACGGGCCAATTGATGTGTGTCCCACATAGGTCGGTAATTTCGCGTCTCCCATTTATTTGCTCGGGCAAATTCCACCGAGCAGAGGATGTTTAACGTTTCATTCAAATTTTGGGAGAACGAGCATCCACATCTACCTTACCAAGTCGATTCAAATCAAATTTTGAAATATTAGCTTCCCACTTCTTTTTTAGATGGAGAGATGATGCTTAGGAGTAATGTGTTTTTACATGCTCGTTGCTACAAATAGTTGACCCACTAAAAAATGGGAATCAAACCCAAAATGAAATATCTCGATTCAATGAAATAGCTCGTTCACCAGGTCAAAATAGTGAACTAAATCAAAAATTGAACACCTCAATTGAGTAGCATGTTGTACAGTATTATAGTACTCCATGAACATGTTGAAAGTCAAATTAATGAACTTGTTTGACATATGCATATATCCGTTCATGTGTGGATTGCAGACAACATGTTCTCCAATTTAAATATTTGAATGCAAGTTTATAATGAAACATGGTTTATATCAGTCTTTGATGCATAAAACGCGACCTCCCCCTCTCCCGGACTCCTGCTCTCTCTCTCTCTCTCACTCTCTCTCTCTCTCTCTCACTCTCTCTCTCTCACTCTATCTATCTATCTATCTATCTATCTCTCTCTCTATCTCTCTCTCTCTCTCTCTCTCTCTCTCCGACAATCTTCAATTCTGTCGCACGCATAGAACACACAAACCTTGTCTGTCCCTCTCCCTTTCTCTCCATCTCTCTCTCTCTTTTTGTGTGTGTGTGGGGGGGGGGGTCTTTCTAGTTCGCATGCATATATACTCCATCTATAGGTCTATCTTGCACACTATGTATGATTCTCTAGTCCAAGCTAGATATCTTGGGTGCACTCATCGTACGCACACAAATTCCTTGGCTCGTTGCCCGTAACTCTCTCACGCACCACTCTGTTGTCTCGGAGCTCTTCCTTCTCTCTCTCAAACTCTCTATCTACCTGGGTCACACATACACATGCATATCTCACTCGCACTCGATAGGCCCATCTAAAACTCTATCTCTCTCCCTCGTTCTCTCTCCATCTCTCTCCCTCACACACACACACACACAAAATCTCATGCCTAGCTAGCCAAGTATGATGGTCTCTCACTCAATTGTAGGCACACGCAGTCCCCCCTATATGTATATGACTAGCTAATCTTAGTCTCCATCACAAACATGTGCATGGTCTATCTCGATTTCTCTCGTGGCATCATTCTATCGCGCACACACCTCCCTCGATCTCCCACCCATATAGTCCCCTCACAATCTCGAGGGGATCTCTCTATCACAAACACACCCTCTCTCCCTCCCCATGCGTCCATGTTCTCCATGTGTCCCTCTCGACCTTTGTTCCTTGTTGGCCAGACCTCTATTGGACATGTGCTATAGGGGTGTCTCTCTCCGTTGCAAACAATCACGCCTTAGCTATCTTCGTGTATCTCCTCACCTCGCTTTTCTATCTCGAAGATGCATGCGTGATATGTTTGCATAACAAACGAAAACACAAACACACTCTCTCCCTCTCCCTCTTATTTATCGTTTGTTGTCACTTTCTCTTTCACGCACATACTCTTTTTGCACACTTACTCATTCTCCTTCACACACACACTTGATCTCTCTCGACTTAGGCACTCTCTTCGGTCCATAGCATATAGATTTATTAAAAAGTCAAACATCACAAAGTTTGACCATGTACGCAGAGAAAAACAATTACATCTAGAATGACAAACATATACCATTAGATTCACCATGAAATGTAGTTTCGTATGATGTATCTTTGGTATTGTAGATATAAATAACATTTGCATAAACCTGATCAAAGTTTCCAAAGTTTTACTTTCTAAAAAATTTACATGCACTGCATTATCGAGCGGATGGATTATCTCTTTCCCCCTCTCAGCTATCTGATGCACCACTCAGCCTTATCGGGGCTCCTCTATCTCTCTCAAACTTTATATCTCCTTGGTTCACACATACACATGTCTCGCTCGTGCTATACATATAGACCCATCCAACACTCTCCGCCCTTGTTCTCTCTCTATGTGACATGCACCCCCCTAAGTACGATAATCCCTCACTCCATCATAGGCGCAAGCACTCCCCCCCTAAGTATGATTATCTCTCACTAGCCATCAGGAACACACACATTGTATCCTTCCATCCATACATCTATCTCGATATCTCTTGGCGTATCTTCTATCGCGCACACAACTTGTCACTCAATCTCCCACCCATGTAGTCCCATCACGATCTCCAGGGGATCTCTCTATGACAAACATACACTCTCTCCTCCCCATGTCTGCATTTTCTCCGTACATCTCTCTTGACCTCTCTCCCTTGTTTGTCAGACCCCTCTTGGCCACGTGCTAGGGGTCTTTCTCTCTCGGTTGCAAACAACCACACACTATCTCCTCACCTTGCTTCTGTTGTTGAAGATGCATGTGTGATATGTTTGCATAAGACACACACGCTTTTTCTCTACTTTTATCGTGTGTTGTCCATGTCTCTTTCACACACGCACACATACTTTTTTCACTCACTCTTTCTATTTCACACACACACACTCTCTCTCTCTCTCTAGTTAGGGACTCTCTCATGTCCATAAGCATATGGATGTTTTGAAAAGTCAAACCTCAGAAAAGTTTGACCAGGTATATGTGGAGAAAAACATTTACATCTGGAAGGATCATTAGATTCATCACAACATGTACTTACTTCATACTATAATTTATCTTTGGTATTGTAGATATAAGTAATTTCTTTATAAACTTGGTCAAAGTTTCAAAAGTTTGACTTTAAAAAAATGTTGGAACTACATTATCGAACGGAGGGAGTAGCTCTTTCTCTCTCTTTCTCTCTGCTATCTCTCACAGGCCTCCCCTCTCACTCGAACTCTCTATATCGATGGATTATACGCTCACTGTGTCAGCGTATAGCTCCGTATATTTTTTAGTTGACCGGTCAACCAGTCCACATGCTGCCTTGTCAGCTCGTGTTCTGTATCTTCGTGTGCTGGCCCATGTGGTAGTGGGTGAAAATAAGTAAACTAGAGGCCCATCTGACACGCGGTGAAGTAAACAAAGTTGAAACCACTCGGGGTATGCACGCTAGTAAATTGAGGGCGCATTGGACACACTTCTTCTGCGTGAAGGACGTACTCGCACACAATTCATCACTGCGCGGCAGCATGCACAGAAGGATGAACTCGCGCACACCCAGCACACAACACACACCAGCACACGTGTACACCGGCATCGCCGCCGGTTGAGATGGACGACGAGGCAGCCAACAAGCGGAGGCAGCTCGAGCCAAAACCGCATCCGGTGAGCCTGGACTTCATCAGCAGCCTCCCCGGAGACATGCTGCTCGTGATCATCGGCCTCCTCCCCATCAAATCTACCGTGCGGACCACCCTGCTCTCCCGATGGTGGCGCCCCCTCTGGTGCCGCGTCCCCCCTCAACCTCATCATTGACAGCTGCCTCTGCGACGGGGTTGCAAACGCATGGCCGTAGTCTCCAAGATCCTTTCATCGCACCCTGGGCCAGCCAGACGCCTTGACATCCGCATGTTCAGTACCAACTGCAAGGTCCAACCCAAGTTCGATGAGTGGTTCTTATCTCCCGCCCTAGATCAGCTCGTGGAGCTCAGCTTTGAAGCTAAACGATGTCACTCTCTGCCGCCGTCTGTGCTCCGCCTCACGCCAATGCTGCGCCGTGCCAGCTTCAGCTCCTGCTATCTTCCCCATATTAATGTCGTGACCGCCCTTCTTCTCCCTCAACTCAAGCAGCTCGACCTCTTCGACGTTGTCATCTCAAAGAAGGCTATGGAGCACCTGCTCCGTAGCTGTACTACGCTCGAGTACCTTCGTCTTGAGTAGATCCACGTGTTCATTAGCCTCCACATTGCCTCGACGAATTTCCGATGGATTTATGTGTCTTGCTGGCATCAATGGGGAAGAGATCACTCCAGCTATTCCACATTATGGTCATTGAGAATGCGCCTTTCCTTGAGAGATTGCTTGTATTGGATCTAGAAGGTCCAACAAAAATCAGGGTCATTGACGCGCCGAAATTGACAGTGTTGGTGTACTCGTCTGCCTAATTCTCCGAACTCTTTATTGGATCCATAATCATTCAGGTACATCACTCATCTTCTTCTCCGTCTTCTTAAAATTCAGATTTTTAAATTTCTTCTTGATGTATTTACGACCGTCTTCCAGAAAATGATTCCCACAAGCTTGACCCAGTCTATGCGCACAGTGATGATCTTGGCAATAAAATCTATCGACCCCAATCTGGATCAAGTTGTTGGATTCCTTACATGCTTTCCATGCACGGAGAAGCTACTCATCGAGGTGAAAATTCTTTCTTATTAGTAAATGGTAATCACAACATAGCTCAATTTTTTCGTAATTTTCCCAAATTACGATGACAAGTGTAGTGTTCAAAACTGCATCTACACACTGCATCGAAAGAAATGTTTTTAGTATTTTTTTCTCACGTGATCACCTGCATCGTTTTTTTTGTTGTACTACTATAGTAGCCTAGGCTAGTCATAGTGGAAAGTAACTTAGACTAGTAACTCTATGGTTACCCTAAGAGCAAGTACTACCTCCGTCCTAGTTTACTCTTCCTATTTTGTAGTATCAAAATTTGACCATAGATTTAACTGACAAAATGTTAATGCATGTCACTAAGAACTATATCGTTGGATTCGTATATGAACATAATTTCAAATGGTATAATTTTTAGTGACATGCATTGGCATTTTCTTAGGTAAATCTATGGTCAAAATTTTATACTAAATATGAGGTAGTACAAAAGTGGACTATAATGGCCCTCCACCATGTAGGCCAAAACACATGCCAAATTCACTTGTGATGCATTTGGCATCGATGCCCCTCCATTGCTCACCTGGTGCCCCAATCTGGATCACCTACTTTGCTCCGGTGCCAAATTAACTCACGCCAACGAAAAAACACTTGTGTGGGAGAGAGAGGACTGAGGCAATTAAAAAACACTTGTTTGGGAGAGTGAGAGGCTGGTGTAGTTGGTTTGATTGATTTGTTTATACATGTGGGTCTGTGTGCACAACGGTGCCAACTCTCTCACATCACAAGAGCGGTGCCAAAATCTTTTGATCTGACATCAATGCATATTATGTGGCATACTTTTGAGAAATATGGCATCGGACACATAGTGGAAGGCAACAAATGCCCAAGCTCTTCACGTGCTCCTAGGTAAATGAGAGGAAAGAGAAAGTGAGGGAGTGAAAAATATCACTATCCAGCCAACCCTATCGTATGAGTGAATGATATTGGTACCTCTTGATGACATGACAATCTTATATAGCCAGCTGCTCTAATATGTTCTCTTCTTTTGTAGAAAAAAAAAGACCCGAAAGTGAAAAATGTGCTGCACTATAACAATCTCATCGAATGCCTTGATCTCCATCTTACGGAAATTGATTTGATCGACTACCGAGGCAGCATCTCTGAGATTAAATTGGCCAGGTTCTTTATTCTGGAGGCAAGTATGCTCAAGGTAATGAGGTTTGGCATTATCTGGCGCAACAATGAATGGTGTGTTGATCACCGCAAGCGTCTAAGTCTAAATGACAAAGTCTCCAAAGAAGCTGAATTTGGTTTTGAAACATCAAGTGGCCAGAGACTCGTAAACTTATTTTCCCATTGGTGACTTGTCAGGGCGGTGGATTTTAGTTTGTATGATAATCTGCATCCACCTAAAGTAACGAAAGTTCTTACGTAAACTTCCTAGTAATTCCCTCTTCATAGGTGCAGCATTACTCCTAACATTTGTAATATCAGTTTGAAACTTGTAATATTGCCGTGTCCTATTCCTGCGTTTTCAAAATCCTGCGAATCAAATAGGTCCTGAGTTGGTGATGATGTTGTGCCTGCCATCTTTCACCAATAGCCGTCGGATCTAGATCTGACGCATACAAACCAAACTTCTCCAGTTTTGCAAAAAGGTGCCCGCACTTGTTCCCTATTTACAAACAACTCCTTGTCTCTCACAATCAGCCTTATCTCCTTCCCACCACATCTGGAAGGCCATGGAAAAATCTGGCGCGATGGCCGCTGCCGGCGCTGTCCACCCCCCAATCTTGGTGTTCCGTGCAATGCGTGGGCATCTACACACGGGAAATTATGTCGAACACGGCTAGTTATAAGCATGCTAGCTCTACAGCCATGATGATAGTGACTGCAGACGATGAGGCTGACTATGGTATGCCGAACACGGCGCATATACTTAGGTGTCATCTCTAGCGTGGGGTCTTGTCACTTCACTGCGAGGAGCATCACGTAATAATTTGACCAATGGGTAGTATAGTGCTACTACATTGGTAGTACTACTACTAGTACTACCACCATCGTCTGGATTTAGTAGTACTACCACGTCCATCTGGATTTTAGTATTTGACTAGCAATATCTAGTAATGCATGTCACAAAAAACATACTACTCCCTCTGTAAATAAATACATGGTGTATTGTTTTATTCCTATCGGCGAGAGAACTTAATGTCTTTTTGCTAATTAATAGGATTACATGCAATGAACTAACCACTTCATGTCATGTTTGGTAGTCTCAAGTCATTGAAAGCATGCACGACCCACGTCTCTCAATGGTTGATATGTCACGAAATAAGAAACAAGGAGGGAGTTAATGTACCATGCCTAAGTGTTTTGGGATTACCCCTCAAAAAAAGTGTTTTGGGATTATTTGGTTTTCGTAAGGTGACTTACACAACATTTTTGGTTACATGCATTAACATTTTATTAGTTAAATCAAAGGTCAAAACTTGGCGCAAAATGCAAAGGGGACCAATAAACCAGTAAACATCAAACTTCTCTCGTTTGGCCCCCACTAGAGGTATGGTGAGATGACTATACTGCACCGGCACAGAGGGGGACGCAGCTTCATTGACTTACTGCACCTGCCTTTGGATGCATGACACGTGGGCCCAACGGGTGGCTGGCCCACCTGTCATACGGCCACAGGCAGGTGCAGTAGAGGGCCGAGGAGTAGATGGCCAACACACACGTGAATTCAACGCAGTCTGCACTTCTCATATGAAGGCTCCCCGCCACTCCAATCTAGTACGAAATCCTACGCACCTACGCACGCTAACCAAGGGCAAGAGTGATCACTCCAATTGCAAGATCAGTTGACTAGAAGCTAAGCTAGACCCATGGAGGCGTGCGAGCATCAACCGGCTGTGACAGATGGTCCACGACGCCGGCCTGCGGCCCGGCACCGAGGAACGTCTCTAGGTAGTGCTTGAGGCCGCCAGGGCAAGGCGCCGCTTGGACGACAGCTTCGTCTCCTTGTTTGACGAGGTCCTCGTCGGCTTCCTCGACAAGTTCACAATCGTCAAGAAGCTCGCGGACGACCTTGACGTACGCCTCCAGCCGACGCGCCCAGGCTCTGCGATGCCCGCCACCCTCAACAGCCACTATGGTGACAACCTCTTCGACGCACTGGTGGCCCTGCGACTGCCCACCGTCGCGTCGGAGAATGTCCACCTCGAGGTCGCGCTCGCCACGCAGCGCCTGGCACAGCAAGACACCATTTACATAATCACCCACGTCTACGCGCAAATCATCCACAAGGACTTCTACATGCAAGAGGAGGACGATAGGACGCTGGCCTTCTTGGACTGCAAGGCAACCTTGGACGGCATTGTTTAGAAGCATGTTGAGCTCGCCACAAACGCCGCTGCTCCTCACACGTCGGTTGGTGACCCGGCGCACTAGGGCATGAGGATGTCATTGATGGATCCGTATGTATTTTTATCTTTCCGTCAAATCCATGTAGTAGTATATGGTACTACTAGTAATTATCTTACCTTTCACATCAACTTCATAATTTTCGTACGTACTCCATGCATGAACCGCGCCAGAACCAAACTTCTCATTACTCTAGGGAAAATCGTTATTTCTATCTATCGGTCGCGCCATGGAGCAGAACCAAATTTTACAAGTTACAAGTTTAAAAGGAAAAGCCTGCCGTGTTCGCGTCGCACCCCCACACAGTTGGTCCGGCACGCCTCTCAAGGGGGAATGCGTGCGGTGTTGCATTTTCACTTACAAGTGGGACCACAGTTGAGCAAACCGACTATCGGCAAACCCCCACCCCGCCCACCGCGCGATGGCTGAGAAAATAGGAGGGAGAAGAGATGGTTGTAGCATGGACTCCAAGAAAATTGGTGCCGGATGGGACTCGTGTGGGTGGCGTGTGCCGTACTGCTAGACGTGAATGCTAGTTATGGACCATGCCACCCCACTATATCGATCCTATATCGAGGTGCTGGTTACGTAGAACAAATTTCCTGGAGTCCGTGCTCAGCCCTCCTATATCTCTCTTCTCAGCCAGCCAGCAGACGCACGGAGCCCATCGTCTGTTTGCTCATATGCGGTCCCACATGTCAGTGAAACGCAAGAGGACCCAGTGAGGTTGTACATCTTTCACCTCGACATGCTGGTGATGAAAAACAAATCCAATAAAGATCTTCGGTGGCCGCTTTTGGAGTTACTCAAGAGTAGTAAGATTCTATTTACAGTTTAACCCAAGATGCACATCACGTGGCTTGAACTACCACTCTATTTTCTTGCATGACACGACCTGGATGCTGGATGTCCCACGTGTCGGCAAAAGGAGGAAGAACTCGACCAAATCTTTGGTTGTGCTCTCGGATTAGACTAGTTGTGCTAACTTAAAATTTTATTGTGTAGAATGATGCAAGTTTTGGTATTGGAAAGAAGAGTACATCGATATATTGATAGAGCGCAATTTAGTAGATGTTCTAGCACTTTTAGCCAGCATAGAGGCTAGAGATGAGACTAGTGCACTTGTTGATAGAATAGAGGCTAGGCATGAGACTAGATGCGAGGAAGCAACATCTACTTCTTTACACTCGAAGAATAAAGAAGCACGCAAGATCGAGCCTCTGCAGATCAACAATGAATGCATCGAGAAGGCACTAATCCAACTTACAGGAGCAGTTATGGAAGTTGGATATCTTCTAAAATGTGTTCTTGTGGTCCTTGTTTTCTTTGATCTTGCTTTTCTAGTCAAATTTTGGTGATGTATTTCCATGTATCAAAAATCAATGATGAAAAAAAGATATGTATTTGCAAAGAAAAATGTACGCGGCCGGGATGCATCCGCGCGTTCGGCGCACGGCCACCGCATCCAAGAAATGGCCCGGACACGACCCCATTGCCCTACCCAAATGGACAGAATCCAGGCAAAATGGAGGTCCATTTGGGGTCATGCGTTGGAGTTGGCCTTACAAGTGGGACCGCAGTTGAGGAAACCGACTACCGACAAACCCCCACCTCGCCCGCCGCGCGATGGCTGAGTTAGAGAAACGATGAGGTTGAAGAGATAGCTGTAGCACGGGCTCCAAGAAATATGGTGTCAGATGGAAGTCGTGCTGGTGGCGTGTGTTGTACTCCTGGATGTGAATGCTTGTTCTGGCCCATGCCACCCTACTACTATATAGTAGTAGTATCGAGGATTCGAGGTGCTGGTTACATACAACGAACACATTAACATATGGCCCACCTCACACTATGGCCAAATTTCCTGGAGTCTGTGCTAGGTTAAAAAGTGTTCTTTGTGAGGGTGGGTGGCTGGTCTCAAGTTTAAAACTTGTTGTATTACGTATACGTAGACGTAGAGATACTGCAGCAGTTCTGAAAGTTTGAACCCAGACATCAGAATGCAATTTCTACCGGACTCATCCGAGGACCTAGGATGATAGTATTCGTAGCTACGGTAAAAACACCCGCCCGACGCGCGAAGCATGTGAAGCTAGTAAAAATAGTGTACTATTGTTGATTGGCCTCATCCGATAACCTGTTGCAATGCACGTACAATTATGTATTCAGAAAATATTTTTTTGCCTCGTCGCAGCACCCACTTAGAGAAGCGACTCGAAAGCCATTCATAAATTTAGTAAGTTTATCACAGGCATATCATTTTATTACATAAAACAGGTGATCAACCCACAACGACAACGAGGATACATTATAAATACTAAAGTTTTCATCACACAACAAATAACAAGCAATGAAATGAACTTCAACTCAACCAATCCTCGGTGTTGGAAACGCTTGCTTTGAACCACAAGTGATTCTCTAGGAAGGGCCATCTATTGTCAATATCGAGACCAACACAAGACTGATCATCCAGGCTGAATCTGCCTACTATATCAATACCAGGGTAGGGAACCACCGAAATGTCTGAGGTATAGATACAGTTGCTTCTCATAAATGGTAGTAACATTGTGTCAACAATAGTTGGATCGCCTTTCACCATCATTGGATAGTTTTGTTCAAGGAAGAGCGAGCTTTCTCCAAGACTATCAATATTGTACCAGGGAGAAGATGTTGGCGGTAGCACACTAGTATCCATCCTGAATACCATGCAACGGGTGTTGGAATAGCTCCGGAGAGTGCGACCATGGGAGACAACACCTGCTTCCTTAGTAGTAACATCAGCAGTGCGTTGTATACAGACAAGAAGGGGTGATCCATTGGAATAAGTTTCCAGGCGCCACTGAGTATATGGGCCCTCCTCGTCCTCATGCTCATGATCATCACCATCATCATCTCCCCCTTGGTTATAAAATTTTTCAAGTATAGGTGGTGGAATGTTCACAGGACCTTGGAAACACAAGAAGAAGGTTAATTAGTAAAGGAAACTTGCTAACCCGCATGCATGTGGATGAAACAATTATAATTACGGTGGAATACAAACGTACCAAAACTACGAGGATCCCATGCAAAAACAGTGCCATGAGTGGTGGAAGCAAACACAAGACCCTCGTATTGAATTACATCACAGTACACATCCGTGTATAGAAACTAATTTTTGAGGAATACCCATCCAGTCAAACCACGAAGGACGGCAACAAGCTTGTCAAAGATAGCAACAACTACATAGTTCCTGTAATGCCAAGAGCGGTTGGGAACTCGACAAATTACTATCTTCCGTAGAAGACAGCCACCATGATCGTATGTGAACGTGCGTAGAATACCGGTGTGCTCAACCTCTGGGCAGTCTACTGAGATTTTTCGAAGTGGAACCTGGTGACGAGTGTACACATTCACAAGTTCCCACTCACAGTTGTACCCAATATAAACAACCCAATCTCCATTTGCACCTGCCCAATCCTTGCCCTCAAGCGATGGCATCTTAACATCATATGTATCATTATCAAGTGGCATCAACTTGCACAAGGCGAGGCCTCCATCGTCCCCGCGCCAGTCAGCAGGGTCACGGCGAAGAAGATAGGGGAGATCAAACCACTCCTGGACCCTTGGGTTCCTTGTAATGATGTTTTTAGTTGAGTCAACAATGGTCTTGAACGAACCTGCCATTCTAGCTGAGGTGATGACGTCGCACCGATCAATGAGTTCCTCCACCACGTCATCTTTCAGATCGGGGCAAGAATAACGGGGTCGTTTCTGGCATGTTCCCTCCATGGAGAAGACGATCAAACAATGGCATAAGGAAGGGTGAAAGCAAATGGAGGAGGGAGGAAGAGCGTGTGACAACAGTTCCAAATCGAGAGGGAAAGGCGAAGAGTCGGTGGACGGTTGCCAGTTTGCCATGGTACACGAAGAGGCGCCCCGGCCTACACCTCCATTTTAAAAAGTAGAAAAGGACTCGCCATCGTCTCACTGACATGTTGGAACGGGACCACATGTCAATGAAACATGGTGTGTAATTTCTCGTGCAAAATGCGATCTGGACGTGTTGTCCCGAGGTGCCGCATTAGTTATCAACCTTTATTTTTTTAACATATAATCTGAGTGGATAGCTCCCGTGGTCATCACACGTGAGCGGATATATAGGTGGGCTAGGTGGGCAGGCGGCAACAATCTAAGTGCTAAAAGAGTTGCAATGCTTGGTTTTGTTTGGATTTTCCAACTATGACCATTGGATAGAGTGAATCAATGGCTTACGTTCAAAGTTATTCTGATACTATAGAATGGTATAGGAATGTGGAGAGATTTGGTTGATTTTATATCGCTGAATAATATAAAATATTATGAGTGCAGACGCTCCACCGCGAGGTTTGTTGCTCCTTCTCGGTCATTGGGAATCTATGTTCTTCCACTCTTTCGTTTAAGACATGAGCTTTGTTCATCCTTTTGCCGACACGCGGGACATCTATATGCCTCCAATTTAAAAATCATACTATATGCCTCCATGACACATGGGACATCTAGCATCAAGGTGGCGTGTCATGCAAGAAAATGGAGATATGCAGTGCGTAAGTGAGTCGTGCACTTCGATGGCACCTAGTACTATGCAATATCTTTCTCCTCGATGGCACGTGAATAGTGCACATACTCAATGACAGAGCACGGGATGGTAGCCATGGACATGGTGCCCTTTTTAAAGAGAGTACTAATAAATAACTTTGATGTGTCCTATCAACTCGCAGAACGACGAGAAGCTTGCTTACCTTCTCCCTTGCCAACGTGTGCGCGGTGACTCGCAGCACGAGGAGAAACTTTTGCTTATAAACGGTGGATGTGCAGCAGTTCATTTGGTTTCAGATTGCCATAAGTACTACTGTAGTACCATCATTATTGTTCGACTTCCGGAAGAGGAGAAGAGCCAAGTGCAAGGTCACCTACTAACCTAGTACAGTACTACTATAGCCAAAGCTGGTCCACCTTTTTAGAGCATGGTTAATTAAAATAGGCGGCTCTTGCAGCGACACATCATTTGGAGCAAGTACTCTCTTCATAGGAACAAAGGAAGTGAAACAAAAGTTGGAGTGGATGCTAGATTGCCAATTAAAACATGATTACATAGGAAAAAAATCCTATAGCATTCTATCCTATGAATCAAACAAACAATTTAGGAAAATTATGAGAGGGGTCTCTCCAACAGTGTTCCTCGGCTCGCACCTAGCATCACGGTGGTCGAACATGGAGTCATTCATCTGGTACACGTGGCATCTCAGATCTGGACACAAGGTGACGCGACCTCTCACTTCGTCCGCCATTTGAAGCGGCGCGCCGGTGGAGGACTAGCATACTCCAATATTAGGTTGGCTCTATGTGATGTGGCAACTTCATATACTAACCGAATGCTGGCTATACTACTACGGTACTCACACGCCGAGAAGTGACTCGAAAACCATTCATAAATTGACTCTATGACATGCATTTGCAAATGTACCATTCATTACATACAACAAGTCATCAACACACAACGACAACGAGGATACATGTTGGATTATAGATTATTTCCAACAAAACATTCTAGTAAATACTGAAGTTTTCATCAAACAACAAATAACAAGCAATGAAATGAACTTCAACACAACTAATCCTCGGCGTTGGAAATGCTTGCTTTGAACCATAGGTGCTCTAGGAAGGGCCAGCTATTGTCAATATATAGAGCAACGCAAGACTAATCATCTAGGCTGAAGTGACATATATCAGGAGTAGGGTAGGGAACCACCAAAATGTCCGAGGTATAGATAAAGTTGCTTCTCATAAATGGTAGTAACATTGTGTCAACAATAGTTGAATCGCCTTTCACCATCATTGGATAGTTTGGTCCAAGGAAGAGCGAGTTTTCTCCAAGACTATCAATATTGTACCAGGGAGAAGATGTTGGCACTAGCACACTAGTATCCATCCCAAATACCATGCAACAGGTGTTGGAATAAGTTCGGAGAGTGCGACCATGGGAGACAACACCTGCTTCCTTAGTAGTAACATCAGTAGTGCGCTGTATACAGACAAGAAGGAGTGATCCATTGGAATAAGTTTCCAGGCGCCACTGAGTATATGGGCCCTCCTTGTCCTCATGCTCGTGATCATCACCATCATCATCTCCCCCTTGGTTATAAAAAATTTCAAGTATAGGTGGTGGAATGTTCACAGGACCTTGGAAACACAAGAAGAAGGTTAATTAGTAAAGGGAAACTTGCTAACCCGCATGCATGTGGATGAAACAACTATAATTACGGTGGAAGACAGACATACCGAAACTATTAGGATCCCATGCAAAAACAGTGCCACGAGTAGTGGAAGCAAACACAAGATCCTCGTATTCAATTGCATCATAGTACTCATCATCCATGTACAGAAACTAATTTTTGAGGAATGTCCATGGACGAACCGTGGAATCAGTAACGACGACAACAAGCTTGTCGAAGATAGCAACAACTTCATAGTTCTTGTAATTCCAAGAGCAGTTGGGAACTCGACAAATTGCTATCTTCCATAGACGACAGCCACCATGATCGTATTTGAACATACGTAGATCATCTGTGTGCTCAATCTCAAGGCACTCTGAGATTTTTGGAAGTGGAATCCGCTGACGAGTGTACACATTCACAAGTTCCCACTCGCAATTGTACCCAATATAAACAACCCAATCTCCATTTGCGCAAGCCCGGGCCTTACCCTTAAGCAATGGCATCTTGACATCACATGTATCATTATCAAGCAGCATCAACTTGCACAAGGCGAGGCCTCCATCGTCCGCGCCCATGCGAACAGGCTTATAGCAAAGAAGATAAGGGAGATAAAACCGCTCCTGGACCCTTGGGTTCCTTGTAATGATGTTATTAGTTGAGTCGAGAATGGTCTTGAACAAACCTGCCATGCTAGCCGAGGTGACGACGTTGCACCGATCAATGAGTTCCTACACCACGTCATCTTTCAGATCAGGGCAAGAATAACGGGGTCGTTTCCGCCCTGTTCCCTCCATGGAGAAGACGATCGAACAATGGCAGAAGGAAGGGTGAAGGCAAATGGAGGAGGGTGGAAGAGCGTGCGACAGCAGTTCCAAATCGAGAGGGAAAGGCAAAGAGTCAGTGGACGGTTGCCAGTTTGCCACAGTACACGAAGAGGCAACCCAGACTACACGTCCATTCAGAAATAGTAGAAAAGGACTTGCCGTCATCTCACTGACATGTTGGAACGGGACCACATGTCAACGAAACATGGTGTGTAATTTCTCGTGCAAAATGCAATCTGGCCGTGTTGGCCCGAAGTGCCGCATTATTTCTCGACTTAATTTTTTTAATGGCGTGTCATTCAGTTTTGAAGCACGACTAACTAGTACTGTATGCAGAGAAAATATAAACTACTCTACCACTACTCCACCTCTAGTACTAGTAGTATAAAAAACATATATAGGCTGGAGCTTCAGCGCTTTCTTGCTAAGGGTTGCCCAGTTGCATCTCACACTATCACCCTCTCTCCAGATCTAAAAAAAGATGGCCTCTCTCCCTCCTCACCGGTTGTCACATAGATCCGCCGGGGAAGAAAAGGATGTGCAGCATTGACGCACTCGTCGTCGGCAAGTGAGATCACGCGCTGACGACAAGGTCGTCCTTCCAGACCTAGCGTCCGCGCAGGATGGCCTCCGTCCCCAAGCTTGCTGCCTTAGTGTGTGCGGAGGACGACGACCACGAGCGAAGCCACTTCCCGCTGACCCTCAGGTGTGCTACCTCTTTTCGAACCATGCCCTTGTTCTATTGCCCCATCTGCCACGTTGCTGCATGTGAATCTTTTTCCACTCCACCATCTTCCCAATTTGCTATCCTCTGCTCTGCTGGTCACGCAGACGAAAACCTTAATTTGCACTATTAAAGGAAACCCTACTTCATGTAGAGTAATCCATGTTTGGGTTGAATAAGGAAAGGAAGGGAGACTGTACTATCCAAGAGAGTAGGCATCAAACCCGCATCTAGGTTGAAAAGGGGAAAATCAGTAGCTAAGGAACGAGTCTCGTGTCTCTTGGTTGAAGAAGGGTAGAAAGACATGACAACGCAATAGAGAATGACCAGGTCGATCGGTTTGTTGTCCTCACATAGGAAAAATGTGGCCAAAGAGAACAAAAATGGGACGTAATCCACATATGCTGCCTGGATATTTGTTGCTCTAGGCAACCATACCTCCCTCACCACTCTATGCGTCTGTGGAGGTACATCGTACTGGTGTGCCCACTGTCCGAATGGGCCTCCATGCTCTTATTTCCACTTTTTTGCTGTTAGTATAACGCCAGCAGTCAAGTCAAGCAATGCTACTGCTAAAGTGATGCCACATTTAACTAATGCCGCACTCATTCTAATGCCATCGATAAATTTAAGCAATGCCATTTAATGTCACTGGATTATTTCAGGGTTAGCTATTGATTATGGATGTATTAAAGATTTTTCAGCTAAGGCATTCTAATGTTGTTGCACAGCCAGTATACCAATGATGAATCTTGTTTCTACCTTCAGATTTTTGCACTGTTAATGCTTATAGATTACATACCTCACTTTCATGAGATGAGTCAATTTTTTTTTGTACAGTGTCAAGTGGAAAGGTCAACAATGGGCACCTCCTCCTCCGACTGTTCTCTTCATTCGTTCGATCAAGCTTTTATTTTTGACCGATTATCAAGATTGGGATAGCAATGTTTAGGTCCCCTCGAGTTCGAAATGATATTTACCTTGAAGGTACATGGTTTGCAAAAAATTTATACTGTCAGTAGTTAGTAATGCTAGTTACCTTCAGACTTTTGTATTTGGTTTAATTCTCATGCACAGCTAGTATACCAATGTTGAAACTTGTTACCTTTACATTTTGTATTGTTAATTCTTATAGAAATCTTCCAGTGATAGAGTTTATTGAAATATGTTCGGTAAAACGATTGTACTGTACCCTGTAATAAAGTAACTACTCTACTGTTGCACTAGCCACTGGATTAGTGTATATTTGTAGTATTTGAATGGTGTTGCATTAGCATATGGACATAAATAAAGTGTGGCAAGCTTTCCCAGATATGTGCTCAAGAAAACTACTACCTATTTTTCTAAATACTAGACGTTTGGGTACTTTAAATTGAACTACGAAAACGTCTTATATTAAGGAACAGAGGGTGTAGAGTTCACTCAAATTACCCCGGTAAAGCTAGTCACACCTTTGTTAAAATTAATGTTCATTATGTTATCGGAGGAGGTATGTATGTTTATCTCTAATGCCTGTCGACTACATACCTGAGATCATCATGTAATGTTAAGTCATTTCCTTTTGTACAGTGTCACTGAATTGTCAAGGCAGTGATGGCATTTGTTTTTAGTTGAACCGCACAAAATATGCTTAAAAGAAGAGGAAAGGCCAGGAATCGATCATTCTTTCAGAAAGAGCTATATATGCCTTCCTGACATTAGCCGCTATTGCCTTATTTATTCCTTCAAACTGATGGTTAGAAACAGTCTTGCTACCTTTTCCCATTAGGAAATTGGAATGCTTATATTTGTGATTCTATGCTTCAACTAGTGCCACTTTTATAGTAATCACACTTTCAATATCTATGCAAACAGGGATGCTCGATTTTAGTGGAACTGCACAAAAAGTCCAAATGGTTCAGCGGTAGGAGCATGTTTTCTTCCAAACCTTTATATCCAATTGGTGGCACTGTGAGCTGTTCATTACGAAGGTACATGGTTTGCTACTATCTTGCTACTCTTTTTGCACTGTCATTAGATAGTAATACTAGTGGTTTGCATGTGAATTTATTGGCAGGGTGGACCTACATTGGAGGTGCAGGACATGATTCAATGATTGGATGCTCAATTTCGGTTGTATCGATTTCACCTCTTCCATCACTGCGAATATGGATATCCTTGGTCTGATGAAGAATAGGCGCTATATTTCTGCTCTGAACCAGCAAATCAATTTAGTATGAAATTGTCTAGGGCAAAACATGACTGTATCAAATTGTCCAGTACAAAACATGACAGATGCTAAGCGGAAGAGACATGTTTAAACCGAAAATACAAGGTGGGGAATATGTTTACTAGTTGCTTGATATTTTTGCAGACACAGATGTCTGCCTGTTGCTATTTGGCACACAAACAAAGTGACCGCAGTTTTGGTTGAACCGCATAAGAGAATAGTATAGTCACTGCATGCAGTGCCATTTGAAAATAGACACAGAAAGATTGGATAGTCACTTCATGGACTGCAGAAAAGTAGTACTGTACTATTTATTGGCCAACACTAGGTGCTTCGTTGCTTTGGTCTGATTATACAATGGGCATCATTTTGCCTAAGTTAAAGTTTGTATTCTGAAAAGAGTCTCACTATGTGATCGAGAGAAGACCAAATCATATTGAAGTGGATGTTCCTCCATCATGTGTGGTTCATTCTCATGGTTCCAGCTGTTGGTGAAACCACTTACGTTTGCAAGAGGAATTGTAGACATCACAAACAAATTTGTCTTTTAGTCTGTACTGAATGTTGGCCAAGAGAAGCATCCATGTTAGTAGGAAGAACAGATGTTTTTTCTAGATCTTTGCTTTTGGAGCTACATATTTGTATACGATCTGTGAATCATTGAGATGCATTAACATATTGATCTTATGTATGGGAATCATACTAGTTGGTTTTAGTTGCGACGCAAGATCCTAAGTGGCTGATCTTTGCTTTTGGAGGTACATATTTGTATATGATCTATGAATCATTGAGAGTGCATTAACAGTTCCTTGATTTTGTTTGCTCAGTGTTTACAAGTTACTGATCAATCACTAGCTAGCATACTAATGCGCTCCTGGCAGTTTAGTTGCGACACAAGATCCAAAGTGGCAGTTTTTTGAATAAAAATGCCTACCTCTGAGGAAACTGATAAGCTGCTCTGAAGAAAATGCCATGCGAATCTGAAGAAACTGCCAGCAAAAACGTTCGCAAACGCCTTATCTCCCAGCTAACGTTCATCAGCTAATGGGATCATACACGTACACCATCTGACCTACTCGATCCTACACATACACTATCCGACCTACTCGATCCTACACGGATAAATAGCGGATCACGCATGTACTACCTCATTTCTGGTTTGCGGGACTCAATTCAAGAAACGACCTACTCGATCCTACACGAATAAATAGCGGATCACACACGTACTAGTACCTCCTTTCGGTTTGCAGGGTTTAATTCAATAATCTCACCAACCAAGGTACTCCCCGCGTCCGGGTTTATTAGTCCCGTGAGCCAAAGCAGCAAGACCAAGGCATGGCAATAATTAACTACATGCAAAAGTTTAAGCCTAATTAATTCCAGCAATTTAAGTGGCTGCATGCCTGCCCTCGGCTACGACTCGTTGCATGCTGTCCCGCGTACTGGCTACGACCGATTCTGAGTGCCTGCATGCAGCAGGCTATAATTAAGGCAGCTAACTGATGCGAAAAAAGATGCTCTTTAATTGTTGCGGGCCTTTTAAATCCGTGGAATCATTATTGACAAGGAGAGAGTACCTCATCTGGATGATTCGAGTGCACTCGTTTGACCATCATGCCGGCATGCGACCCAGCAGAGACGGGACAGGACGACACAGTCATAATTTCAGTTTCTCTAGTTTTCCACGGCAAGCTGGCGCGCTAATCCATGCCTACTTATGCATTGAATTCCGATGACCGTCGCGCTACCTTCCGCCTATAAGTACTATTTCCCGGCCTTCTCCGGTGGCACCGTGACCCAACTCGCCCTATCCTCATAAGCCCCCACCGGCCTGACGTTGCTCGCCATTTATCCTTGCTCTCGCCACGTCCACCATGCCCCTGCCCGTCCGTGATAGGCGAAGCCGGAGGCGGTCACCGCCAGAACTAGTGTTCGGTTTTTCACCGAAAGACGGGCGGAGGGAGGTGGTATTCTATCCATCTTTAGATGGCAATACGGAGATCGAGGACTTGTTGGAGCGCGACCGCCTGGCGGAGGAGCAGGAGTTGTTGGAGCATGAGCGCCTGGCGGAGGAGCAGCGTATCACCGATTTGCGCTGCCAGCGGGACATGGAGCAGCAGTGCACCGATGCTCTGAATCGCGAGCAGAGTGCCCGCAACTGGGCCGACTACATGGAGGCTGGCGCCTGACAAATAGCCCTGGAGGCTGTCGGGCATGCATGCATTTGCGACGCTAATTTTTACAATCAGCTCGTCAAGTGGGTTTCCCGCTTAGAAGCCGAAGCTTCGGTGGACCACGCCGGCATGGAAAGGGCCAACATGCGCGAGCCACCCGCCCTATCGCACCTCTAGCAAGTTCGAGGCAAGGCGGAGGACGCCGATGCCAATGTTTAGCATGTACAGCAGATGGCGGTTGGCATCGTCTAGTTAGCTAAGAGTAAGTTATTACTTCTACGCTACTAGAGTATTAGTGGGAGTAGATAGTTAACTTGGCTATGATGGTTTTCAACGTGGAAGTTCAGTATTCTATATGTGGATTAGACCTGTTACTTTGCTCTAAATGTTGAACTTTCAGTTTGAACGTATGGAATGGGCTGTTATTTTTTTAAATGGGTTGTATTTGTCCGCCACGGGTTTAGAGGCTAACTTGTGGGCCTACCAAGTTGACGCGTACACAATGAGGAGATGATTGTACGTGGACAGGATGATAGCAGGGACCCGCCAAGGTCATGGCAGTACGCAAGCAAGTGCCTCCTTATTTCAAGCCAATAAAAAATGGCTCCTCCAAATGGATTTCTGACATCTAGGTCCCATGCCATTGTCAACGTAGTCAATAAACGAGAGAATTGCACAACAAGCGGCTGACACTAGGGACCCAGTAGCTCGTCCAGTTATTTTTGTTTTGGTTTAATTTGGTAAATGCCACTCCAAATCTGGTGTTTCCAAGAAATGCCACTGCAATTTCCAAACTTTGAAAAAATGCCATTTCATGCCATTTCCAGTGGCATTTTTCGAAGTCTGGTGTGGCGTTTTTCAAAGTTTGGAAATTGTAGTGGCATTTTTATAAATCGCCATAATTGGAGTGGCATTTATCTAATTTGTTTTTGAGACGGAAGCAGGGTGTCAACTGGGCTGTGTGGGGCACTCTGGCCTATCTAGACAACCTTTTCTTTTATATTTACCACAGACCAGCCCAGTAGTTTTTTTTTTCTGAAAATGGCTAGCCCGGTTTTTTTGTGATTTGTCAAGTAAGTCGCTTTGTCAGGCCTGTTGGGCTGCAAATCTTTCAAGATGAGGAGAGCTTCATTCGGCTGGCCGAGAAAATGGCCTATCAGTAATGAGAAATGGGTTGTACATTTTTAAAACACATCAAACCGGCAATTAGTTTCAAATTTCTTTTTTTTCATTTCGAGATTTTAAATTGCATTGATTTTTATGCGTGGACAATTTGTTGGATTTTATATTGATATACATTTATTTTTAAAATTAGTTTGAATGTGACTCGAAATTTCGATATTAAAAGCAGTTCGGACCGCACAAATTTCATATAATTTTTTAACCGTGCCCACAATATGGGCTGTAATGCTAACAAAAAGAATATGGGCTCCAAAAAAACCTTAATAATTAGCAAATGGGCTGTAAATTACTAGAAATAATGGCAGATGGGTTGTATGTTGTTTTCCACAGATTTGAGGCTTTCCTAAAAGAAAGGTTGACGCACAAGTAGTGACTGTTGGATGTCCATCCAACGGCCGTCGTGCTTCTTCAATCTCTGCTCTTCCTGCTCCAGCCGCTCAAACAAGCGCCGGTGGGACTTCCTGCTCCTTCCTCTTGCGGCCGGCTATGCTGCCGCGCAGGCCTCACCGCCCCACCGTACTCCCTTCGCTGGCCTAGCCATCCCTCTACTCACCCACACCTGCTGTTATTCTCCAACGATAGCAGACGAACCAGTAAACCCTCATACAGTCATACTCTCCTCAGCGTGGGAAACAACTGCCGAGTCTTCCTTGGCTCCATGTCGTTCCCTTCCTAGGCCTCGCTGTCGTCCACCGCCTTGGTGCTCTCGGCGCGGCGTGGTCAACGTGGTCAACGACCGACATGCATCTAAAGTGGACTATACGTGGAGTGGCTGACACCTAGGTCCACGGCCACACGCAAGGAAATGCCTCCTTATTACGCACAAAATAATGATTCCTCCACCTGACATCTAGGACCCACCGAAAGGGCCTCTGTATTTCATGAAAAAAACGTTACCGCCGCTGACAGCTCGGATCCACCAGCTATATCTTCAGACGCAAGGAAGTGCCTCCTTATTACGCATAAAAAAATGAATACTCCCCCTGCTAGCTGAGACCCAGTATAGTGGGAGGCTGACTTGTGGGCCTACTAAGTTGACGAGGATGGAGGGCTTTGTCAACTTAGTAAATATGCATGATTCTAGTGCCAGTGACCGTGCAATGTCCATCCAACGGCCGTAGTGCTTCTTCAACCTCTGGTCTTCTTGCTCCACCCGCCCAAAGCAGCGCCGGTCATGCCGCCTGCTCCTGCCTCCCGTGGTCGGCTGTGCTGCCGCGAAGGCCTCACCGCCCCCTACTACTCCCACCGCTAGACAGGCCATCCCTTCACTCACCCACACCCCCTGTTATTTTGCGGTGACGGCAGCCTCACACCGCAGTCGAACCAGTGAACCCTCGTACTCCTCTCCGTATGGGCATCCACTGTCGCGTCTTCTCTGGCTCCGCGTCGTCCCCTTCCTAGGCCTCGCCGTCCTCCACCACCGTGGTGCTCTCGGTGCGGTGTGGTCAATGTGGTCAACGACCGACTTTCGTCGGAAGAGTTCTACACGTGGAGAGGATGACATCTGGGTCCACGTCAGCCGCAAGGAAGTGCCTCCTTATTACGCACAAAATAATTATTCCTCCACCTGACAGCGGGGACCCACCGGACGGGCCACCGTATTTCATGAAAAAAACGTTTCCCCCTGACTATTGGGACCCACTAGCTACATCTTCGCACGCAAGGAAGTGCGTCCGGGCAAAAAAACAATTCACCCCCCTGACTGCTGGGACCCACCAGCTACATCTTTGCATGCAAGGAAGTGCCTGACAGTTCGGACCCACCCGATCGAAGCATACGTAGCATTGTCATTTTGGTCGCAAACGTGTACGTACATACTGGTAGATGTAGAGGCGCGCACATGTCGTAGTAGAGGCGCGCACGTAGCATGTACACGTACATACAACGGCCAGTGTGCAAGAAAGAAATACAGCCATGTACATACATACGGGCAGGGTCTCGAATGCCTACTCACGCATACATACGGCCAGGGCTGGGTCAGAACGGAGAAATGGTGTCGTCGTCATGTTCATCGGGAGCCAACCAGCTGGGTCGAAACGGAATGCGTCGTCGTGTTCATCGGGAGGGCTTGGATGGAACAGCCGATGGAAACGAGGCCTGGCGTACCGCACAACAAAGGAAACGACCTTGTGTTCGACCGGCCACAGTCGAAACGGGATCATGTTCATCGGGAGGGGTCTGGCATACCGTAAAACGGAGGAAACGGACTTCTGTTGGACCTCCTACGGTCGAAACGGGGTCCTGTTGATTGGGAGGGGTGCGGCGTACCGCAAAACGGACAAAATGGACTTGTGTTGGAGCACTACGGTCGAAACAGGGGTCCTGTTCATCGGGAGGGGTGTGGCGAACCGCAAAACAGGACTCCACGGGATACTGTTCATCTCCACCGTCGACCTCCTCCAGCCTCCATGGGCTACTATTCATCCACCGTCGACCTCCTCCAGCCTCCACCTACGACTGTTCATCCGGGCTCCTGTTCATCCAGCCTCCACCGCTCGCTACTCCACCAGCTACTGTTCAACCAGCCCTCTCCACGGGCTCCTGTTCAACCACCCCTCCATGGGCTACTGTTCATCCAGCCCTCACCGGCTACTGCTCAATCGGCTCTCCACGGGGTTGTCCTATTCATTCAGCCCTCCACGGGGTCCTATTCATCCAGCCCAACCAGCTCGATCGATCGGGGTCCTGTTCATCCAGAGGCAACACCAAGGGGTCCTGTTCATCCACCCTCACCGGGAACTGTTCATCCAAACCCCCCAGCAACGCTCACTGTTCTTCAAGGGAAGGAGGCAGCAGGGTTCGATCGGCTTCAGTTAGCAATAGTAGCAAAGCAATCACTCGGGTTCAGTAACGTAGCTAGTGCAATCGCTCGGGTTTAGTTACAGCCCAACTCCTCGCTCGGGTTCAGTTAGAGCCCAATGCCTCGCACCCACGTGCATAAGGTACGAGAGAAACGTGCATCGCTCAGCCCCCAACCACCCACCGTAACCGGGAACTCCCTGATATTTTCCTTGCCCTCGCTTCTACCACGGTTTTTTCCGTCATGGACGGCCCAAAGAATGTCATGCAGCTGCGTCTCCAACCTGCCCAGGACGAAAAGCCCATTTTCTGTCATGATTTTTTGTCATAGAAGTAGGAGCCCACCACATCTATGATGATACCGGGTTTTGTCACAATTATCATCATAGAAGTGTCATAAGTATGACAGGAAAAAATTTCGTTCGGCCCAAAATGTCATGGATGTGTCTTTTTTTTGTAGTGAGATGTTTGCCAACCTGCGTGAAGTGAAGTTGAGGCTTAATCCAGACAAGTGCGTATTCGGTGTCCCGTCGGGCAAGTTGCTGGGGTTCTTGATGTCTCACAGAGGATACGAGGCCAACCCGGAGAAGGTCAAGGCAATAGAAAGGATGAGCCCGGCTCAAACTCTCAAGGAGATGCAGAAGCTGGTAGGCTGCATGACCTCACTTGGGCGCTTCATCTCCAAGCTAGGTGAGCGTGCCCTCCCATTCTTCACGCTGATGAAGAGGAAGGGCATGTTCAAATGGACTCCAGAAGCCGACGCGGCTTTCCAAGACCTTAAGAGGTACCTCACCATCCCACCGGTGATGGTGGCGCCTCGTCCTCTCGAGCCACTTGTGCTTTACCTGGCCGCCACGCCACACCAAGCCAGTGCAGTGCTAGTGGCGGTCACGAGGAGCATGCGGCCAAGGGTGTGCAGCGCGGGGCCGCACGCCCATCCAAGACACTGCGACCTCAGGACGGTGCACCTAAGGTCGCGGCCCAACCGTTAGGAGTCGGGGTCCATGCGGTCACGGCCCCCGAGGCCGCAGTGGCCCCTCCTGAGGGCGGGTTTCCTGAGGCTATGTCACCCCAAGAGGAGCAAGACTCGGCAGCCGCTGCCTCCCTCATCGAGCAACCTATCTACTTTGTTAGCACCGTACTACATGATGCGCGAGCGCATTACCCCATGCCGCAGAAGCTCCTCCTGGCACTCCTCGTCGCCTCTAGAAAGCTGCGCCACTACTTCCAAGGCCACCCTATCAAGGTCATCTCAGCCTACCCCCTGGAGAGGGTGCTCCGAAGCCCCAACGCCGCAGCAAGAGTTGCCGAGTGGAACATCGAGTTGCAGGAGTTCCAGCTGGAGTTCAGCATCACGTGAGTCATCAAAGGCGCAACCCTCACTAACTTTCTGGCTGAATGGACTAACTTACCAAGTCAAGAAGTGGGTGAGGATCGCTCCCTCGTCCCAGGAGATGAAGCGCCCGATGGTTGAGTCATGTACTTTGATGGTGTGTTCGCGAGAAGGTCTCGAACAACATCGCCGAATTTGAGGTCCTGATCACCAGGCTCAGGGCTGCGGCAGCCCTGGGAATCAGGCGCCTTACCATCAGGGGCGACTCCTAGCTCCTCATCAACTTCTCCCATAAATAGTACACGCCAAAGGACGAGCACATGGAGGCATACCTCGAGGAGGTACATAAAACTGAGAAGCAATTTTTAGGTTTGGAACTGCAGCACGTGCCACGCAGCACGAACAAGGAAGCGGATGACATCGCCAAGAGGGCGTCCTGGCACCTCCCCCAAGAGCCTGGCGTCTTTGAGGAGCGGCTCTTTAAGCCGTCAGCGGTTCCTCCTGTGCCCGAGCCAGCACCGCCTCGGGAAGAACTGCCCGCGGCACCCACCACGGGCGCCCTAGCCTGTGGCCCAGCCTCAGGGGCTCACCTACTCCTCGCGCTCGAGCCTCGGGAGAGGTGATGGACCAGGAGTTCAAGGTGTACCTTCTTCAGGGCACCCTTCCAGAGAAGGAACATGATGCCGAGCCGGTGGCTCGCCAGGCCACCGCATACTGCATCCAAGACGGCGAGCTCTATCGAAGGCGCCCAAACGACGACCCCCTGTGGTGCATCTTCTAGGAGCAGGCGTGTGAGTTGTTGGCCGATATCCATAGTGGGGATTGTGGGCATCACTCTTCATCGTGCACCCTAGTGGGCAAGGCCTTCCGCAACGGGTTCTACTGGCCCATAGCGCTCAATGACGCCACCGAATTTGTAAGATCTTGTGAGGCTTGTCAGTTCCATGCTAAGCAGATCCATCAGCCTGCTTAGGGACTCTAGACCATCCCGCTCTCGTGGCCATTCATGGTTTGGGAGCTGGACATCTTGGGCCCATTTCCTCGAGCATGTGGGGGCTATCGCTACCTCTATGTCGCCATCGACAAGTTTACCGAGTGGGCGGAAGTGGAAGCTGTCCGCACAATCCTAGCTGGCTCTGCAGTCAAGTTCATCAAGCGCCTCGTAAGCCGCCTCGGGGTGCCCAACCGCATCATCACCAATAACGGCTCACAGTTCACGAGAAACCTCTTTAAAACATGTTGTGCTAACCTTGGGAAGCAGATATGTTACGCTTCGGTGGCACACCTGCGAAGCAATGGCCAGGCTGAGCGCGCCAACGCGGAGGTCCTGAGGGGCCTCAAGGCAAGGAGCTTCAAGAAGAAGCTCAAGGCTTGCGGTAGGGGCTGGCTCGACGAGCTCCCGTCTGTGCTATGGTCCATCGGCACAACCGCAACCAAGCCTACAAGCGAGACCCCGTTCTTCCTCATCTACGGAGCAGAGGCGGTCCTCCCTCACGAGGTCAGGCATCGCTCTCCGCGGGTCCTGGCATTCAATGAGGCGCATTAGGATGCTGCATGGGAGATGGACCTCGTGTTTGGGAAGAAACGTCATCGCCAGGCCTCGCTTTGAGCTGCGAGGTACCAGCAGGTGCTGTGGCGCTACCACTGCTGCAACGTCTGTTCCAGGACCCTCGAGGTGGGCGACCTCGTCCTGAGGCGAGTGCTCTCCAGGGAAGGGCTTCACAAGCTCTCCCCCATGTGGGAGGGCCCATTTAGGATCGCTCGTGTCTCCAGGCCAGGCGTCGTGCGCCTGGAGATGCAGGACGGGGTCCCCATCCAGAATGCATGGAACATCCAGCACCTCCGGAAGTTCTACCCATAAAGAAGGCTCCGCGCCTGTGAAGATCTCCACTCGTTACACTCTCACGTAATAATGAGTGGGGATGTACACGCCCCGGAGTCTCCTGAGTGCCGCCCTTAGGCCTCACGGGGGCTCCCTCCCACGTCCTAGTGGCAGCACTTAGCTCTGCGCTAGTGAGAAGACTAGTATAGGTGCCAGACGCGGCTGTTCTTTGCTTCCTTTCTGTATCTGATTTGTGACTTCTTGAATAGAATTTGGAGTTTCAACGTCTCTTTCTTGGGGTTGGGAATCTTTCTTCTTGCCTTGCTCGTTTCTCTCAGGCCTTGTCTTGGGAGACATCAGGAGGAGTGGCAGTTGCCCGTCGCTCCAACTCACGCGTCACGTGCGCGGGGGCTGGGCAGGTGTGCGCACTTCAGGCTCGCCCACGAGCACACCTCACCAAAGCCCCAGTCCCTGGCCCTCTGGCGTACTTGTCCTTGCGCGATGCTCTTGGACGAGCTTGCAGGCACTAAGCCCCCGGGGCCTCCTAGTCCCACAACTACAAGGGCCCCCCTCTTGAAGCCTGGCGACCACAAGGACATCCCTCAATAAGGAGCACTTCCGCAACGTCGAAATTCACCATCAGGAACTCTAAGATAAGTTACCCCAATCGCACTCAATAGCAGCACAAGCCTCATGAGGAAGCATAAAAATAATAACATAATGACGCAAGCACCACAGTACATTACACGCCCTTGTAGGGCCTCCTACTTCTTCCTCTTTGCAGCAAAAGAAAGAAAGAAAAAACACAGGTCCGCGTCGACAACAGCTCCTGAGGTCCGGCTCCGGCAATGCCCGGGCTCATTCAGAGGCCTCCTCCCGCTTCACCAGGGCGTAGCGGTGACGCAACTCGTGTCCCCTCCCGGTCCGGGCTCGGCGACGCGGCGGCTCATCGGAGTCGTCGCTGCTGGAGCTTTCCATGGAGGAGAAGCCAACGCTGCTGGAGGCGACGCCACCGCCGCCAAGGGCGAGGTCATAACCGGCGACGATGCCGCCCCTCCGTCCACCGTCATCATCGTCGTCGTCGTTGTTGTCGCTCTCCGGGCAGGACCCTACGTGCGGGCCATCTTCCCCGAAGATCCTCATGTAGAGGGTCACGACGCCATCATGCCTGAAGTGGAGGGTGCACCTCCTGCGCAGGTCCCACGCCTAGGCAAACGACTGCCACCCGCGGGTCAGGAACACATTGCCGGCGGCCGTGACCTCGGCCCCCACCCACAAAACCTTGCTGCAGAAGCCATCGGCCTGGAGCCAGAAGCCACCAGGCCCCCCGGCCAGCTGCACATCCATGAAGAAGCGAGGGAGCTGGAGCCAGGCGCCGGCAGGCTTCTCCGCCCACAGCACAAACTCCAGGGGAGAGTCGGCTGAGTGGGATCACGGTCGTGGTGGCTGAATGGCCACCGCGTGCCTCACCTCCTCGCGGCAGCTTCCTTGACCGCGACGGCGCTCACCGCGAGAAGACACGCCCACAAGGCCGCCGGAGGTAGTATCATCCTTAGAAAGTGGGCGCCCATGCTCGCGGGAGCCGCTGTCGGCGTCGCCGCGTACCTGTGGGGACGAACGCGGCCTCTCTTGGGCGGGGGTGAGTCAGGCCCCTCCTTAGGAGCCTTTCCCTTCTCCGCGGCCGAGAGCCTCCTCGACGGCGCCATGGGTGTTCCGGCAAGACGGTGAGGTGAGGAGAAGGAGAAGCAAGGAGCAAGAAGGCGAAGATAGGAAGGGGCTACGCCCGCACCCGCATTTATAGCTAGGAGAAGGTAAATCGTCGGCTTCCCACGATCCCCAGTAATGATGATTTCCTTCTCATGCAGCAGGCAGTTGTCAAGTCGAACGGTTGCCGAGGCAACATGGGGAAGCGGAGACGCCCACGTCCCATCAAGCACCATGCGTCGGCCCGGTCCACAGGCGAGTGGGGCCCGCGGAGTTCTGCACTTGCCCTTTGGCTTTGCCTCGAAGCCAAGTGTGCCTTTGGCCCGAGGGCTTCTGTCTGCATTCTGGGAACCAGGGTACCCAGACCTGCCTGCCTACGGCTCTCGACGTGGCTTCATCGACGGCCTGGTACGGCCCAGCTTCGACTACGGCAAGAAAAGACCCTCATAAGGGGACAAGCCTTGCGAGGCGGGCGACATCAAGACCTCCCGAGGGAGCGGCCTCCTTAGCCGGCCTCTTTAGCAGAGCGAAGATTTCTATGCAAGACCCAGCCTCATGAGGCTGAGATGACATCAGCCATGACGACCAAGGCCAGGCGCGCGCCAGCGGGAGCAGTGCATCAGGTTTCCTCTTTGGTGCAAAGGAGACAAGCGCAGGTGTGGAGTCCCAAGGAATCAGCCAAAGGTTGCCATTTGCATGCAACGAGACCAAGACCTCCAGAACAGCAGGATGGATGTCATCGCCGAGCCCACCATGACGTCACACTCAGAGGCTTTGCAGGCGAATACCACCTGTCGTCAAGATTAGATGTGCTTCTTGTTCCCCTTCAAATTTGGCCGTTGTGGGTTCCCTTCCCGCCTAAGTTTCGGAGGAAGAGGACCAAGGCCACTATAAACAGAGCCCAGCCACCACCGTAAAGGGGGGTCGATCGACTCATCTGGGATCAACTCATCGAACCACTAAGAGCTCATCACAAGAACACGCCTCCTGAGGCTGCTCTTCCCCTTGTACTAGTTCATCCTTCAGCCCCTCGCGAGGCTAATCCACCACAAAGCAGGAGTAGGGTATTACACTGCAAGGTGGCCCAAACCTGGGTAAACTGATGTGTCTTTCTCTGTCGTGTTCATCGAGCTAGGTCATGAGAGCAGTGGATCGAGATGCTTGAGATGTTGAGTTCTTCACACACTCCCCTGAGTTCGAACCTCTCTTGGGTCTGCAGAGCCCGGAATCCGACAGATGTCTACTTGAACTACGTCGGTATTTCCACAAAGAGGAAGGGATGATGTAGCACAATGACGGTAGGTATTTCCCTTAGTGGTGAGACCAAAGTTATCGAACCAGTAGGAGAACCACACAACACAACGTAAACAGCTCCTGCACACAAAAAACAAATACTCGCAGCCCGACGTGTTAAAGGGGTTGCCAATCCCTTTCGGGCAATGATGCCAGAAATTGGCACGGACATGGGATAAAGTTGTAATATATTGGATAAATAGTTCACAAATAAAATAAAGTGCAGCAAGGTATTTTTGTATTTTTGGTTTAATAGATCTGAAAATAAAAGCAAATAAAATAGATCGCGAAGGCAAATATAATAAAGAAGAGACCCGGTGGCCTTAGGTTCAACTAGTGGCTTCTCTCGAGAAAAATAGCAAACGGTGGGAAACCAATTACTGTTGGGCAATTGATAGAACTTCAAATAATCATGACAATATCCAGACAATGTTCATTATATAGGCATCACGTCCAAGATTAGTAGACTAACTCCTGCCTGCATCTACTACTATTACTCCACACATCGACCGCTATCCAGCATGCATCTAGTGTATTAAGTTCATGGAAAAATGGAGTAATGCAATAAGAACAATGACATGATGTAGACAAGATCTATTTATGTAGAAATAGACCCCATCTTGTTATCCTTAATAGCAACAATACATACGTGTCGTTTCCCCTTCTGTCACTTGGATCAAGCACCGTAAGATCGAACCCATCACAAAGCACCTCTTCCCATTGCAAGATAAATAGGTCAAGTTGGCCAAACAAAACCCAAATATCAGAGAAGAAATATGAGGCTATAAAGAATCATGCATGTAAGAGATCAAAGAACACTCAAATAACTTTCATGGATAAAAACATAGATCTGATCATAAACTCAAAGTTCATCGGATCCCAACAAACACATTGCAAAAAGACTTACATCATATGGATCTCCAAGAGACCATTGTATTGAGAATCGAGAGAGAGAGAGAGAGAGAGACAGAGAGGAATCCATCTAGCTACTAACTACGAACCAGTAGGTGTACAAACAACTACTCATGCATCATCGGAGAGGCACCAATGGACATGATGAACCCCTCCGTGATGGTGTCTAGATTGGATCTGGTGTTTCTGGAACTTGCGGCAGCTAGAATTTATTTTCGTCGACTCCCCTAGGGTTTCTGGAATATTAGGGTATTTATAGAGCAAAGAGGCAGTGCGGGAGGCCACCGAGGTGGGCATAACCCACCTGGGCGTGCCTGGGCCCCCAGGCGCGCCCTGGTGGGTTGTGCACCCCTCGGGGCACCCCTCTGGTACTTCTTTAACCCAACTTGTGTCATTTGGTCTTGAAAAAATCCACAAAAAGTTTTGCTGTGTTTGGACTCTGTTTGGTATTGATTTCCTGCAATGTAAAAAACAAGCAGAAAACAACAACTGGAACTGGCACTATGTCAATAGGTTAGTACCAAAAATGATATAAAATGATTTTAAAACATCCAAGAATGATAATAAAACAGCATGGAACAATAAAAAATTATAGATACGTTGGAGACGTATCAGTAGCCGCTCGCCTATCCCCGACAGTTTTCTGGGTCGTGTGGGAAGGACCCCCCCTATCGTAGTCACTCACTAGGCGGTTCCAAATGCCGTCACAGAAAGGGGTTAAAAATCGTTTGCATAGCACCTTACGATACCAGTGTGTGGTAAGAAACAAAGCACGACTCGTTGCTCAAGGGTACACACAGGTAGAAGGCATTGATTTTGGTGAAACATATGCTCCTGTTGCACGCCTTGAGGCAATTCGCATACTTCTTGCTTATGCAAATTACAATGATATCTTGATATATCAAATGGATGTGAAAAGTGCTTTCCTCATTGGTGAAATTGATGAGGAAGTTTATGTCAGACAGCCACCTGGCTTTGAACACCCTGAGTTTCCTAACAAAGTTTTCAGGTTGAAGGAAGCGTTATATGGGCTAAAGCAAGCTCCTTGAGCTTGGTATGACACCATGAAGAAGTTTTCGCTAGACAAGGGGTTCAAACCAGGTTCCACAGATCCCACACTTTTTACTCGAGCAGTTGACAATGATTTATTCATTTGTCAAATATAAGTGGATGATATTATCTTTGGTTATACTAACAATGCTTGCAGCTTGGAATTCGGGAAAATGATGTCCGACAAATATCAAATGTCCATGATGGGTGAACATAAATTCTCTCTCAGACTGCAAATACGTCAACAAGTGTATGTGATGTAGGGTAGATCCCTAGAGGCCGATCTTTCACATTTGGAGCGGATCCCTACGAAGAACATGAGGAGGGGAACGAGGGAAAACACGAGAGAACACTCAACCAACAAGAATAAAGTCACACATGTGCTAGATCGTCGAAAAACAAAATGGTACAAGATCCAAATCCAACAAAGGACGATACATAGGGTAACCGGTTCTTCTCCGAGAGGAGGTCTTGAAGAGGGTCTTCTCTGAAAGGATGTCTTGAATCCAACAAGGATCTTCCCCGAAGAGGTGTCGGTCCCTCGCGATGGAGTAGATCCGGATGGATGAGCAAGGCTCTATCTCAAAATATGAGCTATCACAATGCTAACCCTAACTAGGAGGTGGGAGAAGTCTATTTATTGTCTAAGGGTACGAAAGGGTAAGTGGCTTCCGAAGGCTCAGGAGGGTCCGGACGTCCGGTGCCGGTCGGGCGTCCGATGTTTCGGTTCTGGATAGGAATTGTCGGTCATCCGGTCAGGATCGGTCGTCCGGAAGTCTCCATTCTTTCGCTGTTTTGGCTCGGGAGTGGTTGTGCCGGTCGTCCGGAGAGGCTCGGTCGTCCGGGCGCTGGGAGGTGTCGGACGTCCGGTCGGCGTCGGTCATCCGGCCGCTGTAGCGTGCGAAGGCTAGGGCTTGCCTGGTCGTTTGGATCCTCCAGGCGTCGGACATCCGGTCGGTGTTGGTCGTCCGATGACTAGGAGTTTCGAGCGGGCCTTCTTCTTGTGCGTTGAATTTGGTATCCTCACCGTCTTGTCCAATGGGTGTAGCTGATCCGTGGCTGTCCTCCAAACACCTGATCACACATAGACTCTGCATGAGGTACTAGCCATGTGTCATGAGTAGGGAGTGGGAGTTTAGAGAGGAGCGAGTTCACCTTATCTTCGATAGCCTTTGCTCGAGCTCTTGTCATAGGTCCAAGTGTTGTCGTGGGAGATGTAGGCACGTCCATGGGTATGATCATGGGATGCTCCACATCATCTCCCCCCCTTGGGAAAGATCCAACCTCGGATCGAAAGTTTCATCACCATGGTATGGCGAGAGGTGTTTGATGTTGAAGATGTCGCTCATGTTGTACTTGTCTCTTGGGAGGTCAATCTTATAAGAGTTGTTGTTGTAGCGTGCTAGCACCTTGAAGGGTCCATCGGCTCGAGGTAGAAGTTTGGACTTGCGTGCATTCGTTGGGGAAGCGGTCCTTGCGAAGGAGTAGCCACACGAAATCTCCAATGTTGAATATCATGGGTTGCTTGTTGACGTTGAGCTTGGTCGCGAGTCGTTGTACTTGGCACTCGATGGTGTTCCTTGTATCTTCATGCATCTTATTGAGGTAGCTTGCTCGTGCACTCGCATCCATGTTGGTGCATTCTTGTAGTGGAAGAGGTAGAATGTCCAATGGGGACAACGGGTTGAAGCCGTAGACGACCTCGAAGGGGGACTTGCCGGTAGTCGAATGTCTTGCGCGGTTGTAGGTGTACTCGGCGATGGGTAGACACTCCTCCCACTCCTTGATGTTCCTCTTGATCAACACGCAAAGTAGAGTGGAGAGCGTACGGTTCGTCGCCTCCGTTTGGCCGTCGGTTTGAGGATGGTATGCCGAAGAGAACAAGAGCTTGATTCCGAGCTTGGCGCATAGAGTTTTCCAAAAGTAACTCAAGAACTTGACGTCACGGTCCAAGACGATCATCTTGGGCACTCCGTGTAGTCGCAAGATTTCCCTACAAAAGATATCTGCAATATGTGAAGCATCGTCTATCTTGTTGCATGGAATGAAATGTGCCATTTTAGAAAATCGGTCCACAACAACAAACACGGAATCCTTTCCATTTTGAGTCCTAGGCAAACCAAGTACAAAATCCATGCTAATGTCTTCCCAAGGTTAATAAGGAATAGGAATAGGCATGTAAAGACCATGGGATTGAGCTTTTGACTTAGCTTTGCGACATGTAGAGCATCGGTTGGTGAAGCGTGAGACATCATGGAACATCTTGGGCCAAAAGTAGTTCTTGGAGAGCGTGCGAATGTCTTGTTGCGTCCGAAGTGCCCCATGAGTCTGCCTCCATGAGCCTCTTGCAAAATTAGCAAACGAAGAGAAGACTCGGGAATGCAAAGTTTGTTAGCTCTCATAAGATAATCATCCTTGATGTAATGTCGTTCCCAAGATGTGTGCGTTAAACACTTAGCATAAGGAATAACAAAAGGTAGGATCATTCGCATACAAGTCCTTTATGTGCTCAAAGCCAATAACATTCGACTCAAGTTTAGTGACAAGCATGCATATGCGGGAAAGGGTATCTGCCACTACGTTTTCCTTACCCTTAATGTACTTTATGACATAAGGAAAAGACTCTATAAATTCATTCCATTTGGCATGACGCTTGTTCAACTTAGTTTGGCCTTTTAAGTACTTAAGTGTTTCATGATCGGTATGTATGACAAACTCATGAGGTCTAAGATAATGTTCCCAAACATGTAACACACGTACTAAATCATACAATTCTTTGTCATAGATGGGATAGTTAAGTTGAGCACCAAAGAGTTTTTCACTAAAATATGCAATAGCTCGCTTTTCTTGCATCAAAACTCCACCTATAAAATGACCGCTTGCATCGCAATGAACCTCAAAAGTTTTGTCAAAGTTGGGTAAAGCAAGAATCAGAGCATGAGTAAGCAAAGATTTGAGCTCATCAAAAGCGGTAGATTGCAAAGGTCCCCAAACAAAAGGAACATTTTTCTTACTCAAGGCGTGCAAAGGTGCGGCGATAGTGCTAAAATCTTTCACAAAGTGACGATAGAAACCCACAAGGCCAAGAAAGCTACGCACTTGTTGCAAATTAGTGGGTTAGGGCGAAGTTTTAATTTCTTCAATTTTGGATTCATCAACATGGACACCCTTTGAGGAAACAACGAAACCCAAGAAAACAAGTTTGTCAACATCAAACGTGCACTTTTTCATGTTGGCATAAAGACATTCCTTGTGAAGAGTTTGCAAAACAGCCCTAACATGATGTAGATGATCTTTCATGGATTTGCTAAAAACAAGTATGTCATCGAAGTAAACCACAACAAACACTCCAAGGTAAGGGCGAAGCACAAAATGCATAAGACGCATGAAAGTACTCGGAGCTTCCGATAAACCCATAGGCATAACCAACCACTCATACAAGCCAAATTTTGTTTCGAAAGCGGTTTTCCATTCATCACCTTCTTGTATGCGGATTTGATAATAACCACTTTGAAGATCAATTTTTGAGAAAATGGTGGCACCGCTAAGTTCATCTAGCATATCATCTTGGCGAGGAATGGGATGCCTATAACAAACAGTGATAGCATTAATGAGTCTACAATCTGAGCACATGTGAAGACTACCATCTTGCTTGGGCACAAGTATAACTGGAACAGCACAAGGGCTTAAGCTTTCACGTACATGTCCATTGTGAGTTGTTGTACTTGCCGTTGGATCTCCTTAGTTTCTTCGGGGTTGACGCGGTAGGGAGCTTTGTTAGGTAGAGGTGCTCCAGGGATGAGGTCGATTCGGTGCTCAATGCCTCGTAGTGGAGGCAGACCCGGAGGTAGCTCATCGGGGAAAACATCTTGGAATTCCAGCAAAAGAGAAGACAACACTAAAGGTAGATCATGAGAGGTGTTAGTTTTTGGTACCTCGTCCTTGCGCACAAGGACAAAGTGCATAACACACGATGGGTTCTCACACACTTCTCTCATCTCACTTTTGGTGGCAAATAGGACTAAGTTTTTCTTGTCGCTCATCATGGAGGCACTCGGTTTTGGCTTTTGGCTCTCACTCTCTTTTGGGTGGATCACTCTCTCACTCTTTTCTCCATGATGGGTGGCTTGCTTGTCGGCGATCACTTGAGTAGGAGACATAGGTCATAGCACATATTCCTTCCCTTTCATCTTGAAGCTATAGTGATTGGTACGCCCGTTGTGGATGACGCCTCTGTGAAATTGCCACGGTCGACCAAGGAGGTGGCAAACGGACATCGGGACGACATCACACTCCAAAGTGTCTTCATATGCTCCAATTTTGAAGGAGACTTGGACCGTATGCTCAACACGTATAGTGCCACAATCGCTTAGCCATTGGACCTTGTAAGGGTGCGGGTGCTTCATCTTGACCAATTGGAGCTTGGAGCATAGTTCTTCACTTGCCAAGTTGTGACAACTACCTCCATCGATGATGACCTTGACGGACCTTCCATTGATGTCGGCCTTTGTGTGAAAGATGTGGCATCTTTGGTCTTCGTCTTGTTGATGTTGAAGAGTCAAGACCTTGGAGACAACGAGAGCGGGGCTCGAATCCTCATCACAAAAGACTTGATCATCTTCATCTTTGTTCACTCATCGGTGCATGGCCACTTGCTCAAGGGCTTCCATTTCCTCTTCGCTCATGGAGTCATAGGTTCCGTCGTCGTTGAGGATCATGGTGCGCTTGTTTGTACATTGAAAGGACTAGTGGCCTCGGCTGCCGCAAGTGAAACACTTGAAGGAGATTGTCTTGACGGTCTCATCGGTTGGAGTCGATGATGAAGCGCGCGGCTTGAAGTTGCTTGTAGTAGGAGGAGGGCGACCTGAGGTTGTCGAAGTTTTCTTGTAACTCGACTTGTCGTCGGTACTTGTTCATGGCTTGGTTGAGGTAGAAGTTGGAGGAGTCGTTGAAGCTTGGGTGCTGGAGAAGCCATAGCTCTTGGACGAGTACTTGGCATACTTGAAGTCATCTTGCACTTGACATTCCGCTTTGGTAGCTTGATGCACGAGCTCAATGAGGTTGGAGTAGGGTTGGAATTTGGCAATCTTCTTGATGGGATGATTGAGGCCATTCAAGAAATGTGCCATAGTTTGCTCATCATCTTCCGTGACATTGGCTCTTATCATGGCTATCTCCATTTCCTTGTAGTATTCTTCAACACTCTTTGTTCCTTGCTTGAGCAGTTGGAGCTTCTTGAAGAGATCGTGGTTGTACTAGGTGGGCACAAAACGTGCTCACATGATATCTTTCATTTGAGCCCAAGTGGTGATTGGTGGTTCAGCTCTTGCTTCTCGGCGCTCAAGGACTTGTTCCCACCATATGAGCACATAATCTTGGAACTCAAGGGATGCCATAGCGATCTTCTTCTCTTCCTCATAATTGTGCAAACGAAAGATTTTGTCGACCTTCAATGCCCATGATAGGTACTCCTCGGGATCATTGCTTCCATTGAACTTGGGCTTGGTGAACTTTAGCTTGTCGTAGTGTTGCTCTTCATTGTGTTGGCGTCGAGGGTGATGATGATGCCCTTGACGTGGAGGATTATCAACCTCATATTGCTCTTTGTGTGGATGATTTCCATAGTCGTCTTGCTCTTGTTGAACTTGAGGTTGTGGAGGAGCTTGTTGAGCTTGTGGAGGAGGAGGAGGAACTTGACGTTGCACTTTTGGTTGGTAGTTCCGCTCTTGGATTTCTTCTCGAAGTGCTTCCTCTTGATTGCGCGTATCGCGGTTGCATTTGGCCATGGCTCGACTTGATTCTTGAAGGGCACGTTGCGCCTCAAGAGCTTGTGCTTCAGTTGTTGTTGTTGAAGACGTTGAGCCTCGGCGTCTTGTTCATCTTGATGTTGTCGCGCTCACTCTTCCTCTTGGTGACGTTGACGTTGTTGTTCTTGAGCTTGTGCAAAAGGAACTTGGTTTGGCCGATGACGATGTGCTTGCTCGTCGACTTGCTTGTGTGAATGATTGCCGTGTAGAGGATTGCGAGATGCATGACGGTCTTAACGCGCGGTTCGTCGAAGAGTGTTCGATGTCGGTGTACTTGAGCCAAAGAAGGTGTCGTCGGTGTGTCGACTTGAGCGGCTCCGTCTTGAGTCTGAAGAAGTGGAAGGATGGCGGTTCACCAACAAGGCACGGATCTCGTCCATTCTTGCATCGTTCTCTTGCTTGTGAGCATCGAGCTTGTTGTCAAAGTAGTCTCTTGTTCATTGCTCGGAGAGTCACAAGTCGGTGGCGAGATTGTCGATGAGATCGCTCATTGCTTGTTGCTCTTGATGCAAAGCTCGTTGTGCACCAAAGAGGTGGCTCTTGGTGATGTATGATGACATGTCGTCGTCTTGCTCAATGAAGAGTGGGTTGGTAGAAGAACTTGGCCTATCCATCATTCCAAGAAAAAATGTGAGTGGGAGAAAGAGAAGAACTTATACCAAATGTACCTTGACCGATGTTGAAGATGGATCAATGATCACTCAAGTGTGGACAATGAAATAGCACAACTGGTACCAATTCTTGTCGGTTCTCACACCTACACAAGTAAAATCTTATGGTGGAGCTTGGTTAGGAATGTGGCACAAAATTTGATGCAATTGTTAGTGAGCGTCAATAATGTTGGAAAAGATTCACAAATTTGCAAATGCAACAAGTAGACCAATAGCAAGGTATGGTACACAGAAACACACGCTGTCGGTGTACAAAAGTAGGGGCTCTCTTTTGTACCCCCTTTACTTGTGCACGGGCAGTCAGAGCCGTGCCCACGGCCACACTTAGCAGGGCAGGGGAGGGAATACAAAGGCACACGACAATCAAAGCAACGCCAAGACCAGAGACACAAAAAGCAAGAGGGCGAGGTGGACTCCCCCGGCAAGACCCTTGCCGGGGCAGCCTCCGCAGCTCCGACAAGAGCCTTGCCGGGGCAACTTGCCCAGCGCCAGCAGAGCGCGCCACCCTTGAGCCCAAGGGTTCCAATGCCATCGACCACATTGGAACCAAGGCTCAGGAGGCACCTCCATGGTGGCATGCAGATCTTCGTGAAGATCATTAACACACGAGATCAGATGAGGACCAGAAGACGATGATCCTCGGCAAGATCCTTGCCGAGGAAATTCACGAGACCTCCGGCAAGATCCTTGCCGGGGACAACCGCGATGTCACGGCAAGACCCTTGTCGGGACCCCAGCAAGACCCTTGCCAAGGACGTTAGCGGGGTCACGGCCATGCCCACATCTGCCAAGACTCCACCGCAGTTCCCATGCAGCTGCCAGCTCAGCCAGCTAGGCGAGCACGTGCGTGGCGACGTGCGACCTCTAGACCAACTTAGCAAGCACCTGTGTGGTGGCATGCAGATCTTCGTGAAGACACTGCCACCGCACCAGCTCAGCAGCCTGCTATCCTACATGGCGTTGCACGCCTCGTTGGCCTAGACGCGTGTCGAAGCAAGGCGAAGCGGCGACGGATGAGACGGGCTTCGCTGCCGTCCCCGATAAAGCAAGAGGACACCTAAGTAGCGCATTTAATGTGTTTTGTCCTGTGATGGCAGGCGATAAGCTCAGCCACTGTACACCTTTCCACCTCCTATGTACCACTGTGGCAACCCCTTTTTCCTATAAAAGGAGGCCCGAGGCATACTGGAGGGGGATTCGGATCTTTTGGACTATGCACGCACCGTAGCTAGTTCAAGAGCTCAAGAACACTCAAATATACACCAAAGCAGGACTAGGGTATTACGCATCCTCGCAGCCCGAACCTAGGTAAACTATCTTTGTGCTGGCTCCTAGACCCTCTCTTTCTACAACCTCGCGCCCGCCGACCGTAGTAGGGATTCTAGTGATCCCACAGGTGGCGTTTTCCTCCGACATCTCTGGCGCGCCAGGTAGGGGGCGCAGTTGTGAAAATCCGGTCTAGCAGCTAGTTTAGCAGTTCTTCATCGCCTTGGCTTCCAAGGAAGAAGGTGACCGAACGAGCGGCATCATTTGCGAATGCAGTGAATGCTCGCGCAGCCACAGAAAAGCTAAGTCACACTAAACTTTGAGCAATTCTTTTTATATAAGATTATTCTCCTTGGAGATCTTTCCCTCTATATTATAAACCTGCACGCAATGGGGCCCTTCCACTATTGGCAACGCCATTGTTCTGTTTCGAGTCTGCTCAACAGTTCGAGCGGCTGCGTTGAGAACGGCAGTGTGGCCTTCTGCTATTGGCAACGCTCTTGTTCTATTTCTAGTCTGCTCGATAGTTCGAGCGGCCGCGCTGAGAATGGTAAGGTGGTTCGCCTGGCAGTAAGCACACTAGGCAGGCTATTGGGGATCCGTCCTCGAGGCGTCGCGGCTTGGGTTTACGCGCCAGCAAGCCTACCCAATTAACGTAGGGTGGACATACAAAGAGAGATCAAACTGGAAAATAACATGCATCATTTCAAAGTACTGCATAGTTATATTACATTAATTGTTGCTGCGGTTCTAACTAAAGATAAAAATTGTCTTGGTCGTGAATCTGCAGCGGTGATGAGAAACGGGGTGCCTAGTCCTGGCGCTGGTCTTCTATCCTCCCAATTCCGTCGACGCGGCTGATGATGGGCTTGATACGCTCCTCAAGCGTCCAAGGTCCACATCCTCCGGCAAGCTCTCCAGCGCGGCATCAAAGTCGAGGTTGGGGTTCCAGTATGCCACCTTGGTGAGGACTTTGGTCAGGGCACCTCGGCCAAGCTGTCGGGCCTCATTGGCCAGAGAGCTTGCTCTGTTAGAGTGAAACTGCTCCAAGGCTCCAAGAACGCCCTCGAAGAATAGGGTCAGCTTGGCGTTGGGACTCACATTCGGCTCTGGAGCGTACCTCATGTTTGGCATCCCCATGGTAGCCAGCTTCGTGGTGATCCTGCCGGCAACGTCGGCGAGGTGGTTGATCCAGAGGTTTTCGCCATTCACATAATCCTCGAGGTTGGCAGCGTCATTCCTCCGCAGCTGCCTCTCCTCCTCCAGATTCTTGGTCAGGGTATCCTCCCGGGCCCTGGCCTCCGAAAGCGTCCCCTCAAGACCCTCCAGCTTCAGCTTCAAGTCTTTGATGGAGTCGTTGGCTTGGGAGAGTAGCTCGGCCTTGCCGAGGGCTGCGGCCTGCGCCTTCACCAAGGCGCTGCTGATCGTGTCCTTCTCCTTCGCTAGCTCCAGGGCCTTGTTCTTCAGGCTGTCCCGCTCCACCTCCAGCTCCTTCACCTTGTCGTCGTGGACCAGGGCTTGAGCATCGAGTGCCTTTTTGTGCCTCTGCTTCAGCTCCTAGGTCTGCTGCGCGACGAGCCTCTCGACCTCCTCATCCTTGCCTTGGAGTGTGGCGGCGAGCGCCTCCTCACGAGCAACAAGGTCCTCCTCCTGGGAGTTCGGCTCGGCTTGGTGCTGGTGCCGGGCGGCCTCGTCCTTGGCGGCATGTACCCTCGCTGCCTCCTGGGCCTTCTCGACGTCGGCCTGCTTCAAGATGAGCTCTTGCTTGCGCTCGGCCAGCAGATCTTGGCAGCCTTTAGCTCTTCATGGGCCTGGCGGAACCAGGCCTGCGTCTCGGTGATGCGTTCCTCAAGGTCCGCCTCCGCCTTGTCCACCACTGCTGCCTTGGACTTCACCTTGTCTAGACGGGCGCGGTGGAGCACCTGGAGATTCTGGAAGTCGGCGTTCATGGCCCAAAGAAGCCGCTCCTCTTGAGAACCACCACCATCGGCACTCGGTTCGTTAACAACCTGGAGCCCGGTGGAGGCGAGATGCTCGTCGTCAAACACCTCTCCCTCGGCCGGCGCCCTGGTGCCCGGCGTCCCTGGAAGGTGGATGAACAGGTCGTCGCCCACCTTCAAATACCTGCCCGAGCCAGAGGCGGCGGCGGAGGAGGGTTGATCATCGACCACCCCCTCCTCGGCAGTAGCCTTGCCGGCCTCCCCGGCAGGCCCCTTGCTGGCCTCCTCGGTGGCGCCCTTGCCGGCCTCCTCGGCAGCAGCCTTGCTGGTCCCTCCAGCAGGCCCCTTGTTGGCCTCTTCGGCGGCGGTCTTGGCGGCCTTCTCGATGGCGATCCTGTGGGCCTCGGCCTTGGCGTCCTTGGCAACCTCCTCGATGACAGTGTCAATATCCTCCCAGTACGCTGAGGAAGGATCTGGATACCAAGAAGGAGATTGAGACGGAGCCAAGATCAAAACTCAAAAAGAAGAAGAAGAAAGAATAGGGACAGAAAGCGAATAACTTACCCCTGCCGGGCTGGGAAGAAGTGGCCCCCACCCCGCCAACATCCGTCGCCGGGACGGAGCCACCAGCACCCAAGTTTGCCTCCTCCTCCTTTGTGTGCATGGGCTCGGTGCTTGGCACCCTTGCCGGGGATGCCCCTCGGGGCGGCGTGGTTGACGGGGGCGGCGTGTTGGGGGTGGCCCTCAGTGGCTCCTCCTACTGTCGTCCTCCTCCTGCAGCCACAACAAGGTCAGTGCCAAGGGATCATACCCCAACACACATTGATGAGGAGTGAGTGGTGAACGCACGCTGGGGCTAAGACGGGGGCTGATGTCTGGGCTAATATCCACCACCGGCGTGCGTGAAGCGCCCGCCGGGGGCTGGTCGCCGTCGACGCCCTGGCCCTCTTCGCCACCCTTTGGGCCAGCGTCTCCCTGTCCCTGCGAAGCTGAAAACAAGTCGAGAAAAGCGGCGCGGTCTGAAAGGACGGAGATGACGAAGGGCAAGATACTTACTCGTCCTCCACCTCCTCTTCCACTGCCTTCCTTTTCCTCCTTGGGCTGAGAGACCCAAAATCGAAGACGACCTCTGTGTCGACATCTGCAGGAGGAGCGGAAGGGGATGGAGTCCGACAACGCTCGGACGACGAAGAGGCGGTCGCTTTCCTCTTTGCCACCGCGGCCTTCACCACCTTCTTTGCTGCCGCGGCCCTCGTCAAGCGCACAGACTCCCCCTGAACCTCTTGCCGCAGTTCAGTCCTGCCGGGCCGGACCGGCTCGCCAGAGCTGGCCCGCCGCAGAACACGCCTTTTTCCCGTGGCCGGAGGGTTGTCGGCCTCGGCCTCTTCCTCGGTCGACTCCTCGACCACATCCTCAACAAGGGGGTCCTCGTGTTGACACCGCTGGCTTCCCCGACAGACCCCGCCCACTGGGCGAGCTCCCTCACCTCCGCGGCCGTGTCAGCCTCGTCCTTGCTACGTCTTGAGCTTGCTTTGGTTTTCCTTGAAGAGGAAAGGGTGATGCAGCAATAGTAGCGTAAGTATTTCAATCAGTTTTTGAGAACCAAGGTATCAATCCAGTAGGAGGCTCCTCAAAAGTCCCACGCACCAACTGAACTCGCAACCAACGCAATAAAGGGGTTGTCAATCCCTTCACGGCCACTTGCGAAAGTGAGATCTGATAGAGATAGTATGATAAGATAAATATATTTTTGGTATTTTATAATATAGAGTGGAAAAGTAAAGATGCAAATAAAAGTAGATTGAAAGCTTATATGATAAAGATAGACCCGGGGAGCATAGGTTTCACTAGTGGCTTCTCTCAAGATAGCATAAGTATTTTGGTGGGTGAACAAATTACTGTCGAGCAATTGATAGAAAAGCGAATAATTATGAGATTATCTAGGCATGATCATGTATATAGGCATCACGTCCGTGACAAGTAGACCGACTCATGCCTGCATCTACTACTATTAGTCCACACATCGACCGCTATCCAGCATGCATCTAGAGTATTAACTTCATAAGAACGGAGTAATGCATTTAGAAAGATGACATGATGTAGAGGGATAAACTCATGCAATATGATACAAACCCCATCTTTTTATCCTCGATGGCAACAATACAATACGTGCCTTGCAACCCCTATTGTCACTGGGTAAGGACACCGCAAGATTGAACCCAAAGCTAAGCACTTCTCCCATTACAAGAAAGATTAATCTAGTAGGCCAAACCAAAATGATAATTCGAAGAGACTTGCAAAGGTAACTCAATCACACATAAAAGATTTCAGAGGAGATTCAAATATTTCTCATAGATAAACTTGATCATAAACCCACAATTCATCGGATCTCGACAAACACACCGCAAAAAGAGTTACATCGAATAGATCTCCACAAGAGAGGGGGAGAACATGGTATTGAGATCCAAAAAGAGAGAAGAAGCCATCTAGCTAATACCTATGGACCCGAAGGTCTATGGTAAACTACTCACAACTCATCGCAAGGGCTATGGTGTTGATGTAGAAGCCCTCCATGATCGATTCCCCCTCCGGCGGAGCGCCGATGAAGGCTCCAAGATGGGATCTCGCGGATACAGAAGGTTACGGCGGTGGAAATTGTTTTTCGTTGGCTCCCTGGATGTTTTTGGGGTACGTGGGTATATATAAGAGGAAGAAGTACGTCGGTGGCCACTCGAGGGGCCCACGAGATAGGGGCGCGCCCTGTAGGGGTGGGCGCGCCCTCCACCCTCGTGGCCGCCTCGGCTGCTTCTTGGCTTGCACTCCAAGTCCTCTGGATCAGGTTCGTTCCAAAAATCACGCTCCCGAAGGTTTCATTCCGTTTGGACTCCGTTTGATATTCCTTTTCTTAGAAATACTGAAATAGGCAAAAAAACAGCAATACGGGTTGGGCCTCCGCTTAGTAGGTTAGTCCCAAAAATGATATAAATGTGTAAAATAAAGCCCATAAACATCCAAAAGGGGTAATATAATAGCATGGAACAATAAAAAATTATATATACATTGGAGACGTATCAAGCATCCCCAAGCTTAATTCCTGCTCGTTCTCGAGTAGGTAAATGATAAAAACAGAACTTTTGATGTGGAATGCTACCTAGCATATTTCTCAATGTAATTTCCTTTATTGTGGCATGATTGTTCATATCCAAATGATTCAATATAAAAGCTTATAAAACATAAAAAATAATAATGCTTCGAAGCATACTAACAAATAATCATGTCCTATCAAAATAGCATAGCCAAAGAAAGCTTATCCCTACAAAATCATATAGTTAGGCCATGCTTCATTTTCATTACACAAAATACTCCCATCATGCACAGCCCCTATTTCAGCCAAGCAATTGGTTCATACTTTTTAACGCGCTTCAGCTTTTTCAACTCTTATGCAATACATGAGCGCAAGCCATGGACATAGCACTATGGTGGTATTTGGTGGTGGTTGTGAGGACAAAAAGGGAAAAGATAGGCTCACATCAACTAGGCGTATCAACGGGCTATGGAGATGCCCATCAATAGATATCAATGTGAGTGAGTAGGGATTGCCATGCAACGGATGCACTAGAGCTATAAATATATGAAAGCTCAACAAAAGAAACTATGTGGGTGTGCATCCAACTTGCTTGCTCATGAAGACCTAGGGCATTTTGAGGAAGCCCATCATTGGAATATACAAGCCAAGTTCTATAATGAAAAATTCCCACTTAGTATATGGAACTGACAACATAGGAGACTCTCTATCATGAAGATCATGGTGCTACTTTGAAGCACAAGTGTGGTAAAAAGGATAGTAGCATTGTCCCTTCTCTCTTTTTTCTCTCATTTTATTATTATTATTATTATTATTCTTTTTTTTTCCTTTTTTTCTTTGGCCTTTTTTGGCCTTTCTCTTTTTTTTTCTTTTTTTCTTTTTGTAAAGTCGGAAGTCTCATCCCGACTTGTGGGGGAATCATAGTCTTCATCATCCTTTCCTCACTGGGACAATGCTCTAATAATGAAGATCATCACACTTTTATTGACTTACAACTCAAAACTAGAACAAGATATGACTCTATATGAATGCCTCCGGCGGTGTACCGGGATATGCAATGAATAAAGAGTGACATGTATGAAAATTATGAAGGTGGCTTTGCCACAAATACGATGTCAACTACATGATCATGCAAAGAGCAATATGACAATGATGAAGCGTATCATAATAAACGGAATGGTGGAAATGGCATGGCAATATATCTCGGAATGGCTATGGAAATGCCATAATAGGTAGGTATGATGGTTGTTTTGAGGAAGGTAAATAATGGATGCATGATACCGGCGAAAGTTGCGCGGTATAATAGAGGCTAGCAAAGTGGAAGGGTGAGTGTGCGTATATCCATGGACTCACATTAGTCATAAAGAAACTCATATACTTATTGCAAAAGTCTACTTGCCCTCGAAGCAAAGTACTACTACGCATGCTCCTAGGGGAAGGGTTGGTAGGAGTTAACCATCGCGTGATCCCGACCTCCACTCATAAGGAAGACAATTAAAAGAGCACCTTATGCAACAGATTTGTCACACAACTTTTACCATACGTGCATGCTATGGGACTTGCCAACTTCAACACAAGTATTTCTTAATTTCATAATTATGTACAAGCATGACTCTAACATTACCACCTCTATATTTCAAAACAATTATCAAGCAACAAATTGATCCTAGTGTTTTGTGCACTTTCTATGATAGTTTTTATTATACCCAACTTGGATGCTCATCATTTTAGGACAAAATTTATAACCATAGCAAATACCATGCTGTTCTAAAAGACTCTCAAAATAATATAAGTGAAGCATGAGAGATCAACAATTTCTTCAAAATTAAGCCACCGCCGTGCTCTAAAAGATATAACTGAAGCACTAGAGCAAATACTATCTAGCTCAAAAGATATAAGTGAAGCACATAGATTCTAATAAAGTGGGCTTCTCCCAAAAGGTGTGTGCAGCAAGGATGATTGTGGTAAACTAAAAAGAAAAGACTTATATCATACAAGACGCTCCAAGAAAAACACATATCATGTGGCGAATAAAAATATAGCTCCAAGTAAAGTTACCGATGAACGAAGACGAAAGAGGGGATGCCTTCCGGGGGCATCCCCAAGCTTAGGCTTTTGGATATTCTTGAATATATTGGGGTGCCATGGGCATCCCCAAGCTTAGGCTTTTGCCACTCCTTATTCTATATTCCATCAAATCTTTACTCAAAACTTGAAAACTTCACAACACAAAACTCAACAGGAAATCTCATAAGCTCCGTTAGTGAAAGAAAACAAAACCACCACATAAGGTACTGTAATGAACTCATTCTTTATTTAAATTGGTGTTAAACCTACTGTATTCCAAGTTCTCTATGGTTCATACTACTTAATACTAGCCACAGATGCATCAAAATAAGCAAACAACACATGAAAGGCAGAATCTGTCAAAAACAGAACAGTCTGTAGCAATCTGTAACTAACGCAAACTTATGGAACTCTAAAATCCTACCAAAATAGTAAGTCCTGGAAAATTTGTCTATTGATCTACAGCAAAAAGAATCAACGCAAAAGAATGTTTACGTGATTTAACAAAACTAATTTTGTACATGCAAAGTTTCTGTTTTTCAGCAGAATCAAATCAACTATCACCATAGGTTATCCTATGGGTTCTACTTGGCACAAACACTAATTAAAACATAAAAACACATCTAAACAGAAGGTAGATGCCAAATTTATTACTAAACAGAAACAAAAACAAAAAACACAAATAAAATTGGGTTGCCTCCCAACTAGCGCTATCGTTTAACGCCCCTAGCTAGGCATAAAAGCGAAGATAGATCTACGTAGTGCCATAATAATAAGATAGATCTTGAAAACTCATATCATATTCTCTACGTTCAGCAGCAAGTTTTCTTTGAGGCAAGCAAAAGTAATCAAAAGGGCTAAATTTAGCGGGACAAAAGTCCCCAAGATCAATCACAGGAGGAATGGGTTCCTCCTTTGGCCCTTCATAATGCACAACTAATTCATCACTATAAGCATTCTTTTGGCAAAATTTCGTGAGCCTATACTCAAGAGAGTACCCTAGCTCATTATTTCGAAGAGCGAAATCATTATTAAGTTCAGAAATTCTATCAACTAGGACATCGGTAGGAACCTTTTTTCTAAGGTTTTCATTGAAAGCAACATAGTCTGAAGATTGAAAATGCCTAGTTTCCTCTTGATCGAAGAGGATCGCCTCTATGGGAGGACGACCGGCGTCCACCCTATAGTGCGCAAAGATTTCTTTGGCCTCTCTTATTATAAATATAAACTCATGAGCCTTGGAAGAATGCTCAATATTAGAAAATTCTAGGAAAATTCTTTGTATGCAAGGATGGATATGCATAAATTGTCTTTCAAGTTCAACTACAAGCATAGCGACAGCATCCGCAAGACTACTAGTTCTATGAAGAATAGAACCACCCATAGAAGGTAAAGCACCGGAACAAGTAAAGAAATCTTGAATAACACCTTTTTCAATAATGTTACCACTACCAATTCGAAACGGCAAGGGTGAAGTGGGGGAGAGGAAAACGAGAGGCAAATGGCAAATAATGTAAATGCGAGGGAGATGAGTTTGTGATGGGTACTTCGTATGTCTTGACTTGAGCGAAGACCGCCCCGGCAATGGCGCCAGAAATCCTTCTTGCTACGTCTTGAGCTTGCGTTGGTTTTCCTTGAAGAGGAAAGGGTGATGCAGCAATAGTAGCGTAAGTATTTCCCTCAGTTTTTGAGAACCAAGGTATCAATCCAGTAGGAGGCTCCTCAAAAGTCCCACGCACCTACACAAACAAACAAAGAACTCTCAACCAACACAATAAAGGGGTTGTCAATCCCTTCACGGCCACTTGAGAAAGTGAGATCTGATAGATAAGATAAATATATTTTTGGTATTTTATAATATAGATTGGAAAAGTAAAGATGCAAATAAAAGTAGATTGAAAGCTTATATGATAAAAGATAGACCCGGGGGCCATAGGTTTCACTAGTGGCTTCTCTCAAGGTAGCATAAGTATTACGGTGGGTGAACAAATTACTATCGAGCAATTGATAGAAAAGCGAATAATTATGAGATTATCTAGGCATGATCATGTATATAGGCATCACGTCCGTGACAAGTAGACCGACTCCTGCCTGCATCTACTACTATTACTCCACACATCGACCGCTATCCAGCATGCATCTGGAGTATTAAGTTCATAAGAACAGAGTAACACATTAAGAAAGATGACATGATGTAGAGGGATAAACTCATGCAATATGATATAAACCCCATCTTTTTATCCTCGATGGCAACAATACAATACGTGCCTTGCAACCCCTATTGTCACTGGGTAAGGAAACCGCAAGATTGAACCCAAAGCTAAGCACTTCTCCCATTGCAAGAAAGATCAATCTAGTAGGCCAAACCAAACTGATAATTCGAAGAGACTTGCAAAGATAACTCAATCACACATAAAAGAATTCAGAGGAGATTCAGATATTCCTCATAGATAAACTTGATCATAAACCCACAATTCATCGGATCTCGACAAACACACCGCAAAAAGAGTTACATCGAATAGATCTCCACAAGAGAGGGGGAGAACATGGTATTGAGATCCAAAAAGAGAGAAGAAGCCATCTAGCTAATAACTATGGACCCGAAGGTCTGTGGTAAACTACTCACAACTCATCGGAGGGCTAAGGCTCGAAGATGGGATCTCGCGGATACAGAAGGTTACGGCGGTGGAAATTGTTTTTCATTGTCTCCCTGGATGTTTTCGGGGTACGTGCGTATATATAGGAGGAAGAAGTACGTCGGTGGCCGCCCGTGAAGGAAATATGCCCTAGAGGCAATAATAAAGTTATTATTTATTTCCTCATATCATGATAAATGTTTATTATTCATGCTAGAATTGTATTAACCGGAAACATAATACATGTGTGAATACATAGACAAACACAACGTCTCTAGTATGCCTCTACTTGACTAGATTATTAATCAAAGATGGTTATGTTTCCTAACCATAGACATGTGTTGTCATTTGATTAATGGGATCACATCATTAGGAGAATGATGTGATTGACATGACCCATTCCATTAGCCTAGCACTTGATCGTTTAGTATATTGCTATTACTTTCTTTATGACTTATACATGTTCCTGTAACTATGAGATTATGCAACTCCCGTTTACCGGAGGAACACTTTGGGTGCTACCAAACGTCACAACGTAACTGGGTGATTATAAAGGAGTACTACAGGTGTCTCCAAACGTACATGTTGGGTTGGCGTATTTCGAGATTAGGTTTTGTCACTCCGATTGTCGGAGAGGTATCTCCGGGCCCTCTCAGTAATGCACATCACTATAAGCCTTGCAAGCAATGTAGCTAATGAGTTAGTTACGGAATGATGCATTACGAAACGAGTAAAGAGACTTGCCGGTAACGAGATTGAACTAGGTATTGGATACCGACGATCGAATCTCGGGCAAGGAACATACCGATGACAAAGGGAACAACGTATGTTGTTATGCGGTTTGACCGATAAAGATCTTCGTAGAATATGTAGGAGCCAATATGGGCATCCAGGTCCCGCTATTGGTTATTGACCGAGAATAGTTCTAGGTCATGTCTACATAGTTCTCGAACCCGTAGGGTCCGCACGCTTAACGTTACGGTGACAGTTTTATTACGAGTTTATAAGTTTTGATGTACCGAAGTTTGTTCGGAGTCCCGGATGTGATCATGGACATGACGAGGAGTCTCGAAATGGTTGAGACATAAAGATTGATATATTGAACGACTATATTCGGACACCGGAAGTATTCCGGGTGATTTCGGAGAAAACCGGAGTGCCGGAGGGGTTACCGGAACCCCCCGGGGAAGTATTGGGCCTTAGTGGGCCTGAGGGGAGAGAGAGGGCAGCAGCCCAGGAGGTGGCGCCCCCCCCCCCCATGAGGAGTCCGAATTGGACTAGGGGAGGGGGCGCGGCCCCCCCTTTCCCTCTTCCTCTCCCTCTCTTTCCTTCCCCCTTCCTCCTTCCTATTGGGACTAGGAAAGGGGAGTCCTACTCCCACTAGGAGGAGGACTCCCCCCTCCTTGGCGCGCCCCCTAGGGCCGGCCGGCCTCCCCCCTTGCTCCTTTATATACGGGGGCAGGGGGCACCCTAGAGACATACAAGTTGATCTACGGATCGTTCCTTAGCCGTGTGCGGTGCCCCCCTCCACCATATTCCACCTTGGTCATATCGTTGCGGAGTTTAGGCGAAGCCCTGCGTCGGTAGAACATCAACATCGTCACCACGCCGTCGTGCTGACGGAACTCATCCCCGAAGCTTTGCTGGATCGGAGCCCGGGGATCGTCATCGAGCTGAACATGTGCTGAACTCGGAGGTGCCGTATGTTCATGCTTGGATCGGTCGGATCGTGAAGACGTATGACTACATCAACCGCGTTGACATAACGCTTCCGCTTATGGTCTACGAGGGTACATGGACAACACTCTCCCCTCTTGTTGCTATGCCATCACCATGATCTTGCGTGTGCGTAGGAAAATTTTGAAATTGCTACGTTCCCCAATAGTGGCATCCGAGCCAGGTTTTATGCGTAGATGTCATATGCACGAGTAGAACACAAGTGAGTTGTGGGCGATACAAGTCATACTGCTTACCAGCATGTCATACTTTGATTCAGCAGTATTGTGAGATGAAGCGGCCCGGACCGACATTACGCGTACGCTTACGCGAGACTGGTTTCACCGTTACGAGCACTCGTGCTTAAAGGTGGCTGGCGGGTGTCTGTCTCTCTCACTTTAGCTGAATCGAGTGTGGCTACGCTCGGTCCTTGCGAAGGTTAAAACAGCACTAACTTGACGAACTATCGTTGTGGTTTTGATGCGTAGGTAAGAACGGTTCTTGCTAAGCCCGTAGCAGCCACGTAAAATTTGCAACAACAAAGTAGAGGACGTCTAACTTGTTTTTGCAGGGCATGTTGTGATGTGATATGGTCAAGACGTGATGCTATATTTTATTGTATGAGATGATCATGTTTTGTAACCGAAGTTATCGGCAACTGGCAGGAGCCATATGGTTGTCGCTTTATTGTATGAAATGCAAATGCCCTGTAATTGCTTTACTTTATCACTAAGCGGTAGCGATAGTCGTAGAAGCAATAGATAGCGTAACAGCAACGATGCTACGATGGAGATCAAGGTGTCGCGCTGGTGACGATGGTGATCACGACGGTGCTTCGGAGATGGAGATCACAAGCACAAGATGATGATGGCCATATCATATCACTTATATTGATTGCATGTGATGTTTATCCTTTATGCATCTTATCTTGCTTTGATTGACGGTAGCATTTTAAGATGATCTCTCACTAAAATTATCAAGAAGTGTTCTCCCTGAGTATGCACCATTGTGAAAGTTCTTCGTGCTGAGACACCTCGTGATGATCGGGTGTGATAGGCTCTACGTTCAAATACAACGGGTGCAAAACAGTTGCACACGCGGAATACTCAGGTTAAACTTGACGAGCCTAGCATATAACAGATATGGCCTCGGAACATGGAGACTGAAAGGTCGAGTGTGAATCATATAGTAGATATGATCAACATATTGATGTTCACCGTTGAAACTACTCCATCTCACGTGACGATCGGACATGGTGTAGTTGATATGGATCACGTGATCACTTAGATGACTAGAGAGATGTCTGTCTAAGTGGGATTAATTGAACTTAAATTTATCATGAACTTAGTCCTGGTAGTATTTTGCAAATTATGTTGTAGATCAATAGCTCGCGTTGTTGCTTTCATATGTTTATTTTGATATGTTCCTAGAGAAAACTGTGTTGAAAGATGTTAGTAGCAATGATGCGGATTGGATCCGTGATCTGAGGTTTATACTCATTGCTGCGCAGAAGAATTATGTCCTTGATGCACCGCTAGGTGACAAACCTATTGCAGGAGCAGATGCAGACGTTATGAATGTTTGGCTAGCTCAATATGATGACTACTTGATAGTTTAGTGCACCATGCTTAACGGCTTAGAATCGGGACTTCAAAGACGTTTTGAACGTCATGGACCATATAAGATGTTCCAGGTATTGAAGTTAATATTTCAAGCAAATACCCGAGTTGAGAGATATGAAGTCTCCAACAAGTTCTATAGCTAAAAGATGGAGGAGAATCGCTCAACTAGTGAGCATGTGCTCAGATTGTCTGGGTACTTCAATCGCTTGAATCAAGTGGGAGTTAATCTTCCAGATAAGATAGTGATTGACAGAATTCTCGAGTCACCATCACTAAGTTACTAGAACTTCGTGATGAACTATAGTATGCAAGGGATGACAAAAACGATTGCCGAGCTCTTCGTGATGTTGAAATCGACGAAGGTAGAAATCAAGAAAGAGCATCAAGTGTTGATGATTGACAAGACCGCTAGTTTCAAGAGAAGGGCAAAGGGAAAGAAAGGGAACTTCAAGTGGAAAGACAAGCAAGTTGTCACTCCTGCGAAGAATCCCAAAGCTGGACCATAGCCTGAAACTGAGTACTTACACTTCAAAGGAAATAGTCACTGGAAGCGGAAATACCCTGAATATTTGGTAGATAAGAAGGATGGCAAAGTGAACAAGGGTATATTTGATATATAGGTTATTAATGTGTGCCTTACTAGTGTTTATAGTAGCCCCTGAGTATTTGATACTTGTTCGGTTGCTAAGATTAGTAACTCGAAACAGGAGTTACAGAATAAACAGAGACTAGTTGAGGGTGAAGTGACGATGAGTGTTGGAAGTAGTTCCAAGATTGATATGATCATCATCGCACACTCCCTATACTTTCGGGATTAGTGTTAAACCTAAATAAATGTTATTTGGCGTTCGCGTTGAGCATGAATATGATTTGATCATGTTTATTGTGATACGGTTATTCATTTAAAGTTAGAGAATAAATTGTTATTCTGTTTACATGAATAAGACCTTCGATGGTCATACACCCAATGAACATAGTTTGTTGGATCTCGGTCGTAGTGATACAATTCATAATATTGATGCCAAAAGATGAAAATTTAATAATGATAGTGCAACTTATTTGTGGCACTGCCGTTTGGGTCATATCGGTGTAAAGAGCATGAAGAAACTCCATAAAGATGGATTTTTGGAATCACTTGGTTATGAATCATTTGATGCTTGCGAACCGTGCCTTTTGGGCAAGATGACTAAAACTCCGTTCTTCGGAACAATGGAACAAGCTACTAACTTATTGGAAATAATACATACCGATGTATGTGATCCAATGAGTGTTGATGCTCGTGGCAAGTATCGTTATTTTCTGACCTTCACAAGATGATTTGAGCAGATATGGGTATATCTACTTGATGAAACATAAGTCTGAAATAGTTGAAAGGTTCAAAGAATTTCAGAGTGAAGTGGAAAATCATCGTAACAAGAAAAATAAAGTTTCTACGATCTGATCGTGGAGACGAATATTTGAGTTACGAGTTTGGTCTTCAATTAAAACAATGTGGAATAGTTTCACAGCTCACGCCACCTGGAACACCACAACGTTATGGTGTGTCCGAACGTCGTAACCGCACTTTATTAGATATGGTGCGATCTATGATGTCTCTTACTAATTTACCACTATTGTTTTGGGGTTATGCATTAGAGACAGCTGCATTCACGTTAAAAGAGCACCATCTAAATCCATTGAGATGACACCATATGAACTGTGGTTTAGTAAGAAACCCAAGTTGTCGTTTCTTAAAGTTTGGGGTTGCGATGCTTATGTGAAGAAACTTCAACCAGATAAGCTCGAACCCAAATCGGAGAAATGTGTCTTCATAGGATACCCAAAAGAAACTATTGGGTACACCTTCTATCACAGATCTGAGGGCAAGATTTTCGTTGCTAAATTCGGATCCTTTCTAGAGAAGGAGTTTCTCTCGAAACAAGTGAGTGGGAGGAAAGTAGAACTTGTTGAGGTAACTGTACCTGCTCCTTTATTGGAAAGTAGTTCATCACAAGAACCGGTTCCTGTGACAACTACACCAATAAGTGATGAAGTTAATGATATTGATCATGAAACTTCAGATCAAGTTTCTACTGAACCTCATAGGTCCACCAGAGTAAGATCCGCACCAGAGTGGTACGGTAATCCTATTCTGGAAGTCATTTTACTTGACCATGATGAACCTACAAACTATGAGGAAGCGATGATGAGCCCAGATTCCGCAAAATGGCTAGAGGCCATGAAATCTGAGATGGGATCCATGTATGAGAACAAAGTATGGACTTTGGTTGACTTGCCCGATGATCGGCAAGCCATTGAGAATAAATGGATATTTAAGAAGAAGACTGACGCTGATGGTAATGTAACTGTCTATAAAGCTCGACTTGTTGCGAAAGGTTTTCGACAAGTTCAAGGGTTGACTACGATGAGACTTTCTCACCCGTAGCGATGCTTAAGTCTGTCCAAATCATGTTAGCTATTGCTGCATTTCATGATTATGAAATTAGGCAAATGGATGTCAAAACTGCATTCTTGAATGGATTTCTGGAAGAAGAGTTGTATATGATGCAGCCAGAAGGTTTTGTTGATCCAAAAGGTGCTAACAAAGTGTACAAGCTCCAGCGATCCATTTATGGACTGGTGCAAGCATCTCGGAGTTGGAATAAATGCTTTGATAGTGTGATCAAAGCATATGGTTTTATATAGACTTTTGGAGAAGCCTGTATTTACAAGAAAGTGAGTGGGAGCTCTATAGCGTTTCTGATATTATATGTAGATGACATATTATTAATTGGAAATGATATAGAATTTCTGGATAGCATAAAGGGATACTTGAATAAAAGTTTTTCAATGAAAGACCTCGGTGAAGTTGCTTACATATTGGGCATCAAGATTTATAGAGATAGATCAAGACGCTTAATAGGACTTTCACAAAGCACATACCTTGATAAAATTTTGAAAAAGTTCAAAATGGATCAGGCAAAGAAAGGGTTCTTGCCCATGCTTCAAGGTGTGAAGTTGAGTCAAACTCAATCCCGACCACAGCAGAAGATAGAGAGAAAATGAAAGATGCTCCCTGTGCTTCAGCCATAGGCTCTATCATGTATGCAATGTTGTGTACCAGACCTGACGTATGCTTAGCAATAAGCTTGGCAGGAAGGTACCAAAGTAATCCAGGAGTGGATCACTAGACAGCGGTCAAGAACATCCTGAAATACCTAAAAAAGGACTAAGGATATGTTTCTCGTATATGGAGTTGACAAAGAGCTAGTCGTAAATGGTTACGTTGATGCAAGCTTTGACACTGATCCGGACGATTCTAAATCGCAAACCGGATACGTATTTTTATTAAACGCTGGAGCTGTAAGTTGGTGCAGTTCTAAACAAAGCGTCGTGGCGGGATCTACATGTGAAGCGGAGTACATGGCTGCTTCGAAAGCAGCAAATGAAGGAGTCTGGATGAAGGAGTTCATTTCTGATCTAGGTGTCATACCTAATGCATCGGGCCCAATGAAGATCTTCTGTGACAATACTGGTGCAATTGCCTTAGCAAAGGAATCCAGATTTCACAAGACGACCAAGCACATCAAGAAACGCTTCAATTCCATCCGGGACCAAGTCCAAGTGGGAGACATAGAAATTTGCAAAATACATACGGATCTGAATGTTGCAGACCCGTTGACTAAGCCTCTCTCACGAGCAAAACATGATCAGCACCAAGACTCCATGGGTGTTAGAATCATTACTATGTAATCTAGATTATTGACTCTGGTGCAAGTGGGAGACTGAACGAAATATGCCCTAGAGGCAATAATAAAGTTATTATTTATTTCCTCATATCATGATAAATGTTTATTATTCATGCTAGAATTGTATTAACTGGAAACATAATACATGTGTGAATACATAGACAAACACAACGTCACTAGTATGCCTCTACTTGACTAGCTTATTAATCAAAGATGGTTATGTTCCTAACCATAGACATGTGTTGTCATTTGATTAATGGGATCACATCATTAGGAGAATGATGTGATTGACATGACCCATTCCGTTAGCCTAGCACTTGATCGTTTAGTATATTGCTATTACTTTCTTCATGACTTATACATGTTCCTGTAACTATGAGATTATGCAACTCCCATTTACCGGAGGAACACTTTGGGTGCCACCAAACGTCACAACGTAACTGGGTGATTATAAAGGAGTACTACAGGTGTCTCCAAAGGTACATGTTGGGTTGGCGTATTTCGAGATTAGGTTTTGTCACTCCGATTGTCGAAGAGGTATCTCTGGGCCCTCTCAGTAATGCACATCACTATAAGCCTTGCAAGCAATGTAGCTAATGAGTTAGTTACGGAATGATGCATTACGTAACGAGTAAAGAGACTTGTTGGTAACGAGATTGAACTAGGTATTGGATACCAACGATCGAATCTCGGCCAAGTAACATACCGATGACAAAGGGAACAACGTATGTTGTTATGCAGTTTGACCGATAAAGATCTTCCTAGAATATGTAGGAGCCAATATGGGCATCCAGGTCCCTCTATTGGTTATTGACCGAGAATAGTTCTAGGTCATGTCTACATAGTTCTCGAACCCGTAGGGTCCGCACGCTTAATGTTACGATGACAGTTTTATTATGAGTTTATAAGTTTTGATGTACCGAAGTTTGTTCGGAGTCCCAGATGTGATCACGGACATGACGAGGAGTCTCGAAATAGTCGAGACATAAAGATTGATATATTGGACGACTATATTCGGACAGGCCTTTTTAGATTATTAATATTCTGACTGCTTTTCACTCTTGTCTAGATCTTGCTTTTGCTTAGAGGGCAGGCCGCAGGACAAAGCAAGAGCTTGAATGCAAGGGGCGCTGCCGGAAGTGTTCCGGGTGATTTTGGAGAAAACCGGAGTGCCAGAGGGGTTACCAGAACCCCCCGGGGAAGTATTGGGCCTTAGTGGGCCTGAGGGGAGAGAGAGGGCAGCAGCCCAGGAGGTGGCGCCCCCCCCCCCCCATGAGGAGTACGGATTGGACTAGGGGAGGGGGCGCCCCCCCCCCCCTTTCCCTCTCCCTCTCCCTCTCTTTCCTTCCCCCTTCCTCCTTCCTAGTGGGACTAGGAAAGGGGAGTCCTACTCCCACTAGGAGGAGGACTCCCCCCTCCTTGGCGCGCCCCCTAGGGCCGGCCGGCCTCCCCCCTTGCTCCTTTATATACGGGGGCAGGGGGCACCCTAGAGACACACAAGTTGATCTACGGATCGTTCCTTAGCCGTGTGCGGTGCCCCCCTCCACCATATTCCACCTCGGTCATATCGTCCCGGAGTTTAGGCGAAGCCCTGTGCCGGTAGAACATAAACATCGTCACCACGCCGTCGTGTTGACAGAACTCATCCCCGAAGCTTTGCAGGATCGGAGCCCGGGGATCGTCATCGAGCTGAACGTGTGCTGAACTCGGAGGTGCCGTACGTTCGGTGCTTGGATCGGTCGGATCGTGAAGATGTACGACTACATCAACCGCGTTGACATAACGCTTCCGCTTATGGTCTACGAGGGTACGTGGACAACACTCTCCCCTCTCGTTGCTATGCCATCACCATGATCTTGCGTGTGCGTAGAAAAATTTTGAAATTACTACGTTCCCCAACAGCCCGAGGGGGCCACGAGATAGGGGGCGCACCCTGTAGGGGTGGGCGCGCCCTCCACCCTCGTGGCCACCTCGGCTGCTTCTTGGCTTGCACTCCAAGTCCTCTGGATCACGTTCGTTCCAAAAATCATGCTCCCAAAGGTTTCATTCCGTTTGGACTCCGTTTGATATTCCTTTTCTTCAAAATACTGAAATAGGCAAAAAAAACAGCAATATGGTCTGGGCCTCCGGTTAGTAGGTTAGTCCCAAAAATGATATAAATGTGTAAAATAAAGCCCATAAACATCCAAAAGGGGTAATATAATAGCATGGAACAATCAAAAATTATAGATACGTTGGAGACGTATCAATCCTCCACGCCGCCAGCGCTGCCAGCCTCCCTGGCAAGCTCCGCCTCCGCCACCCTGTCAGCGATGTAGTCCAGCTCCGCCTTGGTGGTGTCCTGGATGAGCAGCAGCTCGTCGTGGTCATAGACCTCCGACAAGTTGTCAAAGAACTCATGCACTTCGTGTGCCGGGGGCTCGGCCCAGGACGGGTTGAGGCCGTGCGCGTTGAAGTCCGGCATCATGGCAATAATGTCGGACCGGCGAGAGTTGTTGCTCAGCGGGACCACTCCTGCTGGCAACCCAAACAGGGGCCCCTTGACGGCCTTGTTGGCCTTCACGGCCTTGTCGGTTCTCTCCACCCTGTCGTCGCTATACACGTCGAGCTGAAAGAGCCTTTGACAGAAATAGGCGTGCCCCATCACCGTGAAGTTATGCTTCAGGCCAGGGCGAAGCCTCATGACGTCGGCCGCATTCCTGAAGTCCCAGGCCGGCCTCCCCTAGTTATGCAGCGGGGCGATTCGGCGGCGGATGAAGTCCGCCCCAATCATCTCAAGGGTGAGCCCGGCCGTGGTGAGGCGATGGATCCTGGTGGTGGCAATCGAAAGCTTCTCGTCATTGGCATCGAGGTCGCTCTAGTCCCCGCGGCGGGTCGGTGGGCTCTGACAAACCCGGCAGAACTCCTACGGGTCCTTCTCCTCAATCCAGCACCCCCGGCCCCGCCACTCCTCCCACCTCTCCTTCTGGGCACCCTCCAGATATGTGCCTTTCTCCTGGGCCCTCGGGATCCAGGAGATGCTCCCAGAGATGGCGCCCCCTGGTTGGATGCGACGGGAGAAGTAGTGGCGGAAGAGCGCCGTGCTGGGGAGCACCCTGGCAAAGCCCTCACAGAGGTGGGCAAAGAGAGCCATGCACGCCATGGCGTTCGGCGTGAGATCCAAAAGACAGAAGCCGTAGGTGCGCATGACGTTGTTAAAGAAGTCAGAGAAAGGGGGGCAGAGCCCACAGGAGAAGAAATCGACGAAAAAGGGGTACCGATTTGGGCCAGCCGTGGCTCAATCGGCGGGGACGACGCGCGTGGCAGGGTGCCCCGTTGTCTCCCTCCCCCACAGGGGCAAGAAGAAGTTCTTGAGGTGGACCGCATCGACCGTCGACGGGAAGTAGGCGAGCTGCGTCCGCCGCACCGCCTCCTCGCTCTCCGACGCCTCCCTCTCCCTGGCATCCTTGGCCGCTCCCATGCCCCTGCTGGTTTGGGCGCCATGGTGGCTGGAAGGGGGCGAAGGATCAAGAGCAATGGGGGCACAATGGCAGCAAGCAGAAGCAAGAGCTTCGAATCTTTCACGTGAGGAAGAAGAGAGGAACGGCGATCCTGAGATTGGCAGAGACGCAGAGGGTAAATGAGCAGCGCGCCTGCGGTTATTCCTTTTTATGGGGAAGGCGTGGGCCGCCTCTTTACCATTCACAATGATATGACGCATGCGTGCAGCAAGCGCCCCACGCATGACCCCCACGTCACGCACGACCCTCCACATCGCGCATTCAACACGGGTCGTGGGGAAGCGCAGCGGACGAAAAAGTTACCGCGGTACAAATCCGCCCCGCCTTCCCGCACATCGTTCTGGGCCTAGCCCAACAACGCGTCGCGCTTATGTGTGGCCCAGGCCCGGGGGCTCCTGTCGGTGTACAAAAGTAGGGGCTCTCTTTTGTACCCCTTTACTTGTGCACGGGCAGTCAGAGCCGCGCCCACGGCCACACTTAGCAGGGCAGAGGAGGGAAGCCGAAGGCACAAGACAATCAAAGCAACGCCAAGACCAGAGACGCAAAAAGCAAGAGGGCGAGGTGGACTCCCCCGGCAAGACCCTTGCCGGGGCAGCCTCCGCAGCCCCGGCAAGAGCCTTGCCGGGGCAACTTGCCCAGTGCCAGCAGAGCACGCCACCCTTGAACCCAAGGGTTCCAACGCCATCGACCACATTCGAACCAAGGCTCGGGAGGCACCTCCATGGTGGCATGCGGATCTTCGTGAAGATCATTAACACACAAGATCAGATGAGGACCAGAAGACGACGATCCTTGGCAAGATCCTTGCCGAGGAAATCCACGAGACCTCCGGCAAGATCCTTGCCGGGGATGACCGCGATGTCACGGCAAGACCCTTGCCGGGACCCCGACAAGACCCTTGCCGAGGACGTCAGCGGGGCCGCAGCCAGGCCCACATCTGCCAAGACTCCATCGCCGTTCCCATGCAGTTGCCAGCTCAACCAGCTAGGCGAGCACCTGCGTGGCGACGTGCGACCTCTAGACCAACTCAGCAAGCACCTGCGAGGTGGTGTGCAGATCTTCGTGAAGACACTGCCACCGCACTAGCTCAGCAGCCTGCCAGCCTACATGGCACCGCACGCCTCGTTCGCTTGGACGCGTGTCGAAGCAAGGCGAAGCAGCGACAGATGAGACGTGCTTCGCTGCCGTCCCCGATAAAGCAAGAGGACACCTAAGTAGCGCATTTAATGCGTTTTGTCCTGTGATGACAGGCGATAAGCTCAGCCACTGTACACCTTTCCACCTCCTGTGTGCCACTGTGGCGACCCCTTTTTCCTATAAAAGGAGGCCTGAGGCATACTGGAGGGGGATTCGGATCTTTTGGACTATGCACGCATCGTAGCTAGTTCTAGAGCTCAAGAACACTCAAATATACATCGAAGCAGGACTAGGGTATTACGCATCCTCGCGGCCCGAACCTGGGTAAATGATCTTTGTGCTGGCTCCTAGACCCGCTCTTTCCACAACCTCGCGCCCGCCGACCGTAGTAGGGATTCCAGTGATCCCATAGGTGTCATTTTCCACCGAGACACACGCAAATAGATAAGTGGGATTGTGCAAACCAAAAATGAGCCAAAATGTGGAGTCCACGAAAATGCTCTTGTTACACAACGCTAGATAGACGCTAGCACAATTGCACAATAGGCGGATACGGAACTTGTGCACAACCTACTAGGCAAAAATGCAATGATCTCTATTCCAAGTATGCTATATGTATGGTATTTCGGTGATATGATCCAAGATGATCAGATATGACAATCTTAATGTAGTATGATGCTATGGTTCTTGCTTATAAGCTCTTTGCTTATCTTTCCCTTCTTGGTTAAAATCTTGTTTGGCTCTTTCTCTTTTGAGCTCTTTTTTCATGCAAAACTTCACAAACCAAGATAGCAACTGAGTACGTGATGACAACTTTGTGACGCAAAAGATGATACCAATATATTCACCACTATGATATGGTATGTATGCTATGGAGTATGTTCACTAATGTGCACAAGTGACATTGCCAGCAATACTCAAAGGCTGGTCTCAATGGGTAAGCAACGCAAAAGTAAGGCTATGTGGTTATCAATGCAATGGCATGGAAATGACAAAGATGTTGTTGAGGTTACCATCCTTGGCGATGATGAGTCCTTTGCGAATATGAGCGATGATGATGTTGATGTCGAACCGTACCTATATAGACGAAACACAATAGGACACGGGAACCACAACTCAGATTCTCAAAGACCAAAATGTGTCAAAACTTGTCGGAGGGCGGAATGGGTAAGCGATGGTGGTTGCGGAAGGCGGTGGTGGTATGCAAGTGCGTATGCGGAAGTGGCGGTGGAACGGGAGGAAACCGAACTGAAAATATTCAGTCTCGTCAGGAATGGTCGGACGACCGGAAGTTGTCAGACGTCCGGGGTCGGTCGGACGTCCGGTGCCTGTGCGATTTTGGGCACGGGATGAACAGCTTGATTTCGTGGTGGAGGATAGTAGAGAGGTCAAATCCGAGCGATTTTGTGGCTGGAAATGGTGGAGAAGATGGGGGAAAGCTAGATTCACACGTGGCAAATCAAATCCATGGATCAAATCCAACAAAACTTCATCACACCAACAAATCACAAAAAAAATTGGGGCTATTTTTGGTGGGGATTTTCGAATTTAGGACGAAAACAACAAAATCAAGCTAGAAAACAAAGGGTAGGGGCTCCAAAAATGTGATCAACGTGGCTCATGATAGCAAAATGATGTAGGGTAGATCCTAGAGGCCGATCTTTCACGTTTGGAGCAGATCCCTACTAAGAAAATGAGGAGGGGAATGAGGGTAAAACACGAGAGAACACTCAACCAACAAGAATAAAGTCACACATGCGCTAGATCGTCGAAACACAAAAGGGTACAAGATCCAAATCCAACAAAGGACGATACATAGGGTAACCGGTTCTTCTCCGAGAGGAGGTCTTGAAGAGGGTCTTCTCCGAAAGGAGGTCTTGAATCCAACAAGGATCTTCTCCGAAGAGGTGTCGGTCCCCACGATGGAGTAGATCCAGATGGATGAGCAAGGCTCTATCTCAAAATATGAGATATCACAATGCTAACCCTAGCTAGGAGGTGGGAGAAGTCTATTTATAGTCTAAGGGGACGAAAGGGTAAGTGGCTTCGGCCTAACACGCAAGCGGACGCACAGGCGTCGGACGTCCTACGGTCACCGGTCGTCCAAAGGCTCACGAGGGTTCGGACGTCCGGTGCCGGTCGGGCGTCCCTGAGTTCAAACCTTTCTTGGGTCTGCTGAGCCCGGAATCCAACATTTGGCGCGCCAAGTAGGGAGCGTGTCGGAGGCCGGCCTCTTCATCAACCACGCTCCACCCTCGTTGTTCCTCCATGGCAGACGCCGCTGCTTCTGTTGGTCCATCAGGCACATTCGGAAGCACTGTGGGCCTCCGGGCCTTTTCCCCCGCCTTACGGCGGGTGTAGTGGCCTCCGAAGTTCAGGCCGGAGCTACCGCCGCACTATGGCAACGCGGCTGACCCTACAGGGTTCCTCCAGGCATACGAGAAGGCCATCTGGGCAATGGGCGGAGACGATAAGGTCATGGCCAACTTTCTCCCCATGGCGCTCGCAGGCATGCCACGCACCTGGCTGCTCAGCTTACTAGTCTTCGGTAGCTTCGTGGGAGGAGCTATGCGGGTTACTCACCGCTCGCTTTGCGGTTTCGGCGCACCACACCGTCGCCGCCATCCTTGGCGGGTCACGGGCGGCAGCTTCAGACCACCACACCAAGCAGTTCTTCCGTCAAATGGGTGCTCCTCCATCAATGCGAGGGGCACCTCCGGGTTGAGTGGCGCCCCAGGCTGACCTCACCTTCGACGCTAGAGATCACTCCAAGACCGCGGCCGGTGCAGGCGCGTTGCCCATGCTCTGCAACCCCACCATCTACAATGTGGCGGTAACCAGGACCCTCATCGATGGCGGCGCCGGCCTCAACGTCCTCTCTGTGGAGGCGTTTGGCCTGCTCCACGTACCTCACGACTAGCTCCTCCCCACCAAGCCGTTCTCCAGAGTGGTCGGCGGCTCCACCTGCCCCGTGGGGCAGATTCGCCTCCCCGTCACCTTCGGGACACGCGACAACTACCGCACCGAGCTCATCGACTTCGACGTCGCGCGCATTGGGCTCCCATACAACGCCATCCTCGGGTACCCGGCCCTTGCCAAGTTCATGGTGGCAACTCACCCTAGCTACAACACCATGAAGATGCCAGGGAGCAGCAGCGTCCTCACTGTGTCGGCAGACACTGGAGATGCGATGGCAGCCCTCAAGCTCGCCTGCAAGGCTACGGCGGCCGCACGGCCAAGTGTAGAGAGTGCTCCAGAGGGCCTGGGGGCTGCCCCGGCGAAGAATAAGCCGCTATTTTCCCAAGACCGAGCCGAGACGAAGCAAGTACCAGTCGACGAAGACGGGGAGTCAGGAGCCACCTTCACCATAGGTGCTGGTCTCCCGTGAGACCAGGAGGAGGCACTGGTCAGCTTCCTCCGTGCGAATAAGGATGTGTTCACGTGGCAAGCAACGGACCTGGTAGGCGTACCACGGGGGGTGATTGAACACCACCTCAGGGTGTGCCCCCACACTCGCCCTGCGGAGCAAAAGGCACGGCACCAAGCCCCAGAGAAGCAGTCATTCATTGTCCAGGAGACCCACAAGCTACAGGAGGCCAGTGTTATTTGGGAAGTGCGGCACCCGGAGTGGTTGGCGAACCCAATCTTCGTCCCCAAGAAGGGCGGGAAAGAGCGCATGTGCGTGGATTTGACAAGCCTGAACAAAGCTTGCCCTCAAGATTCGTTTCCTCTTCCTCGCATCGATCAGATCATCGACTCCACAGCCGAGTGAGACCTGTTGTGCTTCTTGGATGCCTTCTCAGGCTATCATCAGATCAAGATGGCGGTTGAAGATGTAGAGAAGACGACCTTCCTGACTCTGTGCGGGGTGTACTGCTACACATGCATGCCGTTTGGGTTGCGCAATGCCGGAGCAACTTTCCAGCCGTTGATGCACATCGCCTTGGGCAAACAGCTTGGAAGAAACGCAGAGGCTTACGTTGATGATATAGTGGTCAAGTCTTGGGAGGCCAGAACCCTTGTTGAAGATCTGGAGCAGACGTTGGCCAACCTGCGTGAAGTGAGGCTGAGGCTTAACCCTGAGAAGTGTGTATTCGGTGTCCCGTCGAGCAAGTTGCTGGGGTTCTTGGTGTCGCACAGAGGAATTGAGGCCAACCTGGAGAAGGTCAAGGCGATAGAAAGGATGAGCCCACCTCATACTCTCAAGGAGATGTAGAAGCCGGCAGGCTGCGTGACCTCACTTGGGTGCTTCATCTCCAAGCTAGGCGAGCGCGCCCTCCCATTCTTCAAGCTGATGAAGAAGAAGGGCCCGTTCGAATGGACTCCAGAAGCTGATGCGGCTTTCCAAGACCTCAAGAGATACCTCATCAGCTTGCCGGTGATGGTGGGGCCTCGTCCTCTCGAGCCTCTGGTGGTTTACCTCGCCGCCACGCCACACTCAGCCAGCGCGGTGCTGGTGGCGGCCCGCGAGGAGCATGCAGTCAAGGTTATGCAGCGCGGAGCCACACGCCTGTCCAAGACACCGTGACCTCAGGACGGCCCACCTGAGGCCACGACCCAACCATCAGGAGGCGGGGTCCCTCAGGTCATGGCCCCCAAGGCCGCGACAACCCCTCCTGAGGGCGGGCATCCTAAGGCTACATCACCCCGAGAGGAGCAAGGCTCGGCAGACACTTCCTCCCTCGTCAAACATCCTATCTACCTCGTCAGCACTGTACTACGTGACGAGCGAGCGCATTACCCCATGCTGTAGAAGCTACTCTTGGCACTCCCCATCGCCTCCAGAAAGCTACGCACTACTTCCAAGGCCACCCAATCAAGGTGTTCTCAACTTACCCCCTGGAGAGGGTGCTCCAGAGCCCCAACATCGCAGGAAGACTTGCCGAGTGGAACATCGAGTTGCAGGCATTCCAGCTGGAGTTCAGCACCACCCGAGTCATCAAGGGCATGGCCCTCGTTGACTTTGTGGCTGAATGGACTGACTCACCAGGCCAAGAGGTGGGCGAGGATCTCTCCCTCGTCCCAGGAGACGAAGCACCTAATGGTTGGGTCATGTACTTCGATGGTGCGTTCGCACGTCAGGGCGCGGGGGCTGGATCCGTGCTCATCTCGCCCACCCAAGACAAGCTCTGCTACGCTGTGCAACTCTGCTTCCAGCACGGCGAGAAGGTCTCCAACATCATCGCCGAATTTGAGGGCCTGATTACTTGGCTCAGGGCTGCGGTAGCCCTAGGGGTCAGGCGCCTTACCATCAGGGGCGACTCCCAGCTCCTCATCAACTTCTCCAACAAAGAGTACACGCCAAAGGACGAGCACATGGAGGCATACCTCAAGGAGGTACGTAAAATTGAGAAGAAATTATTGGGTTTGGAACTGTAGCACGTGCCACGCGGCACGAACAAGGAGGCGGACGACATTGCGAAAAGGGCATCCCGACGCCTCCCCCAGGAGCCTGGCGTCTTCGAGGAGCGGCTCTTCAAGCCATCGGCGGTTCCTCCCGTGGCCGAGCCAGTACCACCTCGGGAGGAACTGCCCGTGGCACCCGCCACGGGCGCCCCAGCCTGCGGCCCGGCCTCAGGGGCCTGCCTGCTCCTCGCATTCGAACCTCAAGAGGGATGTTGGACCGAGGAATTCTAGGCATACCTGCTCCAGGGCACCCTGCTAGAGAAGGAAGAGGATGCCAAGTGGGTGGCTTGCCAGGCCACCGCATACTGCATCTAGGACGACGAGCTCTATCGAAGGCGCCCAAACGACGTCTCGCTGCGGTGCATCTCCAAGGAGCAGGGGTGCGAGTTGCTAGACGACATTCACGGTGGGAACTATGGGCATCACTCTTCATCATGCACCCTAGTGGGCAAGGCCTTCCGCAGCGGGTTCTACTTGCCCACAGCGCTCAACAATGCCACCAAACTGGTAAGATCTTGTGAGGCCTGTCAGTTCCATGCTAAGCCGATCCATCAGCCTGCTCAGAGCCTCTAGACCATCATGCTTTCGTGGACATCCGCGGATTGGGGGCTGGACATCTTGGGCCCGTTTCCTCGAGTGCCGGGGGCTATCGCTACCTCTACGTCTCCATCGACAAGTTCACCAAGTGGGCGGAGGTGGAAACTGCCCGCATGATCCCATCTGGCTCTGCGGTCAAGTTCATCAAGGGCCTCGTAAGCCGCTTCGGGGTGCCCAATCGCATCATCACCAACAACGGCTCCCATTTTACGAGCAACCTCTTTAAAACATATTGTGCTAACCTTGGGATGCAGATATGTTACGCTTCGTTGCACACCCGCAGAGCAATGGCCAGGCCGAGCGCGCCAACGCAGAGGTCCTGAGGGGCCTCAAGGCAAAGAGCTTCAAGAAGAAGCTCGAGGCTTGCGGCAGGGGCTGGCTCGATGAGCTTCCGTTCATGTTGTGGTCCATCCGCACCACCGTGCCCAAGCCTACAGGCGAGACCCCGTTCTTCCTCGTCTACAGAGCCGAGGCGGTCCTCCCTCACGCGGTCAGGCACCACTCCCCGCGGGTCCTGGCATTCGACGAGGCGCGTCAGGATGCCGCGTGGGAGGTGGACCTCGTGCTAGGGGAGGAACGTCGTCGCCAGGCCTTGCTCTGAGCTGCAAGGTACTAGCAGGCACTGCGGCGCTACCACTGCCGCAACATCTGCTCCAGGACCCTCGAGGTGGGTGACCTCGTCCTGAGGCAGGTGCTCTCCAGGGAAGGGCTTCACAAGATCTCCCCTATGTGGGAGGGCCCGTTCAGGATTGCCCGTTTCTCCAGGCCTGGCGTCGCGCACCTGGAGATGCAGGACGAGGTCCCCATCCAGAACGCCTGGAACATCCAGCACCTCCGGAAGTTCTATCCGTAAAGAAGGCTCCGCGCCTATGAAGGTCTCCGCCCGTGACACTCTCACGGGGGCTCTCTCCCACGTCCTAGTGGCAGCACTTAGCTCCTTGCTGGTGAGAAGACTAGTATAGGTGCCGGGCGCGACTGTTCTTTTGCTTGCTTTCTGTATCTGATTTGCAACTTCTTGAATAGAATTTGAAGTTTCAGCGTGTGTTTCTTGGGGTTGGGACTTTTTCTTTTGCCTTGCTCATTTCTCTCAAGCCTTGTCTCGGGAGACCTCGGGAGGAGTGGCAGTTGCCTGTTGCTCCTCCTCGCGCGTCCCACGCGCGGGGGCTGGGCAGGTGTGTGCACTTCGGGCTCACCCATGAGCACACCTCGCCAAATCCCCTGGCCCTTTGGTGTACTTGTCCTTGCGCGACGCTCTCGGACGAGCTTGTAGGCGCTGCGCCCTTAGGGCCTCCTAGTCCCACAACTACGAGCCCCCCCCCCTCTTAAAGTCTGGCGACCATGAGGGCATCCATCGGCAAGGAGCGCTTCCACGGCGTCGAAACTCACCATCAGGAACTCGAAGATAAGTTACCCCAACCGCACTGAATAGCAGCACAAGCCTCGTGAGGAAGCATAAAAAATAATAACATAACGGCGCAAGCGCCATAGTCCATTACACGCCCCTGTAGGGCCTCCTACTTCTTCTTTTTTTGTAGCAAAAGAAAGAAAGAAAGAAAATGCAGGTGCGCGTCGACAACAGCTTCATCGGGGTGTGGCGGCGACGTGACTCGTCTCCCCTCCCGATCCGGGCTCAGCGATGCGGCGGCTCGTCGGAGTCGTCGCCGCTGGAGCTTTCCGTGGAGAAGAAGTCGCCACTGCTGGAGGCGGCACAACTATCGCCAAGGGCGAGGTCATCACCGGCAATGCTGCCGCCCCTCCGTCCACCATCATCATCGCCGTCGTCGTCGCTGTCGCTCTCCGGGTAGCACCCTACGTGCGGGCCATCTTCCCTGAAGATCCTCACGTAGAGGGTCGCAACGTTGTCATACCTGAAGTGGAGGGTACACCTCCTGCGCAGGTACCGCACCTGGGCAAACGACTGCCATCCGCGGGTTAGGAACACATTGCCGGCGGCCGTGACCTCGACCCCCACCCATGAGGCCTTGCTGCAACAGCCGTCGGCCTGGAGCCAAAAGCCACCAGCCCCCCGGCCGGCAGCACATCCGTGAAGAAGCGCGGGAGCTGGAGCCAGGCGGAGGCAGGCTTCTCTGCCCACACCACGAACTCAGGGGGAGAGTCGGCTGAGTGGGATTGTGACCATGGTGACCGAATGGCCACCACGCGCCTCACCTCCTCGCGGCAGCTTCCTTGACCGTGACAGCCCCCACGGCGAGAAGACATGCCCACAAGGTCACCGGAGGCAGTACCAACCTTGGAAAGCGGGCGCCCGCACCCACAAGGAGCCGCTGTTGGCGTCGCTGCGTGCTTGCGGGGACGGCCGCGGCCTCTCTTGGGAGGGGGTGAGTCAGGCCCCTCCTAAGGGGCCTTTCCCTTCACCGCGGCCGAGAGCCTCCTCGATGGCGCCATGGGTGCTCTAGCAAGATGGTGTGGTGAGGAGAAGGAGGAGCAAGGAGCAAGAAAATGGAGATGGGCAGGGGGCTCCGCTCGCTCCCGCATTTATAGCCAGGAGAAGGTAAATCATTGGCCTCCCACGATCCCCAGTAATGATGATTCTCTCTGCATGCAGCATGCAGTTTTCAAGTCGAATGGTTGCCGAGGCAACATGGGGAAGCGGAGACGCCCACGTCCCATCAAGCGGCACGCGTTGTCTCGGTCTGCAGGCGATTGGGGCCCGCGGCGTTTCGCACTTGCCCTTTGGCTTCACCTCGAAGCCAAGTGCGAGCGTGCCTTGGGCCCGGGGGCTTCTGTCGGCGTTCTGGGAACCAGGGTACCCAGCCCTGCCTGCCTGTGGACCATGACGTGGCTTCATCAATGGCCTGGTATGGCCCAGCTTCGACTACGGCAAGACAAGACCCTCGCGAGGGGCCAAGCCTCGCGAGGCGGGCGACATCAAGACCTCCTGAGGGAGCGGCCTCCCAAGGCTGCCTCCTGAGCGGAGCGGAGATTTCTATGCAAGACCTAGCCTCGGAGGCTGAAATGACATCAGCCATGACGACCAAGGCCAGGGCGCACTAGCAAGCGCAGTACAGCAAGTTTCCTCTTTGGTGCAAAGGACGCAAGCGCAGGTGTGGAGTCCCAAGGAATCAACCAAAGGTTGCCATTTGCGTGCAACGAGACCAAGGCCGCTAGAACGGCAGGATGGATGTCATTGCCGAGCCCACCACGACGTCACACTCAGAGGCTTTGCAGGCGAAGACCACCTTTTGTCAGGATTAGATATACTTCTTGTTCCCCTTCAAATTTGGCCGTTGTGGGATCACTTCCCGCCTAAGTTTTGGAGGAAGAGGACCAAGGCCACTATAAATAGGGCCTAGCCACCACCGTAGAGAGGGAGATCAATCGATCAGCTCACCAGACGATCGGCTCATAGAACCACCAAAGAGCTCACCACAAGAACACGCCTCATGAGGCTGTTCTTCCACTTGTACTAGTTCATCCTCAGCCCATCGCGAGGCCAATCCACCACAAAGCAGGAGTAGGGTATTACACCGCAAGTTGGCCCGAACCTCGGTAAACTATTGTGTCTTTCTCCGTTGTGTTCGTCGAGCCAGGTCGTGAGAACAGCGGATCGGGAGGCTTGAGAGGTTGAGTTCTTCGCACAAGCCCCTGAGTTCGAACCTTTCTTGGGTCTACGGAGCCCGGAATCCGACACCCCTCTCTGAGCGATTTGCGTTTTAAATCCACTGAGAAAAAATCCTAGAGCCAAAGAATTAGATAGTGGTTCAGCATCACTGGAATCTAAGTTTAGTACGCTTCGCCTATTACTCTTGAGAGCTGCAAACTCTCTAGACGGTTAGGTGTCAATTTCTTCAGAGACCAAGAGTGATTGTGGTTCTCCAAGAAAAAGTATGTAAAGGTTCGGAGATCACCTTCAAGTATCTACCACGAGCGATCGGCATCGGTTGACGAATCGATTGTCAAGGAGAATAGGGTGAAGATAGTTTATCTTCCGTGTTAAGTCACAGCCCCTCCAACCAGAATTAGTCCTTGTGTAGAAGGACGAACTGGTCAAACAAATACCTTGTCGCCATCGAGCACTGTGGAGTATATTTTTTGTATTGCACGTGTATTGGAGTTGTGGCCCACCTCCTAGTCTTGTATAGTTGAGGTAGAGGCCTTCCCTTGTAATATATATATATATATGTGCACCAGCACCCTATCAAAACAACATCATTGTATTGCAATTTATCTCTCTACATGGTATCATCCTCTCCGGTCTAACCCTAGGGTCAGCCGCCGCCGCCGCCGCACCCCACCACCGCACCTGCCGCCGCCGCGCCCCTCTCTCTACTTTCCCGCGCCGCAGTCACTGTGCTCGCTTCCGCCCCGCACGCCCTGTACCCCAGCCCCGCACGCCACTTGCCTGACCACCAGGTCGTGCGCTCGTTTCCTTGCGCTCGCTCAACCATCAAAACCACCACGCGCTTCGCTGCCCTCCACGCCAGCCGAGCCCGCCTTTGCTACCCAGCCGAGCCGCCCGCCATGTCATCTCGCCTGACCGCCACTTCAGTTCCTCGCCAAGCCGCTCGCAGGCTGCATTGCTGTCCCGCAGTCGCACCACTTGCCACTGCTGCCGCCTCCTCTCTGCTCCCCAAAACCCTAACCCTAGCCGCCCCTTCGCACCCGCACGCCGTCGCTATGTCATGGCCCTCCTCTCCCGGCTCCTCCATGACTCACTCATCCAACCCCTTCGCTGGCCTCGAGCCCTCCGCCACCGCCATCCGTGACCTCAATATTGAGGCCCGGGTCCCTATCCGTCTCGACATCTCCAGCACGTCGTACTACGCGTGGAAGACCTACTTCAACCTCATCTTTCGCGAGTACTATCTCACCGACAATACACAACTTGCTAGTCTTGATGGGGGTAAGTAACGCAAAGTGGCTCGAGGCTATCAAAGGTAATGGCAAGGTATGATGTTAGGATGTCGTCGAGGTTACTGTCCTTGCTTATGGTAGTATGATGATGAAGTGATTGAAGTTGATGTGGAGTCCGAGTCAGTGGCGAGTGGCGATGATGATGAAGTCAAGTTGTGCCTAAGTAGTCGAAACACCTTAGGACACATGTAACCGCAACCCAAAAGCTCAAACACCCACAAGGAAAATTGCGGAAGACAAATGGTGGTGGTGGAATGGCAAAAGAGGCAAAATAGGAAGTGGCCGAACAGTTCTGTAAGGCCCATGCGCACGGGGTAAGTGAAGCCCGTGTGCACAGGGTGTTCTAGGAGCGCAAGAACACCTTCGGATCCGTGCGGATTTTCAAATTTTCGGCCAAAATTGGTGGTGGGGTGGGTGGGGAATGGAGGGACAGGGTAGATCCACTTGTCAAACACCAAATTCGTGGATCAAATCAGTCAAATCTCACAAGATCTAACAAATTTCAAGAAAATATTTGGGAGTATTTTGGTGGGGATTTTCGTATTAGGACGAAAAACAACAAAATCAAGCTAGAATATGGGGGGTAGGGACTCCAAGATGTGAATCAACCTTGCTCATGATACCAAGATGTTGTAGGATGAAACCCTAAGGGGGATCTTTTCACACTTGGAGGGGGAAAAGGGATGAACACTAAGAACACAAAGAGGAATTCACTCCAACAAAACCCAATTACACATCCACTAGAATAGCAAACACATAGATCCACGAGAATACAAGCACTAGGTAAAGTTCTTTCCACTCCTAAGGAGGCAAGGTTTGATGATAGTCTTCTCCTAAAAGGAGGTATCGAAATCCACTTGGGATCCTCTCCAAAGAGGTCTTGATCTCCAAGAGGAGTGGTAGAAGGAGCAAAGCCCTATCAATATCTCACATATACTTTGCTAACCCTAAACATGACCCTAGGTATAAAATATATAGGTACGTGGGAGAGGGGGACGAAGTGGAGGCCCAACAGCAGCTCTCGGCCGACCATCCTGATGGGCCCGTGTGCACGGGGTAAGTTGGGCCCGTGCACACGGGGTGCTACAACGCCAGCTCCCTGGGTAGCCCGTGTGCACGGGGTCTTGGGGCCCGTGGGCATGGGGTCGCCTGGGAGGTGCAATCTTGCTCCTCTTGGCTCTCTTCTTCTTCCTTGAGGCCTTGGGGTGCTTCTCCTCATCCTTTGGGGTGTCCCTCAGCTGCTTGGTGACGTCGGTCTTCATACCTAATGACACATGGCATGTTTTGGTGAGGTAGCAACCAAGTCACATTCATGTCCATATCTATCTCAAGTAGGAGTGAGTTCACCACGGTTTCAATTGCGCGTGCTCGAGCTCTTGTCATGGGTCCACGTGGTGCTTGATGTGTTGGTGTAGGGTTCATGGGGATGATGGAAGGATGGTCCGCATCATCTAGGTAGTTCAAGAGTGAGTTTTGCTCCTTCAATGATGTAGAGATATTCTTAGGGCCCTCTCGGCGTGACGCATCCTTCATTGTCTGGCCAGACACATGTGACTAGGTCAAAGGGATGTTGGAACATGTCAACGAGAAAGAAGGACAAAACCAATAATGAGGAGACCTGTATAATGAGCATGAGAATGACTCAAGAGAATATCGATATATCTCACCTCGGGTTTTGTAAAGTATCACGAAGCAAAGGGAATAGCACATGATAACCACATATTCACTTGAATATCATTCGCGTATTCACATGGATCAATTTGGATGTCCACGGTTCCGCTATTGATCATTGAACGAAAGGAAGTTTCGTTCATATCTACTCCCTCCGTCCCATAATGTAAGACGTTTTTTGACACTAGTGTGTAAGACGTTTTTTGCATTATGGGACGGAGGGAGTATGTTTTTGCCAAACCTGCGGGGTCACATGCTTACGGAAATCATGATATGTTGAGTGTTAGTGGATTAAGAGTTTTGAGAAAATATTCATGAAATAGTTTCAGGAATATTAGAAATAGTTTTGAGAGAAATCGAAAGTGTTTTTGGGTTACCAAAGAGTTTTGGGGTTTACCGGGTAATATCGAAATTGATATATAGGCCGAAAATGTTTTCGAAGATGTTAAATTAATAATAGAAGGTTCTAATATTGATTAAGAGGCTTTTAGAATTAAATAAATATCAACTGGACAAAGAAAATACAATAAGGCCAAGTGGTGGAGAGTTATTGGACCCTAGGGCCCAATAACACTTGGGGCGCCCCTAGCTTGTATGACAAGTTAGACGGGGCCAAAGTGGAGAGGGAGGAGGACTCCTCCTCCCCTAGGCTGGCGCACCAAGGAGGGGAGTCCTCCTCCCTTATGTGCCCCCCTCCCCTACACCTACATATTCTAGTGGAATCCGCCCCTTGAGACACACAAGTTTTGGAGCCTCCTCTAGTCCTCTAGTTCTAGTTCTAACATAGAGTTGTTATAATTAGAGTTAGACCTAGATATCTCTAATCCTCATAATAGAGAAGCAATGTGCGGTTCTCTTCTTATCCCTCTAATTCTTTGGCGACGATAAGCTCTGGATGGCGAAGCATTGCCAGATCTTAAAGCCTATATGACTACAATCCATAGAGAGGTCTTCGGTTCGAGGAATCATTCGTGAACGGTTCGAGAGACTTCATCAACGATCTACACCAACTCTTCTTCGCTGCAACTTGAAGTTGGTAACGAGCCGATCTAAGCCTCCTCTGATGCATCGTCATAGTGTTCATTAATCATGATCGTTGGACGAAAATTTTGTTTTCTACTACCTTTCCCGACACACTTAACTATGCTAATGATCAAGGAAACAGAACCATCATGCAATACTTGAGCCAGTCCTAGAGGTTGGATTAGGAATCTTGTTTTACCGTTTATAACTCTAACATGCTTATGAGTTTATCTCTGAATCACATTTCGAGAACCATAGCAGTTACAGCATAGAATATAAACATAAATTATAAACTTGAAAATAAATAAACTTAAATATTATTACCTTTAGGGCATATTTCCAACAAATATTGCTATTGAGTGGGGTTTTACGGATATCAAGTAAGTTTACGAATATCTAATTCTAAGCTCGGACTCATCTGATCAGGGATGGCCCTCGTGTATGGCTAGAGGGGCGATGGCCTAGGGCCCAGCCTGGAGGGGGTCCATGATCTGGTATATATCTATATGTATAGCCCGGAAAAAATAGAGAAAAGGAAATAAAAGGAACAACCTGATGGGCTGGCTCAATTGATCGCTAGCGCTAGGAAAATCACTCACACGAAAGCTGCATTTCGCATGCATCGATCCATCACGATCGCGTTCTCATAAAAAACATCCCATCGTGATCGCTTCTTCATCTCTGAACTGCCGCTTCCTGTTCTTGCCGCCGCCGCTGTAACAGGCTGCTGACTGCTCTCGCCGCCGCTGCCATAAGAGGCTATTGACGGCTCTCGCCGTCTTGTGTTGTGCCGCCGTTGGCCCGTGTTGCTCTTGCCGTCCAGCTGTCCGCGAAGCTGCGACGGTGCTACGACGCAAGTTCATCGATCATCGTCCTCTCGGTCTTTCAAAAATACGTACATGGTTTGTTCATCCCAATTTTAGTATATTGTCGTCGAGTTTGCCCAAGGGCCCTCCGCAACATAGAGCTGGCCCTGCATATGACCTCGGTGAACAGTAAAATAAAAAATACTAAAAACTTCAAAACATCCTGAGTCTTTTTTTTTTGCATGAAAAATGTTTGAGTGCGTGAGGTTCGTGTCAATTTTTAGCGCCTTCGAACATCTGAGTATCTGTCAGCAAAACAAACAAAATCGGTCTGATAAATTGTTTCACATACCTTTTTTTTTTGCTGGGAGCTACTCCGATGTCCGGACGTGTTGAAAATTGGTACGGACATCACACACTCAAAACATCTTCTATGAAAAAAACATATTATTTTTTGAAATTTTTCAGTACTTTTTCTGATTTTACTGTTCATAGGAAGGAGCAGGTGAACTCGGTAGCCATGTTTACGTAATCTGGAAATGCTCTCGCGCTTCCTTGTTGCCACTCATAACCCAGACACAAAAATTAAGCCCGCTTTTGATTCAAAGGATTTTCACTAGAATTTTGAAAGATTGGAATCCTTGTGAAACTTTTCTATGTTGGTTGTTTGATTTATAGGATTAAATTCTATAAGAGAAGGATTCATTGTACTACATTCCAAATGAATTTTAGCATCCATTAAAATAATTTTGAAAAAAATATTTATTTTTCCTATGATACAATCAAACAAACCAAAATGGGATAATTATTTCTATGCTCCTAGTTATGTCCCACTAGGCTGTTTTGCATCAGCCTTGCCCAAGGCACTTCGCTCCTCTTATGACATGCACATATAAGTGACTTTTTTTATGAACATTTGGATATCTTATTTGTATTTTTTCAAGTTAATATAAAGTTGTTATGAAGTTTTCAAAGTGATAGTGGCTTGCGCAGGACCGAGGGTTTTTGAAAACTAGGGGCTGTTTGGGGCAAACAGCCGAGCGGACACAACTAGGGGCATAAAACCAAAATTCTACTTATAGCATTATGTTTTTTCTCTCCGGTGTTTAAAGCGACCCTGAAACAGTTACAAAAGGGAAGGGCTTGTCCGAGATGCAAGGATTTCTCTAGGCTACTGTCATTTTATGAGATCATGGCAGGAACCATCTTCTCGGCAGAACTGCTGCGTCTTAAACCAGATCTGGTGAAATAGCAGTCCACCACTGAGATACAAACCAAACTACTGCAGAAACTACTAAGTTTTGCCAAATATATTTAAGTTGACCCCGAAGAGATTGTGCAAGTGTAAATTTCAGCTTCAGTTTCATCTGCTTCGAAATACACTACTCTCTCAACGAAATGGGAGGTTAATATTATCTAAAACGATGATATCACGAGCTCTCAGTTGTATCCATCTTCGAAGCTTCCTCGACGCCCTTAAAGGCTACACGCAGCTTCCTCAGCGATGACACTTTCTTCCCATTGCTCTCCGCCATACCACTAACATGCACAGTAGCAAATGGGGTTCCTTTAAGGAGCTCAAACATAGGGATGCTCAGGTTTGGCCGTGTCATCTGCTCAAGAACTTCTGGCGACTGCATGTACAGATTGTTGCCTCCGTGCGTTACGCTAGCTTTTGACATCAGCAGTTTGGGGTGCTCCTCAAGCATCTTGATGAACTGTCCATGATAAGTGGAAAAGGATTCAGAAATCTACAGGCACACAGACTCCGTATGCACAACAGTACATTCTCTATTCAGTGCCATTTTAGAATTATATGTGTGATGCAACTAGGACATAAACCTAGGTATTAAACTGCCTAGTCTTTGTATCAGTGAGGAAGTGTTTTCTTTTCAGCTTTCTCATTGTTCAGAATATAGTAAAACCCACTATTTAGAAGTACCATTTTGCTTAAAATACGGCACACGTTTTGAAGTTTGCAGGCAATGCAGCAAAATATACTTTTCTTTTTAGCCAAATGATGTATTTTTTTACATGATGAATGCATTCATGTATGTGCACGTGTGAGCTAAATAAAACTTCATGTTTATGTATTTGAAAGTTTAACATCTTAGCGCCTTCCATATTTTGTGTACATATGTAGTTCATGATTCATCTCAGCCCCTTTCAAGTCGATATATACCTTCATCATACGAACAGATGTACATAAGGTATGCAAGTTTTTATGATTTGAGTGTTACTGACCTCTGAAAGTGTCGATGACGTATCCAGCTCAATAAGGGTACCAGGTCCACATACAAGGCAATCTGTATCTCTAACAAACTCTGTGACTTTAATATGAGTTCCTACAAGACCATTGTACCTGCATGAGAACATAAAATAACTGTTAGGCTCTTCAAATTTGGCAATGCATCATGTTTTTGTAACCGAAATGCATCTCCTTCAGATATGGTTGTCAAACAAGTTACCAGCAACAATACCATGTGGGCGTATGTAAATAATATTTTGTGGGAATATGCCGACATATGATACAATAAGTCAATAACCAATTTTAACCAAATGATTTCAACCAATCAAGGATGGAATAAAATGCCATCACAAGACAAAAAAGGAACCTCAAGCAAATAATAGCTATAGTTTGGAATAAAAAATAATATTTATTTGCCACATGATTAAGAGAAAATAATAGCTAGCCAAACACCCCAATCTATAGGAGCAATTCAAGCAAATTAGATTCATAATGCGCCACATTGCTAATGAAGCTTTACTTCTGAATGTGTGCGCTCAAATAACCAAAGAGTTTCTTTCAACAAGCTGTATTTGTCTCGTACTCAGAAAGTTTGCATGTTTTATTTTTCAAAAAAGCTTTCCATGCGAGATATTGCCTTGTGCGAAGGAACGTGAATAATAGTGAATATTATATGTTTTCCTTTTGTCATCGATTGAAAGTTGGTGTGTATGGTTCATTTATGATTTATTATCTAAAATATTAGTCTGTTTGGAATCAGTTGCGTAGGTTGTCAGACATGTGCGTCTGCAGTTTTATTCAGTTCATACATTGAAATAAACTCAGGTGAGTGAAATGAACCATTACAAGTAATACAACATGAATCAACCTATCATTTTCTGAATACTCTTATGGTGTGCCTTCCTGACTAACCAATGCATGGTCCACTTTGCTGCAGTTGTTTTGGCATGTATGTTTTGCATTCAAACAGTAATAGTTTTGGCTAAAAGATAAGGTCTTACTCTTTGGGGATACCAACTACTCCGTCCCAAAATAAGTCTCTCAACTTTGTACTAACTCTAATAAAAAGTTGTACTAAGCTTGAGACACTTATTTTGGGACGGAGGGAGTATTTGAGTAACAGAGTAAGAATGGGAGTAATGCAACTCACGTGAGATAATTTGACACACTTTTGCTGCAGCCAGAGACGAGCTTCAAAGCTTCAAGTGCACACGCAGCAGAAATAATTGCATTTGTTGAAGCAATAGCTGGGATGATATTCTTGACAACACCCTGTAATCAGGAATACAAATGTCAATGTCCTCTTAAAATTAAAAACTTCATGCTTCCTGATTCCAAGATTTATACAACAGAAAAAATAATAAAATTGTACTTGGTGATCCAAATAACTGAGAATCCAAAATAATTGGCCTGAAGGAATATAGAGGGATAGGAAAATTTGTAGATTAGATCACTGGCACAACAATAGCAGAAATGCCTCCACATACTACCAAATGTGAAAAGGTTCTCTCTGAAATGCCTACTATCTTGATCCGGATACGGTGGCAAGTGAGCAAGGATCGGGTCGTCGCATCCTTAGTGGCGCGCTACATCGGCGCCCGGATGTAGTGGAAAATGAGCAAGGGTCTTCGCATTTGACTCGACGAGTGCGAAGGGTAAGGAAGCTAGTTGAGCCTAGGAGGATTCGGTTAGGTAGCTGGAACGTAGGGTCTCTGACAGGGAAGCTTCGGGAGCTAGTTGATGCGGCGGTGAGGAGAGGGGTTGATATCCTTTGCATCCAAGAAACCAAATGGAGGGGACAGAAGGCAAAGGAGGTCGAGGATACCGGCTTCAAGCTGTGGTACACGGGGACGACTGCAAACAGAAATGGCGTAGGCATCTTGATCAATAAGAGCCTCAAGCATGAAGTGGTAGACGTCAAGAGACGTGGGGACCGGATTATCCTGGTCAAGCTGGTAGTTGGGGACTTAGTTCTCAATGTTATCAGCGCATATGCCCCGCAAGTAGGCCACAATGAGAACACCAAGAGGGAGTTTGCGAAGGCCTGGAAGACATGGTTAGGAGTGTACTGATTGGCGAGAAGCTCTTCATAGGAGGAGACCTCAATGGCCACGTGGGTACATCTAACACAGGTTTTGAAGGGGTGCATGGGGGATTTGGCTATGGCATCAGGAATCAAGAAGGAGAAGATGTCTTAAGCTTTGCTCTAGCCTACGACATGATTGTAGCTAACACCCTCTTTAGAAAGAGAGAATCACATCCGGTGACTTTTAGTAGTGGCCAACACTCCAGCCAGATTGATTTCATCCTCTCGAGAAGTTAAGATAGGCGTGCGTGCCTAGACTACAAGGTGATACCTGGAGAGAGTGTTGTACCTCAGAATAAGCTGGTGGTTGCTGACTTCCGCTTCCGGATTCGTGTCCAGCGGGATAAGCGTGCCAAAGTCGCTAGAACGAAGTGGTGGAAGCTCAGGGGGGAGGTAGCTCAGGCGTTCAAAGAGAGGGTCATTAAGGAGGGCCCTTGGGAAGAAGGAGGGGATGCGGACAATGTGTGGATGAAGATGGCGACTTGCATTCGTAAGGTGGCCTCGGAGGAGTTTGGAGTGTCCAGGGGAAGGAGAAGCGACGATAAGGATACCTGGTGGTGGAATGATGATGTCCAGAAGGCGATTAAAGAGAAGAAAGATTGCTTCAGACGCCTATACCTGGATAGGAGTGCAGGCAACATAGAGAAGTACAAGATGGCGAAGAAGGCCGCAAAGCGAGCTGTCAGTGAAGCAAGGGGTCCGGCATATGAGGACCTCTACCAACGGTTAGGCACGAAGGAAGGCGAAAGGGACATCTATAAGATGGCCAAGATCCGAGAGAGGAAGACGAGGGATATTGGCCAAGTCAAATGCATCAAGGACGGAGCAGACCAACTCTTGGTGAAGGACGAGGAGATTAAGCATAGATGGCGGGAGTACTTCGACAAGCTGTACAATGGGGAGAATGAGAGTTCTACCATTGAACTAGACGACTCCTTTGATGAGACCAACATGCGTTTTGTGCGGCGAATCCAAAAGTCTAAGGTCAAGGGGGCTTTAAAAAGGATGAAAGGAGGCAAGGCGACGGGCCCTGATTGTATCCCCATTGAGGTGTGGAAAGGCCTCGGGGACATAGCGATAGTATGGCCAACCAATCTTTTCAACCTCATTTTTGGGACAAACAAGATGTCAGAAGAATGGAGACGGAGTATATTAGTACCAATCTTCAAGAATAAGGGGGATGTTCAGAGTTGTACTAATTACCGTGGAATTAAGCTGATGAGCCATACAATGAAGCTATGGGAGGGTCATTGAGCACCGTTTAAGAAGAATGACAAGCATGACCAAAAATCAGTTTGGTTTCATGACTGGGAGGTCGACCATGGAAGCCATTTTCTTGGTACGACAACTTATGGAGAGATACGGGGAGCAGAAGAAGGACTTGCATATGGTGTTCATTGACTTGGAGAAGGCCTATGATAAGATACCGCGGAATGTCATGTGGTGGGCCTTGGAGAAACACAAAGTCCCAACAAAGTACATTACCCTCATCAAGGACATGTACGATAACGTTGTGACAAGTGTTTGAACAAGTGATGTCGACACTGATGACTTCCCGATTAAGATAGGAGTGCATCAGGGGTCAGCTTTGAGCCCTTATCTTTTTGCCATGGTGATGGATGAGGTCACAAGGGATATACAAGGAGATATCCCATGGTGTTTGCTCTTTGCGGATGATGTGGTGCTAGTTGACGATAGTCGGGCGGGGGTAAATAGGAAGTTAGAGTTATGGAGACAAACCTTGGAATCGAAAGGGTTTAGGCTTAGTAGAACTAAAACCGAGTACATGATGTGCGGTTTCAGTACTACTAGGTGTGAGGAGAAGGAGGTTAGCCTTGATGGGCAGGAGGTACCTCAGAAGGACACCTTTCGACATTTGGGGTCAATGCTGCAGGAGGATGGGGGTATTGATGAAGATGTGAACCATCGAATCAAAGTCAGATGGATGAAGTGGCGCCAAGCTTCTGGCATTCTCTATGACAAGAGAGTGCCACAAAAGCTAAAAGGCAAGTTCTACAGGACGGCTGTTCAACCCGCAATGTTGTATGGCGCTGAGTGTTGGCCGACTAAAAGACATGTCCAACAGTTAGGTGTGGTGGAGATGCGTATGTTGAGATAGATGTGTGGCCACACGAGAAGGGATAGAGTCCAGAATGATGATATATGAGATAGAGTTGGGATAGAACCAATTGAAGAGAAGCTTGTCCAACATCGTCTGAGATGGTTTGGGCATATTCAGCGCATAGTTAAAAAAGGCACGCCTAAGTGAGCGCTTAAGCGCGCCTAGGCTCTAGGCGTTGGCAAAACGCATTGCGCATAACTGCGCTTAATCTGCGCATAAGCATGCGCTTTGGTCAGTAAAGCGCAAGGCGGTGGCAAAACGCACAATTAACGCCTAGCGCTTTTTTGAACTATGATTCAGCGCAGGCCTCCAGAAGCTCCAATGCATAGCGGACGGCTAAAGCGTGCGGAGAATGTCAAGAGAGGTCGGGGTAGACCGATTTTGACATGGGAGGAGTCCGTTAAGAGAGACCTGAAAGATTGGAGTATCACCAAAGAACTAGCTATGGACAAGGGTGTGTGGAAGCTTGCTATCCATGTGCCAGAGCCATGAGTTGGTCGCGAGATCTTATGGGTTTCACCTCTAGCCTAACTTGTTTGGGACTAAAGGCTTTGTGGTTATTGTTTGTTGTCGAAATGCCTACTATCTGAAGGACGCTAAGATACATTCTAAGTTGTGGGATTCCCATTAAGCGGTGGTAATTTTATTTTATAATTGGCATTAAGTAGGCGGATGTAACAGACCAAAGCATCAGTGGGATACAGAGAATTAGTTGCTGATAAACTAACTAAATGGCACAAAAACTTCTGTCAGAAGAAAAAATTGGACATAAAGCAATACTGTGGAAATTAAACATTGACAAGCATGCTGAAGCTGCATAGGTGACAGCTAAACCATGTGTGAATAGATATTTTTTTGCACAAAGCAAAAGAGCAGCATGCAGAAAAGAGACAGAGATTATTGTGTGAATAGATATTTATCAGAAAAATCATATGTAGGTGGATTACAAGGCTAGTTAACTTTAAACATCGCTATGATTAAACAAAACTTACACAAGTTATAAACTAAGACCATTCTTATCTTCAACTTCTTAAATATCAAACTGTCCACTATTGAAGTGGATAATGAGCTACTACTACCAGTGGCAGCTTGCCCATAGTGCAAACCTGCACACAGCCTAATCCAACTACACAATGATTATAACAGTAAATACTAGTAGCAAAATCACCTACTATTGGAGCACAACAGACGACTAGAAAAACGAGATTATCTTAACAGGGCTGGAATTTGGAGTATATGGCAAATATTGAATTTGAGTTGCATCCACACTCACTCAAAAAACTTCCGACCAACCCAGCACTGGAATTTTCACCTTGCCAGCACAATATTGTTGTCCCCCTTTGAAATTTAAGGTAATAAGGTTGGGTTTGTTTTGATATATAAAGGTATAAATAACAAAATACTATGATTCTGGAAAGAATTTTGATTATTATTAGTTTTACGATAGAATGCATTATTAACGAGGGCACAAGCACAGTTCACAATAGAGGAGTAGAACATTGAGACATTCTGGGATAGATAGGGATTAAAGTTACATCTTAGGCCTGGAGAATAAATAAACGGAGAAGATGACACACCTGAGTCAAAGAATACGTAACTCCGGAAATACCAAAAAGTTCTGCTCTCTTTAAAGCCTGCCAAGTATACATGACAAAAGATTAGACAGAAAAAAGATAGGACACTATATAATTTTGTATGTCATCACACTAGAGCAAACCTCTGAGTAGATCCACTGCATATGTTCTGTATCATCAGCATCAAAAGGTTTTCCACTGTGAACCTACAAGACAAAATATAGTTGTTACAAATGAAAATAAATTAAAGAGCAAACTACAGATACAAGAATTATACCTCGTCCCATTTGATCAAATGAGCATACTCAATGCAATGAGCTGCAGTTCTTGGAGTCTCAGCAAGGGTACATAAGGGAAACTTGACCTGGGGAGGAAAAAGCCATATGTTGCATTCAAAGCAAGGCGTCGTCCCTGGTATAATGACTCTAGCGTGACCTTTGAAACCTTCTGTCCCACCATCTACCATAGGTTTAACTGTCTCCTGGACTGGTTTGTCTTCTGAGTCATACTCTGCAATTCCAAAGACATACCGGCATCAGTAAATAAATGAAAGATATTATGAGTTTCATTGTGTAAATGTACTAGTTTCCCATCATTTGATTGAGTCATAAACGGGCAAATACTACCAAATACTACCTGTATTAAATTAGAGAACCTTGATTTTATCATTTTATGTGCAGCCCAGCATACCGTTTTACTTGGGATGGAAATATTAACACAGAACAGTATTGATTCACATTCATCTCTAGCATTTTTTTTGCAAAACTTTCTTCAGTCTCAATCTATAGTTGCTATGAATGTGCATGCTTTTTTTTTGCGGGGAATGAATGTGCATGTTCTAGTCACTTGCAAATTTAAATTGGAATTTTATACAAGGAAAGGACATATGGACACATTGCAGACCAAAGATATTTACTAGTTGAAGCCTTCTTTCCAAGTAAAAAGACTAGAGATCCATAAAAACGGCATTGAAATATATACCTAAGAAACCACAAGCCACAGAATTGATGTAGCTTCGAGCTTCAATTGAGTCCAGACCAAGAACAATTATTTGGAACTGATTATAGAACTCTAGCTCTTTATCTTCAATCCTACAAAAATGGGGCACAATGTTCACTCCACTAACTCGCTCCATAACCCTCTTCGCAGCTACTTCAGCCTTGGGCTTCCCAACGTCTTGAATCCTGTATAAAATCACATGCAATGCTCATTGAGATGGTAACATTACAGAGAAACATAAATAGAACATGCAAAATCCAAACAGATATACAGTTGATGCCGCAATAAAGTGAGGTTTTGGCCTTACTCGATGAGTAAGGCTTGGTTTGCGGTTGTTGTCCTGTCCAGTGCTTATGTTTACAGCTGCTGTCAATTCACTTATTTATTGCGGGTGTGAGAATCTATCACTGGTTTGGCAATCATACTGAAATTAGACAAAGTGTCGTATTCAATGATTGGCCTCCAATGATCTTGCATGTTTATGACCACAATAATTGTTTGGCTGCTTGCAACTTGATTAAGAATAGGTAGCAAAACATACAGTATCTAATATCTTAGAAGGGATTCAATGAAACAAGATTATCATAATCCACCGTATACCATGCTGACCAAATTTTATGGAGAATGAGGATACCCTTTTTACCAATATATTTGTTATTGCTTCAGAAACTCGCATAATATTTATCTAATATACCATGTAGTTATCTGATATACCATGGATAATGCGTTCTTGTAGTAATCTAATTTCTAATGTACCATACCCACGTAATATTTTCCAAATGCTGATATATTGTTGACATCGCATCACATAGGACAGAAGTATATGTTAACCTGAAATCCTCTCTACTGTTCCTTACTTCCGGTCACTCAGAACTTGCAAATAATTGAACCCAGTTTCATTTTACAGGACCTAACAGTAGAACGTCCTTCTATTTATCTATTCTCCAATCCGTACATTGCTCACTATCTATGCAACCCAGAAATATTATGCCGTGGAGCAAACAACCTTTAAATCTAGCGCTTAGCACGTGAACAAGGCAGCAAAGTTTAATACCACTATACTGCATAAACCCTATTCTTGTGTATAATCAGAAGGACTTGGTGTCGAAAAGGACCTGAAGAGGAACTGGCGGTTGAGGTTGGAGACGTCGATGGTGTCCATGTCGATGACGTGCAGGTTCTTGAACCCGGAGAGGGCGAGGTCCTTGAGGAGCTCGCAGCCCAGCCCGCCCGCCCCCACCACCAGCACCTCGACGACGCTCCCAATAAGGTCTCGCAGCTGCAAGCACGGCGCAAGTAGCCGATTCAGTGTGAAATCGCGAGAAGGATCGAAAACGCCGGACAGGGGTTGGAGAGGTGGCGACGGCGGCTCACCCCGGGGCTGGGATCGAAGGTGGAGTGGACGAGGTTGCCGGGGCGGGAGAGGAGCATGTCCAGGTCTCTCCACCTTTCGGGCTCCGTTGGCGGCGCCGCCGCCGCGTCGGGGGAAGCCATCTCGCCTGCCTTTGGACGGGGGGACGGGGGAATCTGTAGGCTGTATAGTCGAGGCGCCGAGGTCGGCAGAGGTCGGGGAAGGAGACGAGAGAAATAACTCAGGACCTTGGAGCGCGCGGCTAGGATGCGTGATTTGTCTGATCGGACGGCTGCGGTTAGAGGCTGGAGCGCAAGGCAGCAAGCCCAAGTTGTGTTTGGAGCATCTCTTAGGGTATGTTTGGTAGGGTGCATGGAGGGTGCATGAAGGCAAAAGTTTTCAATCCGACCCACTTTTGGTTTGTTTGGTAGGATGCACAACCATGCATAAAAGGACCCTCAACCATGCTCATCTCATGCACCCCAAACAGGGTGCATGAAGGCAGCCATGCTGGTCCTGACCCTCGTCCCCACCCACCGGATCGGGTTCAGATATGTTTATATTTTCAAAAAAATGTTCATAATTTCAAATTTTGTTCAAATTTCCGAAAAAAAATCAGAATTACAAAAATTGTTTAAATTTTGAAAAAGTTCAGAATTTTGATTTTTTTTAAAATGTTTAAAATTTCAAAATAGTTTTAGTATTCAAAAATTGTTCTCAATTTCAAATTTTGTTTGGATTTTCAATAAATATTTTCAAAAATTAAAAACTGTTCGGAATTTAGAAAAATCAAATTTTTTTGAATTTTGAAAAAAATAGAATTTCAAAAAAATATATTTTTTATAAAATATTCAAAATTTCAAAATTTGTTTACATTTTCAAAAGTTTGGAATTTCAAATATGTTCAGAATTTTAAATTTTAGTTAATTTTGAAAAAATCTTTAGAATTTCAATTTTTGTTTAAATTTTCAAAATATGTTTAAATTTGTTTTCATGTTGTTTCAATTTTGTTCATCATTCAAAAAAATTAGAATTTGAAATTGTTCAGCATGTCTAAACACATGCAGGCTGCCAAACTAAGTCTCTGCTCAGCATGTCTCAGCGCATACAGCGCTGCCAAACAACAGCAACTGCATGGACTCAACATGTTTACATTCAGCATGTATGAGAGGAGAACAACTAGGCTAGGTCCATACATGCTACCAAACACACCCAGAACGTGTTTGGTAGCCTTCCCGAGCGAGCCTGGCCTGTGGAGCCTGACTGAGCTAAAACAGGCAGAAAACTAACATCTGCACCTAGTTAGTTGTATGCATGTATGGGGTGTAATCGGATGTAACGAAAGGTAGTTTGTTAGGTTGCCGCTTGTTTAGGCATAAACGCAAGGCATAGTGTTTGGTTCCATGCGACACATGCTGTTTGGTAATCTCTTCGGTGAGGTGGTGAGGTTACCAGCACACAGCGACGTGAAGAATAATTCATAGACACACAAAGATAGTTGTAAACCATAACAAGCCGCAGTTTTAAATACAGCCCACACTTAAACATAACAATTCAAAAGCAAAGCAGTGCGATATGAAACTAAACCAGCTGGAGCATAGGAAGGGTTATCCTAGACGTTCACGACGAAGGCGTCGTCGTGCTTCCCGCACTTGGTCACCACTTCAATGTCGTCGTCATGGTTCCCGCACTTGTCACCACTTCAATGTCGTTTGTCGTTGAAGACGATGACCTTGAGCGTGTCGAGTCTCGGCAGCTTGAACGTCACCATGTAGCCAATTTTGATCTGATGGACGGCGACGAAGGGGGCCCAACCCTAATCGAGGGTCACCTTGTCGTCCATCAGCCGGACAGTGACCCTTCATGAGCAGTCGATGTTCGTCCTCGGCTTCACCTCTTCCGGCACGGCCAAAAAGTGCTTGTTGAAGTCTAGGAGCATCAGGATGCACTCAAGCTAAGGGGCAAGGATCACATTGCAAAAGTGGGTTGGACCACCCTCCTCATGGTAGTGCCCTTAGTTCCGGTGCTCCCCGATAGGGGGCTCCTCTGGCACCACGTTGTCATTCGCGGTCACCTCCTTAGGCGTGGTTGGCACAACCTCCATGGGCGGCACCACCTCATTGCCCTTCTCCATGGGTGACACCACCTTCTTGCCCTTGTTCTACGTGTCGACCTGCATTACAAAGAACACGCATTATGAAGAGTACAAAGTTCCTAGGTCGATCGCCATTAAAACCTATCATCCATAACCCCTTTATTTACCCATCCTCACGGTCACTACTTACCCACCATCTCACTCGGTTATCTCTCTATCTCTCACTCTTCCTCCTATCCATCGCCATGAACTCCAGCAGGAACTCCAACCCCATCCCCAAACCCTTCCCTTGGGGCATTGGTTGGGGGGCTTCCTTCCTCGGGTGCTCGCTCGATGACTGCACCCAAGCTCGAGAACACCATGGAAGTCCGCTCGAACTTCAGCAACATGGCAGACATGCAAAAAGAGTCAGACGTTGTGGTGAAGAAGGCGACGTCGGAGGAGTTGAAGACGTTGGTTCCTGACCCAGCGAAGGGCACTATGTTAGTCGACATCCTTCGTTGGGCCATGAATCAGGCCGACTCCGGCGACGCTCGACAGAGGGCAAGGTGGGCCAAGTACAGAGAGTACATGCGTCCTCATGACCATCATGCCGCAGCGTACTTCACGACAGGATTGTGGTGGCGGTGAAGGAGGAACAAGAAGCGGTGGCGATGTAGGTGGAAGAAGAAGATGTTGTGGCAATGGTTGTAAGAGCGTCGGAGCCAGGACACCGAAGCATGCCAATCGAGTTGGACCCCAGCGACGAAGAAGAGCCGGTGGTGCAGCTTGATACGTCTCCAACGTATCTATGATTTTCTATTGTTCCATGCTTATAGTACCAATCTTGAATGTTTTATATGCAATCATATATCTTTTTCGAGACTAACCTATTAACCTAGTGCCAAGTGCCAATTGTTGTTTTTGCCTGTTTTTGGTTTTTCAGGAAATCAGTACCAAACGAAGTCCAAACGCTACGAAACTTTTTGATGATTTTTTCTGGACAAGAGAGACCCTAGAAGCTTCGGGAGGAGACCAGAAGGCAAATGAGGAGACGGCAAGGCAACAAGGCATGCCATGATGCCTTGTGGTCCCCTCGTGGCTTTGTCTGACCTAATTCCACCTCTATAAATTCTCTAAAATCAGGAAACCAATAGAGAGCCATCCAAAATACTTTTTTCACCGCCGCAAGTTTCTGTTCTTCTGCTATCCCATCTGGAGACCTTTTCTAGTACTCTGCCAGAGGGGGAATCGATCACGGAGGACTTCTACATCAACCTTGTTTCCCTTTCAATGATGTGTGAGTAGTTTACCACAGACCTACGGGTCCATAGATAGTAGCTGGATGGCTTCTTCTCTCTCTTTGATCATCAATACAATATTCTCCTCGATGTTCTTGGAGATCTATTCGATGTAATCTTCTTTTGCGGTGTGTTTGTTGAGATCCGATGAATTGTGGTTTATGATCATATTTATTCATGAATATTATTTGAGTCTCTCTGAACTCTTTTATGCATGATTGTTATAGCTTTGTATTTCTCTCCGATCTATCCATTTGGTTTGGCCAACTAGATTGATTTATCTTGCAATGTGAGAGGTGCTTTGTGATGGGTTCGATCTTGTGTTGCTCAATCCCAGTGACAGAAAGGGACATGACACATATTTGTATCGTTGCCATTAAGGATAAAAAGATGGGGTCAAAAATCTTTCTCAACAATTCCTATTCTACTAACAAGAGTAGACATGCAAAATTTATTTGTTACTGAAGAGAAAACCGTTCTAGCTGTTCCTGAATAGCTTCCTTCAAAAGGATTTCCGCTTGCTCGGTGAATGTCTTGCTAGAAGATATAATTTCTTGGAATTGAGGTTTAGTATCTTTTAGATATTTACGTAACTCATCCAGAAATATTGGGTTTACTTTGTCTACATCATGTCATCTTGCTTAAGGTGTTACTCCGTTCTTTATGAACTTAATACTCTAGATGCATGTTGGATAGTGATCGATGTGTGGAGTAATAGTAGTAGATGGAGGCAGGAGTCAGTCAACTTGTCTCGGACGTGATGCCTATATATATGATCATTGCCTTGAATATCATAATAATTATGTGCTTTTCTATCAATTGCCCAACAGTAATTTGTTTACCCATCGTATGCTTTTTGTTCGAGAGAGAAGCCTCTAGTGAAAACTATGGCCGCCCAGTCTACTTTTATCATATATATAATCCAAAAATACCTCGCTACAATTTATTTGCCGTTATTTTTTTGTGTTTTATTTATCTATCTATCACTATCATATTTGACCGCGTTGGGTGCAAGTGTTTGCTCTTTTGTGTGTAGGTGTTGTTCACGAGGTTTCGCGTGGTTCTCCTACTAAATTAATAATCTTGGTTCTTAATTGAGGGAAATACTTATCTCTACTATACTGCATCATCCTTTCCTCTTCGAGGAAATCCCAACGCAGCTCATAAGTAGCACAACTCGAGGAGAAGAACAAGGTCAACGGCACCCGCCGCTCCGACCGCCTCCAGGATCGCCGAGGCTAAGATCTAAGACTACTTGTAAGATTTACCCCCAATCCCCATAACCCTTGTACTCAATCCGGATCAAGAACCTCAAATCCATCGGTACTACGAACTCATGACGTGTTATGATCACTCCCGTGGCTATTTACCCCGATTCCCCATTCCCCTAATGCGGATCGAACCTAAACGTGGATTGAATGTGAATGAGTATGTGAGGAGGTGAACAAAGTGCTTGCCGCCATTGTCGAAGTGCTGGAGGTGATGATGTAGATGCCGGTGAAGGGGCTGGAGGTCGCCTTGTTGTTCTCCGATCTACTGAATGCCGCCACCGTCAATGAGAGTGGAGAGAGGGGAGAGGGGGAGGGGAGAGGGAGAGGGAAGAGGGAGCAACGAGGGGGCGGGGAGAGTAATAATTGACAGCACTTCGGGAAGCAACATGGCTTCTCGAGCATGGCTCCTTTCATGCAGGCCCCGCCGCCCATGTGCATTGCATATGCCTGGCTCTGGAGAAACTATCAATTACAGTGTTCCTAGCGAGAAACCGCCCATGTTTGGTTTTGGTAATTGATGACAATCTCTATGGACTAATGGTTGCCTTGAGTTATATTTGAAGGGTTTATCCATAGGTTTTTCTTGAAGTCCATTTGTTGGTTTCAAGGATAGTATGCGATGACCAAGGTGCTATTCAAGGAATTATCAAAAGATTGGTCATGTGAGAGGTTGATCAAGACTAAGTCAAAGAGTGATTCAAGTTGATCAACACACAAAGTGTACAAGATGTACCGAGAGGGATCAAGTGATCCCATGGTATGGTAAGCATTGTCCATTACACTTTGTGTACTAACCGATGGTCTGCGTGAGAGTTCTATGTGGGGTTAGGTATGTTTCCATGGGTTTGCATCAAGAGGAAGATCTCATACAACCCATGGAGGATGACATCAAGTGGTGATTGTCATCAAGATTGCGGTGTGCAAGTTCAAGTGGTACATCACGAAGTGATCAAGTGCTTGAAGCTCGCCGTCCTTTGCGGTGGCAATGGACTTGTGAAGATGTGCCAAAGAGTGGCTCACCCATAGTGGAGTATTGGGGAGCAATCAACTAGTCTTCATCGAGCAAACGCAATCAAGAAAGGTGGTCCAACTTGAGGAAGGCATGATCGCCATCATCTAGCTCAAGTGGACTATGTGCAAGGCAAAGGTTTGCCCTTGATAGGTTTTCTATTTTAGCGGTCTCATGGTGGTAGTTGGGAGACCAGGCTATATGATCGATTGTCGTACTATCAAGGGGGGGCTCTCAAATTAGTAGCTTGATTGTATTGTTCGTAGAGAGCTCTAACCATTGCATCCTTGCATCATCTTTCTTGGTTCTTGTTTGGTGTTTCTCTTTGTGAGTTTTAGAGCTTATGGTCATCTTCATAACAAGCTCGAGTTCATCGAAAACGGAGTTCATGTGCATCTTCTATGATTTTTGATGTTGGAGTTTTTGTCGGTTCTTCACCGATAGAGGTTTCACTCCTCTATATCTTACTCTCCTTGTTGGATAGATCTTGTCATCCTCTATCCAACAAGCTTGAGTTTGCTCAATTCAGAGCTCCTTCGAAGAAGTTATGGCAGTTCTAGTTTTCTTGTAGCCATCTGTTGTTGTGCTTGTGAGATAGAGGCCACAAGCGGTAGTACCGCTCTGGTAAGCGGTGGTACCACTTATAAGCAGTAGTACCGTTGTCCAGTACCGTGGTTACTACCGCTGCTTCTAGGAACTCGAATTTAGCGTCGGGTTTGCGCGGAAGTGCAATGGTAGTGCGAAGCGATAGTGCCACCTATACGCGGTAGTACTGCCCGCTACTACCGCTGCACTGCCTCCCTCCAGGTCACGATGCACTCTCAGCGGAAGTGCAGAGCAGCACTACTGCCTATAAGCTGTAGTACGCCTCAGGTGGGCGGTAGTACTGCTATAGCAGTTCTGCTGCTTCTCCCTTGTTCCCGCTCTGCTTCTGAGTAACCCCAACCTGCAACCTCAATGGTAGTACCGCTGGGGCGAGCGGTAGTACCACTCCGGCTGCACTACTGCCTCATGGCTTCGTGCCATTGCACTGCTTTTGGGTTACTACCGCCCGAGTGGTAGTACCGCTCTGTGCAGGCTGGGAGCAAGGTAATGGTTGGACTTTTTCCCTCCTATAAAAGGTGTTGGGGATGTGACTATTAGGTATGACCCGCCTAGGAGGGGCCGGGTTATACCTATGGCTGTTCATCCATACGAAGCACATGACAGTCAATCTTACTTTGTAGAAACTGCCACTCCGCCCAGGTAATCCCGGAATGACAAGTTGTACTCTTGACATTCAATCTTACATAGACCCTGAACTTGTCAAGGTTAAAACGGCGGTCATGTGAGGCCGGTTTCACAAAGTGTAAAAGGTTAACTCAGTGGCTTGGTGGCCCATGAAAGCATCATTTTCTCGCTTTGCTTGGTTTTTTGAACATTTTTTGGGTTCATCTTGGTACCATATTAAATGATTGAAAGTGATTCAGGCCATATAGCCTCAATTCTTACAAGCTCATATTTGAGCATATTTGTGGTCTCTGTTAACCCGGCCTGGCTTCGGACGATAAATCGCCAGCATATGATGATATTAAATACTTAGAAGTTTTGTCTTCTAAGTTTTGTGTTATCACCCTTACTGCACGGGTATCATAAGCCGGCAGTACGATTCAATATCACAGGTATGATATTTTTTGTTATGACTATATCTAATTATGATTAAACCACCCCTGCCTATAAATTGTTTTAATTATCAGTGGTTTTATATGGGATATTATGACCCTCCCTGCGGTAAACCGCCAGGGCTCTTGTGATCTACTTCTGTGCAGATGGTGCTAAATCTCATCTGCATAAATGAATGTCATCATAAGTATAAGATGATAGTTTTCAAAGTAGCGGATCAAACAGTGTTGGGAAAAACACAAACGTGCACGATGGCGTGACATAGCAAAGTTTCGCTAGCCTATTACATGACTTAGGGAGCCAAAAAGATCAAGTGTTTTCAAAGGATCACATATTTTGAACTGCCGAGCGGGTCAACTTTCTTGGCCTTGACGGCTTGAAGCTTCTGGATCATCCTTTCCGGTTCTTCGTCCTCCTCTGCTGCTTGGAAGTTTGGTGATGACCAATCGATTCCACACAAGGCTTGGAATTCAGCTTCATCATCTATAAGTTCGAACAGTTCAACTTCATGAGCGAAAGTATGCTTACGGATTGGGGGAATTAGATCCATCACTTTATAAGCCGGCGTGGGCATCTTCTGATTCTCCATGTCATAAGTCGGTTGGTACCTTGAAAGATCCGTTTCATTGGCAATTAGGCTAGCCAGGGGACGTATCTCCTTCATGCAGGCAACAAAGTCTTTCTTCTCAAAGGGAGTGCCATCTTCTTTTAAGCTTGGATACCCAATAGCTAAATCGGCCGGGTCTAGCTCTGCTAGCCATGCCCTGGCCCGGCTCAAAGCTGTCACAACACCGGCTCTTGCAGATGATCGCTTCATCTCGTTAATCCTCTCAGGCAAAACAGAAAGCTTTTTCAAGACATCACTCAAGAGAGTAGGTGCTTGATTAGTCGGAGAAATTGTGGCTAGTGCGTGCTGAGTTCCAGTATATAACTGTTCAACAAGTGTATAAATAGCCTTGAGCTTCACAAGCATCTTTTGACTAAGATTGTTGCTCCTGGGACCTGCATCATAATTATGGATTGGTTAGAGGCGGTTTGTACCATCAAGGAAGAGATTCAAATTTGATACTAGCAAGGCGACTCACCAAAGATAGCAGAAACCATCTGGGATACATGGTGTTTTAAACCGGTAAGCTCAGTGGTCACCTCCTGAAGAGCCGCCTCCGCCTTTTCAGCCCGCTGTATCAAAGCAGTTTTTTCTTCGGCCCAGGCATTTCTTTCAACCTCAAAACTGGTCTTCAGTTTTTCCGTTTCAGCCAAGCTAAATTGGAATTTTGAGTCCACTTTTCGGGTCTCAGATTCTTGGTGCTCCAGCCGGGTTTTCACGTCAGTCAATTGCGATTGAAGTTGAGCAGTGGTGTCCTGTACATGCACCGGTTCAAAATTATGTTCATATGTGGGTTATAGAAATGAAGTCCCAAGCCTTTTGCAAGCAACAACACTTGGCACTTGGGGGCTAATGCCTGCCGAAAAAATTACTCATACAACGGCTTATGTGAATAAGCCCCAAGCACTTTGCAAGCAAGAGTACTTGGCACTTGGGGGCTAATGCATATCGCTTGTATCTTCTTACTACTTTATGATGACCCGTATGTGCCGCAAACGATTACAGCCGGCTCATGGGGGCTACACAAGTAAGCTTTGATTTATAAATCATGATGAACAGGACTGGCTCATTCATGCTGATTAAACCGGCCCTTGGGGGTTACGGATGCAGTGTTAATCATTAAGGATCTGTTATAACTCAGATGGGTAAGCCAAATTTTGAAAGATTCTATCAAAGGGTATTATTTACTCATGGTTATGCTAAGTCTACAACATATTCAATTCCATCATACACAATAGACTTGGGGGCTAACATGATATGCATAACTCGGTAAAGAAGGAGTTCATACCTCATATTTTTGATGCATCTGCTTCACCATGTCAACTTCAAGGTCTCGGCTGGTGTGCACTTGATTGAGATAACCAGAGAATACCTCACGCTCAGTTGAGAATAGTTGGCAATGTCAAATCTCACTTTTCGTTTCTCAATATGTTCTTCTTTGGCGGAGTGTTTGACCAAGATAGTAGGTCTTCCCGGGTCTCTAAAGCCGGTACTAGTGATCATCACATCATCGTCATGTGTCTGAGCCGGTTTATTGGGCTTGATGATTCAATATTCAAAGGATTGTTGCTTGTCTAGTCAACAGAAGGGTCAGGAATTTCTGGTGGAACGTCATGAATAGGTTCTTTTGCTTGTGGCATGGAGGTGTCGGACGCTGGAGTTGGTTGCTCCGGTTCAGGAACTTTGGGGTCTTCAGCCGGCTTAGTCACCTTTCCCTTCTTGCTAGTTTTTGCTTTTCCACTGCATGAGTTATGAAAGGTCAGTACAAAGATAAAAGCCTGAGGAGGAAGCAAATAATAAGTAATTGTTGTTACCCAGGAGCAGTTTTAAAAGCCGGCAGCTGGGATTGTGATGAGTCGCCGGAAGAGGAGCAAGAAGTCTCCTGATAATTTGAATCGAAAGAATTAACTGGCTGGCGAATGAGACCTGCCAGAGGATAAAAAGAGTTTAAATTTGGGATGACCTCGTTTCGATGTTTCCTCGGAGCCGGAGTATTTGGTAACCGGAAGATAATTCTTCACCTCCGCTAGTCCGAGTCTGTCGCCGGCTCTCGTGCTGTTGTTGCTTCAAAAGAAAGTGAGGATCCAGATGAGCTAAGGGGTGCGAAAAGCTTACTTTCCGGGTTACTCTTCGAATTTTCTGTCTTGGCAAAGGCTCGAAGTCAGAGGAAATGATAGTTACCTCTTCCTCGCCAGCTTGGCTGGCCCCCGTGTGCTGTGTCATCCTGATGATAATCAATGTCAATAAGATAATTGAAAAGGAGCCAAGAGAATCAAGAGCTACCTCCGACTCAGAGCAGTCGTCAAGTTCAAAAAGCTCGGAAGTACTTGATTTCTTCTTATTCTTCTTGGCAGTTTTCTTGGTGGCTTTCTTGGCAGCCCCGGCCTTTTTGGTAGCTTCATGGTTATATTTCTTTTTCCAAAAATCAGAGTCAGCCTGTGAAAGTCATCAAAGTTGAGTTAATAGAATATTTGAATGATGAAGGTAAAAGTAAGTAATTTAAAGACTCACATCTGGTGGCGGGTTAAGTTTGCAGAAGGGGTTCAGACCCACTTTGCTGCAGTCTTCCGGATCTTCATTTAGAAGGCTCTTTGTCATTTCATTGATTGCCTCATCAGTTAAACGCACAGAGCTATGGCGTAGTGGATCCTTTTTACCACCCCATGTAAGTACACATTAAGCCGGATCAGCGACTCAAGGGTATTATTTGCCAAGCAACCCAGCATCAAACCAAGTCAATGCTAGTTAAACCATTTCCCAGTAGAGCCTTGACCTTTGCAATGGCTGGGGCGAGCTTTGCATGTTCAGCAGCGGTAAGCTTCTCAGGAAGATGATGTTTTGGGTCAAGACGCTGGGCACAATAGACTGGCAGTGGGTTCTCGTCAGCCGGAGAGGTATCTTTGCAATAAAACCGTGTCTGGTTCCAATATTTGGGGTGACTCGGCAAGCGAGCATAGAGGAAGATAGCATCTCTTCTTCGTTGAATTGAGATTCTGCCAAGTTCCAAGCTGGGTCTGTTCGTAAACTCGTTTTAGCGGTTCAAATAAAAATATCCCCTAAACAGTTCAACACTGGGCTCCTCTTGAAGGTATACTTCGCAGAAAACTTGAAAATTGCAAATGTTTGACACGAAATTGGGTCCGATGTCTTGAGGATGAAGCTGAAAGAAGTGCAGAACATCTCGGAAAAATTTAGAACCGGGTGGTGAGAAGCCTCGATTCATGTGATCAGTAAAAACAATGACCTCATCATCCTTTGGCTGAGGTCTTTCTTCTTCTAGATTAGGGGCGCGATAATGCATGACAGTTTTTTCTAGTAAATAGCCGGTTTTGAAAAAGTCTTTGAGCGTGTTCTCAGTAACAATGGAGGGAACCCAATTACGTGAAGTGGCTGTCTTCGGCGGCATTGTGAAGAAAGAAGCCTAAAAATAAAGAATTTTTTTGCCGGTTTAAGTTGATTCATCAAGCCGGTGGTAAAAACACTACAGTATATATTCAGAGTGGCAGCTTAAAAGGGGCCTAATGATATATGGCTAAGTGATAACCCATGATGTAAGCCGCCATGACCAGATTGATATCTATCAAGAGTGAAATCTGCTAAGTGGTGAATAAATAGGTTTTACAGACTGGAGCAGGTGATTTGGATCTAGCGCTGTGTGAAAAAAGAAAATAAATCAAAACCTAAATATTGCAGCAGGTGAGGAACTAGCACAAGGGCGAGATTTCTGCATCTGTGAAGCAAGTTTTGTGATAAGAGAAGGAATAGAAATAGATTCCACGCGTCTTAAAGGACATATTTGGATCTAAGTAAGAACTAACTAGAGGTACAGTGAAGAACGACGAAGAACTCCAAGAACCGCAGAAACCCTAATGGAGATCTATGGTGGAGAAGATAAGGTACTTACTGGATCCGATGAGCGATGAAGAGGTGCCGTAGTTTCTCTGGTCCCGTTCAGGTCGATGTAGCGGCCGAGGTTGAGGAAGATGATGAACTTCGCAGTGGCGGCAGTGCTCAGGCGTGCAGATGCTTCATGGAGAGAGGTAGAAGACGAGAAGGAAGAGAGGGGGAAATGAAGGGGGGGCTGTTTGACCCTATTTATAAGGAGAAGGGTAACAGGTGGGCGCGAAAAACGAGGAGGCCAAAGAATGATTATCCAGCCGCTCGGACACCTCGATTTTTGGGATGGTTATTAAAGATAAGGATCTGTTAAGATATTTTGGATGTTGTGTAATATTAATGACAGGTGACGTCACGGCGGGTTATCGCGATCGCAGGACATGACGTCATGGCGGGTTATGAGATCTCGCATGAATAAAGAAGGAAGGATTTTTCTAAGTGTCGAAGATTGATATGAACGAGTTAAAATCAATCTGGGGCCTAATGTTGGGGATGTGACTATTAGGTATGACCCGCCCAGGAGGGGCCGGGTTATACCTATGGCGGTTCATCCATACGAAGCCCATGAGGATGTTGAAGATGGCAGTTCATGAAGCAAGGGCCCAAGGCCCAAGGGTGATTTAAGGCCCATAGGGGTAAACCGCCATATGTGCATGACTTATATTGTAAGGCAAGTATATTTAGTCATCGAGTCGGACACATTGTCTATGAGCCGGTCGGGACTCCTTGAGCCGCTGGGCGTCAACCTATGTATATAAAGGGATGACCCAGCGGCGGTTCAAGTGTGACGCCTGTTGGGGAACGTAGTAATTTCAAAAAATTTCCTACGCACACGCAAGATCATGGTGATGGCATAGCAACGAGAGGGGAGAGTGTTCGTCCACGTACCCTCGTAGACCGTAAGCGGAAGCGTTAGCACAACGCGGTTGATGTAGTCGTACGTCTTCACGATCCGACCGATCCAAGCACCGAACGTACGGGGCCTCCGAGTTCAGCACATGTTCAGCTCGATGACGATCTCCGCCCTCCGATCCAGCGAAGCTTCGGAGATGAGTTCCGTCAGCACGACGGCGTGGTGACGATGATGATGTTCTACCGGCGCAGGGCTTCGCCTAAACTCCGCGACGATATGACCGAGGTGGAATATGGTGGAGGGGGGCACCGCACATGGCTAAGGAACGATCCGTAGATCAACTTGTGTGTCTATGGGGTGCCCCCGCCCCCGTATATAAAGGAGCAAGGGGGGAGGCCGGCCGGCCCCTTTGGGCGCGCCAAGGGAGGAGGAATCCTCCTCCTAGTAGGAGTAGGACTCCTCCTTTCCTACTCCTACTAGGAGGGGGAAGGAAGGGGGAGAGGTGGAAGGAAAGGGGGGGCGCCGCCCCCCTCCTAGTCCAATTCGGACCAGAGGGGGGAGGGGCGCGCGGCCCATGCTGGCCGTCCCTCTCTCCTTTCCCCTAAGGCCCATAGGCCCAATACTCTCCCGGGGGGTTCCGGTAACCCCCCCGGCACTCCGGTTTTCTCCGAAATCACCCGGAACCTTTCCGGTGTCCGAATATAGTCGTCCAATATATCAATCTTTATGTCTCGACCATTTCGAGACTCCTCTTCATGTCCTTGATCACATCCGGGACTCCGAACAAACTTCGGTACATCAAAACTTATAAACTCATAATAAAATTGTCATCGAAACGTTAAGCGTGCGGACCCTACGGGTTCGAGAACTATGTATACATGACCTAGAACTATTCTCGGTCAATAACCAATAGCGGGACCTGGATGCCCATATTGGTTCCTACATATTCTACGAAGATCTTTATCGGTCAAACCGCATAACAACATACTTTGTTCCCTTTGTCATCGGTATGTTACTTGCTCGAGGTTTGATCGTCGGTATCCAATACCTAGTTCAATCTCGTTACCGGCAAGTCTCTTTACTCGTTCCGTAATACATCATCTCATAACTAACTCATTAGTTACAATGCTTGCAAGGCTTAGGTGATGAGTATTACCGAGAGGGCCCAGAGATACCTCTCCGACAATCGGAGTGACAAAACCTAATCTCGAATTATGCCAACCCAACATGTACCTTCGGAAACACCTGTAGAGCACCTTTATAATCACCCAGTTACGTTGTGACATTTGGTAGCACACAAAGTGTTCTTCCGGTAAACGGGAGTTGCACAATCTCATAGTTGCAGGAACTTGTATAAGTCATGAAGAAAGCAATAGCAGTATACTAAACGATCAAGTGCTAGGCTAACGGAATGGGTCATGTCAATCACATCATTCTCCTAATGATGTGATCCCGTTAATCAAATAACAACTCTTTTGTTCATGGCTAGGAAACATAACCATCTTTGATAAACGAGCTAGTCAAGTAGAGGCATACTAGTGACAATAGTTTTGTCTATGTATTCACACATGTATCATGTTTCCGGTTAATACAATTCTAGCATGAATAATGAACATTTATCATGATATAAGGAAATAAATAATAACTTTATTATTGCCTCTAGGGTATATTTCCTTCAACGCCCCCGATTCAATCGTACACTAATCATACATGCAAATGTGTACGATCAAGATCAGGGACTCATGGGAAGATATCACAACACAACTCTAAACACAAATAAAATAATACAAGCTTTAGATTACAAGCCAGGGGCCTCGAGGGCTCGAACATAGCTCGATAGACAAGAGTTAGCGGAAGCAACGATATCTGAGTACAGACATAAGTTAAACAAGGATGCCTTAAGAAGGCTAGTACAAAAGCAACAACGATCGAAGAGGCAAGGCCTCCTGCCTGGGACCTCCTAACTACTCCTGGTCTTCGATGACCTCCAAGTAGTAGCATCCATCGGCGGTGGCATCTTTCTCCAGGGATCCATCATCTGGTTGCATCAACTGGAAAGAAGAAAGAAGGGGGGAAAGGGGGTAGCAAAGCAACCGTGAGTACTCATCCAAAGTACTCGCAAGCATCAGATCTATACTAAGTATGCATTGGTATTAAATGGAAGGTTTGTATCTGTGGACTGAACTGTAGAATGCCAGAATAGAGGGGGAAGGCCTAGCCTATCGAAGACTAGCATCTTCAAGCAGCTCCAAGCATCTTGCAGCATGTAGAAGAGTAAAGAATAGCATTTTAATTTAACAAACATGTTGTAGAAACAATGCCCAGAGATCCTTCCCCGACTCCCTGCGGGAAAGCAACTTCGGAGCCACATATCTCAAGTATCCATTTGTAGTTGTATAAGATCAGGATATAAGTCTGAACGTATGTTACCATGGACACTATTAATAGATAATCTTCCCTGCAGGGGTGCACCACGTTTTCCAACACGCTTGATTACTCTGGCCGGACACACTTTCCTGGGTTATGCCCGGCCTCGAAAGATCAACACGTCATAGCCCTACCTAGGCTCAGCAGAGAGGTCCCCGCCGGTCTACCTCCTAAGCACTCGGGGGTCTGGGCCCATCGCCTGTTGCACTCCTGGTCATTGCGAGCATGGCAGACCAGGCTCCACCACTACAGGATGGTGCCGGCCCAGCCGTGCCGCACTGCTGAACTAGACGTCTGACAAAGCTTCGGCTGATACTGCGACATCGAGGCCCATAACTATTCTCGCATGGTGGTTAGTGCGTAAAGGCCAAAGGCCAACTCAGAACAAATACCCAAACCATAGTGTATTATTAGCTTGCGGAGACGAGCAGAGACTCACGATCGATGTGACCCGTCACCCCGTCTCGTGGACTTACGGCAAGGGCCCAGAAGGCCCGGCCGTGCCACGTAACCATCTTGCGGGTGCTCTCTGGGCCCACCCGACTTTCACCAAGGTCTCAAGTAAAGTCAATGTAACCGTGTGTCCAAACATCAAGGGGAAAACCCAAGGAATCACCCTCAGTGGATTCCACTCAATGTAATCATCAAGGTGAACGTAAGAGGAACCACCCTCGAGGTTCACACTTGAGGGGTTGCACGACAAAGTCGTATCGGGAGTGGTCTAGGAGGAATCACCCTCGATGACTACGACCGATTAGCTACACTACAGAGATCTCATCAGGAGTGATGTATGAGGTTCCACCCTCGGCACGCGATGGTAACTCTGCAGAGTTGAGCAACAAAAGGGGCGTGATGTGATGTGAGGTGTCGGGCTCTGGTCGTCGATCACGTTGATTGAGTCGTCGATTATGAAGCAGGGGCAACAAGGACAAGTGGGGGGTCACTGATGGATCACTAACCAACCTATACTAACCAGTTTAGGGTAAGCAGGTAAGGTACAACAGCAGGTACAAAAGCATGCTATGCATCAGAATAGGAGCAATCAAATACATTAGCAAAATCTAATGCAAGCATGAGAGAATAGAATGGGCGATATAGGGATGATCAAAGGGGGGGGGGGAGCTTGCCTGGAAGCTCTACTGAAAAGTAATGATTGTCAGGGCGTAGTCGTACTCGGCGGCTGATGTCTACTACACAACCTTCTTCTTGTAGACGTTGCTGGGCCTGCAAGTGCACAGGTTTGTAGGACAGTAGCAACTTCCCCTCAAGTGGATGACCTAAGGTTTATCAATACGTGGGAGGCGTAGGATGAAGATGGTCTCTCTCAAACAACCCTACAACCAAATAACAAAGAGTCTCTTGTGTCCCCTACACACCCAGTACAATGGTAAATTGTATAGGTGCACTAGTTCGGCGAAGAGATGGTGATACAAGTGCAATATGGATAGTAGATAAAGGTTTTTGTAATCTGAAAATATAAAAACAGCAAGGTAGCTAATGATAAAAGTGAGCGTAAACGATATTGCAATGATAGGAAACAAGGCCTAAGGTTCACACTTTCACTAGTGCAAGTTCTCTCAACAATAATAACATAGATAGATCATATAACAATCCCTCAACATGCAACAAAGAGTCACTCCAAAGCCACTAATAGCGGAGAACAAACATTGAGATTATGGTAGGGTACGAAACCACCTCAAAGTTATTCTTTCGGATCAATCTATTCAAGAGTTCGTACTAGAATAACACCTTAAGACACAAATCAACCAAAACCCTAATGTCACCTAGATACTCCATTGTCACCTCAAGTATCCGTGGGCATGATTATACGATATGCATCACACAATCTCAGATTCATCCAACCAACACAAAGTACTTCAAAGAGTGCCCCAAAGATTCCACCGGAGAGTCAAGAAAACATGTGCCAACCCCTATGCATAGGTTCATGGGCGGAACCCGCAAGTTGGTCACCAAAACATACATCAAGTGGCACGTGATATCCCATTGTCAGCACAAATAAACACGGCAAGACATACATCAAGTGTTCTCAAATCAAAGACTCAATCCAATAAGATAACTTCAAGAGGGAAACTCAATTCATCACAAGAGAGTAGAGGGGGAGAAACATCATAAGATCCAACTATAATAACAAAGCTCGCGATACATCAAGATCGTGCCATAGAGAGAACACGAGAGAGAGAGAGATCAAACACATAGCTACTGGTACATACCCTCAGCCCCGAGGGTGAACTACTCCCTCCTCGTCATGGATAGCACCGGGATGATGAAGATGGCCACCGGTGATGGGTTCCCCCTCCGGTAGGGTGCCGGAACGGGCTCCCGAGAGGTTTTTGGTGGCTACAGAGGCTTGCGGCGGCGGAACTCCCGATCTATCTTGATATTCGATGTTTTTAGGGTACGTAGGCTTATATAGGCGAAAGAAGTCGGTCGAGAGGTGCTCGAGGGGCCCACGAGACAGGGGAGCGCGCCCAATAGGGGGGCCCTATCTCCTGGCCTCCTCGAGGATCTTCTGATGTGAACTCCAAGTCTCCAGGATGATATTCTTCCCAAAAATAACGTTGTCGAAGGTTTCATTCCGTTTGGACTCCATTTGATATTCCTTTTTTTTGAAATACTGAAACAGGCAATAAAACAGCAATATGGGCTGGGCCTCCGGTTAATAGGTTAGTCCCAAAAGTAATATAAAAGTGTACAATAAAGCCCGTAATCATTCAAAACAGATAATAAATTAGCATGAATGCTTCATAAATTATAGATACATTGGAGACGTATCAGCATCCCCAAGCTTAATTCCTGCTCGTCCTCGAGTAGGTAAATGATAAAAGAAAGAATTTATGAAGTGTGAATGCTAGAAGGTGCACAAGTTTGATCAATGATAATTTCAATCACCTTTTCTAGCATGATAATATGTCATAACAGTAGTTCATCTCATAAAACTTCTCACGATAAAGTAACAAGCAATTCACATGTCAAAGCATAGACCATAAACTTTCTTGAAAACTA